>CM072996.1:308991155-311391155 GCA_037038555.1 Rhynchonycteris naso | reverse complement strand
GCAATCCCTCTCACCAAAGGCACAGCGATGGACAGCCACTGGAGGTTCTACCGGCCACCTGACTCCTTGTTCTCTCTGGGCTCCGGGGGGAATTGGAAGGGGAGCAGAGCGTACCTGGTGACTGAGTATAATGAAGACCACTGGGCACAGGGTGCCCAGGTAAGGCTGGGGCTGTCCCTTGTAAATACGTGATCACTTAAGGTCAAGAGGCATGATGAGGTTGATAGCCCAAAGCATGGACTTCGTAGTCAGGGAGATCAAGATTCAACCCCAGGCTCTTTGAACTTGAGACAGTGGCCGAATACCTTAACTTTCCCAAGGCTATCTGAGCAATAAAGATGTAACACATACTTTGCAGACCTGTGGCAAGGATAAAATTAAATCAGACACATAGAGAAGCCAGTGGAATGTCTGCCTCTCAGTTCATGCTGAGTATGTGGTGGCAGCTTTGTGACACAATCCTGAACTCTCCTGGTCCCCACGAAGGAGCTGTGGCTATAAGGAGTTATGTGGCTTGCCTAAGGTTACACAGGGGCAGAACTCATCCAAGGGTCCAGGTCTACAGAAACCCCTTAAGTTCTTTTTCTTAAGTCATTGCTACTTTATTTTTTTATTTATCACAAGTTACAAATGCAGTGCTTGCTATACAATAGTTTCTTGTGAAATAAATGATTCCATGTTACAACCCTTTGCTAGTTGGGTTCCACTTCGTTCAGCCAACAAAGATTTACTGGACTCACAATATTTCCCAAGCCCCGAGCGATGGACGGAGGATCGCGTGTTGGTGAGTAACAGACAGGTGACCTTGCCTTCATAAAGCTTATACTTCATTCCTAAGTTAATACAACATGGATTATTTCTTGTACTGGTTTCTCCACACAGTCTCTGCGAAACAGAAAACAGGGATGTTGGATTTAATAGTTTTCAGATTACTGTTTTTATTCTAAGGACAGTTTTGGGCCCTGGCTAGTTGGCTCAGTGGTAGAACGTCAGCCTCAAGGTGTGGATGCCTCAGATTTCATTCCTAGTCGGGGCACACAGAAGAAGCGCCCTTCTGCTTCTCCAACCCTCCCCCTGTTGCTTTTCTCTCTCTTTCTCCTCCCCTCCTGCAGCCAGCGTTCTACTGGAGCAAGTTGGCCCCAGGCACTGAGGATGGGTCCATGTCCTCCACCTTAGGTATTAAAAATAATGGCTGTGGTTGCAGTGGAGCAATGGCCCCAGATGAGCAGAGCATCGCCCCCTAGTGGGCATGCCGGTGGATCCCGGTGGGGGCCCTTGCGGAAGTCTGTCTCTCTGCCTCCTCTCCTCTCACTGAAATAAAAATACAACAAGAAAACAGATGTTTTTGATTCCTATTTGTGTGGCCTTGCAGTGTCACTGAGCAAGGACAATTCTAACATGCCCAATGAGATAAGACATGCGGTTTCTTTCTTTTGATAAATACTGTATACAACAATTTTTAAAAATCTATTTTTGAGTACAACATCTTTTATATCATGCTAATTTTTTTCATATTATGTTTTAATGAAATGAGCAATGACATTGTGTGAGGAAGAAGCTTCGAACTATTTCAAGTTGTTCCTGAAAGCGCACAGCCCTGTTCAGGAAGCCAGAGTGCTCCCTGATCCCCATCGAGGGTTAGCCCCTCAGCTCCTGCACAGGGCCACAGGGCGGCTGCTTGCAGACGTGGACAGCATGGCTATGGGGAGCTGAGCTGGGTCGGTCAACAGGTGCCCAGGGAGTCCCTACCACACGCAAGGAAAAGTCCTCGGTATCGGTGCAAACGAGAGAGACCTGAGATTTGTATCTAGGAGATTAGCATCTAGAGAGAAAAGAATTGACAATAAACATGAAGCTAAAAATAAATGATGAAGATAGCATGAAGTCCTGATCAGTGCCATGACAAAGAGAAAACCAATCCGTGTGCTAAAGAGTGACGGCGGGTGTTGCCGTAGCCGGACGGGGGAGGCCCAGAGGTGATGATGTGCTGGGACCTGAATGAGGAGAAGATGACAGTCACGTGAGGGTCTGAGGGAGGAAATTCCACAGAGAAGGAACAGCAGCTACCCAGGTCCTGAGATGCATGCCCTCGGCGTGCAGCAAGCAGGCCACCGTGGCAGGAGCAGCGAGGTGAGTGTGAATGTAGTGGCCAGAGGTGGATGGAGCTCATGAGAGAGGCAGGGGCCCCGCCGTGGAAGAGGCCCCGTCACGGGACTGGGCATGGCTTCCTGCAGGGATGGCTACACGGGCTGTTCAGGAAGCTCTCTGGCTTCTGTGCCGACAGCAGCCTGTGGGGTGAGGCACCCCACGGAGGTGGGGACAGCAGGGAAGACGATGGCGCTCCGAACGATGCTGACCCAGATCCGAGTTTCAGTGGTAAAGTGGACGAGAAGAGACGAGATTTGGGGAATGTTGTGGAAGAAGATCTCACACAGCCTGTTGATGCATTAGATTGGCGTGAGGGAAAAGGAAAAGCAAGAATTGCTCCTAGTTTGGGGCTTTCGACTGGCTGAGAAGGGCAGGCTCAGGGAGCAGACGTAGTTTGGGTAGGAGCATCCTTTCACGAATTTCCTTCCCAACCAATCCTTGTAGAATCCCGTGTTCTTAGTTGTCCCCTTGGTAGCTGGTTGGACATACCTCTCGTCATCACTGCTCCAACCTTGGTACTTCAGTTCAGCAGTGCCTGGTCATGTGCTGGTGGCCTGTTTCCATCCTGATCGATGGCCTTACCAACTTCTGGGTCCTGCTCTGACTTGGGATCTGCTTCTTAGAGGCTCCCTTTGGAGATCTGAATTTAAGAAATCTGTGGGTGCACTGTCAGGACTGCGACCGTAGTCTTTTAAATATAGAATGAGAAGAGGAGAGAAAAACAAAGAACTTCTTATGAAAATGGGAAATTCCGCAGTTACGTTCATTCATTTCGCCACCCCCCGGGTGGTCTCTGCGTGTGCTTTGGGGAAAGTAAGAACTATGGTTGTGATCGTAGGGTCTCTTCCAACTCTGGTGTCTAAAGGGAGAGGAGATAGATCGTAGGTGAAAGGTCACAGACCTCCTTCAGAAAGATTTGGAACGATATGTTTTATGGCAGTGGTTTTCAGCCATTTTACACGTGGGGACCTGTGAGAATATGAGAATTATTTTGGGGAACCACGAAGGCAGAAGTCACCCTGAGCGTAAGCAAATTTGACTAAGATCATTGGGCCTGTCACCTTTCTGCAACATCAGGGTGGTGAACTCATTCGCAGACCAGCATGAAATGTATGACGAGATCCGTCTGGGGATGAGCGGTTGAAAAACAGTGTTTTATGGTTTCTGTAATAGAGTAGTATATTATTTGTCCACATGCATCTCTCTCGTCTGGACTGTTACTTTCTCACAGGGAAGGACACATATAATAAATAGAGTAGCAATATGATAATAAAATGATAACACAAGTAACATTCAGTGAATGTCCCCTCTTTGTTAGGCACTGCACAACGAAGAGCTCTAGTCAGTCCCCGGAGCAAACTCAGCGGGCAGGTGTTATTACTCATCTCCATCTTTTTCAGCTGAATAAATGGAGGCTTATCAGGTTGAGTACATCCCCAAGATCCGATAGCCAGTAAGCGGACAAATTACGAATCGAATTTCGATTTCTTGATTCCAAGCCTTCAAGTGACTTAAGCACTGGTTTAAAAGATAGACTAAGAGTCAAACAAACATTGATATCTTGGTAACGATGCACAGATGACTCAGCAGGTCTGAGGTGGGTCTTGAAAGTCTGGAATTCTCGTGACTCCTGCGTGACGATGATGCAGCCAGTCTATAGACCCCCTCCTTGAGGGGCCAGGTCCTAGAGTTCTCAGGTAAGCACCCCCTCGTGCTGTATTTGCCATGTGGTGGGTGTTCAGCACACACACATTGGAAGAATAAACATGGGTAGGTGGGACACTAGACATTCTTTCTCCCTTCTGCTTAGGAACACTCAGATCTCAGGGTACAATCTGACCTCGACATTTCTTAGCTCCCAAGCGAGGAAGGAGAGATTTCGGTTCCGGTTTTGTGATTGGGTTATTATATAAGGCTGAGTAAAAGAAAAAAAAAATACATTTCAATCACCTTTTGGCTGAAACAGATCTAGAAATGAAAGAAGTCTCGAATAAGGCACACGTGCCTCTCACGGTGTGTGCCTTTGTGTGTCTGGTCCGGGCAGTTGCCCCCAGCCCACTCAGGCTTGCCGATCGATTACCTTCAGTGTGTAAGCAGGTGGTAATTTTCTTCCTGCGGTATTTTTCTCTCCGCTCAACTGAAAGTCCTCACCGCCTTATCTACTTTCCCTTCGCGATGCTGATAACATAGGCTGAGGTTGCTCTGCTTCGCAAAGGGAGGGCGGGCTAGGAAGCCCAGATAATTCAAGCGACTTGCACAGGGTCAGAGTGGGAGTGAGGGGTGAGGGAAATAAGTAAAATCCGTGTCCCTGACTCCTGGCCCACAATTGTATCTCCCCAACCACCCTGTTCTCTCTGTATGACATGCATTCTTTCTCAAGGAAGCAGAATGCTGATGCAAGAGATAGAATGGGCAGCCTTAAACAGTTGGGGGAAGGAAACGTTTCTGAAGAACAGGTAATAACAAGACTCTGCTACACCGTCCCCATAAATTCCATTGGGACACTCAGTTCTCTACGGTGTCATTGTGGCCGGGCTTCAAAAGGACCTTTCAGCTTTCACCAGTCGTCTTTCCCCAGGCGACTAATTACTACCATAGAGTTCAGCTCCTTAAAAAAAAAAAAAAAGTAAATTTATTGGGGTGACCTTGGTTCATTGCACCCTTGTGTTCATTGGATCATTATTCATGGTGGCCAAGATGTGGAAACAAACAAAGTATCCTTCAACAGATGCTTAGATAGAGAAGAGGTGGTCCATAGATATGTCATGGGACACTGCTCAGACACAAGAAAAAGTGAAATGCTGCCACTGGTGACAACATGCACGGGGTTTGCGAAGACCACGCCAAGCAAAGTAAGTCAAAAAGAAAACAAGCAAGAGCCATACGGCTTCACTCGTCGGTGCCGTTGGCTTAAAAGAGGTAGCACGAACAAAGCAGCAGACACAGAATAGGCCTTTTAAAGTGACATTTCCACTAAACTGGAGGCACGTGCCTGACCCTTTAAAGATGGTCCAGAAGCAGGAAACTGTCCGTCAGAGTTAGGCTGAGCTCTGTCATGCTCTGGGTGAGTCCCTCTCTCTCTTCCTTCCTCCTTTGCCTCTGCTTTATTATTTTTGGCAGCGATTATTAAAAAAACACACACAGGCCTGACCAGGCGGTGGCGCGGTGGATAGAGCATTGGACTGGGATGCGGAGGACCCAGGTTCGAGACTCTGAGGTCGCCAGCTTGAGCACGGGCCCATCTGGCTTGAACAGAAGCTCGCCAGCTTGGACCCAAGGTTGATGGCTCCAGCAGGGTGTGGCTCAGTCTGCTGAAGGCCCACGGTCAAGGCACATGTGAGAGAGCAATCAATGAACAACTAGGGCAGTGGTTCTTAACCTGGGTTCTATCGAACCCCAGGGGTTCGATGAGTCGGTCTCAGGGGTTCGGAGAAGCCTCTGCCGCGGAGGCCAGAATAAAGTAATACTGTAATTTGTTGTGAGTTCATGCACTTTGTTGGTTTTGTTCTTTGAGCAAGGTGATGTTCATGCATGGCTCATTTTGGGCACCAGTAAAAATCATATACCTATGTCTTGAATTTGGGGAAAAAATATTTTATTTATCACTAAAGAAGGGTTTGGTGAATGCGCATATGAAACTAGTGGATTCGGTACCTCAAAAAAGGTTAAGAACCACTGGTCTAGAGGGAAGCAGGCTTGCATGCAATTGTGTGGCTGGTTTTTCATCTTATGATCGAGCTACTGCTTCAAACAAAATTCTTGGTCTGAGTGGGGAAGAATTGAGAAGAGATGGATGTTGGTTAAGTAACTGGCGTTGACTGTTATGGGGGAAGGATTAGCAAAGCAGGCAGATCAGGCAGACATTTCTGAAGAAGGAAGAGGCGGGAGACTTGCAGCAAGGTGGTTATGGGTCCACGTGGTCAGAAGAAGTGAGGTTGGGATGCAGCCCGAAGGTAACACAGTCAGAATTTGCAGGTAGAGTTTATGTAGGGTGATACGAAAAAAGAAATATTCACAAGCCATCGCTGGTTTAGGATAAGATTCGATGTTGAGCTACCTGGCCCTAAGCATCACGGTCACAGGATCGGGACTCCACCCACACCGCCGTCTCACTTTCTCAGTGATGCAGACGGACACGAGGAAGCATGGACTGACAGCTGCTCTGTGGGAACGGAGGGAGGCAAACCTGGGTGAATATCTTGGCCGTGCAAAGGCCGAAGAGAGATACAAACCTAAAAAGTGGGACACACGGGTTTCGGGCTGTGGTGCTAGCCAGCACTGGCTCTCACCGCCTGTGCCTGCAGCACGCCTGGCCTCCCTGCACCCCTGCCTCTCCCATTCTAACACGGGAGACTGCTATCTTTGCCACGTAGGTTGTTCTGAGCATTCTGTGGGCTCTCACGTAAGAATGACTTAGCTCTCTCCCCCGGTTTCTGGCCCGGGTTAGTACCCTTTTATGTAATAAGCAGAGGTGACCCTGATACCAGCCTCTTCCAGTATCTTCGAGGCTATCTGCTGCAGATGTCAGCCTCACACAGCCATGAGACCCGGGAAGTGGCTGTGAGGAATGCGCCGTCCCTCAAATCACAGCGTCACAAACGCAAGACAGGTAATGGCACTTACATCAGGGGCATGCTGAGAGGCTCGCTGAGAGTTAATTGGGAGAATTAAGTCAACCTTAAATAAAATGGAGCCCATAAGCTTTGTCGCCGGAGGCCTGGAACCTCGGAGTTTCTTATTTAGTGTCCATTCTCCTCTATCAGGATAAACAGGGAGGCATAGCAGCGAGGGAGAGCACTCAGCTTAAAGCTATTGGTTTTCTGTGATGTGCGGTCTGTGACCTAGGCGTGGGTGACACATGACACATATTTGCTAATTCTGCACATTTCTGGAGGTATTGTTTTTTTCACCCCAGCAACCCTGTGTCTCATCCTGGAACTTGTCTTTCCTGTCCACCATAGCTCTTTGGACTTGGGGAATCTGGTGACTTCCAGTCGAGAGTAATCTGTAATATGATGTAGTCAATGTGGTCTCGGAACTCAACGTACATGATTAAGTCCTGAAATGACACCAGCAAAGAATTCTTAAAAAAAAAAAAAAAAATTAAAAAGAATTAACCAGGAAGGAAGGCCTGGATTTCCTTTGAACCAAATTTTAGTGTGAAGTAATGAGTCATAAAAATAGAGACCTTGTATTTTAAATGACACACAAGGGACACTTCCCCGTTCAACCAGCTTCTCACTTGCAGCTGTCAGGGCAGATCAGAGCTCAGACCGTCTGCTCAGGCAGCGGGCTGGTTTCCCCGGCTTTGACAGGAAGACGGGCAGGGACTTCAGTCATGCCTGCCGTTTAGAAAGTGTCCTGTCATCAGACGAGTCTCAGAACCTTTTCCTTGTGACTAATGGGCAGTTTCCTTTAATCTCTAGAAACCTCTGATCAATTAACTGCCATTTAAGCCAATCAAAGGAGCGGAGATAGGGGGGTTTGATTAGCTTTCGGAAGGTTGCACACAGCTTCAGTCAGCAGGGAAGCCTGAAGAGAAACTCCGGGCAGAACTAGGAGACCTGGGCAGAGTGACAAGGAGGTGACTCCCGCTGGTGCCAGGGAAGTGAGCAGGCAGCAGGAGAAGAAGTGGTCCCATTGCGAAACCAGAGCGTCTTTTCCTGTGGATCCACCTTCCCTTTGGACCAATGAACATTTTTTTGTGGGTTTGTGTCTATATTCTTAAGGCATTTTTCACTTTGTACTTCACTATCTCTAGCTCCGTGCAGGACCTCGTCAGACCTCACTTAACCTCCCTAGGGGAAGTAATGGTACAGCTCAAGTGAAGATTTGAGGATGAATATTTCAGGCTACAAAGTCCATGAAGGTTTTGGCCAGAGCCAAACACAATTGTGAGTCACTGGTTAGCTATGACTATTGTTGTTATCTGCCCCGCCCCCAATTCTATGAGTGTCAGTTGAAATAGTTTTGCCTTTTCTATCCTTATTCTGGCGAACTGGCAGTGTACACCCCTTCCCTGTCTCCCCAGAGGCCCCCAGGTCATCCATGCATTGGCATCTCTTCCCAAGAGTTCTCTGGGGGTTCTGACAAGCTTCTGACTCGGTTGGTTTATTTGTCAACAATTAGCTTTTCTGTGACAAGAGATGACTTTCACTCAAAGGGACACCTGGCCATACTTCTTGGCCAGTCTGTGTGCATAGAACACACTTGTTTGTCCAGGTATGACTGTGGAAATCCTCGTGTAGGTTACTGACCTAGATATCTTTCGTTGGCGTATGAGTTTCTTGTTGCTGCTGTAACAGCTTACGATCAATGTAGTGTTTGTAGTAACACATATTTATTATCTTCTTTCCCCTTTCTTGTTCTTCCTCCCTCCCTTCTTCCCTCCTGCTCTCTCATACTTCCTTTCTTCCTCTGAGATATTACAGACAAAGAATTATAATTTAGGTGAGGACCACAGAACAGACTTATTTACAGAAAGCTATCTAATTTCTAAGATTTCATTGAATGCATTCACTCAATAGACTCTCGCCAGTGCCCGCGTGAGGGATTGTTAGTATTCTTATTTGCAGAGGAGAGAACGGAAGTCCCACGACTATACTAAGGTCATATACTGGCTGCATGAAATCACATCTCAGCTCTTTCAGCCCCATGTCCCTGGTCCCCGTCCAATCGGTGACGCAGTTTCCTTCTGAACTTCCCGGCACGTTTACCATTTCTCTGAAAACCAGCTCGGAAGCTCTTTATGTTTGCCTGGAAGAGTAACAGACAAAATGCACTTTTTGAGACTATTACTGATGGAATTTCTGTAATAATTTCACGTACCCCCGAGGCTGTGCAGGCGGCTTTCCTTCCTCAGCAAAACAACCACCACCAAAGCCGAGGGGTGGGAGGTGACCTGGCGTCCGTGAGTATGCTCATCACAACCTTGATGTCAGCCTCTGGGGCCGGATGAGATCTGCTGGACATGAGCTGGAGCTCCGCTTGAACTTCTGAGTACGTTACACGTTGTTCCTAATTGTCCAGCGGATATGAACTCGGGGTCAGCAGGACTTAACCACCTGTCCAGACGCAGCATCTCGCTGACATCGTGGACACAAGGCTGGCCGTGGATCAACGGGTAATTGTCAGAGAAGTAGCATGCTTCTTCTGGAACTGCCCAAACTGACTTCCTGTACAATGAAAGGTTCTGGGAACGAAAGGTGCAAGAAGGATTCTGGCCAGAGAGAGGCAAGCTGGTGCAGGAGAAGGAGCCTAGTCTCTGTGTTAGAAGTGGACAGTCTGTGGCTGTGGTCTGTCCAGAGCATCCTCTCAGGACTTGGCCGCAGGTGGCTCTTTTGACCTGTGTCTCCCTGGCTTCTGCCCTGTAGTACCGCTATTTTGAGTACTATATGTTATAGTGTAGAGCAGTGATTTTCAACATTTGGCATTGCATGGCACTCATAAAATAATTACTAAAATTGTGCAGCATGCCAAAAAAACATATTTTTCCCTATCTGACAAAAAAAGAAAAATAGGTATCATGTTGATCCATTCATACCAGATGGCTATTGTTGTGTTGGCTGGAAATTTTAAGGAAAAGTGGTAGTGCCCTGACTAAATGGTCAGGTAATGCAGGTTTTAAAAATTCTTGCGGAACACCGGTTGAAAATCGTTGGTGCAAAGCCATTTTTTGGTTTTGAGTGATCATAAATGTGCTTGGGATTATCAATATTAATCACTGTGTTGCAGTATTATTTATAATAGTAAACAGTAAAAATAAATAAACAAGCCAATGTCCATCCATATGGTTCCAGTTGAACACATTGCTACTTATACACAATGGAACACTCATTATGAGATTATAAAAAGGGATGAGGAAGTTATCTACATACTGATACAGAGATATTCATGATGTAGTGTTAAGCACAAAAACATGAGGTATAGAAGGGTGTATAATATAGGATAACTTTTGAATAAGGAAAATCAGTAATATGAAAAAAACCGTGTGTGTGCATGTACTATCTTATATTTGTTAAATTAAACACTAAAAAATGATAATAAAAACATGGTTATCTATATAGTAAAAGAAAGTGAAAATTCTTTGATTTGAGTATATACACTATTTTACAGACCTAAAATAATACTGTATTAAAAAGAAATAACAATGTCAGTTTCTAAAAATTGAAAACAAGCCAAGATAAATGAATCTGTTATCAATTTGGTGACATAATTACTTCAAGTTACTATAGAAAACTATCTTCACATTTAATGAGATATACTCCAAGAACAAATAGATTAGCTAATACTGGTATAGCTACATAAAACAATTTAATACATGAGGAGATAACACATAAATAATTATCTTAATGTTGGTTACCAAGATTTTTTTACCTAAGAGAACGGGGGCATAAATCTAAGATCAAAAAATTCATCAAAGATTGCATTTGAAATAGAATATAGGAATAAACTGATGAATTTGTTTATTTGTTAAAAAAAAAAAAAGTTCTTTACAACCGAAATAATCTAGAAGCAATGATATCTCAACTTGATTGAGCACACTTGCTCTATAAATTGTGGTGTTTTTCACCTTTTTCTATTAAAAATGACCAGTGACCCTTGGTTGATGTGCATAGGACAAACATTTGATATTTGATTGTGCCAGGAGCTATCAGAAGGACTAAAAATTAAACCTGAAAAGAATTTCTGCTGGTGAAAGATGGGACTATGTGAGCATTAAACAAAAGAATGAGTCCAACCCATTGAGAAATATTAAATACTTAATATCCTTGAGTTTGTTATAGAATTTTTCCCATTTAAAAAATATTTTGCTTTCTTACTACCACATGCCCCTCCCCTCCAAAAACAAACAAAAAATAAACTAAACAAACAGACTAAATCCCCCAAACCCTCATTGTAGAGTATTGAAAGAAACAGGGTCACCAAGCCATTATTTAGAAATTAAGAAATTTAAAAATCATTATATATTTATCTTGTTTTTACTGTATTTGTGTATAATCGGACAACTGTCTATGGCAAAGAAAAGTTTTTCGGGGAAGAATTCAAGCGAAAGTGTGGATGAAAATATAAAATTATTAAGTTAGTACTTGCAAATTATAATAAAATAATTGATTCAAGAAAAAAAAAAAACACCATTGAATGGAAGGCTGCCATGGGGAACTTCACATTGAAGGAGTCAATTATTAACCCCAAACCCACTGGTCAAGTCTGGCGACACTGAACTTGGCTCACCTCATTATTGTGGGTAATATAAAAGGCACAGTGGTGCTACCTGTGAGATAGGTTTGTCTAGAGATGTTAAATTGTAATCTAATCAGAGTCCAAAATGAACTTACATTTCTATGGAAAAGATAAAAAACAAACAAACAGTGAAGTATCACAATATGGATAAAAAGGGGGTCACATACTACACCTGACAAGCTCAGGGGAGGCCTACATAGAAGGCCTTACCAAGTCAGAGACCTCAAGGAACCACGTAGGATGGTCTGAAAATAAACATTTCTAACTAAAAGCTGGTCATAATGAGTAGTCATAACTCAAGCCTGCAGCTTCCTGGACAAAGGTCAGATCTTTATCTTAAGTGAGCCTGCCTATTATCTTTTTGCATCTTGAGATGACATACTTCTGAAATGTCAGCGCAATCTCCTTTTCTGGGCATCTCGGCACGCCCACCACACGGGAGGAGAGCGCAGGCCACAGAATTCTGCCTCCAGCTTGGCCAGCGTGCAGCATGAACTCCTCTGTACCCACCAGTGTGTCCAGGAAATAGGTGTCTCTCCATTGTTCTTCTTAATCCAGTCTCAGAGTGTCTCCCCGCTTTGCTTCTTCCCACTCCCCTTAATCTAGCACTGGTGGATTTTGTGAACCTCCCATCAGTCTTCTCCTTTGAGTCTCTCTTTTTCTTTAAATTTTTATTTAGAAAATTAACTTGAACAGGGTGACATTGATCAATAAGAGTTCATAGGTTTCAGGTAAACATTTCTATAGAATTTGGACTGTTGATTATGTTGTGTGCCCATCCCCCAAAGTCAGATCATTTTCAGTCACCTTAATATTTGTCCATCTTTATACCCCTCTCCCCTTGCCCATGTCCCCACGTTCCCTTCCCCCTGGTGACCACTGCACTCTTACCTATGTCCATGAGTCCCAGTGTTACATCCCACCTGTGTGTGAAATCATCCAGTTCTTAGCTTTCTCGGATTTCCTTGCTTTACTCAGTCTGATGTTCTCAAGGGCCAAGCATGTGGTCGTAAACGGTACTATGTCATCGTTTCTTCTGTGATTCTAACGTGGAAAACAGGCTGCAAAGCGGCCGTTCTCCAGAGCGGCGTCTCAATTTATTGAGATTCTGCTTGCAGGCAGTTTTCAACAGTTTGACTGAGAGAGATTCTCTATGGGTTTGGACATTTCTTGCATTGATTAAAAACAAGAAGCAAAAAGAGGTGAGTAAAATGCTATCTGATGATTACCAGGATAGTGCCCAAGCCAGGAGTGTTTTGAGAGTTAAAAGAGGTGCTATTATACTCTTCTTGGGAGCTGGAGGGCATGAGCTAGAGCAGACCATTCTACATGGCCAAGTCCCATTACTCAGCATGTGACTACTCTGGAGGGCAACTCACCTGTCTTTCTCGAGTCAGTAGTGTAGGGAAAACGGACGGGCTGAACGGATAAACATAATCGGTAGCCCTGAGTTTTGTGGGTGTACTTAGTGGAAGTGTTTTGCAGAGAAAGCATGAAAAGGCATTACAGACACAAGCAGGGAAATTTGAGAATGATGTGGTGAGTGATCATACCAAGGAATTAGTGATGACTGTATCAGGTGTTATGATGGCCCTGGGTTTGTGAGATGAAGTTTGTGTTTGTTAGAGAGAGACAGACTGAAGAACATACGATAACAGGGGGGCTTGCGGTTGGCCTGACTGGAACGCAGCCACAAATGTTTACAAAGGAAGGATTACTCAGTTACGGGAGAACAATGGAGACTTGTTGTAGATATCTAGACTCATCAGCCAGCTCACTTCACTTTTGTACATGTTTAAATATTTTCTAATAAATCTTAAAATAATGAGTAAGACAACCATCAGATGGTATTTACCCATCTCATTGCTTATTGTCTGGTGTTGCTCTTGTGTTTTAAAGGATGGTGAGCTGTTTAATACACTTGCTTGTGATGAACATGGGCATTGACTGCACTCCTAGAGGTTATGAGACTTCATGGGACTGCATCCTGGCACTTTCTTGAATCTCTAGATGTCCTTTTCATTAACCCCCTACACAAGAATCCTTGCACTACAACTCTGTTTCAACTATAATGGTCTAACTACAACACCTGGTTATTTATTTATTTATTTACTTACTTATTATTTTTTTTACAGGGACAGAGAGAGAGTCAGAGAGAGGGATAGATAGGGACAGACAGACAGGAACGGAGAGAGATGAGAAGCATCAATCATTAGTTTTTCGTTGCAACACCTTAGTTGTTCATTGATTGCTTTCTCACATGTGCCTTGACCACGGGCCTTCAGCAGACCGAGCAACCCCTTGCTGGAGCCAGCGACCTTGGGTCCAAGCTGGCGAGCTTTTGCTCAAGTCAGATGGGCCCACGCTCAAGCTGGCGAGCTCGGGGTCTCGAACCTGGGTCTTCTGCATCCCAGTCCGACGCTCTATCCACTGCGCCACCGCCTGGTCAGGCTACGACACCTGCTTTTAAATTCCAGCTCTATCCACACCTCTGTGAACACTGGTGAGTTTCTTGAAGCCCAGGCTTCCTGTATCTAAAATGACGAAACACTTGTAGCACAGGGTCACGGCGCAGGAGAGGCACTGTGTGGGAGGCACGTGGAACCGGCAGGGTGCATGTCCCGTGATCTTTTCTCACTTGGCTTTCAATCGAGGCTTCACCCACACCTAGATTCTTTGAGGCCATACCAGCCACACGACTGGTGACTTGCCCACATGATTCCTGATCACGTGATTTTTTTCCTCTTGGCTATGTATGTTTCTATCCCTACTTTTAACAATATTTTCTCAAGTTCAGTAAAGATTATTGTGCAAAAAACTTGGTTTCTATCAAGTTAAAAAGGATTACAGCCTCCAGAAACATCAATGCTGCTGTTGAAATGAATTAGAAACAAAGAACAACAACAAGAAAAGAAACAACCACACTCACACAGCGAGATTTCCAATCAACCAGAGTAAAAATATGAGCAGCACAGAAAACACCCGTGAGCTTTTTCTAATGCTGTCAAGTATCAGTCTTTTTTAATCACACTACAATTTTCAAATAAGTACCTAAGTAAATAAAAAGACCTCAGAGAGGACCCATGTGTTCTGCTTGAGTTTGTAACTGACCCTTCGAGCAAAGCCTCCACCCCGTTCTCCTAATGAACCTGAGGGTTTTTTTTTTTTTCCGGTGGTTCTGTGACAGCGGTCCTTCCTCACCTGGGCACCAAATGCCCAGGTTTCTTATTAAGTTGGCATCACCAAGATAGCTGTGATTCTCAGACCCGGCTCTGAAAGAAGCTATTTTTAGGAAGCCGCATTATTTCTGTAGCTGTTGTTATTGCTGGGACTCACGGGCCCCATTTCCTAAGAATCTTCTCAGTGACAGCAGTTTGGGGGAGGCGCATGTGTTCAGAACCCGGGCTAGCTCTGCCCTTCCCGGGCCCCTTGAAAAGGCCAGGGGTTATGGGCTCCCTTTATTAAGAACACTGGACTCTTGCTCACTTCGTCAGGAAGAAGTGGGCTGGTGAATTTTCCGTCCTTGGTTAAGCAAGCGTGCTTCGACACGCTATACTTAGCATAAACTTTTCTCAGGGGCTTGATGATCTGCCTCCTACTTCCTCTCTCGCCCCATCTTTGCAGCTTTTCCGGAGATAAAGGTCATAATCTTCACTCCAGCTTTACAAAGTTCTGAGCTCAGAGAAGCCTCCTCCGAGACTTTCCGATCATGGACCGAACCTCTCCTTTCCTTTCGGCCCAGCTCACCTCCATTCATTATGGGGAGTCCATATCCAAACCTCCTCTTCCAGGAAGTCTTCTGTGTTTGTTTCCTGTGATTGCTCTAATCAAGATTACAAACTTAGTGGCTGAAAACAACATATTGATTTTCTTACCATTCTGGAGGCCAGAAGTCTGATAATAATGACGCCAAGCCCAAGTCAAGGTGCGAGGGGGCAGTGTTCCCTGGAAGTTCTAGGGGGATCTGCTCCTCGCCTCTTACAGTTCTGGGGGCTGCCAGCGTCCCTGAGCCCATGACCACAGTGCTCCTATCTTTAAGGCTAACTAACCTCTTCAAATGTCTCTCTTTGGCCCATGGGCATATTAGCTTCTGCCAGATGGGTCTTCATGTCACATCTTCCGCTTCTAGTCTAACGATACTTGTGATTAGGTTTAAGTCAAACTTGGATCATACCAAATAATCTCTCCATCTAAAGGTCCTAACTTACTCAAATCTGCCCCTCGAGCACAATAAAGTAACATTTAAAAGTTCTAACCTCTAGGACTGATATATTTCGGGGGCGGGGCACTATCCAGCCTGAGACATCTTCCTTGTTCTTTTTCTCTAACTCGAGTTCTGCTTCCAAGGCTGGTCTATAAAACCCCCATCTCAATATATTCTTACAACCTTGTCTTTAACTTCATCATGGTACATACGATGATGATGATGATGATAGAGATAATGATGATGATGTTGTTGTTAATGAGAGCTAAGGTATATCTATTGCCTACAGTATGCTGGAGACTGCCCTAAGGATTTCACCAATATTGATATCAGTTCATTCATGCAGCAGATTTAAGATACAGTTGCCAAGTTCATGGCTGTTTCTCAGGTTGTGGAACTCAGGCATCGTGTCTTACAAGTAGGCTTGCTGAGATGTGAACCCAGGCAGTTGGATCCAGAACCTGTGTGGCGTCTCACCGTGGGTACTGTTTTACCTGTCTCTCCTATTCATTGTAAGGTCCTGGCCAGCCGGTATCTCCAGCGGCTAGCACGCAGCTGATCTAAATGATGCTTGGGAAGTACGTTTGTAAGAAAATTCTAAACCGCCTCTGCCCTTAACCAGATATGAGCCCTGGACATGCATGCAAACCTTTCTGCATCTCAACCATTTCATCAGGATATTGGAGTTTGGATGAATGCTACAACCCCTGTTGTTTTCTAAACACATTGTTTCAGAAGTCCATTTGAAGTCTAAACTTTGGCTGTTGGATTAAGGAGAGCTATTCTCTCGGTTCATGTTGCTGAGCATACCTATCAAGGCGTTGTTAATGATTGCTCATGCTGGGGGAGTTAACTTTGGAAGCAGAGTCATTATAGAGTGTCCGTGTACAAAAGTTTTGATAACATCTGTTTGCCCAAGGTGGGCAAGTTACTTTTACTGCCATCTGGAGAGACTTTAGCCTTTCTGGACTCTTTGGAAAGACTGTGTTTTATTCATTTATTGACTGGGACTCCCGCCGCGTAACGACACAGAATCATCCCACCTGGGTGACCTAGCCACGTAATACATGAATACTAATATCTCAGTGCTGGGAGCAGAGGACCCAGGTCACACGCTTGTAGAACAGCCTGCCGAAGGGTTAATGAAATGTGAATCCAGTACATTTAGAAAGTAACTTCAGAGTTGCACGTATGCACATATTTTTAGTGCCTTCTACACAAGTCACTGCATAAAGCATTTCTAAATTACTGGGAGGTGAGCCTCCTAGCCACTCATGACTGTTAATTGATAATAAAGGGAGATGTTGAAAAAGTTATCAAGCGTGCCGTATAATGCTGCCTCAGTCTCCGAGAGCTCTCGGAAACCTCTTCAGTTAGAATCATCATCACGGAAGCACGAAACAAATACAAAGCTTTAAACTCAGAATAGAACTGCATGTGATTAACTTTCATTATCATCAAATGCGTGCTACAGTCAGATCCCCAGTGACATGTGGCTGAGAGAGGCGCTCTCTCGGTGGCAAAATTAGCTTGTGTTGTCACTGCCGTTGTTTCGGTCTGGGTACCTGCGGAGGGGTGGGCACGGCTCAGACACAGCTTTCTACAGTGGGCACAGCACATCCCGTGGAGCCAGAAAGTCTGCATTCAAACCCCAGGTACTGCTGGCCAGTGGTTTGGGGACCAAGAAGGGAACTTAAGATAAAGCTCCGTGAAATAAGCAGTCAGAGGAAGACAGGTTCCCTATGATTTCGCATATATGTGGAATCTAAAGAACAATAGAAACAGACAAGATAGAAATAGACTTGTAGATACAGGGAACAGGCTGTTGCTTGCTGGCGGGGAGTGGGGTTGGGAGACTGGGTGAAAGGGCTGAAGGGAATAAGAAGTACAGATTGGCAGTTACAAAATCATCATGGGGATGGCAAGTACAGCTTAGGGAATATAGTCAATAATAGTGTAATAACTGTGTATGGTGTCAGGTGGGTACTGGAAGTGTTGGAGAAACACTTTCGTAAATTATATGATTGTCTAACCACTATGCATACACCTGAAACTTATACAAAATAATATTGAAAAAATAAAAAATAAGATCAAATAGAGAATGGGACCCAAGTCCTTCCCCTTCAAGCACATGTCTTTCTCAAAGTGGATCTGAGTGGCCTAATTGCTAGCCGCTCCTGCAGGAGCCGTACCAGGTCCTATTCAGTACTCTGCATCTTTCTGCTTTGATGCTGCCTCCCCCCCACCCCACCCCCACCCCCGCGGGTCTACAGCCCAATGCCATAGTCCTGTTGCTGGCCCTATCTGGGTCTCACTGGCCTCTGGAAGATGGTGCCCTAGGTGAGCAGGGATATTAGTTCCTTTTCAAAGAAACTTTACAGATCTTTGGGAACCTGAGGGTTCCCCAAAAGCCCTCTGACTGCTCCCACCCTTTCCTTAAGCAACTACACTTGACCTCTGGTTCTGCCCCTTATCTGCACTATGTTCTCTGAGCCAGAAAATCTGGCTTTCGTCCTGGATCTGATATCAGCTTGCTTTTTGATGTTAGACATGTTTTTGTGCTTCTCAGGAACCGACAGGAAAATAATGATAAAAGAGTGCCATAGGACTAGTCGAAGATTACAAAAGACAAGTTATTGGAAAGTACCTTTCTCTGTGTCATTTAGCCAAATTACTTTAGGCTGGAGGAACCCAGCCTAAAACCTCGGTTTGCTAGAGCTGTTTTTTTTCAGTTGTTCTTGAGTTCTTTCTGAAGATTGTTATCAGTTGTTTTTTTTTAATGTTTGTTTGGGTTTCTTTAGTATTTTTCTGAAGTGAGAAGCGGGGAGGAAGAGAGACAGACTCCCGCATGCACCCGACTGGGATCCACCCGGCATGCCCACCAGGGGGCGATGCTCTGCCCATCTGGGGCTTTGCTCTGTTGCAACCCAAGGCATTCTAGCTCCTGAAGCAGAAGCCATGGAGCCGGTCTCAGCGCCCAGGCCAACTTTGCTCCAATGGAGCCTTGGTTGCGGGAGAAGGAGACAGAGATAGAGAGAAAGGAGAGGGGGGAGGGTGGAAAAGCAGATGAGCGCTTCTCCTGTGTGTCCTGGGTGGGAATCAAACCTGGAACTTCCACACATTTAGTGGATGCTCTATCACTGAGCCAACCGGCCAGGGCTGTTATCAGTTTTTACAGAGTACTTTTTGTGATAAGTTTCAAGGCAATTTTAAAAATAACTTCAGCCCATTGTCGACTCTTTGGAGAACGAATGTATGATGATGCTCCAAGCAATTCGCTTCCACATTTTTTCATGTTGTTGCCCTAAACTAGACTCACCTCAATTGTGGAAAAAGGAACCAAAGTAGAAATTCACATGGAGCAGATGCATTTATTTTAACCAAAAAAAACCCCCACATTATCACAACTTATACTAATAACTCCAAAAGAGACAAATGTTGGAAGAATTGAGTTATTAAATCCCTTCAAGGTGATATAGACAGAATATACAAACGACATGCACACACACACCCTTGGCCAAAGCAGACATTTCTATATTCACAATTCAAATGTTACCTTTCACATTTCAGCAAAATGATATCCACTGACATGTGAGTCTGACGCCAGTCGTTTGGTGGATTATAATGGTTTTACAGTTTTGCTTAAGATCATTCTATCTTTTCTAGACATACCCTGGTAGAAGCGCTTTTAGCAGAAGGTGATGACAAGGAGTCCCTGTATGCCCATACCGAAGTTCCAGTCTAAGAACATTTTCCGGCCGACACCAGGGGCGCCCGTGAGAGTGTTTTTCCTGCTGGCGGAGGAGTGGGCACATGACTCTAGTTCAGGGGTCCCCAAACTTTTTACACAGGGGCCAGTTCGTTGGAGGGCTGGACTATAAAAAAAAACCATGAGCAAATCCCTATGCACACTGCTCATATCTTGTTTTAAAGTAAAAAACCAAAACGGGAACAAATACAATATTTAAAATAAAGAATAAGTCAATTTAAATCAACAAACTGACCAGTATTTCAGTGGGAACTGCGGGTGCGGATGCATCCTGTGCTCCTCTCACTGACCACCAATGAAAGAGGTGCCCCTTCAGGAAGTGTGGCGGGGGCGGATAAGTGGCCTCAGGGGGCCACAGTTTGGGAACCCCTGCTCTAGTTGGAGAGGCGGGCCTGGGCTCAGGGCATAGGCAGACCTGGCAGGGGACCTCACAGGAGTTTACACGCGGGCAGAGGCGGACCGGTGGGCCACAGCGGCAACAATAAGGAGATGAGAGAGGCTTTCTTGCCGGGAAGAATGAAAATCAGCGATTACCAAAAGACACATACCACTCTTGGGAAGAACCTCATTAAAAATAATGAGGAGTGGGGTGGCTTCCTGGGCAGGGAATCAGTAAATTCAGAGAACATTTTAGGGTCCTATTGGCCAGAACGTAGTGTGGGGAGAGAGGAGGACAGATTTCAAATGCTATTTCTAATCCCTGCCTTTCCTCATACGCCATTGGCCGCACAGCTCCACGTGCCTATACGTCGGAGTCTCCTCTGGTAAAACGCCTTCTCCATGGCTTTGCTGTGTGGGTCAAATAAGGTCACAGGCATGAAGAGTGCTTTGTGAGCTCTGGAGCCTGTGTGTGTGTGTGTGTGTGTGTGTGTGTGTGTGTGTGTGTGTGTGTGTGTGTGTGATAGGACGGGGGGCATCTCTCTTTTAGTTTCTCTATGTTCATTAAGGGTTCCTGGACATTTTTCTAATTCTTTACAGTTGGACATCTCAGCAGGAACTTTTTAAGAAGAGCCCTAAAATGAAGAACAACAACAACAAAAAAACCCCTCAAACTCAGTGAAACAAAGGATTCCTGTGTCTAATCGAGGCTGAGACCTTGGCAAATGCAAAATTAATGTATTCTTTAAAAAAATAATAAAACCTTAGAGAAATAGATTTAGGCCCGATCTCTGACTAATGAGGAATTTTGATTTTCTTAAAATAGATTTCTTTTTGTGTGTGTGAATCACATAGTTTTTTAATAGATTAAAAATCTTCATTTATCATGTGTGTTGCACACGAGTAAATGCATGCGGTCACCCACAGAGGCATCCGAGCCATCCACAGAGATGTACACTAATATGTGCTTACACACGCACAAAATACCTGCACAGATACGCCTTGTTTACACTTTTTTTTTCTTTTATAAGTGAGAGAAAGGGAGATAGAGAGACAGAGTTTTGCTTGTGCCTGGACTGGGATCCACCCAGCAACCCCTGTCTGGAACCAATTCTCTACCCATCTGGAGCCATGCTTGCAACCAAGCTATTTTTAGTACCTGAGGCAGAGGCTCCATGGAGCCATCCTCAGCACCCGGGGCCAGTGCGCTTGAAACAGTCAAGCCATGGCTGCGGGAGAAGAGGAAAGAGAGAGAGAAGGGTAGGAGTAGAGAAGCTAATGGTTGCTTATCCTGTGTGCCCTGGCTGAGAATGGAATCCAGGAAATTCATATGCTGAGATAATGCTCTAACACTGAGTCAACAGCCCAGAGCATTTGCTCAATCTTGAATGGACCCAACTCCCTTTGACCGTAACAACCTGGAGTCTCTTACGATCAGTGTTCAGCCTGCTTCACGAGGAGGAAGCAGATATGTCCTGATCTCCCATCTCCCAGCATTTATCTTCCTGCAGAAATGCCCCAGCATATCCCATCTTTCAGGTCGTCCGTAGGAAGCATTTTGAGAGCCACAACAATAGGTTTCCAAGTCAGATACACTTAGAATTGAATTCGTACCTTGGGCAAGTGACTCTATCTATCTGAACCTCAGTGTCCTTGATTGTAAAACAGAGATAGTGAAGATTTATCACTCATGGGCATGAAAGCATTACTTGAAGGGATGCATGAGTTTCCTCTATGCCCTTTGGTTCTATTTGAAGGTGATTTTTTTTTTAAAGAATGATACGTATATGTGGATAAAGACAAAGAAATCTTAGAAAAGTCAGGGTAGATCCTCATGAGAACAAATGATGGGACAGAACTCATTCAAAATGGCCCCAGCACCCCTAGCTGGAGAAACTCTAGCATCTCCGTGGCGTTCATCTGTTCTGAGCTTGGACCCTGTCCCTGCACACCCTCTCAGCTCTCATCTCACCAGCATTGGACTTTTTGCTTACCCTCATTTATTGCTCTCTCCTGATATCCTGTGATCTCATTAGACATGGCCTTACGGAAAGGTGTTCTCTCCACTTTCGACCCCATTATAATGGTTGTGGTCTCTCCCTGTTGCCACGTTCCACATTTGTGAGAAAGGGACTTGATATCAGCTCATCTTTTTCACACACGGACACATGAATCTACCTTAGGAGTCCAACAGACCTCAGATAATAGAACTACCTCCAGCCTCGATTAACTCTGTGACCTTAAGCAACTTGCTTAAGAGTCTCAATTCTCTCATCATCATACGGGTACGATTATGGTTCTTAGCCCCCACTGTAACGTATAGAGGAATACATTGGCTAATATGTGGTAAATGCTCAGTCTGGTACTCGGTATACTGAGCCATAAAGAAGCACTAACCATTCTTAGTGTCGGTTTTGGCCATAGACTAGAGGTCACCATAAGAATGAGTGGTCTCCTTTGTCACGTCCTTGGCCAATCAGTCACAGGGCCAGCACAGCAGAGGCCATGGGTCATTTCCTGAGAGGAGAGTATCAGCCGACCCGGCTTTCTGTAGCTATATCAACTCAGGAGATGATGGAACTCTCATTTCCTTTAACTCCACATGATGACAAAAGATAATGCAACAAAAGCAATATCTGCAAAGGTATCTGTGAAATGACTTTGCAAAAAAATGTATTAATATTTTTTAAAAAGCCCAAAACTTCTGTTTGCCTTCACATGCCCACTACCAACAGGAAAGGGCCATTTGAGGACTGTTAAGAAGGAGACATTCACAGGGTATTGTGGATCCTCTAACTAAACCTGGGGACTGGAAAGAGGACGGGTGAGCTTCCTGGAAGTGACCACATCAGGTGTGAAAAGTGAATGGAACCTAACCATGGTAACAAACTTCACCATAAGTGCAGCGGGTTTTCCTAGGGAGAAGATTACGTGTTTTAAAGCACCTGTATTATTGGCAGGTACACACCTCCACATTCAAAATGGGAACACCTACCCCACAGCCCAGTTTTCCTCAGAAAAGTTAATGACAACCTGATGATTTTAGCTTCTCAGCCAGCGTATGTATCTCTCTCAACAGGTAATTGGGTTCCGAATCAGGAAAATCTAGGTATCGTTAACTATTCCTGCTTTAAATAATTTACTAAGCATTGTCAAGGGTCAGAGCTATGGGTTTGACCAATTCTTACCCATTATTCTACAGGTTCTACTTAAAGAAACTTCCAGAAAAATTCTTGATCTCTGATCACAAAAAATCAATATCTGCAAGGATGAGAGCTATTTTGAAGAAGTCACAACAGGAACCCAGGCTGCTTCAAAATAGCTTTGAAATATCTCTGGGCTTTTCAATGACAAAAGCTCGGAAGACTTTCACGTCTGTGGTACTCCTCTAAACCCTCCACGGGACTGCAGTTCCCCTCCAGGACTGCTTCGGACCTGAGGGTGGCCAAGGCTGTGTCGTCTGCCGCAGGTAGAATGATGCCTCCGTGGTCTAGGGTTTAGCTTGGAACAGTGGCTCAGAGCTACTGTGCGAGGCTCTGGACGTGAGCTCATCAAGCAGGTACGCTATTCTGCTTTGCAGATGCAAACATGGAAAGATACAGAAGCAAAAAGAGAATATTTAAACAACTATCTGTGAACCTGCCTTTTGTAATGAACGGGCATTAACTTTTCATAATGTTTGCTTCACACATTATTGTTCATTCTGTAATGACACCATGAAGTTGATGTTGGCTGCTTAATCCCATTTCTGCACACCCCTCCTTCCCAAAACACAGCTATTAGGATGAATTTGGTGTGTAATTTATCAGTCAAATATTTATGCTGTGGATACATAAAGCATATGCTGAAGTCTTAAAAAATTTATATAAACATTAGTACACAATGTTTAGCTCTCTGTAATTAGCTTAGATTTCACTCAACATGGTGTTTTTCAAAGGTCTATGTTGGTATATATAAATCTAGCTCATTTGTTTTCATTGCTGAGTTGTGCTGCACTGATGGGTATTGAAGATGAGCTCTTAGGTTTTACCTGCCATCTCGGCCTTTCATGAAACCTGCTCACATTCAGACTAAGGAACAAACAGCCAACGCATGCGACTGAGATATTCGCTCATGGTTCACTCAGAATAAAGGCTGCCGCCATTTCTCCCCCTTTGAGTCAGATTTACCATCCCACACACTGTTATCTTTGGCTGAATCTCCATTCTATCCAAAGCGTCCGTTGCATATTGACTTCTAAAACCATGCAGCAACTCCTCTGATATTTCTGTATTTGACACTGAACCCAGGGAACATCATAAAAGTAGCTTTCCAAGGTCAGTCCCTTCAAAAGTCCCAGGGCAAACTTTTTGATGCCTGACAACGGTCAGCAGAAGACAGAGCAGGACACTCACATTCGCTAATGAAGCCTCAGGAGGGCCACTCTGAGTCATGGCCACTTCATTGTTCTCTGTCCTCCACACAAAATCCCATGTAAAAAATTGTTTTTAAAAAGACTCAATGTCTCTTTTATTTCTAGAAATGAGAAGTACACAACTGATCATGTAGTATTTTTCCTTCGCCCTGGCCCGCAGGAAATTCAGTCCCAAATTTGTTGCTCAATCGCTGTGGCAGAATTGTGTTTACTTTGGTTTCATTTAGCAATTTTACAACCTAGTCCAAAGTGACTCAATTTATTTGTAAAAATGGTCCATCTTTTATAGGACCAGTTAATTATTGTGCAAAATAAACACTTTTAAAGAATGAAAGGTGACAACAAAAGCAGTTTGTACTTTATTTATTTAGGTGAGAGGAGGGGAGATAGTGAGGCAGACTCCCGCATGCGTCCTGGCTGGGATCCACCTGGCAACCCCATTTGGGGCCGGTGATTGAATCAACAGGGTTGTTTTTAACACCTCAGGCTGCTGGACTCAGACCAATTGAGCTATCCTCAGCCTCTGGGCCAGGCTTAAACCTATAGAGCCACTGGCTGCAAGAGGGGAAAAGAGAGAGGAGGGGGAGCAGATGATCTCTTCTGCTTTGTGCCCTGACTGGGAATCAAACCTGGGAAATCCATACGCCTGGCTGACAGTCACTGAGCCACTGGCCAGGGCAGCTGTTTTCTTATCTTCAGAAAAGAATGGTAACATTGAGCTGTGGTGCTTATTCACAGATAAATATGACTATGCCTTTATAGAACCCAGGGCAGAGGTGGGCATTCATTTCAATCCTTCAGTTTTATATATTATACTCTTCCTGTGAGCCAGGCACTGAGCTGGGATCCTGGGAGTGGGGGTGGGGGGTCACAGCAGGGGAGATGTGCCCTACTCTCCTGGAAACTGGAATTACTGGGATGTAATCAATGTAAGTAAAAGAGAAATGAAAAATTCCCTGTCTCCTTTCAGCACCCTGTGTAGGAATGCTTTATAATTTTTGCTGGCTTTGGCCTCTGTCTGTCCTCTGCCCGGCAGGTGGGTGTGAAGCTGTCTGAGCTTTAGGCAAATGGATTATTTTCAACCAGGAAGCCGACCGACGGAGGTAGTTTCATGCTTGAGGAAGTCCTGGGATGGGAGGAGCACATGGAATGTTACAATGAGAATTCTTTTGCGGGAACATTTGGGGAGCGGCCAACTCTTTAATAAGAAATGAATTTGCCTTTATTTAAAGAAGGAAATGGTACTTTCCTGCGCAAAAGAGGAGGGAAAGGCTATCACCCCTGGTTTTGGTTACTGGCACTGCCTCTCTGACTGGAAGGAAGCTAGGGTGAGGGGCAAAAGTGACAGATGCCGGTAAACAGGTAGGAAAATGCGTGCTTCTGGGGAGAAGGAACCAGAAGACACTGGAGGGCGTGGCCACAGAGCCCACAGGCGCAGTGGGCAGGCGGGGTCTGTGGCTGGAGCGAAAAGCTGGACCAGCCCTTCTTACCCTGAGACTGGGGTGTGGCAGAGATGGCTGGGCCGAGACTGCTCTCTGCCTCTGCATTTCCGAGGTCCCCCTGCGGCAAGCTTGGGGGCCAGTAAACTGGGTTTGCCCAGTGGGGTGTGGACGGAGGTGACTGAGTAGATTCCTTGGACATCTTAGGTTCCATCTCCTGTTCTCAGACCAGGGAGCAGCGGGAAACACAACCAACCTACACGTCTAGCCCCAGCGTGCTCGTATATTCTGGGGTGGGAGGGCGCACAGTGAACATGATCAATAGGTAAAATGAGTAGTAAAATATACAAGTAACTAAAATATATAAAAATTCCTTGAATATAATTTCTATGTAATATACCGAATTAACCAGAAGAATAAAAATGCCTACATGTCATTAGCTAAATATTAGTAAAAACTATACATGCATATGTACATACATTATGTCTGTGTGTATACATACATAGTTTTACTTATACCTGTATATTTGACAAATATAAATATACGCATATATTACATAATATATTCCATTTATTAGTCACACTGTATCTGTGATATAAAGATAGCGATGACTGCCAAGAGAAAGATAAATCACGTAAGGAGGACCGGAAGTGCGGAGAACTGGGAATGATGGTGGCCATGGAAGTCTCACGGAGAGGGTGGAGCTGGAGTACGGGGTGAGGGGAGGGAGGATCCTAGCCACGCAGGTGTCTGAGCAAAGGATACACCTTGCTGTTCACAGAACGCGAAGAGTCTGGTGGCTAGAGCAGAGTGTGGGCATCAACAGGGGAGGAGAGCAGAGAGGGGCAGAATTCCGGGTCACCTGTGGCCTTGAAGGCCACTGAGAGGTCCTTGGCTTAGGGTTTGAAGGGAACGCGGGAGCCTTCACAGGAGGCACGGGGCGTGGCATATCTCACAGGAGGGCTCCTGCTCTCTATGTTAAGAAAACACTGACAGGCCCGTGGCAGGCAGGGGTCGGGACAAAGCAGGAAGACCCATCTGAGGGCCTTTCTAGTGTGTGAGGTAGTCGATGCGGCTGGCTTGGACGAGGAGGTGGGGTTAGAGATGAGAGATATGACTAGATACATGAATACGTTTTGACGGTAAAGCCAGTAAGAGTTGCTGGTGAACCACAGGTGTGTGTGTGTGTGTGTGTGTGTGTGTGTGTGTGTGGCAGGGGGTGGGGTTAGGGCCAATAGAGGAGTCCAAAGTGACGAGTCCAAAGCGACTGGAAAAGTTTTGCCTGAGAAACTGGAAGAAGGGAATTTCCATGACCGAGATGAGAAAGGCCACAGGAGTCCGCTTGGGGGATAGCAAACGCTCAAGTTCGAGACGGCCAGAGGACGCCCAAATGCGTGGGTATGGGAAGTCTGGGGAGGGATTCCGGGCGGAACATGCCCTTTGGGAGCCATCAGGTACAGATAGTACTTGAAGCCGTAAGTGAATGGGATCACTTCTCTTTCTGTACAGAAGGTGATGAATCACAGGTGTCGGGGCAGCAAGGGAACGGGTCACCTTGAAAGACAGGAATTTATGAATGGAGAATGGCCTCAGGAACTGCCCACCTCTGGAGGGACTTTTCCTGGACTTCCCAGTGGAACCCAAAGAAGTGGCATTATGGTTAAACCAAGCTTAAGGCAAAGGTGGGTTAAGGTGTAAGAACAGGGGTCCCCAAACTGTCTACCCAAGGGGCCAGTTCACTGTCCATCAGACAGCTGGAGGGCCGGACTATAAAAAAGCCCATGAACAAATCCCTATGCACACTGCACATATCTTATTTTAAAGTAACAAAACAAAACAGGGACAAATACAATATTTAAAATAAAGAACAAGTCAATTTAAATCAACGAACTGACCAGTATTTCAATGGGAACTATGGGTGCGGATGCATCCTGTGCTCCTCTCACTGACCACCAATGAAAGAGGTGCCCCTTCCGGAAGTGTGGCGGGCCGGAATAATGGCCTCAGGGGGCTGCATGCCACCCCACCGGCCGAAGTGCCGGCCGAAGTTTGGGGACCCCTGTGTTAGAAGTTTGCCAAACTGTCCCATTGTGTTAATTTAGTCTTAATGAGCAAATTGTGCTCATCTGCTGTTGATGAGAGTGGACTCCTTATCCATCATTTGTCATTACGATCTATGATCCATTTCAGCGGCTCCAAGGCAACCACTACTCTGCATTCTGTCTCTCTAGATTTGGACATTTCACAGAAACAAAATCATGCAATCGATGGTCTTTTGTGGCTTGTTTCACTTAACATAATTTTTCAAGGTTCATCCTGGTGATAGCACATATTAGTACATTTTTTTATTGCAAAATAATATTACACTAAATGAATAAAACAAAATTTATTGATTAATTTATCAATTGATGGACATTTGGGTTGTTTCTACTTTTTAACTATTATGAATAATGCTGCTATGAACACTTGTGTACAAATTTTTTGTAAATTAATTGTAAAAAGAGTAAGGGAGGGAGGGAGAGAGAGAGAGAGAGAGAGACATCAATTTGTTGTTTCACTTATTTATACATCCATTGGTAGATTCTTATATGTGCCCTGGCCAGGGGTCAAACCCACAACCTTGGCATATTGGGATGATGCTCTAACCAATGGAGCAACCTGGCCAGGGATGCACACAGTTTTTATGTAGGAATTCGTTTCCTTTCTGTTAGATATATTCCCCCCCCCAAAAAAAAAATTATTGGATTATATGATCATTATGCAGTTCCTCTACGTCCTCATCAAAACTTAATATAGGTCTTTATGACTATAGTCAGTTAGTTGGTAAGAAGGAGTACCTCTTTATTGTTTTGGTTTTCATTTTAATAACAGTATTTTATGTAGATAGTTCTATTTAAATTCATTTCTACTGTCTAATTCTTGTATTGGTTGATTGAGTTGTAAGAGTTCTTTATATAGTCTACATATAAATTTCTTATCAGACATATGGTTTGTAAATATTTTCTCCTATTCTGTAGATTGCTTTTTCACTTCATGATGGTGCTGCTCGTATCACAAAAGTCCTTTTTCTTTTCATTTTGATCATTTGAAATTTATTCTTTCATTTGTTGTTTTTGCTTTTATTGTAAGACCTAAGAAACCATAGCTTACCTTAAGGTTATGAAGATTTACACTTATATTTTATTTTAATAATTTGATGGGTGTTGCTTTTCCACTTAGCCTGCTAGTCAGTTTTGAGTTAATTTTTCTGTATGTTGTGAGGTAGGAGTCTAAGTTCATGCTTCCGCATGTGTCCCTGAACCCTCTGTTGAAAATACTTCTCTCTCCACTGAATTTTCTTGGCACCCTGGTTGAAAGTCAGTTGAGTATAAATGTAAGGATTGATTTCTGGACCCTCAATTTTATTTTGTTACCTCTCTTTACCCTCCACCTTCCCCCACTGTCTAGATTACCTTAGGTTTGTATTAAGCCTTTACATCAGAAAGTGTCGATCCTCCAAATTTGTTCCGTCAACTTGTTTTGGCTTTTCTTAGTATCCTGAGATTTCGTATGAGCTTTAAGATAGAATTCTCAGTCCACATATCTGCCCTCCTCAGATGTGAGGTCGAAGGCTATGTAATAGTTAAGCAGTCAGACACAGACATGCTACTTGGAGAATCATCCAAGGATATCTGAGTGCTTTCACTAGCCATACTAACAAGTATAATGACTTGTCATAGTCACTTCCTATTACAATTTTTAATATAAATAATATTGAGGATGCCTTAACTAATTCCATTTATGTCCCTGAATGTTTTTCCCCAAGTCTGACTTCTCTCCCCATCACCTTGACCAATGGCTATGGTAGAATGGATTTCTTACTTCTTTTTTTTTCATAGTTTTATATCATTACATTATATATAATTGTGTGTTAGAGGGGAGACTTTAATAATCATCCTTTATTGTTTTTCAAACTGTCTTTAATGCTTTATAATATTTTCTTCTTTTTCTTAAGATTAAAAGATTTTGTGGCATTATAAGAACAAATAATTTAAAGAACAATTAAGAGCCAGATTTATCCATAGCAACAAGGTGATTTTCGGGAGTTAAAAAAAAAATCTAAGTATATTCTTGACTTGACTAACAGAACGTCTAAACAGAGAGTCATACAAATGGAGAGATTAATGAAAATCCCTGACTCTATGTGCATCCTTCAGCGAAACATGATTATGACCCATTATGGATTGATTATTCTGAACTACATGCTGTGATCTCAGTCAATACAAAGCATGAATTACGTAGGAAACAGGTTTTGTTTCCTCTTACGGGACTACAAGGCAGCCATGGGTTCTCTTCCAAGTAAAAACACAAACAATCAATATCACACAAGGAAACTGAACACAAAATAATCTAAGAGAAACGTGTGCATTACATTTCTTATTTAATTTCCTCTTTTATTGGGTCTTTGCATATTCAAGGGGGAGCAGAGATTTGGTACACATCTCCTGTGTTTGAGGATAGATTAGATTGCTGTGATGGTTTGAGTATAATGGCCCTGGGCATCCAGCTGTTGCTTTGGTTAATCAAAAAAACAAGGAGAATGAATTTTTTATTAAGCAATCTTAAACTTACGGAAATTGTGAATATAAAAGAAAGAACTTTGAGGGTACTTTATTGACCTGACGCACTATCTTCCCTGAATACTATGGTGTTTATTTCCTCTGAACAAGCACATTTTTCTACAAAGCCATAATAATCTCATCAAAATCAGGGTTGTAACCTTGATGCAACATTACTATATAATTTTCAGATTCTATTAAAGTGTTCTAACTGTCGCAATAGTGTCCTTAGCAAGTGAAAGGGCGTAACTCAGAATCACACCTTGCCTCTGGCTGTCACGTCTCTTTGACCTATTCTATGCTGGAACATTCATATTCCTTCCTTAAAGTTCATTCTCTTGACACTTTTGAAGATAGTAGACCAGTTCTTTTCCAAGGTGCATCAATTTGGGGCTGTCTACCATGGACTTGTGTTTAAATTTACATGCTGCCTTTTAGCAGGAATGTCTCATAATCGATGCTGGTTCTTCACTATGTATCTGCAAGAGCTTGTAATTGCCAACACGGCTTCATAACGTCTTCTGCCCTGTGAGCTGTTCTTACAGTGTGTTGTTGCTGACTCTCTTCCCATTGGTGGTGAGGTCTCTTTCTTTGATATGTGGATCTGTGACTATGGAGCCATTGATGCTTGGTATCTTCCAAGGTCAAGTCATCAAAAGCAATGCAATCTCCTCCTGGTTGGTTTAGGATACTTGTTCCTGGAACTCAGAGTCCATGGTTAGCACAGCAGAAAAACCACCACATGATTGCTGTGTGGAGGGATTCTGCCTGAGAGTCACGGTGGAGAGCCCAGCTGACAATGAGCACTAAAGTGCCAATGTCCACCCTAATACTGTCCTTTGTGGGTAAGTCTTCGGCTGAATCCAGCCTTCAGCTACGGAGTCATCTCTAGCCAACACCCCCAGGGGGTAGAGGGAGAGCCAACTGCCTTCTCAGAAGATGGGAGAAAACCAGAGACTGAGATGTCCTGACCACCTAGGGGGACATTGTTGCCAGGAAGGTGGAGTGATCAGTTCTGTCACTGTGTCCTGAGATTCTAAGATGAAGACTGAATGTGAGTTTTGGCCTTGTTTTCCTGGGGGTTCCTGTTCACCATGATCACTGCCATTTTATTGTAGTGGTAGTAACACAATCCTTACTGAAGTGCGCTGAGATAGGACAGAAGTGAGGAAGCGAAGGTGAAAGGAGGTCATCATACTCATCATCAGCTATCTGGAAATTAACAAAAGTGGTGGAGAGAAAAGTGGTGATCAGGTGTCAAATTCTTCACTGAGGGAAGAGGGGTGGCTAGCTGGTGGTTGATAAGTGCCACAAGAGAGCTAAGGGAGATGACCATCTGACGACATGAATTTTCATGGAGAATGGTAGATATTATGACAAACAGGTGGGACGGAGTCTTAAAGCACCAATGAGAAACAAGGAGAGGCTCCATCCTTCATTCATGCCCTGTGGTACTTTGGCTGCAGGGGGAAAGAAAAAAATCAGCAAGGGAAACCCCAGTTTAATGAGCAAAGGAGCCCATGTATTAGGCGTAGCCAGGGAGGGCTTCATGGAGGAGGTGACACTTGAAGTAAACATTGAAGGATGAATAGGGGCTTTTAAGGCAGGTGACAGGGGAAGATCATTTCATGCATATGCATAAACTCAGGGCTAAAAGATACTGCTTAGGATCATTAATATTTAATCTGTGTAGAGAATTAAGAGAAAAAACATATAAGGATTGAAATATAGGAGATGTGGCTGCTCAAGTAAAGAAGAGGCCTATAAACACAACATTAAGAAACTTTGCACCCTGGCCAGTTAGCTCAGTTGGTTAGAGCATCATCTGGAAACACCAAGGCTGCAGGTTCAGTCCCCAGTCAGGGCGCATCCAGGAAGGAAGCGACCAATGAATACACAACGAAGTGGAACAACAAACGAATGCCTCCCTCTCTGTCTCTCTCCCTTTCTCTCTGTGTGTCTCTAAAAACTCAATTAAAAAATTAAAAAAAGGAAACTTTACAACCATAAACTATTATTTTTTTGTATTACTTCTACCTCTAAATACTAGATAGTCACTAAATGATTTTTAATAACTGAGTAAATCAGTGAATCTCAGTTGAGCACATAAACAAGGCCCTGGGTTACCTGTGCATGCTGACACGTCTACTTCCGCACCAGCCACGGTGGGTGCTGCTAGCATTCTGACATGACAGGCGAAGAAACAGACACAGAGAGGCCACTTGTCTTGTCCAAAGTTAGCCAAGTAGCAAACTGTGGACCTGGGTTTCAGCTCAGCAATTCCAACGCAGAGCCAGGTGTTAGCCACGTTCCTGCCTCAGGGGGTCAGAACTAGATGAATTATAAAGCCAAGCTAGGAAAGGGGAGATCTGGGTTCTCGTCCGTGGCCTCTTACTAGTGAGCGTGAGGACAGTCCCGGCCCTCTCGGGAATTCGGCGAGTGACGGCATTTGCACAGGACTAGCATGTCCTGTACCTGCCCTGAGAGCGGGAGTAGCAGTCCCTCCGGATGCATCCGGGTCTTCACGAAACCATTCGGGATAAAGCGAGCAGAGGCAGAATGTACTCTGTCCCGGAGCTAAAGCCCCCTGGAAAAGCAGCAACAACAACAACACACAGAAACACTTGACCTTCAGTGGAGCAGCATCTACACATACAGCATGTGTCTTGGCCATGTAACAGTACTCTGAGGATCAGTTGCCACATCAACAGGAAAGAACTGAGGATCTCTGTCAAGACAGGTTTGAGGCACTTGCTGGAGTGAAGGGAGAGAAAAAAAAAAAAAAAGAAAGGCATTCTAAAGGCAGCCTGTGAATTCAGAGGAGAGGACCCTGAGGGCTGGTTAGGAGCTGCGTGTATGTATCAGCCGCCTTGCAGGGAGGGCCTCGCTTCATCCTCATGCCCAGCTGATGGGCGAATATTCCTACCCTCACTCATCCAGGCTCAGGGAGGTCCGTGGGCAGGTCTGAGGGCATCTACGTCCCAAAGGGTAGTGAGCGCACTGTAACGCCAGGCTATGGGCTACTTGCCACTATGTCCTAACACCTCCCCATCAGTGGCAATGAGGACAACATTTATAACTACAGGAATATTTCTCCCGAATAAAAGCAGGGATCAGTCATCTTTTTCTACAAAAGGACAGATGGCCCATATTTTAGGCCTGTGAGCCATACGGTCTCCGTCACAGTCTCCTGACCCTGCCCTTGTAGAACGGAGGCGACCACAGGTGATATGTAAATGGCTGGGCATGACTGTGTTTCTTTATAATAATGTGTCTCCTTTATGGAAATGGGCAGCCGGTCCGACGTGTCCTCCGGGCCCCGCGGGCTGACCCGTGATGCGCACTCGCGATCTCGAACACTCTCAGGCTGCTGCTAGTTCAGCTAGGCTCCCAGCCGCCGCTAAGTTCCAGAAAGCACCGCTAACCCGCTTTACGGAGCGAGCGGCCAGGGCTCGGGAAGAGAGTGATGTGACAACGCTGACGTAGTGACACAGGCTGCACTACCTTAGGGCACTTTGAACAAAACTTTCTGTGCCCCACCCTCCATTACTCAGTGGGCTCTTTGAGGTCAACGGCTCTGTCTTTCATGTGGTTCCTGTGGCCCAGCGCCTGGACGTAACTGACGTAAAATAAAACAACTATCCGGTGGGCTGCAGACAGCACGCCCAGGTTAGAACCATCTACGGCTTCCGGATGTGCTGTCAAGTTCATCCAACCCCATAATGACATTAATCTGAATGTATCACATACGTAATAGTGCAGCAAGTAACAGCCAGTGATCTCTGCCCTCCGGATGGTCGCAGGGCAGTGACGGGCTATGTGGGAGGCGAACAGATGAGAAAGGGTTGGAGAGCTAACCATTTGTTGTCAGCCTTTTACAGAGCTGGCTCTTTAACCCTCAACTTCCTAAGAATTACCTCTAGTTTTATGCTTGGGGGATCTGGGCCTCAGAGGTTCAGGCACCTGCCCAAGGCCACATACTTAGTAGCAGTGTGTCCAGAGTCTGAGACCATCGGGGCAGTCTGTGCCCACGAGCTGGCTCACCGACAGGTGGACCTGGCTCGTGGCCATCAGAGGACAGATCTGCATCCTGGCGGCCTCTTCAGAATGGGGAATCGGCACATGAAGAAGGTTGCTTGATATGGTCTGAAACAGTGAACCAAATGACCTTCTGCATGTTAGCCCCGTCTGGGTTGCTATAACAAAATACCATAGCCGGGGTCGCTTATAAGCAAAAGAAATTTATTTCTCATGGTTCCAGAGCTGGACGTCTGAGATCAAGGCGTCAGCATGGTGGGATCAGGGTCCTTGTCCTTCTTACTTCCTGTGGCCTCACATGGAGGAAGGGACTGGGGACATGCTCCGTAGTCTCTTTTGTAAGAGCACTAATCCCGTTCCTGAAGGGCCTATCGCCATGCTCTCTCTACGTGTTAAAAGCCCACCTACGAATACCGTCTCCTTTGGGGTTTAGGATTCCTACATCTGAACTTATTTTGCGGGTGGACACAAACATTCACGCCACAGCACCTCGGTCTTGAGGGATGGATAGAACCTTGATCTGTGCAGGAGCATAAAGAACGTCAAGACTAAGTCAGTAACTGGGAATAAGCTTAGGCCTGTGGCCACAAACATTGTTTACAAATTAATATCGAGTCATTTCTTTACTCATCAGCAGGATAGATCTAGATTGAGTCCCCATACCATGACACACAGCAGCAACACTGGAAGGCAGGGCTCTTGTCTCCATATACCCGTGAAGAAGCACATTGCCAGGGATTTGCCTGGAAACCCAAGCATGCAAAGGCAGGAGGCAGAAATGGAGTGAAAGCCCGGCACTTCCGATTCCACGTCCACTCAAGACAAGGCAGAGGGCTCCTGCGGTCCTTCCTGCGAGAGGGAGGGAAGCCAAAGGGCACCCAAGGGAGTGGATACAAACTGTCTTTTGAAGGATGCAGAGGATGGCAGGTGGTCCCCACGGGTGAGGCTGGGAGAACAGCTGGGGTGAAGGCCTCTGAACACCCAGTTGGGGCCCCATTCTTAGAGACCATGGACTCTACCCAGACACTGGATGACTGGGGTTCTGTGTGAATGAGGAACCCAGGGGTGGTTTCCTCACTGCTTCAGGACGGGGCTGCCTAATGCAAACACTTCTCTGGCTAAGGACACATTCAGACGGGCATTCTTGAACACCCGTGGCCCTGTAGTGGGAACTTGGGTTCCGGCTCCATGACGCTAATTAGCTTCGGAACCTTGACAAGTCACTTTCTTTTTCTGGTCTCAGTTGGCTCCTCTGGACAAGGAGATGTAAAATAACGGCATCGTGTGACTTAATTGTTACGAGCTTGGCAGGTTTCCTTTCATCTCAGCTCTGTCACTGTGTGAACTGCAGGAGCATAGGTGTGAATTCCTCAGAAGGTAAGTATCAGGGGACATAAAACATCATATACGTAGCACTGTACATAAAACATACAATGATTAATGTATTAATAAAATATGCTCCCTACACTATTGTGATATTGTTGCACGGGGTATGTTTTTGTTCTGGACTTTGTACAGTTTTGCTTTTTCCTTATCCTGAGCAGTGTGCAGTACATACCCACTGTATTCCTTGGAATTCCCTTTGCAGTGACTGTTAAATTTGTGCTTGCACAAACGATACATTAAACCCCACAGAGGAAAACTCGATATCTCACCTCCACGGGCATTTTATTTCTGAAAATAAGATTTCTAAACAGCCCCAGGTCTTTTTTTGCATCCAAAAGGGATCGATACTTTGAAAAATAATTAAATATGTATTAGGCAAATGGTTTTTTTTATAGCCTTGATGTTTTCAGAACCTAATCTTAGTATTTTTAAACATGATGCACCAAAATAAGCAAAAGATAACATAAATGAATGCAGTAATTTTTCAACTTGGAAGAACCTCATGGAGCTTCCAGCTGCCAAAATCTTAAAGTTAGTCACAAGAACAGTGGGTTGAGTATCATTCCATTGTGGAAATACTACAGCGTTTTTATCCACTCCTCTACTGATGGGCACTTGGACTGCTTCCAGATCTTAGCTATTGTAAATAACGCTGCAATGAACGTAGGGGTCCATATCTTCTCTTGAATTAGTGTTTCGAGTTTCTTTGAATACATTCCCAGAAATGGAATGGCTGGGTCATATAGCAGTTCCCGTTTTTAATTTTTTAAGGTAACTCCATACGGCTTTCCATTGTGGCTGCCTGGGGAGTATTATGCTAAATGAAATAAGCCAGTCAGAGAAAGATAAGTATCATGTGATTTCACTTATATGTGGAACCCAATGAACAAAATAAACTAAAAACAACAATAACAAAAATAGACACAAAGAGAAAGAGAGCAGAGTGACAGTTGTCGGGGGGGGAGGTGAAAAGAGTAGGGATTAAGCAAAGAAAAGAGCTCACGGACACAGACAGCAGTGTGGGGATTACAAAAGGGAGAGAGGGATGAGGAGGACAGAACAGAATAGAAAGGGATAATGTGATGGAGGGAGACTTGACTCGGGGTGGTGGATACACAATACAGTGTACAGCTGATGTCTTATAGCATCGTACACCTGGATCATATATTATTTTATTAACCAATGTTATCCCAATAAGTTCAATAATAAAAAGAACAGGAGAGAAATAAAAATACTTTTATTTATGGTAGAATGTTTCAGTTTCTCCCTCCAAGAACACATCCGTTTTACGTGCACTTGTAACAGACACAGTAACATTTTCCATAGGGGGCAGGAACAAGGAGTGTGCCATTATGACAGCATGTTAAGGGTACACAAAGCTTGCCATTGATGAAGAAGACAGGAAATAAAAACTAAGTAACATGATAAGAACCCCAAATTCTAGAGCACAGAACCACTCAGGACACATACAGATAAGCTATCCACTTCAGACCCAGCTTTTTAAATGTATTCTTCATAAATCACTACTTTTCTTCAAAAATTCTATTGTTTCATGTATGCTGTTTAAGAAGTGACCAATGCATTTAAAATGTTTGAATATGTTTGTTATTAGCAAGGCCTGTGAATAAAATATATGTACACACACACTCACTCAACATTTATGCCAATGATCAACTTATGGGAGATACTCTTAGACTTTCTTTATTATTATTATTATTATTATTATTAAGTGCGAGGTGAGAGTTAGAGAGACATACATACTCCTAAATGAGCCCTGACCAGGATTCACCCAGAAAGCCCACTAGGGGGCAATGTTCTGCGCATCAGGGACTGCTGCTTTGTTGCTTGGCAACCAATCTATTTTAGTGCCTGAAGCAAGGCCACGGTGCCATCCTCAGTGCCTGGGGCCAACTTGCTTGAATGAGCCATGGCTGCAGAAGGAGAAGGGGAGAAAGAGAGAGAGAAGGGGGAGAAGTGGAGAAGCAGATGGTCACTTCTCCTATGTGCCCTGACCAGTAATTGAACCTGGGACTTCCACATGCTGGGCAGATGTTCTACCACTGAGCCAACTGGCCAAGGCCTTGGACTTTCAACTAAAGTTCAGGCGTATATATATGACTGTCTAATAGCAGCCACTAGCCCCGTGTGGCTACTGAGCACTGAACTGTAACTAATTTAGCCTGAGATGTGTACAAGCATAAAAGACCCGTTGGATTTTAAAGTCTTACTACAAAGAATGTAAGATATCTTATTTATAAGTTTTACATTAATTTCATGTTGAAATGGCAATATTATAAATATATTTAATCAGCAATAAAGCTGATTATCTCTTGTGTCTTTCTAACACTCACTTCCAAATTCAGGAGGGAAAGAGAGGTGTTATTTGTGGGTTCCTAAGTGTCCAATGGACCTTGATTACAGCACCAGGGAGTACACACCGCATCACGAAATCAGATAATTGGGGTCTTAACAAACACTTATTTTGTTTTTGTTTGAGGTCTCAGGCTACTATCTTTTTGGTGTGTGTGTGTATGTGTGTGTCTCAAACATAACTTAGCTCCCACCAGCTGGAAGACACTTGAGGTTTCATGGAGTCCCCACCTCTAAGTCACATCGAAGCACTGCCCTTTGAGAGCCAGTTTTCTGTCTGGGACTTGCCTTTGCCCATGTAACTCCCATTGCTCTGGGAGATATCGTATCCATGTGGCTGGAAGGGGTGAGAGAGTCCAGAAATAGGACTGTTGCAAGATTATGGGGACTTGGACTACAGAAGAGAAGGAGGTAGCGATGAGTGACATTTAAGGATCTTTCTAGCTCTTTAAAGAGCATCTTAATGCAAACTTAAAATCTAATTCTAATGCTCATCTTTCTTCTTGTTCCACCAAAAGAAATCTGAATAAACAGTCTTTCTAAAGGGTTAATGGAATGGCTTCAGGGGGGGCTCGACCATCTATGTATTAGTTTCACCGTCTCACAGATTTCAAAACACTCGAAAGCTGGAAACAATTGCAATAGGTCTTTTCCCATGATGGAGGGGGGAAAGAGCAGAGGTGAATGGGAACACAGAATCTTCGGCTAGTGGCCCTATACAATAACAGGTGAGAACCGCTATATGCTGTGTGAGTGCAGCATTCCAAAGGATACCAGCGATCATAAGCGTCGGCTGGGTCGTCTTGTGGCAGCCTTGTCTGCTGTGTCCCCAACAGGATGGTCAGGGCCAGTGAAGGGATTATATGTGCTTTATCTAGATTGAGGCCCTTTTGACTTTCAGTCCCTGCGAACCATAACCATAAAATGAAATAAAATGAAGATCTCATACTTTGCATTAAGGTAACATTAAAATTTCTACTGAATTTCCATTTTTTTAAAAAGGTGATGCTGGAATTTCTTATGCAATTCTTGATGACTCCATCTTTGTATGATTTAATATTTAGCTAAACGGTTTCATCTAAGACTGAGTGCAGAAAAAGTTTAGCAAATGAATGTGGAAAATGGAAATAAATTCTCACTTGAAAATAATCAAGGTAGAAGAGATAGATCTTCTTTTTACCAGGACAGTGTGTTTGTGTAGAGGAATATTTTATAAAGTGCAACTGTAATTTTTGTTACGTTGAAAATGATGATAAAAATCAAATCTAAGAAATCAGATGGAAGATTTGCAATGCGCGCCGCTCCAAATTATGGTGTTAAAATATCAGAACACGTGCCTTAATCATTCTGCATAAAATCCCTTCGCAACCCCATTTTTTTGTTGTTCATCACTTCTCCCATTTTTAAAAATTTTGTACAGTATAATCTGGCTTATTTTCATGTACAGCTCTACAATTTTAATACATATATAGATTCACTTAGCCACCACCAAAATCAGGATTCAGGATAGTTCCATCACCTGAAAAGGTCCCCCATCCCTGATATCTAGCAAGCATTGATATGTCCTTTTCTCTTAATTTCTAGATTTAAAAATAATACAGATTACTTCTAAAAATTCTTTGAGGAAAGGGCAGAGGCTGGAAACTCCAGCACGAACAAACTTTTAAAAGAATTAGGTCAATTTTTCAAATCCTCCACCAGCATGTCTCTAGTGAATGTCCCCTTTCCCAGTTTCTCCTAGGGACACTGCACAAAGCACTGGGCTAGGTGTGGAGGAGAGAGAGGCCAACTCCTTGCAAGTGAGAGAAGCCTCAGGGTGTCAAGTCTCCCGTCTTAGGCAGAGCCAGTTGCAAGAACCAGCAAGATTTTTTATCAAGTAGATAGGAACTTATAAAATATATATATATATATACACACACAAAGAGGTCCATGAAAGAAACAAGAAGTGGAAAGAACTCACATGCCCAACGAAAGTGGTGGCCATTAATAAAATATGATACTTACTGATGATCAAAATACTTCACAGCAATTAAAATAAAGTCCTCAAATATTGCACGGGATGGGAAAGGTGGCCATGGTGTAATGTCAGGTGCGAAACACGCACAGTTTAATGAAGTGTGTACAGAAGCAATGCATATAAGGTGTGTGGCCAGTGGGGATCTTTTCACGGAGGACCTGTGGATGAGTATTATTTCGTCTTTCAGGCCATTTTTATTTTTCAAATGGTATATACCAAACTATTCTTATCTTGATTATCAGATATAAATGAATAACTCGTAGTCTGACATCTTGAGCATTTTTAACATGGGTGCGATGGCCTTTTTAATGTGTCAACTTGTCCTGACATCAGTCCCCTTGTATTCACTCAAATACTAATCTAGATGTGTCTAGGCAGGTATACTGTATCTGTGATTAAAGTCCCTAACCATTGGACTTTTCATTAGGAAGGTTTTCCCTGGATAATCTGGGTGGGCTTCACTTAAGCAGTTGAAAGGTCCAAAGAACAGAGTTGAGACTTCTCTGAAGATGAGATTCTGCCTGTGGACAGGACGTTCTGTTCCTGCCTGAGAGGTCCAGCTTCCCAACAGGGCGCTCTGCCCTACAGATTAGCCTAGCCAGCCTCCCCAGTCACAAGAGCCAATTCCTCACAATCAATCTCTTAATATACTTTTGCCTACTGTATCTGATTCTCTGGTTGGACTCTGGATGATAAGGGCTAGACAGAGTGCATGCCTTTGGTATGCAACACTTAGGCAGATGCACCACTATTTTCTAATGTGTTTTGTGCCAGAAAGCTGACGCTGTGACAAGACGTGGGTGGGTTTTATTCAAAAGGTGATCCCAGCAAGTACAAGTAAGGGAAAACGAAAGCAAGACAAGGAAAGGAAGGCAGCGAGTAACCGCCGTGCCATGGAGCAAGTCAGCCCTGTGGACAAGTTGGGAGAATTCAGGGATTCTGTGTCAATTGCTTCAGAGTGAGCTCAACCAAGGGGTGGGTGGGAACAAACGTTTTTCCACCACGTCTCCAGCCTCCGTGGAGGAAGGAGGCGACAAGGGCACTCAGCGGCTCTCTGGGCTTCCTCTGCCCTTGAGCCCAGGGGATGCTTGTGCAGGAACAGGACCCAGGCAGAAGGTGCGGTGGTGATGGTGCATGTCCTTGTATAGATGGTCCCTATAGGCGGAGGCTGAGCGGAATTGGGTAAAGGTAGGGATGGCATCCCCTCTATTTGTGGCGTTTTTACAGACAAGGACACTGAGGCTGGGCACTTAGTGAATCTGCATCAGGTCAAACAGCTAGAAAGATTCCGCATTGATCTGTTCTCAAAACCTTCTCAAATGTTTTGCTACAGAATGTGTCACTAATACTAATAATAAAACCTTGTCATCACATTCACGTCAGCAGACAGTGAGACGGGGCGTGTCAATCTCTCCTTCGGTTCCGTCACACTCATTTTTCCACAGGCCCCGGTAGGTACCGGTTTCTCTCCAGATTAACTCAGGTTCCTGCCCTTCAGAGCCTCCTGTTTCCAGCAAAGGGCTCGTCCAGTGTGCAGAGCACTCGGGAGAGGGGGGACTGTCCGCAGGGGTGATGCGCGCGGTGCCCAGGGGCTTCCTAGGAGAGGCTGAAAGGGTCATCACACACGTTTGATTTCTCGTTCTGTCTTTCCCTTAGCAGGATTTTGGTTTTTTTTGCTATTATTTCCTCTTAACACTGAGCTCATCTGTACCATTTTGACGACATTAAGCAAATCTGCTATCACTGCACCAGATGCATTCAGCGCTGTTCTGAGTTCTACGCAAGATAATATGTAAGAAAGGAAAATGTGGAGACAAAAATGAGATTGATGGAAGAGGTACTATGTGATGTACACTGGATACTGAACCTCGGGTATTAGGTCCTGTTTGGCAAGGGGAGTGCTATTCCTTTAATTACACAGGCGAGGAAACGGGCGCACGGAGACTGGACACATAGCTAATCAGAGGCTGAGCCGACCTTCAAACCCATGACATTCCTCTCCACAGTATACGTTCTTTCTTCCAGACCACATGCACCGCCTGACCCCCAGGTATTTGCTAAGAGATGATAAACCAAGTTTATACAGACGGTGAAAAACAATGGGGAGGCAGACGTCCAAAGGTTGAACTTAGTCATTGCCAGCGGAGGAATTCAGGAAAGTTGTGTCATGAATTTTCTGTTAGGGAGTCTCAGGAACGACTCTGCAGAGAACGTGGAACTTACCCAGTACGTGCGAACAAAGGGAGGTGAGCGGGGTGGATACATGCCAAGCGTGGGTGCGCAGCTGCGGCTCCGAAGGAGCAGACCGTGGGGTTTTGTTATGGTGCTGGGCAGATAAGATATATTTTGCTCACCCTGTTAAAGATGGCCACTGCCCACGTGGGGCTGCTGATTGCCTTCTTGCTTGGGGAGGGGCGTGGTTATGCTAATATGTGCTGGGGGAGGGTTTTCACGCCAAAACGTTTTAAAAACTGGAGTTAGGAGGCCATTTTGGGGGAGAGTGGCCAACATTCTTGTAGGGAGGAGGAGCCCTTGCTGGAGCAGGGCAGGAAGGCCACATGGAGGAGGCAGCCAGGCCACTTTGCTCAGGAGAAGGAGATAGGGAACAGAGGTGAATAAGACTGATGAGGTGGGGCCTTTGATTCTAGGTAAACTTGGATGAGTCCGTGGCTTTGGGAGCCCTGAATGGAAAGGGAAGTGTTTTCCCGCTGTGCCTATTTACTCGCTTGCCGGTGCGCACTAGGATTAGAGCAGTGGTTCTTAACTTGGGTTCTATCGAACCCTAGGCGTTCGATGAGTCGGTCTCAGGGGTTCGGAGAAGCCTCTGCCGCGGAGGCCAGAATAAAGTAATAGCGTCATTTGTTGTGAGTTCATGCACTTTGTTGGTTTTGTTCTTTGAGCAAGGGGATGTTCATGCACGGCTCATTTTGTGCACCAGTAAAAAAACATATACCTATGTCTTGAATTTGGAAAAAAAAAATCATATTTTATTTATCACTAAAGAAGGGTTCGGTGAATGCGCAAATGAAACTGGTGGGGTCGGTACCTCAAAAAAGGTTAAGAGCCACTGGGTTAAAGGAAAACGGACCACCAGTTTTCGGCTCAGTCGTTTCTTTACGATTGATCCGAATCAAACCTGAACCTGCATTGGCCAGGCGGCTGTGATGGCGGCCGCAAATACTGGCCTTACAGTCAGTCCCGGATCTGAATGCACGCACAACGTTGACCCAGCCTCATCTCAGATTGTGGCTCCTCGGCGAGGCTGTTCCTGATCCTCAGACAGAGACAGTCTTGTTTGATCTACCTTCCAGACACTGGCATCTGGTGCGCAATGGCCAGAGATGCTGCTAAGGAAAACATCCCACAGTGCGGGAACAGTCTCCGCCCCACACCCTGCACAAAAAAATCAGTAGGTCAAATATGCTAACGATGTTGATTTTGAGAGATAGCTTCCCAGACTGTTGTGTTTGTGTAAGCCAGACGATATTGACTAACCAGCTATCTCTGTATTTCTAAAACCTAACAGTGGACTTCAGTGATATGTATTGAATGACTGCTCAGGGACTCAGCTGTCAGTTTTCAGAGTAGCTGATTAAACAAGCCAAAGAGAAACAATCAACACTTTAAACACTTGCTGAGATGTAAACAAGACTCCAAATGAGAGTGAGTGCTGATGCCCACCCCCTGGCATCGCCCCTCTCCCTAGGAACAGCACATCTGTCAGGGTAGACAGATGGGGGGCTGTCTCACTGCAGAGGGAGCCCCTGGCACAGGAGACTCCTGTGGTAAGTGTAGAAGAGGACTGAGCACTGTCTACTGAGTCCAGTGGGGAACTGTGCTCAAGGTTTCCCCTCTTCTCTGATAGGGAGGCTTGTCAGAGCTGCCCGACGGGGACCCTGGCCCAAGACCTCAGATAAAGGGACCGATACAAGTCGGTGTCTGGGCTAGTAATGCAAATATGCAGAAAGCTCGACCAGCCAGACAGGCCTGCGCCTTTGCCTGCAACGTCCTCTGGCGGCCTGGTCCCACTGCCTGTGTCGCAGGTCTGGAGCAGGACAGCGTCCTCGGGGAGGCCGCCCAGGGGAGCCTGGTAACTGCCTTTGTTTCTGACAGCGGAAGGCCTTTGCTTTTCCCAGCATCACTGAGGAGGAATTGACCAAGACGCTTTGAATCTATTTGAGGTGTACAATGTGATGTTTTGAAATCTATGTACAGGGTGGGGCAGGTTTATAGTTGTATGTGCAACCCAGAATATTCTTGTATTGTTATGTATTCATTGTTGCATTATTTTTCATATGAACAGCTGTAAGCCTTTTTTTTTTTTTTTGCCACCTTCAAACCATCGGGGTATCCTTCTGACTCGACCTCCGACGACACACACCCAGAATCGGTCTTCCATCCCTCCGTGGCGCCGCCCGTGCTGAGTCCCACCTCACCATGCCCCATGCCAGGCCACACTGGCCCGCTAACAGGTCTCCGGCTTTCATTCTCGTCCCCCCGCCGATCATTCCCCATGCTGCCCTGCCAGGGTGATGCTCGTGAACGATCACGTCTCTCACTGTTTACAACTCTTACAGAGAGGAGCCCAAGCCTTTTACAGCGTCCGGGATGCTGTGTGACCTGACTTTCCTTGCACATCCCTCATCTTCCCTCCCACTCTTTTCTCACTCACTGGGCTCCAACCCCCCGGGTCAGGATGTCCCTCAAACCAGCAGGCAGGTTTCCAGCTCAGGGGCCCCCGCTTCTCCTCCCTGCACTGAGTGTCACACACTTGCCCCGGAACCCTCACCACATCTCTCTCTCCTCCGTGTCTTTGCTCACATGCCCCACCCGTTAAAAATAAAACAGTTGCAGTCCTATCCGCCTAACCTGTGCCTTCTGCTCCCGGGATTCCTCCGGTTGGCTACAAGGTAACCTCTCGCACGTGATCATTCAGGGACTCACACAGAGGCGGCTCGGCAAGAAGTTCTTAACAGTCTTCAAGCCCACCGTGGGGTACAGGGTGACAAATCCAACAGCTTTGAGCCACAGAGAGGTAATGAGATGATTACAGAGCACTTTCCACCTGTCAAGTGCTATCCAAATGCCTCCTAATCATGATGGTCCGAGCTGGGTGTCCTTTTAAGAGCAGCTACACTTGCTACTCTTCTCTCTCTCTCTCTTGACTCTTGTGAAGAATCAAACATGAACTACCTACCAGGGAACAGGGCATATAGTCATCTGGTTGACCAGACAGATTGCTTTTAGAGGGCGGGGACTGGCCCACTCGAGCTGTGATCTTTTCTACCAGACTTCATAGGTGAAGCTTTTGATAATTTTCCACCGCCAAACTTTAATAAAGGTGATACAGAAAAATGTGAAGTCATGGCCTGAAAATTTTTTTTCAGATACATGAAGAAAATCGTATGTCATTTAAAATTTTGTAGCCCCTCCCTGCCAAAAATAGTGTCTGTCTATATGTGTCCACACAGAACGGCTTTTCAGAGAACTATCATGTTTTCCCTCATATAGACTCATCATCATTGGGAGCTGGTGGTGTTTTTAAAGCCATTTTGCTCAACCCCTTCGTTACTAAAATAACACGTGGAACCCAGAGCTGTTCCATGACTTGCTCAGGGGTCCTGCAATGGGTGAGTGGCAATGTGGACGGCTCATCCCCCTCTGCCTCTTCAGTAGGAAAGCCTTTTAAGGTCCCTTCTCATCAGGTCTTTGCACAAAAGGCAGGCAACCATTCCCATGATCCTCTGTCTGAAACAGCAGCAGGATTAGGACAATAAGTCAGTGGCTGGCACCGGCTTGGCTTCTGTTGGCTAAATGACACAGGGGGAGTTCGGCGATCCATGCTCCGTGACTGTGGACCACAGGCACTCTGTCACGTGGGTGCTTTCTGTGAGGACTGGCTGCAGTCCTTCCCAACACTCTCATTAGGAAAAGTTGACTGTTGTTCTGAGATTGCATGTTTGCGTACGTTGGCCCTGTAGGATCCTGTTTACGATGAAAGGGTCCTTTGTTGAAAATTCTCAGGGAAGGTGGCTGCTGCTGAAGGCTTCATAATTAATTTTTTTTTAATGCACCAAGGAAGGCACAAGAAGCTTCAAGCCATAATCGTGTCTATAAACATAGACAAGCCGTAAATTGTGACTGATGCAAATTAAACTACGTTCTTCAGTAATTACATTTTAGAGACTGTGAACCACATACCCAAACACAATTTCAAATTCAGAAAACTCTAATTGCCCTCTTTTGTACGTTTTTGCTTTGCAGGAGTAACTCCAAGAAAATGGATTTCCTGGGCTCATCCTGAGCAGGTTCATTAGGCCATTGGCATGGCTCTGACCACATTATAATTATTGTCTTCATGTCAATCACAGTCTTCTGGAGGGGCAGGTAGAGCTTCACACCATCATGGTAAGGAGTAACCAAGTTCTCCCACATCTCTCTCCAATCTGTTGCCCTCTTACTTCCATTACCGCCACTCCCCTTGTTTAGGCCTTAGCTATCTCATCTCTGGACAATTCCCTCTGTCTCCAGTTGGACCCCAAGTCTGCAGTCACATCCTCTGTGTCAACCTTTCCTGTCTCCTCTCTGCACTCCACACTCCTGCCATGTTGAATCAGCTCTATCATTTCTCTAGTCCCCGATTTTTACCTGTGGTTTTCACTCAGCTTGGGATGCTCTTTTCTTCAATAACTTGTACGGATCCTTTAGGTTTCAGCTTGGATACCACTTCCTCCAGGAAGTCTTCCTTGATAGCTCAGGTACAAATTAGAGTTCTGTCCTAGGCACGATTGCAGCTCTCTGAACCTCTCCCATCGTATTACTGTCTGTCGGGCTCTGTTTGAGTTGTTCATACACTTACTTGTTTTCCCCCAAAATGCATCATGAGGGCAGTGGCCTCGTCTACCTTATCAATCATGGTCAGTTCAGCACCAAGGACAGCGTCCACCCTGTACAGTCTCAGTAATTGTTTAGTAAATTCAGTTCTCAACTCCCAGCCCTGTGCCCAGCTAGATACACAGTATTTATTTCCTGAATAAATGCAGTGAACTAATGAGGGCCACACATCTCTGATGAAAGGAGGCTGGCGGGGGTGCCAGGTGACCAAATATACAGAAGGCAGGGGGTTATGACATAGTCAGTGCACACCTGTTAGGCGAGCAAGGACGTTTGCTCAGGGAAACACTGAGAGATCACACTTTCAAGGGGGCTGGGGACAAACCATGGAGCGTCTTAAGCACCAGACGGAGGCACCTGCTCTGTGTTTTGTGAAAGAGGACGAGCTCTCTCTCAGTGCCGCGGACCACCGCGGCTCCTAATTCTGGGTTTTGAGTGAGAACGGTGTGGAATTAAGAAAAGAGATTTATTAAGAAAAAAGGATGGGATCGGGAGGAGGACTCTTCCATGCTGATGGCAGTATCCGAGTTCCCAATATGCTTTATTCTATAGCCCTATGCAAATCAAGGAAGTCCTTGATACAAAGTTACACATCTGAGGCTAAAACAGGAACTCTCCCAAGGCATAAACAGGAATCCTCCCACCATGCATAAGCGAAATCAACCAACATCTGAACAAACAAAGAGTAAGAGGATGGGCATGTAAATTGCTTCCAGCAACTTAATGAAGCAAGTGAAGTGGGGGTAAATACTCAGAGCATCATAGCCAAATAAGGAGGTGAAGGGAGGAGAATTTAGCCTTTTGCTAAGCCTCCAATCTACAAAGGCTTTTTACCATTTACAATCCACAACATCTCAGGTTAAGGTCTAAACTCGTTGGCAGGTTGTGCCCAGTCCTTTGTGGGCAGGCACCTGCTTTCCTCTCCATCTTCACTTCTGTCTCCCTTCTTCCAGCTCTCTCTCAGTTGTGCACACCGCTTCCCCGCTTGTTGTCGCCCTCACAGCTACCCACCTGTGTGAGAATCTGCTACTCAGACTCAGTGACGCGAGCGAGCATGTGCGCCCTCTCTCCTTCCAGTCTTGGTGCAGGTGGCTGAGCCCAAGGAGACAGCGCTCTGAGCCGGCCCTGCCTTCCCCTGCGCTCCCGTGTCTCCCTGAGGTCATTCTCGCCCTCTGGATTTGTGCCTTGAGCATCCTTCATCAGACCTCCCTGCGCCCCTAACTCTCTGATGCAGCTCCCTGCTCAGGGCACAAAACATACCGGGATAATTGTTGAATTTTGAAATGGACAACTGACCTGAAGGAAGCCCAAGCTGCTGCTCTTGGGCCTCTGTCCACTCAGGGCTGCCCATCCCGGAGAGCAGCCTGGGACCCTAATGCCCAGGAGGTGCTTGGGCAAGGCTGCTGGGGCCGGACCAAGACAGGACACGGGGCCGAGGAGTTGTGAGGACTGGGGTGAGGCAGGGGCCAGGGGTTCCAGAGCGTGAGCCTGATTAGAATGTGCCAGCCCGGTGAACGCAGGCGGGAGAAGCCTGTGGGATGAGGGCAGTTTCAGGGCCTGGTGGCTATGGTGAATACTGCGTGACCCTTAGAAGAATGTTGACAAAGAAGGACGAATGGATGCAAGAGACACAAAGAAAAATATCTTAAAAATTAGCAAAACACAAGAGACTCTTCGTTCACCTTTGGGAATGTCTCACCCCCGAGAAGGCGCAGAGTCCGGGGCTTTGTAACACACCCATCTACCTCATTGCGTCTAAGCTTTCGCTTTGCATAACACCCTGCTCGAGCCCTTGGGGAAAGCACGGGGGACTTGAGGACCCCTGGCTCAGCCCCCAGAGGACAGCTCTGCTGTAAAGCTGTTCGCCGAGCTGGCTCGCTCTGCGGAACAGATGAGCTTTTCAAAAGATTCAAGTTTGGTTCGGGAATTCACAAGTTGTGAGTTCCAAATGGTTCTAAATTTGGCTGAATGTATTTTTTCCCAAGCCGTGTGCCACCAAGCAAGACTTAGTGACTTCATCGAGTTAGGAAAACAAAGGGCCGTTATTGCCTCTCTGCAGACATAAACTTGATGAGGACGGAAGAAGTGCATTGCAAGTACGGCTGCAGCAGACCCTTAACTCCGTGCGTGTTCCACTCAAACAACTTTCCCCGGCGTCAGGAGCCCAGCCGTTCACGGCACGAGCACCGCCAGTTACCAGCTTACGTGTAAGCAAAGTGGCACTAAGTGAGTTATCTTTCGGCTTTGTTGAACAAGCAAATTATATAGTAAATTAAATCACATTTCACTGTTCAGTTGGTGCGGTGCAAATTAAGGCGTGCACTCTGATTCAACCTTGCAGCTCCTGCATATTTCATAGGCTGGATGCTCCCTTGTCAATAGGGGACGATGTCGCAGACGACGCGTGGTGAATCTGTTTCTTGGTTGTGTTTATAAGTTCTCTGCAACCAGCCCCCTCTGAGTGTGTGGATCTGACAACCAACTGGCGTGCTTTGTTTGAACAGAACCTTTGGCTACTGGCTAGCTATTTAAGCGAATGCTGCTTTCTCTCTCTCTCTCTCTCTCTCTCTCTCTCTCTCTCTCTCTGTGTCCTCCAAGAAACCTAACCCAAATCTCCACCGAGGTGACTACGTTGCTACTAATTCTAAGAGATTATGGAAATCGTGAATATCTGGAGACGAGCTACTGATCTCCAGGGAAGGAGGCTTGCTAGATACCTTCTGGCGACAGAGTAAAATGAAGAGAGACTATTCGCAGAGTCTGACAGACCTGGTGTGGTGTCCTCAGCCGTGTGAGATGACACGTGCTAATTGCTTTGAGGTCTATTTGCTTAAAAGAAGTGACGGATGTTGCATGAAATCACTTATCTTCCAAATGTAGTGCAAAACAAGGTTTCCACAATTTTATTTTTCTTCTTTTGCCAGGCTCTCGTCTTAATCCGGATGGTTGCTTGAAGAACCAGAAACGCCTGCTCTGAGTACCCTTCTTCTTTCCGGAACCAAGTCTGTGTTTCAGAATGTCCAGAGCGGTCCAACTGGTGATCTGATGACAGACAGAGAAGAGGAAATGAAAAGATCACCGTGATTGCAGGCTTGTCAGTCTGAGACCTAATGACACTCTATAGATACTTTTCAGCAAAAAGGTCACGTGGGTCGGTCCACCGTTCTGGCATTTCTGACAAATGGGTCAGTGGAGATGGGGCTGCTGATTTATTGGAATGGATGTGTGGAAACAGTGCTCTGTAAACAAAAGTACCAGGCCTGGACGCTCTGTCACAGAAATAAGAATGAACTGGCAAAATCTCAAAACAGCCGCTAACAACGGGCACCCACTTCTGCTCTGTGGTCCCCCTGATCCTCCTAAGTGTTCCTCTGCAGAGACTGGGGAGACATTTCACTCTGTCCTTAGTCTGCAGCCCACTCTTCCAGAGGTCAGGGGGTACTACTTGAATTTTGTTATGGAGATATTCTCCCGTATTCCTGGGTTTGGTATTAACTGGTGTTCAAGGGGTCTCTATTTTGTTTTATTATATATTTTATTATCTTACATCATAGTGTTTGATTTTATTTAATTTTCAGGTCTTCCTACCTTTCCATAGCTTAGCTTTTTAATTCATAGAAGAAAAGTGTTGAACCCGGTTCCCTGATGACCCACTGTGACACCAGAGGTCTAGAATTCTCGGGCAAGAGAAATTCCCTCCCCAGGGTTAAAACAGGGGCAGGCTGTGTGCACACCCACTTCTGCATTTTATGTTCCATTTGCACTGAATTGCCACTTCCATCGAGCAGAGAATGCCTGTCAGGAGAAAGAGAACCCAATGGGATTGTCGATATTCGGCCATCTCTTTGACCTGCAATAATAACAGATATCTTGGGATTTGTTTGTGAGGCTAATAGAATCTTTCATGGTGAGGTTCTAATATTTCTTTCAATTATTACACAGTCTTGTAAGGTATGCATTTGTTAAAATCCACTCCCACAAAATTTCTTTCTAGGTATCTCAGTTCCATCCACCCCTCTCCATTTCTACCTTCCCTTCACTAGTCCAACCGACTGTGACAATGACCTCTTCCATGGTCTGCTGTCATCCATTTTGGTCTTTTGCTAAGCAATTCAGTACAGCCTGAGTAAACTTCTAAACTGCCGATCTAATTGTGTAGCCCTCTCTGTTTAAAACCTTCCATTGTCTCCCCAGCTGTGTAGGGTCAGTGCCAAAGTCCTTGGAATGTTCCACATGGTTGTGACTCTGATGCCCACCTTCGCTGCCAGTCTCTTTCCACACCTTCTTCCTAACTGTACCCACATGGGTATCCCTCAACTCTCTGTGGTCTCCACGCTCTTCCCTACTCCTAAGTCCTCTCCAAATGCTATTCTTTTGGGCCAGAAATCTCCTCTGTTACCTCTTTGTTAGCCTAATTTTTGTCCGTGTTGATGGACTCAGCCCAAGCTACTACTTGCCTGGAAAGCGTTCTTTGTACTTTTAGACCAGGTCAGAACACGCTTGTGAAAGCTCTTTAGAACTTTTCTTTGTAGCCTTTTTGCCCCAGTGGCTCTTTGACACTTGGCTGGCTGATTGATAGATCAGGATCTACATGACATAAGCCCCAGGAAGCAAGGCGCATGCCTGATGTTTCTGTCCATTGCATCTCACCGCTCAGCCTGTATGTGGATCATGCTGTGCAAGTATCTGTGGATAACACACACAGACTCAGAGACACAGAGAACCGAGGAATGGCTATCGGAGGGAGGGTCTTGGAACTACAGATTGCTACTTACTAAATAATCATGAGAATGTAAAATACAGCATAAGGAATATAGTCAATAATACTGTAATAACTGTGTGGGGCCACGTGGGTACTGAAAACATCCAGGGAAATATCTTTTACAATATATGGCTGTCTAACCACTGTGCTATATACCTGAAATGAATAAAAAGTAATATTGATTGTAAACTTTAATTGAAAAAATAATTTAAATTAAACTGGTTGATGCGCAGAAGAGTCGTCACTGGAATGAGAAAGAACCACAGCTTTCTGGGGAACTCTGGACTATTATCTATTATCCAGGCTTTCTTTTTTTATTTTTTCTTTCCACCCACTTTCATGACAATAGATTTCTGTCTTTGCTTTTTATCCGTGAAAATATTTGGCCAACGATACAGCCGGGGCCAAGGCCAATAACCACAGTTACAAAATAGTTGAGAAGAATTAGGATTTCCCAAGAACCACACGCATTACCCCCTCCCATCTCGGCATCAGACAGCCCGGTGCTCGACCGTGACCTTGTCCTCTGCCATGACTCCCTATACAGCACCTACTTTAAGACATTGGAGCCATGGAAAGCAAATTGCACGGAATTCACTCGGGATCCTGTTACTTCGACAACCCTCTCTGTGACTCCTTGGAGAAAAGAAAAATCACTTGGCATTAGCAGCAGGAAGTTTCTTCATTAACGAGGAAGGTACTTTAGTTTTGATTTGATTTCTTTTTTTCCCACACTTGCCTGGCTGTGGTTTGAGGTTTTCTTCCACCCTGCCCGGCTGCGTCAGCTCCAGAAGCCGTCCATGTGGACTTCCGCACACCGCTTTGCAAGGGGGCACGCGCTTTGCAAAGTGCAGCCGCCTGAGCAGGGACAGAGGAAGAGCTTCACGGTTGGGGAAGGCAATGTTTCAAAACTTTGGTTTCTGTTAATAATAGGAGGAAATATATACTATAGTGAGAATAAGTACCCACGTTTTATAAAAATAAGAAAGTGGAGGCCTGAGAGTGTTCAGAAACAAAGACAGCAACCTCCTGAAAGGCCACTCGGCGTTTTCCTGGCGGAACTAGAAGGACAAGGAGCTCAGGGCTTGTGACTCGGCCCGCTTTCCAGTGTGGTTATTCACTGTGTCTGTTCAGGACTTCACATTCTCACTTAGGACTTTTCCCACAAACTCAGGTTTGACTCAGTGAGTCCATGGAACTCCTGCTCCAATTGGGAGTGAGCATGAAGCGCTTTGCACTGTAGCCCGGAGCTCAGGACTTCTGTTTCATACCCGGAAGGTCATTTACGCATTTACGTCCCCCCGTCCCCCACGGTCATCTTTCCCAAGCTTAATTACAGCATCATGTACATTTCTTTTCATTCATTGTAAAGATAGTAATAACAACATTCACAATAAATGCCATTTGGCAAATATTGCCTATGCTTTAAGCATTTTGCATATATTATATTAATTATACAGACATTCATGGGGTACCTATTATGTTTTAGATACTGAGTACTATTGATTGACTGTTTGTGCCCCTCCTGCCCCCGTTCCTTATGTGGAAGCCCCAATCCTCAATGTGACAGTGTTTGGAGGTGGGGCCTTTGGGCAGTGGGTTATTAGGTCGCATAGGTAAAGCCTCCCCACAAGAAAAAATGGGTTCAGTGCTTTTATAAGAACCGACAATAGATAATTACTCTCCCCACCATGTGAGGACACTGCAAGAAGGCAGCTCTCTGAAAACCAGAAGGACAATCCTCATCAGGAATCAAACCAGCTGATAACTTGACCTTGGATTTCCCAGTCTCCAGAAATATGAGAAAAAAATGGTGTAAAGCCACCCAGCCTCCGACATTTTTGTTACGGCAGCCTGAGCTGACCAAGACTCCGGGTTTGCCGTAATGAACGCAGCACAGCCTCTCCATGTGAGGATTTCAACAGCTCCTGGGGAACCAACGGCCTGGTCTCATTCCTGTCACAAGTCAGTGACACCGCTCTCACCACCCTGCTCGTCCCCTCCTTTTGCTCATGACGAAACTGAGGCTCACAGAGGTGAAATGGGCAGAGTCGGGGTCCACAGTAACATATGACTGGGCTGAGATTCCACCCCCAACCTTTCTGATCCCAGAGCTCTCCCATGCCGTGATGGCTTATCCAGTCATTAATTTATCCACATATTCAAACTCTGGGCCGACCATGTGCCAGGCAAAAATAAATGTCACACTCCAGTGCTCTGTGTGCCTCACTGTCGACCCGAGGACAGTGATGCAGTAAGGAACACAGTTGACAGTCACAGTGTGCCTGGACCACTGGTTTCCTGACACATGGGACTCCCCGCGGCGAAACCAGGAAAGCCCAGGATGCTAGGATGGCAGACCTTCATGACCACAAGGAGGGAGAGGAAAGTAGGACATTCCAAATGGTCTGTCTAGACCAGAAGGAATCTGATGTGCTGTCTTTCAGGACATCATTAAACAAACTTGATCCCGAAAGGCATAAAAGAAGGTTTTGCAATAGTATCTATCACTCATATAGCCACAATTGAACATTCATCATACTCAAAGGAGAAAGACATTTCTCCCTCATGGGAAAATTGCAATGTGTTACCATGGATGCTATTAGCAATAAAAGAGGGAGCACTTCCGATCTGTGTTCTGATCCGGTGTCGACCTGGCCAATTTGAGGCATAACAGTAAAGTAATAAATGGAGCATGTCATTGTTGTGTCTGTGTCAGCATGAGTGACAGACAGAAGGAAGAAGACTAGAGATTGAGAAAATGAGAGGGGAGCTCTTTCAAGATATTCGGAGTTTTAAAAAAGAAGTGCAACCATTCTTCACTCATTTAATGAACATTGCTTTCCTCCACCCTGTGAGCTTAGCGCCGTGAATACGGCAGAGGCATACTCCCCGGATTCCAGAGCAGATAGAGGGACACCAGGATTGAACGAATAATTACAAAGTACGGTGGTGGGTGCTAAAACCGAATCAGTATTTATAGCACATCAACCATATTCACAGCTCTGCATATTTTACTAGAAAAACCTGACACTGATCCTCCAAGGAGTTAACATTGGTTGGAAAACAACTTTCCTTTATTTTCTTGTATAAAACAAAAGATGACACAGATAGTATGTAATGATACATAGTGAATAAATCAAGAGCCGCGACCCGTGTGAGTAGCCGATATATTTGCATATATTATACCACATACTGTATATATCTACATGAGTGTGTGTGTGTGTATTTCAATGAAAGTATCAGAAAAAATATTCTCACTTGCTTATCTGAGAAGGAAGTGTATAATTTCATACAACAAGCCTGGAAGTTGAGAAAAAGCCAGGCTTGGAAAGCCAGGGCTCGGTCACCATCCTCTGAGTTCTTCTTCCTCTATGGTACATGGTCCTCGGGTTTGCTCTCCTCATGGTGCCAAGATCACTGCCAGTCTCTTCTCCAGGAAGACTTCAGGATGTTCCCAAAGCTGCCACAACAAAGCGCCTCAAACTTGATGGCTTTTTTTTTTAAATGATATTTATTGTCCTACTGTCCTGGAGGCTAAAAGTTTGAAGTCAAGGTATCAGGATCATTCTCCCTCTGAAATGCGCAGGAAAATCCTTTTATCTTGCCCTTTGTTCTGGTGATTTGCCAGCAATCTTTGGTGTTCCTTGGCTTGGAGTCACATTGCTCCGGTCCCCACCTTCACTGTCGCATGGTGTTCCCTCGGTGGGTCTCTGTCCCCGCGTGATAGTCTTTTTATGAGGACACTGGTCATATTGAATTGGGGGCCAACTCTACTCCAGTATGACCACATCTTAACTAATTACATGCTATTTCCAAAGGTTACATTCTGAGGTACTGGGGTTAAAAATTCAACATATCTTTTTTTTGGGGGAGGGATATAAGGACATGATTCAACCCCTAACTTCTTCCTCCACCACAGACCATAAATGCTTCCCGGGGAAACAGCCTAAGGATGCTGTCCATTCTTTTTTTTTTTTAATTTATTTTATTTTTATTTTATTCATTTTAGAGAGAAGACACAGAGTGAGAGAGAGAAAGAGAGAAAGGGGGGAGGAGCTGGAAGCATCAACTCCCATGTGCCTTGACCGAACCAGTGCAGGGTTTTGAATTGGCGACCTCAGTGTTCCCAGGTCGACGCTTTATCCACTGCGCCACCCCAGGTCAGGCGGATGCTGTCCATTTCATGGATACTTACCCGTCTTTGGAATAATCAGGGCGGGGCATCTGTCAGGATCCATGTAGGGTCTGAGATTTTATTCTGCTTGCAAACAAGTCAGCCTGCTCCCATTTCATGGATACTTACAGAAGATACGAAACTCCCAGGTCAGAGACAGAAGATAGTATTTATCACTCACAGCAACATCAGTAGCCAGAGTAGTATTTCTGCAATGGGCTTCCTGAGTCCAAGTTCCTAAAAGACAACCCAGTCAGGAGAAGGTGCTGCCTGGTCGCAGTAAGATGTGTCCCCAGAAAGAAAGCTTTAGGAAATCCCAGTTCTGTACGAGGCAGTTGCTGGGAAACTGGCTTCATCTTTGCCACAGAAAACTACATTCTCACTTTTATCCTGGCCAGTCAACAAAACCGTGCCAGATGGAGACACTATCTCTCTTCCAAGGCTGTTTTCTTTTTTTATACAAATATCCTCACAATAATAGTCTGGCACAAAAATGCTATTTATCCCTTTGCTCAAATTATGTTAAGAAATGTGAGAAGCCCACAGACCATTGTTAGCTAACAGGTTAGAGCTCTCCCACTATGACTGCTCTACTAGCCAGCATGTTAATTTCAGAAGTCTCATCATCCAATGGCAAGTCGTACGTTCTCCAAATCTGCATCGTGCAAGCAGTAGGCAGTGGTGACTTGATTTTGCTTTGTGACCAGAAGATTTTCTCAGGCCCTTGAGATCTAGGAAGTTGAATTAAAAATCTATATTCTTTTAAAATGTTTTTTATACAAATGTGTTTATCAAAACACTGAATTATGTCCTGGTTGGATAATTCAGTTGGTTAGAGTGTAGAGATTGTGGGTTTGCTTCCTGGTCAGGATACATACAGGAACAGATCTCTCTCTCTCTCTCTCTCTCTCTCTCTCTCTCTCCCTCCCTTCTTCCTCTATATTTAAAATTAATAAATTTGAAAAAAACACTGAATTATGAATTTAAAAAATACCACAGTTAACTTATATTTCAAAGAACTAATCGGCCATTACAATGAATTCATCATCCTTTGTATTGGCACATAATCAATGCCTACTGGATGAATAAATGAATGAATGAGATAACTAGATTATAGCTCAATTTAATTTAGGGTTTCGATTTAGTTTGAGCTCTTTCCAGCTAATCTGAAATTTGGTACATTACATCATTTATACAGAAATTTAATTTAAAACACTTCAGTGTATAAACCATGTACTATATGTACATATACATGCAAATTAACTTTAATCTATACCTAGTGACAGTAAAATTGCTCTAAGTGCACTGGCTAAGAAACCAACAGCACAAAGTAGCTATTTACAAATGCTTTTGATATCATTATCAAAATGTATAGAAGAGGACCCATTAATTAGCATAAGACAGTTAGTTAGAAATAACTTTTCATTGGTGAAGTGAATAGTGTTCAACATGTAAGGCTGGCTGGAAAGGCTTCCGGAGCTGCAAAAGGGAGGGGTACAATCTAGCCAACCAGCAACAGGACAACCGGTCACCGCCAGTCCATCCACATCTAGAACTGTCTTCACCATTCAACCCTCTAGGGCAGTGATGGGCAATCTTCTGAGCTTGGTGTGTCAAAATTCGCCAGAAAACCGAGCATAACTCGGGTGGTGTGTCACTTCGAGAAAAGCGGCCTAACCGGAAGTCCCAGAACTAGACGCTCTGTGCCCGAGTTCTGTTGTTTTGGCCTCCAGACCTCCGGCACAGAGTGTCTACACTACAGCAAATGTTTTATCCTCGGCTACTGCACCTGGCCGTGCAAGAGCCGAGGATGAAACGTCCTTCTCAGCATGCGGCCCCATACTTCTCTGGGATGCGGCCGCGTGTCATCGAAAATGGCTACGCGTGTCAGTGCTGACACGCGTGTCAGGGGTCTGCCATCACGGCTCTAGAGGGCTCTCAGGCTGGATCTGGCTGGAGAGACGGTGAAGTGGTTTGATCCTCTTCACATTATTGGTGCATTATCATTGGAGTCAGCATTTAGAAAGATTTGGCCTCCAGTTTTTCTCTGTTTTAACACACTGCATTAAGTGGCTAGGAAAAGGATGGGTAGCTTCCACATCTTCCTAAATCCAGGTGGCTACCAATTTTTAGCAAATTTAACTCTTTAGCCATATTTACCTAAAAATCAGGACAGTGACTAAACAAACAGTTTGTGATAACACATCTATCCACTGTCTCTTTCAGCCATTCCTGGGATGACCGGCCAAAGGCTTCCCACCCGGCACTGGTTTAGTCTTCACAGGACTAGCAATGGACGTGTTTCTTGAATGTTTTAGCAAGAACATTGTTTACTACCAAGCAACTGAATGAAGCTTTCTCTATATTTGTCCTTCCAAATTTCCCCCTCTGGGTTACTGCCATTCTTTTCCACTGATACTTACGCAGCCACTCAGTTGTTAGTTCTCCAAATACTTTTACTGTGCTAAAGAGAAAAATATAAGTGTCAGGTAATGAGCTAAGTGTTGTGACGAGGTGATAAATAAGATATCCGTGAGAAACACTTGCACACACACATGCAGAAAAATGGAGAGAGAGAAGGGACTGAGAGGGAAAGTCAAATGACCCAACGGTTTCATATCTTTTGCCGCCAGGAAATAATTTCTGTCTTTTTTTTTTTTCCTTTTAAGTCAGAAAAGAGTCGTTTCCTTTTTTTAATTTTTATAGGGACAGAGAGAGAGAGTCAGAGAGAGGGACAGATAGGGAGTCAGAGAGAGGGACAGATAAGGACAGACAGACAGGAAGGAACAGAGAGAGGTGAGAAGCATCAATCATTAGTTTTTCATTGCCTTTACAACACCTTAGTTGTTCATTGATTGCTTTCTCACATGTGCCTTGACCGCAGACCTTCAGCAGACCAAGCAACCCCTTGCTGGAGCCAACGACCTTGGGTCCAAGCTGGTGAGCTTTTGCTCAAGCCAGATGGGCCCGCACTCAAGCTGGCGACCTCGGGGTCTCGAACCTGGGTCTTCCGCATCCCAATCTGACGCTCTATCCACTGCGCCACCGCCTGGTCAGGCAAGAGTCATTTCCTTTTGAGAAAGTGATCTCCCTTCCCCTCAGCCCTCCCAATCTAATGCTATCTTAAATTTGTGTAACATGCTAAAGACGGCTAGCCTTTGACTATAGCATACCCCCTTATTTCACAGGGTCCAAATCATTTTCCCGTTTTAAAACTTAAGCTCAAGGTACTTATGTCACTCATGTGTCACGTCGTGCTGTGTCTTAAATGTCGCTTTTGAGTGACATTTAGAGCACAGCAAGGTTCTGAAACAGAGACAGAAACCAGTTTGCCCACAACCCCAGAGGGCCGAGGTGAGTCAGCAGAGCCACACCGTCTACGTGAGTGACCCTGAGGCCCCAAGACCCAGTTAGAAAGCGGTGGCTTTTCCTCGGTCCCTCAGGGTGGGTTGAGGGGGACCTCACATGCCCGCTGAGGCTGAGCTCCTCGGGCTGCTGGGCACCTGCAGCTCAGCCCAGAAGAAGGAAACAGGCCCAGGGATGTGGCTGGAGTAGCAGGGCTCCGTGGGGAACTTGCACGGAGGAACCAGATTTATTCAAGGAAGGGCTTGCTGAACTGTCAGAGGTCAGAGGACGGGTTGGGATCGTGTACCGCTGACTTCAAGTCCAGACACCTGACTCAGCATCCGCGTCTGTGAAAGGACGGGGACTTTGCACGTGAATTCCTTCACCCTGACTTCACCGGGCGCTCGGGTGCCAGACCTTACGTTTTGTTTTGTTTTTTAGACTCAAGCAACCTGTCACTTGGTATGTGATACACACTTGAAAAGAACTGATCCTGCTGTTTCTAGTCGATGTGGATTGCCTGAATTTCAGGAGGTGTTGATAGCTCCTTGAAGAAAATAATCATCAGCCGTAGTTTGTTTTATTAAAAAAGTAAAATGTATCCTTCATAAAAGTAAGAAAACACACTAACTGTATTGAGAGGGCAGTTCTTATTAGAGGTGACAATCCTTCTTGAACAAAAAGTTGGCCATACCCAGGAAATCCAGAAGGTCGGTGGGGGCGGGGGAGGTTGTTGGTCTCTGGATACTGGAGCAGGTAGCACCAGCGTGGAACCTTTCTGCAGACACGCATGTGCAGTCCACACCAGGGTGTGTCTGGTCCACGCAGCTCACTGCTAATCCCACGTTACATCTGGGATGTTACTCGATGCTGATGGCGGATTAACTTGTTGACGCTGAGAAAATGTGTGCCTTTGTCACTGTTGCTACAACAGAATTTAAATCAAACGAGTGCTTTGTTTTCTATGAATGCTTTACTGTGCTCCTTGAATAAAGTGTAATTTTAAAAGGTTCCTGAGGTCGTCTACCATTGGGAAATGCCAGCTACGTTCATGGGTTTGACAGAAAACTGAGGCCCAGAGAATTTAGCTGCTTCTCTCATCCGCTATAACTCCCTTCTCTGTCAGTTCACAATATTTTCTTCCTAGTGCATTGCATTGTAGGAAAATCTTGTTTAAAAGCGTTCTCTCTCTCGCTCCCCTTATTATTAGTGAAGCCAGGGCAGGATGTGAGCAAAGAATTGGCTTTGTCTCCCAGAGCTCAGAACTGTCTGAGTCTGCCAGACTGCAGTGCAGTCATGTCTGAAACAGGGTTATAACCAAGGGGCTGTTCTCTGTCTTTACCATTTGAGCTGGGGCTCTTTTGAAGCAACTTTTCAAAATGTTTCTCATAGACCATTTGAACCATACCGTGGACATTATTGCATGTGTTTATAGGTGGTATGGTTTTCTTACATATTATTATATATCATCTAGAATATATAATTATATGTCATATTTCACTTATATATATTTATATGATAAACATTATATACATGTATGTAGTATTTTATATTTTTTCATATATCTCTCTCAGCAGTTCTAGAGTTACATGTTATCCAGCTATGACTATTTCCTTAAGATAAATTTCTAGAAAGGAAGTCAAAGAGAAAAATAAAATTTTAAACCAAACAAGTCCCCCGTAGCTCTCTCAAAGGCTGAATAGAGGAATCTGTTACTAAAGCTCACCTTTGGGCCATTCAGTGAAATTTTCTGTATTAAACTCATCCTGTTGGGTTCATCTCATTCCTACTTATTCTATGAAGCATTTCCTTGATTCTGCCTCGTTGGAAGTTATCTGCCACTTTCTGTTCTGTTCTCAGCCTCCTTTGTGTACAGGTCTCTCTGGTTAGGTGGGAGCGATGCTCTAGGTCATGTATGACACTAATTACATTCCTGTGTCCGTGAGCGTGCTGGCCCCTCCTGCCGCTCTCCCTCCCTCTCACTGATGGCTGCCCTTCTCTCCTCCCGGCACAAAGTCAGGCCGATCTTCCCACTTTCCTTGCATCTGAGTGGGGCCACAAGGCAGACTTCTCTCTTGAGGGAAGGTGGAGGAAGTGATGGGGCCTATGCACAGGTCTGATCCGTGGCAACCTCCCGCCACCCGCATGGCTCTTCATGTTCTTCTCCCATCGAGTCAGCCTTATGGGAGAAGGCACAGCTGTCAACATCTTGGGTCCCTGAACCACTGTGTGGAGCACATTTAGACCCTAACTCCTCCACCCCCACACCTGCTCCTGTCCTAGAACTGCCCTTGACTCATTTTATTCTGTAGAAGCCTTTGGGTCTTTATGCTACAACATTTGCACAGCTACCTTAGCTAGTATCTCCCAGCCTGGGCTTTCGAGTAGTATGTCCTTCATGGAGTAGACATTCAATGAAAATGTCATGTGACAACCCAAAAGTGAGGACATAGGAAGAAACAAAACTAGAAGTCCATGTATAATTTCCAGCTCCACGACCCTCATCTCCTTAGCATTATAAAATTTCTGCTGAGAAAGCCCTACCAATGGTTGAGATAGTTAAGTGTTAGCAGGGAGGCCCACTGCCTGGTAGGGCAAGTTGGATTGTCCTCTGCCTCTCCATAACAGCGACGTTCATTCACTGACTCTCCTTGTCAACGCCCAGCAGCAAGCAAACAGTCTTTCTCAGCCCTGTCCCACATTGACTGTCTTAGCTAAAGCCATGACTGTTTCCTTAACACTAATTAAAGTGTTAGATTTCACTCAGGTCTGTCTCTGTCTTCTAATTCTGTTCTTTTTTTCATAAATACTTATTTATAAAGGAAATACAATTACTACAGACCTTGTTATTTCAATGATCATTCTACATTGTGAAATATTCACAACCTGTCAACACCGACTTATACTGACATTCTCTTCAGATAAGCCATGGCCATTTCTTCTATTAAATGCGATCATATCCATTGTAATTGTAAACAGAATACTTGAGCCAAACTACATAAGTACTTGGGAAAAAAAAAAACCTTTCAAATATTTAGAAGATAATACTAAAAAAAAAATACATCTGAATTCTCAACCCCCAAAGAACTAGGCCACTATACTCTAGTATACTGCAAAGAAAGTGACCGGGTTAAGACCACACGTAGTGATCATGACTCTGTCTTCCCCTATTTTATGCCTTCAAGTGTTGGTATCTTCACTGGGAAGCCTATCAGCGCCATCGCTCTCCACCTCCAGTGAGCAGCTGACCAGGCCAGCTCCTGTTGGGAATCACATGTGACAATAGGGAAAGAAGTCTGGACTTCCATGAAGCGCTGAGTACACAACTAGAAAAACTTCTCCCACTCAATAGATTTTTCATGTGAAAACAGAGATGTGCAGGAAAATTAGACAATAATGAGCATGGGGGGCTGAAAGAGGAAGCTTAGGGGGCGTTATACAATCCCCTCCTTCCATTTTGTCTCCTTGCTACTTAGCAAGGGAGCCTGAGCCCCAGAAGACCCCAACAGACTGTCTAAGGTCACATGGCAGTGTCTGGGGAGGCCATCAGGGCAATGCCTTCTCCAGAATGAATGAGGGTCCAGTGGGTTTCCATTCTGGAAAGGACTCTGGCACTACTGTTGCCCTGGGATTAAACCTGCAGTATCATGGTAGGGACAGGGGCTATTAAATTCTTGTCACTTAGCTAGTTGCATTGTGTACATATCTCTAATTCGTATAACTTTTTCATGAGGGGCTATTGTTATCTTCATTTTAAAAAATTATTGATGTTAACAAATGTATACACTCAAGTATAAGCAAGTTGCTTAGTTGTGATTTAGCTTTGGATCTTTCTGGACTCCAAAGCCCCTGCATTTCTCCCCGACATGGTGTCAGAACCAGTTCCACAATGACCCATGGCACATTGTCTTAGTTATTTTTTTTTAATTTTTTATTTATTTATTTTTTCACATTGTCTTAGTTATTAAGAAAGTATGAGGTCTGAGCCAGTCTCTCTTATAGTCTCAAAATACTAATTTCTTTCCTCATTTTAAATTAATCCTACAATATATTCATTTCATTGAGTGCTATTAACAGAAGTTAGAAAAAACCTAAATGAGAAGAAAGGCACAAATAATATTAACTATGGTATTAAAAGTTCAGCTCACACTCATTCTGGATTCTGAACCTGTTCTTTTGAAATTAAATGTTTTCTTTCCCTTTCTCTTTTTATCAGTTCATTGAAATTTTTTCAGGTTGAAATGTGTGATTATTCTTTGCAATCAATGGAGGTGTTCAAATGGTAGTGGACCTATTTCTTTTATTTATCCATTTATTTATTGACTGATATCTTTATTTCTTCCTAACGAAGTCCGGTGTAGTGCACGGCACGGCCTTCACCATCCTGAGCGGCAGCCTGCCTGTCGTGATGGTTTTCCCCTGAGTGAGGGAGACTTGGGATCGCTGCTTAGACTCCAAAGCTGTTCAGTGAATGGGGTGAAATCATGGGTCTGAATGCAACATGAGAACTGCAAACTGCTAAGAGATGCTTTGCTTTTTAATAGGCGTTTCGCATGTTTATTTTGAAAGAGCACGGGTATGTTTCAGGGCAATCTGCGGGCCACACCCTGTGATTTCCGGGAGAAAGCTGCCGTGGCAGTATCATGCCTTCTCTCAAAAAGGAATTTGGAAAATGTTAGGGAGTACAGAATTTACCTAGATTTGTTGTTGTTGTAAGTTAGAATAGTGCAAATATAGGACACAAGAAACAAACAATATGCACTCAAAATGTGTGTGTGTCTGTGTGTGTGTGTGTGTGTGTGTGTGTGTGTGTGAGTGTTTGGATGAATATAAACAGGAATGTTTGTAAAGAATGAAGGGGAACGTGTGTCTCTCCGATAACCATCACCTTATGGGTTTCCCTGAACTTATTCTCAGCGGGTTCGTCTCTACAGAGTGATGAGCCAGTTGAACTTGGAATGTCCAGATTAACTAAGAAATATAATTCTTTCACCCTTGTATTTTACCGGTGTAGAAGGAGACCTAGAGAGATGCCGTCCAAGCACTTAACATAATATGGCATAATCAAATTATTTGTTGTTTTTTTTTTAATACTCATCTTCCCCGTTGGGCCACCAGGACCACAAAGGCAGGGTTCTACTTGTTTTGTCACCAATTATTCAATTAGTGAATAGATTGGATACTCTAATGAGGACTGTTAGACTTGAGTATTATATTAAACAATGTCTTCAAATTTAGACCTTTCTTATTGCCTCCAAATAAAATTATATATGTGGTAACATAGAAATTTACATACTTGGTGAAAAAAAAAAACCGTAGAAATCTAAAATCATGTCTTATTTTCTGACCATTCCTACTATAGTGACATAACCTAGTGAGTTATTTTTATAAAACTGACTGAGATAATTACTGTACTAATATTTTCTCTTATAAAATGAGTCAATATTGTTGGAAAATATTTTTGAGAATTTGTTTTATTTTTTAACTAATTAGAAGCATCGAAAAATTAATAGCAAAGTGGTTTGGGTGTCTCCCAGCCTCAGGGAGGCTCTGGAGGAATGAAGTGACTGGGTCTCAGGCTAAGAGCCATGCTTCCAGCCTGACTTCTGGTCCAGACCCTGAAGATCTGGCAGGTGTCAGCCTGGGTTTGGTGTGCCACCCACTCGCCTCTGAGCCTTGTCGGTCTGCAGGTCTCAACTGAGACCTCACCTTCTCCAGGACCCCGTCCCAGCTGCATCAACCTTCACTCGGGCTTATGTGCGTCCAAGGGCAAGGGTCTTGTCTGTTTTTTGTTCATCCCTGTCTCCCAATGTCTGACACAGGGACTGTGAGCAGTACAGCTGCCTGCCGAGTTGTTGAAATCTGTACAACCTACGTAAGTGCCCGTAGAGCTGGCCATGGTACACACTGGTAGAGAGTGGTCCATTTTGCCACTATTTTCCTACCCAGGGGTCACTGTCCCCTCTGCATCTGCCAGTGCAGGAAGTGAGACAAGACGAGCAATCAGATCACATTGACCCTCTTTCCAGGCCAGCTGCGTCGTTCTGGACACAGTGGCGGAGGCAAGGGGACACTTACTTGACTTACCCGGACTTGCCGGGAGGGGGGGCCCCATGACTCTGCGACTGGATTCTCATTTTTCAGCACCTAAAATTTTCCTTCATCCTATGCTCAGTTCTCTCACTGTCTTTTGTGAGGAGAGCTGAGATCATGCAGACAGAAGTGCGTGGCAACGTGACCCTTTCTCTTGTTGAATGGCCTCGTATTTACACTTCCCTTGGCTTCTTACCCAGCTCTGCAAACACACGAGTGTGCTCAATCAATAATGAATCCGGCACATACATACTGAGTACCTAGGATACGCTAAGCGCTGTTCTGAAACTGGACCACGACAGTGACGGAGACGGCCTGCCTTCCTGCGGCTCATGGGTTAGTGCTCCGTTTCACTTGCGTTTGTAAAAGTGTCTGTGAGCACTGGTGTTGTTTCCTGCGCCTGTTTTCAGTTCAACATTGTAAAGTCCCCAATTTCATCATGTAGGGGGTAGTCTTCCCTTTCAAGACAAAGTGAGTTCTTCCTCAGCCTCCAGGAGTGAATCAGAACTGCGCTCAACATGGTGTTGTTGGTCTTATTTCCCTGGTGGGTGACAGGTTTGGAAATGGGCATGTTACACAACGCTGGCCGCTGTTTAATTGGCTTTCTATTGCGTATAACTAAAATTGACCGCACCAACATAGTGGATTCAGTGCACAGTAGAGTCTAACGGGGACAGGATCCTTTTCTATGGAGGGATATATAACAAATATTTTTGGCTTTAATGTACAAATGAAAAGATGGGTTAAAAAATAATAGACCTAACTTGTGTACCTGTCATAAGCCCAGACTTCTACTTGTGGGCATTGTTGACCTATCGTAGCTTCCACCACAGGGATGCCTGTTAGTGGTGTTTTGCCTGTAGAGGCGTGGAATCTCAGAGAGGTTAAGGCATTGACATCCAGGTCACAGGAGTGGAACTAGGATCCCGATACTGGCCTTTGTCTCTAAAGCAGGAGCTCTTTCCAGAAGAATATGCTTAGCAATTACCAAGCCTTCAAAGACCTGGGTTTCAAGGAAGAGCACATGGACAGACCCGGAGAGCATTGTCCGAAGTGAAAAGAGCCACTCAGAGAAAGACAAGTACCACGTGACTTCACTTGTATGTGGGATTTAATAAGTAAAATGAACTAACAAGCAAAGTAGTGGCAGACCTACAGATAGAGAACAAGCTGACTGCGGTCATTGGGGGCTTGGGGAGCTGGGTGGGGCAGTGGAGGGATTGAGCAAAAGAGAAAACAGAGGTAAAACTCATGGACATGAACAGCAGGGTGGTGACTGCTCAGGGTGGGGGAGGTGGAAGAGGGTATGGGGGAGAAATGGTGATGGGTGGAGACTTGGGGCGGTGAACACACAGTGCGCTGTACAGATGAAGTGCTGTGGAATTGTGCACCTGAAATCTGTATAATTTTGTTGATCAGTGGCACCCCAATAAGTTCCGAAGAAGGAAAAATCTGGTTTCCTCTGCTTCTCTCTGGGCTCCCCTCTCCACCCGGGGACTTTAGAACTCCTCACTTAGCCCCTGCCAGACATCTTGCCGAGCCTTTGATGGGACCTGGGATAGACAGACCTCAGATGGGAGGCTGGATTGACACACTCCCATTATTTTTTGTTTGTTTGTTTAAACAAGAGCAAATAAACCAGAAAACTTATTCATTAAAAGAAAGGATACTTATCATAGAGGAAGAACTCATGGAAAACATTTATAGAGTGAAGCAAGGTCCATTCTAAGGACTCTTTATTCGCTTACAGGACCCGTTTCTCATCCCAGCTTTTGGTCACGCATTCGGTGGGAAAATTTAGGGAATTCAAGAGCTTCCACTCGCAGCGTGACAATGGGAGGAAGCTGACAGGCCGGTGCCCGCTCCGATCTAGGCACTGGAGGAAGATGCCACTCACGCGACGTCATCCACACTGTTCTTCACTTGACTCATGCTTCCTTACTGTGTTATTAATGTGCTTTTGTAGCTTTCCTCTTAGAAAGCAAAATAATCACCTTTCCCTCTCGCAATTTCCTTCGACCACTGCCTGTTTTTCTGCTTTGTGTTACAGCAGCGGTCTTCAACACCTGTTATTTGCTGAATTCATGTTTTCACTTCCTGCTCTCCCTTGGTCTCGCCACCACTGTCGTCTGAAGCTGCTCTGGCAAACGTCGTTAATAACCTGCCGCTTGCCAAGTCTGAAGGCCTGTGCTCTGGCTCTCCTTCTTGTCAGCCTCTCAGAAGCATGTGACCCTGAACCAGTCGTTCTTGAAGCGATTCTTCACTTGGCTTTCAGGGCACCACACTCTCTTGCTCCTCCTCCTCCTCCTCCAGCACCACGTCCCTGGGTCCTCAGTTTGGCTCTCCACATCTTTCCTCCTTGAGGCAGGAAGATCTACAGGGCTCTCTGGCCTGCCCTCCTTTCTGCATAGGCTTTCTTCTCTGGAGATCTTGTCTACCCCCATTGCTCTACAGACTGATTCTGCCAGGGACTTGAACTCTGTTCTCTTCACTGGGCTCTAGCTGCAACATCTCCCCTCGACCTCTGTCTCCTCAGCTTCTGATGTGTTTAAAATAAAGCCCTGATTCTCCCGTTTCAGAATTCCTCTTTCTCTAATTGCCTTTTCATCGTGGTAAATGCCAGCATCGTTCCTTCCCTTTCTCTTCCCTTTTCCTTACCTTATTTTACTGCCAGTCTGTTTGCGAGTTTTGTTGGCTCACACTGTACAGCAAAGCTGGGCAGCCTGTGCTCAGGTCCCTCTAACACGGGATGATTATTCCAGACCGGATCTCTGCATTTCCTCTGGGTTCTGTGTAGTCTCATCACACCAACTTCCATAAAACCTACGCCTGCCTCACTCAGAGATTCCCCATTCTTATGGACCTTCTGTGACAGCCGGTTCAAAACCAGAACCCCCGAGGTGGCCTGCTGTCATTCTCAGCTGCATTATGCTGGTTTCTTTCTCTTTAATAGCACTGAAGGTACCTCTGGTCAGAAAGAATGTGGCTAGTTTATTAGTTAGTTCATTAGTTTGTTGACTGATTGATCGATTGATTTTCTGTTGTCTGTTTCTCCCTGTACGAGGTAAGGTTTCCAAGAACAGAAATATGACTTCTATTGGCATATTTATTCTTTCCATTCATAAATACTTCATGTAATTGTGTGTATGGTTATTTGTCCATTGCTGAGAAAGGGTTCTGACCTACAATAGACACTGAGTAAATATTAGCTGCATTAATGAAGTTTGCTGCACTGAGTTCCTGTTTTTGCTATTACTTCTGAAGTTGCCAAGTTGCTCTTTCAAATGACTGCCATATACTGGCAATCGTGAACCTTTAGTACTTGGTTATTATATGTCAGCCATTGTGCTAAGGACGTTAATCCGCATTATCTGTTAGGTGACACTCACCCTGGTGATAGGGCGTGGGAAAGATGTGACTTGGTCCTTTCTCCAGCTGACCCCTCCCTCAACCAGCCTGGCATGTTGGCTCTGTCTGTGCAGCCCAAGTCGCTGGGTGGCTGGCACACATGCTCTGCTTGTGCCGGGTCGTCAGCTGGCAGCCCAGGTAGCCGAAGCCTGGTTTGAGCCAGGTGGCCAGCTCAGGTACTCTCCTTCTGCACTGGGGGGGGAGGGGCACTGGAGGCCATCCTGTGTTCTCTCCCAGTCTGCAGCGGCAACTTGGAGAGCCGGAACTCATGTTTAGGGGTCCATGCCCCTTTGATGAGTAATTCCCCAGCAAGTACTGATGGCGGCATTGAAATGGTTTGAATAAAGCATTGACCTTGAATGCTGGGGTTGCCGGTTCAAAATCCCAAGCTTTACCCGGTCAAGGCACCTATGAGAAGCCAACTACTATGAGTTGATGCTTCCTGCTTTTCTCTCTCCCTCTATCTTCTCAATTAAAATCAATAAATAAAGTTTTTTTAAAAAATTGCCATCCAAGAAGTGGTTAGACTCTTCGTGTGACTGGTGCCCTAGGCAGACAGGTCTCCCCACGTTCATTGCCTTATGAATCTTACGCTATTTGAACCTCACATCGTCTTAAGAATTAGGTACGAGGATTTCGAACTCACAGAACCTGACATGCTCAAGGCCCGAAGGGACAATGAATGATGCAAGTCACTCTTCATGTGTTGTCCCTGACCTGAATTCTCCTTCCCCTCGGTATGCACACCCGTGCACGTACGTACACACACACACACATACACACACACACTACGTGCAAGCTTTGTTCTAGCGGGAAAGGCGATTTCCACTCCCCTTTCCCTGCTTGGGTCTGCACTTTCTCTTCCTCTCCTGAGAAACTAGCCCTTCTTTCAGAGCTTCCTTTCTCTGGCATCTTCTCTGACCACAGAATCTCTGTTCCCACAGAACCCGGCGTTTCTACCATGGTAACTCGATCAGCCAGATCTCTCTATGTTGTAAAAAGAAACCCAATTCCAACTAGTCTGGGAGAAAGATCCCAGGGCTCTCCTGGCTTCAGGCACTGCTGGATCCAGAAGCTCAAATAATGGTGCAAAGTCTCCCCTCCCGACCCGCATTAACAATGCTTCCGTCTGTGTATCTGGCCGCCATCCAACAGGCTCTCGCTCTCTCTCTCTCTCTCTCTCTCTCTCTCTCTCTCTCTCTCGCTATGGGCGGAAACAGGGTCTCTACAACCTATAATGCTCGAGGAGTCAATGGATCCAGGAGAAAAGCACTACATAGTGCACAAACCCAAGATACTCGGGTGCTTGCTGCGCATGTCTGAGCCCCGGGGGCAGGGCGGACCCACCCACGCACATTCGCCCGCTCGGTGGGTCTGTAAACATGGCAGGAAAGAGACGCTGAGCTGGCAGGTTTTTGTTTATACCACATTTTGGTTTGGTCTGGTTTTCTGTCCATCTCCCCACCATTTTCTGTGTTGGTTCCACAAAAGGAAGAACTGTGCTCTTGCCTACACCTCTGCGGAAGATGCCTAGCACACTGCCTGGCACATGTCCGAACCTTAATAAATATTTACAAGTGAGTTAATAAAAACAAGTGTGACAATGTGCTGAGCTGATTTTTCTTAATTACAAAACCCCTGCGTTGCGATGACGTAACCCAAACTGGGCCCCTGACATGGGAGCCACTGCCAAGCCACCGAATCTCCTGCTTGCTGGGAAGTTCCCTGACACTGGGTTAGAGCTGCTTGTGGAGGCTTGCTTCCATTGTCTGCCGCTGATTCTAACGCACCCCATCCGCCTGCCCAACAGGGCTTCCTCAGACTGCTGCTGAGACCGGCGGTCATCACCATCCTGGACCCGGGCTGTCTGTCCTCGTCACTGGAGATTAGAGCAGAAGACAGAAAAAAAAAAAGCAACAAAAATACTACAATAAAAATAACCGAAAAAACTAACATTCCCATGTCCCTTACAGCTTACAAAGCAGTTTTCTACAAATAATCTCACTTAATAGTGACTTTGAAATTGTCATTTTATTACTACTTTAGCTTTAAGAGAAGTGAGAGTGGACCGTTTTATTATCAACCCGGTCCATTCCTTTGCGGTAATTCTCTCTGGGTTCACAATCAGCCGCTCTATTCCTAGATCAGAAAGATCTGGACGAGACTTTAATGATTATAAGAAAATGCCTTCTCCCCTTTATAACCACCATCTGTTGAGACAAATATTGTTTAATTACTTAAGATAATAAAATTGAGAGACAGAGGGAATAAAAGAGCTGCCTAAGGAGTTGGCTGGGACTCAGCCTTGGCTTTGAATGCCAACGTGCCAGGCTGCTGTCCTTGCGTTTCTATGGCCCGACAGCCATCTCATCTGAGCCCAGACCCATCACCCATCAACAGGCAGCCTACTGAATGTTTCGTAATCTTCTTGCTTCATGGGTGTGTCCTGGTCACATGGAGGTGACCTCAGAGGTAGATGAAGCTTGGCTGTAACATTCTCCAGGTATCTCGAGGTGACTTAGCTGGTGGCTCATGGAGAATCAACCATGATAAACCATGAGCCATGCTGGTTAGGTATGCCAGGATGCCTGGTGCCTGTACCAACAAGTTTCACCTTGCTGAGCTTGACACCAGAGGTCATTGTGAGCCATAGAAATCTACTCCTCAGAATTCCAGTTTCTGCGTAGGGAATAAAGGCCAGGGAATGCATCCTCGAGAGAGCTCCCTGATGTAGAAACTCAGAAATGTTTAAGATGCCCAAAGTCTTGTTCTTAAGAAGGGCAGAGCTGGGGTTGGAACCCAGATCCTATCAACTCTCAGATCTCTGCTTTTGCTTATATGCAATGCACATTAATTTACCTGAGAGCTTCTAGGGTATGAAAACCACACATTGAAACCAGACTGTTTCACTTCTTAACTATTCGTTATATCAACTGAAAGACTTGAGTTAGTTGCCTATACCGTGTGAAGTCATATCTCTTTGGTTGGAGTCTGAGAATGGGGCAAGTATGTTGCTATTGTTTCTCCCAGAGCAGCCCTAGGGCATGTGCAGACATTATTCCCTGTGTTCAGAACAATGTTAGCTATTTTTCTAAGGACCTCATTGACCCTGTAGCCAGTCATTTCCTGACTTTTCAACCCCGTGGGCCTGGGCTATTCAGGCAAGCCCCAGGGGGCCTAGGGATGGAAGGACAGATGCGTGCTTGCTCGGATTCATGGCCTTACAAGCAGGAATTGAGAAAGTGCTGGCACCAGGAATTAAGGAAGAGGAGGAAAAAGGCTTTCTTCTGCGCTGTGTGTTTTTGTAATGTGTCGGTCATTCAGTCCATGAGAATGTGTTGACCTGGAGTGTGCACTTAGAGTGGGTTGGAGTTGGAGGGAGGGCACCAAAGGGTCAGAGAAACAGGATCTGCCTCAGGTTTGTTTTCGGGACTTGTGGATGAGCAAAACGTACCTGGCCCGGAGTGTCATGTGTTCGCCTCCGCCACCCAAACTCTCTCCTAGCTATGAATTCCCAAGGGAATGAGGTGGAGACATGGCCTTGTTTTGGACAATGGAGATAAAAATACCAACCCTTCAAGCCCGTTAAATGATTAAGCAGAAAAACAAAGTTGGTGGTCTTTGTTAGCTCTGCCCATGAATAGAAATCACAGGAAAACATTGAAAAGAGAAAATCGACACCCCTGAACTCAGAAAGAACAATTTAAGAAGATGTTTAATTTGGGCAAAGCTATGTGGCTTAACCTCCTGGTCCTACAAAAAAATAGAAACAAAAGGTGGCCCCCTGAACAGATAAAGAAATTAAGAAAAACATTGAGGCAATGGTGGAACTGAAGGGAGAGAAGAAAGACTCCAGTGCCTGTATTTTCAACAATTTGTGTTAAGTCAGCCTCTACAGCATGTACACATAAATCATATAATCCTCATAAAACTTGTACTGAGAGTTTCGCTATACTAAGCATTATTGCCACAGGTTCAGAGAGGTAGAATCTAAGTTTCTTACAGTGTGAGTCACGGATCTTTCATCAAAATCATGTGGGTTGCTTTGCTAACAAGGAACCTTGACTCTCCCTCCAGTCCTTTGATTTATTATCTCTTTGGAGAAAATCAGGAATTTGCATCTTTATAAGTTCCCTGGTTGACGCTTACACAGAATGCAGTTAGAGAACCATTGTTTGAGTTATTAGCTGCACATTGGGAATCACCTGACGATCTCGAAACATATTCATACCCGTGTCCTACCACAGAGATAGTGATTAAATTATTATTAAATCACTGGGGGTGGGCATTCGGGTTCGTAAAATCTCAACAGGACATTTCAATATTCAACATGGTTCAAAACCCACACCTAGGATCCACATGTATTTGTGACACTTATTATTCTAGTGTGTTTAAGGTTGAGAGACAAAAAATGCAGGCACTCAGTAAAATTTAAATTTCAGATTTAAAAAAAAGTAACATTTTAACTATGTGTTGTACTTATTACATTGAACAGACTCATCTTCAAAAATTTATCTGGCAAATTTGGCAGCTCTAAAGTCCAGAGTTGGTATGTCTAATGCCAAAGCCCAATGCCTTCATACTCTCGTGGTTCCCTTTCTCAGTTTCAAAGGATCAGTGAAATTTGGACAGGGTAAACATGGCTGAAAACAACATCCACAGACACCTTCCAGCCAAAGCAAATTCACTGACATACAAAAATACTGCCGGAAACATTATCTAAAGTGAGAATCCCTTGATAAGCCAAGCTTCACCTCCTATACTCATTTTCTATGGCTCTAAAACATTATCAACAGCTTAGTGCCTTAGAACAATACACACTTCTTATCTTGCAATTCTGGGTCAGAAATCCCACACAGGTCTCACTGAGATAAAACCCAAGATGTTCGGGGTTTCTAGGGCTGAGTCTGTTGCCTTAACCTTCCGTTGGGCAAATGAGTTTGTAAAATCTGTATTTTCTGGGTTTGCTCACTTTTATTGTTAAAAATGGCCGCTGCCCATGTGAATGGTGCTGCCCAGGTGAGGCTGCTGATTCCTTCCTGCTTGGGAAAGGCATTTTTTATGCTAATGTGTGCTGGAGGAGGGGTTTTGCGCCAAGAAATGTTTGGGAGGAAGAAGAAAGAAGGAGAAAGCCAAGATGGCAGGGTGCTGAAGAAGAAGCCAGTTTGTGCAGAGATGAGAAGGGAGAAGGTGTGCAGATGGGGAATCAGAGGTGACTTAGACTAGTGGGGGCCCTTTGATTCTAGGAAAACCCAGATGTGTCAGTGTCTTTGGGAGCCCTGAATAGAAAGGGAAGTGTTTTCCCACTGTGCGTGTTTCTCGCCAGCCAGGCGGGAGGCTAGAATAAAGGAATGGCCCACCAGTTTTAGGCTTTGTTGTTTCTCTACTGTCTGTCCAAATCTAATGGAAACCTGCACCTGCCTGGCGGCAGTGATGGCCTCGGCTACTGGCCATACAACTTCCTTGTTGCTACAGGCCACTCACAGTCCAGTCCTGGTCTCATGGCCCTTTTTCCCCAACTTCAAAGCAGTGATATTACATCTCTCTGCCCATGCTGCTATAGCCACATCTCCCTCTGAGCAGAACTAAGAAAGGCTCTCCCCTTTTGTGGATTAGATTTAATTCACCTGCATTTAGCACACTTATCTTAGGACCTCCTTATCTTAAGATCCTAATTTACTCACATTTTCAAAGCCCCCTTTGCCGTGTAAAAAAAAAACACCCAACTTATTCACACGTTCTAAGCAGTAGAACACAGATATGTCTTTGTGTGTGTGGGGGGGGGAGGGGTGTCATTCTACCACACCTCCTAGTTCATTTTATGAATAAGACTTAAAAAAACAAATTATTTGAAAGCCAGTGCAATCTTGTATAATGCAATGTAAATAAATATCCTTATATAACCTACAATGTTATGTCTGAAAGCTGTCACTAAACATTTTTTTTGTCACTAAACTTTTTAATGTGTGTGTGTTCTTTTTTTAATCAGAATCAGTGGGAAAAAGGTTTAAAGTAAAAGTTGACAAGGTAGAGAATTATTTTAGTCGACACACACTTATAGAGTCTTGGCCCTGTGCCAGGTGCTAGTGTAAACCCTTCAAAAATGTTAGCTTACCAAGTGGCAGTATTGTGACTTCCATTTGACGGCTGAGAAACAAGGTCCAGAGAAGCCTAGAGCTTCCCCAGGGTTATCACTTAGGAAGTGGTGGGCTGAGTCCCACAACAACATTCACGGGCTTTTGCCGTACTTGCTGCATCCCATGACACTATGAACAGGACTCAGTGGATTCCCAACTACAGAATACATTTAGAGATTTCTGCAACCTTTAGTTTGAAAAAATATGAGCTTGAGTACATGTAATCGTATTTCATAAAAACTATTTAGTGAGGGAAATAGGAAGGTGAAGAAATGTTGAGCCTTAGTTTGAACATTTTTGAGATGATTATTTTTTATCTTTTATTAAATTTCTTGGGTGACACTGCTTAATAAAATTGCATTGGTTTCAACTGTGCAATTCTATAATACGTCATCTATATACTGCACTGTGTGCCCACCACCCAAAGTCAAAACATCATCTGTCGCCATATACTTGACACTCTTTACCTTCATGACCCCTCAAACCCTTTCCTCTGGTAACCACCATACTATTTTCTGTGTCTATGAGTTTTTATTTGTTGTATATTTTGTTTGTTTATTTGTTGATTTTTGTGTTTTATTCCATCTGTGAGTGAACTATGGCTCTCAACTTATTTTGTCTTATTTCGCTTAGCATGATAGTCTTAAGACCTATCCATGTCATCTCAAATGGCAGTATTTCATCATTTCTTATCACTGAGCGATGTTCCCTAGCATATGTGTGCCACATCTTCTTTACTCAATCCACTATCAAAGGATGCTTTGGTTATCTCCATGTCTTGGCCTCCGTGAATAATGCTGCAATAAACATAGGAGTTTATATATCTTTGCAAATAAATGTTTTCAATTTTTTTGAGGTGGGGTAGATACCCAGAAGAGGTGTTGCTAGGCCATATGGTAGCTCTATGCTTAATTCTTTTGAAGACCTTCCATACAGTTTACATAACGGCTGTACCAGCTTACATTCCCACCAGCAGTGAGTGAGGGTTCCTTTTTCTCCACAGCCTCTCCAACACTTGCCATTGCTTGTCTGGTTGAGAATAGCCATTCTAACAGGTGTGAGGTGGTATCTCAGGAAAAGTAATGAAACATTTGACTGGGTTTAGGGTTTGGTTTAGGATCTCAGATTACACTAGGTGGGACTCAGTGTAGTGGGATGAGGCTCAGCCACCAGAAGGCGCAGCCAGGTAGCCCCAGATATTTGGGGCCAGGGAATGTGCCTTGGGATGCCAGGTGATTGTAAGCTCAATAAAAGTGCTCAGGGGTAATGAGAGCTCTGTTCAGGGGGGTTGGTGTTGCTTAGAAAGACAGTAAAGCTAAAATTCAATGCTAACCTGATCTTTACCCTGCAGAAGGACCCAGAAGTTCAATAAAGGACTTCTGTTCCAGCACTTCTCTGTGTAACTGCAATCTACTACTCCAATGCCCATTTGTGTTTCTACTTACTGTACTGTGTGCATTTAGGCAATCCATCGAGAGTCTCTCTCAGGACAGGTGTTCCAAGTGGAATGCCTGCTCTCCAATGTCATGCTTCATTGGAAAGACAGCAGTGAAAAGGAAATAAAAGCAGAAAAACTGAATCAGTGTCTCAACACGTAGTCTCCTTCCTTACGATGAGAGCACCTGGAATTTATTCAGGTACAGAAAAGCCACTGAGCAATGAGCTGCCCAGTTATGTTGAGGTCACTCCTCTTCTGCGTGATTGCTTATTGCTAGACTGCTTGGGTCCGTTCCCTTCAACCCATCGGATCCACTCCCCGCCCTTGTGCACTCTGGTCAGCATCTTGGAAGATGGTTTTGTGTAAATTGCATCCGATGGGCCTTCTTATCTTTTGGTTTCTTATTGGATCTGGTCAATAAGATGTCCTGGCAGAAAATGGAAGGGGAGGAAAAGGAGGGGGAGTGTGTCTGTGGTTCCCTCTCCACCCAGCAGCGGCTTGGAAGTGACCATGTCCCTCTCTATCGTACAGCCACTCCTGCGGGAGGCCTTCTCCTATGGCTTTCCCTGGGCTTCCGGAACTGTTCCTCTTCCCTGCCCACAAGGGGGGGTCCGAAGCACCTGCTTTTATTGAGGTTTATTCAATGGAATATAGGAAAAGAAAAAAAAGAAAAAGAATTCCTTCTTCACTGAGTTCATAATCTAAAGTGAAAGAGACCAACAATAAACAAATTAAAAATAAAATATGCTAGACGGTGACCAATGTTATGGATTAAAACAAAGCGGAGCCTTACCAGGTGTTGGCTTAGTGGATAGAGCGTCACACTGGGACACAGAGAACACAGGTTTGAAACCCCGAGGTTGCCAGCTTGAGCAAGGCTCACCAGCTTGAGCAAGGGGTCACTCGGTCTGCTGTAGCCCCCGGTCAAGGCACATATAAGAAATCAATCAATGAACAACTAAGGAGCTGCAACGAAGAATTGATGCTTCTCATTTCTCTTCCTTTTTGTCTGTCTGTCCCTCTCTCTGTCTCCGTCACACACACACACACACACACACACACACACACACACACAATTAAGAAATTTGAGAGAAGTGAAAAAGCAACCATAAGCTATGGGAAACAGCGGTCCTGGGGAAAGAACAACAGAAATAAAGCGTGAAGACAGGCGCGTTCTTGGGGCATCTGTAGACAGTGAGAGGCGGCGTGGCTGGAAAGGAGAGCAGGGGGGACAGTGAAGGTCACGGAGTTATCGAGGGCAGTTTATGTAGGGACTTACAGCTTATATAGGGACTTATAAGCTCATCCTAAGAAGTTTGGTTTTATTTTGAATGATCAGACTCTTTTGCAGAATTTATGCTGAGGAGTTATGTGACCTGATTTATTTTTGAAAATAGTCACTCTCGCCTTTATCTACAGAGCATCCTTGGTTCACATGTAAGGAAAGATGAGCGGTTAGGAGTTGTTACAGTAATACACAGAGAAACCACGGATGGCTTCAGTCTAGGAGTGGAGGTGGTAACACATGGTTAAAATCTAGGTGTATAAAGGAGGAACCAACAGAATTTTCTATATATTAGTCAAGGTTCTTCAGAGAAACAGAACCTATAAGATCTATCTATCTATCTATCTATCTATCTATCTATCTATCTATCTATCTATCTATCATCTATGTATCATGCTTAAGATCTATTATGAGGAATTGGCTAAGGTGATTATGGAGGCTAAGAAGTCCTATATTCTGCCCTTGCAAGTTGGGAGCCCAGGAGAGCACATGGTACTGTTCCAATCTGACTTCAGAAGCTTGAGAATCAATGGTCAAAGCTCCAGGCTAAGTCCAAAGGCCTGAGAATCAGAAGTGCTGATGATGTAAGTTCCTGTCCAAATGCTGAAATGAAGAGGTGTTAGGCATAGGTGAAATAAGGATAAAAAATAGCAGGAGGTAAATTTTAGATAGGTCAGATTAGAAAGGTCTCTTCAGCCTCCTAGAAGAGCTGTCAAGTAGACAGTAGGACCTAGGACTTACAAGTCAGGGTTCAATGGAGTGATCCTGGCTGCAGATGCACATCTGAAATTTGCCAGAGCAGGGATGTTGTATGAAGCCATGCCTCTGGATGTTATCCTGTAGAAAGCAAACCAAGATGAAGAAAGCACAAGGTGTGAGGCTTGTTAAATGTCTTAAGAATGAGAAGAAATAAGCCAAGTCAACTGTGAAGAGATTGCCCAGAAGGAAACCAAGAGAATTTTGTTTCCAGGAAGACAAATAATGACAAAGACAAGTGGGAGATCTTGCGTATTAAGTGCTGAGAATTCAAGCAGATGGACTGATAATTGAGCATTAAGTTAGCATTATGAAATTCCATGGAGAAGGAACCAGAAACAATATCTGTAGGATAGCAGGGTCATCAAAATAATGGGTTGAGTTCAAGAGGGAATGGGAGAAAAGAATTTGAAGACAGTGAATGTCAGCCACTCACAGAAAATTTAACTGTAAATGAGACAAAGATGTGGTATGCTAATTAGAGGTTAAGATATAGAATCAAATGAAGGTTTATTTATTTAATGGAAAAATATACAGTATATAATTTTAATCAGACTGATCTAGAATAAAAGGATATTTGTTGAATGGAAAAAAAATATGTCATATGTAATTTTAATCAGACTGATCTAGAATAAAGGGGAAATTAATAATGCAGAAAAGAAAGAGGACAATTCCCAGTTACATTTTTGAGTCGACAAAAAAGAGTAGACATTAACATTGGCAATACAGCTCCTGGCTCATTGAACCTGGTCCCAGGAAAGTCAGAATTGAATTATTCAGGCCTTTTCAGCAGATTAATATGGGTCAATGATAAAAGATGATTCATATCCACTTATGACATGCATACAGCTATTCAGGAGTATTTTTGCTGAGTAAAAAGAAGTATACATTTCTTTGCCTAAGAGGATACAGATGAAATATGCAGAGCCCTGACTCATAGGGGAATACTCAGAGAGGAGGTTTTGTTCTGAGTTGACCAGGATCGTGAAATTAGGAAACTCGTCTACATTTTGAGCTATAATCTATTCATTTGCATTAGCTCCCCACTGGACTCGGGTCTTTCTAGGTCTTATGGTGATACTTTCCATGGTTTATGACAACTTGCGTGTGCTCTCAAGTGTTGGTTGCTTCAGATAAACCAGCTGCATTTCCCAAACATTCTTCTTTTTAAGTTTTCATTTCTAGACTCTCCAGAAGTTTAGATATCCTCTTCTGACCATTTGTCTGAATACCAACATCACTTTTTTTAAAAAATTTCTTTTTGTTTAAAGAGAGAGAGAAAGAAAGGAGGGAGGAGCTAGAAGCATCAACTCCCATATGTGCTTTGACCAGACCAGTGCAGGGTTTTGAACTGGCAACCTCAGTGTTCCCAGGTTGACGCTTTATCCACTGTGCCACCACAGGTCAGGCCCAACACTACTTTTGATGTGTGATTCTTGGAGTTGGCATGGGGATCCAGGCTTAAGCTGAGCGTCAGTAAATGTCACACCCATTGCCTTTCCCCTTGGCCTCCTCATTTTTATTCATGAGGCCTAATGTCTCATGAGGTCTCTGGGGAGGTATTGTAAGTGGATACCTCATATTTTCCATTCTAAAGCCACAGTTCTATGTTCAGAGAACATTACCTAAGGCCTTGACCGGCATTGTCCCATCAAATACTCCAATCTCCCTGTGGAGATTGTAGAATTAATATCGTTTTACAGAAGAAGAAACTGATACAGAGCCTCTGGGATGCGTCCATTCCCTGCAGCTAGTCATCGATCTCAACCTGATAATGTACCAGGTCTGTCCAGAAGCCTGGCTTGTGACATGGTGCGAGGCTGCCCTCAAATTGAATGAATGCATGGAAGATCTGGGTCAGGCGAGGGGAGGTATGAAATGTGGTCACCGAACAAGTCTTTCTGAGACAAGCTAATTCTACTTAACAAGATTATGCATATTCCAGAAACCCTTGAGGTGTGGAGCTCATCCCTTCTCACTGGTGCCTGTAGCGTTTTCTGCAGGGGTTTGAGACCTGCAGTGAAGCAGGAAGTGGCTTCACTAGAGGGAAGTATCTGGTTAGTTAGTCAGTCATTGCTTTCCTCCTACAGCCCAAGGACAACACCCTGGCTCCAATGAACTATCTTCCTGACCAAGGGTGTGTGTGAAAAAAGGAACCCGAGAGCTATAAGTCATTACTCGTGGAAACAGTTTCAGCCCCAGATACGTGTTGAAAGTATGACTTTTAAGATGAGATTTTTAGGATGAGTTTCCTAAATTGGTAGATGAACTCGATAATACTATATCCACAGTATGAGTTAAAAAACAAAAACACACACACACAAAAAAAACAGGGTTATCCAAGCACGTAGTCACTAAATGCTCAAATAGAGGTAATGAGAATGAAATAGGATTTTAATAAAGACATCATAAAAAAAAATTCTGATTTAACCTAAACAAATAAACCATTAAACATTTGGAGGTTTCAAAAATAGTAATTACTACTATTCCCAGCCGATATTTCTTAGTGACTCTGTCCCTGACCCATCACTGAGCCCTGACCCACCTCTGGCCATTTTCTTCACTTCTCCTACCCCTAACCTCACCTGTGAGCCTCCCCAGGGCTGCAGGGAAGCCCAGGGCAACATTATAAAGACCACACCAAATCGTTCATTGCATCACAAATGGCCTTGTTAAAATGACGAATACAGGACAACATTCTTCTGTGAAAGGGGACCACCGCTCAGTGCAGACCTGTGGGTCAGAGCATTTGTTGGTGGGGAGAGACCCCCAACAGAAATGAACGCATTCACTGGGGAAGCCTGAACAGCACATCACCAGGCACAGGTCCCCAGAGAAAAAACAAATCAGAGGTGCAAAATCTACAAGCAAAGTCACCTGGCAGGGAGAAGGTGATACTGACTTTAAATTCTGCTTGGCTTGCTCACAGGTGATAACAAGAGGGACTCAGGCCAAGGAGAAGGCCACCTCACTCCATGGACTCTTTGGCATCCCACTGTTCCAGCAAGCCCCCTGGCTGCTGAATATTCCCTGCAAGGCGGCACCTGCATGGGGCCATCTCTGCATTGGGACTCATGGGAATGCCCTTTCCCATTCTTGTCAAGGTGAACATTTACTAGACACATTCATCTTGAAACCTTCTCTGATCCCTTGATGCAGAACTAACCTGGGTCCCATCTGTCTCAGAAATGCCTTGTGTGTCCCCTCCTGCTCCGCCATCAACTGTGCTGCCATCATGAGCACAAAACTCTGCCTCCGACACCTGTCATGTGGTTTTGGTGAAGCCTGGAGTCGTGGCAGAAACTGGGTTCTGGGGTGGACCTGGGATGTTGTTAGGTGTGGGTCACTTACTACATGAACTCTACCAGTTGTTTGCCTTTGCGGTGCCTCGGTGTCCTGTGTCTAAAGTAAGAATGAGATGAGACCATGCATGTTGAGTGTTTAGGATACTGTTTGGCATGAAGAACGCAGGTGTGATTTGCATAAAATGCCAGTATTTTTGCCCTCATCTTGACCCCGCCTCCCTTGTGCCCTTTGGTCCACCCCCAGGTCAAGACACCTCACTATACTTGTCTGTGTCTCTTTGAAGCTATCATTCTACAAGCCACTAAAATGATGACATCTGGAATGGATTAACCTCGTTGTTAGTAAGACTTTGATATGGTTATGGTTAAATCAGTTTGTATCAGTTTGCTCAGGTTGCTATAACAAATTACCCACAAACTGGGTGGGTTAACCAACAGAAATTTATTTTCTCATGATTTTGGAGACTGGAAGCACAAGACCAAGGGGTCAGCAGGGTGGGTTTCTTTCGAGGCCTGTGTTTTTGTCTTGGTGATGGTTGTCTTCCCTGTATGGGTGTCTGTGTCTTAATCTCCTCTTCTTATAAGGACACCAGTCATATTGGATTAGAAGAAACCACCCATGTAACCTCATTTTAACTTCATGATCTGATCTACAAATACAGTCACATTCTGAGTCACTACAGAGTAGAACATCGGTGTAAATTTTGGGGAAATAACAATTTAGCCCATCAGATATAGTTTTATTTTGGAACAGCAGTAGCAAGAGAGCATCAGTACCAACTCAGTATTTCTCCACAAAATGCAGTGAACAGGACAATAGTCCTACCAACACAGTGAATCAGGAAACAAACAACCAAGTCATAAGAGGGGTTCCGGCCTGGACTTCTGGGGAGCACTGCGTGTGACAAGGAGGGTGGGGTCTTCAAACTCAGAGAAAAGTCAGTCCCAACCCAGCTTCTGCCACCAGCTGAAAAGCAGCGTCACTTCTGTAGCTTTTGGAAGACGTGTTTTTCCCTTCTGTAAAATGAGCTAGTGCTGCTACTTGCCTATTGATAGAACTGTTGGGATGGGGAAGTGATACAACACATGAAAGTCCTTTTGAAGTTTTGGACACATTGTACATGCCTAATAAATGATCATTAAGATGCTGGTTTTTAATAAAAATCATTATTTTTATTATTGTAATTAATAAAATTGTTATTATTTTACAGAGCCTGAATGAGGAGTTTGCTTTTCTCCTTGTCATGCTGACCCTGTGTTTTTACCACTGGGATTCAGACTCTCCATTGAGGGTCTCTTCACACCGGGGCTGGAGACACCATCGCCGTTGTGGTAATCTACACCAGGAAATTAGCATGTGCTAATAACCGGTGGTCTATTTTTCCTTCTCTGTTGGACATTTATCAGCACTTCATTGGGATAGAAAACACACCCAACAGTACTCATCTCAACCCCTTTCAGAGCTACAAGGTTTTCCTGAGCTTGGCGGTAGGCATCAGCTTTGCTTGCAGAAATCCTCTAGGCCCCTCCAGCTTCCTTGTCTCTTGCCTTCTCTGAGTCCTACGTTCTACTTGGATTCCAATTATCTTTGGAATCAATGCTTTCTCTGGGCGATCAGTCTTAGACATTAATTCTCACTTTAAGAAACTTCTTGGTGGCTTGTTAGAAAATGACTTTAATTAATTGGATGATTGCATTTCCCAATCTCCCCTCCTCCCCAAATAATTATGTATTAAAAGCATAATCTGGTTGGATCAGTGGTCGAGCATCAGCCTGGAGTGTGGATGTCCCAGGTTTGATTTCCAGTCAGGGCACACAGGAGAAGCGCCCATTTGCTTCTCCCCTTCTCTTCTCTCCTTCGCCCTTGTCTTTCATTCTCTTCCCCTCCTGCAGCCATAGTTTGATTGGTTCGAGTGCGTCAGCCCTGGGTGCTGAGAATGGCTCAGTGGAACCTCCGCTTCAGGTGCTAAAAATAGTTCAGTTGTGAACATGGCCCCAGACTGGGGTTGCCAAGTGGGTCCTGGTCCCAGTGCATGTGAGAGTCTCTCTTTATCTCCCCTCCTCTCACTTGGAAAATGAAGAGTAAAGTAAATCAATAAAAAGGGAAAGCATAATCCTCAATGAAGTAGCATTTGGTGATGGGTCCTTTGGCAGGTAATTAGGTTTAGATGAAGTCATGAGGTGGGTGTCCTATGATGGGATTAGTGCCCTTATAGGCAAGAAAGAGACTGGAATTCTCTCTCTCTCTTTCTCTCTCCCATGTGAAAACTCAATGAGAAGGTGAGTATCTGGAAGCTAGAATGAGGATTCTCACCAGCAACCCAAACAAACATCATGGTGCCCTTATCTTGAACTAAGACTTCCTGTTGTTGTGTAAGTGACCCTGTCTGTCATGGCCCCAGCTCAGACAGCGACCTTCTGCCCCAGGTTGGTCTGCGCTTCCCAGGCCTTCAGCTGTGCTGTGCAGGTGACTTAGTCACTTAGGAGAAAATGCAGCATGGAAAGCATTGCTGAGGGCCTTGGGAATAGTAATGTGTGGCTTACGGCGGAGGTGGTGAGCAATGAGAACACTTAGAATGTATTTTGAGGTGAGAATGGACAAGCTCTGCTGATGGATGGGCTAGGTCTGAGAGAAGTTTAAATCAAAGACAATTCCAAGCTTTGGCCTGAGTAGCTCCATTAAAAATGATATTACCTGCCAATTCTTGAGCCAGGGAATAGGAGAGAATGATCAAGTTTTGGAGAGAAAGTTCTAGGGATCTGTTTGAATCATGTTATGAGAGAGATGCTTGTGGGACATTAAAGAATGTCAAGTTGAAACCCGGGTGTCTGAATGTGGACTGCAGATCTCCGCAGACTCCCAAGTCCTGCTGAGCCCAGTAAAGAGGCGCGGAGAGCTCTGGCCTCACCAGGGAGTTCATTTGAGGTTGTGTGTCTTTCTCAAGAAAATAGGAGGAGAAGTAGGTTCAGGGGTATAAAAGGGCATAAACAGGTTAAGGATTGTTAAGGGAGAAAGTCACGGTATAAAGAGTTTGGACGTGAACTTCAATTATCGTTACTTTTTCTCAAAATCAACCATTTCTCAATTGATTAATTTAACACATATTTACTGTGTGTCAAATCCTAAGGATAGAGGTTTAAAATTTTGGCTGAATTCCAGAGTCTTCTTAACCATTTAGAATTCTTCGGTGACAAAATATTATAATTCTTATGCTATTTTTTTTTATTAGTCATAAAATCCAAATGTCTATTGCAAGGATCTATTATTCTACAGAAGGTAATCATGGTTGTCCAGCTTGAAGCCAAAAGCCTCTGGTGTTAAAGAAAATACTATTTTTTTAAGACAGAGAATTATTATTTACTGACATCAATTCAGTTTCGCATGCTGAATTAGTATTTTCCAGAACTCCTTGCACTCATTCTTTCCACAAGCCTGCGTCCCCATCACCTACGCTGTGTGTGGATGGCAGTGTTCTCAGTCATTGGAGGGAGTCGGGCTTAACTAAACTGGATACCTGGTTGCTGTAGACGTCTGTGTTCAGAAGGAATAGAAATTGGGAATAGAGGAATGACCTCGTGACTCTAGAATGAGGACTGGGCTGACGGTTTTGCCACACTGAGACTGAGAAATGAGGGGTAGATGGAGGAAGGGTGATATTGATGCCTCACATGATGGCGTTTCAAGTTTGAGGGCCTTTGGGGTAAGCCGATGGAAAGACTTCGTTGGCAATGAGATAGACACATAATTTTCAAGTTCAAGGCTGGCTACAAGGAATGCCAGAGAGCAATGAGGCGTCTCGAGGGAGCCTGGGAAAAGGAAAGAAGGAAGCCGGGGAAGTAGAATTCTGAGAGCTATGGACCCTTCAAGAGCCGGGAGAGGAGATGCGTCCCATGGGAGGTGACCGAGGCCTTTGGTGCCTTCTCCGGGTCCTATTGAGTCATTTCATGGTTTATATTAAGTGTCATGAACCAACTTATGGACGAGAAAATACTGCCTCAGAAATCTCATGGGGCTTAGCCAGGGTGGTAAAGCTAATAAACAACAGATCCGGCATGTACCGCTAACCTCAACAACAACAGCAACAACCTTTGTGTTTCCACAGATCAAACTGTTGGAACCCCAGGACTCTGACTCTGACTGTCCGAGAGCTTTTCTTATGTTGATCTGAAAGATGAATATCTCTCACTTTCTGAAAGTTTCCTCCCCTCTCCCCAGAGAGGAAGCATTTTGTTTGATTTTTTCAGCATGAGAGACCTTATTTCTTCACTTAGGAGCGAGAATTGCTGAAGGCACAATGTGGTCCAATGATATCATATGAGGAGGCATCCTGAGTGTCCCCTTGGCCGCACCCCTCTGCACAGCTGTGCCAGTCCCGCTGGCCACCAGCATTTCACGTGGCTCACTTCAGGTAGACACCATGCCCCTTCCAGCAAGGAGCGCTTGTGCCATCTGCCCCGGGTATAGAGAAGCATGGCATGGAGTTAGCAATCATAGATTTTGAGTTGGGCAGATGTACTCAAACTTAATTCCACCACTAGTAGCTGTGTAACCTTGGGAACCTTTACAAACCTCACTACCTCTTGTTTTTCCCTTCTGGAAATGTGGAAATACCCCGTAACTAAGCGTCACTCACTATTTAGCAATAGTGTTTGCAAAGCTACAGTGGTAGGTCCAGCCCAGAGCCATCACTCAGAAAACACAAACCCATTAAAAAAATAAAAAAGCCAATTGTACAAATGTGAGAATCAGCAATTTTAGAGATGAAATAATATATATTTTTTCTTTTCAGTGTCTCTTCTCAAACTGAGGCTAATAATAGAGTGAGAACCCAGAATGAGCCCTAGAGAGACGCTGCCCCATGTCTCGTGATTCTAACGCTTGGAGCTCAGAGGTGGGATCGGGCTTGGATGAGGCACGGGAGGGCGAATCATAGGAAATGAGGGCGTGTAGTGTTTTCCGGAAACCACTCGCTTGAAGCAGCGGATACCAGGGCTCTTTGACATAAGCATAGAAATTCAAGGTTAATGAGAGTTATATCATGAAAGTCAGGACACTGAAGAACTGAAAACTCTCTAAACATAAATTTATTGAGTATTGTCTCAATTAGCCTTTCACGGAATTGGAGAACTGGAAGATGCTGTAAAGATCATCAAAACATCGTTAAAGTGGCCTCAGTTGGGACACTCCTGACAGTTTGAGTGAAATAATTCTTCGTTACCCAAAATGTTCCTCACACTGTAGGATGTTGAACATCCTTATCTTCACCCAGCAAATGTCACTGTGACGATAAAAATGCCTCCTCATTCTCTACACACTCTCTGGGGCTCCGGAGCACACCCTTGTGAAGACTGCACTTTCCCGGACTATTATTTTCCAGATAAAAAAAGAACGTTTAGAACAGGGGCCCCCAAACCTTTTACACAGGGGGCCAGTTCACTGTCCCTCAGACCGTTGGAGGGCCGGACTATAAAAAAAACTATGAACAAATCCCTATGCACACTGCACATATCTTATTTTAAAGTGAAAAAACAAAATGGGAACAAATACAATATTTAAAATAAAGAACAAGTCAATTTATGTACTTTTTTTTTTTTTTTATTTATTCATTTTTAGAGAAGAGACACAGAGTGAGAGAGAGAGAGAGAGAAAGGGGGGAGGAGCTAGAAGCATCAACTCCCATATGTGCCTTGACCAGACCAGTGCAGGGTTTCGAACTGGCGACCTCAGTGTTCCCAGGTCAACGCTTTATCCACTGCGCCACCACAGGTCAGGCAAGAACAAGTCAATTTAAATCAACAAACTGACTAGTATTTCAATGGGAACTAAGGGTGTGGATGCATCCTGTGCTCCTCTCACTGACCACCAATGAAAGAGGTGCCCCTTCCGGAAGTGCAGTGGGAGCCTGGATAAATGGCTTTCGGGGGCTCCATGTGGCCCGCGCAGTCCACGGGCCATAGTTTGGAGACCCCTGGTTTAGAAAAAGAAAGTGTCATGTTCAAGTTCAAAAGGATCTTTCCTCTTGTTTCTAATTCTTTGACCAGGAAGCTTTTCAACTTTACTGCTACATCACATATTAAGTACGTATTTTGAATTAGTAAGTCCTTTGTTCAAGCTCAGTTTCTCTTTGAGCATCAGAAGTTAGAAACTTGGTGGAAAAAAACTTGAAATCCATCTGATCCGACTTCCTCCTTCAGCCGGTGAAGAAATGGAGCACAGAGAGAAGGACCACTCGGTGGGTTAAATGCACGCTCAGGGGGAATGGTGGTCACTTGTGTTACTGCCCGTGAGTGACCACCTTGGTGAAGTTGGTTTATTTAAGAATGGTACTGTTGGAATTGACATTGAGGTTGGGGAAAAAGAGACCCTGGGTGACTGCATGACTTTATTCTGGAAGACAGGATCGGGGATGCGGTTGGCACAAGAGGTTTTTTGCATAGAAAGTAGAACCGTTGCCAAATTGATATCCAAGCCCCAAAATGATGGGATTGACGACAGGGTCTCTGAGGATCAAACATCCACCCACTCATTGACTCGTATCAGCAACACTAATGGTAGCCGTCATTTGTTGATACCTTACTGCATACCAGGCACATAACCTGTCTTAGTTGGCGTGTTCTCACTCTACCACTGTATAGTTCCATTTTTAAGATGAGTAAACCGAAGCTCGGGGAAGTGAAGGAATTGTCCCCAGTCACACAGATGATATCAGCAGAATTGGGATTAAACAAATATGCCTAAAATTCTTTTTACATGGCACTCTCTGAGACACTTGTTGGGAGATACAGATAAATAAAAAAAGATTCTTGCTTGTAAGGACCTCAGACCCATGGGGAGGCTACTAGGAAGCATATATCTTGAGCACAGACTGAGGGGGCTCATATGGGGGGACTGAGGAAGGAGGGGCGCCGTCTAAAGTGGTGGGCAGAGGAAGGAGATTTCGGGAAAGGTTTCTCAGAGGACTCCTACCGTGGCTTAGACTTGAAGACTAGGTCACACCTGTTAGAAGAACAAGAACTAAAACAGTGAAGCCATGGTGCGGGGAAGGGGTGAGAACGTCTTCGGATGTGCAAAGACCCCGAAGCCAGACACCAGGCCTAAAGCATGAGCCACATGTTTCTGGAGGGGCAGTTAGAGATACATTGTCCTATTCAGGTGACGACAGGGTCAACAGCCATCTGGGATAAGGGAAACACAGTGTCACGGTGGGGGTGCAGGAGTGAGGGCTCCAGGCTCTGGCACTTGGTTGTGAGTCACCACGGGGTTCTGCTCCGCATTGCTCTCTGAATATTTGGGAGCTGGAACACGGCACAGAGAGAACGAGAGGGCCCGATTTCATCACAGTGTGTGGGACCATTTTTTACGTGGGCATTTTCTGCTCTTGTAAAACTGTTCCTCTTCCGCTACTCTCTCTCTCTTCCTTCCACCCTTTTTCTGGCTACTTTGCTTTTGTTTGTGAATCTTCCTGGGGCTCCCTTGGTTTTTCCTGTCTCTCCATTAGGGTTGAAGCACCGGACCTGCCGCTTCTTGTGTGATCCTAAAGAGTCTCTTAACTCGCTGGGCCTCAGTTTCCTGAGGTGTAAAATGGGAAGCCTTTCCCATGGAGTTGTGAAAGAGCATGTTTGAGACGTGAAAGCTTGGTGCAAACTGTAACGAGTCCCGCAAATATCTTCGGATATATTGTTCTCCTGAATTTATCCTTCAGGGTAAGGGCACATCCCAAGAGTTCCGGAGTTTTGTGGCTTCCTGTGAGTCACAGAAAGAAAGAAAAAAGTAGTTATTTGCATTTAAATACAGGTCTAAATCCCTCCCTTCCAAAAGTGGTAATAACTACCCCAAATGAATTATACAGTTTCTAATCTTAAAAGGCCGTTTTATGGAAATGAGGGTATTTGTGCTGCCTGGTGTGTCCCAGTATCAAGGCAAATGCCAAGGAGTGTGATTTACCCAGATGATACCGCCCATGCGAGGAGCATCCAGGGGCTTGGTTTGGATCACATTTTAAATACTCTTTCAATACACCACGTGTCAATTCATGACCCTTCGTGAAAAGGAAGAGGAAATAGCCATCATGGGCATTTCATACTTTCTCAGCTGAGCGTGGTGACGACAGTTTGCTCCATTTATCCAGGATGAGTGCACGCTAAATCAGGAAGAAATGTGGTTTATTGTCAACACCTCAGTGCGGGCTGATTTGTATGTACCGTCCGGTATAATTCTGTGAAGGCGAGGCTTATGCTGCCTTTAGAGTCACTGTTCTCCAGATCTGAGTGTGCAAATCCAATTTACATGTTTAATTACACGTAATTCAAAGGACACTCCTCAATAGAAGTAGCCATGTTAGTTTTCGGACTCCTTGACAGCAGCCATTTTTTGCAGCCATGACAAGCATTATGGGGCATATGGGACTTTAAGGTCAGTTTTACAAAAAAAAAGAAAGTAGACTCCAGAGTCTACAGTTACTCCTTGGCCCATGTCACACTCTGTGCATAGGTGGGTCCGAAAGAGGATGGGGTGGGAACAGAGCTTTTCTGGAAGGTTTCCTGAAAACTTTCTCATTATTCATTGATGAATAATGCTCTTTCAGATGCAGAGTAATCCCCAGGGAAGAAGAAAAGCCTACAAAAATGCAAAATGCTAATTATACTTTTCCCATGAGGTCTAAATAAGCACTGATTCTTTTTTCTTTTTTTACACAAAAGCAATAATAAAAAAAAAAGATGGGAGGGGAGGAACCAAAAACAACTTTCACTGGAAACCAACTTAAAATAGATCTTGTGTGACTTTACAGGATCTTTTCAGCTCTGAAGGTTCTAGCTTTATGTTTTTTAACAGTGAATGTAGGAGGTTGTACTATTGATGTTAAAAGCATAGCGGCAGAACCCTTTTTTTTTTGTAGTATGTGGAACCCCAATAAATAAAATAGAACGATATTTTATTTTATTTTGTTATTTTAGTGAGATAGACAGAAAGAGAGAGACAGAGAAAGAGACAGATAGGAACAGGCAAGAAGGAGAGAGATGAGAAGCATCAATTCTTCAGTGCGGCACCTGTTGGTCAAATAAGTGTGTAAATATGATATATATGTTTTCTCGCTTATAGTTTGCATTGGGTGTGAGGGACAGCTGTAAGCAGGCAGGGTCCTTATAGCCTAAGGCTTAGTTTTAAGACTAAGCTTTTCCCCACACCCTTGACTGTTGCAGGATAGGGGTGGTACACTCTTAGGAGAAATCCCATTTATGCCTCAGATAAATGGCTTTGTATCAGAGACTTCCTTGTTTGTATATTGGATTAAAGGTTTTGATTTCTACACTATAAAATGGGGCAGACCGGGAGCTTCCTCTCTCTCAGTTTCTGAGGTTAGCATTAGAGAGGAGAGCAGAGAAAGGCCATGTGGAGCAGAGGAGAAGCAGCCAAGATGGTGGAGTGCTGAGTCCGAGTGAGAAGCCAGTTTGTGCAGAGTTTGTGCAGGGAGAAGGAGATGGGAAACAGAAGTGAATAAGGCTGGTAAGGTAGAAACCTTTGATTCTAGGAAACTTGGATAAATAATTCACTTTGGGAGCCCTGTATGGAAAGTGAAGTGTCTTCCCACTGTGTGTATTTCTCGCCCACCGAATGCAAGCTAGAATTAAAGCTGATGGCTCACCAGTTCTTGGCTCTGTTGTTTCATTACCATCTGTCTGAATCAAATGCGAACCTGCACTGGCCAGGCAGCTGCGATGGTGGCTGCAGTTACTGGCTTTACATTTGGTGTAGTCTCTGATAAGATTTGATACCCCTTTGTATGGAGCCACCACCACCTTTGAGCAGTGGAGTAGAGAATTGGCTGCTGTTATGGTTTCCCATGGCTTTCCATTTAGGGGCTGTAGGCTGGATGACTTTTACAGCCACGCGTGAGGAAACCTAGAGCTTTGTGGAAGAGGCTTCCCGGGACCTGCAAACCGAGCAGTGGAAGGAGCTGGAGCAAATGTGGGAGAAAGAGATGCCAACCCTGGAGCTGGAGGAAGCGCTGGAGGATGAGGCTGACCAGGTTCATGAGATTCGCCTGGAAATGGAGCAGCAGCTAGAGAAGGAATCACAGGTTTGTGAGTAGCAGATTGTCCTGGATGTTGTGGAGAGCCAGCAGCTGTGGGAGGCCGGGGCTGATGCTGGGCCCAGGGCTGCAAGGCTGGCAGCAGGAGGAGCTGATGTTTTCAGTTCCTCTTTGGAGGATGAGGAGAATCGGTATTGAGTTGTGATCCACAGTCTCCAAAAGATGAAAGCCCAGCAGCAAGGAGTACCTGCTATGCCCCTGGTAGGTCTGTGATTTTGGGACATAGGGGTGGATGTTATTATGCTCTCCAGAGCAGAGATGGAGATGCTGACTGCCATTGCCCTGTGCTCCTCTTTGGGACAGTGTGAGACCTGCCAGGACGGCAGGTATGAGAAGGGTAGCTGAGGCCCCATGTGTGTGGGCTGATTCCTGGACTATGACCAGAGTAGGCACTGGCTCCTTTGTTGGATGGACTTATGGATTTGGGACAATGTGAAATACCCTGATGGGGGTGGGGGCGGCTTTGCTATAGGTCCTCCCCCTGCCCCGGGAAGCCTTTTAAATGGCAAGAGAGAAGGGCAAGGACATTTTGAGTTTTGGGCAAAGTCCTCAGAAACTGGTGAAATGTACCTTTGTAAATGTTGAAACTGTATGATTTTTGCTAATGTAATTTGTGTAATGTGCCTAATTTCCTTGTGCAGGAATACCCGTGCTTTAGATTGTAAATGAGCAAAAGGGGTGGAATGTTGGTCAAATAAGTTTGTAAATATAATATATATGTTTGCTCACTTATAGTTTGCATTGGATATGAAGGACAGGCTATAAGCAGGCAGTGTCCTTATAGCCTAAGGCTTAGTTTTAAGACTAAGCTTTTCCCCACATCCTTGACTGTTGCATGATAGGGGTGGTGTACTCTCATGAGGAATCCCATTATGCCTCAGATAAGTGGATTTGTATCAGAGACTTCCTTGTTTGTATATTGGATTATAGGTTTTGATTTCTACACTAAAATGGGGCAGACTGGGAGATTGCTCTCTCTCGGTTCCTGAGATTAGCATTAGAGAGGAGAGCAGAGAAAATCCATGTGGAGGAGAGGAGAGGCAGCCAAGATGGTGGAGTGCTGAGGGGGAAGCCAGTTTGTGCAGAGAGAAGGTGATGAGGAACAGAGGTGAATAAGGCTGCTGAGGTAGAAATCTTTGGTTCTAGGAAATTCAAATAAGTCAGTGGATTTGGGAGCCCTGAATGGAAAGGGAAGTGTTTTCCCACTGTGTTTATTTCTTGTCCACTGGGTGCAAGCTAGGATTAAAGTTAATGGTCCACCAGTTTTTGGCTCTGTTGTTTCACTACCATCTGTCTGAATCAAATGCGAACCTGCATGGGCTCGGCAGTTATGATGGTGGCCATGGCTACTGGCTTTACAACACCTCAGTTGTTCTTTAGTTGTTTTCTTATATGTGCCTTGATGAGGGGGAGGCATTTACAGAAGAGAAAGAAACCTCTTGCTTAAGCCAGCAACCTTGGGCTGAAGCCAGTGACTATGCGGTCATGTCTATGATCCCACACTCACACTGGTGAGCCTGCTCAAGCCTGATGAGCCCACACTCAAGCCAGTGACCTTGGGGTTTTGAACCTGGGTCCTCTGCATCCCAGTTTGATACTTTATCCACTGAGCAACCACCTGGTCAGGCCAAAGAGAACTGATATTTTACTATCAATATAAATTTAATACAATTCACAATGTTTTCTTATTTTAAAGTCAATCAATGGGAACAAAAATAATTCTATTAAGTGTAACAACTAGAAATTTGTACCACTTTAGACAGATTTTGGTAAAAGGTAGAATGGATAACGTGACCCATGACTAAGGTCACTGTCATGTTCATCCTCTGGTTCACTAGAAATGTGTAGACCTGCATACTGAAGTGTTTACAAGGAAAGAGAACGTTGCTCCGGTCTGTGTAGCAAAGAGCTACAGTGAGGTTAGGAAATGCCTCTGGATTTCAGAGAAAATCTGAAACTAAGAAGTTGCTCCTGTGGTCAGACCCTTTTCTGAAAAGCACACTTTGTACTCATCCCCGGGAGAGGAGAGCCCTTCCTACATCAGGGAGTGAACACAGAGAGTGAGGGGACACCATGCTGGCCCTGACAGGACAGGGCTTTCCTCAGTTTGCCTTCAGACGTGGGAAGGAACGTGCTGGCAGATGGTGAAATGCCATTCCCTTTGATGGAAAAGTGGTATTCCGCTGTGTAGATGGCCCACAGGTTCTCTAACCCAACATGCAAGCTCTGAGAAGTGCAAATGGTCAGCCACAAAATGGTCACGGGGTTGTAAAGTGCAGCAGAAAGAATAAAGTCAATAATACTGTAGTAATATGTAGGGTACCAGAGGAGTATTAGAAATATGGCGGGGGGAGAGGGGGAGGCATTTTGTAAAATATATGATCATTTAACCACTATGCTATAAACCTGAAAAGAATACAAAATAATATTGAATGTAAACGGTAATTGAAAGAATATTTTTAAAAAGAAAGAATACTGTTGGTCAGATAAGTTTGTGAATATGATTTTTATTTGCTTGCTTATATTTTGCATTGGGAGCTGGGCAATGCCAGAGACAGTGGTCTGTGAGGTAGCAGGCTGCCTTCCTGCTCTGGAGAGGCCATTGTTATGCTAATGTTTACTGGAAGGGTTATTCTGCCCCCACCACTGAGAGGTGCAGGAGGATTTCTTTTCTCACTTCTCCCTGATCCCTTGCCCTCTATGAGATAAGCTGGTTTTCTGCTTTTCCCTTGGCTTCTCTTGTGGCTTGCCTGTCTTGGTGAGACACCAATAAAAAGAATGGCCCACCATTCTCTGACTCCACTGTTTCTTTACCATCTGCCCAAATCCAATGGGAACCTGCATGTGAATGGCCATGAAGGTGGCGGTGGCCCCGACCTTACAAACACGCTCACTGATATGAAGCAGACCACACTATAACCCTCCTCACTCATCCAGTGTAACTGGGAGAACGTCAGACACTTAAACTTCCTCCTCCAATGCCGGCAGCTAGGACGAGAGGGTCATGGTTAGTCTGCCTGCTGTCTTCTGAACCATGAGTCTTTCTTTGCTATGGAACATGTCTGATACGAGGTGACACGTTATGTACTTTTCAAATCAAAACACCTTGAGAATAAAATGGAACAATATTGTTAATGAAGCCTGGACAATGGGCGGAAAATAGAACTGTTTTGACCTTACGAGGATGTTGCCACCTATCTGATAGCTGTCACTATCTCACGAACCCTGTGTCTTGGCAGTTATACCCCAAATGACACTATTTGTGTAGCCATATTCTCAAGCACCTGCAAGCTCTTCAGGGGCCATGTGTTCCTAGCATGCCACAGAGATCTGGAGGTATGAGGTGCCCAGTAAATAGTTTTTGAACTAAACAGAAAGTGTTTTCTCCTGTAAACAAACAAACAAAAAAACCCCACATGATATTCTACCAGCACTTAACTGTGTGTTTTGGGCTTTGCTTGCCTTGTGTATAAAAGTGAAAACTGAAAACATTTGCTGAGAAAAATGCTTAAGCCTGGAATTGACTATATATGGCTGCTGTATTTTCTTTTTTACTTTTTTTTTTTAATTTACTGATTTTCAAGAAAGAGAAGAAGATGAAGAAGGAGAAGGAGAGAGAGAGAGAGAGAAATATCCACCTGCTGTTCGACTAATCCATGCATTCACTGGTCAAGCCTTGACTGGGGATTGAATCCACAATCTTGGCATATCAGGATGACTTTCCAACCAACTGAGCTCCATAGCCAGAGCGGGCTTCCTTTTTTCCTCCTCTTTCTCTTCTTCTCCTTCTCTTAATTCTCATTCTAAAGCTTTAACAGTAGAGTTAGCCAATGAATATCTTTTGAGTAATGTAACAATGGTTAAGAAATCACATGTCCTGCTTACTGGGCTAAAATGGTGGCTTCTTTTATTCTTTTGAAATTTGTGAGTCTCCTTTGGAGAAACTGATACTCAACAAGATGACTAAAAGGCTTATGATAAAGTTTATGTCAAACTTCTATGCTCTGTTGAGTAGAATAATGAATGCTTGCGATTCTCAAAGCCTATTGGAAGGAGCTTAAATTCAATAGCGGGTGATTAATCAGACATGACTTGCCTACAAATGAGCAAGAACATCCTGTTCTGAATAAATGGTGCCTTTTCCACCCTGAGATCTGACCAGCAGTAAAACAGTTTCTCTGGTTTGAACAACTTCACGTTCACATCCCTATAATTTTATCATAAATTATCACTCTTCTGCCATCTCTTCTTTCAAGTACACAATTCATTTTATTTTGTTTGATTAAGTATTTCTGTAAACTATTTAAAAGACTGTGATCAAATGAAGTCTCAAATGATAGCAAGAAGGTTAGCAAGCTGTTAACAGAAACTAGGAGAATGCACACTTGATTGTTGACAGTATCTAGGTTTTTACTTGGGCATATTGTAAAGGACACGGCATTATAGTCACTTATTAATTGGGCGATAATTAAATGATGTGAGACACAAGCTACTCGTCTGGAAAATAGAACAATAATAGCCTATCAGGTTGTTGGGTGGGATAGTTGGGGTATGCCACCTGGTTAAAAATGCTAATGGTAGTTAAAATACAGTGAAAATGTTATAGGTAGTTAAAATATAATAGTAAAATATAGTGAAAATGCTACAACTAGTTAAAGCAAGTGAACCTGACCAGACGGTGGTGCAGTGGATAGAGCGTCGGACTGGGATGCGGAAGACCCAGGTTCGAGACCCCGAGCTCGCCAGCTTGAGCACGGGCCCATCTGGCTTGAGCAAAAGCTCGCCAGCTTGGACCCAAGGTCGCTGGCTCCAGCAAGGGGTGTCTCGCAATGAAAAACTGATGATTGATGCTTCTCATCTCTCTCCGTTCCTGTCTGTCCGTCCCTATCTATCCCTCTCTCTGACTCTCTCTCTGTCTCTGTAAAAAAAAAAAAAATGCAAGTGAATACTGCTTCTAGAGTTGAGTGTCAAGTTCCTGTCCTTCCTTTTAACCCTCACTGTGCTTCTCATGAATCTGAAATATGTGCTCCCTCTATCTGGGCTGTCTTTTCCTCTTCTCCCTCAATGTTCTACAGAAACACATTTCCATTAATCTTCTTAATCCGACTCCCACCCTTACCATCCTTTCACTTGTCTCTTCTGTCAACTTAAAATATTCATTTTTAAAGAGGGACGTCACCTTTCCAAGCTCAGCAGGTTAGGATGCTGTGCTCCTTTGGTGACGCCTGTCACTGGTCTAGTGTAGGTCCCAGTGGATTGTACAAGACTTTGGCCATCCTCGACTAGGATGGGAGAGATGTAAAAAAAAAAATGAGCAGAGAGGTTATGAGGAGTTTTCAGTTGAGAAGAATTTGGAAACAACTGTGAACAGTCAAGAAAGCGTATTGTGTTCAAAGTAATGAGAGATCTACAACCAATTCGATTACAGAGAGTGTGTATACTGGGGACAAATTGATTATACATTGGGAGGAGTGAAGAAGGGGAGATTTATGGGTCCTGTGAATATTAGATAAAGAAGATGATATTAGCTGAAAATAGAAAGGTCCATTTTTAAATTGCTCTGTGAACAGAATAAGAAGATGAAGAAAAGCTCATCTTTTACGTTAGACAGTCTATAAACGTTAAGAGAGGGGGAATGCGTACTAACAAAATTAATGAGTTCTCTCTCCGACAGTCCCTTAGCTCTTCTGCTCAGACAAGGATCCTCATGTGTCCCAGGGAACTGAGGCCCGAGGACAGAGATGTCTCTGACCTTGTCAAAATGCATTTCTGTCTGAATCGGGGCATGGCTATTTGTCTTGTGAGATAATCTCTGTTCAGGGGGCAAACATTTCTTCCTTTGTGAATGTTGGTGACTACAGCCTTTCAAAGACAGCTCCCTAAAGATGTCATTCTCTGAACGAAGAAAGAGTTTCTTTCACACATGGATGGGACTTGAAGTTAAGGAACTGTCCAGATGGGTTTAAATAAATCTTCTTGACAGAGTATCAGAATGTTCTGTCAATTAAAGTGATGACCTGTTCTAATAAATCCACCAGCTTGTAAACGAGGACTGGGTTTGTTTTCATTCAGAAAAACATTAGCCATCCTCCCCTAGTGTAGAAGTAACCTAGATTCTAGAATGCAATTATAATAATTGCTCCTTTTTTCTTTTTATTTGCTTCCGACAGTAGCTTGTGTTTTAGTTTGTTTTTTTGTTTTTCTTTTAGCAATGTACAACAGAGAAACATCAATTGAGGCCTCAACAGTCATGCTTTGACAAACATTTCTTTTTCATGTTTAAAAAAATAAAAAAAATCCAACTCCTATGATATTTTTCAGATTAATACTGGTCCTTTGGAATTGATTTATTTGTGTTTTCAGAAATGAATACAAAATCAATGTTACTTAATTCTGACTTTATTATTTGTTTTATAGTTTGGGAGAAATGCTTCTACTTCTTGATAACAGAACACATTTGGGAATTGGTTTCTGTTTTCTCTTTAGCAAACACTGTTCTTGATGCCTGAAATTCTTTTTACCTCTTTGCCTTTCTGCATTTTACTCATATGCCACGGGCAACCTGGGTTGCTAGTTTAACAGAAGTCGCCTCACTTTACCCGGGAAACCACAAACTCCTTCCCCTCCAGACTCTTTAAGATGTACTGGAAAGCTGTCATTTCTTATCTTTTATTTGTAATGATTTGGACATGTGCACGATTGTCCAAATAGGAACCACGCAACCCCTACAGGTAAAGGTTGAACTGCATCCCTCATCCTCCTTCAAATTCTTATGTTGAAGTCTTAACCTTCAGGACCTCTGAATACAACCTTATTTAAAAACAGAGCTGCTGATATCATTAGCTAAATTAAAATGAGGTCATGCCTGAGTAGAATGAGGCCTCAATTTAAAAGACTGATTGGTGTGTGTAAGTCCAGTAGTCACGGCTGTCACAGCTGACTGGCACATGTAATTCAGACAGGTTGTAATCAAACTGTGTAGCCAAAAAATGATGGGATATTTTCTTTATTTCTAACCTCGCACTCAGCAAGCGAATAAAAACACATAGCAGGAAAGCACTTCCCTTTCCATTTATGGCTCCCAAAGTCACTGGCTCATGTGAGTTTCCCTAGAATCAAAGGCCCTCACCAGCCTCAGCCACCTCCTTTTCCCTATATGCACACCTCCATCTTGCTGCTTTCTCTCCTGCCACCACATGGCCTGTCCCCTTGCAACAAAGTGGTCTCCTGTCTCCCAAAATGGTTGTCTACCTCCTCCTTTTAAAACTTTTTGGCACAAAAATTCGTTCTCCAGCACACATTAGCATAACCAAACCCCTTCCCAAGCAGGAAGGTAATTAGCTGTATCACCTGGGTGATGGCCATTCAAGTGGGCAGTGTCGTTTTTAATAATAAAAGTGAGCAAAACCAGAAGATACAGACTTTACAAACTTACTTGCCCAACAGTGTTCTTATAACAAAAGAGGAAATTTAGAAACTGACATGCACACAGGAAGATTACCATTTGAACATGAAGGCAGGGATTGGAATGAGTCTTCTATGAGCTAAGCAATACCAAAAATTTCTAGCAACCCATCAGAAACTAGGAGGGGGGATGGAACAATTTCTCCCTCATTGTCTACAAAAAAATCAACCTGCCTTGACCTCAAATTTCTAGTGCCAAGAAATCAGACAATACATTTCTATTTTTTAAGCCCCTTGGTTTGCAGTACTTTGTGACTGCAGCCTTAACAAACTAATACACATCATCATAGTCTTGCAAATTATGCCTTGGGATTGCCAGTGGAAATATAGTTCTTGTATGTAATCACAGAAAATGAATTTCACAGGACATACATTTGTAGATCAAACTTTTGCATTAAGATTTATTCAGGGTGGAAACAGGAGGCTGCCCATAGGTTTCCAGTGTCTCATTCCTGTCTGTCCTACCCAGGACAAAGTCCTGTCTTGTCTTCATTAAGCCCAGTATAAAAACCAAAGTTCAGATATTCTGTGCCGTGGTTTAGCCTATACCAAAGCTTAGTCCTGTTCAAATATTGCTTAAATCTTGTACTTGGAAGACTGTATGTCACCCCAGCTGTAGGCAGCTGCCAGCGCATGTCACATAAGAGTAAATGCACTGATCATGCCTCTGTCTCCAAACAAGAAGGCAGAGGACTAGGTCTTTGTTTGGCCTCTGTTTATAGTTTGGGGCTGGGAAGGACTAGCTTTTCCTTAAGCAAATCAATCAGTTTCTTTAAAATTTCTCAGGCTTGCTTTGGTTCCTTCTATTAACCAATCAGATTCTTCTTCTAGGTTAGACTGACAGCCCTTTATAGCTTCCATCTTGGCTTTCACTGTACATGATTTAAACTGAAAGTACAAAAGCACCTACCCCCATAGTCTGGGGATGGATCCGTTTACCCTGGGGAACTGGAAAAACTGGTTCTTTCTCTATATACCAGGAGAGAGGGAAGGTTAGTTCCTTCAGCAGGGTGGTCATCTGGGGTGTCGGAAGTTATAAATGCTATTGCTTCTTAGTAAACAGAATGCTGCAGTTTCCTCCTGAAGCAGATTTTTCGGTTTTATTAATGTATTCCAATTCCCTTTGTTCTATTTCCCTAATAATATCTAGCTACCTACCTACATTAACATGGGTATATTGGCATTCAGAAAAACGGGATATTGTAATAAATTCTGTGACACAAGTTAGATACATGTCACCTCGTCTCTCTGAACCTTAATATTATCACCTTAAAATTATATCAGTCATAGTGCCTACTGTATTTTTCTTACTTTATTTATGAATTGACTAAGATCACACATAAAAGACTTTGGAGCTGTAAAGCACCCAGAAAATGTCAGCTGTGACAATTTTGTAGACAGCCTACAAATTTCTGTTGATGGGTTGAATAAAGGGAAATTAAATGTGCCTCCTCCCCTCCCCCCAAAGAGTATTTAGGTATTATTATTGATATGACCAAAACAACATTGATTCTGAAAAGAACCCCTACTTAGTGAAGTCTATTTTATGCAAATACTTACAAGTAGTGTGTCTGAAAGGGCTCAAGGTTTCATTTATTTAGATTGCATGATCTAAATGTTGATACTGTAAGTGTGTTCCACTAATCAACAGCATCTGTGTTCTTAGGGCACTTCTTAAACATACAGAGGTTCTGGCCGGTTGGCTAAGAGGTAGAGCATCGGCCTGAAGTGTGGAAGTCCCTGATTCAATTACTGGCCAGGGCACACAGGAGAAGTGCCCATCGGCTTCTCCACCCTTCCCCCTTTCCTTTCTATCTCTCTTTTTCCCTCCCTCAGTCAAGGCTCCACTGAAGCAAAGTTGGCCCAGGTGCTGAGGATGGCTCCATGGCCTTCACCTCAGGCACTAGAATGGCTCCAGTTGTAGCAGCGCAATGGCCCGGATAGACTGAGAATAGCCCCCTGGTGAACATGCCGGGTGGATCCCAGTCGGACGCATGCCGGAGTCTGTCTGTCTGCCTCACCCTGCCCCTTCTTTCACTTTGAAAAAATACAAAAAAAAAAAAAAAAGACAATGCAGAATCCCAAGTCCCAACTCAGACATAGTGCACCAAAGTGTGCACTTAACAGGAGCTCCAGGTGATCTCTGCGCTTGTCAAACTTCGAGAACTTCTCTTAATCCATGTCATATGTAATTTATATTCCTGAAACATAAAGCAATATAGTAATTAGTAAACACTCTCTAAACCATACCATGCAATATTGGAAAACCCCAAGCTTTAGAGTTTGACAGATCTGATTTTGAATCCCATCTCCACCATGTAGATACCTAACATGGCATGACTCCAAACTCGATGGCTTACCTTGTGTCATCTCAGCCTCCTAGCCTGTAAAAGAGAGGTGATAGTGTTTAAGACAGATGGTTCTAGAAGAAGTCTAGAGATAATGCATCTAAACAGACAGGTATATATTAAGTGCTTAAAACACACCTAGGATTCTGCAGTGCTAGCAAGTGCCCTTCCCGGCTCTTCATTTCTGATTGGTTAATCACTGTGGAGAAAGAAATCAGATGTCCTGGGCAGAAGTGGGGCTGTGGGGATCTCAAACGTTGTCAAGGACTTTCATTTGTAACTTTTCTTCAGTAGGAGGTACGTTATGACCTGGAGAGCCATAGGGATGTGACGCTGTTCCCTGTGACTGTCAATATCCTTGAGAGGATGCCTCTGAGATTTTCTGTACAACCAGCCTTCCTTTGGAGTGATGTAGCCATCCTTGAGACCTGGCATATGTTGCCCCCAGCACACATGTCCTCTGTCTCAGATGTCATGCCCCGCTCTCCCCAGCAAAAGGCAACACACAGAGAGCTCTCCGTGGGAATGGCTCTCTTCCGTGCAACCAGGGCAGGCGTCACCGAGCAGAAGCATTTTGTTCCTGCAGAGATTGTTGTCAGGTCGTTTTATTATTTTGATGTGTTGAGCATCTTTTCAATGCCAACAAAAGTCAATACTTTCCTCCGGGAGCGGCCATCAGGGCGTCGGTAATGAGCTGTGCAAAGAGCTCTGTCTTGGTACGAGCGCCGGGGAAACAGAGGCACTTTGTTTCCCAACCTCACACGGTGTGCGTGACCCTCTTGCTGTGTGAAATGCTAATATTTTGCTTCATGCTTGACTCCGAGTGCCACCATCAATGCTAAGAAAGCTTCCAGGGGGTGTGCTGCACATTCTGTGGAAACTGCATTGTTGGTCAAACAAGTTTGTAAAATATGATTTTCATGTTTGCTTGCTTATAGATTGCATTGGAGGCTGGGCAGCGCCGGGTATAGGTGTGTCTGTGAAATTGCAAATTACCTTCCTGCTTGGGAAGGGCCATTGTTCTGCTAATGTTTGCTGGAGGAGAGGTTTTCAAGCCAGAAAGTTTTGAAAAGAGAGAGCGGAAGGAGAAGAGGCAGAAAGAAGCCATGTTTGCAGAGTGAGAGAGGAGAGAATGCAGAGTGCTGAAGAAGAAGCCATTTTGGCAGGGAGAGAGAAGGTGTGCAGATGGGGAACCAGAGCTGAGGGGCTTTGCAAGTTCCTCTGAGACTGGTGGGGCCTTTGATTCTAGGAGGAACCAGAGAAGATTCTTCTGGTTGTGGAACCAGAGAATGCATCAGTGGCTTCGAGAGCTCTGAATGAGTGAAAGGGAAGTGTTTTCCCTGTGTGTTTGCTCGTCGGCTGGTGTGAGACTTTAATAAAGGAATGGCCCAGCATTTTTTGGCTCCACTGTTTCTTTCTTTCTTTCTTTTTTTAATTTTTTTTTTAAATTTTATTCATTTTAGAGAAGAGACACAGAGTCAGAGAGAGAGAGAGAGAGAGAGAGAGAGAGAGAGAGAGAGAGAGAGAGGGAAAGGAGGGAGGAGCTGGAAGCTCAACTCCCATATGTGCCTTGACCAGACCAGTGCAGGGTTTTGAACTGGTGACCTCAGTGTTCCCAGGTCGACGCTTTATCCACTGCCCCACCACAGGCCAGGCTCCACTGTTTCTTTACCTTCTGCCCAAATTCAATGAGAACCTGCATGTGCACGGCCATGATGTCGGTGGCCCCTGGCCCTACATGCATGGAGCGGGCCAGGTGTCAGTGTGTGAATCAGAGTGATTCTCCACGGTTCGCGGCTGTTCGCTTCACTTGTCAGTAGCTCTGGAGACGCTGCGCCATGTCTATTTGCTTCGTTGGCCTCAGTCAGATGGTCATGTCATACGGCAACTGGAGGTGGCTGGCAGTGAATGGTTACCTTCTCGCCCTGCCTGCAGGGAGACTCCCACCCCCACCAGTTATCTTCGCCAAGCTGAGTAGCTTTGCCCACCTTCCCAAATAAAGTGCTTTCAATCTTCCAGCGAACCCAGAGGCTTTGGCCGAATCTACCTTGCTGCTTTCAAGATTTGGTAATTCTCTCTTTATCCTCTCCTCATTTTGTTCTTCAATTTTTCAACATTTCAGTGAAATAAAGGTGCTCTTTGGATTTATTGACTCTCATATAAAGGAATACCTTTATATATAAATCTGTGGTGCGTAGATAGGTATATTTGTTGAATACTTATTGTATATAAATATGTATTTGTTCCATAGTATATAAACATTGCATATATCTTCTGCAATATAGGTATAACATCTAAGTATATATAATTATATTTCTTCCATAATATAAATAAATAATAAAAATTATATTACAAATTAAATATATATATATATATATATATATATATATATATATATATATATATATACATATATATATATGTCTTATTTGCTTATATATTATGGGATAAAGTACCAAACAACTAACCCTATACATGGCAAATGCTCGGTGACATAAATGACACCTTTCTAAGGGTGTTTTACTACATTCCCCCCGGGGGGCACATATTGCTTACACCGTATTTGGAAGTGGTCAGTGGTCAGATGCTGCAAATGGAACTGGGAGTGAAGGGGAGACAGACTGGGTTGGGACTGCTGAGACCAAAGCATAGAGGTACCTACAAGGAGAGACTTTCCGAGCAGGCCAGGAGGGAGGAGCAGAATGAACTGTAGCTTTTTCTTTTTTTTTTTTTTTTAACTATTCGGAAGGACAGTTCAATAACAAAGAAGAATTATCAAATACCTTCACAACTGAAAACAGGCCGTTGATCTAGATTCTCATTCAGTGTGACAGAAGTCATGGGAAGAAGCTATTAAAATCAGAATCAGAACTATAATCATAACTACCAACCTGTACATTTGTAGAGTTCTTTGGTAATTGAAAACCAAATTCAGATACATATGCAAGTGAATCATTGTCTGTAAATTGCTTGGAAATGCATCTAAAAATAAAATGCATTGGTGAATAGGGTTGATGGTGGATGTAACTAAGCAATGTAGTTCACATACTAATCAAAGATTTCAACAACACAGGTATGTGAGTATTTATTTTACTGGGTATTTCTTTCAGCTTAGCTGTAGGTTTGAAATCTTCACAATAAAATGTTGAGAAAACGTGATTTCATAGATACCTGACCCCATGCCGTGACCTCTGTAGTCGGGGATGTTGGTCATTCTCTTCCTCATTTACTTCCCAACAAGTGGTCTACGTGGTGGTAAGTATGGCCCATATACTGGGACCTGGCAGTTAGGCGGAAGGGTGACATTCTGACTCAGGTTCCCAGCACAAGGTCTAAGTCATTGGGTTGCTTGAATGCAGCAAGTTCTGGCCTTGGAACGGGCCGATGGCCCAGTCCATCTGTGTACTGTCTGTATGATCCTCAACAGTGATCTCTTCTGTGCTCTGAGACTCGTTTTTCTCATCTGCCCAAAGAGTCGGACAATGCCTATTTTATAAGGTGGCTTGTGAATATTAAACACAAAAATCTATGTAAATTGAGGTAAACTACATATTCCAATACATTAAAGTCTACATGTGTGTCTGGTCCCTCTGTTCTGAAAGTAACGCAAGGCAAGAAGAACTGAAGATAATTTAGGAGAAGGGAGCTAAGAGGCTAATATTCTCGGATTCTGCAATTTCACGGCTGCTACGGACCTCCCTTTAACACCTGTTCACTCTACAGATGGATGCCTTTGTTTGCTATAGTATAGTTGGATGAAATGACTAATCATGCCTTTTAAAGTATTTTTTTCCCATTTTAACCTCTTTAATCCCATTTGCAGTATTTCTGTTGCCCAAGTCTGTGTGTTTAGCACCTTGCAATTCAGTATCAACAGCAGGTTTCTCCTCCTTTATTTTCATTTCTGTTTAAATTCTTCTCCACGATGTTTAATAAAAATGTTAATTAAGATCCAGCCCCAGGCTCACCTCGTGTTGCTTTCTGACCCAGCAGGCTAGGCGCCTGCCTCCCTTCCCTCGCGCACACCACGCGGCCGCTAGAGGTGGTGGCACTTCCCGTTCCTGCCAAGGGTTTTGCTTAACCTCGTTTCAGGTCTCGTTGCCGATGACTTGAATTTTATTTATGGTAAAACGGGAAAAGAAATCTGTCCTAAATTTGCAACACTGGCTCAGAATGACTGACGTAAATAACCTAAAACTGCGTCGCCCGTTGCTTAAATGACCTTCATCTGCTAAACTCGTCGCCTATTTCTGTTCCTCCACGATTCGTTTCCCCTTTAGCTCCTCACCCGCCGTGACCTTGGCCTCCACAGCAAGTCCTCTCACACCTTCAGGTCCTGGGCAGATGTTTTCAGCCTGGGTCAGCGTCCCCTGGGGAGCTGGGTGAACAGATTCATGTCAGGGGCTCTCTGTCGGGGTGGCACAGGTGCACACCGCGGGGAGAGACGTGACCGGGCACCACCAACTCTCAAGAGATGCTGCTCACACGTATCTAGGTGGTGGTCACGCTCTGGTCATTGGAAAAGGTTTGCAGCTACCTCTCGTGAGCACGGAGGGAGGCTGAGCGCTGAGGTAGTGGGTCAAATTTCTCAGGAGTGGGTGGGAACCGTCCACAGAATCTCCTTTTTAACACGCGTTCCTGTCTCCTCCCCTGCAAGTATTTCATATGTCTAAACTATATGAAGCCAACTGGCCTTGATTATTATTTCTAAGGTAGGAAAAGTAAGTATCTACATGATAGCATTGTTGTGGGGATTGTTTAAAAATACATACCAGTAACTCAGAACCTGCTTTAATAGTGACCCTTGTTATTGTTGTTATTGCTTCACCCCTCAGGCTGCGGCAGCTTTCTATTTATCTGAGGAAAATACTCTCCGAGGGGCTAATTGACCCGAGGTTATAACTCATCAATGGCACAACAAGCCAGCAAACTCGGGACTTCTGTCATATAACCCACTTCTTTGTACTTCTTATTCTCATCACGGTCCGCCATGTATTCGCTTTAAACACTAACTAAAGCTGCTATATAAAGCAACGCACTGACACCGGCTATTGTGAGAAACTGCAAGAAAGAAGGACATTTCAAAACCGAGTGTCACATCTTTCATGTCTCTGTGCTATGACTGGTGTGGCTTTCAGTGTTTAGTGAAGCTTTTCTTTCGGGTTCATTGCAATGTCACCTTCTTCTATGTCCCCGTTTCTGGTGTTCTAGCTAATCTCTCTTTTCTGGGATCCTCAGTACCCTCTGTGTCTCTCCTTTATAGGACTTGAAACACCTCTTGCATATTTTACCTTCCCTGCTCCCTTTGCTGAACGAGCCTCGGCTTATGAAGTTGACATGCTGGCAACTCAAAATATTTATTGGCATCATACCGAAAATACACGAGGTGATAATTAATATGTTTTTTGTTGTTGTTGAATGCACGAGTAAATAGAATGAATACATGGCTGCTTGGATAAACTTACAAATCAATAATAGGATGCGTTTTTGTTCCTGGGTTTGACCTTCAGCTACAAAAACTAGTTACCTAGAGTCATAAGGTAGGGACTTAGAACTTAAAGACCCAAGGGACTCTTAGAAATGAGACTGCTCTATGACTTTTCTAACCGCTTCATTCTCGCTATGTATACCCTGAATGTCAGGGATGAGAAGACAGTGCCTCAGAGTGCCTGAGAGGGATATATTTTTTTAATTGAAAGAAAATGGGTTGTCTAACCATAGAAAAATTGGTAACGTGCATGATTTTTACATTTGAATTTTCTTTACCACTTCCATGAAGAGAAGAAAGAGAAGAACTTAGGAAAGTAAGTAAATCAAGTTCCAGAATTATTTTTCTCTCCTCTACCTTCAGTAAAGGGCCTAAGTCATTGGCAGAGACTTACAAAAATCTAAATGTGTGTGGGGCAACCAGACAACAGAGTGGCAGGTAATATGCTTCCCCCGACACAGGCTTTGTGGACCACAGACTTCCAGGAGAAGACCTGCTGACAGACATCTCAGCTTTCTGCTGGCAGATGTGTGTGATGGCTCATGTCTATGAGGACGCTATCTGCATAGGGCAGCTGCAGGAGTCGGGCACTCCCCTGTGCTTGGAAGCAGAACTGATGTTTCTGAGAACAAAACATCATGACTCATGAGACCCTAAGCATGGGGTCTTCAGGAGCACAGACTCGTGCAGCTTCTCAGACAGTACTTCCCAAAGGGTGGTCAGGGGCAATGCCTCACAGTGGACGCTAACCTAGGAAAGGAACTGATGCAGTCATTGTAAGCACGGATCACCAAGGGTGCAGAGCTACACCAGGGGGACCTCAACACCTCTCTCAGCCCGCATTCTGTGGGAATGCGGTCAGCTCCTTTCGGTATCCCTGTGGCATCCTGGAAACAGGGCGGGAGGGTGGGGAAGCTTAGACTGAGCTTTGCTGACGGAGACACAGGTTAGCGCTTCTGAGAAAGGTCATCAGGGCATCCTTAATGCAGACCTCCTGCATCTGGACTAGCTTATATTTGAGGAAAGACTCTAGGGAAAAACCAATCATTTGTAAGCAAAGTGAAGGACCTACCATTTCTCTACGCGCATTCACGGACACACACACACACACACACACACACACACACACACACGTCTTTAATTAGCATATGCCATTACTGGTCTACACATAATTGGCATTTAGATAAGTTTCATGTTTCATGGTGTTCTGAAGAAAACATCTTAAGTCCCAGATGTTCTAGTGCTAGACAAAAATGGGGGGGGGGTTACTGAACTAGACAATCTGTGATAGCCCCTCGAGCGGGAACCATGACTTGAGTAACTCAGTCTGTTTTTGTTCGGCATTCCGAGTTCTGCCATTTGAGAGTGTGTTGCATCTTCTATAATTTCAGCAGAGAAATTAGTACTAACTAATATAAGACTTTCTTGACTTATTTTTTCAAAATTCCAATGAATAAATGTAACTTTGGCCACTCGTACAATAGGTAAAGTCAGGGGTCCCCAAACTATGGCCCCCTGAGGCCATTTATCCGGCCCCCTCCGCACTTCCGGAAGGGGCACCTCTTTCATTGGTGGTCAGTGAGAGGAGCACAGGATGCATCCGCACCCATAGTTCCCACTGAAATACTGGTCAGTTTGTTGATTTAAATTGACTTGTTCTTTATTTTAAATATTGTATTTGTTCCCGTTTTGTTTTCTTACTTTAAAATAAGATATGTGCAGTGTGCATAGGGATTTGTTCATAGTTTTTTTTTATAGTCTGGCCCTCCAACAGTTTGAGGGTCAGTGAACTGGCCCCCTGTGTAAAAAGTTTGGGGACCCCTGAGTAAAGTGCTCACTGCGCCTGCCTCGGCTCAGAGCCTGTGTGTATCGATTACACCATGGTTTCCTTTTCCAGGCTGGGGAAGGGGGTGCAATATAGTCATGCGCAGGCACACAGTTTACCACAGAAATCTTGGGTGTAAATGCCACTTTTTCCACTTCTGTGGGTTTGGCCTGGCCCAATGGACTGTGGCTCCTGCCGTCTAAACTCATCTATTACTCAGCTGTAACCTGCACAGCTGCAGCTCTCCTGAGGGCACTTCGCAGCGTGCACCGGGCACCGCTAATGTGCGCACATTTCCCTCGCCCCGCATTGCTAGAATAGGGCAGTCCTTCACATGCTAATGTTCACGAGGGGAAGATGTCCAGAAAATCCCCAAAGAGGTCTATTGTTTTTTGCTACTTTCATATGTTTAATTATTTGACTAATGTCAAGCTTTTTTATGTGACATTTTTTGCTAAGCTTTCGTTCAGCTCCTCATTCGTCACTCATTTTCTATTAATACCTCCTGTGTGTCAGGTTTGGTGCTAGATACTGTGACGAGAGAGTCACATAAGTCCTGCTCCGGCCTTCAGCAGAGTATGGAATTGCAGAGGAGAGATGGAGCCACACACAAGCATTCTAACTGTCCCAGCAAGCAGACCCTGAGAATATGCCCTAGTGGGTGATTTGGCCAGAGAGAAGGACATTCATCATTGCACATTCTTTCCACTAAAGAGGTCACAGAGGCTTCTCAGAAAAGATGCTGATGGAGCACGGTTCCAAAGATGACTAGGCAAGACCAGACAATGCAAAAACTTCTTCACCCGAGGAAACAAAAAACACATATTCAAAGGCAAAGTGGTAAGCGATGCTGGTGATGTTGGAATCTAGAGGGGTGGGGTGGTTAGTGACACAGAAGAGGTGGCCTGGACTTAATTGTAAGGGCCCTGGTGTTCCCACGTGTGAGTGGGTTCCTGTCTGTGCCGGACACTCTTGGGGAAATCGAGGACTCAGCAGAGAGTGTGGTGGGTAAGCCCTGCTTTGGGGGTCACTCTAGGGTGCCAGGAGACAGATAGTGAGAGGTACACCTAGATGCTGGAAATGTTTGGAGGCTGTGACTAATACCCCGAGGGAATAAATACAGTGATGTCAGAGAACAGACAGGTGCTGGGGACAGGACCCTTTAAGAAAAGCATGTGAGGACTATTTCTCTGGAGAGGTGACCTGAAACCAGAAGGTGAAAAAGAAGCCATCCATGTGAAGAACCAAGTGAGGATCATGCCTGGAAGAGGGACTCTATTACAATACAAAGCCTCACCTTTCACAGCGTAGTGCACTAACAGACACAGGGGTGTACGTGAGAGAAAGAAGACGAGCCAGTTTGAAACGTGGAAGTCAAGAGCAGGAGGTGATGAGAGTTTGCAGAGCCTGGGAACTCAGCAAGGACGTCGGGTATTGAGCATGTGATGACAAACCTTGGGGGACTTAGAAGCAGGGCAGTGACATAAGAATTTATTTCTGCAGCGGCTTCATAGAGAATGCCCTGTTGGACATCAGTGTGGACAAAGAGAGCTCATGTCTGAGGTTCCCACTGTCGTTAGGGTGAGAGGTGATGACAGCGTGGGCCATATTATCTTCCTTGGCTGCTCTGTGAAAGATGGAAAGTGGCTGAGGGGTGACAGCACCATGTCCCTCCACGCTGCCTGAAGAGTAAGGATGAAATAAAAATTAGCACATGGCTAGAAAGTGACAAGAAACCGATCCCTAGTATCTGGATTTATTTCAGTACGCTGCCATTTGCAATGATCTCGCTCTGTTAGACTGAGCCAATGGGACAAGCAATCTCACAAATAAACTGGCATGCGCAGAGCGAGGTATCTTGGATCCAGATCACTCATCTAAGCTGCCTATGAATTCAAGCTTGAATCCAGCCTAGACTCAATGCTCTTGTCGCTACCTCACGGTTCCCTCGTGTAACGTGCGTCTCAGGCTGCTGCTTGGGGGGCTCAGAGCCAGGCTGTCAAATGTGGTCAGCAGGGTACTTCAGTGGAAACCTTTACACCTGAATTTCCTCAAAGGCCAATAGTGAGTCATGCTAAGGGCTTGTGACCAGAGCAGGTGAATTCAGATGTGCCACATGTAGCCTGTCCACCCTACCTCTTCTTGCAATCACAACACAAAGTAAGTTTATTAATAAATTATGAAATTAATAATTAAGAAAAAGGCAAGGTTGCCCGGGTGCAGTGGTATTCAATACGGAAGAAGAACAGTGGTAAAGTTTCTAAGTTCCAGCTTACTGGGTCTCTACAAATGATAATGCAGGCTAAGGCAGATCTACTGGTTTCGGTGGGATCTCATCACCTCACGAGGCAATTGGCTGACTTATTCTGATGCATAGCATCATTGCTGTCAGGTGTCCTGAAACATCAGGATGCAGAGCTGGGGAGCAGATACGGCATTCACTGCCAAAGAGCGCATTATTCAGGCCACGTAACTATTTGCTGGGATTAGTAATGATCGCGTGTAATCCTCAACACTCTGAATCTGACTAAAGCCAGCTTTGATGTTGAGCGTACCACGGCCCAGTCTTTTACATCAGCTAGTGTGCTCATTTGGGGTATGGCTAACAACCTTAAACTCAGCTCAGTTTGAAAATGTGATGTCCTAATATTCATGCACATTTTCTTTCGGGGGAAAAAATTTTTTTTTGATCTTGTTGTTTCTATTTGCCATGGCGGTACTGACATAGAAACTAACTCAGAGAATGCGTTATAAAATATTCATTGTAAGCTTCTTAAATTACCGTATTATGTGTGGTGAAGGATGCTCATGCCACTACAGAGGTGAATGGTCGGATACAGTTTTTAAAAGGTTACCAAGCTGATCTATACCACTTGTTAAGCCTAATAAGTGTAATGCACATGTAGAGATAATTATACTACAAGAAAAAGTACAATGCTACAGGTATGATATTTTTGGTTAATATATGCACAGACACACATACATGCTATACATATTGCATATTTCATACACGCTACTTTTTATCCTCCTCTGTTGTGACAGCATCTGCACCTGCTTCTGGATTGAGGCCCAACTGGGGGGAAATACTATTACGGAGCAAGTTAAAGTACAGGGAGTGCATTTCTTGTTCTTGAAACAAGTCTAAGGCCTACACAACTAATAAAGCTTGTTAAAGTCACCCACAAGCTGACAAGATATGACTGCGTTACCAGCTCTACCTCAAGGGGAAATGGGACCCCAACGAACTAAGAGAGTTCTGAGGCCACTGGGCTCGTGCACTTTGCAGTGTCTGAACCAGGGACGTGTTCTGTTTCACGGGGTGTGAAGTGTGGTGTGTCCTGCTCGATTTGCACACAAGCTCTGCTCCCTTCCTCCATCTTCCTGGAGAGAGGAGACATCCCCACAAAGTCCCTGCGGCCACACCCTGCCTCATCCTCTGCCTCAGCGGGAGCCTGCACCTGACCATCAGGAAAAAGATACAAGGATGTCTACATTGACCTTGCTCGTAATAGATTAAAACTGGCGACAACAAATTGACTACTGATAGTGGGAAGCATATGTAAACTGGAACGCATTTATTTAATACAATACTATACAGGAATGAAAGAAAGAAAGAGAGAAAGAGAGAGAGAGAGAGAAAGAAAGAGGGAGGGAGGGAGGGAGGGAGGGAGGGAGGAAGGAAGGAAGGAAGGAAGGAAGGAAAGAAGGAAAGAAGGGAAAATATTACAACAATGTGATTCTCACAAGCATAATTTTAAGAAAGACAAGAGAGAAAAATAATATTGATACATAGCACGGTCTTATTCTACTATAAAATTAGAAATAAGAGTAAACTAAACTGTATTTTTAGGGAACATATAAGTACTAAAATTATAAAGAAAGCCAGAAAGGACTTACCAGGAATATTAGACTAGTGCTCACTGCAGGGAGAGAAGAGGATGTTAGGAGAGACGATCCCTAGGGCTGCGCTCCAGAAGGCCTGTCTTGGTCTATACGGTCCCTAGGGCTGCAGAAGGCCGGTCCTGGTCTATTGGGGAATCGTTGCATGGGAATTCTCTTGATAACTACTGATCAAACTGCATAATTATTTTATGCTATCTTTTATATACATCGTAGTTTACAATATAATAAATTAACAAATACTACAAGAGTTAGAAAAACCAAGGCCAGAAAAAGGAGATCATAAGTATCAGCTGTTCAGGTGAAGAAGAAAGCCCTATAAAGCTCCCATGCAGGGGTGACACTGACATGGCACAGATGGTGACTGAGCAGGACAGCCATGGCCAAGCATCGGCCTCAGATAGAAATCCTTCGTCTAAACAGGGGCTCCTAAAACAAGGAAACAGGCATGTGCGTGCCCCAACGCCCTCAGTACTCCAAGAATTATTATTACTGGTTTTCCTTTTGTTCAGTCCTTATTTCTAATCCCTGTTCAAATGTGACATAAGTCAATTTTCTGTGTGGCTTTTGGACTCAAGGCTGTGTTCCTTGGTTGATTTTGTTATGTGCTTTGGGGACGAGAGATTAAAAGTCACAGAGTTATTTATTCTTAAGAAACGCAGTTTGCCTGTTCTTATTTTGAAATTGAATTCATGGATTCACAGATCTCTCAATCATCAGCACAGAACGGCCCTTATTTTAAAAATGAAGGGATGGGCCGGCGACACTCAGAGTCCGAGTTCCCCATTCACCGACAACATGGAGAGGTGGGATTCCAGGACCCGAGGCCCGGCCACGGATTGCTGCTGGTTTAACAGAGATCCGGCATTGTGGTACGTCTTTTCCCTCAAACCTCCTCGTTCATTTCCAAAAGAACCAGCGATTTCTCCAGCACTTTTTTTCCAGACAATGACACTTTAAAATGTTTGGTTTCTACTTTTTCTTTGTAAAAATCTTTCTGTATCTAGAAATGTGCAACCTGGGCAAAAAAAAAAAAAATGTACCATAATTAGCCATCGCTATATTTCTTCAGCTCTTCAACTGCTGGAAAATTCTGCTCACCAAGGGATATAATCAGATGGTTCATTAACAGAAAATAAATAATGAATCCTATGTAGAACAAATTCATATATACTAGAGAAGGATTTGGAAAAATGATTTAAGTTCCAAATGCTGGTTTCCACAGATGAAACGACCAATAGGTCTTTTTAGCTGACCCGTGCCTTTCTCCAGAGAGAGGTTGTTCACCGAGACCTCCCAGGTTTCAATACAAATCCATCTGACAGCAACGAGGACAAGTACCACATGACAGCTCCAAAGATGGGTCATGTTCTGAAGTCCCTTTGTCCAGATGACTCCGGCGTGTCCTTCAGCTTGCCTTGACCTTGGGAGACTATTTAGATGCCCCACCTTCATGCGCCCGCAGATATAATGGAATACAATATAACGCAACATACTGCAACACTCTCATGTGCTTGTCTGGAACCTCAAACACTTCACCGCGGGAGCTCCTGTACATAATGAATCCTCGCGACAGAACGCCTGAACGTAGTCAGTGCTCCGTAATATGTGCTGAGCGAAGAAACAACAAAGTAAATATGGAACCTTGAGGAAGGATAAGATCATAAATAAATGCTTGTGTTACCACCACTTAAGAAATATAACGTTCCTCTCCGGGAAGGTCAGCGAACCTACCACACACACAACGAGAACGTGTGGGTTTGCATTCAGGCCTTTCCAACATTTTACAAGGCTGTTGTTGGCCACACAGAGCAGGTCTACTGAATCCCATTGCTACAGGGTACCCTGGTCAAACACAGAGCCTCTAAACAAAAGTTATATTTTAATTACAACACTTTCTTGATTATTCTGGAATTTTAGTTTATGCAACTTCTCATTATTCAGAATCTTATGCTGTTTTGTTATAAGACAACAAAAAATATCTGCTATATATTTTATGAAGAGCAGGAAATTTATGTGCTTTATCTTTGTTAGGTTGGTCCACTTACAAGGGAACTACACATCTAAGAAGATACTTCAATTGTTTTGCAATCAAAGATATTGGTTTCAAATTCAGTTTACCAATTAGTGTCTGAGCAAACCTATGTGAGCTTCACAAATTTAATTTCCAGAAGAGCGCTGTTGCGTGAATACTTCAAATATTACTGTAAACATGGAATGAGATAATGTATGTGAAGAGGCTTGGCAAGGTCATGAGTGAGAACATTGTCAATTCTTAGAGCTCGTGTGTCTCTGTGGGAAACTGTAGAGACCCAGAGAGTTTGTAATCTGTAGAGTTTATAATCGCCTCAGCCACTTTTTATTAGTGTGAGATAGGGAGAAAAAAAGAAAGAATGTGTTAGCAATTTTTAACTCCCAGTTCAACTGCACGAACCTTTCTGGGCACCTAACGTCAACCATACTCTGGGATCACTGATGATTTACATGCTATGGAAGTTGCATCTCAAATTAATTGGACTTCTATTTTTTAAAAATGTAATTTTTTCAATAAAATGAAACATTAATTTTTCAGTCCTTGGACTAGAGCATTTTCCATAAAATATTCCCATAGTAGATGTTTCATTCTGTGTTCCTTTAAGGCAAGATTTCTATTCAGGCAATTGATAATGAGTCAAGGGTGGATCGGGGCAATGTATGCATGCTCAGGTTTAATCATATGCCTATTTGACTTATTTTTTAAGCACACAAACCAAAGAGGGTGAGTGGGGGAAGATAGCCTCATGGGTAGACCATATGGCTTTCTTTACGTTGATTTCTGATTTACCATTGAACTAAGCTTTGGAGTGAACAGATAACCCTTCATCCCATCTTCTGGATGTGCCTAGCACAAATGTGCTCTTGTGCATTAACCATTCATGAGCATTTCTCCAGAGGTGCCTTGAATTATTCATACACAGATAGATGTTAAGGAACTTGGGAACTGGATGCTTAGCATGGTCTGATAGGAAAATATGCCCTGGCAGTTCAAGACTCAAAGTTAAAAAAATATTTTATGCCTAAAAAATGATTTTTCAAAGAAGAAAAGGTTTAGATTTCTACTATCAATGAGTAAAGATGGCATCTTTGCCTCAGTTTGAAGCATATAAAATGTACTATTTTCCATAGTAGCTGATATACATATATGTATGCACACATATATCATATACATTAAAATGTATACTTTTGTGTATTTTAATAAGTTTGGACGGTTAATATCCTCGGTGTACCCTTTTCAAAACAAACAAACAAAAATCTACTCCTTATTTTCAAAGTAGCATTTTTATACTTTTTTATGAATCTGGCAACAGAGATCATAAAGCTAGTGAAAGAGGGAGAAAATAATTTTGCCTGTATACGCTACTGAAAAACTACTGCTAAGTCTTTCTGTGCCAAAAGCAGTCATTTAATAACTTCAATTAAACTTCCAATGAACTTCAGTAGAGAGCCTTCCTGAAGGTCTTTCCCTAAAGGAGACATGCAAAATGTCGGAGAACAGCTTTTCATTTTTCTTTCTATTTTTCTTTCTTCTTTTTTTTTTTTTTTTGACTCTTTTCAACAAAGGAGCAAATCAAGTGATTTGCATTCAGTGAAAGAGGCATCACCTTGCCTGAAACAGGCAACTTTTATTTCTCAATACAATTATTTGTGTAATTATTTTATTTTTTGGAAGGGAACCTATATTCTCCATACCACCACTGCATTGTAAAACTGATTATAAATCTCCATTCTTTTAGTAATTTAGGCTGTGAGTTATATTTCATAAAATTATTTTTTGCCAGAGGGGAAAAAAAAGGGCTTCTGGCTGCATGTTTCATTTTCAGAATAATAAATACAGAAAGATTGACTTCTAATTTCCCAAGCATGCAGAGAATTTAGATGCTCGAAGAGGTTGGACTGAAAGCATTGTTACTGAAATTAGGAACCATAATAAAGAATTTCACCAGCCACCCGGCGTTGCCACAAGCCTGAGAAGAGGCGGCGAGGGGAGGGTGAACGCAACCATGCCATCAGTTGAAGAATGCAACACCCCCCTGTGCTGGACCAAGTGTGCAGAGGGCTGCAAACCACCCTCCTGGACAGAGGTGCGTGTGCCGGACATCTCTGCTTCATCCAGTCCTCCACTGAGCCCGTCAGCAAACTGTGGGTCTCTCTCCCTCTTGTAGCTCCCTTTCGGTGAACCTTTGGCACTATAGGCAACCTCCGGTCCCCAGCCGTTACTAAAAAACACTTTGTCAAATTATGCAATTTTTTTGTTTTTTTTGGAATGAGCCATATTTCCCTTAAGTGAGCCCTGTGCTTCTATGACAGAACAAATCCTACCTATAGTGACAAAGCACTATGGGGGCAGGAGGTTTTGTCTAAAGTAGTTAATAAGTGTGTGTATTCATCAGTTCTGAGCAAAACAATGACTGCTTTTACATTCCGGGTTGTTAGAAACTCATTACTGAGGGTATTTTGTGTATAAACCAAGAATTGAATCTTTTTTTTTTTTTATCAACTTATTAAAGAAAGACTTTATTGAGTTCTCCTAGAATGGTTCTTGTGTCTAACGGGGAGAGGATTGCCATTTATTGTCTGCAATGTCAGGTGCAATTTTTTTAAGCCTTGATTTTTTTACAGCCGGTTTAGGTTTACAATGAAATGGAACAGATGGTACCAAGATTTCCCATCTCCCCTCTGCCCCCACTCAAGCGCAGGCTCTCCCCTTATCAACACCTGTTACCCGAGTGACACCCTTTCTACCAAAGATGTACTTACTTTGACACATCGTGATCACCCCGCGACCGTAGTTTTTCTTAAGGTTCATTTCACTCTTGATGATGTCCAAAAAACAACTTGTGCATATTTTCTAAATGTCAGGAAATTTCCATGTATTTTATTATTTCCACTTACAAGGAAACCACATCTAGGAAGCTGTATAATTTAATTTAGAACCAAAGGTACTGCTTTTAAAGGCAGCTTTGCCATTTCATGCCTGAGCAAACCTATGTGGGCATCACATATGTAATCTATAGGACAAGGCTGTGACATAAATACACACCTCAAATGTTCTTTCTATGTGTTTTGACAAATGTATAATATATTTCTGTCATTATAAAATGATGCAGAGCATTTTTACTGCCTTGAAAATCCTCCGTGCTTTTTCAGCCCCAACCCTGGCAACGACTGACCTTTCTCTGTTTCTATAGTTTTGTCTTTTCCAGAATGCTAAATAGTTGTAATTATAGAGCATAATTCTCAGATTGACTTCTTTCACTTAGTATTGCATTTAGGGTTTCTCCATGTCTTTTCATGGCTTGACAGCTCATTTTGTTTTATCCCTGAGTAATAACCACGGTCTGATGTGCAATAGTTTACGTATTCATTTACTGAAATGTATCTTAGTTGCCTCCACATTTCAGTAATTATGACGAAAGCTACTGTGCACATGTGTGTGCAAGTTTTTGCGCAGGTGTTTTTACCTCCTTTGGGCAAATACTAAGAGCATCATTTCTGAATCATATGGTAAGATTATGTTTAGTTTTGTAAATAACAAACAAACAAGAAACATCAGACTGTCTACCAAAGTGTCTGTACCATGTGGACCCCCACCCTCAATGCATGAGAGTTCCTGTCCCCCCACATCCTCACCAGCATTTGGCGTTGTCAGCGTTCTGGGTTTGGGCCACTCTAAAAAATGATTAGTGGTATCTCATTGTTGTTTTAATTTGTATTGCCCTGATGTCATATGATGTGAAGCATCTTTTATTAGGCTTATTTGCAATATATATATATAATTATATTTATATTATAGACATATATGTGTATATATATGTATATATGTGTTCATGTGTATCTATGTACATGTGTGTATCAATACATATGTATGTGTATATATGTCTTAACCATGTGCATACACACTGACCATGTATACTGTGGAGAAAAAAAGGGTTTTGTGATAAATTGTAAATCCTAACTGGGCAAGTCATGGTCAGTAGTTACTCCCCAGGCCTGTAACCTCCTTTGTGAAAGGCTTTGAAGCCAGCCCTGCCCGCCGCTCTTGTGCATCTGCCTTAGCTCTCCTTTGGGACCCCAGACGCAACACCCCTCAAAGGCTTAGCCACCTTCAAGAGAGCACGCAATCTTGTTGTCTCTCCTATAACCCAGTCCCTGCCTTGCTTTCTCCCATTTCATCTGATTTTCCTTATGGCCCCTCCTTAATACCAAACGCATAAAAGAAGCTGTAAAACTGTCATTCTTCAGATACTTGAGATCTTGCTTGCCACCAAATGTCATCAGATTTGCTCAGATAAACTCTTATTAAAGTTCTCTACAGCTTTGGATGGTTCTTACATCAACAATATATAAGACCATGTACATATATATATATTAAATTTATGAATATGTATGCATTTCATATACATACCATATATATGCACACATATATTATGGATATACATATGTACATATTAATATTCTTGTATATGTGCATATTCCACATACATACCCAGCATATACACATATATGCATATTAATAGTTTCATATATTGTATATTCTGGATACATAGCAATATTAATATTATTGTTGTATATATTCTCTATTATTATTTTTTTCTTTGATCGGTGTCTCTTAAGGTAGGTCTTTGGTCCATTTCTTAATCAATTTGTCTAATATCTCATTTTAATTCCCATAACAGTGTGTCACATACTAGGATCTTCGTTTCAAAGCTTAGGAAATGTAAGGGCGCAGAGGTTAAGAAATGTCTTCTGCTTCCATGAATCCAGAACTAAATTCCCTTCCAGTCATGGGTGGAGGCCAATGCTCACTGGCTTTACTCTCTGCCTTTGGGCATGGACGCTGAGACTTACCTCAGACAGTCAACACTGATGCCTCAGCACCGTCCCCCTTGCCCGAGTTCCTCCGCGGCAGCTCCCTGGTCACCCCATGCAGTCTGTCCATCCTGCGGGCTCCTTAGCCCGTGATCCCTGGCAACTCTATCTGAGCTGACATGGAAACAGAAGTGCTTAGGCTGACCCTACGCCTCTCATGCGACAAACCCTATTACTTCCCCATTTCCCTCCTTTACGTGAAGATCGTCTCAGGCCTTGTAATCAAGATGTTGCCCTTCTACTTTCCCAGCGTTAAGTCCCCACCTTGGACTCCCTACCTGGACATGCGTCAGACCCGCTGGCAACCTGGACTGCGACGCGTCACTATCTCTCCAGGTTAAGATGGCAGCTGATTGGCCATGGCGGGTAGGGCCCCTCCCACTTTTTATTCTGAAAAGTCTCACAATAAAATAACTACTGAAAATGTGTGACTATGGATGACAGAAGCTACAGCCAAACCCCCGGGGGAAGTTTCTGACGATGACATCATCTGTAAAGATATCCTGAGAAGCACATTCTTGGGCCTCTCCTGGGAGCTCCCAGTTTTAACCCAGAACATGGTAGAAGGTGGTGGTGAGCCCAGCCGCCCCTGGTCCCTGTCACCTGGGCCTTCCCCTGCTGGATCTGTTCTGTCAGTCCAATGTGACTCAGGATCATAGCCTCGGGCGCCTTGGGGACACCATTAGCCTTTAACTCTTGGAGGCCTGATCTTTGCACTGCCTTGAGTATTGTTTTCATTTTATTTTCTTCCCCTCAAACACGCAAGTGGTCATGTCAAAAGCCACAAATCCCAAGGAAAAGCAACGAGAAATGAAAGCACAAGATGACCTGAGCTCACCTAGAAAGATGGAGACAATTGTCATTTGAAAGGCCATTCACAACTTCTTCTCCTTTATTTGTTATTTTTTTCAGGTGAAAATGTGTTTTAAGTTGGGTTCACCCAAAAGTGGCTCTGGAAACTAGGCTTTCAGTGAAAGAGTTTATTTGTTCAATCGGGAGGTGAGTCCAGGAAGCACTAGGCACAGAGAGGGAAGGTCAGACCGCGCAGGGAAGGGAGGGTAACAGGTGTCCTCTCAAGCAGATTACCAAGGTGGGCAACTGAGCTCCGCGGCCAGGGAGCCTGGGATTCAGCGTGGGACACACCACGTGGTGGCCCTGCATGGGAATTGAGGGCATAGGCTTCTCTTCCTGTAATTCCCATTTGTCAGTGGTGGAAACGTAGCTTATAGTCCTTCCGGTCACAGTGAAGGTGGATAGCGTCCCTGTAGGTAGACAGTCCTGGGTGCCTGCAGCAGGCCACTATAGGCAGGTCCCAGAAAGACGAGGCAGTGGGCAGGCACCAACAAAATGTGTCACAGTGTGGTCTGTGTCACAAACTCAACCGAAAGGTGTGTTCTGGGTACTCGGCCTGTTTTGAGAAGCAGCGTGGAGAAAACAGAGGAGCAAGGAGCTGGAAACCGTAGAGGATGAGCCTCAGTGTGATTCCCAGCTCCGACAATAAGGAACCAGGTGACCCTGGAGTATTATTCCTACATAAAAGGAAGTGAGCTATCTAGCCATAAAAAGGTAAGGAGAAAACTTTAGTGCATGTTTGTAAGTGAAAGAAACCAATTGGAAAATGTCCTAGTCTGCATAATTCCAACAGTATCATGTTCCGGAAAAGGCAAAATTATAGAGAAAATAAAAAAGATCACTGGTTCCCAGAGGTTTGAGGGAGGGCAAGAGGGATAAACCGGTGGAGCACAGGACATTTTTAGGGCAGTGACACTACTCTGTGTGGTCCCGTAATAGTAGGTGTTCACTATCGTATTTTTATCCAGACCGGTAGAATGTACAACAGAGTTAGTGAGTCCTACTGTAAACTGTGGACTTACGTTAGTAGCAGTATTTTAAGACTGGCTCATCAATTGTAACAAATGTACCACACTATTATATAATGGTAAAAGAGAAATCCCTGTTTGTACTGGTAGAGATCAGGGGTTATAGGAGAATTCCATAGTTTCCCATTCTATTTTTCTGTTAGTCTAAAATCACTCTAAAAAGCTGCACTCTGTGTCAGATCTTACCAAATAATTCACCAAAAACAAACCAACAAACAAACAGATAAATCAGTCATGCTTTTATGGCCTGAAGTTTGAAGAAACTGGTTCCCGGAGAATTTTTGTATTGTTTATAAAATGTCTTCCCTGTTTAGGAATGGGAAGAAGAAATTGAAATTCTTATGAAACAGCACTTCCCACACATAAGTACCATTGCTTTTGGTAAAAGTACAAGACATGAACATTGTATATTTCTCAGGCCACTGTTCATTTCCAACCTTAGGTATGATCTTGCATCACTTATGGGGGTGTGAGTGCCTTTAAACCAGGGACTGCCTTTCTCCCGAAGCTCACTGCCCGGCGGGCTGCCTGTAGTCACTGCTACACAGATTACTCTATCAGCTGATGCATTAATCAGTGGGCCACGTCTACCGAGGCAGGCCTCTGTGCTCACTTCCTGTCAGACCCCTGTCGGCTGAGTACAAAGAAGTGTTCAGATAAACAAAGCTTTGTGATTGTCTCAGGGCGACTGCAAAAAGTGGGGACAGCAGTACAGAAAGAGGAAGTCCAGTTGACTCCTCTCTCCAGGACTGTGAGCCGGAGAACGAACAACTCTGAGCCTCAGCCTTCTCTTCTGTAAAGTGGGTCCATTATTAAAGCAGATACGTCATCCTGCTCAGGGCACACGGGGTAATTCTTAGTTCTTTATCTCTGTACCGTTCTTTTAGCTGACCTGGGGGCTCTAAATCTTGCCCCTGGGTCCTCGCCAAAGCAGTTAAATAGGTTTATTTTGATTCTGCATTTCAGCGTAAGCTGCTCTTTCTAACTGAACAAACCCCAGAGTTGGAGGCTTGCTATTTATAAACAACGTGACTCTCCTTTTCTCCAAAGAGACTCTATTTTTAGCTCTAGCAAAATCACCAGAATTTTATGGCAGAGATATTTTTGACTTAAAAAAAAAAAAGTAATAAAAGCCAAAAATATTTCATGAAAAATAAATCCTTGCATTTTTAGTTTTTCTTTAAGGAGTCTAAAGGAACTTAGAGAACGAGGTATCCACTGGAGTGTGGGATCTGGGAGTGCGACTTAAATGGTGTGCAACTCCTTTACTGAAGGACATAGAAACTGACCACCAGACAGTAGCGACGTTCAAGGTGAAACAGCCTGTGTATAATCAGAACTTAGATGAACACCAGAGTGCACGGGTCTGCTTTAAAGCAGGTATAAATTGGAATAGGTAGAAGCATGGAATTGTTTCAAAATTTGTTTCCATGTGGACAGAGAAGTATAGCACAGGGGTTTCCGCCATCTTAGGTACCTCTTTCTTTATAGACGTTCTCTGTTCTTCTAAGTCAATGGCAGACTCTGGTTCCTGCTTGTACAATGGGAAGGTGCAGGCCAGTCTGGGTCTAGCGATGCCACAAGTACACTCTCAGCTTTAGCTTTAGCTCTCTCTGCATTCCTTCTGTCCCTCCTTTGCTCAGTGAAACTTTTTACCATCATTTGAATGGCGCATCCTAAGACATAGGTTTGAGGTGAGAGAGAAGAGAGCTTCTCTAGGCAAACTAGACAAGGCGAGGCCCCCCACGGGCTGCTTCTGAGCTCACCTGCCGCTGGAGGCAAAGACCCAGCTGTTACTAAATGGTTATCCTGCCTTTTACTAGCCTTTTATTCTCCCTGATGGCCTGGAAGAAACCAGACGTGGCTGACCAAGGTGGGATATTAGTATCCCTGTATCCTGCTTATACTACATCCCCCAAAAGGATCCCCAATAAGAAAAACCTATAATGTACCAGATGTTATTTGAACTGTGATGTATACACTCTTTCTAATCTTCAACAATCCTGCAAGGAAATCAGGTCTGAGACTGAAGAGTGAAATCTCAGGTCATCTTACTTTCTGACATTGCTAGATGAAAAGGCTCGCAGTGAACAGAATAATAAATTGTATTTATCAGCCAACCAAACACCACCAAATGACAACCCTAACAAAAACTCATAAAGATAGCATTGCTTATTTTCCAGTTGTGGAAACTGAGGTCCATGGAAATTATATGAGGGTCTCAGAGAGTCCAAGATGTTAGTTGTAACGTAATGGTGTCTAAAACTCAGGGACAGCAGTTTCTTATGTGCATCTTCCCATAATAGCAAGATGCTATATTTGGCTTGGGAAATGATTGATGTTCCCTTTGAGAAAATGCTTTTTAAAAATACGCACATTTGTTCTCGGGCATGCCTGACGTTCTGGGAATGCACCAGAAATAGGGTGACCACGTGGAGTTTCAAGGAGAGACTCAGGGGAAACAAGCAGGTTATCAAGGTTCTCCATCCTGACCTTGCCATGGCCTGAGAGAAATGGCAGTTTTCTAGACTGACCTCCAAATACAGAAGGAGGGGCCATGAATAAGGTGCCATGAGTCCCAGAGCTGCCCTGACCAGATGGGGAGTTTGTGAGCAAAGGAGATAGAGAAAGCTCAGTCATTACCAAGTCTTATGATTGAAGGAAGCACCAATCGTGGTCAATAAGGGTGATTTATTCAGTCAGTTACTTCAAAGCCAGTGGAATCTGTACTGTTCATTCTATTTGGAGCTTTATTACCATCTTTTCTGTACTGTGAAAAGTATATTTATTAATTAATGGACCGGAGTAAAATGTGAAAACTTCATTCATTCCCTAGATAGTTACTTCTTCAGATATCTTTACATGATAGTGTATATTATTCTGTACTTTGTAAATATGATGACTGACTTATACTCTGTGTTTGGATTCTGTCGGGGAAGCAGGCCCACGGTGAGTAATGTGAAGAAAGGGCTTTACTATCGGGGTAAGATCATACAGAATCGTGGGGGGTGTTAAAGTGTGGGGAAGACAGTGGCCTCAGCATGGGCTTTGGAGTGGAGGCGGCTGGAGGTCAGCCAGGCCAGCGGTCCTAGAGAATGGCCAGACACAAAATTGAGGGGAGCAAGGCAAACTGGAATCTGTAAAGAAAACCATGACACACAAAGACGAACTGAAACCCAGGCCTGTCCCCAGCTCCAACTGCAACAGGCTGGGTGGCCGGAGAAGCAGATGAAAACGATGTCCCTTGCCACAAGTGAGGGGCTCATCCGGTTCAAGATATGGAGAAGCTAAAAGGGAAAATCCATCAGGAGACAGAAGAGCTGTCATGTTAGCGCAAAATTAAGGCTCTGCTCGCGCTGGTGATGAAGTCAGCTGATCAGCAACACTGCAGAGTTGCAGTGAGTTTTGTCACCTTAAGCCAACATTGAAAAATACACCGTGCACAAACATTAGGAAATATTTCAAAATGAATATGAAGTGGTAAAAGAAAGAAGCATTTGATTTTTTTTTTAATTTTATTTTATTTTTATTTTATTCATTTTAGAGAGGAGACACAGAGTGAGAGAGAGAAAAGGGGGGAAGAGCTGGAAGCATCAACTCCCATATGTGCCTTGACCAGACCAGTGCAGGGTTTTGAACTGGCGATCTCAGTGTTCCCAGGTCGACGCTTTACCCACTACGCCACCACAGGTCAGGCTGATTTTTTTTTTTATTAAACAAGAACATCAGAAAAGCAAACAAGTCAAATAAAGTTGTTCAATTATGCAAATGAGATGCAAAACCAAGTTTTATTTCATTGGTGAAAATGCACTAGATAAAAGGCTGGAAGTATTGGAGTATCTGCATGTTCCCTGATCTCCTAACTTTTCTGAGCGGTGTAATAACCGAGGGTTCACTTCCACATTCCCAACCATGCCTTGTTTTTCTTGCTTCAGACCCTAACCTGGACTCATACAGGAAAGAGAAGTCTGGTAAGGTTCAACGCAGTTCAGGAGATATAGTATGAAGCCATCTTAGACTGCGATACTCTTCCAGGAGATCCTGCATGTCTTCCTTGTTTTTGTAAGACTTTGAAATGCATAATCTTGTGTCTGGAACAGAGAAGGGACTTGGAAAAGTTAAAAGAAAAAACAATCAGCTCCTAAATTCTTTGACATACAGTAGTGCCTACATACCTTCTGCTTGAATCTGGGATCTCTTGCTGCTGGACCAGTAGAGTTTGACATAGGCTACACTGTCCCAAGGAAGAGGCACCTTCTTGCTTCTTAGTCCATTTGCTCTTAGTATGCGGCCATGTTGCGAGAAAGCCCAAGCTATATGGTGGGATTATCTATAGGTCATCCAGTGATCAGCTGTTGCTGATGTCCCAACTGACAGCCAACCTCAACTGTTAGACGTGTGAGTGTGGAGCCCTTTGCACTGACCTGAAATTTTACCACTGTCTAACGACACTTACTCAGAATTCTGAGAGAAAATAATATAATGGTTCTGTTCTACGATGTGATAAAATTAGTGTTGAAGCTTTGTAGTAAGTAAATGCATTTTGAATTTAGGAGTAATGCCCATATTTGAGGTTGAATACCAGATTATAGGTGTTTTTAAAGAACCCAACATTTTTTAAGGCTCTTCTCATTGACGGGGGGGACCAGTGACTCTTTCCCTTGAACTAAGCTCTGTAACCATTGATTTAATATTTTCCAGATAAAGGGATATGTTGCCAGTTTTCAGGTTTATACTGTAAGAAACAGGTCACTTCCACATCCTGCTTTTGGGATGGTTGCTCCTCTAACCCAGACAGCATGCTGAGCGGGAGGCCAGATTACATAGCAAGATCATGGGTAGGTTTCCCAGTAGACAGACCCACTGGGGTCCCAGCCAATGGCCAGGATCAAGCACTTAACATGTGTAAGGAAGTGTTTGGTATAATTTCTCTTCTACCCACTGTCTAGTTGTAACCACATGACAAACAAGAACCACAAAGCAGAGCCTAGTAAAGCTCCCAGAAGTCTGAGAGATAGTAAATAAAGTGATTGCTGTTTTAAGCTTTAAGTTTTGGGGAGATTTATTACAATAGAAAGCCGACATAACAGTTAACAGTGGTTGACGAATGAATAAAAGAATTAATAATGAGCTCAGAACATTTTGATTACTAACCATATTTTCTGGAGGACTTAGACATTTGAAGTAATATCTTGGTGAAGAATTTGAGTACTGAAGAGTTCAAGGAAGTATTTTTCTAGGACAGAGAGTTAACTTGCTTTCTTTAATTCTACCTCTCAATCTTCTCTTTCCTACGTCATTGAGGAAAAGTAGTGCTCACCATGAAATAAAGCGCTGGCTCACAACTTTGTCGGTCATTATCACCACAGCAATACAAATCAGTTCTCCATTTTCAGAGTTGATAATGTAATTTGGATGCAGTCGGAAACAACTGGAGTGATTAGAGGGAAGAGCTGGATTTATAGAATAACTATGAGGTTAATAGGTCTGAAAGCAATTTATATGGCTCATTTCTATTTATTCTCCCTTTTTTGCTTAAACCAAGGCAAGGCTATGATTGTCTTTTTCATTTCCTTTTCCAGGATAAAAACACTTAAATATGGTCCCCCCTTCAAGGACTCGATCTTATATTTAATAATCAAGATAAACAAACATGAAGCATGCTTCTATCCACAGGGCCGTGCACAAGGAGGCATATTGGGCTCAGAATTGGGAAACTGTTGTTCTAGATCACAGGTCAGTACACTTTCTGTCTGTAGTAAGTCAGAGAGTAAATAATTTAGGCTTTACGGGTCATACAGTCTTAGTACAGTGCTGTGGTAGCCTGGATGTAGCCGTAGACGATATGGAAAGGAATACATTGGCCGTGTTCCAATCAAACTTCACGAACAAAATCAGGGGGCCAACTCGATTCAGCCTGCAGGCTGTCGTTTGCTGACTCCTGTTCTGGACCTTGCGTGGCAATTGGTTAGTTGTGGGGTCCAAGGATGAGCCATGCGGCAGCTGTGAGCTTCCTTTCACTTAGCGATGAAACGAGAACGAGGGCAGCAGCCTCCCTGACTTGCACAGTGTGAGGAGAGCCTAAAAGAAATGCCAGCGGACTTCTGTTGAAATCTCTAATGTGTTAGAGAAATGTCAAGTTAGTTGCTATAATTATATAGCTTTTCCCATCTCTTGGCTCTGTTCTCTTAACTCTCTTTTGTGTTTTCCCCGAGAAACTGGCATATTTCTTCTCACTGCAGAGATGTGTCCCTTGGTCTTGTGGTCCCGAATAGTCATCGTCACCCTGTGGCATTCATCTGTTGTCCTTCCTTGACCCTACTGGCTAAATTAGCTGTCACCACTGTCTGTGACATACTCTGATGATTTTTTTTTTAAATAATACTTATCACAATCTGAAATTATTTTTTTTATACCTTTGCCTCATAATTATTTGTCAGGTCCATTATGATATGGACTTATTTTCTGATTTCTTTAGTAGGATCTCCCCAGCATTTAGGACTGTGCTTGCCCTATAATATGCACCCAATGCATATTTGTTGAATGAATGAAATAAACAAAATGCACAATATTGCCTCACCCTGTGGGCAAAGGTCAGACTGCTGCCGTGTCCCTGGTCTGACCACTAGTATTCTCAGGATCTGGATTAGAAATGTAACTTCTATATCATTCAACAAAGTACACGTATTTGTTAGAATAGGTAAGGTTTGATGAAGATATTGGCAGGGGTTAATTGATAATGCCTTAACTATGGAGCGAGAACTGTACACCGCCCATTTCATTTGAGCATAATCCTTACAACACACTTTGCGTAATACTGTATAAAATGCCGCTAGATGCTTGCGTTTTCTTCCTTAGGTGAGTGTGGCTTTGGGAATTGCATTTCCTTTGCTCTGAATAAACGTTTCTCCGCCCATCATTCCAGGTATGTTGATTCATGTCTGCATGCTGTGGGGTTCTCTCCAGGTGAGATGCAGTAGCGTAGTGAGGGGTGGGGGCAAGGGGGTCTATCATGTCCCGGGCGCCAAGTGGTCTCCAAGACAAACAAGAAGAGCTACTATGCCCTCAGGGGACACCAATAGAGTGTTAAGCCCCAGGTGCCAGTTATGTTCCCTAGGCCACTGGTCTCCTGCTTCTCCCAGGGCCTCATGTGTACTGTTTACAGCAGCTGTCCCTTTTCTGCTCACTGGGTTCTTATAGCTCACGTACAAGAGGGGGCTTGGTCAGGCGCCCATCTGCAGCTTGTCTACCCGTACAGTCTTTGCCAACCGCTGGGTGTATTGTGCTTGTTCATTCTCTCCTCGTCTCTCTGTCCTCGTGCATGATGCTGCTTGGGAGTGGGACGGAGGTTCAAGGGCCACTCTCTTTTGTTGGATAAAACCTTGCCAAATTGAGCTCAGGTTGAAAGCAGATTGCCTCCTGCAGAGAAACAGGGACCCCGTGGCACGGTGTAATACTCTCAAACACTCCCTCTGGCTAACGAGGGTCAGGATTCTCCTCGGAATCCATTTCAGATTGGTAACACGCATGCACGAAATCTCCCTCATTCATTTCATGCTTACTGAAGCCAACACAGGTGTTCTGAAGGACACAGAAGAAGAGAGACAAGGGGAAGTTTCAGGTTCATTGTTGAATAGGGATTTTTTTAAGCTGGATTCCTAAAGGTTGAGTAGGTACAGAGCTTCAGCAATATAGGGGGAACCCCCTTCGTGTCTTCTCCATCTTTAAATGTAGAATGACTCCGTGCGAAGCAGAATGTTCAGGGTCTTATTGAACCGGCCTGTGGTAGAACGGCACTGACGTAACCCTGACTGCGTGAGCTCCAAGGGCTTAGAGAACAAACTGGAAATTGTTGTGTCTGTTCTCTATGTACTATTCTTCTCCTCCCCTCATAGCTGACTTAATCTGGGGACACTCTCCGAAGGTAAGGTGAGGGTGAGCGTGAGAGCAAGCTTGGGTTGGCTGGCCAAGTGATTGGAGAGCCTTCATTGGGAGTTTAAACGCTGTCTTGAAGGGTAACTAATAGGCACCTACCCATTTTAGGCAGTGAGTTATTTTGCCAAATTTACAGTTGAAAAGCCACCTCTGACTACAGTGTTGGGGGCTGCATTGGAGTATGCCAGCAGGAAAAGCAAGGAGAAGATCCCCAAACCTGGCGCAGTCTCCTGATGCAGTACAGGGAGGTGTGGTCTACGTATACATAAGCGGCTTTGGAACACTGTAGTGCCTGTGTCTGTGGCTGGGTGTGGGCGTGGCTGCATGCACTTCTCAAGAATGAGTTCTTATGAGATGATGGGGCAGAGCTAACCAAATTGGCAAGGCTTTTCCAGGAAGGCTGCTCATGTGTGGGGTCTGCAGGCAAAATAGAACTATCCAGATAGAACAAGGGAAATTATTCCCAGAAGAACACATTCCTGCTACCTCTTTATGATTAGTGATTATGCCCCGGCAGCCGGCGGGCATTTTCCACGCACTGTGACACTGGACTCTCACCAGGAAGTAGCCGTGTTGTGCACGGTTTACAGGAACCAGAACGGAGCCACACTCAGGTAAGGGGATTTTGCCTGATCTCTCCGTGGGGGCAATGTCAAGCTGTGTAGCCCAGTCTAGTTGAAATGCAGGGCCTCAAAATCACCACTATGGTCCCAGACATCCAAGCAGAGTCTGTGGTCATGTTTTGTTTTGAATCAAGCAGTTAGAAAGAGGTCAAGCTGGACATCACAGCCAGTTCTGTCTGCTTCCAAACTTTGTGCCCTTCAGTCCTCCGCAGCTCTGGAAACAAAACTGCAAAGGTCAGAATTCAAAAGCCATCCCCTTGGACATGATTCTGCTATTTGGCTAGGTCTGCCATAACAACGTATTATAAACTGGGTGGCTATCACAACAGACAGCACTGTGTCCCAGTTCCGGAGGCTGACGTCTGAGATTGCGGTGTTGGAAGGGCTGGCTCTTCCGAGAGCCACGGGGAGGCGCCTGCCCTATCTTCCGGTGGTGTGCTGGCAACGCTTTGGCATTCCCTGGCTTGTCGAAGCAGCCCCTCACCTCCACCTTCATCTTCACCTGCATTCTCCCCGTGTGGTGTCTCAGTGTCTAAATTTCCCTTTTTTTTATGGACCAGTCCTGTTGGGTTACATCCCACTGAAGGCCAGTATGACCTCATCTGAACGAAGTACATCGGTCATGATCCTTATTACACATACAGTCGCAATCTGAGTCACGGGCTCAGCACTTCAACATAGGAATTGGGCAGAAGCATACTTCCACCGTACCCGTCATCCAGAATTGTTGAGGCACAAGGCGCATGTGGAAAAGTTGCAGGGAATGACTGAGTTTTGAGAGACAGACAGGGAAGTCCCTTGGAGAGCGCCCTGGGGCCTTCCCGAGGAGTCTGTTGTCTGTACAGGATACAGAGTGGGCCAGGGCACCTGGCCGTTTCCATTCGAGTACAAGCCTGCCCTTAAGCCAGAGAACAGCCCTGTTATTCCCATCCACAGCCTCCACGAGGACCCAGGCAGAAGCACTTGATTGACAGCTTTTTTGTATAATTGACTAAGCAAGAACTTGGCTACAGGCACACTCTGCCTCTGCGTGGTACAGGATCCTCATAAGGCAGCGCGTTGTGTTCCAGGGATCCGTCCGCCAGGCCCCGCCACCGGCCACCTGTGTCTATTGATTCATTCATTAGCAGGTGTCCTGCTATCCACCTGCAGAGCACAAGTGTCTAGAGCAGTTAGAACTGACAGCGGGGGAACTCGAAGCGTCCGTGCCTCCAGTACATCTGTATGCGAGAGAGACATCGATCAGATCTGGGTTCGGGGGCGAAGAGAATGAATAAGCTGCTGCCGTGGGAGCTACACCCCAGCTCTGTATTGTCAGGAAGGCGCCCCGTATGACTGTCAGCTTCTGTCTCCCACACGGGGCCTCGCTGCCAAGTTGGATCGAAGGCACTCTCATTATCGTCGGAACAGACTCCCGGTTCCCTGTCCCGGACAGTCATAGACTGGGGCTCATTTTAAGTATTACCCATGTGGAGTTATTTTGGGTTCCAGAAGTTCACAGTTAAGTCTGTTTAAAAAACAAACAGATACTGTTCTCAGGTGAATGTGTCTGTCCTATCTGAGAGAGAGAAAGAGAGAGAAACTCATCAAGCTCCTTAATAACTCGGAATACAAATTATTTCGGATTATTTACCAATGGATCGCTACTTTTGTGCCAGAATTTAAATGGAAGTGTAGACTGACGAGCACTCACAGACGAACAGCTGTGCCGGCTTGCTTTTCACCCCGTCCCTTCCGCCAGTGACTTTTTGATTGTGACTTTTTTTTTTTACCCTATGTATTTCTGGGTTCTGTTTTTGCCAGTCTTGACTTTACAGAGCTTTATTTTTAGTCGTCATAAAAGACCGCGTTGACTGGGCATGCATGCTGTGTTCACATCTTTGTAGCTGTTCCGTAGGTTAGCTCCCTTTCAGAGAGATGAGACAGCTGAGGCTCCTAGAAGTGACATCCATCCTGAAAGCCACTTGATACAAGGGGATATCGAGACCCATGCTTCTTTGTATTAAGGCTGGGGCTGCTTCCTGGGGACTCTGTGATTCTTTGCACAGTCCGCCCGAAGGTGCTAACCATGACCCTGGTGGCCCGTAGTGCGGAGACTGGAAACACATCCGATGAGTGGGAACTTCAGGGCAGCCAAGGAAATTAACGTGGACTTCCCAGCCCCGCCCCACCCAATCAGAATTTATGGGGAAGGGGTCTGGGAAGGGGGGTGTTTTGCCCACACACCAGAAAGGATGAATGGTGAAGGGCGTGGGACACAGTCGGCTGGATGATCAGTAGACTAGCAGTTGGAAAACCAGGAGTTCTGCTCTGGTTCTGTCATTGCTTAGCTACGTGTGTGTTCTTAAGTCCATGTCTTGCATCTGCATGTGTGAAAAGAGGACAGTCGTTTAGCTGCAAAGATAGAATGAGATCAAATTTCTGAAAGCATTTCGCAAGCTGCAATGGAGTACCCGGGACAGCTGTTAGTCTTCGGAAACGGTCAGACTGACCTTTGCTTATTGGATTACATCTCTCCCTCCAATGAGTTCCACCACTTCAATAAAATGTTCAAAAACGAAAAACAAAAGAAGCTTGGCTTACATGAGAAAAAAGAATGATGTTGAAGAATGGGTTGGTTCTGGCTTCAGAAAGGATTGGTTGTGGGTCCACAGCTTCTACGTCTGCTGTGTTTCCTTCGTGCTTCCATAGAAAACTAAGCACATTCAAGGTTAATCCACTTGGACTTTGCACATATTTTAAATATGCATCCAACTAAACGAAAGCGAGTCAAATATTGTTTTCTTAAGGCTGTTGCCAAACACAACCTTATTAACTGTAGTCATATTTCACCTTCAAACATTAGGCCCAGGGTCTCCCAACTCCTGAGTCAATCTGGGAAAAGCTTGGCATTACATCAGGAGCTTTGGCAAAGTGGTACTTAGAATTATCTACCCTAAATCTAGAGCTGTGTGTTAATTTTTGTGATTATGATACCAAATGTCCAGGGAGATGGGTTAAGTCCTACCTCCCTTAACCCATCTCCCTAACCCCCTCCATATGTACTCTTCCTGTCTCTAGGTGTTTTTGATTTAACTCCCCCCCCCTTTGTGGTTTACTGAGATATAATTTACATAAATGTTATATTAATTTGAAGTATACAATAAGATAATTTGATATATGGATATTATGAACTGATTGCTCCAATTAATTCAGTTAACATCCATCACCTCACACCATTGTAACTTCTTTTCTTGTGAAGAGAACTTTTAAGATCTACTTTCTTCTAAATATACACTAATGTCATCTATGTTCACCATGCTGTACTCTGCACTGTACCCCCAGAAGCTCTGTATCCTATAACTGGAAGCTTGTATCTTGTGATTGCTTTCACCCTTGCCTCATCCCTACTCACCACTTCTGAAGACCACCAATCTGTTCTCTGTTTGTATATGAATTTGCATTTTTTTTAAGATTCTACATGTAAGTGAGATCAGAAAACACTTGTCAGACTGATTTTACTTAGCATAATCTTTCAAGGTCCACCCATATGGTATCTAATGATAGGATTCCCTTATGTCTACATGTTACTCCATTGTGTATATAGATACACATTTCTTTATCCATTCATCCATTGATAGACACTTAGGCTGTTTCCTGTCTTGGCCATTGTAAGTAATGTTGCAAAGAACATAGGGTTACAGATATCTCTTCAACATGGCAACTTTATTTCATTGAGATAGATAAACAAAAGTGGGATTGCTGGATTATATGAGTTCTAATTGTAATAGCTCGAAGGAGTTCTGATTTACCTTTCAAGTTTTGTCTGAATGTAAGCTTGGCTATGATTTGAACCTCCAACCTAAGTCTCATATTCCCCTTTTTCTGGAATTTAAACTCCTTCTTGCCATCCCTGGTATCCCTCACATAAGGAGCCATCGTTGATATTAGACATGCCACTTTAAGTGGGAACCAACCTCATCTTGACAACTGGCCTTTCCAGGCACTTGAGTGAATTTGAACCTTTTTCAAATTCTCGATTATAATTCTGCACTGTGTCCCATCTCCCATCTCCTCTCACTTACCCAAGGACTTGGCTTCAGAAATGTTTCTCTTTCTCATCTCATCACTGTTTCTGCCTCTCTATTAGGCCATTCACATCAACACACGAGCACACAGTGACTATTGCAAAGCAACAAGGCAGAGTCTCTGATCCTTTTTACTTCTCTGGCTGCTGGCACATGTCAATCTGTTTGTTTATAGTAAAACTATTTTAAAGTTTTGTCTTTACTCACTCCCCATTTTCACTTCGTCCCCACCCACCCTTGATCCCTGCATAGCCCATCAGATTATGAACCGTCAGTCTCTACCTAATGGCCTCCCTGTTGCCAAGCCCAGTGGTATGCAGCTCCATCCCTTCCTGCCCGATCAGTGGTACGCTGATCTATGCCACATCGGACTGTTTTCTTAGTTGGCCTTCAAGTTTCTCAAGCCAGTTCCCCTCCCACATTCCTCCTTTCTCCTCCTCACTCTCCTGCACCAGTTCTTCCTCATCTCTTCGGTCTCTAAACATTGAGAGAATCAGACCCGGTATCTCGGTCTTTCTGCTCCTCTCTCTCTCTGCTGGAGTGGACTGGAGCAGGTCTCACTGGAAAGACTAAGACAGATTCAACCGCGGATGAAGTAGACGCGCAACCAAGAAGCCAGACGAGACTCACCCACGTGCTTTCCCTCCAGCACACAAGTTTCTCAAGATATTCCCAGTGGCATGGAGACGGATAACTCAGGGTTTCTCGGTTCCTTGTCAAAGCCACCAAAAGGTTCAAAGAAAGGTTTGACAAAGGTGAGATTCTGGCAAGCACAGTAGACGGAGGCTGTGAATTTCTGAACGCAAGGTTTTTGTTTGGACTAAAGGAACAAAGATGAATGGAGAGGAGAAACAAAAGAGCCCATTTTTTTCCTGTAAATCTTTTGGTGCTCTTGCAACAATGAGGACTTGTTTCTTCTGGGGACACAAGGTTCCTAGGTGGGAATGTGATAAGGAAAGTGAAATAAAAGGAGAAAATAACAAGAAACAAATAACCTGAGGGTTCCGAGATACGTCCTCCTTCTTGGCTCTGTTTTATATCTTAATTGTTGTTGGTTTTATTTCCATTTTTTCACAGCAAGTTTTCTGAGGAAAGGCACAGCTTTTTACAATGCCGACACTCAATCAGTATGCATTGCAGAGCATGTGCCTCCGAGCTCTCTAGCACAGTAATTTTGCAAATTATTTTATTTTTTTTTTAGAAATAAGCCATTGTCATGTAACTAAAGGCAGGATTTGGGAGCAAAAGAGATAATTTAACTAAGGAATAATGGCAAGAATTGCACAGAAAGAATTTCTAATCATAGGGTTTTGCATTACAGAAAGATATGATTTCTGGTCATTATTTGGTCCTAACTAAGATTAAATGACCCAATGATTTTGAAGAGTTATATACATATTCCCATCCATAAACATTTTTATGATGTTGTCATCTCTGCTCCAGCAGGACCATCGATGGTAGCACACTAGAGATGAAGTAAGATGCCTCAGGTAGCTGAGACAACCGTAACTGGCAGTGAGACGTAGGATGGAGATACAAAAAACACCAATACCTGTAGGTATCTGTAGCTCATTAGAAATGTTATCCCCCAACTGACATAAGAAACAAAGACGACTCTTCCCACATAAAGTCAGAGAGAGGAGCATGATGTCACTGACTGTGAGGAAGGTAGGCATGTGACAATGCCTAAGAGGTTAAGGTTTTCTTCGCTGTTCTCATTTCCATGAATGCCGGTGTCAAGCATGGGTTACAGAATGAAAGAAACAGCCAGGACCATGGGACTGAGGACACGCTATAACAGAAACTAAAGAGGTTACAGAGGGCTGAAAGATACAGTAAACAGTCCTTCATGGAGGAAGGACAGGAAAAACAAGGTCCCAAGGAAGAGAAATTTATCAGACAGGAATTAAAAACAGAGAAATGACTTAGATGATCTTGAGTTCAATTGTCTAGTCTGTGTCAGAAAAATTACATATTTGATACTGATTTAACAAAAATAAAAGTCTTAAAGATGATATCATAAAAAACATGTCAGTGAGTAGCTTAAAATTCTGGAGTGAGAAACTATATCCCTAAGGACAGGAGTCAGGCAAATATTGTTTAATTTTTAAAAATAAGATGCAAAGTAGATGTAGAATATTCAAAGGTTGTGATTGGACACAAGTATTTAGCATAATGCTTATTGCAGACAAGTCATCAAAAAGGAATTGTTGAATGATTAAATGAATTGGTACTTAAGTAAAAGGCAAGAAAGGCTAAGAAAACAGCCCTGGTTTATGAAAGATAAGTCAGGGCAAACTCAACTTTTTTCATTCTGGGCAGGACTTAGAAATAAATACATGTGTCTTACCTGGATTTGGCATTTGGCAAAAATCTCATGGTTCCATCACGTTTGAGATACAGAAATGTGAGTTATGTGGCAGCACAATAATTTAATTCATAGATGATAGCATAAGTCACAGAGACAAAAATGAATGAATCAATGTCAAACTCAACTGAGGTGTTCAGTGATGGATCTGAGGGTCTTTAACCCTGTTATATTCCACGTTTTAACTAACTGACGATCTGATTACAGATACATGGATAATTGCAGATAGTGATAGAATCAAGATTCTCCAAGATCCTGACAATGTCTGGTAATTGTAGAAGAAGGAAGGAAAGAAGGGAAGGAAGGAAGGAAGGAAGGAAGGAAGGAAGGAAGGAAGGAAGGAAGGAAGGAAGGAAAGGAGGGAGGAAAGAATGGAGGAAGAAAAGGAGGGAGGGAGGGAGAAAATTTTTATTTCTAGTGTTTTTAATTGCAACTATGAATTCACAAGCTCTTGCTGGGTCCCTCTCCCTCCTGCATCTGATTTATCTCTTTCAGAGTTCTGAGAAATGTAGCAACATGAATAGAGACAACAATAAGACTTATGTGTACTTTTCATTAATTTTAAAAATATGATCTGCCTCAATTTACTGGTGTTCAGCTCACAATGATCATCTCTCATCTTAAGTAGCATGGAATAGTCTCCTTTTCTTTCTTTTGATTAAAAGTTGAAGATAAGCTTAAGGAGTCAGCTATTTGCTATATTTTCTTGGGAGAAGTCTTTCTCCTTTGGCATCTTAAAATCCAAATTTAATATCACAGTTAGAAGCATCTCCACTTCCAGACTGCCAGCCTACAAAATAGATTTCTCTTAGATCATATTATATATAGTTATTTTGTTCATTTATTCATTCATTTACTGATTAATCAAGTACTAACTTTGTGCTAGCAGAATTGAAATTGCCAAGGTAGAGTTTGCCCTTTATAAGATAATAACTGATAAGAGTATGCACACAAAACATTAATAAGTAATTATAATACAGTATGTTGAGTTAAATAATAAAGGTAAACATGGGAGTTATGGGAAAATATAGGGACTGGGAGAGTCTAGGGGAAAAGCCACAAATGGGGCAGCAAAATGTCTGATATGTATTAAAATTAAATCAGAAACTAAAAAAAAAGAACAAAACTGTACAAATTAAAGGCAGAATTGGGAGAAAGAATCCTGTGGTTGCATAAAAAGTATCTCACTCTCTTTGAGCAGCAACTTGCAGCTTTTCCAATTCATAACACACATAAACTAATTGCTAAAATTGTGCAGCAAACCAAAAATATATATATATTCCCCATCTAACAAAAAGAAAAGTATAATTTTGATTTATTCACACCGAATGGATATTGTTGTGTTGGCTATTGTCATTTTCTTATTTGACAATCTCATGGAAAAGAGGTCAGTGCCCCTGTCCTCTTGGAGACATAAAGGGTCAATTCCCTTTGGTTTCTTCCTCACGAAGCACTGAACTTGCAGAGGATAGACCCAAAATCTTGACCAACACTCTCTCTAGTGGTGAACCTACGAACTACCCCTCTGCAGTTTCCTACGTTGCAAGAACATGAGTAAGATGGAGCATGTGAAGGTAAAACCAGTGTTTAATATTTGTTGAATCCTGTAAGAATAATACATCAGTACTGTAGCAATATTGTCTGCCACTAAGCAATTCCAACAATTCAAAACCTGGTGCTGGCTTTGTGTGCTTTCTCATGAAACCTTTCCTGTTGGGGTTTATCTCTCCAATACCTCTGATGTATGTCTCTCTCTGCGTTTACTACGTGATGTGAAGAATGGGCAGAGAGGGTATGAATGGTGGACCGTCTAGCAAGATTAGTAACGTTAGCTTTGCCTAGAAAATGCTATTGTAAAGCCTTCCTGAATAATACATGTCTTTCTGACCTCTGGCCTCTTGAAATTCTTAAATTTACTATTATTTTTTTTTACATCTTTTACAAATAATTGTAGAATACTGAGATCTCTATTAAGACCTAGAAGCGTACGGAAAGGAAATCAAACCGGGATACCGAATGCTCTGTGCTTTGGACTTGGGTTGAGCTGGGCATCCCCACAGCTGCACTCTCAGCTCCTCTACAAACACCAACATGAAACAACCGTAATAGTCTAATACCGACTGGTGGGGTGAATTATGGGCCCTCCACACAATGGGACGCACTACAGTCACAAAAGCACGATGGTGTGGAGGGATGTTTGCTGCCATGGAAAATGGCTCAGAACGTATCATCAACTGAAAAAGTGCAGTCGTTGAGAAGCAGGTGCAACATTACTGTAAAATTATATAATGCATAGTTTGTGTGTTTATGTGGATATAGAAATGTCTGAACTGCTCATCAAAATATTAATAATGATTATCTCTCTGTGTTTACTACTTGATGTGAAGAAGAGGCAGAGAGGGTATGAATGGTGGGAAGGGTGATTTCAAAGGACTCTTTCTTCCTTTCTGTTTTTTAAGCGGTAGATTCTATTTCCTTTATTTTCTTTTTGTGAAGACATAAAATGCATGGATTACACGACATTATAAAAGGAATGTCTCCTGAACTAGATAGTCTGAGAGGTTGGAAGAACCTGTATGCTGATAGGAACATAAAATAGCTAACTAACTAGGGCCTGCACCCAACTAGGACACTTGTATACATCAGCAGTGAGCTTTCTCGTCATTCCGTTTCTCATAATCAACCTTATCCCCAGCCAAGAGGAAACACAGAAAGCCGGCATACTAACCCCCTGGCGTTCTTGCAGATGCCGCTTGGAGGATGACGGTCACAGGCCCCTGCCTGCTGGCAGTCATGTTCTTCTAGACACCTGTCCCATGGAGCGCAGGCTGGACTTAGTTGCTCCCTCCTAATGAACAGAATACGGCCAGCGTGTTGCTTGTGAAGCAGAGAGTAGGTCATACAGAGCCTGGTGTCACCTGCTCACTCTCTTTCTCACTGTATCACTCACTTTAGGGGAAGCCAGCTGCCATGTCAGAAACAGCCTGAGGAGAGGCTAAGAGGTAAGAAACCGAGGTCCCCATCAACAGCCAGGGAGACTCTGAGACCTCCCACAATGCAGATGACGGCAGCCCCGGCAAACAGCCGGAGGGGATCTCAGGAGAGACCGTGAGCCAGACTCACCCAGCGAGGCCCGTCTGGACTCCTGACCCAACTAGCAGACGGCATAATAAATGTGTGTTGCCATACACTGGTCGAGCTTTTGGCAAAATCTACCACCAAGCGATGGGTAACGGATCCATTCCGAGCCCACTGGATGAGACTCCCGCCATGCAAGTGTGCAGGAAAGGAACCCAGCCTCAACCAGCTGTTGGCTGTGTGCCAGCCCCCTCCCCCACTGGTGAAGGCATCCTGGAGTGGGCTGGTGCGTGTTCTTCACTATAAAGGCTACTCCTTGTCCCTGGCACTAGGTAGCTAAGTCTGCTATCTATTCAGTTAAAACAAGTGCCCGCTGATTCGGGGTGGAAAGCTGGTCGGGAATGGAGATTGAGACGACACACTGCTTGTTCCCGCTGCTGATCTGTATCCCTCAGCGCCGCTTTCGGGGGGCTGATCTGTCACTCAAACTTCTTTCCCACACTTGCTTCCACTGCTGCTCACTCAGCACGGAGAGCAACATCTCTCCTGGGACAAGAGTCGGAAGATCAGAGGCACTTGTTAGTCATGGGAAATGATGATGATTTACTATCAAATTTCAAAAAAAAAATTGGAAAGCACTTTCATTTTGGTTATGATGGATAATGGATATTGGACTTATTCTTTGTCTGGAAAAGAAACGACAATGACAAAAACTGGATAGAATATATGCAAATGTTTTCAGGCCTTGGGAACAGATATCACAAAGCTGTGGTCCGTAAAGTGTCATAAAACACAACCCAGAAACAAGACAGAGGAGACAAATAATAAACAAACAACAACATGAAAGGCTTAAATGCAGTAGTGTTAATATTCACATTACATGTAAATGAACTAAGCATGCTAGTAAAAGACAGATATTATTAGACTAAAGAAATAAACAAGATCTAGCACTGTGCTGTTTACATGAAACAAACTTTAAATAGAAAGACATAAAGAACTTAAAAGGATGCGAAACACTATTTGTAAGAAAGCCAGAATGGCTGTAGTGATATCAGACAGTGCAGAAGTGTCATTTTCTTAAGGAGACGTAAGAAATCTTAAACACCTCTGATAATAGAGCTTTAAAATACACAAATAAATCTGATATAACTAAATACACTAATTAAAAAATATCAATGCAGTTTGAGATTTTAACATTTCTCTCCCCAAAATTGATAGAAATAGTGGACGAAGTACCACTAAGAATCTAGAAGATCTGAAAAACATTATGAAATAATTTAACCTAGTCAAATTTTTTTTTTTTATTCAGTGAGAGGAGGGGAGCAGAGACAGACTCCAGCATACTTCCCAACTGGGACCCACCTAGGAAGATCAGTAGGGGGCGATGCTGTGCCCATCTGGGGTTGTTGCTTTGTTGCCACTGTAGCCATTTTTTAGCACCTGAGGTGGAGGCCATGAGTCCATCCTCAGTGCCCAGGGCCAACTTGTTCTAATTGAGCCATGACTGCAGGAGGGGAAGAGGAGAGAGAGAGAGAAGTGAAAGGGGGAGGAGTGGACAAGTAGATAGGTGCTTCTCCTGTGTGCCCTGACCAGGAATTGAACCCTGTACATCTACGCGCTGGGCACACATTCTACCAGTAAGCCAACTGGCCAGGGCAAAGTTGATAAAATTTTAACCAAGTGAATTATATTGAGTCTGTCGATATGAAATTGTAAAAGAAAAAAAAGAAAAGAAAAGAAAAAAAAGTCTTCTAAATCACCCATATAAAGAAATAATTTGTAATATTTAGCATTAATTAATATTTATTATTTAAAGAAATAATGTGTAACATTTAATATGAATTAATATTCAATTAATCCTAAATACAAAATAATAAAGGACAAAATTTTTAAATAATTATGAAATACTTGTTAATATTATAAAATGAATGTTTATAGTAAAAGAAGAAAGTTCTGGAATGCAGTTAAGCACTGATTAGAAGAAAATTTATAGCTTCTAATAATTTTATAAGAACATAGGTAAAATGAGCAATCTAAGCTTAAACATTAAGAAGTTAGTAAAATAAAAGCAAACTAAATGAAAACTAAGTCAAAGGAAGGAAGCAGTGCAGATAAAGCAGAGTTACATACAAGAGCGAGCAAACGATAAATTCACCGAAATCAAAGAGCGATTCTTTGAAAAGAAAGATACGGATAGAAAGAGAAGAGATAGAACATAAATCAACAATATCAGGAATGAAGGGGATGATGTCACTAAGAATTTGACCAGTATGTAAAGAATTCTCAGAGATAATTATGAAACTCTTTATGCTTATAAGTTCTTCAGTTAAAATAAAATGGAAGATTTTCTTCAAGACACATGTTACCAAAATCGTCTCGAGAAGAAATAGGACATCTGAATAGCCTTATATTTATTAGAAAAAGTTAATTTGTACTCATTTTCCACAGAGAAAATTTCAGAAATGCATGGCTTTTTTGCTGAAGCCTAGCAAGCATTTAAAAGACTACACAAATTCTTCCAGAAAATCAAGAAGAAAAGTACTTTCCAACTCATTTTGTGAGGCATCAGTTTTTCTGTTTTTTTTTTTGTTTTTTTTTTTTTTTTTACAGGGACAGAGAGAGAGTCAGAGAGAGGGATAGATAGGGACAGACAGACAGGAATGGAGAGAGGTGAGAAGCATCAATCATTAGTTTTTCATTGCCGTCGCAACACCTTAGTTGTTCATTGATTGCTTTCTCGCATGTGCCTTGACCGCGGGCCTTCAGCAGACCGAGCAACCCCTTGCTGGAGCCAGCGACCTTGGGTCCAAACTGATGAGCTTTTGCTCAAGCCAGACGGGGCCGCACTCAAGCTGGCGAGCTCCGGGTCTTGAACCTGGGTCTTCCGCATCCCATTCCGACGCTCTATCCACTGTGCCACCGCCTGGTCAGGCTGTGAGGCATCATTTTAAGACACCAAACCTCGACAAACACATAACAAGAAGTAAAAACTCAAGACTGATCTCTCTATTAAACAGACACAATAATATTTGAGAAAATAGTTACTAAAAATTATTTCTTATAATTTATAAAAATGATAATACACTATGATCACATCAAATTTATTCAAAGCAACAGGGTTTGTTAAACATGAGCAAATAAATCAATATATTTCAGTATTATTGACAGATAAAGAAAAAATCTACAGTCATCTTTATCAATGCAAGAAGAAAATTGATCTAAACTCTAAGCAAAGGTAGAATCAATGGGCTTTTTGAACCTGATAAAAGCCATCTGTGAATAATCTATAGCTAACATCATATTTAATGGTAAAAACATAATAAAACCAAGACAAAGATGTCTCTTCATATCACCTGCACTCACTAATGGACTGGAGTCACTGACTGGTGCAGTAAGACAATAAAGAAACAAACAAAAAGACACACTTACATCTGCAATGACATAAAAAAATCAAACACTTAGCAATCAACATAGCTAAAGGTTTTTAAGGCCTTTGTAAAAACTATAAAGCTTTGCTGAAATAATTTTCAAAATCTAAATAAATGCAGAAATATACCATAGTCATGTTTTAGAAGAGTCAGTATTTTATCCAGTGTTAATGCTTCTCAATTTGCCCAATAGATTCCACACAATAGCAAACAAATGACAAGAGGGTTCTGTTGCAGGAATGTGTAAGTCAAACTCTCAAGCCAAAACTTAGAATTGTCATCACTTAAAATTACCTAAGTGGTTTTGGAAAAGAAAACAAAGTTGAATTCAATATAAAACTTCAGTAATCAAGAATGTGTGAACTTTGCATAAAGAAAAATAGGGCATTGTAACAAATTATAGTTTTTACAGATATACCCATAATTATCTCCAATTAATTCTCAACAAAAGGCAACAAATCAATTCCAATGAATAAGTTAATTATTTTAAATGCATTAGGTAAAAGCAGTTGGATATCTGCGTGGAATAACATGAATCTCAACTCCTACATTACACTATGCACAAAAAATAAGTTGTATATACCAGACACCTGAAATAAAAGCTAATTATATAAAGTTTCTAGAAAAAAACATAGGAGTCATCTTTGTGACTGGCAAGAAAAGGTTTCTTTCTGAGGACAGGCCTCAGGGGATGTAGTAAAAAAATAACAAATTGAATTTTATAAAAATTAAATTCCTCAGTTCATGAAGGGCTTCTGAAAGAAACGTAAAAGCAGACCACAGACTGAAGATAACATCGTATACCTGCATACAAATATCTGAGAAAATGGAGATAAACAATGGTGCATAAACATATTTAAATTTTTTTCTGAAGTGATGCACATTATTAGACATCAAAGAAAGGCAAATACGAACAGCAACAAGGTGCCACGCACACCCACAGGGAAAGCTGGGTGGCTGCACCCACGTGGGCAACTCTGAGAGCCTTCAATTCTTATGCAAGGCTTTTGAGAGGTTGAATAGCTCCCCATCTGCTGTGCAAAACTTTCTGATAGTTTCCTACAACGTTCAGTATGCAACTCTCCAGTGATTGAAGTAGTCCGCTCTTATGTGAATACCCAAGAGAAACAAAGACCATGTGCCACAATAAGCCTTTTTTTAAAAAAATGATCAGAACAGCTTTGGTCATCACAGGAAATTAAAAAAAATAAATTCAAAATAACTCCCATATCCATTAATAGGATAGTATATAAATAAATCACACTACATTTATACAGTAAGATATCACTCAGCAATACAAGATGGGGCAAAAGTAGGTTTAAAGTTGCTTGTATGGGCAATAACACAATAATAAATAATACTACAAGAATAATCTCTGTTTTGTGTACTCAAAACTATGAACTGCCTTTGCCCCACCTTGTATACACAACTACTGGCACATGGAATGACATGACTGAATATAAAAAAATAATGAAACAAACTCATAATCTTGAGTCAATAAATTCAGAACAAAAAGGAAAAGCACATATTGTAAGGTTCCATTCTGCTAGAGGCCACACTTAATGTATAGTGGTTGGAATCAGAGTCACTCTACGTCATTATGTTAGTCCGCCCAGGCTGCCGAAGCAGAATTACCATAGACTGTGGGGCTTAAACAAAAGAAATTTATTTTCTCACGTTTCTGGAGGCTAGAAGACCAAGATCAAGGGGCCATCAGCGCTGGTTTCTGGTGAGAGTTCTCTTCCTGGTTTGTAGACACCTGCCTTCTCCCTGTGTCCTCGCCTGACTTTTCTTCTGTGCATCTAGGGAGAGAGTGTCGCTGCCCCTTCTTCTGAGAACCCAGTCCTATTAAATTGGGACTCCATCTCTAGGATCTCATTTAAACTCAATTACCCCCTTATAATTCATCCCAATGTCCAAATACAGTCACATGGGTCACATGGGAGGTGTCTTAGGGCTTCATCATATAGATGGGGAAGGGGTAGCAATTCAGTCCACAATGTGATAGACTTAAAAAGAGAGAAAAACAAGAAACAGGGAAAGACATGTTTATCTTCTTTGCAAATTTTTATTTCCAGGGATCAAAAGACTTTATAATATTCAAGGTCACATTTCTATACAGAAGTATCATAAAAAAATGTTCTGAAGTGTTAATCAAAGGAAGCAGATGTAGTAGGGTGAAATTCAACACAATTGAGCTATTTTGATGACACTGGCCTTAGAGGCAAAAATATTTAGTTAGGAAAGGGGTCAGGTATGAGGTAGCTTTCTTTTAACTAAGGCCTTTGATTTGGCTAGGCTAATGCAAAGCCACATATGCCAGTATAAATAATAATTCTCACTAATCCATTTGTCCTTCTGACACATTAGAGTAATTTTCCAAGTTTCCACATCAATCACCCACCTTCACTTATTACACATGTGACAAATTACTATTTGATAAAAATCCAATTCAATTCCAGAGTCAAAGTTGCATTGGAAATAAGCTCTTGAGGGATGGGTAAATTTGAGAAGTTCAAAATGTTAGTGCTTAGTTTTTCCTTCTTCTTCACAGGGATCGCTGTAGGGATCCATGGGAAATGCCTTCCCAGGTGACCCCCTCTCCATATGAACATCTGTGCTACACCCAGAAAAGGCAAGAGCTTTCCTCCCGTTTTTTGCACTCAGCACACTTTGGGAATGTTTTCCATTTCCAAGCACTGTGGTGGGGGCTAGAGATGAGAGATGAGTCTGTGCTCTGTTGTGAGAGCACCCACATCTACAGAGGTCATTCTGGGAGGTGTGGTGGGAGCCTGGGGACACGAGGTGATGAAGCCGTTCCTGGGACTGACAAGGAGAGCCGATGTGGGTGGGAGCTTTGGCTCTTGGAGTAAATTGTAATGTGCTGGTAGAGGTAGAGCGGAAAATTCCAGGCTCTAGGACGAGCATGAAATACTACATGGCTTGGAGAGAGTCTGGCATATGTTCTAGAACTCAGTGGCTCCATATGTCCGAGAAAGATCTTAAGAGGTGCTGTTTGATTAAAAATGCAACCTCATGGGCATTTACTTACTCTTTTATAAGTTAGCATCGCTTCCAGGTGCGATTAAACATAGCTCTCCTTTGCATTGAGATTACAGGCTGATCCATTTCACATGCAAATTATGTCTAGTTCCCATGACCCCTGCCAGGTTAGACTACTGCCAAGTTATCTCACGTTTAAGGCTTGGTTAAAGCTGTGCAGACAATGTAGGGGTCACGTCAATTGCTAATGTGTTCAGTTCTTTTTCTTTCTTTTTTTTTCTTTTTAGTCGGTTGTCTCGTACATCGTTAACCATATGATCATTCCAATTACAAATTCCAAACCTAAATCTGCTAGTTGCCTGACATTTTTGGAGCCTGCCTGTTACTGGTTCAAAGTTTTTGTGTCCAACACTCCAACATTTCAAAAGACAAATATTCAAAATGTCAAGCTTTGGAGTGAGGAAAGGTGTATTGATCGAGAAGGCACCAGCTTGAGAAAGTGGAAGCCTTCGAAGGTTCCTCAAATCCATCTTCTGAGAGGCTAGAATTCAGGCTTCTTTCATGTCACTCAGAAGGAAGAATGGAAGGGCCAAGCAGGGACTGAAGACCGAATACATCTGGAAGCAAACAGATACCCAAGTAAAAGCACGGACTCTCTGAATCTCTTTGTTTTCATTCCGGTGACCCCTGCTAATTGGAGCCCAGTCTTGAGACTCCTGCAAACCTTTGATCAAGAGTGGTTATTCTGTCCATACTTCCCCACTTCTTCTAGTAAGAATGCATTCTGGAAAAGGGCCATCATTCCAAAAACTCAAGCCTCAAGCAGAATTCCCCCAATAGTTAGTGGGTCTGTAGCGGGAACTAGTCCCTGAAGGCCATGGGAGAAGTGCAGGCTAGAATTAAGGAGTCAAAGAGATCAGGTGTGTCAGTATGTCTCATGTCCACAGGTAATCTCTCCCTGGGTCTCTACAAAAACAATCTGATAAGCATCACTTTTTCTCTTTTAAGAGGAAGATACCAAAGCCGGAAGGATTTTAGATGCTTGCCTGAGGTCACACAAGGAATAGACAGCCCACTCCAATGAGGATCTAAGAGTTTGAGACTTCCTTGTCTGCACTGCACCAGACTCAGGTGATCAATAAGCAGACCCCCTGGCCCATGAGTTACGGGTGAAGCGATTTGGATTTTTCACTTTGGTGCTTACTGTATTCTGGATCCAACCCTCTTACTGCCTCCTTAGTAATCATTGCATACTGAGCAAGGGGGAAATAAAGGCCCCTCTCCTCAGGGGGTTGTTTCCTCTCTGGTTCTTGTCTAATCTTATCTCCTGCCCCTTCTTGGTATACATGTACTTTCCATGAGAGGGGACAACTGCTAACCACAGCCACACACACCCCTTCTGTGTCTACAGCCATGCCTCCTCGGTGTCTTCATTCCCCGGCGGCACACCATCTCTGCTCCTTACGCCAGATGAAAATCTGTTTATAGTTATTCAGATTATACATCCATCAACCAATTAAAGATACATTCTTTTTTTATTTTTATTTGTAACAAAGACAGAGATAGGGACAGACAGACAGGAAGGGAGTGAGATGAGAAGCATCAATTCTCTGTTGTGGCAACTTAGTTGCTCATTGATTGCTTTCTCAGATGTGCCTCGACCTGGGGGCCTGGGGGGGGGGGCTAGAGCAGACCCAGTGACCCCTTGCTAAAGCCGGCAACCTTGGGCTCAAGCTGGCGAGCTTTTGCTCAAACCAGATGAGCCCACACTCAAGCTGGCGACCTCGGGGTCTCGAACCTGGGTCTTCCACATCCCAGTCCGACGCTCTATCCACTGCACCATCGCCTGGTCAGGCAAAGATACACTTTTAATTTTCACTCTGACCTGGAACAGTAATGGCACCTGGGCTGTAGATGGTGTGAGGTGCTGACCTGGTTCACCGGGGATGGCGATGTTTCCAGATTCCCAGTCTGTCAGTGTGGAAGGCAGATGGGTGCCCCTCTGGGACCTACAGGAACAAGCCGGCTTCACGGTGACCTTCTCTCAGCTCTAGAAATTCTGGTCTTGCTTCCCCTGCCCTCCTTGGTTCTTTTAGCCATGTTTATCTCATACTTCTAATTGTTTGCTTATAGAATACCCACGACTTGAAAAAATTAAAATCTGGGGAAGGCAGGGAGTGGAGGCCCTGTTTTACTCACTGGGCTTCCCGCTCTCGGTCTGGCAAACCGTGAGTGCTCTTTTAATTTGTGGCAGGTCATTTTGCAGGAGGACACGGAGTTAACATATTATTCTCACAAAAGTAACAGCATTATAGTTGTGGGTTTTCCATGTCCAAGGGGCACACACACCTTAGCGCTTAGATCAGGCTAGATTACGTCACCCAGGGTCTGATCTCTTCACTGGGTTAATAATATAGTTAAGTGCTGGACCTCTTACAGAATGTCTAGCTGTAACACATTAGCATAAAAAAGAACAAGATCAATCGTATAACTCATCACTCTTGTAGCTCCTGTGTTTGTTGGCGTCAACATTGTTGCAGTTGTCACCTTTTTTTTTTTTTAGAGATAAAGCGATTTTTATGTGTTTGATCCTAAAATGCATATGTATATATATGCAGGTAGATCAAACTATTATATTTATTAATTCTTCCTTTTCTTCTCACGTAAGCAAATGTAACAGAGACTGGCGACAGTTGACTTGCCTTATATAACTCAGCTTGTAAACAGCGGAGATGGAATTCAGCCCCGCCCTCTGACGGCAGGTCGTGAGGTCTTCAGAAATGTTGGTGTGGCCTGTTCCACAGCATATCAAGATCTTATCGCGAGACAAGCCAACCCGCCCCGTGACCTTTCTTGTCAGTTTTCCTCTTCACGGTAAATGTACTTCCAGAAACGCAGCGCCCCGCCCTGTGCCACATCCTCTCCTAAGCTTAGTCATCTCGTCCTGTGCCAACGATTTAACTCATTCTAGCTCTAGTGCTAGAATTCGTAGTCCCTGTAACTACGAATGCCCGTCTTTGTGTCTGGATAATATCGCTGTTTATTTTCCCAAAGTCCTTAAATACCATCTCTGGTATTTACACTTTTGGAGGGGGTAAAAAAAGAAGCAGGACTTTTGCTTTAAGTGTAACATAAAATTCAATTCTTAGTTCTGAGTGTGTGGTAATCATGCAAGACATCTTATTTTTAAAAATACCTTATAAAATAAAGATTCTAGTCCAAACAGATCATAAATAATATTCTCAGGGAACACAGGAGCAAGGTATTCAGTTGTATAAATCTTTCCCAAATTTATGGAGAAAGCTACGTTAAATTTTAAGTGTTCTCAACTTTGAGGTGTTGCTCCCCTGGTCTCTTCCTCAGCTCCTAGGACACATCAACAAAAGACAACTGATTGTACACAGAGTAAGTAAGCAGACATCAATAACAAAAACAGTAAAAATCTTTGTTGAGAAGACACCCTCTCACCAATTTCTCCCTCAACCCTCTTACAACAATATGATCTTCACACACACCCATTCATGTGTCATAATAACATTTCCTGATAGTAAAGACTTATTTATGTGATAAACTTAAAGATATGATGAAATCACTGCAACACAGAATTCTACGGAGACCCTCAGAGCATCGTCGTGTGCATAGAAGTCCGTGACTCCCTGGACGAGATATGAAAGCTCTCCCACTAGGCAGCCGTTTATTGTACACAAAGTGCTGTCTGAAACCAGGGCTGTCCGAACAAATCGGTCAGTTAGGATAATCCTCATATGCACAAATCGAAAAGTTTAAAGAATGAAGGCACCCAGAAGATTTACAGCATGACAAAACATGAGAGGAGGGGAAGTAGCCCCTGAGGAATGTTTGTCTCTTTTGTTTTGTTGCAAATGCTGGGGCATCAAAGCATCTCCATGTTGCTAGCTGTGTTGTAAACACTCATACACACGTGTACTCTCAGCCTGCAGCTCAGGAGCGGCTTACTGAGCCCGTATTCTGTGCCGTGTGCGGTGCAATTCGCAGCACTAATTTCAAGTAGCGTCTGCGGTCCAGCGTAGCGTGTGGCTGTGCGTGCGGCTGTGCGTGCGGCACACTCTCAGGACCGCACGCAGAGTTCAAGTCCCTCCGTATTCGCACCTGCGCCGCCCTCCTACGCCAGTATGGACAGAGAGCTCCATTCAGCTCGAGAGCTCTAAAGGAAACGGGGGTGACAGGGACGTCGGGACGATGAAAGGGTCAAGACTGGAAGCAGAGACGCCAGGGCAAGACTGTAATAAGATATGATAAGGGTCTGGACAGAATCCACAGAAGCAGGCTGGAAAAAGTGGGAGCGGATGTGAATGAGTTTTAGAGAACACAACACATTTTTCCGCCAGATGAAACAGGGAGCAATCAGTGGAAAAGCGTGCTTTGGTTTAACTTCCTAAGTAAGGAAGAGGTATTTAAAAGAGAAAGGAGTCTGTGGGAAACGAGAGCATGGTTTTTGACCACCGATTTTGAGTGCCTGGGGATGTACGGGAAGAGTTATCTAAACAGAAAGGACTCTCTAGTAAGCGACCACTGATGGGAGGGCGTTAGGATTTCTCTCCCCACTTGTCTGCTTCCGCTTTCTCTCCAAGTTAGGGCTTCCTTGTATCAGGCATGTAGCTGAGACGAGGTAAGTTCTCCCTCGCCCGTTGTACACTGAGGTACACACGGTGGAGCTGGAATCTTAAGAAAAGTGGCTGTGGCCATATCTCTAGTTTCTTTGGGATCATTCTGGTTTAAAGGGTGGACGTAGCTCAATTTTGAACAGCACTCATTTTCTCTTTGGAAAAAAGAAAGTTCTAGGTTGTTCATCTATGCCGTTATCACTGCCATCACCACCACCACCACCACCACCACCATCTTTGTGATACCGATAATTGTTACTTTATATCGTCTCTCAGAGTTTAAAAGCATTTTCACATGTTTTATCTACTTGGACCCTTACAGTAATCCTGTAGGGGGGGGAGGGGCAAATTTTGTTTCCATTTTTAAATAAAGAAACTGGGCTGTTGGTAGCTGCACAGATACAAGGATGCCCAGGAGGGAAGCAGGGCTCCAACCTACGTCTCTTGAGTGCCCATCTGTGCTCACTGCGCCCTGTTGCTTTCTCAACTTGCAACTCTCATGATTTTTAATTTAATGATTGGATGGGGCGAAAATTCAAAAATCTAAAACCAGTGGGAGATTATCTGGTGATGTAAGGCAAACATTAACAGGAACTTTTTAAGAGAGCTGCCCTTGGTTCACAAGTTCACATTTCTATGCCCAGATGTTTCCTCTTGCTCACCCTGCCCTCTTCCTGCTCATTGGCCTGAAAGCTGAAGTCAGCAACTTTTCTTGCCCTGGGCAGGGCAATAGGACATTTTTAAAAAAAATCCTCAAAGAGGTATCATATTAAACAGGATATCCTATGAAAGGAAAAATACCATTATTATTATTTTTTTAGCAAGGAAATAAAAACTTCGCCTTGGCACTGAGAGAATATTAGGAACACATAGCTATGTTCCTTTCCTGGTTCACGGAAGATAACTACTCACATTCCTTCATTCAAATTTCACTCTATAAATTAGGGGAACGGATGGCCAAGAAGAGGGGACCTGGTCCTCATGTTACTTCTTCTACATTACAGACTTGCTCCATGTTTGCACCCATATGCTCTAAGATAAAATGATGTCCCCAAGTGTGTGTGAGAGGGTACTTGTCGGAGAGCAATGTGTCCTGCTTGCCCCAGAGAGGTCTCATATTGCAATGGGAAACATCTGAGATCCATGTCTACCTTCAGAAGACCGAGGGCTGTTTGACGCTGAACATAAGCTTTGTTCTCGATGAGTCTCCGTTTCCTCATTCAGGGCTCAGCAATCTTTCCGTGTTGGGCTTTGCTGGCCACTTCCTCCCTCGGCAACCCCTCAGCTCAGCCCTAGCAGTGCAACAGCAGCCGTAGTCCAGATCTATGTGAATGTGGGGGGCGGTGTTGGAGTAAAACGTCACTTATCAAATGAGGTGGCAGGCTGAATTTGGTCCATGGACCATCGTTTACTGACCCTTTTACAGGGGAAATCAATCCACGCCCCATGGTTGTTCTAAAGACTGCATTTGCTGAAATATTTGAAGTGCTTGATAGAGGATCTGATATTAAAAATTGCCACTTGTTTTCTCTTCCTTCCCAACTCACACCAATTCTTTCTGAGCGAACACAGCACAGAAGCCCTTACAGAAGGGAGCACGGTAGGGAATATTTCACATCTGTAGCTAGTATTTCCGGATGTTGTTTCCTTTTCATTTGAATACTTTGGGAGAAGAAAACGTAGGGAATTGAAGACATGGACTTATGAATCCATGAAAGTTATGAAGAAATATGAGCTTCGGTTAACGGCATTTTCTCCCCGCAACTATTCCTTATAAACGGTGTCTTAAAAAACAGCCCTTTCAGCGAAATGCACCACAGACACATAAGGAAGCATATGGTCCAGGTAACACTGGTGGGTCTCCTGTTTGAGTAACAGTAACAGTGAAGACTCAGCCGCACAGACATTGGTTTCAACTGGACCTCTTGTGTCTGTACATCATATTGTTCTCTGCTTGACTCCTCGAGCGGCCTCTACCCCGGCGCCTTCATTTCTCTGAATCGGTGCATTGTTCTTTAGAGCCTGTCCTTCTGACCTCAGTTTTTCAGTTACTTTTTAGTGCTCTTACATATTTCATTTGTGGTTTTCTCCCCAAGTACCTTTAGCAAGAGGATTCTAATGCAAAGGACAAATTACCCTCCTGCACTAAAACACAGTAAGCTGGAGTAAAAACATTACATTTGCAGCCAAACGACCTCAGTTCAAGGTCTGAGTGTCCACTGATTATTTAAGTGACCTTGAATAGACCACTTTACCTAGAAGTATCTGAGGCTTCTCATCTGAGAGTCAGGACAGGAGCTGTGAGTCTTCCTACCTCCCTAGATTTCCTGCGGGGAATAGAAGGGACAATAGCTATGAAAACTAGATGCCGTGAAATTGCTTGTAACCTGTTTCTCAATTATAACTATTACCAAAATTACAATAATAGCTGTAATTTAAATAGCACTGATTGTGGGTCGGCAAGAATACCAAGAACTGTTCATAAATTAACTTACTAATCTTCATAACAAATGTATGAGACAAATATTTTTCTTCTTATTCCATGGATGAAGACACTAAGAAGCACAGTGGTGCAGTAATACGACCAGCCTGAGAGTAAATTGATGAGCTGGGGTGGAAACTCTAGAATATTGGTCTCCAAGGTTTTTTCTCTTAACTTGAAAGAGACAAAATGTAGATATGTTCTTTATCAAAGCAGAGAAGTTCTAGCCATTTGAGGTTGGATGCGCACAATACTTCACAGTTTAAATCTAAAAATAGTGCCATAAACAACATGATTTATTTTTTTATTTTGTCATATTTTTATTCTAAAAAATTAAATATGTTTATATACAGATTTCAAGATCATGAAGACATGATCTGGATCACAATTTTTATTTGTGCCCTGACAGGAGATTTAAACCTGTAAACTTGGCATATCAGTATGGCGTTCTACAACCAACTGATAACAGGCCAGGGCAGATCACAATTTTTAAATACAACTCTATTATAAATATTTAGATGAAACAGAAAAAAAAGTAAAAATATGAAAATTTAATAATAAAATCCAAGAGCTAGAGCTAAAATGGACAGAGAAGGAGTGAGAAAGATAAAGAGAAAATAAAAAGAACTACTTCTACACAAAGCAAAAAGAGTATTTGTTTTTCAGGTCTACATGTTAATATTGCAAGCTACACTATGAAATAAACCTCCTTTATGTTATAAAAATAAAATGCCATAGATTAGGTCCTCTAAACACAATAAAAATAAAATTAGAAATTAAAAGGAAAGTAAAATATATTATTTAAAAATCTAATGAGCCTGACCAGGTGGTAGTGCAGTGGATAGAGTGTTGGACTGGGACGCGGAGGACCTAGGTTCGAAACCCTGAGGTTGCCAGCTTGAGCACAGGATCATCTGGTTTGAGCAAGGCTCACCTGCTTGAGCAAGGGATCACTCAATCTGCTGTAGCCCCCTGGTCAAGGTACATATGAAAAAGCAATCAATGAACAGCTAAGGAGCTGCAACGAAGAATTGATGCTTCTCATCTCTCCCTCTTCCTGTTTGTCTGTCCCTATCTGTCCCTCTCTCTGTCTCTTTCACACACACAAATATATATAAAGACAAAGACAAAATAACAATGAATACATTGATCAGAATTACCATGAAAACACAGTGTAACAGAAATTTCAGTATGCAGCTGAAATAATATTATCAAAGAATACGTATGTGTTCTTGAATATACTGGAAAAAAAGGAGAAGAAGAAAGAGAAAGATGAAAGAGAGGAGGCAGAAGAAGAGCTGGGTTTTAGAGCTCCTGCTAGGTCTAGAGAGCAAATCTTCCCAGTGTCACGGGGAAAATAAGGAAGGGTGCAAGGTGTGGAGGTGCCAGTGTATGTTTGGTGAAGAAGCTTTCTAGTGTTCCAAGAGTTGAGCTGACTTCATTTCTGGTCATATTGTTGATAGTTCTGAATACTTATTGTTAATTATTAGTATTAGTATTATTTTAAAGCACTTCTGAAGGCGGCAAAACTAAGCAAACTGAAAAACGTCACCAGGCACATTTAGTGAAAGAGCACCCTTCTCACAATAGGACCAGTGGGCTAGGAACCTAGCTCCAGACTCTATCTAGAAGAAATAAGGCTTAATCAACATATTCTAAAAGTGTATATTTTCTAAGATAGAACATATGCCCTTAACTTGAAATAAAATTTCCAGTTGGTCCTGCTATCTTGAGAGGCAAACTCCCCATGAACTATTTTGGCCTCTAATTTATTTATGGGTTTCTTCTCATGCTAAGGAGAAGCTCAGTGTGTGTAATTACAATGCCTGGCATTACTTATCTACATTATGTGAACAACATAACAAACATATATTAGTTATAGCTAATATTGTACACGGCTACTCTATGTGTAAAAAATAACAATGTCTTCCAATGTGTTCTTTCTCTTGAGAGTAGTGTCCACATCTTAATCATTACGTTGTCAAGAGCTTAGACTTCTGTGTGTCATTGTCCTTCTGTATTCCTACCTCTCCTACATACCGCATAGTTGATTTCCAAGTGAGCATCATGGATTCAAAAGAGGACCAAATTATTTTCAACACAGAACAGCAATCCCATCACAGCCCTTGACCTCATAGGCTGTCTAGTTTATTCCACTCTTTGCTTGTCCCTGGAAGTTCTACTGTCTTTGGATCTAATTTCTGGACCTTTAGAATCCTCACTTCAGCAATCTTTCCTTCAACTTTTGATGACTTATAAAAGTCCTTTTGATTTCTGGACCTGCCTAAATACTTTCTGTTGTAAAAGTATCATCTGAAAACGACACCGTGTAAGTGTTGAACACTTCCATCCATCACATAATGCATTGCTGGACACAAATTCTGAATCATTAAGCAAGTAATTGTGCTTTTAGATTGTGTTACACTTAACATTTGTTCTGGGTCCTTTAGACACAGCTTCACTTAATATGTTACATTTCAAGTAATCTCCCAACCTCTTAGGGGATGAATAATATTCAAATATATATGAGCAGGTCTGCAAGGGGAATGCAGACAGTGGCAAAAAAAGTGTGTTTTAGAACAGATATCGTATTGGTGCAGTATGTGTAGATTCGCTGAAATAAATACATATTGTGAAAAGAGACCAGCAGTTTCTGTTGATAATATCCATGCTAATTTAGCATCTGCATATTTTTCTAGTTAAAGAAATAATCCTACAGCACTAATTTACTCTAATGGCATAGTGATCACTTAGATTCAGAAAAACAGAAAACCGAGCTAAGGTCTATTTCTTATTTATGGGATGTAATGGACAGCATTCAGTTGCAATGTTCAGTGAAGTTTACGAAAAGAATGCAAACAGATATATAGCATGAGGACACTGCCACCAGAGCGTGTTGCCCCAAATGGTCAGTAATTCCACTTGAATTACAAATGATATCCATATGCATTCTCTATCAACACTCAGAAAAACCCTCACCTTGTCTTTCTCTTCTATAACCCTTCTCCATCTTATTTGTAGCCTACTATTGCCAAAACTAAAACCTTTTGCAATCTTTTTTGTTTACAAATCTTTCCCGCTAGAAAGATGTGCAGTCAGCGAACATATCACATTTTTCTTTCTATCTCTAATATCTTGTCTAATGGCTCTCGAGCACTATGTGAATAATATGTATGTGTTGAATTAATTGGATTGCTTTCTCTTTCTTAAAGCTCAGATACCAATTCAACTTTATATTTTGTCTTTGCAGGTTGCAAAGCATTTCAGTTCAGTAACTACAAAGATAGCATCTGATTAGATAGTGTACATTGTCTTTTAGCCCTTTTATTAATTACTCAATTGATTGTTCATTTATTCCTTCATTCATTTGTTAATGTATTTAATAATAAAATCTTCAGAGATTTAATTTTTAAGGATAGGTGATTCATATAGCATATTATTATTAATTTCCCAAAATGTCTAGCCTAGCACTAAGAAATCGCACCAATTATATAAATTTTGGCAAAGTAATTAAATCTCCTTTGCCTCTATTTCCACTGTTATTAAATAAAAATTCAACAGCATATTGTATTTGTGCTGAATATTAAATGAGTTATGTAGGTAGGGTAGCCACAGAATACATGCTATATAATTTGTTTGTTGGTATATTAGCTGACCAGCACATTAATGCTAACATGCTTGAGAACACGCTTCATGACAAGAGAGAGAAAGTATTTTAACAGTGGTCATTTTTATAAAAGATTTCCTGTGTTTTCCAAAGCTCATGAAAGGAAATTTTTCTTTTACAAAGAGAAAATAGTTCAAAAGATAAAAACTTTATAAATCAGTGTGATATATACAAAGTTATGATTAGTGAATGAATGAATTAGTTAATCAAGTTGCCTAACTTATTTAAGTTGTCATAGGTTATTAGTGAATATGTTTAGTGGATATATTAGAATATGTTGACTAAAATGTTTTACTCTGAATCATTGAAGCCACTATTTTTTAGACTTTCTTTGACAGAAAAGGAAAATGGCCAACCAAGTTTCATTTGGGTAGATTTGTTTCAAGCGTGCTTACCTGAATTTCAGGACTCAAAGTCACAGGTGGTTTTTAGTACCTTTTAAGTGTTCTTCTAGGATAAGCACAACTAAATAGCAAAGTCTTGGAGGTCGTTATTTGAGCCCTAAAGATAATATTAGGACTTCCCGTATTAGTTTTATGTATATTTCTCAATTAATTTATTTCCTATCTTTAATACATCTAACTATGGCAACATACAAGGCTAGCAGGGAGTTTAAAAGTCTGGCCTCATATCCGAGGTCTACGACCTCACTGTTTCGACTTTGAAAATTCATGTGACTTCACAGATTCTTAGTGCCCTCTTTTGAAAATGCAAGGTGCAGAAGAAACAGCAAATGCGCCTTCCGCAGTGTTCGCTACAGTAAGTGCTCTGTCAAGATGACTTCCATCCCCCCCCCCCCCCGAGCCTTTTCCTTCTTGGAGCTCTGATTTATCCACTCCCAATAGAACACTGATTTGTTTTGTTACGTTTATTGAACATTCCAGCATTCATTTTCTCGCAGAAGCTTCATAACTGGTGTCACCGGCAGCCACACTTGAGTAAAAATTATGCCGATTGCTTGAGAAACAACTCATCCCATGTTCCCTGTCATGTGTCAATCTCGTGGCCATGGCCCTGTAACCTGGTCACCCACATTTTTCTTGAATATTTCTATTTTGTAGGAACTGTCTCTTCACAGTTGGTGTATTTTAATACTTTTCATCTCTGCTGAGATCTGCAGGCACTCTTCCTTAGTTTCTGTCCATCGACCCCACCCTGGCTCCTTGCGTACCCACACAGCAAGTCTGCTCTCATCTCCTCCCTCAGCCAGTCTTCTTCTGACAGCTGGCCTGCCCATCTTTTTTGTCTGCCAATCTCTCAGGGGAAGCTTATTTTTTTTATGCTGTGAGGTTTGGAGCAAGTTACTTACTACCATCCAACTCTCAGTATATTCAGCTAAAAGTACAAAAACTAATGTCTAGTTTCCTTGGTTGTGACGAATAAATAAAACAATGCATACCACTTAACATGTACGAGTACCTACGTGTGCCAGACATCAGTCCTGAAGCAAGGCACATAGCAATAAACTAACCACAAATGCTCTGTTCCTGTGGGCTTCTGTCTTGTGAGAAGGCACCACCTCCAGTACACTATAAAAACTAAGCAAAATAGCTAATAGATAGGTCAAATGCTAAGAAGCAAAAGAGAAGACTAGGCTATATCAAACAAAGGGGAGAGGGGAATTACATTTTATATAGGGTATGCAGGGAAGACTTCTGTGAAGAGTACTATTGGAAGAGACCTAGAGGACTTTGGGAATGAACTAGATGGATTTGAGGAGAAAGAACATTTTAAGCAGTGGGAATAGTAAGCATATCGACTTTGAAACAGGATCCTGGCAACACCACTCTTCTGGAGTAAGACTCAATACATGTTAATATCTATTTTTTTTTTTTCTACAATGTTTGGGATTGAACCCCATGGCCCAGTGGTTTCCAAACTTCTATTGATCATGCTTAATTATTAAGTTCCCCAAAATATTTTACTATGTCCTATTTCATTTTATATCATTTATATACATACGTTATTATATCAATGTATTATGTATGATCTAGAATAAAGCAAAACAAAGTAGAAATAAAAATGACAAGAAAACGTCATTCAACTGGATTAATCAGAGAACCGGCACACACAGATTCCAAGGAAAGCTGTGCAGTGGCCATGTCTGCCCCTTCTATACCCTTCTCTCTGAGGTCCCCGTGCTGCAGGCCAATATTCTCCCCATGATGGAGAAGGTGGCCAAAGGCTGCCCCAGCCAGCAGTCCCTCTTCCCAGACCTCCAGGAAAAAGGCTTCTCAGACTGCTGTTGGAACAACCCCAGGCTGTACTTACATTGACCTCACTTGGGACACCACCCCTAACGCGATCACTCGGGGCCGTGTGACAATATTCTGTGATAATCTAGACCAGCATGGAACTTCCCGGGCCCACTGGTGGGAAAAAGTTGGCAGGAAGCCACACAGATCAACCATTAATGCAGTTTCACGTGGTTATGTTTTCTGATCCATGAGGTAAGTGAGCTATTTGCTTAGCTCAATGCGCAAACCCAGCTCCCTCGCTTATAAATACGAGGTCCGCTGCAGGGTCTGCAGACCTTATCTCACCCGCCCTTCGACATGGATCTCGGCTTTAACCGTTGTAAATCACTTCTGCCTTCTTGGGTCTCATACTTTCCCGTCCCTGCTTGTGTTTAAAACTGCTTCTTCTTCCTAAAACCTCTGGTATGCCTAGCCTATATCCTTCTGCACCCGCATTGCCAGCTTACTCCACAAAAGAAAGAGTAAAAACAAATAATGTTGAAACAACAACAACAAAAAACCTAGCACATCCAGCTTGTCAGTATTGTTTCCCCTGATATCAGAATAATTAATTCTCTCCTGAGCACCCCCACCACCCGGCACCCTAGAATTCCCTCTATAATTATACTTACAGCTTCATAGGCTACATTTTCTTCCCTGGCCTTTCTAGACGCTTGCGTACATCATAGCTATTTTAATCAAAAACAGCAGAACTCAAGCTTGAAGTACCTCACGGGAAGAGAAGGCATGTTGGGAGGAGCCCAGGACCGCCGGTGCTACCAGAGGCATGTAGGAAGCCCAGGGGCTCCCCAAGCCAGAGGCCACGCAGCTATTGCTACTTGATTCTACGTCCTTGGTTCCACTTTGAAAATCCCTGGGACATCTTTTGGGACAGATGACCAGATGCCCATCCCTGTGCCAATGAGTATGGGCATGGGGTTTGGATCAAAGCTATTGTGAATTCCACCCTGTGTATCTAAAGCAATAGTTGGCACATGCTATGGACTAAGTAGAGGAATGAATTCAAAAAGGACATAATTGCACTGATGTCAGCTAGAGCCTAACCAGTGAGCTTCCCCATTTCCTGCTCATCTAAGAGTTCCCAGCTGGTGTGAGCATTGGCCAACTCTCCTTTGGAGAATCCTTAGGAACAATTAACTTTTCCAGAATTCAGCTCCTTGAACTTTTCATCTGTATAAAAAATATATATAAGATGGGTATGTGGGCTAAAGGCCCGATTTCAGATTAATAGCCCAAAGCTTTCTGATGGGATAATACTATAATTATTCATCTTTTTCTCCACAACCGGGAAAAATAAGTTTAAGAAATGAAAGGCCAGCTTGGATATAGAAACACAAGTACACCGCAGGGCAAACAGCTCATTCTTGTCACAGTATTCATGAGTGGTTATTGATAATGGAGATGTGCACCGCTTTCAGCTAAATTATCCTGGCCGTGAAATGAAAAGACACAGATTACTTCCCATTAACAGTAAGATAGCACAAATGAAAGGCTGGGTTTGTGATAATTAGAACAGGTTTCACTTCTTTGCCCTGAACTCAACTTGTCACATTTTCTTTTCTTTGCTGAACCTCTGTGATGCCGTGTTATCATTCTTCCCATGAGGGTTTTTTTATTTTTTATTTTTGTTGCAATAAGGGTGTTAATAGTTTCCCTACAGAAGTCAAAGGAATAATGTGAGAACAACACACGTTTTCTTCCGTTTGAATGCTATTCAAACTTAGTTCCGGGTCTCTCATCTTAAAAGAATTTTTTGCTGTTGTTGTTCATCCTCAAGCAACGGTGGTTCCAAAATTTCTGCATAGTAGGAGCTAAAAGAAGACAGGCTGTTGGACTAAGATGGAAGGAACTCGTCTTAAAGTTCTATTTGCATATCAAGCTTTTGTTATAACTCAGAGTGGGAGTTAGAAGTAAAAATATAGCTAAGCATTCTAATCATTTTTCTACAAACTGTACTCATAATTAAGAAATTGGCAGTTCTTCTTATCAAAGCATAGGTAACTTCAAAACAAGTTTCTGGAAGGGCTAGAGGAGGTTTGAGGGGCATGGTGAAAGCCCCAAAGCCTTCCCCAAGCTCCCACAAACCCTCTTTTTTTGACAGCTACTGCTCCAAACTTCTGGGATCGATCCCAACAAAACTTCTGAAACACTGCTTATACTCATGAGCCTCATTGTTTATTTATTTATTTATTTTTTTTTTACTGCAGAACAATGATGCTTTTTCCAACTCAAGCATCTTGTTACCGTATCAGTTACATTAAATGGAATACCTATGAAATAGACCTTTTAAAAAAAAGTTAAATTTATCCCGGAAAAAAAGTGGGATTGGATCCACCAGAAAGTGTTATTCACAGATGTAAAACCACCAAATCTGCATGTCTTTGACAGGGACAGAAAACACCACGGTTGATATGTGTGTGGTATCAATTAACTCACTAATGCAATATATATGTTCTACAGGTACCTTAATTAGGCATGAAATATAACAGGATTGCAATTATCTTGTCATTACAAATAACAACACTTTTTTTGAAACTAATCATATGCCAGGCACTATTCTAAGGACTTTACATTTATTCACTTGTTGTTAATCACTGGGACAACCTCATAGCACAGGGACAGGTCTGTTATTTCCACTTGACAGATGAGGAAACTGAGGCATGGGGTAATTACTTAACTTGGGTAAGGACTCAGAGCTAATAAGGGGCTGACCCAGGACTTCCACCTAGATACCCTGGTGTCAAAGTCTATACAGTCTTACCACTTGCGATTGCAAAGATGAGGCTAAAATGATGCCTCTTACACACAGAAGACAAAACAAAGAGAACCAAGACTGAAAGACGGTAGGAAACTCATTGGAAGACACTGTGGTATGTACTGAAGCCTAAACCAACCCCCAAAGGACTGCAGGCCCAGGGCCCCTTCTGCCACACGCAGAGGGTGTGCCAGTATTGTGATAACCCAAAAGATTGGGGAAACATGCTTGACAGAATTAAGAAAAATACGTGTGCACTGCAAGAGGGGTGGCGTTGCTTTCTTTTGGAATGACCAGACCGGGAGAGAGAGGTGTCAATGTCGAGGTTTAGTTTTGCTAGTCTCACTCTCAAAACACATCACCTGGAGCCCAAGGATAATGTGTTCAAAGGTAGAAATATTTGTGGCTGCTTCCAGTGAGTTCAGACTGGGGCAGGAAAGCATTATTGAGGAGACGGCTCAGGCAGTTCCAGGTTTTTTGAGTAAGCATGGTGTGTGAAGTTGTACAGCCGCAGAAAGGCATCTGAGCATGGACCCCCTCCTGGGCCCTGGCTGTACTTGATCTACAGAGAAATGCATAGAGAAGATATTGACGACACGGGCTCGGGACTTATTTCTCACTGAAAGGGAGCTGGAGGTGATGTCAAACATAGAAATTAAATTAATTCTGTTCCAGTCCCAGCATTGCTTCAATTGAGCCTGACACCAGGGACAATCGATGCTAAGTCAGAGCTATTTCCAGATGGAAAGAGCACACCCGGCCCAGTGCTGGCCCAATTCCACCTCGGTCTCTCTCCTTACTGTCCTTTCACTAAAGGGCATTCACTACAAAGCTCCACTCAGATTCAGGCCTTCTTCCTTCCCTGAAAGTTCCTGATACTTCCCTAGCCTTTAGCTATGCCGATCGGTGCAGAAGAAATACTTCTCAAAAACAAACTAGGTCATCATTATACGGAAGCAGAAGATCACCTGTATTAAGGACAAGTCATAGACTCCAGAATGCAGGTCATTTGTCCTGGCCCGTGAGCTCCCTTCTATAGCGTCCCCCTCCCACAGTAGAAAGACTTGCTTTTTCAGCCACAGGTGTCACTAGACCCCCACCAGCCTCTGGCCCTGGGAGGGAAAATTATATCACGTGTGGCACGGAGGAACAGAAGAGAACTCAGGTTCTTCCGAAAGAGCCGTGTCAAGGGTAGAGAGTCTGTTACTTCCCACGTTACTCCCCAGTTAGGCATTGACTTCTCTGCGACGTGGCAAGCGATGGACCCGAGAGAAGCAAGGAGCTTTTTGCTGACTGACCTCACTCAGCAAAGAAGGAAATACGTGGAACAGGAGATGTTGGGCAGATAAAATATAATATGCTCACTTTGTTAAAGATGGCACTGCCCACATGGAAGCCCTTATGTTTGGGATGGGTGTGGGGGAAAGGCTGTAATGTAAGCAGGCCAGGTCATTATACCCTAAGGCTTCAATTTAAGAGTAAGATTTTTGCCTGACCTGTGGTGGCGCAGTGGATAAAGCGTTGACCTGGGAACACTGAGGTCGCCAGTTCAAAACCCTGCACTGGTCTGGTCAAGGCACATATGGGAGTTGATGCTTCCAGCTCCTCCCCCCTTTCTCTCTCTCTCTCTCTCTCTCTCTCTCTCTCTCTCTCTCTGTCTCCTCTCTAAAATAAATAAATAAATAAAAATAAGAGTAAGCTTTTCCCCACACCCTTGACTGATTGGATGATGTAGGGTGGTGCACTCTCATGAGGAATCCCATTATGCCTCAGATGGGTGGCTTTGTATCAGAGACTTTCTTGTTGGTAGATTGGATTAAGGGTTTGAAATTCTACAGTATAAAGTGGGGCAGGCCAGGAGCTTGCTCTCTGAGTTCCTGAGGTTAGTGTTAGAGAGGAGAGCAGATTAAAGCCACGTGGAGTAGAGGAGAGGAAGCCAAAATGGCAGAATGCTGAGGAAGAAGCCAGTTTGTGCAGAGTTTGTGTAGAGAGGAGATGGGGAACAGAGGTGAATAAGTCTGGTGAGCTAGAAACCTTTGATTCTAGGAAACTCGGATAAGTCAGTAGCTTTGTGAGCACTGAATGAGTGGGTTTTGGAGCCCAGTGTGTGTTTTTGCTTGTCCGCCGGGTGCAAGCTAGAATTAAAGCTGGTGGCTCACCAGTTCTTGGTTCCGTTGTTTTATTACCGACTGTCCGAATCTAATGTGAACCTGCATTGGCCAGGCGGCTCTGATGGTGGCCTTGGCCACTGGCTTTACAGGAGAGAAGTGTTTCCCTTCCACCTCCCTCCACCTGTGTCCTCTTAGCATTGCTTGCTCCCTGCCCAGGAAGGAGAGCAAACCTTCAACCAGCCAGCCCTTTGCCCTCCCTGATGGCGCCCCTCCCCCATCGCCCTCCCTGATGGCGCCCCTCCCCCGTCGCCCTCCCTGATGGCGCCCCTCCCCCGTCGCCCTCCCTGATGGCGCCCCTCCCCCGTCGCCCTCCCTGATGGCGCCCCTCCTCCGTCGCCCTCCCTGATGGTGCCTCTCTGCCACCGGGACCAGCGCGCTCCTTAGAGGACCCTTCAGGAGTGCCAGGGACTGGTCCTGCTTGCCTTAATCCCCACCCAAAGACTCTGAAAGGAGTCAGAAGAGCACATCAGTTAAATCAACGCAAAGCCTGAAAATTTAATCTCTGGTTGATTTTCCAGTCTACATTTTTCTCCCCCAAACATTGCTCAACATAGCCTGTTATGAAATCTGTTTTGAGCTTGATTGATGCCGTAATTATACTCCAATAATAAAATGTCAATAGTGAGATGCCCCAAATTTGAGTGTAAACACTCTGCTACTCTAACATTGCTGGGAGATTATTAAACCAGGGAGATTAAGTTCTTTTGCTAGTTAAAATCTAAACATATTAAATTTCCAAGAAATTAGGCCCGGAATTATTTTTTTAACGCGTTTGAGATAAAATTCCAAAGATTATAAAGTATTATACTTTTTGTCTTACTCTGCCAGATTCATTTGGAAGGATTGTCACCGTGTGTGCAGAGACAGTACGGTGTCAGCTTCTGCAGACTGGGTCCTTTCTCACTGGAAGGACTATATTTTCCTCCTTTATGGCCTCAGACTTGTGTTTGTTTAACACCAAGTCTCTGACATTCCTCACTCTTTTAACGATTCCCAGGAGTTCCTATGAAAAACAAGATTCATATTGCCCTGGCATCGTATTTCAGAATTGCAACAATTTTGCTCCTAAAAGAGTTATCTCAAACAAAATTATTTTCAAGCCAATCTTCTGTGTTGCCAAGACCACAGCAGAGAATTGTTATTATCCTGAAAAATAAAATATATGGCTATCTTGGTCGGGGTCTTGTCAGGATACATAGTCGTTCATGCCAATTTTCTGATATCTAAGACCTGGAGTTTAAGCTCAGCCGGGAAACTCTCTCAGCAAGAGGTTAATTTTGGCACTATTTACTGTATCAATAAAATCCACTTACAAAAACTGCCTGATAGGCCAGAATGGTGTTTTCCTTGCTTTCTCTCGTTGGCACTGGGCATCATGGTCCAGACGAATGGGGGTTCATTGAATGGGGGCGGGGGCATGCTCTATAAATAGCATGGATCCCCCATACCCTCTGAGAAGGCATTTTGAGTCCTAATATTAAAGTTGCTTTCTCTTTCATTTATCTCCCAAATGTTGAAGACAGAATTTATTACTTCTTAAAGAGAGGATTTTGTTCCTTATAAGTCAGCAGTACAGAGCCAGTTTGACACCAGATGGTGGGGAGACCTGGGAGGTGAGTGGCTTGACCCCATGAGAAATCCAGTTTTAGCCCTAAGCTCTCCCCCAGTGACCTGGAAATTAGGGGCAGGCATTCGCGTCTCCCACCTCAGGCCGGTGCCAACCGCTTACGGCTAGAATGTCCAGTGTGCTCGGCAACATGTTCACCATTGACGCCCTTTCAGACCAAACACAGCACATATTCTTCCGCGACTGATGCCAGAAAGTTCTGTAGTGGACAAGTTGTTGTTTCCAATCAAAGTATTTCAGTTTTCTCTTTTCAGCAAAGCGTCTGAGGAAAGCCCCTCGGAACCATGGTCCCAGCTCTTCACTTGTATAAACAAAGTTCTGGGCAAGATCAAGGTGCATAGACCTGACCCCCAGGCAGCCCACAGGTTTGAGATGACTCCTGGACACTTTTGCGGGCACTCTTTTAGGCAAACCATCATGAAATTGTAGTCATTGTCACCCTAATCTACGGTCACTGCTAAGATCAAAATACGGCAACAGTTCAAAGGTTCAAAGCCTCTTCCCAGTTTGAACACTCAAAGGGGTAATCTTACAACTGAAAGCTCAGTTGCAATACAGGTTACAACTTAGGACATTGAAAAATAGTGTTTAAAGGATCACTAGAAAAGCTGACAACCACCTTTTCAAAGCAGGCCAACAGCCCAGGCCATGGCAGGCATAAATTGTTCTACCAAGTTTTATACCTTTCTTATTTGTGAAGGTTCACGCATGAGAATGAACTGAGCAACGTACATTCTGGCTATGATCTGGGCCAGGAAGTAACTGAGAAGTACACAGCACTTAGGATCCCGAGTGTTCCCTTTATTAATGAAAGAGAGTAGGAGAGGGCCAGGCTTGCATATGTGGGCAGATGGGCTCACTGAACATGGGAAGGAGCCACAAGGACTGATCCAACCCTAGGTCACTTTACATGGGTGCAGACTCTGTGAAAGCTACAAGAAGGGTTGTGAGGTTTCAGGGTCAACTGACTCTTCTCAAGAGGACAAAGAGAAAGCAACCCACGCACATTGTCAGTGAGAAAAGTCATTTTCAGGTTATGTATTGAGAGATCTGAAGACAGGTGTCTGAGTGGATCTGCCCTGGCTGTGTCCTGCATTATTCCGTGGGCCTGTTTGGACGGAACACAATGGGAACGGGGCCCCTGGACCCACGCCGTACACAACGTGGACATCATCACCGAGTGCTCTAGTCCAGAGGCTGAGGGAGGCCAGGGCGTTAGATGATTTTAAATCCCTTCAAAAGGAAGGCAACAACAGGAACAGGGAAGAATTATTTCTTGCCCACAAGAAGCACCTAAGAAATCCCTGAACACAAAAGTCTACGTCTGGGTTTTATCCAAAGCCTTCCTTGACTCCTTTCCTTTCCCTAGGTTTCTGCTCCAGGTAAAAGAAGATTGAGTGTGATTCATTTTTCCTTCATCTGTTTCCCAATTTACTTGTGACTCATTATTGTTATTACATTTTTATCTTCATGAAGACAATGAACATTTAACCAAGACAACTCAATTGGGTTATTTGGTTGCTTTTCAATTATGTTCCTTGTCACATAACTCTTGTCATCAATGGAATTGAACAGTAAGCAATCCTTGCTCCTGATGTTTTCTGTTTCTTATAAATGTCCATTGATCTGTTTTCCTTAAGTTTGCTAACTTAAGTGGTTCTATATCTAAAAAGCATTATTTATTCACTGATAATAACTTGTCTTCGGGAATTCATCCATTTCTCTGTCTATTATCTATCTATCTATCTATCTATCACAAAAGTATGCCTTTAGCCAATAATTACTAATTACTATACTAATTAGTGATAATTAGCATTAATTGATATTTTCTATTTATTTAGTGCCCATGTTATTCTGCACATTTATATATAGTATTATACTATTAACAAAGTCATACAAATTGGAATTATTAGCCCTATTTAAGTGTGGAGAAAAGTTATGTCAGAGAAAACAATTAATTAGCCATCCAGCACGTATGTACGCAGCACGGGCCAAAGACCGTTTTCTTCCTGCTCTGTGGTGCCTCCTCCCGCACACCCATCCCACGTTAAAAAAGGAGACGAAAGACTGTTTGTGCCCATTGCCGCACTTTAAGGAAAGGAGATAGAGGTTGATTATGTGAGGATCAAACATTGTTTGATAAGCAATATTACTCAACCGACAAAGGAGTTAGCACAGAAACTATATATCAAATACCTGAAAGTACAGAATCCATCTGACGTCTATGGTTGCAACCACTGGAACACAGCAGAGAGTGTTTTAAGAAAACACACTTATTTAGTGTTATTCTTCGCTTGTCCACTCAAAGCGTGGACTCCTCGTACATCAGAGTTTTTACTCAGTCCTGAGGACATACCAGTTAATGAGATAAGAGCTCAGAATCTAAGTGAGACTTACCGTGGTAAATATATCACAAACACACACATTTATGAGGACCAGCAAGTCACTAGTCTCACTTGCAGGGCACGCTGGTTACACACAGGGGAACATCCACTCTGCTTCTACTGGCACTCAGAGAAGGCTGGCGGAGGGGTCTTCACCGGAGCTGAGCTTACAGGCTGGGGCAAGACTGCGGCAGGCAGGAGAATGAGTGGGTTGGAATTCTAAGGCTGTGGGGCACACTATGTAAAGGCAAAGCCATGTTTTGTTTTTGTTTTCTGAGGAAGAATAAGAATCTGCTTTTGGAGCATAAAGCATGAGGAGACAAGTAGAGGCTGTGACGTCAAAGAAGTAAGGAGGTGTCACCTCCTGCAGGAAGCCACCCAGGAACTCCTGCAGGTTTCAAGCAAGAAAAATGTATGATCGTAGATGCCTTGTCATCTGCTGTTTGTATCCAGTTTTTCTGACAGTATAAACATTGCCTGAGCTCACACCTGAGCTTTGTTACTTACTAGTTAGGTGACCTTGGGCTAGTGACTTAAGGACTTTCTGCCTCAGTTTCCTGATCAGTAATATGGGGTTAGTGATAATACTTAATTATAAGGTTATTGTGAGAATTAAATAAGGTAATGGGTGAAAAGTATTAATTGTAGTGGCTGGCATGCCCCACAATGCCAGCTATCATTATTCTTAAAATGGTCTTAACATGGGGAAAAAGAGACACAGAGAAGTGTGGCTTTTCCATGATTGAACAGCTAATAAATAGTAGAGGCAGGATTTGAACCAGGGAAGCATGGTTCTATAAAATAAGCCTTTAACCACTACTCAATGCTTCTACTTAAAATATGATACAACTTAGGTTCCTACCTTAACATGATCAAATCTTGCTTTATGGAATACGGCAATCTCAATTATATTATCAAATAATATTAGTCAGTGACTGAATTCTATTGACTTATCCAGTCATCACTCCATACTTTTAAGAACATCTCTTGTTTTAACTAATGCCTGCTTATATAGATGTATCTTATAGAGATAGCTGATAGATAGATAGGTACAGCTATATAACATTTTACTATATATAGTCATATATATATATATATATATATTCTTTACTATATACCTTAACTATACTGTATATAAATGTATAGTAAAATGTTTTAATCATGTGGTTACTGACTGCTTTGGAAATGCCATTGATCTGTGGTGATGAGTTGTATCTGATAAACTTAAAATCATAGAAAAGAAACAGACCAATGCAGCTGTTCCCTTCCTCCAGCGATTTGTCTCCATCTGTTGGCATCAATCTCTCAGAATCTCTGCCAGTAACTGAATGCCCTCTTGTAAAAGCGGCTTTCCTCCTGGGTCCGGCCATAGAGCACCCCCCTCATAGAGGAAACTAGTTGTGAGTCACAAGGGCGAGAATGATGAAAATGGCCAAAGACAACTTTGTGGGTGTCTCAATAGTGTAGGACTCTTTCTTCTCTTGCTAGAAAGACAGGGGATCTCATTAACCAATCCCTTGCTGAGATCAGAACCCTGCCCAGAACCCCAGAATACAACCTGACACCCTGCTCCCATTTGAACCTCCTGTCAGATACACTTCAAAATTCTGGCATTCCCCATGCTCTCCAACTGCCCTGATTTTTTGTGTACTGTTCTCAGTGTTTGAAACTCTCTTTCTCTCTAATCTGTCTCTGTTGATAATCTCATATCTTTGGGCAAGCCTTCAGAGGCAGTGCCCCTCTGTATTGGTTTGCTAGGGCTTTTGTAGCAAGGTTCCATAAACTGGGCAGCTCACACAACAGAAATGCATTGTTTCACTGTCCTGGAGGCTTGAAGTTCAAAGTCAAGGTGTCATCATGGTTGGTCTCTTCTGTGACCTCTTCTCCTTGGTTTGTAGATGGCTTTTTTCTCCCTACGTTTTCCTGTTACCTTCCGTCTATGTGGTCTGTATTCTAGTCTCCTCTTCCTGTAAGAACACCCATCACAGTGGACTGGGTCATACTCTACTGACCTCATTTTAACTTAATTCTGTCTTCAAAGATCTTATCTCCAAATACAGTCACCTTCTGAGGTACTGGGGGGTTAGGGTTTCAGCAAATAGATATGGAAAAGGGATGACACACTTTAGCCCATAACATCTTCCAACTTTACTGAGGTCCCTTCTCCTGAGACTCCCGGCAAGGGTTGCTGCCTCTCTCAAAGCTCCATCTACCTGTGCTGGGATTCTGTGTCCACTTATCTCCTGAAGATGGTGCTCTCTCAGGTCATGGCCTGACTCCTGTTGGCCTCTCCTTCTGTTAACATGAGACAACTTTGAAAAATTTCCCTTGATTCAGTCAAGTGTTTAATTTCTTGTTAATTCTGATGACATAAACCTTTTGTGATTAGTGTGGTTGTTAAATATCCACTCACCACTGTTGACAAAGTGTAAGAAATTTTATTCTCTTAGACCTCTGAAGTCTACCCGGGGTTAGCACTTCATGGGGGCTGATCACATGTGAGAAACTTCCTTTCTAACTGCCCAACTGGGAAGTTCATGTATTCAGTCTGCTCCAGACTCAGACAGGGTATTCTTTTTTGGAAAATCTTTTCTCTCAAATTACACCCCCCCACACATGCACATACACACAAAGCATTTATTCACTTATTAGAAATGTATCACGTGACCAGTGTGTATCCAACATTGAACCAATTTTTCAATATCCAAAGATAAAACATTAAGATCTGAATGAGTCCACATGTGAACATCCTACATGTGACTAAATGAATAAAACTGGCTTCTTTGTCTGAGCCAGGCTTGAAAAGGTAAACAAAATGCTAGCTTTACTCTTCCGTCCACTGTTCCTTCCTACGCTCTCTCTCAGGGATGGGTCTCTCTCTACTGATGTTTGAAATTTGAGAAAGATTCCGTAGCCTTCTTGGTGATTCCTAGATCATATCCCATCTTTCCGCCACTTTTTGCTGTTTAAAAGTTCATTCTGGTTTAATCAAGTTACTCCAGATTAGGTTAGTCAACATTTGATTAAATCAACTCTTAACCCATGGGAAGCCTGGATCTGATTCGGCCTTGGGCGTTGGCAGGGGACGGTGGGTCAGAGCTGGCTTGTCTCTCTCCTCTGTCATCTCATACTTTTCGGCTGCTGCTCCTGATGTTATCAGAGGGACAGTCAATGAAGGAAATGACAGGTACGGTTGTCAGTGGGCGTCACTGCCCATAAGGTGTCAGATGTCCTTATGACGGCTGTTTCCCCCTTGAGTCATTTTGTGTGATTCTCAGAGTCCCTCTTCTGGAAATCTCTGATGCAGATTCCCAGGACTGTCACTTTAAATTTTTTATACGATACTCGTCCCAATGCTTGGAGTTTTAGTTATGGTGACTGTCACCTGCCTACTCTGAAAATAGGGAAGGAAAACACAGCTGCATCGTTCATCATTGCATTCTAAGATGCAGTATAGACAGTAAATAGCTGTTAAACAAATGGATCAATAAAATTATTGTTGTCATTTTAATTCAGTAACTATTTACTTTGCTGGTTGGCCATCCGACGAAAAGCTCTAATCACCACTGTCCCATTCCAAGTTGGGTTAAAAAAAATCCACATTTCTTTTAAAGCAGACCACTTAGAAATCATAGGGAACAATAAAATAAACAAAACACACAAAATAAAAATTCTAAAATAGAAATCCTCCCCTTAGCTCTAGTGGCACTGCCCAAAGTAAATACAGTCAGATGTCACTTAATGACTGGGATACATTCTGAGAACTGCGTTCTTAAGCGATTCCATCATGGTTCAGAATTCACAGAGTTCACGGACATGGGCCTGGATGGCACATCCCAGTGCACACGAGGCTGTGTGTCACAGCCTCTTGCACGGGACTACAAGCCCTTATGGCACATCAGTGCACTGAATACTGGAGGCAGCAATGACATAATGGTAAGCAGCTGTGCATGTAAGCATAGCTAAACTGGAAAGGTCCAGTAAAACACAGTTTCAAAGATAAAAAGGAATACACCTATCATGAACAGGTGCCACTGCAGGACTGGAAGTTTCTCTGGGCGAGTCAGTGAGTGAGTGTGACAATCTTGGTCTTGAATATACTGTATCAACCGCCAGCCCACCAGAAGTTTCGTTCCGCTCTGTGAGAGTTAGTCACCCTTGTGTTGCACGAAGGTGACAAGCCCGGTGATCTTAGTCCTGTTTGCTTAGGCTCAGGGTGATTTCTGCCTTAATGGTCTCCCGGGGTAATTCTCTTATTTTCACCAGGAAAGAAGGTTGAAGACCATTGCTGTACATGGCTGTAGGTTTTGTTAACACTGCTCCACATGCCCTCCTCCCGCTTCTTTCCAGCAGGGTCAGAAACAAAGCCTGGAAGCTGTCCATGCTGCTCCACGGACAGGGCGTGGGCTGAGTGATTAGAAATATGGGGCAGAAACCGCCGGGCTGGGGCGTAAATCACTGTAACAGTGACAGACAGGAGTGCGTGCGAGGTGGCCTGAGGGTCCTGGGAATCAGGGATCAAGGTGGAGACATCAGGGGACTTAGAAGTTGTCATGGCAATGTGGTTTTGGCTGCTGTGTGTTGGAGCGGTGGTCAGATGAAGGAACTTCGTGGTATTCATTAAAAAAAGAGGGTGCTTAACACAAAGACGGTGCAAAACTGAGGACTCACTATTTTGACTTTAAAAATTGGCTTTTGTTTCTGTTGACCCTGCCTGGCATGGGGGGCATTCTTTGGGACTGAAAATGATGGAAGGGACAAAACTCACCTATGCTCTCCTTCGTTACAACCTGAAAATATTCCCAAGTGCAGGGACTGGCCGCTCCCACAGAATGCTCTCACTCACAGGGCGGGGGCCCTTCACACTCGCTCTGGTAGCTCCGTGGGTCTTGTCCCTGCATAGGACCTGGGTCCTCAACAGAGGATGTCCAGTAATGTGCTCTGAGGACCGTGGAGCTGGAGCTGGGGGGCTCTGGTGCCCTCTGAGTGCACAGCGCTGGGGGACAGGCTCCTCGCGGCTGACACAGGTCGGTGGTGACGGGCTGGCATGGGATTCGTGCGCTCAGAATAGGGGTGCTGGGAGGGAGAGAGACCCTATTACCGAGCCCCACAGGGACTGCTCATGTCAGAGAGAAAAATCATTCCTGCCTTTTCTTACGGGACATTCAGCTCCATCATCATCTTGGAGACCGCCATCTTAAATGCAGTTTGTTGTTGACCAAAATGTCATTATGAGACACATGACCATATACCGTACTATGTGACACAAATATGAGCTGCATGTGTACTGTTAAATTTCTGTGAGGGCACACTGTAAAATATTATCATTTCAACACATTATCAAATATCAATATTATTAGATACTTGGCATCCTGTTTATTTAATGGTCTTTAAAGTCAAATGTGTGTTTCACACTTGCAACACACTTCAGTTTGAACAAGTAACATTTCAAGCTCTCAATAGCCACACACTTCCAGTAGCTACCATGTCAGATGGCACAGATCTGTAATTCACACCAACAGGGGACTCTAAGATACACTTACCCAAACCACAGTTATTATCTTCCTTTATATACGTGTTTTGTGTTGTTTGTTTTAATATAATTCCAGCTGCCGGCACCATCTGGGCCACGGATTTGTATCTGGTTGCTTTGAGGCAAACAAAATATTCTCCTGCCTGTGTTAAAGAACACTTTTCAGACAATTTGGTTATAAGGGTGGGTCAAAGTTTTATTGTAATATTTTGAAAGAAGAGAAATAAGGCTTAATGTGCCAATTGAAGAATTCACCCCCAGGTGTTTTAAAGGTCAAAAGAAAGAATGGATAACCTTGTTGGAGTATACACAGAAAGAGATCATTGGGTGGAGGCAGAAAGAAAAGTGTCTCCTTAAAGGCCATGGGATTCTTGACCATTCACTGACAGTCACCAGGGTGTGTGAAGTTCCCCTAATAAGGCATAACCCTGGCAATGTTCAGCAGAGGGTCACTTAGCCCTTTGCAATGAACTATAATTTCTCCCCAGAAGGAGGAGAAAGAACCATTCACCAGGATGAGGCTCTTTCTCTTCTGGGAAAATGATGCCATGTCTGACTCCCATTAAGTTGTTTCTATCCCAGATAAAGTCGGGGACATTTTTCTTCAGTAAATAGATTTACTCAAAAGTCTTACAGAGTTCAAGCATGACATGCGGGTGAGGAATAGTGTGAGCCAAGGGTCTTCCGTTCCACGCTCAGGATCCTGGACTTTGTGTGCACCCTCCCGGGATCCATGCCCACATCCTGAGAAGTGCCTCTGACTGAAGAAACATTGTGACAAATCAGAGGGAAACACTGGGATTACTACCCAAGTGTCAACATCCTGGGTCTGCTCAAGCCTGTAGGACTTCACCGTTTTACTGATTGCGGGCATTTGACTATAAATGAATCTAATCTTCATATACGAAGTGTGGAAACCAGAGTTTCTCACCAACTTCACAATATTCTGGAACATTCTTATAAGAACTTGAATTTCTTGTACTCTCTTTTTAATTTAATATTCTGCTGCCACTTGATTCTTAATACTTCTCCTACTTTGTTTCTCGTAGCTGTTTCCTTTCTGATACCAAATATTGATGAAAATATATTTAAACAACAACAACAAAAAACTTCTGTATTTATTTTTTCAAGGCACTTGTCTGACAAGATCATTGTTTCAAGCAGATTTTAAGTGAATTTGGGGTTAATGCCGACTGAATAACAGCAAAGAGACAACCAGCAAATAATTTATAATAGTTGGGTATTAGAGACCTTCAAACCACCCAGCTCGGAGATGTACCTTTTGGCTGCCTTCTTCTTCCAGAGTCCCTGCTTCTTATATTGAACTTGACCATTTTACTCTGTCACAAACTCATGCCTCTCTTTATTTCTGAGAATCTTGACTGCTTCCTCCCTTGACTTTCCGCCTGTAGAAAACCTGTTATAATGCAAAGCAACCAACTTCTTATCTTAAGCCCAGGTCGCCTGGGTCTTCGCCTGAAGACTGTTCTTTCCACACGAAATGTTTATCAATGAGTTTCACTAAAGCCGCAGCTACATGCTCCCTGAGGAATGGTGCCACTGAGTCTTCAGAGTCTTAAAGCACTTCTCCCATCCGTATTCCCTCCCCTGCAGACTTTTCAACTGTCTCAGAAACAACTCCCGGAAATGTAATGTACGATGCCCAGTAAAATGAGGAGATAGACCCCTCCCTAAAGATGAAGGACCCCTGTGACAGCGGAACACAGCTGAGGCTGCTCTTGCACCTGCAGGCAAGGGTGCAAAATGAAAAATACATGGGGGAAATCTGATCTGCAGAAACCGATGAGATCATTCCAAGTTCTCCCCATGAATGCAAATCATAACCGCATTTACTAAGGAATTTTCCAAATGCTTTCTGTTTAATGACAGGTTCTGGTCTACTTTCTCTAAAAGCTATCTCAAAAAACACACCTTATAATTAAAAAGAAAAAGAGCAACTGTCTAATTAAATGATTCCATCAAGGGAAGTTAGTTGTTCCTTCAGAAGAGAGGTGCAGTCTGTTACCTGTGGCACAGTCTGGATGAAGAATTCGTTCCGTGGCTGTTGCATTCCCTGTGTGAGAAAATGCAGTTTAGACCGGCAGGTTCATCCACATGCAGCCATTCTCAGTGGGTCTCCACTTTGCCCCGCAGAGCGAGCCCACGTTGTCTCTAAATGGAGGACCATTGAGACAAGGGGCTCCTGTGGGTTCCCACCTCTGCTCAGGCACACGCTGGGTTCAGATTCTGTCCCGTTCCCAATTCAGCATCTTCCCTTTGCAACTGAGCACTCTGGGAGTCAACAATAAATACTGTGTAAAAGCCTGGGATATATTTTGGCTACCAGACTTTTTTTTTTTTCTTATTCTAAAATTAACAAAGAATGAAAAAAGCAAATTAAGATCTTCTTTCAGCCAGTTCATCCAAAATATGTCTTTGTAAGTTCATGTTAGCCCCTAAAATATCCTTATTCTCTTCGTTATTTTCTTATCACCTAAGAGAATGTAAAATATAAAAACATTTCAAAAATGTTTGCTTTAAGTTGAGAGTTTATCAGACAAGGCTGAAGAGTTTTCTGTTGAAACTAAAAGAATGATGCATGGTACATAAATATCACTAAAACTCTTGGCATTTCTGCTTTAACATGGACAGGAATTGGCTGCAGGGTTTATTTTATTTTTTAAATTTTATAACATTCAGTCTTTGCTAGATTAAAAAAATCATTTGACAAGTTAGAATATCCTAAATATTTCATTAGTTGGAGAGAGGACAAAAGAGTGGGAAAAAAGATAATTAACATTTTGTGTGCAAAGATTTTGCCAGCATACTATAATAGGCACTTGACATACTGTATCATTTACTTCTCATAACTACCTCATGACATAGGAGTTCTGTACCCACTTCACAGATAAGGTAAATTAAGTCCTACACCTGAAATTCCATGGAGGTGGCATAGGGAGTTTAAACTACATTTTGCCAAGATAGGCAACTAGTGGGCTTTACTGGTGTTAAATAGGGACCTTCTAGGAAAGGAACAAAAATATGAAAACAGGGCAACTGGCGTTGGCAATATTGGCATGTCAGTTTGTGTAGCCAAGGACGGCAATCGGGAAAAGATTCCATACGCATGCGCACAGAGCATTTTGTAAATTCTCCATTGGTCCCTGACTTCAGACACAGGATAGAAGCCAGGGAAAAATTAAGCCCTGTATGTTCTAGTCCCACTAAGTCGTCGGCCCCAGGCAGTGTCCGCAGCTGCACCACCAACCACCAGTGTCAGGCTTGGCTGCAAATGCTGTTGGCAGTTCTGAGATAATCAGTCAACTCTCAAAGGACGCAGGTTACGTCAAGACTGTTCACTGGCTGTATAAGAAAGAGTCAGCCCCAAAGGCTGCTTTCAAAAGGAGCAGCTTCTTCGTAAGAAATGTTTTTGCCAATGACACCCCTGTTGGTGAAAGTGTACAGTCCCTTGTGGGGACAATCACTAAAGGGATCCCATGCATTTTTGTGTGTAGAGGCTAAAAATTCACATCTTCAAAACAAGTAGGTATCAATATAGACATTTCAGATTCTATAACATCATCTTACTATATACAGTGTGTTGGGCTGAAAACCAGAACCACCTCTGTATGTAATTGTCGTGTGTATGTGTGTGTGTGTGCGCGCACGCGCGTGTGCATATGTGGACGCCCAGTGAATATCTGTCCTGGAACTCCAGCCCTGGTGACATCTCAGATATCTGCTATTCTGACACTCTCGCCCAAGGGAAGGAGATGAACAGAATCCATAGCTCTGGGAGGGAAAAATATTTTTAAAAAATCTTCTGTTTAAAATGGAAGGTGAGATGCTCAGTGAAGGTGACAGAAGTTCAAGCTGTTAACTGAGATCCAGTTTGCTGAGAGCTTGCCATGTCAAAATAATATTTTAATTATAAACCTCAGGCCACTTTCATCGGTGGAATATTTGCTGCCCAGGACAAGAAGGCGCAGCAGTTCGGGGACCAGGGGGACACAGGACAGTCAGGAGGACCACTGTCCCCACACAGGACACAGTTGCACACTTTGCTTTGCTTTTTCAAATAGCAATTTAGCTAGCAATGTGCCCTGATTGTTTTTCTTTTTAATTTTTTTCTTAATTTTAAATGTTTGCAAATATATACTCAATATCCATAAAGGAATAACAAGGCATGTGACGAAAGCATGGAATGAAGGGGGGGTGAAGATTTGGATGCTGGAAAAGAGTCGACCTTCCCTGTGCTTTCTGGTTTTCTCTGCTTGATTAAACTGTTTGCCCTTCATGTGCATTTTAAGTGAGTAGGTTGAATTTTCTTTTTTTTTGTGAACAGAGAGAGAGAGAGTCAGAGAGGGACAGACAGGAAGGGAGAGAGATGAGAAGCATCAATTTTTTTGCAACACCTTCATTGTTCATTGATTGCTTTCTCATATGTGCCTTGATATGGGGGGGGGGAGCATAGCAGTGTGAGTGACCCTTTGCTCAAGGCAGTGACTTTGAGCTCAAGCCAGCACCTTCGACTTCAAGCCAGTGACCTTTGGCCTCAAGCCAGTGATCATGGGCTCACATCTATGATCCCACGCTCAAGCCAGTGACCCAGTGTTCAAGCCAGTGACGTCAGGGTTTTGAACCTGGGTCCTCCGCATTCCAGTACAACACTCTATCCACTGTACCACTGCCTGGTCAGGCTAGATTGACGTTTTAAAATATACCTTTATTGATGCAAAAAGTACATAAAATTAAATTCACTCATTTTAAGTATGCCGTATGTATGGTCGTGCATGCAACCACAACCATAACACACACACATGAAGACATTCTATATAACAATATTTATATACACACACATACAGTACTTATTCTTTGTATCTAATTGTTTATATATAAAATGTGTGTATATATGTCACATTCATACAGATTGTTTCCATTATGTATTTGTTATCCAATATGCGATAACACCCTTGTTTCCAGTTGATACTGAGACACAGTCAGCTGGAATTCAGGAAGCCAGGACACTGGTGTGAGAGGGACCCCAGTAGGCAGAGCCGTCCAGCTGGACCCGGTCCTATACCTGCTGCTGAGAAAGGAGGAGAGAGAGGAGGCAGAATGAGGCAGTGCTGAGTGCTGTACACCCCGTGCCTGTGGGCAAGAGACAGTTGTATGCACCCCTCCCAGCCGCACAGTCAATGAGAGCCCTTGGAGGGTTATTTGTTGAACATTTACCGGAATACCCAGCTTTAAAAACCTAAACGTTCCTGCTGTTACTGATAGAGGCAGTGTTAGTAGAAGTGGGCTTCTTCAACCCTCACTGCAGACCTAGACCTTCCGTCCCCATGAGGGCAGCCCTTGCTCATTGAGGGACCCTCCTCAGGTGGCTGGCTCTCCAATGAGCTCACTGCATAGCGAAGAGTTGTAACAACTCATGCCTACATAGTCAGGCCTGCTCCAAAGAACTAAAAGAGAAGAGTCATGTCTGTATGTGCTCTGTTCTTGTTCCGACATGCATCAAATAACTATGCACTCCACCTCCCAAGGAAGGAAGGCGAGGGGGTCCAAAAGGGGCGGGCCAGAGGTATTACGCCAATGGAGCCCCTTCCCTTGAACAGAAGAAATATCCCATGTGGGGAAGAATCCCCTCAACCCTTTCGTGCACCCCAGAGCTAGATCTAGACCAGTGTTGTTTCTCCGTAGTTCATAGGGCCCTTATGAATGCATTTTTAAGAGTAGCTTCCACTTCGTTAAAATAACTTGTAAAAATTGACCCAGATAAGCTCTGGCCAGGTTTCCCAGTGGATAAAAGGTTATTCCTGTAGTCCAAGGTCCTGGGTTTGATTCTGGGTCAGGACATGTTGAGAAGCAATCAATGAGCGCAGAACTAAATAGAACAACTAAGTGGAACAACGAGTGGTTGCCTCTCTCTCTCTCTCTCTCTCTCTCTCTCTCTCTCTCTCTCATCCTCTCTGTCTCTCCTTTCTCATCACCCTCCCTATCTTTCTCTCTCTCTCAAATCAGTGGAAAAATTTTAAAAAATCGCCTCAGATAATTTCAAAGGGCTCCCTGAGCGGTACATTTCTATTATGTTCAATTCTAGGTTTTCTATCTGTAGTGTGTTGCAGCCAAAGCTCGAGGTCTATTCTGGTGCATTTACAAATTCTGAAGAGCTGATCCCTTCCACGCGGCAAGCCCACCTTCCAGCAGGTCGCTTCTGAAAGCCTTTAATGGAGGGGAAACAGAAAGCATGCCCCGACCTCTTTCTACACAGGATCAGAGTCAGAATAACAGATAAACGGCAGTGTATAAATAATGGATCTGCTCAGAAGTCAGGCTCTGCTTTTCCTCCTGAGCTGGCGGTTAAAAACATTGCCTTTCTTCTGGAAGGAGTCCCTAGGTGCAGATTCCTGCTGCCCTGGTATCACTCAGGAATTGTGAAGAAGGTCAGAGACCCTCAGGGATGGGCGAGACTCTGGCTCCCCTGGGATTCTGCCTCTTTTATTGTCCTCATCATTCCCTAATGTAACATGTTCCTCATCAGTCTGTGGGTTCCCTGAGGGCAGGGATTGTGGCTTTCATCCATAACCCTAATGTCCATTTGAGTGCTTGGCATGACAAGAATTGGCAGCGTGGGCTAGAGTATGACTCGGTGGTAAGGGGCCACATGGTGAGTAAAGACTACTCCGAAATACTAGTTTACCATGAGGCCTAAAATGCATATACACACAAGGACTAGGTCACCTAGTGACCCTGCCTAGAGATGCAGGCGTTTCAGGAAAAAAAGTCTAAGAACAGGCATCCTAACGAAAAAGCAATCGGTATGTATGTTCACGAGAGGTGACCCTCTGGTCCCAACTCAGCTCCCGATTCTATTAGACCATCTTGTATCCTATTAATGGATTACCTCAAACATCAAGAGAAAAATCGGGATTCAAATGAGCACCAGGGCAATGACTGATGTGGAAATTGTGTGTCTGATCTTCTAAAGAGTGAGAATTCCCCTGGGCAGGAGGCAGGACCTTTTTACCTGGCAAGAACTGCTGATGTTTATAACTGCTCTCAAGTGAGAGCTACCGGAGACAGCAGAATGACTTGCAAAACCAAATTTTAATTATCAAAAGAAAGCCGAATTGGAAGAGAAAGCAATTTACGTAATTAGAAGCAGTGTTCAGTAATAAAATAATTTATTTATGAAATCACTCAATAAATAGTTGTAGAATAGATCTCCCTCTGTATGTCAGTACTGTTTAAATCAAAGGGGTGAAATAGGACCTAGATGGCTGGTTGGAAGGGGGTTGGTCAGTGTGGGCAGACCACCTGTGTTTGCTAACTGGTGCTGATGAAGTTAGGCTCTTACCCTCCCTCAGAGACTGGAAAGTAGGAACTGTCTTTCTAGATAATTGCATCTCAAAGATATGGCTCTTAGGACCTTGGGTTCTCATGCCCGCATTCTCGGAACATAATGTAGATTGAATGTCAGCTCTGGTATAAATGGTAAATATTTTTTCTTCATAAAGAAACCAGTGATAGAAAAAATGAATTCCAGGGATGTTACTGAATACTAAACTTGTAAACATGATTCTATAAGAGTCCCTACTGTAGAGGAACTCTTAGTCTATTGTTGTAATTCTTGTGTGATTAGGTATGTGCTCTTACAGAAATGATGTAAATGTTGTTTTTCCGTTCAGGACACTAATAACTTAAAATCAAAAAAGCAGGCTAGACTGCCCTCCAAAAGCTCCCGGTTTTGTGCACAGCCTGATTTTTCTCCTTGTAGAGTTTCCTTTTTTCTCTTCAAAGGAAAAGCATGTGGACTTTGGATTGCCATCCAGCTGAGCTAATCAAGGGTGGACCTCACCATGGCAGCAGAAACATAACAAAGTCCAGGTTACATATCAAAATATTTGCTGCTGTCTGAGTGGGGTGAAGGTGGCACCTTTATCACCTGGTTCCAGGTTTCCTAAGAATCTCGAGGAGGAAACAGTCTGGGGAACTGTTATGATTATGCTTTTCTCCTTTTTCCTCTAGAAACAAGCTGACCAGACATGCGCCTTTCAATTAGGAGAGTTCACTGTTGGATTTACTATATACTGAGGTTAGCAGAGTACATAACTCAGAATCACTAAATAAATATTTATTGAGTATCTTCTACGCTCCAAACACAGTGCTGGGTGTGGTTGAAATTACTTGTTTTAATATAATATTTCTTGTAGTTGAGAAGTAATCAAGCTTATACAAGAGATACTACATACAAACAGAGAACTGACATTGAATTTGACATTATCCATGTCCAAGAAAGGAGAGGTAACATGTTTCCAGGACATTTAGAGGTTTTTGTTACAGGGGGTGTGGTTGTCACTTATCAAATGAAGAATAATTTAGTTAGAAACTGAGCATGGATCTACAGTCTAATAGAATGTGGGATGCCACCTATAATTTATTTGCAATTGAAATTCAAAAATAAAATCATACAAAGAGCAATTAAAGGTTAAAGAAACTATAACAAAAGAAATAAAAATCAAAGCAAAAAGTCAATGAAATCAAAAACAAGAAAACAACAGGGAAAATTAACGTAATCAAAAACCTGTCTCTTTGAAAAGACCAATAAAATGTATAAACCTTCAACAAGCCCAACTGAAGGGGAAAAGAAAGAGAGAGGTGGTATTAATTAGCAATATCAGAATGCAAAGAGGAAATCTTCATGATTGATCTCATGTATATTAAAAGAATGTGAACAGAATGTTCTAAACAATTCTATGCCAACACATATGAAAATGTAAATTAAATGAATAGATTCTTTGGAAGGCACAAACTATGAAAATCCACATAAGGAAATAGAGATCATTTGAACAAACCTAAAAATCTTAATGAAATTAGATCAATAATGAATAACCTTCAACAAAAAGCACAAGGCACTAAATTTTCTTTAGTAAATTTTACAAAATATTTAAGAAAGAAAATACACCAATTTTTCCATACTATTATCAAGAAAATTGGATTAGGAGGAATATTTTCTTACTATTCTTATTTATTTATTTATTTATTTATTTATTTATTTTAATGAGACAGAGAGAGAGAGTCAGAGAGAGGGATAGATAGGGACAGACAGACAGGAACAGAGAGAGATGAGAAGCATCAATCATCAGTTTTTCATTGCGACACCTTAGTTGTTCATTTATTGCTTTCTCATATGTGCCTTGACCTTGGGGCTACAGCAGACCAAATAACCCCTTGCTCAAGCCACCGACCTTGGGTCCAAGCTGCTGAGCTTTCCTCAAACCGGATGAGCCCGCACTCAAGCTGGCGACCTCGGGGTCTTGAACCTGGGTCCTCCGCATCCCAGTCCGACGCTCTATCCACTGCACCACCCCCTGGTGGTTCTTAAAGAAACCAGTATTACATTGATAGCTAAACCAGACAAAAACATTACCAAAAAATAAAAATAAAAAATCCTCCTAAAATGTTAGCAACTAGAATTCAAAAGAATATAAAAATTTTATACACTATCACCAAATAAGCTTTATTGTAGATATCTAAAGTCATTTCAACATGTGAAAATCAGTTAATGCAACTAATTACATTATTAGGCTAAAGAAGAAAAGTCAGATGATTCTATCTATTGATTCAGCAAAAACACTGACACAGTTGAACACCCATTCATGACATAAAATAAAAATAAATAGGCTCTCAGAAAGCTAAGTATAGTTTTTCTCATCCACTTGATGAAGAAGATCTACAAGAAGTTCACAGCTAACATCTTGTTGGATGGTGAAACACTAGATGCTTTCCAAGATTGAATGCCAGGCCAGAAGGTCCTCTTGCATCAGCCCTGTTCAATGTTGTGTCGGGAGTTCTAGCTAATGAATGAAGGTAATAACGTAAGATAAAATATATAGAATTCAAATGAATAAACAGAAAGAAAAGTATTCACAGATTGCATGACTGTCTATGAAAGAAATGAATAAAAAAGAAAGAAAACGGACAAAAACACTCCTGAAACTAAAAGATGGCTATAGCACAGATGCAGAATGTAAGGGTAGTAGGGACAATTCAACTGGCTGCCCATACACCAGGAAAGAATGATTTGTGAAATTTGAATTAGATTTAGAAAGACACCAATATCAACGCTTAAACTGAGAATCATTTATGCAACAAAATGAAGTAATACTGAATTAAAATCCAAAGTACAAAAACAGTACCTCTGAGTCTACACTGGTATCAACACGTGGCTGAATAAGTAGATAAGAGAGAAGAGACAAGTCTCCCATGTAAAAGAATCCCAAGTAATTTATGAAGACACTCCACCCTCAGGAGGCGGAGCCTACCCCCAACTCAAGTGTGAGTTGCTCACCATGCAGAAAGGGTGGGAAATCCCTTTCCAGTGGAGAAGCCTGACCCACCTCATTCAGGTGATCAATGTCAACACCAACAGTGATTAATCATGTTGAAGCTAGGGAAAGTGTCACAGCCAACAGGAGCCTTAAAAGACTATATGTAGTATGGCATCCTGGAACAGAAACATGACACTAAGTAAGAAGTAAAGAAATACGAATAAAATACGGACTTTAGTGAATAATAATGTATCAATATTCATTTATTAATAGTAACAACTTACCATAGTAATGTAGGATGTTACTAAGAGAAGCTATATTGGAGGTATATAGGAATACTTAGTGGTATCTTCCCCCTCTTTAATTTTTTGGTAAGTTGAAGCTTGTCCAAATATAGAGTAAAAAATTGTCAGTTGCTTCTGAGACATAATCTTGGTTTAATGCTGAAAGTAAATCTCTGCAAGAAAATCCTGCATTTTCCAGTAAGAAATTCAACTTCTCTTTTTTCCTGTACCGTAGAAGGCTGATGTCATGGAAAAGCCATTTAATATTTTCAAACATCCCTTGCCTAATCTCAAGAATAATAGCTCTGTACCTCCCCTTCAATACTTCATAAGACTGTTGTGAGGATTAACTTGTATGGTCACGTGGACAAAGAGAGATAACACAGAATAACAAAGCACTCAGAGAGAGAATTAAGAGAAAAGAGAACCACCAACCACAACAATAATGCCAGTGAGGGCTTGTTCCAATTTCACATCTGCTCCAAGTTAGTTTCATGGTCTTCAGCAAAAAACCTTGACTTCTTTGCTTTGTTTTTCTCATCTATAAAACAGATGTGAAAATATTTTCTCTGTAAATTTGTCATCAAAGAGATAATCTCGTAGCCTTTAAGTAGCAATGGTCTCTCTTCCTCTGATAGTACAGTTTCCCCCCCATTCTTCTTATAAAAACCTTGGCAACCCAATTCCATTCACTACTGATTAATCATGCTCACTTCCTCCAGGGAGTCCTCCCATCCTTCACCTAGATGATTCTGGTGTATCACCAAAGACTTTGCTAACAAATAGTGTTTGGCCCATAAACTTAAACTAAATTCTTCCTTTATTCCATTCAGAAGAACAATCACCTGTTTTTCTTTTAGATGAATTATTAAATGGAAAACACCATAAAATGATTGAATCTTACAGTGTGTTTTCTAGTATGTGAGATCCCAAGCCTGGAATATTCTATCTCTCTAGTGACTGGAATTTAATGTATTCTTCCAGGTCAAGCTCAAATATTACCTTGCTCAGAAAAGATTTTTTAGAAATCTATGCCAGTAAATGAAGCTGACCTTACTCAGCACCTGTTGCAATCACACTTAATGTTCTAAAACGTTGCTGTAAAGTGCCTTGAGGTTTTTCTGTTCCCCTACTAAAGTGGCAATTCAAGAGAAGGTTGGGTTAGAAATATTCTGTGCCCTCCTTAATCTCCTTCTCTCACAAACAACAATACGCTTTCCACGTGCTGGGTGTTGCATTCGTGGCCTATGTGTTACATTTTGTGACATTCCCTCCTAGACTTTGGGTTCCCCAAGGCGCTCACAATGATAGAAAGCATGTCTTCACCTATTTGTTTGTTCGTATGCATCCCGTGTTTTTTGGATCACTTGACACATAGCAACCATTCAATATACATCAAAGAGATAGACAGAGATGGAAAGGAAGGAAGGGAGAGAGGAAAAGAAGGTTGAAAGTCAGAAGGGACAGGTGCATTAGAAAGGACCCACCTTCTCCTCAGATGGGACACCGTGACACCGAGTCCTAGCAAAGAGTGCCGTTCTGAGCATCCCCTGGCCTGAGACCTGGAAACGCTCGCTGAATGTGAAGCTGGAGTGGAGGGCTTGATATAAGAGGCAACAGTTGGGAAACGAGTCAAATAAGCAGGATTGACCATCAGAACGACTGGCCAAGCAAAACTGTCAGAGAAAGAGAGCCATCCACAAAGCCGCATGTGCAGCTGGGGAAGCCAGAGCACGTCTTTGGGCGGGGCTTGAGACAACCCTGAGCTGTTCTGCACAACAATGCTTGGGTGCTTACTGTGTCTCCGGAAACTGGAATCAGAATGCACTAATTTAGTAACAGTAGTTCGAAAACAATAGCGACATGGACAAGAGAAAATACCAAGAACTGAACGTGTGGGAGATCCGTGTAGGTTAAGGTGACTGGGGATGGGCCAGACATGGGGCCTGCATGAAAGGGGAGCAGAATCCTGCATCCCAGCATCAGAGGTACAGGTTTACTGTGAACTCAACGTTCAAACTACTGACAAGAAAGTTTGGAGGTGGTACATAGTGAAAGTGATAGAGTTTTATACGTTGAGAAACTGCCTAAGAATGTGTGTAGCCCATATAAAGCTGAAGCAATGGCCCTTCTCAACATTTCTAAAAACTTCTCCAAGCTAGATCTCCACCATCTAGGAGATTCCAAAAACCAGCCAGCATTCTACTAAACCAGGGTAGGGAGGTGGGAAGAGTGTCCTGAAGCTCAGACCTCCAGGATCCACTGGCTAGGTATGCTCTGCTCTAGGTATTCCTCAAGGACAGCCAAGTGTTATCGGAGGGCCCGAGGGGCCCTATAGCTCTGGGCGAGGCCCTTCCGTACCCAGTACCCACGACGGAATCTCACTGTGGAAGAAAGATGCTGGCAACTGGGAGTTTATCTTTCTGCCCTTTGTGGTTTTGAGACAACTTACTTCTTCATAAAACCTTTATTGAGCTTGCCGTGAAAAGCAGAGGAAACAGGAATGATCTTGGACCAGAAGATTTACCATCTGAACATATTCATGCTGCTAATTAAATAATTATCACCAAAGTCTATGGAGAGTCTACTTGGTAAGACCATTTAAATATGCAAATCATGACTCATCCATAGTTAAAATGGTGGCCCATCCCAGCATCAGCAAAGGGACAATCTAAATAAAATAAAATAAAATAACAAAAAACATATCTAAACAGATCTTAACTCATCTATCTTTCATTTTCTTTTTTCAAATGAACAAAGTATTTTGAGACAAAATTTGTTGTTCTCATACAGATGTCTGAGATGCAAGCCTTGGTGTTTCTACAGGTACTAAAAAAATAAAAGTTTCTCTTTGCCTTTTTTATTTCAGTATGATGAACACCTGTTCCTCGAGTCCTGATTCAGTAAGTTATAAGATTTAGTTCCAGTCTCTTCCAAATTTTAGACTTCACATTCAAACCAGGGAAGAAAAATTGACAAATAAAACCCTTGGGCCCAAGGTGCAGAGAGATAATCAATTACTACCCTACGTCTCAAATGAATTCCGAAGCACAGTTTTTAACCATTGTGAAATATATATATATATATTTATTGCAAGACAGCTTTCAAATGAAAAGTATTTTTGTGCGACCTTAAATATTATGGTTATTTTTTTTTCTTTAATAATAGCTTTCCATTCCAAAGAAATCTTTTGGTGCTATAGGAATGCACGAGTAAATATAAAACTGAGCAAAAAAATACAAATTATGTTTTTCCCACTGGGCTCAGTTTAAATAAAAAAAAAAATCAGTTGCTGAATAAGAGCAGCACATTGTAACTCTCCTATTGTTTTACATGCCGCTGTGAGATTCTGCTTGTATAATTTAGAACACAACGCATAATTGACAGAGAGATATAAAATAGGCTAATAACAAGGGAAATCATGAAGTAACAAGAAATGTAGAAATCTTTCTCTCAAGCCTGTCGAGGCTTTGCTCAGTATTAAGAGACTCTTGAAGGCAGTGCCAATAATTCTGAAAGAACAAGCTTCAAATGATAAAGAAGTCAGTGGTAGGTGATAATAAAGAGTGTGGGCTCATGAAAGAGAGAAAGAAAAGTGAATATTTTAAGCAAATAGTGAAAATTATTTTTCTGGACATAGTAGTGCTCCCTCATCTTAAAAATTGTTTGGGAAATATTTATTGACTGTGATATTAGCAGCACTCAGCAGCAAAATAAGGCATGTAGCATTGATTCTAAGATTTTATAGAGCACCTACTGTGTGTCAGAATTTCTCCAGAGCCTGATAGTCCAATGTTGACAAGTTAAATAAAAATACAAGTCAATTAGGGAGCGCACGAAAGTACAGCCAGTCCAAAACGTTTAGATACTTCTGGTGACCACTTGCATCTGCCCCTTCCTTTTCTTTTAAATCCTATAGGACATTTCAGTGAATTGAACACAAGATACTCAAACAGATGGTTGTATACAAAGCTTCACAGTAGTTCTATTCAAAATCTTCAAAAGGTAAAACAAGCTCAAATGTCCATTGAAAAATGACAAACAAAATACATATCTAGCCCTGGCCAAGTAGCTCAGTTGTTTGGAGCATCAACCTGAAGTGCAGAGGTTGTGGGTTCCATCTCTATACAGGAACAGATCGATGTTTCTATTTCTCTCTTTCTTTCTTCCTCTCTCTCTAAAATTAAAAAAAAAAAAAGGTTTCAAAAAAATTAAAAATGCATATCTACACAATGGAATATTATTCATTTGTCATGAGAAATGCAGTCCTGAGACACGCCACAACATGGGTGAAGTCAGACAACATTATAAGTGAAAGAAACCAGGCACGAGAGGCTACGTAGTGTATCGCTTCATTTACATGAAATGTCCAAAATAGGTAAATCCCTGGGTATGGAGAGCATAATGGTGGCTGCCAGGGGTTTGAGGTGAAATGTGGACTGGAGAGTGCAGTGCACTCAGTGGAGAGGTAATTCCTGTCGGAATCAAGAAAACATTCTGCAAATTGATGGAGGTGGTGGTTACTCAACACTGTGACTATACTAAGCACGGCTGAATTGTCCCCGTTGTAATGGTGAGCATTATGTGGCCTTTACCGCAATGGAACACCTGTTAAAATCATGGGGCTCTCCTAAGGTCTGGATGTGCTGAGAATACAAATTGTGTTGTTCTCTGAAGCAGAGCACCACACAGCTGATCTGATCGGGGCAGCTGTCAAGATGGCAGAAATCGCTGAAGTAGCCGAGTCTGGTTGGGTAACCATGTCTAGACATAGTCTCAGAACGGGGTATCTTCACTTTAAAATCATTACACTGGAGGTTGTTTTAGGATTTCGGACCTCTCCCTTGGTTGGCTAAATTTGTTCAGGAGCCAGGAGACAGCAATTCAATTCTAATTCATTTGAAGTCTTCAGCTTGACGCAAATCTCGGAAGAAAAGTAATTATTTCCAAGGAAGAAATAATTCGTAACATAATTCGGGAGACCTTCAAATCCCCAGTTTGATAAAATTAATAAACTATTTACCTCACAGCCTAAATATATATGCATAAGCAATAAAAAAATCTCTAACTAGAAATTAAAAGGTCACTGCAAAGCCTGTCTGCATCCATGTAAACCAGATCGCCAATTGTTATTTCTTCTCAATGTTTAGACTCATAATGTGTCTAAAGTGGAGATAGTCACCTTCCTAACAGGGACAGGAGGTATATTTAAAACAACTGAATTTGTAGAAAGGGCATACTTTACTAAATCCATAACAGGATAGTCAAACTCTTGGTTTTCTGAGAGATAACAAATAACAGAGGGGAGAAACCATGAAAGTCAGAAGCAACTCAGAAAAAGAAAGAAAAAATAGACCCCACTGTATTGATTGTTAACTCTTATGTTAATTTTACCTTATTTTGCTAAAAACTGTGTGTCTAAAATTTACTTTTCCAGGTACTTAGGATCAAAATGTTAACATTCTCTTTAATGTCCTCTTTTAAGGAAAGTGTTCACCTTTCCATCATATTAATTATTCCAAGGCCTGTATTGTTAATTTTTTTCTAAATGAATCTGTCATTCACTCTTACGTATTGAATTCCACATGGTGGTTGGATTATGAATCAGGATTCTCCAGAGAATCAGAATCAATAAGAAATTACTTATATATGACCCATAGATAGATTCATACGTGTGAGGGGATTTGTTATAGAGACTGGCTCTCATGATTGTAGAACCCCAGCAGTCCGGCAGTCTGCTGTCTGCAGATCGCGCACAGGAGAGCTGGTGGTGGAGTTCAGTCCAAGTCTAGGTGCTCAAGGATCAGGCAAGCTGGTGGCCAAAGGTGGAGGAGACAGGTGTCCCACCTCCAGCTGAAAGTGAAAATTTGCTCTTCCTGCACCTTTCTGTTCTCCTGGGCCCCTCGCTGGTGTGGAGGATGCCACTGTAATGGTGAGGACACCAGTCTTTACTCAGTCTACCCAAGCATATGTTAGAGTCTTCTTGAAACACCCTCGCAGACACATCCAGAAGCAGTAATTACCAGCCCTCTGGGTATCCCTGACCCTCGTCAGCCTGACCCAGGAAACTAACCATCCGGGTAGGTGGACAATGGGTATTTGGAAATTTAAAAGGCAGTGCTAAAACCTCTTATGATTCACATACATCCCACCACGGACTGCGGTATTTTATAACACGTTAATTCATTTTGTCTGTGAACCAGGGGTGTGAGCTTCCTTCACAGGGATTTTGTATACCTTATAATGACGTTATATGGCATGTATCATTAATTCTACTGCAATGTTACCAAAAACAAAGAACAAAAACAGTAAAGCGAGTTGGGTTTATGGGGTATCATTGAAGATTGTATCAGGTACCTTTGGCTGCGTTACAGATTGATCCCAAACTCTGCCACTGAGAACAGCAAGTGTTTATTATTTTCTAAACTCTGGGGGAATCTCTGGATCAGACATTTGAGAGTATGCAGCTCGGTGTTTTCCAGCTCAGGCGCTGTCACGAGTCTGGCATCATCCTGAGCTTGGACGGGATGGGGAGAGGGACTGTCCCTACAGCGTTGGCCGGACCTGGGGGAGCCATTCAGCTCACTCAGCCTCAGGTGGTCTCCTGCGTTGGCTCTGTGGGCTTCCCCACGAGGCTTCCTCCTACAGGACATGGCCACGGGTCTCCCCCAGACCAAGTGATCTAAGGGAGGGTACACGCCACAGAAGCCGCTCGCTGTGACGGTCTCATCCTTGAACTGGGAAACATCATCACTTATTCCTCATTCAGTTCACGAGGAGCGCATCACTGAGCCCATCCCACACTCAGGTGAACGCGGGGCTTCACGAGAGACTGTGACTCTCAGGGGACACGCATCGCCGGGATGCTCTTGAAGAAAGCCGACCACAAACAGCAAACGCGTGTGGTCCATCCTCACAGCTCAGAGTGAGGTAAGCCTGGGCTTCGCGTCCACATTAGGCCGCTCTCACTAACTTCTGAAAACTCGGTGCATTTAAAAAAAAAAAAAAAACAAAACTCACAGATCACTGGTTCTCTTCTCTTATGCAATCGTACAACCATATACATCGCACAAAGGGGTTGGGAAAATCACATGAGGATCCTGAAGGCCGATGCCAGGGAGCAATGGTGAGGGCTACCATAGGCTGTCCCCAAGAAACAAAAGGGAGGCATCTGCTTGTGGAAATCCCTGAACTGCTCCTGTTATGCACGCATCCGAATTCTCAGGAGAAGGACAGAACACCGCGCTGGCCGTCTGCTAAGGGCTGCTGAATGTGTACGCCATAAAGAGGCATCATTCCTCATTTTCCTTGGTTTTGTCCCAGCAGTGGACCTCAATCTCCATCTCATTCAGCTGCCGAGGCATTTCAGATGGGTCACTGATTGGCGGAAAGGCACACCATACGTGGATATATACTAATAGGTCTCCATATTTTAAGGTGAGTGTATTAGAGACATAAGTGAGACAACAGTCTCTGTGCATACATCCTCATGAACATTCTGGAAGAACAACTGAGTTTGTACTGTATCATGTCCCTCTGAAACTCAGAGCACGTATCACTGTCCCAGGAGACTTGCCAATGTAGCTGTTTCTATTAAAAAGAATGTTTACAAATTCTAAGTCTGCAAAAAGCTGTCTTCCTTTACATGGAGGCATGCTTGGGGAAATGTGTAAAGAAACCTAGTTTTTATGTAGCATTGAAGTCAACTTAATAATCGGTGTCATTTTCCTTGAATACTATCTCTGCCTGTAGCTGTTCCCTATCCTTGAAGTCACCTTGCTTGGGATTCTCTTTATTCCTACGTCCTTATTTCCACTTGGTTTGTTAACCTGACCCCCAAAGCAACCTTGTGCTGCACTGAGATGCTGCCTGCAGGGACTGTCCTTCTCCATGAGTGTCAAAGATGGTGTTACCAGGAACACTACCCATGCCTTTCTCAGCCTTTTGAAAAAACACCTAGCCCAGGTGCACAGAGCCTGTAATCCTGACTCGTCAGAACTAAAAATCTCCAGGGATGATTTCTGGTGAGTCTGCAGAGCAGGCTCAGGTTGGGAGAGTTCTCTGCTCTTTCTGTTATATTGATCCGACTATCTCCACAGGCAAGAGCGGCTTAAAAATTTTGGGTTACCGTTGCCTGTGTATCTCTCTCCCCAGAATTCAAGTTTTCAAAGTTTGTGCTCATTCATTGCTAGAACCTCCACGCTGGGACTTTGAAAGGGCTCGGTAAATGTTTTATTACATATAAATATGTGTTGACTAAACATAGACGGATAAGATAATTGCACCGAGCATTATGAAACAAGAAGGCCCATGGTGGGGGTCACACATAAGGCACAGAAAGAATTCTCTGTGGGGGTCAATAATGACCACTCACCTACCCACCATGTGCGGTTTTGTGAAGATCAATTCAAAGAGAAAAATGCAGGCATGAGTAATTCTAAAACTTAAAAGTCAGCCTCATTACTTGTTCTGAATATCATAAATTTCTAGAATCCCTTAATTAAAATTTCCCGCTATATGCAAAAACATTCTGACAAATGCAAGGCCAGTATAATAACTGATAAGAATCCATGCAAAAAAGCTGCACTGATTTTATTATTTAAGTGTTTCCCATTAAGCAACACAGAATTGTTTGTACGGATGTTGTAGTGTTTACAAATTCTACTCTTAGAGTACTTGATGAAAGGTACACATATAATTTAGTTTCTGTCTCCAAAAAGTATTGACTTTATGGTAAGAAAGGGTCACAAACTTATCTCCACTACAAAAACAATTACCACTTACCACTATTTTTAATAATAATAATACGTAATAATAAATACAAAGAATAAGAAAAAAAGGAGGAGAAGAAAGAGCAGGAGAAGCAGGAACAAAAATGAGTAGCAGCGAGCATTAGTTGCATGTGTTAACAGATGATTCTGGATAAACTCACAGCTACATTATACTGTTTATGGCTCTAACTTACATCGGGGGAAGGCACATTGAGTTACTAGGTCAACAAGTTCAAGTAACTTGACCAAGGTCAGGGATGAAATCAGGGTATAAGAACTTGATTCCAGGCTGTCTGAATCCCAGAAGTTGGACATATGCTATGATCATTTTATGGACCGCCCTTAATTTCCTTGTGTGACTGTGAAATGGAAGTTCAACAAAATGACCCAGTTCAACAGAGCTGGCAGATGGGAAAGCAGCTACAGACACAGTTCCCAGGGGCTCTGGAGGTCACAGCCCTTCCCTGCGGGGATGTCTACTTTCCTGCCAGGGCTACCATCTTGCTTTGGCCAATGGTCTATTCAAAGGTTCAGGGCTCACTACCCCTCTCTGTCTTGTGGCCTTTACAGTTGAAATGACCACATGACAAGAAAGGAGCTTTCTTTGGAGCAGTAGAAAGGGTGTCAGTGTTGAAACAAAACTGGGCTTTCAATGCTGTCTAAACAGTCTAGTCACTTTGTGACATGAAGGAGTTATGTGATCTGTGCTTCCTCTTGCTCAGTTCACCCCTTTAATCATATTTTTCTGATGCCAGTTCTGTGCCGACATCTTTTCCATCTCCAGAGAGCTGGTGGTAAACAAGCCTGGCCTTCCCCTCAGGGAACAGGAGTTCTCATGGGGCCCATAGGTAATAAAAAAAAGCGCAGTAAAATGCAGAGAGTGCGAACAGGTGAAGCAGGGTAGGGATGAGTGAGGGGGTGGGACTTAAAAATAAGTTGCTGCGAAGACTTGTCATCAAAACACTATTATTTTTTCTTGTATTAGATAGAATACCACGTCAGTGAGCCATGGACTGAGGCACCACCCTCTGTTTCCATACTTGGAGGCTCCCCCTGCTAAGATCTTTCTGGAAAGATGAGAACATCTTGAATGAACGGAGACTGTAAATGGTGTGATTATATGAGGGAGAAGGAAGAGCACCCAAGCAGAATAAACAGTAAGTGCAGGAACTCCAGGAGTTTTTACAAACGTCCCGTGGCCCGCTAGTGGGGAGGCGTGAACAGTGGGAGAGCTGGGTGTGAGCCCCGGCCGGCAGTCGTGGTTAGAACTTGGCCTTTTAACCTATTACAGGAAGTCACTTAAGTATCCCGAATGGGGACATAGCATGCTCTTATTCTCTTTTTTAAAATGTGACATTTGACATGGAGATGGTTGTCATTTAATTTGTGGGCTGCATACAACTCTATTGGAGATAAATTGTGAAAAAAATGCACTCGGCCCCGTTCCTGGCACAGAACGGATTGTCACAAATGTCTGTCCCCGCCTGCCTCCTTCTCTGACTGAAGGCTCGCTCGGGCTCAGGTTTCTGCAGACAAGAGGCAGCATTCTTCGGAGGCTGACTCCTGGGAACACGGCCCGCTCTTTTCTGTGCACTGGCCCCAGTTGCGGCAGGGCCTCAGACAGTAGCCCGTAACTACGGTCTCTGGGGAGAGCAGCAAAGGGAAGGCTAGTGTGAGAACTAGAATGGAAGGGGACTCGATCCACGTGGGAGACAGATAATGAGAGGATCAGCTCAGGTCACAGGAAGGAAAGTGAGGGAAGGAGCAGAATAGACAGGAAGCGCATGCTCAATGGCATAAACGGGTCACCCGAGGTCGCCTTTCCTGCTGCAGGTGGCACAGGTGGGTCGCAGCAGAGAGGACTCAGCAGCAGGCAGGAGGACTTCCTGGAACTTCAGGTCTCCCGGGAGGAGGCAGCGGGGAGGGGGCCCGGTGCTGAGCTCAGAGCCCCGCTCAGGCTTGCCAACAGCTGACGGATGGCACGACTTGCTCCGGGGCTGATGAGAGCGCTGGCCAGGGCGCTGGCAGCGCACACAGTCCCTTCCAAAGGGGAAACTCCTGCTCAGTTGAGGGCAAACTGGATCACGCCGAGCTCCACCAGCAGACGCGTTTTCCAAAGTAATGGTGCTCCGGGAAGGACATTGCTGAGATCAGGGTTTGCAAATTCAATTACCCTCTCACTGACTTTTTTGAGAAGCTTTCATGTGCCAAGGTCTGCTTTTAGGTGCTGGGAACCGACCATTGATTTAAATCTCTGCTTTCTTAGGATGCGATTTATATACTTTGGGGGAGACAGGGCAGACAATAAACAAAATATGCTGACTATAAAGAATGTCAGAGGGTCCTAAGTACAGGAAGACTATGAAAGGGGTTAAGAGGATGAGTGGGTGGCGGTGTGAGGGGTACGTGGGGAGGAGAGGAGGACGGTGCCCTCTCAGGAGGTGGTGATGAGTCCCCGGCAGGGTGGGGCTCAGCTGCATGCTAACTGGGGGGAGACAGTCTCCCGACAGAGGGGAGAGCAGGGACAGCACAGCTGAACAAGTAGGAGCACAGGAAGGAAGTGGAGTCGCGGTCACAAAGGGGAGGGCCCGGATCCTACGGCCAGATGGGCTCCCACAAGGTGTTTGATGAGACAAGTTTGCTGGAGGATTATGATCTAAGAAGTGACGTGTCAATATCCAAACCTGTTTTAAAGGAGCCATTGGTGTAGATTACAAGGACTTTGGTAGCGAGTGGGGCTGCTGGCGTTGAGGGGAATCCCATGCCTATCTGAGAGCAAAGCAGAGGTCCTTCTGAGGCCAAGTGGCATGGGGGCGGGGTTCTTCTCTCACGCCGGCTCTGATAGGTAGGTACGGGATGACTGGCATGTTGTCGGGTACAGGACTCAGAAGACCCATCTTGGCACAGAAGGAGAAAGATCTGATGGACTAGCAATGCTGACCATGGCTGCAATGGTGCAGATTTTGTGAAATCAACATCCCTATTTTTTTATCTTGATGACCTCTCTTGAATGACGTTTTCTTTATCATTCTTTAACAAGGGTTATGCATATTTTTTTAAACACCACAGATACCTAGAAGAAAGGATTGTGCTTAAAACTCACCAACAAGGCTCCCACTCATCTACGGTGAGTCAATAGATGCAAAACCAGAGGTGCTAGAGATAGATCCTCATGGAAGAGGCAGATGTCTCGTCACATCCTTCATGTCTCTGAGCCTGTAAAGTGGCTTCGTTTTTCCTTCCCAAACTGGCGCAAGCAGGGAGCAAGAGGGACTTAGTTTGAGAGACTAGATCATTCTTCCTTCTACATTCCAGGCTGTAGGGACTGTAAGTCAATCCTGCGCTAGAAAGAAAAAAGAAAGCTTAGAATTATTGCCCTTTATTGAGAAAATGACCCTGCCTATATTTCTATTTTAGAGTTTACTCTACTCAATGAAACAGCAGATGGCAAAGGTAGATGAATGAGTAGATTCACAGGACAGTAGAAGTCAAATTGGAGCGGGTTCATGGCGGGTCCAGCCTCTCCAGCTTAAGAAAAGTGATTTTGATCATGTCAATGACGGAGTTCCAGATGGACATCACCAAAGAAGTGACTTTAGAAATAAGCAAGCAACTGCCAGGAGACTGGCACTCTTCTTTGGAGTTCTACCATTATTTAATAAGAAACTTGGACCAAATCTTTTTGTGGCATTTAATTGTCTCAACTGTAAAGGAAGGAATATTGTTACTGTAAAATAAAAAAAGAAAAAGCATTATTTCTATGATTCATACTGTCCAACACAAGTTGCTCAACGAGTGAAAAAAGTAATGGATGAAGGCAAAATGATATGGGGAGTTGAGGTGATAGAGGGCAGAGCTGGTTTAGGAAAGGGAAGGGGAGGGGAGGGAAGGGAAGGGAGGGGAAGGGAAAGAAGGGAAGGGGAGAGAAGGGAAAGGAAGGAAAGGGAGGGGAAGGGAGGGGAAAGAAAGGAAGGGAAGGGAAGGGAAGGGAAGGGAAGGGAAGGGAAGGGAAGGGAAGGGAAGGGAAGGGAAGGGGAGGGAAGGGAAAGGAACCAGTGGGAGAACACTGATGGTGGTAGATGGGAATGTACAACATGGCACTGAGATGTATATGTCAGGTGGTTTTGTATGTGACAACATAAATACACAACCAGACTTTCCCATTGAAGGCATCTCTACTCTCAGTCCAGCAGCCCACCCGCTGCGGTTAGAGACCACTGAATCATATCAGGAAAAAACTTTGCCCGTTCTCCAGCAGCCTATTTTTAGACCACATGAATAATTACTCCAGATGGCTGTTTAAATCTGTTGGCATTGTTTCTACTGTACATTCTTTGTTTAGAAACCCATTTCGCTAGATTTCAACGAGAAGTACAAAGATGCAATCGTTGTCATATTTAGCATTGATCTCTTCTGTGAGCTTTTTGGAAAGCGCTGAGAGAAGGTTAATGGAGATGCTGATATGAAGTTTTTAATAAATTAGTTCGGCATTGGAAACCGAAAGCACTTTCCATAAGAACACAATTTTAGCTTCCAATGGTTGGTGTGTGTATGTGTGTGTGTGTGTGTTTGCTGATACATAACTCTTTTTTTATGGCTGCCTTGATGTAATTTTTTGTGAATTCAAAACTATTCAGGATAGTTTTATCAGGGTGAGTCAATAGTCACTGGTCTTTTTCTTTTCTACAGCAAATTAAAATATGACTTTTCTCTCTCTTACCCCTTCCTTCATTCCTCTCTGCTTCTTTTTTCTCCCCCCTTCTACTATCTCTTCTTCCATCTTCCTCTTCTTTTCTCTCCCTCCTTCTTTCATTGTTTTACCCATTTTTTATTGATGTCTTTATTCTCTTTAATCTTGTTATTTTCATACATTCTGACTGCTCCACCATAAGTAAGTTTATGTTTGCTGAGCTATCGAGTCTGTCATTGAAAGCAGAATAGTTAAGTCTGTAGCAGAGCAGACGTAGGGCCAGGTTATTGTCATAGAGGATGAATTCTGATACCCCACCTGCCTTTAAAGCAATGTTTCTCCACTATGGTCTCTCTGGATCCACTAAGCATTCCCATCACAGAATCGCCTCTTCACTTGTCTGATGGTTCCACGCCTGAGAAACATATCCACCAAGAACATAGTAGCAAATTCGGTTTATTTTAAAGATTGATCCAAGCTGTAAATACATTTCAATTGTTCATGCCCTTGAGTCTACATCTTTACCTAGAGAAGCCATTGAAAGGGTTTAGAAGCAGCATAAAGAAATCACAGTAGGACTGGCACAGAGGATATTGGATGGATGAAAGGCTAACAAGCTGTAACGCCAAGGAGGAAACATTTAATGCAAGAGCAAAGTGCTTTACGGTCCTCAGAAACCTTGTAGAGTTTGAACACGTTATGTTTATAGTCAGGAACTTGAATCTATAATGAAGTGTTACTGTATAATTCTTATCAGAAACAATTCTTTAAAAATGAGAGACAATAAAACAAAACTAACAATTAGAAGGGAAACCATCTATCAATTCTATTATTTAGGATTTTTTTCTAAAAAATTTAGAAAAAGTATAAAAAAGTTATGTGGTATTAATTATAGGTTAAAAATGATATGGATGATTATCAGAAAAATCAAATAAATTTAGCTTAAAAATTTTTGATCTAGTAAGTAATGATAGTGAAATAGTTCATTTTCAAGGCAAAACCTAACATTATTTTTTGTTGCATTTAATTTGTTTTTTATGTTACATAATTCTTTGTTATCAAATATAAGTAGAGTCTAGACCAGTGGTTCTTAACCTGGGTTCTATCGAACCCTAGGGGTTCGATGAGTCGGTCTCAGGGGTTCGGAGAAGCCTCTGCCGCGGAGGCCAGAATAAAGTAATACCGTAATTTGTTGTAAGTTCATGCACTTTGTTGGTTATTTTCTTTGAGCAAGGTGATGTTCATTCATGGCTCATTTTGTGCGCCAGTAAAAAAACATATACTTATGTCTTGAATTTGGGGAAAAAATCTATTTTATTTATCACTAAAGAAGGGTTTGGTGAATGCGCATATAAAACTGGTGGGTTCGGTACCTCAAAAAAGGTTAAGAACCACTGGTCTAGACACAATGGACACAAAAATGTAAATAATTAAGAATAAGTTAATCGAGACATCTTCAGGGACTATAATAGGAGTCTAATTTAAATATAAAAAGAGGCATTAAATTGGGACTATTTAAGGTACATGTAAAAGAAATAAGTAAATACCATAAATTTAAGTGAGAAGAATTATGTCACAAAGTGTTTTTCTTCTTTTTTTTTGTGGCAGAGATAGAGAGTCAGAGAGAGGGACAGACAGACAGGAAGGGAGAGAGATGAGAAACATCAATTCTTTGTTGCGGTTCCTTAGCTGTTCATTGATTGATTTCTCTTATGTGCCTTGACCACGGGCCTTCAGCAGACCGAGTAACCCCTTGCTCGAGCCAGCGACCTTGAGCTCAAGCTGGTGACCTCGGAGTCTCGAACCCGGGTCCTCCGCATCCCAGTCCGACACTCTATCCACGGTGCCACCGCCTGGTCAGGCTGTCACAAAGTTTTTTGAATTCCACTCAAATTGAAAACCAGACCTTAGATGTCAGTGGGGTTTGGGCAAGCCTGACAAAGAATCTTCAACAGATTCAACATTGCAGAACCCTCCCCCGGCAAATATTATGGAATGCCTTGTCTTACTGTTCTTAAAACTTATAATATTAAAATATTAAAATGTTTTGATAAAAGTACAGAAGTGAACAGGCAAAATGGCTCAATACAAGAAATAAAAAAACACCTCAGAAATTAAACCATGTTTGTAAATTTAGAATGTGGTAAAGATCGCAGTTCCAATGTTTGGGAAAGAATAGACCATTAAATATATACTTGTATGTATATATATGCACTGGAGTTGAAAAAGTAAGTTCTGATCACTATCTCACTCTCTACACCAAATAATGTAAAATGTTAATGAAAATGTGAATAAAAGAATTTTGGAAAATATGAAGACATGTATGGAGATCAACTTGCAAGAAAGACCATCCCAAGCAGGACTCAAAGGTCAGAAAAATAAAATTACTAATACGGTTAACAAGTGAAAAATGTAAGAAATAGTACATCAGAGGAATCACTATGAAAAGTTGAAGAGCAGGAGATTAAGGAGAGAATATGTTAAATAAATGTCAGGAGAATAGTTGGCATTGTCTTAGTGTCAGGTAATCCTTACTAGCAAAGTGCGGGGAAGGGGAGGATAGGAACAGACAATGAGAAAATGGGCCAGAGTTATGACTAAGAAATGGGATACCACTACACGTCTACTAGGTTAAAAAAAACAAACTGAAAATAGCAAATGTCGGTGAAGATTTGGGGCAGCAGGAATCCCCACTCACTGCCAGTGGGGTGCACAGAGCGCCTCCAGGTCCTCACAAAGCTCAGCACGCTCTTGCCACACGATCCAGGAGTCACCTCCTTGGTATTTATCCAGCTGTGCTGAACACTTACGTCCACGTAAACCTTGCACACAAATATTTACAGCCCGATAGCCGTAATTGCCAAAAAGGGTAAGCAACCAAGATGTGCTTTAAAAGATGGATGGGTAAGCAAATATTGGTTACATCTATACTCTGGACCAATTTTTTAGGGATAAAATAGAAATGAGCCATCAAGTCATGAAAAGAGGTGGCGGGCCCTTTAACGCACATTGCTTAGTTAGGGACGCCCTTCTGGAAAGGCTGTACTGTGTGATTCCAATTATGTGACATGCTGAAAAAGGCCCGACTGTGGAGGAGACAGCAGCAAGCTTAGCTGTTGCCAGGGATTTGGAGGCTGGGGACGAAGAATGAATAAATGAAGCACAGGGGATTTTAGGACAGTAAGCTGTTCTGTACGATCAGTAGATATGCTGACAGTGGATGAATGATGAGGTACATTTGTTAGCACCCCAGAACTGTACGGAGTGTGACCCCAAATCTAAGCCATGAACTATCATGCATCGGTATTGGTTCATTGGTTCTAACAGATGGACCACACTAATGCAAGATGTCTCCAATAAGGGGAAATAGAAGGGTTACGAGGGTATGTGAGGACTCTTTGTACTGCTTGTCCAAATTTATAAACCTAGAACTATTCAAAACTATTAGTGTTTTTAAAAAAGTGGATGGACGGAGCTCTGTTCTGGAGTTGCCTCGACCTTACCATTCATTCCAGTAAGAACTTGAGTGATATTTTCACTGAATACAGGATTGGACATGAGTTGCTCTTTATAGTGACTACAACTAGAGTGCTCTGTAGCCTGAAAAATTACATGTCCTGCAATAGACTACGTGCAATTAGGCGCTTAACAATCAGAGTCTATTGCTCCTTTGTGTAAACCCCTCCAATGATATCCATTTATCATTAGAATAAAATCCAGCTCGCCAGGTCTTGCATGAGCTGGCCCCCTTCTACTCACCCATTTCCTGGGGTGCGGCACCTACGTCGGCCTCTGTCTGTCCTCTTCCTTCCCAAGGTCACGCGAGCCTCACACTTGCTCTTTCTACCTCTTGAAGACAATGCTCTGTTTTCTCCTTTTCACAGTTATGAATATGAACAAGAGTGACAAATCCTTTCCTCTCTGCTACCAAAACCTGCTGCCTCATGCCATACATTGTCGCCAACACTACCTTGTTGCATTTTTTTGTTGTTGCCCTTATCTTTGGTCAAACGTATTGTATTGATGTCTGAGACTGGCCACCAGAAGGTCAGCTCCCTCAAACGCAGAAATTCTTCTGTTTGTCTTTTCACCAGTGCTTTGGGTAATGGGTGCTCAATACTTAATTGTTGAGTGAAGAATAGAGGAGTCTATGAAAATGAGAAGGTGGGTTGGGTGGTCCTGGGGTCCAAGATCCGGTCTGAATTTGGCCACACATAGGTTAAGAAGCTCGTGTGACATACGTCACCTCCCCAAGCCTCAGCTTCCTCTTGTATAAAATGAGACTTTTGGACTACATGAAACCTAAAGACTTTTTAAACTCGGAAACCCTATATTCTTTATGGTTTAGAATGATTGACGTTCCACTGGAGAGCCGCTAATTCAATACGTTCTATTAGCAGGGCAATTTCTGTGATGATCTATGTCAGTTCATCATACTGGAACCACCTTTCAGAGTGACATTGTCACCGATCTGGTCAAATAAATTAATGCTCCCATCTGGATCAATGCTTTTGGCAGGAACACCGAGCACTGATGCCTGCCACATGATTCCTCCATCACAAAGCGGAAAATGTGTCGGGATGTTGCGACGTCAGGCAATGACACCGTTGGCTTTCCACTTTCCTGGTTTTATTTTTTGTTTTAATTTTTTTCATGCAGTCATCCATTAACCGACACCTGGCACCCCCTGTCATAAAAAGAGACACACAGTCTCACACGTCTTCACGGGGCTGCGTGTCTCTTTGGCTCTGTCCTGTTTCTATGGAAACCATCATCATATACCAAGTCAATCATTATTTTAGAAAAAATGCGCTCTAATATTAAAAAAAAAGAAAACAATGTCTGCAATTTGAGACTCGGGCAGCTGTGGTTGTTGGGAGAAGGCAGGGTCCTGGGGAGGTGCCTCATGATTCCAGCTGTTGTAGCTGGAAGAACGGGCAAGCCCTTTCCATATCTGCTCTCATGGTTTGTGGTGGGTGAGTGGCTGGTAGCAGAGGAATGGACACTTCATAAGGACAGGGCTGTGTGCCAGAAAGCCCTGGGAAACCCATGCACCACAGCGATAAATGATGTTTAGGGACCTTTCTAACAATGGTGTGAGCGTGGAGGTCATGCTGTTCTCTCTCAACCAGAGCCTGGTAAGGAACGTACTCATGGTGAGAAAACGAGAGGAGGGAACTGAAGGAAAAGGATCACAATGAACTCGAACTCAATTTAAATGCCAAAAGAATCACTAGATTTTTCACATAGATATGAGGACTAGAAATTCCTATTGGGAGATAAGCAGAATATTATAAAATGCCTCACACCTATATGTGCTTGGTTAACAGAAGTGAGGTTTTTTTTTTTTTTTCTTTATTAGAAGGTAAACATCATACTCTTTTGTCTCAACTCCAAAAGCTGCCATAGTTCTGGGAGCTTCTATGTGTAAAGCATGCGGGGAGAAGGAGACGCTGTCTCCCATTGCATAGAGCTCAGTCTGTGGGAGGAGTCACAGACAGAAACATGCTTGAAGATTCTGTGGAATGGGTTCTAAAGAGAGGGGTGACAGGCCTGCTTTAAAAGCCTGGGTGTGTAAGATTTACTTGAATCAGAAAATTGGAAAGGAACGATAGAAGAGATAGTTTCTGAGCTGAACTTTGCAGAATGCTAAGGTTGTGGAAGTTGAAAGGCAGAGGGAACCATACAAGTTAACACTCGCCGGTGGGACAGTTCCGGGGATTATATCTAAGCTACCTGGAGGAGAGAAGGCAACCAGAACACCCGGTACCTCCCTCAAAAAAGCAGGGACGCTATTTATAGGAGTGAAATAAGTGTAGAGGTGTGAAAGAGGGCTAGATCGTGGTGGGTAAGCACTGCTGAGCTGAGGCTTTCCGGTGTCCGTCGACAAGTAAGGGACAGCTGCATGTAGCAGCTCTCCCCGTGTGTCTGGTTACTGGCTTTGTGACGAAGGTGACCTCAGTTTGAGAGAGAAAACATTCTGTTTCAAAACTGACCATAAAAGCACGTGTGCAAGCACACACACACACACACTCACTCACACCACATCACAGACACACAAGCAAGTTAAGGAGGTGTGTCTATTAAATATTTATCGTGCTAATATTTACTATAATTACACTGTGTGTTATTTGCCATCAGAACCTGAGCAGCGCTAGCTACATGTTTCTAAACGAGGACACCTAAACCGGCATGTAAGTCATCGACGGTGGACGCTTGCTTAGTGCGTGGAAGTATGTGATTTCTAGCAGACGCGAGCTGTGTCCAGGAAGAACAGGTGTGTTATGGAACAGCTTGACAAGGTAAGCTCCAACGCCAAGAAGAAGCCACTGGGGGAAGTAGGAAGCAGGGCCAGCGCAGGGGCAGGTCATGGGGTAGGGGAGGGGAGAAAGACAGCAGCGCACGCCTAGAACCTTCTGCATGCCTCTTTGTCTGTCGTGGACATGAGTGACTCTTCACAGCCTCCTCAGACCAGTCACTAACAGGGACAGGGACCCACGGGTCTGGCAAGGGGCAATTTTGGTGACTTCAAGGGCTGAAGAGAACCAAACAAGCCCACGAGAGCTGTTGGCGTTCTGAGTGATTGTGCGGGCAGAGAGGGTAGAACTCTGTAAGGAGGAGTCGAGTCGAGTCTGTACCCTGCAGGCTCTTAGCGTGTGATCAAAATGTCAAGACACATGGACAGAAGCTCTCTCGCGTACAAGCTCAAGAGATCTTCTGAATAGACACAATTTGATTGAATGGTCACATCATTTTGGTTTGCCCAGAAATGTGGTTTATACCAATTGACGCAGAATTAACTATAACAGCATCCTAACTTTACTTTTATAAATGGGCAATGCATTTTATAGGCATCGCTCATATACAATGGGTTCCTATGTAGTAAGTTACGGAGCTCCCTTTCTCTCTGACAGATCTTATTAGTAACCCTGGTTCCCCAGTCCCCGCCCCCTGCTATAAATCTAGGCTTTACCACGTGGTAGGCCACGTTCCATTTACCTCCCTACATTCCCTCTACTTAGGACTTCATTCACTTCTGTGGCTTGAAAACGAGCATGTTATTCACATTCAAGTCACAGCAATTTTGCTCCACACGCACTCACCCTGACGAGTGCTGAGGATTCACAGGACGAGCAAGAATGACCCCTGCTCTCGGCATGCGCACGATGTCAAGGAGGACGTGGGTGGATAAACAGACACGCAAAACACAGTTAGGGAAGGGGCTACGGCATGCAGGGGACTCCCGGCGACCTTAGAGGAAGCGTCGCTAAGTCCGGCTCTGGGTTCTGAACAGAGATCGCCCTGAATGTTTGCATTCTGTTAGGAGAACCCGGGCAACTCAAGAAGAAGAAAGGTGGATCGTTCTAGCAGGCCTGCGCGGAGGAGACACAGAGCTGCTGTGCTGTGGCGAAGCAAACGCCAGGCTTTTTTTATGACTCAGGAAACTGTGGACAGAGCTGGCTGGAGAGGCCAGGTTGGAGACGTAGGCAAAGACCCGATAATAAGGGACGTGTGTGTTGACCCCGTGTATTTGGGTTTTATCATAGAGCCACAGGGACCGTGACTTTTCAGATGGTAAAGTGTCATAACCTGACCCTGCGTTTTTGAAAAGATGATTTTTTTTTTTAACCGGCACACACATACACCATCCAGTGTTATAAAAGTCACCCTTTTACGGTGGGCAGACCAGTAGTTTTTAGCATGTGCCCAAGAATGTGCGACCCTTCGCGCCATCACTCACTTCAGAAAGTTTTCATCACCACGAAAAGAAAGTCCGTACTTGGCAGTCGGCCGCTCGGTCACTGGAACCTCGAGTCTAATTTCCATCTTCTACGGTTTGCCTTTTCTGGACAATTTCACGCAATGTGTGACCTTCTGTGCCTGTCCTTTTACGCTTAGCGTAATGTTTACAACATTCACCCATGTTGTCGCATCGACCAGTGCGATAGTCGTTCCCTCGCTTTTTATGGCTGATAACCTTCCATTGTGTGGACACACCGGACGTGTTTAACGGTTTTCAGTGCGCCAACGGGGGAAAGTTTGACTTGGTCCTACCTATGGGCTACGAATATTAGTGCTATGAAATGCTGTTGCGTCCGTAACACTATCTGCTCTCGGAGCCCGGGGGGTGCCTGACATTACTGGTTTAGAGGGGTATACATAGTCATGCTTGTAAAACAAAAATAATTTGTTTTCCACGTTTGCTTTTATTTTTGTCATGGAAACTAAACATATAGTAAGTGGAAAACGAGTGGATTAAATTAACTGGATCTGGGAGAAAAGTCATTAGTTAGGATATAGTGATAGACATAATAAAGAGCGTATGTGACATGGGGAGTTTTATCTTCCAAGAAACAGTTGGTTCTTGAAATGCAAACTATGCACTGTTAATAAACCATTTGGGAAATTTAAAAAAAAAATCTGTATGCACATTTTTGTGTGAATAAATGTTTCCAATTATTACAAGTACGTACCTAAAAGTGGAATTTCTGGGTGATATGATGGCTTCCTATTTAAATTCTCATATATGACCTGCTGCTATGTGGGGCCACACTGATTCTTTAGCTGTCCAGGCGAATAGTCACACATAATATAGAAGAGCCCGTTTATCCACATATTAAGAAAATTTCCTCGTAAAACCGCTCTTTATCTTACTATTCTGTTTTAGTACTTGTCATCATCTAAAGTTTTCATATTTAGGTGTCTATGTTTGTATTTGTTTTCCCAACTAGAATGTAAGATTCTGAAGGGAAGGTGATTCTGTTTACGTTTATTTTCATTATTAGTATGAGGCATTATACTCAGACACATAGCACATAATAAATACTTATTGATGAGAAACTTATACACTGTTATAGTTCCTTTCATTTGTCTCATCATAGTATTTCATCCATTATACACATTTAAAAATTGTGATGTTGTCATCCAAAATAATAGCACTTTCTTACTGGGTCTATTATTAAGGGACCTGGACTACTCACCTCTTTAATCTTGATTCCCTTTGTTTGTTCCCCCCAGTGAAGGTTCTCACGACTTGGAAAAGAGCAAAAGTCAGACATGAAGAGGAAGGTGAGGGGGAGAAGGACCGAATAATCCACAGCAGAGGCTGTCAGCGCCTGTATAAATGCAGAGTGACTATGTGCGAAGCCACGGAGAAGAAAGGAGCTATTTATAATAACCATCCCTTGACTGGATTTATTTTAGGGGCTTCTGATGCTATTCTCTCGAGGTTAGCTGACAGCGTGGAGTTCTTGGAGATAACTGGTCAATTCTGATCAGGGTCAAGAGCATAGTAACCCACCGCGGGTTTCTGCACCTCGCTTGGCCTCCACAAGGACGGAAATACAAATCGTCATGCTCATGACACAGGTGTCTGTTCTGCTACCAGAAACACTGTGAAGATTTGCAGAGTCTGATTGCTGCTATCCAAGACATTTACCACTTTAAAAGTCTGAAAGAACTCAGAAATAAAGGTAATACCTGCAACCTGAAGTCTGATATCCTGAAGTCTCCTCTGTTTTTCCTATAAGAAAAACCATCTTACCTCCATGTTGGAAATGTCTATTGAAATACTGTAATGCACCAGCAATGCATTGCTGGTCTGTGTCAATGTTTATTAAAAAAAAACAAACAAAGAAATAAACTTTTGGCTGATAGTTTAGTTTGGTTTGAGGCAAAGAACACTAATTAGATCAGGAAGTAAAGTAGGTAGGTAGACATCTTCCTCTCCAGACATATCCGAGGGTACACTTTGTAGTGCATGTTTGACCAACGTTTGTGGAGGTGAGGGTAAGAAGTTGAGTTAAATTGGATGGCTGCATGCGCTGGGAAAAAGGACGGGGAGAGAATAAGGATCAGTAGCATTAGGAGGATTCAGAATTGAAGGGAACTTCAAGCTTCACTTGGCAAATAAGTATAGTGTTTGTTACAAGTAGGATGTACAATCACGACGCCTGTCGAAAAGAAAAGAGATAAATAACAAAATCTCGGCAGGAAAGCAGCCAGATGGCTATAATTCCTGTGCCTAGGTGCGTGTGAGCTGCTGAAGGTAGTGTTTGGGTGTAAGTAGTGGGGGACCTCTCTGTAAGTGGCACCTACTGTGAAAGGAACCACCTTGTTGGTCATAGCTGACTTAGAAAGAAGACTTTGGGTACCAGGCATTTGTATTGAGTGTTTTTTATTTGTTTGTTTTTTGCAGGCCATTGGGGGATATAAGAGCAAATCCTGGAGAAATTGCCGTATTTTAACAAAAACATTAAATGGGAAAGCAAATAACCAAAGCTACGGGAATACACGTAACGGCAACTTTTCTTCCAAGCACAAGACGTGGGAAGAGGGGAGAACGGTTTCTTGATGGACAAGGGCAGAGGCATTCCAGCAGGTGACCCTGGGTATGTTCTTCCTGTGCCTGAAGAGACATATCGGCATTAAAGCAGAGCTACGCCGCTCTTCTGTGTCTGCGGCATGTGCAGCGTGTCCATCCCAAAGGAAAGGAGGGAGGAGCGAAGGCGGAGGGTTCAAAGAAGGGGTCCGAGTCTGAGGTCAGCGAGGGTCTTCCCAGCAGGACGCTGGCTGGCTGGATAAAAGAAAAACATTTCTGGACGGAGGGAGAAAAGGAACTGAGGTCAGCCTCATGGATAATAATATCTAGCCTTTGCAGAAGTAAACGTCACGTTTGTCCAGGATTCCCACGCTGTTCAGTGGCGGCTCAGACACTGCCCTCCTGAACATCTCTGACTCAGACGCACTTGCTTACTCAGCAGATACCGGCTCAGCCCATTAAGAACCTCCCCAGGTACGGGGATACAGTGAACGAAGCCAGGTCCGTGCTCTCCTGGACTTGACATTCTTATTGTGAAGAAAATAATAAACAACACTGGCACATACATACGGGTTAAAAAAAAGGCAAAGGATGACAAACAGGGACACAGGTTTAGACAGAATTGGAAAAATGCTTTTCTGCTCCGACATTGTCAAAAGATGCTTTTTTAAAAAAATTCTTTAAGAACTGGTTTAGAATTGATATTCTGAACAGAGAAGCCTTAGTGAACATTGGTAATGAGTTTGATTGATCAGACTCTTCTCATTCTGGAGAATACAATAATTTATAATTATAGACAGATTCCTGTGATAGTGTAAAAGTCTGCCTTTCATGTTCAAACAAACTTGTGAGAGCAGTGGGTGTGGCTATTCATTGTCATACCCAGTTCTTTTTTTTTGATTTTTTTTTTTTAAATTTTTATTTTATTCATTTTAGAGAGGAGACACAAGAGAGAGAGAGAGAGAGAGAGAGAGAGAGAGAGAGAGAGAGAGGAGAAGCTGGAAGCATCAACTCCCATATGTGCCTTGACCAGACCAGTGCAGGGTTTTGAACTGGTGACCTCAGTGTTCCCAGGTCGACGCTTTATCCACTGCGCCACCACAGGTCAGGCCCCAGTTCTTTAGTAATCCAGGAATAAACAGCTGAAGGAATGACTGAATGAATTTAAGAATAAATGAAACAACCTGAGTACTACCAACATCATTTATTCCATGATAGTCACAGTGTAATAAATACCACACTGAAAAAAAAATTAAAATACAATTTTATTTTCTTGGTGTTCCCTCTATGCACGGATAGAAAAACAGTCCAGGTATTTAAGGGCGTTTTCTCATCCTTAGAGGTGGTCCAGGGAAATAAGGAAAGACCATGGCTTATACTGGGATACCACATTGCATAAGGTTCAGGGCTCGGTACCTCTGACTCCCTTCCCCCTGCCTTGACCATAAAGACCTCCACTCGAGTTCCAACAATGGCCTCGGTGCTCTGCCCAGTGTTCGGAATCAGCCCCATGACCACATCACCCCAGGCTGGCCCTGTGATGTTGGGTGGCCGTTTGTTCACTGTCATCCCTTAGAACCCTCCCCCCAAGGGAGTCTCACATTTACATGGGTCTACTCTTAAAACTGTGAATCTGTCCCTTTCAGCGACAACACCATCAAATGCCATTAAAAGAAAATAAAGCTACCCCACCAACATATATATTCTTAATCTTACTCCCAAACCAAAGGAAAGGAGAAAATGAAGGACAACAGCTCTATCAAAGGAAGAGGCTCCCCGCTCTTGCTGGTGAGTCCGGGCCCTGGCTGGAGAAAAGGCATCCCCGCTGGGCCGTCAGCAGCACTGCTTGTAGCTGTCTGTTCCCACACTTCAGTTCCTTATACTTCAGTAGCTAACCTCATCATGGAGAAGATGTATTACTTTTGTAATTCAGAATAAATTTAATAAAGCTGATGGAAGCAAGATCGTGCTGAGAGATCAATCTAATGCTATGTTAACTTAACACTGATTTTAAAATGTGTGATATATAGGAAAATTCAAATGATATTCCTTTGTCTAAATCCACGATGATAGGAAATGAGAAAATAGAATGCTACTTTGGGGGTAAAGTAGGGAGAATTGAGCTTGCTTCCTCTTTTTCTGTCAGGGGACAAACACATCACTTCAAAATGGATGAACTTGTAATTCCAAACAGAAAAGGAAAATCAATCACTGGAAATGTGGTGCCCGTTGCTCCTGCAAAGCTATTGCACTTTAGAAACTTTTCCTAAGGCAGTAATTTAGCCGTACTACAAAGATGGATGTCCAAGATGTTCATCTTGGGTTGGTTAATAAAAGCATGGAAACAAGCTACATGTGCATCAATACTGGACAGGTTACATAATGACGGTTATTCAGCTAAAGGGGTCGTCTGCAGCCTGGACCAAGTTTTAAGTGTATTTGTTTTTTTATATTGAGTTGGAAAGAATCCCATACCTTATTTGTCACTGAAAAGACAATGGAATAATCTGCTCCGTGTAAAGTGATCAGTGTATGGAAAAGAGGGAGAGAACAAACAGAAGTTCAAGCAAGAGTCTGCAGCAGAGAGATATCAAACGGAGTCTGGACAAGCACACTTGTGTTGGATGGCCCAGGGAGCCTGAATGTACCATCTATACTTTACTTTTATGTCTTGTGAAAAAGGAGTTTCTTCAATTAACATTTTCTGCTAGTGTTGTAACCAAAATATTACGTTTTTTCTCAATTGCTTTGGGCTGAATTATGTTTCTCCCTTTCTCAAAGACTATATGTTGAATCTCTAATTTCCAATGTGAAGGTGTTTGGAAAGGGGGACTTTGGGAGGTAATTAGGTTCAGACGAGGTCATAAGGGTGGGGCCCTATGATATAGTTAGCAGTCTTAAAATAAGAGACTCCAGATAGCTTGCTTCCCCCCTCTCTCTACCTTGTGAGAATATAGTGAGCAGGTGGTCATCAGCAAGACAGAAAAAGAGTGAAACCTCACTGGGGACACAATTAAGCTGGCACCTTAATCTTGAATTTCTCATTTTCCAAAAGTGTGAGAAATAAACTGTTATGGCTTAAGCCACCCATTCTGTGGCATTGGTATGGCCACCTGAGCAGATTAAGAAGCATATTAAACAACGTATTAGTTGTTTATTGCCATGTAACAAAATTACTCCAAAATTTAGTTGCTTAAACAACAGAACCTTATTACCTCGCTGATGTTGTATTTTGAGGACTTGAAGACATTTAACTAGGTGGTTGTGGCCCAAACTGAGGTATAGATATAGGAAGTCACCCTTGACTGTGTCTGAAGGGTCTTTTTCCAGAGTCACTGGTACAGCTACCTGTGGACCCCTCCATTCTTGCCTGGCTGTTGGTGAGGATCCTCCAGTACTTACCAAATAAACATCTCAAACACGACATCTTGCTTCCCCAGAGTCAGTAATTTAAACAAAAGAAATAGATATTATACACGTATTATAATTATTAAGGTAACCCACATACAAATTGTCCAAAATATTAAGTAAACAACAAATTAAAAAGAAAATCTAGAAGGCTTCATAATGAAAGATTTTTATGAGAGCATACAAGCAGAATGTATAAAGAAACTACAAAACTAGACATTAGCATATAGGCATATCCACAAATAGAAAGATATTAAACTTAATTGTAAGAAAAAATATATTTTATAATAAAGCAAAACTGAACTTTATCATGATTAGAATAGACACACAAATAAATTTTTACAAAATTTTGACAATAAATGCACGGGGAATTTAGATTCTAAGAATATGTTAGGCTGAATTCTCTGGAACACTCTTGTTAAACATAATACTTTTTTCTTAGCTCATTAGACATTAACGAAAACCTGTAAGGAAAAAAACAAAAAAAGAAAGAATTTATTAATGAAATAAAAAACCAACCAAAGAAAAGTAATAACAACGATAACCCAGGAAGAAAATCAACAGTAATCCAGGAAGAAATAAGCAAACATATGAAATCTTGAATGCAAACACTGCTGTGAGCATCTAATCCACTTTGGAACAAGTAGGAAGATGAATTTAAGATTCTTCAATTAAGCCAAGGACCCTTAAGAGGGATAAAGTAACCTCTGCTTTGAATCAGCATGTGAGACCCAGCAGAAACAAATGGAACCTTCTGATAAAATAAATAAGTAAATATTAAATAAATAAGTAGTCCTTTGGTAAGAGTCAGTAAAAATATCAAGTCCAAATAACACACATTAGGAATTGAAACGGATACCACAAATAGATGTCACACAACTCAAAACATGAAAATAAAACTAAAGTATTTTTGAATTACCATACACCAATATGTATAAAACTCAGAGAAAATTATAGAAACTATGAATAACTCTCTCTCTCTCTCTCTCTCTCTCTCTCACACACACACACACACACACACACACACACACACACACACACTCGCCTGGAAAATACCATAACCAGTAAAGAAACCAAATTAGTAATTAACTAAAATTACACAGAAAAGAGAAGAGAAATGAGCAAGAAGCATACACAATAAAAAAAAACCCACCCTATGAAATATGCTCCACTTCATCAGTAAGCAGGAAAATCTAAATTAAGACCACAATTAGATATCATTGTACACCATAAAATTTGCAAAAATTAATTTCTGATAATATCAAATATTGCTCTGAATATTTGTTAAATGAAACCTTAACACACAGCTGGTGGGATTATAAATTAATGCAAGCATTTTGACAAACAATTAGGAGTTATAGTATAAACTTTAATGGTTGCTACAAACCAGCAGTCACATTTATAGAAATATCTTGTAGAGAACTCGTATATACCAGCAGACAAAGGCAAAAATATTAAAGCAGTACGGCTTATACTAGCAAGAAACTGCAGACCACCAGTGTGTGGAACATTGGAACATTGTACCACAATTCCGACTTCCTGAAATTTACAAATATATTACCTAGAAAATAAAATAAATATTTAAAACTCCAAGAAGTATAATGATAATAATAACCAACTTCAAAAACAGGAGAAAATGCAAACTTAGATAATGTTCTGAATTGCTTGATGTCACCTGTCAAAATCCAAGGTTCTTCTGATTTATTTACTCAATCAACAGGTGTACCCTTTAGATACTGTCCTTCCAAGAATTACAGCTAGTGTCCCTGTGACCTTGGGGATTCTGGGGCACTTTCCAACTCTCCCTTTCTATTAATTGTGCTTTTGAAAGGGATTCTCCACTGAGCAGTAAGCTGCTTATTTAATAACCATATTTTTCTAGCAATACACAGTAAATTAAAATGACTTTTTAATAAGATAGTCCCTGTTGCCAGCAAATTAGGTATTTAGGGGATTTTTCAGAACATACATTTGCTATAACTGACAGAGCAGAACAATTCTGATTATATGAATTCTCTGTGTGGGAAAACAAGCATTTGTAAAAACAAGTGTTTATATGCCCAGTGTTAAAAGATCGGTCTCAGGCATGTATTATTCATGACCAAATTCCCTCCCCTCCCCCAGGTCTGGCTGGGGCAGGGAATCCAGCTTTAACCGGCTCCCCATTCCAGTTGAGATCAGTGCCAAAGATTTCCCTCCTATGAAACGTGTTTTTCCTCACCAAATATAGTGTGAAAAGTTCAAGAGGAGAGGCATTTTTTTCACCTTTACTTTTTTATCAAAATGCGTCTCAATAATTGATGTTGAGCATTTTCATGAACCATGATCAAACACACACACACACACACACACACAAATCCCTTTTTGTTTCATTAGAATTAAAGGTCAAAGTGAACAGTACATTGTGCTTGGAAACACAGCAGTTTGGGGAGAGACTGGGGTTGGGGGGAGGGGAAGGGGGAGGGGGGAGGGGAGGGAGGGCAGTGGCATGGAGAACCTGGAAAGCTCTTCTTCTAGCTTTTCTGCCAGTGTCAGAGGGTGGAAACAATGGTCGTGTAAGCAAGGTCTCCGGGCACAGATGGTTCAAAGGTCTCCTACCCGGGTTGAAGCTAACCTCAGCAGCAGTGCGATGGTCCTGCCCGTTTGCAATTCCCCACAGGAGGATAAACAGAAATATCAAACTGACATCAAAGAATGGCTCAAAAAATGGAAGAATTTTTCTCATTCGGAAAAAGAAAATATGTCCAATAGAACCTGTGAAGATTCTTGAGTATACAAGGGTATTTGGTTTCTTTCTTTCTTTTTTTTTAACTGAGAGACAGGAAGGCAGACCAACTCCCACACGTGCCCGGACCGGGATCCATGCAGGATGCCCACCAGGGGGCGATGCTCTGCCCATCTGGGCCACTGCTCTGTTGCTCAGCATCTGAGATGAGGCTATGAAGCCATCCTCAGTGCCCAGGCCCAACTTGTTCTAACCATTCGAGCCATAGCTGCAGGAGGGTGAGAGAGAGAGAGAGAGAGAGTAAGAGAGGAATGGCAGAGGGGGCGGGGTGGAGAAGCAGATGGTCATTTCTCCTGTGTGCCCTGGCTGGGAATCGAACCTGGAACTTCCATACACTGGGCCAACGCTCTACCACTAAGCCAACCAACCAGGGCCAGGGCCCAATGTCTTCAGTTTCAGGACTAAAGCCTTTGGGCATGTAAGAAGTTGCACATGGAAGAGGGGGGTTGTTACAATACCCAGGCCCGGGAAGCAGCACTCCGGCCCTCCATTAACAGTGAAGTAACACTGACCTTTGGTCTCAGCCAGCATAGTCTGTGGCGTTGTGAACGTTCAGTGAAGATATTTTCTCTCAGAAGCTTAGGACTTTTCAATAATTGAGCCTCTTCAAAACCCATGACTTTAAATGTCACCTGAGTCATTCTTTGGGAGTCATTCTTTATGTCAATTCTATAAAATTGCATGTAACTTTATAATTTTTTTTTCTAAAAATATAGTTCTGCTAATTTGATTTTGAATTGTAAATGTCAAGTGTTCTGTTTTGTGTTTTTCTTTTAAATGTTTTATTATACTTGGTTAAAAAGGAAAAAAACTGTGTATTTTTAGTGTTTTTCTTGAGTAAATGTAATGTGTTAAATATAATAATTGGGGGCAAAAGGAGAAATTTTGAAAGGTGACCTCCCTGACAATTATGCACACTCATTCACATGACACTGGTTTCTTTCATCTTGGGGTTTGCTCTAAAGACTCCACATTTTGTAGTTGAAAAGGACCCTTGGTTAAAGACACCTGATCTACTCTTCTTACTTTATACAAAAGAAACTGAGACTCAGAATAGGGGATTGTTCCTGGTCCCTCAGTCCCAGGGTGGAAGACAGAAGTGAGGATCCAAACCCCCTCACCCCCAGAGTCCCCGCTCCCGCCCCAGCAGCCGCGGTCCCACTGACTAGCCTCACTGGAAGGGCGTCCAGTTGCCTTGGTAACAGGAAGTCGCAAAGGGTTTTGGTTCCCAAGATTCACTGCCATCCACCTTCATCTCCAATAGAGAAAACAGATCCCTTTTTGCCTACTTTGTATAATGAATTTGTGAGCAAGAACTTATATATAGGAAAGATACTACAGTCAATATTTTTTAAACAGAATTTCTAATGACACAAGAAATTACTGATACACAAGCACTTGACTTACAAAAAACAACAGCAACAAACAAAAACCAGAACGAGAAAAGCAGCACAATCTGGTTCAGGTTAAAAATGTATTCGGAAGTCTTCAAAGTTTGGTGAAAGACGCCTAAAGCTCCCAAACGTGAACTTGAATTGATTTCTTTAGTAAGTTAACTTCACCTTATTCTTGCTAGCTTGGCCCTTGACTACTTTATTGATTCTTTCCTTCCCTTTCACGTTTCTGTAAATCAGAATATGGCCTCTTTGCTGTGTGCCCAGACTGTCTAAAGTGGCTTACCTAAGGCCTGTCTATTCTGACTAGACCCTTTTGTTCTGGCAAATATATACATTCAGATTTAATAGTCTTTATCTGAAAGCAGAGTTCTATTTTTTGTGTGTGCTTATTATGATCTTTTAATTTTCATTTACCGTTGACATACAATATTATATTAGTTTCAGATGTCCAACATATTTTTATCTGTTTTTATTGCATTTTACTTTAAAATACAAATAATAGCAGTTATTTCCAGGGGTCATGGTGAGAATTAAGAGATATGATAAATGCATTTGTGAAGGTTTGGAAAATAATAAATATTTGTTCTTTTTACTATGAATATATTATTTAATTTTAATAAATCATCAATTATATTGTTTCATATTGATAATGAATTATATTAATTTTCTATTTATTTAAGTCATATTCAATGTTAATGAAATAAAAGTGATTACACCGAATTTAAGTGATGTATTTTAATTTTACTATTAAAATTTTTTTTTATCTAGAGTAAACTAGGCCTCTGTACAGCAGAAATAATGTTCTGGTTTTATTTTATTATTTTTGTGAATCAGTAATAAACACTAAACAAGACAATATGCCTTCTCAAAAGGTAGGGCTTGTTACTTTTAGTCCTCAGGATGCCCGGGTCTCTAGGAAATAGGGAGCCCCAGACTCGGAGCTTTCTGTAACTCTCTGTCTTCTCTCCACCGCCCCACTGCCCCCCCCCCGACTCAAAACCGTATTATTCAATGTTTCTTCTTTTTTTAAGGAGATCTCCCCACCCTGGCTCAGGAAAGAAAAGGGAACTTTTATGACTAGTCTTTCATCCCAACCACTCCGAGGGTACTTTGTCTAAGGATCAGAAGAGAAGTTGTATCGTTTCTTGTACCGTGGGGTCCCGCTGAGAAACAGTCACTCTCTTATTGTCCCTTGCCCCTGACTCCCTTTGACTGTGACCCTTGTCTCAGGGGAATCGGTTTTCTAAGAACAATAAGTTTAGATATTAGCTTTGGCACTCCCAAAGCTCATAGAATAAAATTGGCATAGTTCCTGAAGCCACGTGGCTTCCCTTGCCCAAGAAGATATAATACATTTTTAGAAAAAGGGCCATGACCGCCGTCAGGTCAGAGGTCGACAGGGTAGGATTTTCCTGGAAGGGATGCAGGTTGTTCTATATTACTTCTACCCCAGGGTGCAACTCCCAGGGTGGCAAAGGCTCATGAGACACCCCTAGATGCGACTGGGGAACTGAAGGTAGAAGGCACCAGTGCCCAGTGCCATCTAGTCACCTTTAGTTCTTACTGAGGTGTCCTTACCGTCACAGCGTGGGGATGGAGCAGACTGAGGCAAAGAGGACGCTGAACTTGGGATCCTGTGTTCTCAGGAAGTGCGAGGTCACAGGCAGATGGCTTGCCCAAGTCCTTGGGGAGAACACACACCTTCGCCAAGAAAGGGAGTCTGTGGCATTTCCGGATTTTGGGATGAGGACAAGATGGTCCTGCTGAGAAAGAATGTCAACATGCGCTCAGATGAGAGAGCAGATGGGAGCAGGGAGTCTCGAGTGATGCCTGCATGCATGGCTGAAGGAGAGAGCCACAGACAGCTCTGCTCACCTCCGCAGGTGCCGGGGGAGGCCATGTGCCCATGCCAAGCCAGCTCCGTGCTTCTGGGCTCCTCCTGGGAACTTAGATTAAATAACTTAACTCCTTCCTCGCATGTTCTCGAAAATCTAGGTGAAATCCTGGACATAACAGAGAAATAAGAATACCCAGTATTGACTTGTTCTTGAGATAAATGTCTGACCTGGAAAAAAGAGAGCAAGCTGAAATTTAAAATAATAAAGTTACGGTTTTGACACCACTGAGCTTGGTCTTCTTAGACATTTTGCCTACTCATGGGATTTGGTGATTATAGTTGTAACTGACTCTGGAAGACCAAGTCAGCATCTCCTTGTGCAATCTTCTGGAAGAAGCTACAACCCGCCAGAGATTGTTTTTGATAGGAAATAACTTTAAGACTTTGAAATCTCAGATAACCTAGGCAATGCCATTCACCTGTGTGCACCTTTAGAAAGTGATCTGTTTCAGTGATTTTCAGACAGCTTCCCATTCCCTCCTTCAGTGAGGATGTCCATCCGCTTTGCTCTGAAATTCAAACAATGGCTGGGAGAGATGGCCAAATAAACGAATTTTGCATGAAGCTCCCTAGAAAGCACACTAAAAAACAAAACAAAGGAACACACACGGGCACGCAGGCACTTCTGAAATCTGAGAATCTCAGAGCAGAACAGTAACAAGATGAACTCCAACTTCCTTATTACTGAGGAGGAAATGTCAATGAGGCTTTTGAATGGCTGAGGATCCTAAGCATCTGCCCCGGGGCCCTGACACAAATGCCTTCTCCTTTGGTCTGTAGTTTCCTTCCTCCCACATGGCAGACAGACAGACTTCTGAGGAGGCTCTCACTCGGGACCTTGGCAGGGGCGTGATTTGCCTGGTAGAGTAAGACAGACATGGGGGAGGTAGCAACCTCCTCAATCTACTGGATTCATTTAAACTACATTTGCACAAGCTTCAAAATGCTGTGGGTGTGTGTATGCTCTAAATAAATTATAACGAGTAAATGAAGACTCTGGAAGAATGTCAGTGCCTCTAAATCAGCACTCAGCCCATTTGAGTCTATGTTCTGTACCTTTGCTTTATTAAAATGCAGGCTATAAGAACTGCAGGATTTGTCTGTGGCTGACAATAAACCAGTCTCTACAGAAGTCCCCCCCTAATCTCTAGGAAATACAGTCCAAGCCTCCCAGTGGTGCTGGAAACCGAGGCCAGCTCCAAACCCCTGGGCATACACACGTACTGAGGGCTTCTCTTTGGCATATCCAATTTACCAGCCTCACTGCTCTCATGTTTTGGGGCCATTGTTATGTAAAACAAGGAGGACATGGACACACCAGCGATGGTACTGAAATAGTCGGTCTGGCAACTGAGATGGCTACTAAGGGACTAATGGGTTGGGAGCGGAGACAGCATGGACACACTGGACAGAGGGCTAATTCACGTCCCTGTGGGGACAGAGCGGGATAGTGAGACAGAAGGTTGAAATTTGAAACTTGCAGATAGATCGCTTATTTCTGGAATTTGTCGTTTATTTATTTTTTGGACCCCCGTTGACTGTGGTACCCGGAACCATGGAAAGGGGAACTGCAGGTAAGGGAGGGACACTGTACACGGTCTCTTGTTCAGTGAGAAGAAAGGAGGACCTGGCGTTCTCGTTTTATACACGTAGAGACTGAGGCTCGGTGAAATCGTCACACGCTAATAAGTGGCAGAACCGGGACATAGATCAGAGTCTAGCAAACCTTGGCGGTTGTCCCCGGTCTGCAAGCGCAGGCAGGCTCCCGAGAAACCGCGTCCATTTAGATAATGACTTCCATGAGATTGCTTAAGCACCGGGTTTGGGGTCCCGGGCCTTGGTTCTACCATTTAGTCTCTCTGTGATCATGGCACATACCTACCCTCCCAGAATGTAATCCACAGATTCATTGACTCATGGAACCTTTTTTTTTTAATTCTTTTTTTATTTATTCATTTTAGAGAGGAGACACAGAGTGAGAGAGAGATAGAGAAAGAGAGAAATGGGGGAGGAGCTGGAAGCATCAACTCCCATATGTGCCTTGACCAGACCAGTGCAGGGTTTTGAACTGGCGACCTCAGTGTTCCCAGGTCGACACTTTATCCACTGCGCCACCGCAGGTCAGGCAACTCATAGAACTTTTATTATGTGCTTCTTCTATTTTGGACACCACCAAGTGTTAGGTCGGTGGCCCCAGACAGGGAGTATAACATGCCTCCCTCTTCCTAAAAGTCCTTGTTTTCTAATGGGTGAAACGTGACTTATAATTGCTGCCATGCTTACCTCAGAGGTCTCTTGCATGAACTGAGTGAGCTAGAATTATAAATGCTGCATAAAACATAACACGGCATACAAATATAAAAGTTATTATGAATGTGCTTTACCCAAAGGCAGAAAGGAACATCCTATATATTTTTTATTTTCCAACTCTTGGGATATTATTTTTTTTTTGTATTTTTTATATATTCCTAAGAAGGACTTAAGTTCTTTAGACAAGTTAAATAGAAACTAAATTGACTTTAAGAAAATGCAAATCAGGCTGTTGCATCTCAATGTATTAGTTTTTCTTTCATCTGAATTGCATTTAAGTCACTACCTCCCGAAGTGCTGGAAAAAATGTAGATTTATTAGCTGGGAGTACATATGAGCTCAGTGAAGGAGACAGAAGTCACTAAACTAGTTACCAGGATTCAATTCGAGGAATTAGGTCCTTACAAAACTGGAAAGCAAAGGTCAAGTTTGAAGTGAGTTTCAGAGCGACCAGGGGAGCTGCTCACTCTATGAGCACCACAAGGGCTAACCCTGAAGACTGCTCACACCGGTGAACAGAGGAACTGGTTATGGAAAGGAAGGTCACATGAGGGAACTCTCAGGGCTTCAGCTTTCCAACACTGAGGAGGCTGGAGACCCAGCACCGAACGTCTGCTATGAGAGGACCTCCTGGATGCACGGTCCTATTCATCAGCACTCACACCCCGGGCCATTGGACAACGGCCTGCGACCCACTTCTGCCTCCCAGCTATCTGTTCAGTTCACTGGGAGCCCTAGCAGCAAGGGAGGCTGTGTGAAGGATGTGTATAGCATCTCAACCTCTCCAGCTTGAAAGAAGATAAACTGGATGGGGACTGAGCCGTTCCTGAAGTTTTCGCTTTGCCATTGCTAGTTCAGCTCTGCCGTGTGGAATGTGTTGTGAGCATGAGCTCTGTGTCTCCCGCTGTGAACACACGCACAAAATACGCACCTTTCTTATCCTGTCAGGTTGTGTGTCATCTGCAGTCCAGGAAATCAACAAATGTGAAAAATGTGTAGAGGCTTTGTAAAAGGCCATAAAAAGAAATATCATTGGTTTGTTGGTTTTTGTTTCCTGTGGCTTTTTAAAAATTTTGTGTTCGTATATGCATTGGCATTTTTTCTGGTCAAATGTGTGTGAATACATGCATCTTTCTGTCTTTTTTTATTCTCTGAAGATTGGAAAAGGTCTCAGAGATCCAGAGCTACCTGAGAAGGACTAGTAGGGAGGACCAGGGAAGCCCACACCTCATGGACAGAAACAGTTCCTGAACTTCCTGAAGGAAGATGGCCTGTCCAGCTTTGTGTCCACCAGAACACCTACTGCAGTCCCTAGTAGGTCATAGGCAGAAACTGTCACAGAGCCGTTTGGGTACGCTGTGATGAGAAGATTCCAACCCCGCTGTCACCTCTCCTTAGTGGCTGGTTATGTAAGTGACTTGCGTGACAGAGGTCGGATTTCTTATTTACAGAGGGTTTGCAGAATCAGGGGCAGGGGCAGGGGCAGGTGCACTGGCAACAAGATGGCATTAGCGAAAGGACTTGGAAGGCCAGTACTGGTCCCGTACAAGGAAATGTTGCGAGTTGCTGAGAAGATTGGCATCAGAGCACTGAACCGCTAAGGGACAAAAGGGAGCTGTTTAAAAAGAAGGGAAGGCGTGTGAAAGGCGGACTGCCCACCTTCCCTCCAGTGCAAGCATTGAGTAGCCATTACTGGCTTGCCTTTGTCCATCGGAGACGCCCGAGACAAGAGCGAGGAGAGTGGAGGAAAGGGAAGTGCACTTGGGAGACCTCTTCAGGACCTGGGAATGTCATTCTGTAACTAATCTTTTCTTCCCGAAATAGATGCATGAGGTCGGTATAATTACCTTCAAGCTTTTTTTTTGGTTACAGAAACCAAGGCTATGAGATGTGGGGTGGGCTGAGGTCACGGAAACAGAGAACGATGGAGTCAGAGTCCCTCACGGTGTACCTGGCCTCAGGGCCCGAGCCCTTTACACCTCACAGCACCTCCGCAGAGCACCGGAATGATCTCATTTCAGGGAGCCAGACGATCTTAGCAAATTCTTAGCACGTATTTTCTGAAGAAAGGTGCTAAATCTTTCTCCAAAGTTGCTGTAGTACAGTGAGTGGTCAGGAGGGCTGGTTTTGAAGCAGACCACATGGTTCTGAATTCTGACTTTTTCCCTTACCAACACAGTGGCATTGGGCAGCTGGTCAACCACTCATTCTGTACCTCTGTTTCTTTATTTTTATTAGTATTATTATTATTTTTTACAGAGACAGAGAGAGAGTCAGAGAGAGGGATAGATAGGGACAGACAGACAGGAACGGAGAGAGATGAGAAGCATCAATCATCAGTTTTTCGTTTTGACACCTTAGTTGTTCATTGATTGCTTTCTCATATGTGGCTTGACCGCGGGCCTTCAGCAGACTGAGCAACCCCTTGCTCGAGGTAGTGACCTTAAACTCAAACTGGCGAGCTTTTGCTCAAACCAGATGAGCCCGTGCTCATGCTGGCCACCTCGGGGTCTTGAACCTGGGTCCTCTGCATCCTAGTCCGACACTCTCTCCACTGCACCACTGCCTGGTCAGGCTGTTTCTTTATTTTTAACATGGGGTTTAACTGAGTAAATCCTCCATTGGATTATTTTGAGAACTAAATGAGATAATGTACTGAGGGATCGGAGAACAGTCCTTGTCATACAGTAAGCCCTCGGTAGATGTTTGATACTATCAGGGAAATAACAAGGAAAAGACTGAGGGACATGATGAGCCCTGACTTGAGCCCCCAGCCTCCTTTGTTCAGCTCTTGAGAACAAAACTAATTTGAAGAGAACCCCTATGCTTTAAAATTAACCAAATTGTTCAGAAAGAAGCCCAGCCCCACTGAGAAATGCCAGATGACCCCCGAGTAGAGACAAGAATGGATCCACTCACTGACATTTATAAAATACGCATTAGGAAATCCACATTCATTGTTGGGCATGAAAGAGGAAGACGGGTAACCACAAATAAAAGTAAAATGCACTAAATCCAGTAAGAATAGTCTTTACTTTTGCCATTTTTAAAATTTCTTTTTTAATTATGGCTGACCGATAACAATATTATACTAGTGTCAGGTGTACAACACAGCAAATAGACATTTATGTACCTTATGAAGGGATCACCACAGTAAGTCTAGTCTCCAAAAGGTGAAAGGGACAAAGAATAGTCTTCAAAAGGAGATGGGGAACCACCAGCAGAAGCTCGGTATTTTCTGAAGGCCACCACGTGTCCTAAATGTGTCATGTCCTCTCTCCTTGAACCTTCACGCCAACTCTATAAAGCACTAATTGTCGTCCCTGTTTCCCAAATGGACCCAACGTGGCTGAAAAAAGCCAGCTGCTTGGTCAAAGGTCACAGAGTTATCAAGGCGGAGTGCTACAGCTCTGGCCTACGTCACTTACTTTCCAAGGCCCACTGTTCCCATTACGGTTCCATACCCTAATGGCTACTCTCTCACACAATAGATTTACCAGACGATTCTCAAACAAAAGAAACAAGCCTGACCTGTGGTGGCGCAGTGGATAAAGCCGTTGACCTGGGAACACTGAGGTCGCCAGTTCAAAACCCTGCACTGGTTCTGTCAAGGCACATATGGGAGTTGATGCTTCCAGCTCCTCTCCCCTTTCTCTCTCTTTCTCTCTCTCTCTCTCTCTCTCTCTCTCTCTCTCTCTCTCACTCTGTGTCTCCTCTCTAAAATGAATAAAATAAAGTAAAAAAAAAAACATTTAAAAAAATAAAAAAAAAAGGAAACAAGACACTCATGCTAAAAAATTGTGTTTAAATCTCACTCAAATCTCAACGTTTTGCTTATTAGAAATTTATGGTCCTTAAGCAACAAAGTTTTACTGTACCACAGCCAGGCCCCTTCCTTTGCGTCCCATCTATCCCTGCTCTTGGACCACAATGGCGGAGTTGAGATAGTTGAATTTCAATGCGGAGTAAGAACTTTCTATCGGACCCTCTCCTATAAAAGTTTGCTACCCTGCGCTTTAGGCTCCGCAGGAGTTGGACTCGGCCAAGGTATTTGTGGAAAAATAAACACAACACGTCGTTTCAAGCTCTGTGCATGTGCCTCCCCTTTCTTTCTGCAGCCGCTACTGAGATTCCAGATGTCAAACCTTGGGAAATGCCATGTGGAAGTCCCGGATTTGATTCCCGGTCAGGGCACATAGGAGAAGCACCCATCTGCTTCTATACCCCCCCCCCCCCCTCACTTCTCTCTCTTTCTTCTCCTCCCCTCCCTCAGTCCTGGCTTGATTAGAGCCAGTTGGCCCGCAGCACTGAGGCTGGCTCCATGGCCTCCAACTCAGGCGCTAAAAAAAATGGCTCTGGTTGCAAAGGAGCGATACCCCAGGTAGGCAGAGCATCGCCCCCTAGTGGGCATACCGGGTGGATCCCAGTCAGGGCACATGTGGGAATCTATCTTTGCCTCCCCTCCTCTAAAAACAAACAAACAAACAAACAAACAAAAAACACCTGGGAAATGCCACTCTGGGCTCTGGGGCTACATTTGGAGACCTGCCTACTTCTCCAAGATGTAAGGCCAATTCACAGCCTGGTTGTTCCTCTCCTTCCAGACTAAAAATTTTAAATTCAGTGAAAAAAATAATTTAGCTGTTACTAAACATGAATTATAGACATGCTTGCAAAACTAGAGAATTTCATGAAGACAACAACTTTCTGGGACAGTTTATGAGACCTTTGGGGCTTCAGGACATAGGATTCCAGTTCCTTTGATTAATCAAATATTCTGACTATTGAAGTCCAGTAGTCCCCATCGAAGTCTTAATGACTGGAAAACTTCCTCAAAGTAATTTCAAAACTGTCTAAAAGCTGTTTCAGAAATTAAAAAAAAATATTTAGATGTTCAGAAGGTATCGAGCACTCCAACTGGCAGCAAGATTTTTCCTAATTGTCAAATTTAAAATTTCATGAATGAACGAATTAATTTAAAAAATAAAGGGAAAGCAAAAGAATGCATAGCTGAGAAACAGATGGGACAAAATTTAAGCCCTGATTTATGACCACTGCAAACGAGCCATTAGAATGGTGACCCATCACTTTTGAAACCTACCTGGCTATCTCCGGAAGTGAGGACTCGACCCAGAAGCAAACAGCCGCAATGCAGTCTGTGTTTTTATTTCTCTCACTTGCACTTGCAAATTTGCTAGCTAGAGATAAACGGTACTGAAGGCTTAAGATGACTTTGTTCTGATTAATTTTACGGTAATTCTGAGGGCTTCAGTTTTAAATGAATTGTTTGAATACTAAATTATGCAGCTTTATGATCCAGGAGATAAGCAGCGGCTCTAAAGATGCCTCTGAGACTTAAAAGAGACAGCATTAGAAGCTCATTATCGCCGGCACATTTAACATGGTTAAAGTAGGGGAAAATAGCCATTAAGTTAATGTAATAGTTAAACTGCATTAATTTGAAAAACTGCTCAGTGAAACGCTTACGGCGGAAGATCTATTTTTCCCCCTTTTATGTGGAGACCTTCTTAAGAAATAAAATTAAAATTAAATAAAATAAGGGATTTAAACATTATTTTCCTCCCTTCCTCAAGTCACGTGTAATGTGAAATTCTGGGCTTTTCCCATGGTGGATGTATTGTACACAGGAATAACAAAGGGAGGTCTGATCCTCTTTGTGACCCACGATCCGTAAGGTTCCGCGTTGGGTTTGATGGTCAATTTAAAGAAAGGAAAAGTGTCACCAGTGTTGTAAGGGGGAACTGCAGTGCACTCGGGAATTCAAGCATTGGGAACAGCGGAGGCTTTTTGATCTCCTGCAATCCGGTGATTTTACTGGAGACTTCAATAAAAAATTAGGTGAGAAAATACTCATTGATAATTCCCAAATGACTGCAGGGGGTAACATTTTATCCCTTCTCTCTCTCCTTGTAACATTTTAAGCCTTTGCCATGGAAAGCTTTTCCCTCTATGAGACCTCACGTCAATGATGCATTTTATCATACCATTGGTTTTGTTCTCTTAAAAAGAGACCACTGTTGCCTGACCTGTGGTGGCGCAGTGGATAAAGCGTCGACCTGGGAACACTGAGGTCGCCAGTTCAAAACCCTGCACTGGTCTGGTCAAGGCACATATGGGAGTTGATGCTTCCAGCTCCTCCCCCCTTTCTCTCTCTCTCTCTCTCTCTCTCTCTCTCTCCTCTCTAAAATGAATAAAATAAAATAAATATTAAAAAATAAAGAGACCACTGTCTTCTTAAAAGTCACTTCAAATGTAAAATGGCTAAAATGGCGTATCACTGTTACGTCTGACAATTATAATGCAGGGTGTGCTTCTCACATGCCTTCCACTGTGACCTCTTTTTTAATTTAAACTTATTTTTCAATTGCAGCGTACATTCAATGTTATTTTGTACTAGTGTCAGGAGGACAGCATAGCGGTTGGACAATCATGTATTTCACAAAGTGATGCCCCCAATTTTCCAGCACCCAGGGGGCACCGTCCGTAGTGACTACAGTATTATTGGCTGTACTCCCCTGTGCTGTACTTTACGTCCCCGTGACTAGTTTGCAACGGCTCATTTGTACTTCTCAATCCTTTCGCCATTTTTACCCGCCCACCCCCAACCCCCTCTCCTCTGGCAACCCTCAGCCTGCTCTCTACATCTCTGAGCCTGTTTCTGTTTTGTGTGTTCATTTATTTTGCTCTTCAGATTCCACATGGAAGTGGAACCATATGGTATTTGTCTTTCTCTGGCCAGCTTATTTCACTCAACACAACTGTGTCCTTTTTTCTCTCTCTTTGGATCTCTTAAGCGTATGATGCTTGCCATTAATTACCTCATGAGAATCCCAGCCTGATAACTTTCCCAAAATCTGATGATCTAAAAGACTAATAAATAAAATAATAATATAAAATGAAATCTCAAGTTGTCACCATTTGTACCCCAGCTTACTTTCTCCCAGTTCTCCCTTTCAGGCAACAACGCTGACGTTTTCCCGGTAATGCATGCAGATACACGTGTGGACGTATTTCATGACCTTGTCCCTGACCCCCCCCTCCCCTTCTATGGTGGCTCCATCCCAGAGACCTGCCTGCACAATGTTGTGTGAGAGAGCAGCAAAACTCTTGTGACTGACATGGAAATGTAGGTCCGAGAGAACACGTACTCTAAACTATGAATGTTTGTTATAAGTGTCCTACGAATGGTAACCAGGAACCATAAAGCCAAACCCAGGGACAGGGTTGGTTGGTGAGCATACACTGAGCTAAGTCCTCACTTCATTCTGGCCCCAGACAGCATGGCTCCTCAGGATGGAGGCACGGAAGCGCCACAGCTCAGCTCCACTCCCTGCCCATTGTTTAGGGACGTAGCAACTGCGCTGACTAGATAATGAAGAAACCACCTATCTGTGTAGGTGGGAATGAAGAATGATTCTCTAACCCGGGGTCGGGAACCTATGACTCGCGAGCCAGATGTGGCTCTTTTGCTGGCTGCCTCTAGCTCACAAACAAATCTTTAATAAAAATAATAATAACGTTAAAAATATAAAACATTCACATGTGTATTACAATCCATTCATTTCCTACCGCTCATGTTCATAGTTGCGGGTGGCTGGAGCCAATCACAGCTGTCCTCTGGGACAACACCAAATTTTTATTGGATTATGCCTAACGTACACGGGTCATTGTATGGCTCTCACGGAATTACATTTTAAAATATGTGGCGTTCATGGCTCTCTCAGCCAAATAGTTTCCCAACCCCTACACGTGCACTCTTCTCCACTGCTCCTTTCTCTTCTCATCATGTCCTACTCTCCGACGTTCAATCATACATTCAATCCTCAATGCAGAAAATATCTGGGCTGCAGGATGAACTTCATATCCTGAAGACAGCTGATTTTTTTTTTTTAAGTTAGAGGAAGGGAGATAAAGAGACACATTCCCTCATGTGCTCTGACCAGGATCCAGCCGGCAGCCCTCATTTGAGGCCAATACTCTGCCCATCTGGGGACATGCTCACAACTGAGCTGTTTTTAGCGACTGAGGCAGAAGGTCCGTGGAGCCATCCTCAGTGCCCGGGGGTGGTGCGCTCAGTCGAGTTAAGCCATGGCTGTGGGAGGAGACAGAGAGAGAAAAGGGAGAGGGGGAGGGGGAAGAAGCAGATAGTCGTTTCTCCTGTGCACCCTAACAAGAAATCAAATCTGGGGCATCCACATACCATGTCGACGATCTACCACTGAGCCAACTGGTCAGAGAGAGAGTTGACCTTTAGAAGTAGAGGGGTAAAGCCCAGAGCCGTGCATGTAGTAGGGTATTGCATTTAACATACCACACCTGGATCCAGTGGATGAGAATGAGAGTTTGTGCCTGGCCGGACGGTGGCAGAGTGGATAGGGTGTCGAACTGGGATGTGGAGGACTGGGGTTTGAGATCCCGAGGTTGCCAGCTTGAGCGTGGGCTCATCTGGTTTGAGCAAGGCTCACCAGCGTTAGCTCAAGGTTGCTTGCTGGCTTGAGCAAGGGGTCACCTGGTCTGCTGTAGCCCCCCGGTCAAGGCACATATGAGAAAGCAATCAATGAACAACTAAGGTGCCACAACGAAGAATTGATGCTTCTTAACTCTCTCCCTTTCTGTCTCTCTGTCCCTATCTGTCCCTCCCTCTGTCCCTCTCTGTCTCTCTCTGTCTCTATCACAAGACAAAACAAACAAACAAACAACAACAACAAAGAATGAGAGTTCGTGTCAGGTTCTCTGCAAGTCTCAAATGTGAGGCACCCTTTGGAAGACTACTAATAATGCCAATTCTCTGCTCCCCACCAGGGTTCTGGTTCTATGCATCTGGAGCGGTACTTTTGAGTCCACAATCATAATGCTTCTCGTATAATTTAGAAGTTGGGCAGCAGGTGTTTGCTTGAGTGATGCCTTAAGAAACACCAATCTAGTAAAATAAAAATCTTAGTTCCATACAGAGAAGACCAGGATGAATGCACGCTAGGTGACGGAGAGCCACCATCTTATTATCTGGCTTTTCATAAGTATAAGACAGTTTGACAACACATTACACACTCAAGGAAGTAAGCGTGTGGTATTTAACCACATAACATATGTTTAAAATGAATCACTGTTGAGACGGTGAATGCAAAATATATTTTCATATTGCTATTGATTGATTGACTAAGAGGTTTATTATATAGGTGAACTTTCAACATAGTTATTTATATTCTGAGATCAGACAAGGCCGGGCACATTCAGGGTGGTATAACCATAGACAGCATAGTTATATTCAAAATACATTTTCAAATATAAGTTTCTTTTAAAACATAAAATAACATCTAATATTCATTTACAGTAGGATGTAGTAAATGATTTTTTTTTAGATTTGTTATCTGGTTAGAAATAATATAAACAAAGTGGCTATTAATATTTTTTAAATTTATTTATTGATTTTAGAGAGAGAAGAAGGGAGAGAGACAGAGAGACATTGAACAGTTTCTGTATGTGCCCTGACCAGGGATAGAACCGGTGAATTGGGATGATGCTCTAACCAACCTAGCTATCTGGCCAGGGCAAAGTGGCTCTTTTAATACACATCTGTTACTTGAATCAGTATCTTGTTCATATCTGTCTCTATCATCACATTACTGGTAATTTTTTCTGGGGAAAAAAGTGTATTTTTAAAAATATCACGTTTAATGCTTTTCATAAAAATCATATGTAATTATGTTCAAGCTTTATTTTATGGTTAATAAGTTTAAAATTGTTGACATGTCCAATTAATTTCCTCTATCAGACAGACTATTTCTTATTAAATTAAATTGAGAAGAAAATAACTTTATGGAGTTGAATATATTGTTATCTATAAATTTTTATATTTACATATTTTGGCCTAAATAACTTTATCTTCAAAGGTACTGTTTTTGTTCCCCTTAGTCAGAACACATTTATTTGGAAACTATTTTTAGAGAAGTTGTCTTTATATTTTGTTTTTTTCACCAAATTTAGCTACAGCAAAATCATTCTACTCGCTAAAGAATATAAATTCATCCAATATAATGAAGGAGCTTTGTCTGAACATTTTTGCCCTGAGTTGAGCTATCCAGAGTGCAATTAATAATTGAACATCAAAATTAAATATTAGACTCATCAGTTATTTTGTTCAGGCCTTCTCTCACTGCTGTAAAAATAAATTCAAGCTTTTCCTGTTTGCAAGGTAAAAATGAGCTAAGAGCCGTAATAGTTGGAGTTTGTATTTTAAGTTCCAATTATTAAATACTGTGATAAAAGTTTCTAATTGCTTTAGGGAAACATTAAAAAAAGTTTTAAAATATCTGTTCTGAACATCTTCACTTTCACCTGGGGAAACCTAGAATGATTTTTAAAGTGGATGGCAACATCTCTCAACTTAGATTGAAAATGAGCAGTGGAGGAAGACCATTCTTAAGCATATACTTCTTTTATTCCACACCGATTTTGTAGCAAAAATTTTGTAGTACAACTACTCTAAAAATGCATATGTAAAACTATTTGTATTTTTAACAAGCGCAGATTTTATTTTGTTTGGTAGAATGTTGCTGTTTGGATGCAAGTATAATTTACAGGTGTGCCACGTACAATTCCAACTATATTTCTTTTTTGTAAGTGTTTGACTTGAGTAAACAGCATCGTCCTACTATGATGTGGTGTCATACCAAATTTTATATTACTATTTTCACCATGAAAACATAATGCCATTTTTATCATTGAGTTTTTAAATAAATGTATAAAGGCATTTACAAATTGTCAAATGTTTCTTCTTAAAGGAAAAAAAAAATTAAAAACTTTACTTGATTCTGTGAAACAGATGAAATTCAGAGATTAGAGTTAACTGAGTTTTATTTGACAACTTTAGATTAAGTTTTCATAAAAGAGAAACTGTTTTTTCAAGTAAGTTCTAACAACATTCATGGGAGCACAGATGGGCCCACGGCGGTCATTTCTGATAAGCATTTTGTACAGATTTTTGGTTTATTGTCAACTTTTTTTGGTACAAGAAAATCAAAAACTTAAGTTTTATTTTCCAGTTACAGTTTCCTTTCAATATTATTTGGTATTGGTTTCAGGTGCACAGCAGAGGGGTTAGACCATCATATACTTTACACAGCGTCCCCCCTGTCCCAGATATTTCCACTGCCTTCCTGGCACCATGCACAGTCCTTGCAGCATGACTGACTGTACTCCCCACGTCATACTCCCCATCCCCGTGACGCATCCACAACCCGCTATCTGTACTTCTCCATCCCTTCACCTCTTTCGTGCAGGCCCTCTCTGCCCCTCCCCTGGGGCAACCACCAGTCCTCTCTCTGTGTCGATGAGTCCGTTTTAATTCTGCTTAGTGGTTTGCTTTGTTCTCCAGGGTTCATGTATAACTGAAGTCACAGGAAACGGATAAAAGGTTTAAAAAGCTACCTGCCTGCAGCTATTGATGAAATGAATCAAGGCAAGTTGCTTATTTAAAAACAACAACATGAACAACAACTAAAAATTCAGGGAGAGAAATGAATCGGTTGATAAAGTAGCTAGCTACCTATCTTAATTCGTGTAGGCTGTTAAAACAACATAATAACGAATCCCAAAGACTGGGGGATTTAGGAACAACAGAAATTTATTTGTTTCTTTCTCATCCCTTCCAAAATGGAGGCTGGGAAGTTTATGGTCAAGGCCCTGGTAGATTCTGTGTCTGGTGAGAACTTTTTAGTACACTGATAATTTTCTTTTTGCCCTCTCCTTACATACCTGAAGGGAAGACAGATAATTCTGGAGTCTCTTTTATAAGACTAGTCTCCTATTTATAAGGGCTTCACCCTGATGACCCAATCACCTCCCAAGGGTCTACCTACTACCACTGTCGTCTTGGCAGTTAGGATTTTAGCATATAGATTGGAAGGGGATACTAACATTCAGTCCACAGCTCTACCACTTATGCAAGATACAGTTAAGTACAATAAACCAGAAAGGCTTTAGGTTTAGAAGTGCATAGGCTGTGTATTAGTTTCCCTGGGATGTTTGAAGAAACTACCATTAGGAATGAGGACATCAGCAAAGTTAAATCAAAAGAAAATGAGACATTGGTCAGACAGCCTGCTTCTACAAATCTATGTTCATCTACATGAACAACATATTCATCAGTCAGCACAACAACCAAAACAAACAAAACAAAAAAGCCAGACATATCTTCACTCAGAATCAACTACGAGTAGGGTCAGTGACAGAATAAAATGGAGGATCTTGTCACAAGCTAGTTGTTTGAGTTACGCAGGTGTGATATCACCTGCTTCACAGAGAGGAGTCTACAATGTAGACTCTACATGGCTCTCACTTATAATCTCAGGGGACTTATGGGATGTTTCTGCGTCTTCTCACCCTTAAAATGTTTGCACATGAAGAAGAAAATTTCCATTTCTCTTACTTACAATGGCACTCAGAATATTGGATACGGAATAAACCACTTACTGCACTTTGAATCCAAGTCCTTTACTTTAGATGTGATGAAACTCAAGTCGAGAGGGAGAAAATGATTTTTACCAAGATTGTACAGCATCTTAGTGGCAGATACGAGCTATGCTGTGTGGGAAAACTAGCTCCCGAATTCTCCCATGAAGCATGACGATTAGATCTTCCTTAGCAGGTCTCAAATAGGCTTCCAATTAGAAAATGACATCTACAGTTCCTTTTGATGAAATATTAAAACATTAAATCAAACAAATGATTAAAAGAAAAGTTGTCAAAATGATGTAATGACCTGATTCTCCATTTCCTACCTAGTAAATGTCAAGGTTTTGAACTAGGGTGTAGCATGATTTATACTTGACATAAATAATCCCTGAGTTAAATTTTGGAATGGATGAGAAATAAATATATATATAAAGCTTTAATGTTTTTTATTTTTCTTAAGAACATAGTAAATTCCTCTTAATAAGGTGTTCATAGACTCATACAACTTAGCCTCAACTGGCATTTCTTCATCATTTTTCTCATTCTTTGTCATGTGTTTTATCTTAATTAAATCTGAACTCCTCACTTTCCCAACCTTGCCGTATGACATTTCACTTCTGACACCTTACATGCGAGAATCTTTTAATTTCTTTATTGTTTCTCCAGGGACAAAACCTGAGCATGTATTGAGTGTCATTATGTCCAGGTATCTTACCTTCAAATTTTAATTTAAAAAAAAGGGGGGGGGGTTCAAAATCCTTACAATCTAACAGTTTTTTAAAAATATAATTTCTCACTATATTTTGGTGTCTAATTTCTCACTTTGCTTCCCAGTTTCTGTAACTAGGTTTCTGCCTTAGTCCCTCTATGTAAGTGCACCAGGGGACCTTTCATGGTTTCTAGAGGCTTGCACCCAGAGCTGAGTGTCGCTATCTACCTTCAGACTCACTGCTCTCTGCTTCCTTTTGTCTCTTGTCTGTCATATTGTAAAGGCCACCACCTCAACTAGTAGCAAAAAGATGTGGGCTAGACTTCTGGATTTACCAGCTCCCGGTCACATGATCTATAGAAAGCAGAGGGTTCTCTGAGCATCGGCTGTAGATGCCGGATGTTGTCGGGGTATGTTCAAGAATTCACTAAACACAAGTGTGCTCTGCAAAAGGATGGGGGTGACTGGCATCATCTCTCCCCATAGGGTTCCCTGCTGAAGCTCTCCCTTACCTTTCAGACCATTAGGACCTCCACCACATGCCTGCGGGACCTTCCTTTATGCCTGTCACATAACCCACCTGCCTAGCCTGACTCTCTGTAAGCTCTGAGACCTTGGAGAGCTCCTGGACACAGTGAGAGACCTCACTCATATTTCAAGATAACAGAAAGCCAGTTCTAACTTGTGTGAGAAAAAAATGGGTTAGCTTGTGCACCTGAGTATTTCTGCCAGTGCTCTGGCTGCAGACATGACCATATCTACTCACTTTAAATGACAGGGTTCTTCTTTAACTCTCGGTCTGGATGGACTAATGCAGGGACAGAAGAGCCACTTGCACTGTTAAAAGTATACCTTTTTATATTCAAGACCAAAAGAAAGAATTCTTTTCTATCTCAAGAGCTCCAGGAATAGCGATGTAATAGAATCCTTCTGGGAATGGCTGGTGTCAAGCATTCTTGCCTTAGTGGCCAGACATGCTTATTGCCCAGACTGGACTTCCATACCCCTCCTGGGGCTTAGTTACATGGAATAAGCCCATTAAAACGACTTGGTCTAAGAGAGATGGAGGAAAAATCACCATAAGGAAGTGTAGAGTAATGAAGGCAGTAAAGAATGTATGTCTCAGGGAAGCAAAAATGACAGATATCTCTGAGACCAAGTTTGCTTTGGACAGCTGTCACTCATTTCCTGCTTGTGACAATTCCGTTCACATCTCCCAAATATCCTATGCTATGTCATCAACTCTACCTGACAGTAGGTTCTGTCTGCTCCATGCCTTCCTTTGACCTTATTTCAGATGTGTGCTTTTCTGAAATGCTCTGTGATAGAACTAAAGACTGAGAAGAAGAAAAATCCACTCAAAGTCCGTCACTTAAAAAGGAGAGAGGTGATCCTAAAGTTATCATGGTCTTAAATTATTAAAGAAATAATATTAAAATCAAGACTTTGCAATTCAACTGATTTTTTAAGTGCTAATCTAGAAGTCTTTGTGAGTTGGCCATTTAAATAAATCAAACAGGTTAATATTGCTAAGGACAGGTGACCTGCAGTCTGCACCTGTCACAACTTCTGGATAAAGTTTTTTAAAGGGATTGCACACTGCGTGACTTAGAATAAATTTAATCAATGTGGAAGGAAGAATTTAGATGTGATTATTTATTCAACAATGAAAACTAGTAACCACTCACTAACTGCCAAACACAGGACACACTCTAAGAAAAGAGTCCCTTGATCTGCATTTTGAAAAATAAGAATGTATTTGTTAACATGACAAAGATGGGGGCAGGGATTGTTTCCTGGTGAAAGCCACAGGATAAGCTCAAAGGCATGGATTATGAAACAATCTAACAATGTTGAATACTTGAAAGAAACACAGGAGCCAAGGATGAGGTTAGTAGATCTTGGATGCAATGCTGACCCTTTACAGTCTTGCTTTTTGCAAGTTGTCTCTCAAATTCAAATTTAAAGTACCGGGTTCCAGGTGAACAAGAGGACTAGGGCACATTAACTGGAAGAGAAAATGTTCCTGAATGATGGGCATCTGTGTTTACGCTGAGTAGAAAGCACCTCACATAGAATTCTTGATTTAGATTGGATGAGAATTTGGGTTACTGTTCTCACTGTGGGCAGAGTCATCTTTTATATGCAGTGATACTAGACTCTCAGGCTCAAGTTAATTGTCCAGGAGAAGAATGTTTCTTATTTTTTCCTGCTAACACAAAGAAAATAATAATTAAAAATAAACACGGGGAGTGGACCAAAACACAGTCCATGCCTCAGAATCAAGCCGAGGTGATTCCAAGAGAGTCTAAAGAGAAACCACTGAGCCGAGATCGGCCTAGCCACAGTTGACATTGACATAAATATCCATGGTTGTCAGAACGAAAGCCCGTTATCAAAAGGACTCGATTTTGAGACGTTTTGTTTTGCAACATTACTGTGTTAATAGACAACTAAGATCATCTGGTTATCTACTGTTCTTCTCTCTCCACTCTTTTCTTTCTTTTCTTACCCAAAGGGGCCGGAGTACTTTTAGGTAACACTGAGTATAATTAAGTGAAGCTCAATGAAAAGACGGTTTCTAAGGAAGAATGCTGTAGTTCATCATTTACCAGTTCACCATGCCCAGATATATTCACTGGTCCCGTGTGAGGGGGCACCAGGGACAAAGTAATCTGCTAGAAAATAATTCACATTAACAACGGCATCATCAGCAGGAGGGGCAGACGCGTGCTCAATGACAATGGTCAGGCAAAGAGTGAAAGAGGGTCAAGTAATTGTCTGACCCCTCTCCCTCCAGTTGAGTGAAGGATGTAACAAAAGTACAAGGGACACTGTTACTAGACTCTGGAAAAGTTTTTTGTTCATGTCAGGAAAGCTTTGTGGTCCATATAGTTGGATATGAAACAGGTATTAGGAAACTATATTTTAAGCACTTAACTATGTATAATTACAAGTTTCAGTCTTCAGAACTCTGCTTCCAGATCTTGATTTTGCTATGCCCACACCCACCCACCAACACTCACACACACCTACACAGAGTTAGAAAACACAAACAAACACACCAACCAGAAGACAAAAACCTCAGCAGTGTCCCCAAGTTCTAACATGGCGTCAAAGTGTGTTGTCCTCCTCTGCTTAAATTTGTCAAATTTTCTTCTGCTTGGGGTACTTTCATAGCTTCCCATGTTCAACCACAGAATAAAAATATTAAATAGAAAATTTCAGAAGTAAACGATTTATAAGTTTTAACTTCAGCACCTTTTCGAAGAATAGTGTGATACAATCTCCTGCTGCCCCTGTTCTGCTGTGCCCAGGGTGTGGGCAGCCCTTGTTCCAGCCTCTCGATTCTTCCAGACATTTGCCCGTTTGTCACTTAGCATCCACTCTGGTTGTCAGATTGACCGTCCTGGTATTGCAGTGCTTATGCTCAAATACCTCTTAGGGTACTTCGTAATGGCCCCCAGGCCCCAGAGTAGTAATACTGGAAATTCAAATGTGCCAAAGAGAAGCCATGAAGTGCTCCCTTTAAGTGAAAAAGTGAAAGTTCTTGACTTGATCAGGAAAGAAAAAGAATTGTGTGCTGAGGTGGCTAAGAGATAAGATAAGAACAAACCTTCAGTCCATGAAGTTATAAAGAACAAAAAATAAATTTGTGCTAGTTTTACTGTTGCAACTCCTATAGCACAAGTTATGGCTGCATGGCATTAAGTGCTTAGTTAGCATGGAAAAGGCGCTAAATTTGTTCACGGAAGGCATATATATGACCAGAACATATAGATTCATACGCTTGACCCTTGCACAACAGCGTGGTGCATATGTCCTGTGGATAAGGGGAACGGCTACATTTGAATTATATCTCTATAAAGGCATTTTATATAAACACACACACACACAGCTATGTTTATACTAATAATCTTTTTAAGAACATCAACTCCTGAGAAGATGGTGACATTTGAATCCTAAGTTTGTTGGTTCCTAGCTGTGTAATCTTCAGCTTTGGCACCACTTTTATCTTGTTAATGTGCCTCATTTATCTCACATATAAAAGTATTCCATCGTGATGTTGTCATGTGTGTGTTAAGGAGGTTACACTGCTGGTGAAGGGCTGAAGGCAGCAATTTGTGGCAAAGCATTTAGAATAAGGGTCAGCAGACATTTTGTTCACAGAGTCAGAAGGTGAGTGTTGAAGCTTCTGTGGGCAGCGTGACACACTACTCATTGTTCACACCTGCTCATCTCTGCTGTTATAGAACACAAACAACCACAGGAAATATGTAAACAAATGGGCAATATTGTTTTCCAGTAAAGCTTTATTTACAAACTAATATGGGCAACAGGATGGCTGGATTGAGTCTAAGGACAGTATCTTGCCCTGACTTAAAACATAGCCCAGCATTTTATCAATACTTAACATCTGTCTGCTGCTACTTGCTATGTGCTAGGAAATCCAGATGTAAGCCCTGTTGTCATGGGGCCTAAGCTTTTTCCACCCAGTCAAAATATGAAGCCCCCTTCACGACTTTGGTAAAACAGTAAGCAGTGAGTCAAGCCTAGATGAACACTCAGCTACTAAACTAGATACATGCAGATACATGAAATGGGGATTTTATCAAAGAAATGGGTCGTAAATCACATGGCTGGCACTGATGCCAAGGGAAGCATCAAGAATGGCATTACTTTGGCAAGAAATCTTTTTAGTGGTTACACTACTGTTCCTAAAATACCCCAACTGTAGCAGTGAGAAGGAGAGCTACAGGGACGGACCACAGTTTGTCCCACCGACCGACGCAGAAGCGAGGAGGGGCCTCTGCTCTCCGTCGGGAAACTCAGAAGCAGCAACACATTCCTGGATGGCGCCATGTTTCTTTTTGGAACAAAACCCCTAAAACTTTGAACCCAGAACTCTAAAGTCTCCAGAATATTACCTCTAACAACATAATTTTTTTTTTAGTTTAAATTCTTTCTTTCTAAAATAAAAATTGCATATCACTCGTAGCACCAATAAATTTATAAAACTTTCCAGGCAGCCAGACAGTATATTTTGAAAAGCCAGCCTGCAGTTCCTGCTGGCCAGTCACCCTGTCAGGGGCACATGGGGAGACCTCACACTGTGGAACAGCAGGGAGGGACCTTGGACTCATCTCTCCACTGTCCTCCATTGCTGCTCTGCTGCTGGCGGCCTCTCCCGGTCCCGGATCTCTGCTGGCACACTGTGTGAGCAACATTGCTCAGGAGCATGGGGCCTGAGCTTCCTGCATATGGTGAGTGTTCTACATATGTATTTGTTGAGATAAAAATTAATGACCTGTACTTGCTGACAGGGGACCTAATCCCATGTCTCAACAAACGCACTTTTGGTATTCAGAAAAGCAAAAAGAGAGAAAACTTTCTTTAACCTCAATGTTGAATCAATAAAATAAGATAAAATAATATTTAAAAACCCATCTAATTTTTAAAATTTTTAGTTCAAAATTCAAGGTTTTGAGCATAAAATGCTATTTTATTCATACATACATGTACATGCTAAAGGGTGATGACCTTATAGGTCACAGAGCTTGTATGAGTGGACTGTTTGGAGAATAAAGCAAAAAAGAAGGAAAGAAGGAAGGAAAGAAGAAAGAAAGAAAAGAAAAGAAAGAAAGAAAGAAAGAGGGAGGGAAGAAGGGAGAGAGGAAGGGAGGGAGGGAGGGAGAGAGGAAGGAAGGAAGGAAGGAAGGAAGGAAGGAAGGAAGGAAAGAAGGAAGGAAGGAAAGAAGGAAGGAAGGAAAGAAGGAAGGAAGGAAAGAAGGAAGGAAAGAAAGAAGGAAGAAGGGAGGGAGGGAGGGATAAGCAAAGCAAAGAAAAAACTAAAGCCCAGAGCAGTGATACATGTCGGCAAAGATCACATGCTGCTCGTGAGGATCAGGTGTCAGGATCATAGGATTTTAGCTCCACTGGGATCTTACTGTCTCAAAATCATTCAGAAACTTGGTAATTCTGGTCCCATGTTACCTAGAGTACATAATATCCATCTGAGTCATATAAAATGTTATTGGCTAATAATTGTGTTCCTACAAAATTCATACACTGAAGCCTTAATCTACATGTGGCAGTTCGACCTTTCGGATGTAATTAGACTTTCACGTGGGTGAATTTTTTTTTTTTTTTTTTTTTTTTTTTTACAGCGACAGAGAGAGAGTCAGAGGGAGGGATAGATAGGTACAGACAGACAGGAATGGAGAGAGGTGAGAAGCATCAATCATTAGGTTTTCGTTGCCGTGGCAACACCTTAGTTGTTCATTGCTTGCTTTCTCACATGTGCCTTGACCATGGGTCTTCAGCAGACCAAGCCACCCCTTGCTGGAGCCAGCGACGTTGGGTCCAAGCTGGTGAGCTTTTGCTCAAGCCAGATGGGTCTGCGCTCAAGCTGGCAACCTCGGGGTCTTGAACATGGTCTTCTGCATCCCAGTCTGATGCTCTATCCACTGTGCCACAGCCTGGTCAGGCGGGTAAAATTTTTATAATAGGGTTAGTGCTGTTTTAAGAAAAGAAAGAGATCTCTCTATGTCTATGCTTCTGTCTGTCTGTCTGTCTGTCTGTCACTCTCTCTCCATGTGTGTGCACCAAGGAAGTCCCTCACCTGAACCATGCTGTCAACGTCACCTCAGGCTTGCAACCCCCTGGAACTATGAGAAAGCAATGTCTGTTGTTGAAGGCATTTTGCTATAGCAGCCCAAGCTAACTAGAACAGATGTGTTTTAAAAAGAAAAACAAGGGTGACCCAATCTAAGGTATATGTGGTGAATTTGCAAACAGGGAAGACGGGCTCTATCAGCAAAGCACACAGGACTTGAATCATAGCTGAATGAGGAATCTTGCATTTACTCTGAAAAAGTACCCAGAAGGTGATCATACATGTGCTCTGATGGGAAGCCACATGTATTAGCTTGGGCTGCCATAAAATAATACAGACTCAGTTGTTTAGACAACAAAAATTTATTTTTCTCACAGTTCTAGAAGCCTTGACAGCCAAGGTTATGGTTCCTAGTGAGGGCTCCCTTCCTGGCTTGTAGACAGCCACCTCCTCTCTGCATCCCCTTGTGGCTGAGCGAGCTCTGCTGTCTCTTCCCCTTCATATAAGGCACTGGTGGCCCTGTGGGATGAGGGGCCCACCCTCGTGACCCCCTTTAACCTTTCTCACTTCCTCCAAGGTCCTGTCCCCTCCCAGTCACAGGAGGGACTAGAGCTTCCAGATCTCCATGTTGGGGGAAGATGATTTTTTCATGATTATAAGGGCATTACGTCCCAAAGAAAAGACAAACTTGTTGGGAGGCCCTTCTATCTGCAAGTCCACGAGCAGATAACATTGTTCCTTCTTCGCCAATTACCTTCTCTGTGTTGTGATGCTCATGCTTCATCGAGTGCAAAACACGGGAGCAATGCCGCTATTCTGATGCTGCGTCCTCACGGGCCGTTTCTCTGCTGTGCTCTGGAGTCTTCCCCTGAGGAGACAGTCACATGGTGGGGCCACGGCGTGTCAAGCAGGCTGTGAGCTGGGTCCCAGCCAGGACCTCCCCTTCTAAGTGCCGGTACTGTTGTCATAGCAACCCAAACACGGTAGGACACTGGTCAAGTAGTAGAACATTGAAAGGAAGAAAAAAAAAACACGTGACATATAAGGAACATTCTTACTGAAAGTTGAATCTAATGTGTGTTTGAACACATGTGGTGATTGAAACTTTTGAAAACAATTGTATTTAGGGAGGTCAGACATTTTGGGATACATTTTCTTCCTTAAGTATAAATCTGACTCTGAAAAACGCCTCTGATTCTACAATATCTTTGGGAGTCCTGGAGAACAGCTGTTTAATTCTTTTCACATACAGCTTTTATATATAATGACAATAAAACGTTCCCATGTGTGATCATCTACCTTGGGGTAAGTTAGATCATCTTCATTCACGAATTCCAAATCAGTGAAGAAATAAAAAGGCTTATAGCCATTTCCTTTTCCATTTTCTGTATGTTAAATGAATTCATCTCCTAATGTGTTTCTTCTCCCTGGTCCACCTACTGAAACAATGTAATCATTATCCTCCGAGCACTCTCTGTCCTTATCAACTTCTGTTCCGTAAATATCACAGTGTCCTTAGCGGTAGTGCCCTTTGCAACACCCCTGGGTATTAAGCGTCTATTTAGTTTTAAAAGCTTACTTATGGCCGAGTAGTATTCCATAGTTTATATGTACCATAGCTTTTTAATCCACTCGTCCTCTGACGGACACTTGGGCTGTTTCCAGATCTTCGCTATTGTGAACAATGCTGCCACGAACATGGGGGCGCATTTCTTCTTTTCGAACAGTGCTATGGTGTTCTTAGGGTATATTCCTAAAAGTGGGATAGCTGGGTCAAAAGGCAGTTCCATTTTTAATTTTCTGAGGAATCTCCATACTGTTATCCACAGTGGCTGCACCAGTCTGCATTCCTACCAGCAGTGCAGGAGGGTCATTGGATTATTTACAACAAAATGGATGGACCTTGATAGCATTATATGGAGTGAAATAAATAAATCAGAAAAAATCTGAGAATAGCATGATTTCAGACATAGGGGAGACATAAAAGTGAGACTATGAGACATGAACAAGAGAGTGGTGGTTACGAGGTGGGGGGAAGGAGAAGAGGGTGGGATAGGGAGGAGGGGAGGGGTACAGGGAAAACCAGATAGAAGGTGACAGAGGACAATTTGACTTTGGGTGACGGGTATGCAACATAATTGAATGATAAGATAACCTGGAGATGTTTTCGTTGTACATATGTGCCCTGATTTATTGGTGTCACCCCATTAAAATTAATAATAATAATAAAAAAGCTTATTTAAAATAGCCTCTCACATGCACCAAAACATGAAAGCACAGACTTTGTGGTGAAACTGGGTTTAAGTTTGCCAATTACTAGCCAGGAAATGTCGACGAAATTATTTATCTTCTCTAAGTATCTAAGCCCATGGCTCAGGTTGTTATTTATTTATTTTCTCTACATAAACTCTTCCCTTAGGTCACCTCACGCTGGCCCCTGGTTTAGACACCGTTAATAAAGTGAACCCCCAAATTCCCATCCATGAGACAAAGATCCTGACTTTCAAACATTATATCCAACTGCCTACTGGACACCTTTATTTTTTTGTTTGTTTCAAACAATGTGTCTAAGTGGAGTAATTATAATCTCCAGTGCCATATTTTTCAAATAAAAAGCAAAGTAAACAAGAAAAAAACTAAAAATCTGTTATGTCCACAGTTTTCCTTAACAGTAAATGAAACTTTTATGAATCCAATTGTTTAAGTGGAAAATCTACAATTTGTCCCTTTTTCTCTTCCTTTTGTATCCAGTCTAACTGCAATCCTGTTCCTGGAACCTGCCACATCTCATATCTGTATTTGATCCCATTACCTCAGTACTTGGGCCACGCTGGTGATCTTAACTGGGTTCCCTTCCTCTCACCTTGCCCTCTATATTCCATTTTCCATAGAATAACAGCCAAAATAATTTTAAAAAGACAACAACACTAAGTTTCCACTCTGCTTTTAACTTTTCAGTGCCTCCCCATCATTGGAGTAGAATCTAACTATTTTGCCATCACCTGCGCAGTTTTGCATGGCCTGGTCCCTACCCAGCAACTGTATGCACTAGCCCCCACATCACCCTGCTCCTTGTTCATGGCTTCGTCCTGTGGTTCCACCTCCCTTTCTTCTAGGGCTGGGCTCCCGTGTCTTCCTCGGAAGTGCTCTTTCACGGAGCCTTCCCGCAGCTGGCTTATTTTCTGCCTTTTGCGTTTCTCACAATTCACAGTTATCTGCTACGTACGTATTTAATTTTTAATGATCTGTTTGCACCACTGGAGTGATACATAGCAGACTGAGAATCAGGTATGGTCCAAGCATCGAGTGTCGTGCTGGCCAAAGGGTAGATCCCAATATCTCAGATTGCAATAGCTCTCTATGAAGTATTTGTACTTGAGTGAATGTGTGAGCTTCAGTTTCTCCCCTGCCAAAAAGAATAACGACAGTTTCTTCATCAGGATGCACTGTAAGCTAAGTGAGAGAATGTCGCATATTAAACTACATTTATATTGACATTTATTTTCCTCTTTCATGTTGGACACCATTTTTGGGACAATGTGCATGCTCAGTATAATTGGGATAATGTTTTCTGAAAAATTAAGAAGTTATGTAATGTTTAATCATTGTGGTGTACACCTGAAACTAAGATAATAATGTATGTCAACTGGAATTGAAAAATAAAAATTACTTAAAAATAAAAAGTACTTAGTGCTCGCTTCGGCAGCACATATACTAAAATTGGAACGATACAGAGAAGATTAGCATGGCCCCTGCGCAAGGATGACACGCAAATTCGTGAAGCGTTCCATATTTTTAAAAAGAAAAAATAAAGCAGGAGGTATCAATCTTCCTGATATCAAGGTTTACTACAAGGCCATTATACTCAAGACAGCCTGGTACTGGCATAAGAACAGGCACATAGATCAATGGAACAGAACAGAGAACCCAGAAATAAACCCACAGCTTTATGGACAACTGATATTTGACAAAGGAGGAAAGAACATACAATGGAGTAAAGACAGCCTCTTTAACAAATGGTGTTGGGAAAATTGGACATCTACCTGCAAAAAAATGAAACTAGACCACCAACTTACACCATTCACAAAAACAAACTCAAAATGGATAAAAGACTTAAATGTAAGCCGTGAAACCATAAACATCTTAGAAGAAAACATAGGCAGCAAGCTCTTCGACATCTGTAGCAGCGGTATATTTGCCGATTTATCTTCATGGGCAACTGAAATAAAAGGCAAGATAAACAAATGGGACTATATCAAACTAAAAAGTTTTTGCACAGCTAAAGACAATAGGAACAGAATAAAAAGACAAACCACACAATGGGAGAACATATTTGACAGCACATCTGATAAGGGGTTAATAACTAAAATTTATAAAGAACTTATAAAAAGCAACACCAGGAAGACAAACAACCCAATCAAAAAATGGGCAAAAGAAATGAATAGAAATTTCTCCAAAGAGGACATACAGATGGCCAATAGGCATATGAAAAAATGCTCAACATCACTAATCATTAGAGAAATGCAAATTAAAACCACAATGAGATATCACCTCACACCAGTCAGAATGGCACTTATCAGCAAAACAACACAGAATAAGTGCTGGCGAGGATGTGGAGAAAAGGGAACCCTTCTGCACTGCTGGTGGGAATGCAGACTGGTGCAGCCACTGTGGAAAACAGTTTGGAGATTCCTCAGAAAATTAAAAATCGAGCTGCCTTTTGACCCAGCTATCCCACTTTTAGGAATATACCCTAAGAACACCATAGCACTGTTCGAAAAGAAGAAATGCGCCCCCATGTTCCTGGCAGCATTGTTCACAATAGCGAAGATCTGGAACCAGCCCAAGTGTCCGTCAGAAGACGAGTGGATTAAAAAGCTATGGTACATATATACTATGGAATACTACTCAGCCATAAGAAACGATGACATCAGATCATTTATAACAAAATGGATGTACCTTGATAACATTATACGGAGTGAAATAAGTAAATCAGAAAAAAAGAAAAACTGAGAACAGCACGATTACATACATAGGTGGGACATGAAAGTGAGGGTATGAGACATGGACAAGAGAGTGGTGGTTATGGGATGGGGGGAGGGAGGGAAGAATGGGATAGGGAGGAGGGGAGGGACGCAGGGAAAACCAGATTGAAGGTGACAGAGGACAATTTGACTTTTGGTGATGGGTATGCAACACAATTGAATGATAAGATAACCTGGAGATGTTTTCATTGTACATATGTACCCTGATTTATGGATGTCACCCCATTAGAATTAATAATAATAAAATATATATAAAAAATAATAATAATAATAAAAAAAAAAGAGAAGGAAAAAAAAATAATAAAAAAATAAAAAGTACTTAAAACACCCAAAATGAAAAAAAAAAAATTTGAAGTAAAGGAAAAGATAAACTCGATTTTTTTGTTTTTCTCTTTCTTTTCTTTTAAATAATATTGCATAAATAAGTAAAAAAAAAAGAATTGTGCTTTGTTTCAAAAATTAGACTCTGTGTCTGAACATGAAATTTGAAGTCCAAGTCTTTTTAGAATTTTATGATAAGTAAAAAACTTCTAAGTTTAGCCATATTTTCAAATGGCACATTTTTATTGGTTTTAATTTCAAAAATCAAAGCTTGCCATAAGCAAAGAAGAAACTGAATTACACGTCACCGCTGGTGCAAATATTTAATTCCATTCTCATCACTCTGCCATTAATAGGGCAATCACCGAGAAACGAAGGGATTGAGCCTCGGCACGTGGAATAATTGTGAAATAATGAGGAAAAGATACAAGAATATTAATATTTTTAATCTGCGCTCACATCTACTAGTTACAGCTTCTTTTAAAAAGTGTTCCCTCTCAGGAGGAGCAAGATGGCGATGGAGTAGGCAGATGTACCAACTTCCAACTCCCAGAACCAAAGTGGATTATAACTTAATTTTAAGAACCATCATCTGGATAAACCAACTTTGAACTAAACTAAGTGGATTCTTCAACCAAGGAATACAGAAGAAGCCACACTGAGACTGGTAGGAATAGCGAAAATGTGAAGAGAGCTACCCAGCTCCCCGGAGCAAACGGCAGCCCGGAGAGACCCGCGTGGCGGGAGGAGAGTTTGGCGGAGAGGAAGGGACCTGGGTCCCAGGAACAAGGCCCCAACCTGCAGTCGCAGAGCCTAAAAGAGGCGTTTGAACAGTATTGAGATGTGAAACAAGTAAGGATACTGTTTGTGAGAAAGAGACAGTTTTCTCAGACCCAAGATTCTTTTTAAAGGGACAGCGCAGAAAACCTCTCTCACAACCACTCACCCGGGGCTGCGGGGAACGGGGATAGAGGAGAGGACCAGAGCAGCGGGAAGAGAGTGTGGACTGGAAGGCACAGGGACAAACACTCTGAGGGACAGCCACCCTAACCCCTGGGCTAAGTCACTTCCCTAATCGAAAACGAATACTTCCCCTGGAACTAGCAATACCAGCAAAGGGAGATAGGACACTAGCCAAACAACCTCTCCCACGGCAGTTAGAGCAGAGCTGCTTAGAAGGAGGGAGCTCCCAGGTCTACAGTATGGAGTGTTAGGGTCCTTCCTTACTCTGCTGAGGGTTGCTGAAGGGATGGTGGGGGCAGGACACTGAAACGCAGTTCTGTCGGCGGGGGCAGAGGCCCAGCCGGTGTGAGCTCGGTCTAGCCCAGCAGGGGCGGAGGGGATGCGCGAAAACGGTCTGGCAGCTGCAAGCCCGCCTGTAACCCCACCTGCGGGAAGAAAGTGGGAGCCCAGGAACGGGCAGAGATCTGCTCTGCGACCCTGCGCAAGCCGGCCCTGACCACGAGGACGAGGCTAGGACCAGGGACGGGCGGGGGCTTGCAGCTGAACTGATGTCACCAGCCCCGCCCGGCCGGAGAAACCATGGTTTGCCATCCTGCGCGCACGAGCTGGCTCTGAACACCGGGAGGGGTTAGAGCCCAAGACGAGCAGAAGCTCGCAGCTGAGCGCACGCCAGCAGCCATGCCCGGCCCAATAAACCTTGGTTTGCAACCCTGCACAGGAGGGCCCTGGCCTCGAGGGTGGGGCTAAAGCTCCGGACAGGCAAAGGCTCACAGCTGAGAACATGTCAGAAGCTCCGTCCAACCCGCAAAACTGTGGAGAGCAGGCTCTGACTGCGGACTCTGGGTGGAAGCCCAGAGACTGGCTGGGTCTGCAGCTGAGCAAAAGTGCTCACCTCTACCCTTGGTGCTGAGGCTTGTGGCTTGAGTGACAGCCCCTCCCGCGGAGGAGAGGCGGAAATCACAGCAACAGCCGCAGTGTGCTGGCACTGGCAACACCCATACTCAACCGCCCTAGGCAGCAGCAGAGGGGTGGGCGGGCCTGCAGACAGACCACACCTAGAGAACACAAAGGCAACACCTACTGGACTCCAGTGGCCACAACTTGCTTATACACAGACAAAATGGGCAGGCAGAGGAATGCAAACCAAATGAATCAAGAGAAATCCCCAGAGAAGGACCTGAATGAACCAGATATAACCAAATTACCAGCAGCAGAATTTAGAATAATGATAGTTAGGATGTTCAAAGATATTAGAGCAACAATATATAGTCACTATGAACACCTAAATAAAGAGATAACAAGTATAAAAAATGAAATTGAAATAATAAAAAAGAATCAGACAGAAATGACAAATATAGTATCAGAACTGAAGACCACAATGGAAGGAATTAAAAGCAGGATGAATGATGCTGAGGATTGAATCAGCGAGTTAGAGGACACAATAAACAAAGTTACAGAAGCAGAGAATAAAAAGGAAAAGAGACTCAAAAAATGTGAGGAAACTCTAAGGGAGCTCTGTGACAACATGAAGAGAAACAACATTCGCATCATAGGGGTGCCTGAAGAAGAGGAGAGAGAACAAGAAATAGAAACTTTGTTCAATCAAATCATAGCAGAAAATATTCCTAAATTAAGCCTTGGAAACATTCCACACTTTCAAGAAGCACACAGAACTCCATTAAAGAGAAACCCCCCAAAATCTACACCAAGACACATCATAGTTAAAATACCAAAGCTAAGGGATAAAGAGAAAAATTTAAAAGCTGCTAAAGAAAAAAAGGCTATCACCTACAAAGGAGTTCCCATAAGAATGACATCTGACTTCCAAAAGAAACACTTGAGGCCAGAAGGGAATGGCAAGATATAATCAAAGTAATGCAGAACAAGAACCTACAACCAAGACTACTCTATCCAGCAAGGCTAATGTTTAAAATTGAAGGAGAAATAAAGAGCTTCCCAGACAAAGAAAGCCTCAAGGAATTCATTAAAACCAAACCAATTCTGCAAGAGATACTACAGGGCCTGTTGTGAACAGTTCAAAGGGAGGAAAGAATATAGCAAAAGAAGAACACAGCTTTAAAGAATAAAATGGCAATAAACAACTACATATCAATAATAACCTTAAATGTAAATGGTTTAAATGATCCAATCAAAAGACATAGGGTAGCTGCGTGGATAAAGAAACAGGACCCATATATAGGTTGTCTACAAGATACACACCTTAAAACAAAAGATGCACATAGACTGAAGGTAAAAGAATGGAAAAAATATATTTCATGCAAATGGAAAAGAAAGAAAAGCCGGGGTAGCAATAGTTATATCTGACAAAATGGACTTTAAAACAAAGGCTGTAGTAAGAGATAAAGAAGGACACTACATAATGATAAAGGGAACAATTCAACAGGAACATATAACTATTATAAATATCTACGCACCAAATATAGGAGCCCCGACATATATAAAGCAGACTTTGATGGATATAAAGGGCGAGATTAACAGCAATACTATAATAGTAGGGGATTTCAATACCCCACTAACAACACTGGATAGATCCTCAAGAAAGAAAATTAATAAAGAAACAGCAGACTTAAAGGATACACTAGATCAACTTGATTTAACAGATATCTTCAGAACTTTTCACCCTAAAAGTTCTGAAGATATCTATACATTCTTCTCAAGTGCTCATGGTACGTTTTCTAGGATAGACCACATGTTAGGACACAAAAATGGTCTCAATAAATTTAAGAAGGTTGAAATCATACCAAGCATTTTCTCTGATCACAATGCCATGAAACTAAAAATTAACTTCAAAAGAAAAACTGAAAAATACTCAAACACTTGGAAACTAAATAGCATGTTATTAAATAATGAATGGATTAACAATGAGATCAAAGAAGAAATAAAAAAGTTTCTAGAAATGAATGATAATGAGCATACATCAACTCAAAATTTATGGGACACAGCAAAAGCAGTACTGAGAGGGAAGTTCATTGCACTTCAGGCATACCAAAAGAAGCTAGAAAAAGCTCAAATAAGCAACCTGACCCTGCATCTAAAAGAACTAGAAAAACAACAGCAAATAAAACCCAGGACCAGTAGAAGGAAGGAAATAATAAAGATCAGAGCAGAAATAAATGACATAGAGGCTAAGGAAACAATACAGAGGATCAATGAAACCAGGAGCTGGTTCTTTGAACAGGTAAACAAGATTGATGAACCTTTAACTAAACTCACCAAGAAAAAAAGTGAGAGAACCCAAATAAATAAAATTAGAAATGACAGTGGAGAAATAACAACTGACACAACAGAAATACAAAGCATTGTAAGAAAATACTATAAAGAACTCTATGCCAAAAAATTATACAACCTAGTTCAAAACCCTGCACTGGTCTGGTCAGGCACATATGGGAGTTGATGCTTCCAGCTCCTCCCCCCTTTCTCTCTTTCTCTCTCTCTCTCTCTCTCTCTCTCTCTCTCTCTCTCTCACTCTGCATCTCTCCTCTAAAATGAATAAAATAAAAAAAAAGAAAGAAAATTAAAAAAAAAAATTATACAACCTAGGTGAAATGGAAAAATTTCTGGAATCAAATAACCTTCCAAAAATCAATCTGGAAGAACCAGAACACCTAAATAGTCCAGTTACAACAAATGAGATCGAAACAGTTATCAAAACACTCCCAAAAAGAGAAGTCCTGGGCTTGATGGCTTCACAAGTGAATTCTACCAAAAATTCAAAGAACTAACTCCTATCCTCCTCAAGCTATTTCAAAAAGTTCAAGAGGAAGGAAGTCTTCCAAACTCCTTTTATGAGGTGAGCATAATTCTGATCTCAAAACCGGGCAAAGACAACACAAAGAAAGAAAATTATAGGCCTATATCCTTGATGAATTTAGACGCTAAAATTCTCAACAAAATATTAGCCAAGCGGATCCAGCAATATATGAAAAAAAATCATACACCATGATCAAGTGGGATTTATTCTGGAGAAGCAAGGCTGGTTCAATATTCGCAAATCAATCAATGTGATTCATCACATAAACAAAAAGAAGGACAAAAATCACATGATAATTTCAATAGATGCAGAAAAGGCATTTGATAAAATCCAGCACCCATTCACGCTCAAAACTCTCAGTAAAGTGGGAATATAGGGAACATTCCTTAACATGATAAAGGCCATCTACGACAAACCCACAGCAAACATCATACCAAATGGACAAAAATTGAAAGCAATCCCCTTAAGATCAGGAACCAGGCAGGGGTGCCCCCTATCACCACTCTTATTCAACATAGTTCTGGAAGTCCTAGCTACAGCAATCAGACAAGAAGAAGAAATAAAAGGCATCCAAATTGGAAAAGAAGAAGTAAAACTGTCATTATTTGCAGATGATATGATATTGTATATAGAAAACCCTAAAGTCTCAGTCAAAAAACTACTGGACCTTATAAATGAATTCAGCAAGGTGGCAGGATATAAAATTAATACTCAGAAATCAGAGACATTTCTATATAGCAACAATGAACTGTCAGCAAAAGAAATTAAGGAAACAATCCCCTTCACTATGGGTATGCAACATAATTGAATGATAAGATAACCTGGAGATGTTTTCGTTGTACATATGTACCCTGATTTATTGGAGTCACTCCATTAAAATTAATAAAAAAAATGTTTCCTCTCTTCTAGGGTCAACAATTCTTAGAAATGATCTAGACAAGTAACACACGCTTTGCTTCTCTGATTTGCACAAACAAAATTAACGTTCCTGAATAAATGATGAAATAACGTTGAATAAAGCACTAGGTAATTTAGTACTTGGTGTTAATTACTCATTCTTTGTAATTATCCATAGAGTTAAAGTAATTTAGCAATGATAGTAATTCTCAGCGTTCACATAGTATTTTGTAAGTTTTATTTTTTATTATCAGTATGCTAATTATATCAAGGAGGAGCATTGATGATCTCATGGAAATGGTTGGGCTTTCACCTTGCTTGGCCATTATATTCTCAGTAAACTCATTGTTGGTGAGATACTGACAACCTCTTCTACATTATCCATAATCCTACATTCTTCTCAGTCAAGGGGCAATGTGGCTTTATCAGATTTTAATGTGTGAAGATGTAATTATTATTAATTTACATATTCGCGATAATACACAAATGTTCCAGAAAGAGTGATGGTGTGCATTTGTGATCCTTTCTGAGAGCTTTCTTGTGCCTCGGCATTTATATTCCTGGGGTATGGTGTCCTGAGTGTGGGCTTCAGCCCCTTCCTCCCCTGTAACCAAAGGGGATAACAGTGCCTGTAGAATTATTGTGAGGATCATATATGACACCATATTTAAGAGAGTTTATATAGCACCCGACACGGGGCTAAGCACTTTATCATCTCTTGTTCATTGATGTACAGGACAGCCCTTTGCAGTGGAGGCAAAACAAGGTTAAATAAATTCTCTGGAGACAAACAGAGTGAACCCAGGGCTGATAGTTACAATCCGGACTCTGTCTCTATGACCCCTGCTCATCATGTCTTGGAAATGTCTCCTCTTTGTCAACAGAAATAACACAGAGCAGCCAGGACATGGGAGGTTACAGTTGTGACACTGTGCTTCTTTCTGCAGATGAACATCCCAGGCTGCGCCAAATGACTTTCTGAAAATTTTTAGCTTTGGGTCACGCTTGCCACTTGATCTTGGACGTTTGAAATCATTGCCCCTTGCTGAGCATTGTTCTTTTAAATTTAATTTAGTTATTTTTATCTGTAAAACAGAGCTAATAACACTGGTGGTGACAGCACCGGGATGGCTGACAATCAAAAGAAGTGTTTGTGAGTCAAAGTGCTTTGGGAAAATATTAATTGGATAATAAATACCAGTGTCTTCTTGTTTGAACTTAAAACTTCTAATGGTTCTCCCATCCAAGCAAAGCCCAGATCAAGTCACGCCAACCCCTTCTCCAAAGGCTTTGAACTTTTTATGAAACCACTGAAATTTCCTCCACCTGTCATGTGAGCACAAAAGGAGAAGTCTGTGACATGGAAGGGGGACCTCACTGGACTATGCTGATGCCCTAATCTCAGACGTCCACCTTCCGGAACTGTGAGAAATGAGTGTGTGCTGTTCACAAGTTAGCCAGTTCCTGGTATTCTGTTACAGCAGCCCTAATGGACAAAGATATGTCCCAGCACTTGTCAAGTGAGTGTCCACTCACAGGGTTTTTACAAAGAGTAAATAAAGTTATCTATAGAACAGACTTAGAATATTGTTCCCCACATAATAAACACTAAATAAGTTTATATCTATAACAACAATAATAATGATGAATAATATTTCTGATCCAGCTCTTTCTCAGTAAGGCGTTGCATGATGACTTTTCTGGCAGGATTGCTCCCTCTCACTGCATCCCCTATAACTTTCTCCACCACACTTTTTGGGTACTAAAGATCCCTTATTAACATTAAAAATATAGTCATAGTAAATTATTCAGTCAACCACCAAGCAACAGGCACTGGCTAGCTTGCTCAGTGTCAACTCAATGTGTGGATGTCCTAGGTTTGATTCCCAGTCAGGGCACATGGGGAAAGTGACCATTTGCTTCTCTACCCCTCTCCCTCCCCCTCTTCTTTTTTTCTTTCTCTCTCTCTTCTCTTCCCACAGCCATGGCTTGATTGGTTTGAGCACATCGGTCCCGGGTGCTGAGGATGTCTCCATGAAACCTCTGCCTCAGGAGTTAAAAATAGCTCAGTTGTAAGCATGGCCCCAGATGGGCAGAGCATTGACCCCAGGCAGGGGTTGCCATGTGGATCCCATTTGGGGTGCATGTGGGAGTCTGTCTATCTTCCCTCTTCTCACTTGGAAAAAGAAGAAAAAACATCACCCAGCAACAGTCATTTACAAATCACCTACTATATGGTGGATACTTTGGATGATAAAGATACAATAGAGAATCAGAGAGAAAATAATCCCTGCCTTTAATTTACAATGTATACTAGAGCAAGGGCTCAAACGGAAGAGAACAGAGCTGACTTCTAAACAGTAAAAAACAGTCGGCTATCTGGAAATCAGTGAGAAGAACACAGAGTGTAGAGAGATAATAAGTACAGGCATTCTGAGTCAAGAAATAGCTTAGAATAGATAAGAGTCAGTGAAAGTGTCCAGCGTGGTGAAACGGGTGAGGAGGTGGAGGTCAGTGGGTTGAGGGCCAGGGCGGACAGAAAGGGGCAGGATGATACATGGTTTTCCCGGTCATAGCGACCATGTTGCATTTTACTTTAATGCGAAGACATTAAAGGGCTTTATGTGCATTGGAAACACAGTTAGATTTCCAAGGCGGTGAAGTCGCCCTGGACTGGGAGCCCAGCAGCTGAGAGAGGCCGGAAATGCATGAACCAGCTCTCACACTGCTTCCGATGAGGATAACAATGGCTTGTCCTAAGGTTTTACTGCCAAATTTGACAAATACATGTTTTCCATTTCTCCTACCAGGTCATGAGGTGACACATGTTACTCTCCTATTTGTCCCCACGGCAACCAGCGTTCAACTTTTCACGTACTAGGTGTGAATACTTTCTTATAAATAAAGAAATGCGTGCTGCAGGAGTTAAAACTGGGAGATGCAGGTGAAAACAAGTAAGACACCTGCTCGATCTCAAGATCAAAATATTCAAGAGACAGAAGGAAAAACAAGCCACTCAGTAGCTCGTAACAGCTTCTATATTTGTTGTTGCACAAAAATTTATGCACATCAAATATAAAATACGCTTGTCAGCAAATCTATCACATTTTCAACTTTTGCACGGAGCAGCTGATGTATAAAGCAGTTGGTCGCATGCCACAGAAACTTTTAAACGACTGACTTTTGGCAAAGGCCGGGAAAATAATCACATGAACCCTGCTGTCTTCCCAAGATCAAGTCTGCCTCATGCCAGCTTGGAGAGAAAATTAAATATATAGCCAGAGATTCGATATTCTCTAGGAACTCTAAATTTAGGTGAAAAATATCCTGGGGTGAAGATACAGAAATTCACATTTCCACTCATTAGATTTTGCCCCAAAGGACCCCTCCTTTTGTTGAATGGCAGTTAGAGACACAGCGTGGGCGTTCCAGGCCTAACTGCCACTTACTATCTACTTGACCTTGGCCACATTAATTGGCTTCCCTGAGCCTCAGGTTCACAATACATAAAATGGATAAAATATTTATTGCCATAATAATAGCTCGGACTTGTTTAGTGTATACTCTGTTCCAGATGTCATCCTAACACTCCCCATGTGTTAACTCATTAGGAAGTACAATAATCTTATGAGGCCACGCTATAATTACGACCCGTGTCACCAATGAGAAAACCTGGGGACTGAGCCGAAGTGGGCTTTACATCACTTGTCAAGGCCTCGTACCTAGTAAGTAGTAGAGGCAAGATTCACATCCACAATTGGTGGCTTGTGACCCTAAGACTTTCTCTGCGGGTGAACTGCTGCTTTTGGCTCTCGCGACGCAGAACTACACCAGGATGAAGAGCACAGAGGTCTCGTAAAGGTTCGAGGAGACGATGCCCGCCCACTCATCAGAACTGGGCAAGGCACAGAATAAGTATTTAATAACACTTCATGTTTAGCACATCAAGAGAAAGAATACATGACATGTATGTCACCAGACATAGCAAAACCTCGGTACACATGTATTTTAAGAAAATAGTTATTAAACACTTCTATGTGCCAGGCACTGTTTGAGATGCTTCGCTTTATCAGGGAAGAAAACATCACGGTACCTGTCCTTGCCTAGCTAATATTCGAGGAAGGAAGGAAGGGATCACACTGTAAACATAACTGTTATGCCTAAGTAAATTATATCAAATGATAAGATGTAATCATAGCTGGAGAAAAAAAACAAACAAATGAACAAACAAGAAAATAGATCAGGGCAACCTTGAAGGCCAGGCGGGTGGAGACGGATGGGTGTTAGTTTAAGATTGCACACAGAGTAGTTGTGGTGAAGTTCATTCCATCAGTGCGGCTGGAGAAGAGATCCGATGGAAGGAAGAGAAGTAGGTATTTAGATACCTGTGGGGAGAGTATTCCCCGTGGAAGGATCAGCCAGGCCAAGGCTCTCCACGGGGGTGTTGGAAGAAGAGAACGCAAGCTGAGGTGTCTGAAGTGGGGTGAACCGAGGAGGGTCGTAGCCAGCTGGGGAGGTGGGTCAGGTGGAAGGGAGCCAGCCACGCAGAGCTTAGGCATTCTGGCTGTTCTGTTTTTAGTAAGATGAGAAGCCAGTGCCATGTTTTGAAGCAGACAGGATCGGATTTGATGTTTCATCGCTCTGGCTGCTGTGTTGAGAATGAACTGCAGGGGGCAGTAGTGAGGTTCTGAGGCCAGTCTGGGCGATGTTTGCAGGAAGGCACTGAGACAAAGGGGTCGGAGACCAGTGTGCAGTGCAGGAGGTGCGCTGTGACGGGAATCTGGATGTGTTTAGGACGTCATGCCTGAGGGTTCCTGCAGAATTGACTATGGCGTGAGAAATGGGCGTCGGGGTTGACGCCCAGAGTGTGGTCTAAGCACCTGCTAGTAAGGAACTGTCTTCGCAGGAGATGGTCAAGGTGATGAGCGGAGCAGACTCCTGGGGAATTCTGGGTCTTTCCTCCCACATCGTGTCTAACGAGTCATGGTGCATAATGAGGAAAACTAACAGTAACAACCAAAGTAATGAAAGCATCAAACGTTCACTGAACACATTACGTTCCTTTTTATTTTGTTTTTTATTTTTTTCTAAGCACTCCGCTTGAATGACCTCATTCAATGCCTATAATAAATCACATAGTTTTATTATCTACGTATTTACAGATCAAACTGACCAAGGCTAGTAAAATCAAGTGAGTTACTCAAGGTGACACCGATATTGAATAACAAAATGGGATGTAACACCAAACATTTCAACTCCAGAGTCTGAAGACTTGACTCCTAGTCCAAGTAAATACGTGTATACAATTCTCTTATGTGCTCCTGCCCCCCTTCGGTTTCGGCTTAGGTTCGTACCCCGTCATCGTTTCCTTGACACAACCAGTGTAGTAACCTCCTGTCTGTTAGCCTCTTCTTTCCTTTTGGCATTCTGCATATACCCAGAGCAGCAATCTTTACAAAATTTTCAAATGAATTACATCATTTCTTTGCTGAAATCTTTTAATACTTCCACATTATCTACAGAATAAAATAAAACTACATTAGCAATGTACTCAGACTGTGGCTGACATGGTTGGCTGCCCGTGTAATAGCCAGTTTATCTCATCCTTGCAAATAGCACCCTTGTTTTAGCAAAGTGTCCAGGTCAAAGGAGCTAGGCTCAATCAGTCAAGGACAGTCACTGTGATGGTATCTGTGGCTGCCAGGGACTAGCCCAGGGGTGGGCATATAACCTCACTCTTGCTAATGGAACAGGGCTGGGATTCTCGGGTGAAACATGCAGTGTGTAATTCAATCCAAATTTCAGATAAATAACAACGTTAACTATATTTTTACTGTATGTTTCTTATATTATTCAGAACATCATCCATTGCTTATCCAAAATTAATATTTAACTGGGCATTTGTTGGTGTGGTTGTTTTCTAAATTTGGCAATCATAAACAAAAAGAAAAATCGACTGGGAAGGTTATGAAAATATTTTATCTCCCTTTAAAAATATATATATATAGAGAGAGAGTTTAGTTGAAAGAATGCTGCTTGCTCTCACTTCCTCTCTCCATATATAGGACACTGTTCTGGGGCACTCTGATGATGCTGTTGCCATGACAGCCATCCTGCAATAATAAGGTCAGATATGCAGATCCAGTGCCCGAATGTCTTTGAACTATTGAACCAGATCTGGAACTACTGACTTGCAGACACTGGTTAGAAGCCCGCATTACTTAAGGCCTCAACAGGTTAGCTGTCTATTACATGCCTGCGGACGGCATCTTACATAACGAAGGCATATTTCAGTCTGGTCTCTATGTATCCTCAGTCTCATTTTCACCACCACCAACTATGGGAATGTCCCTTCTAGTCCTGCAACATTATTTGCAATCTGTGAACTTGGTATGTTCACTTGCCTGGACTTCTACAAAAGATGAAATGGGCTTTTCTGAAATGACATCATCTATCTTGATCCCTCTGATTACCTGCCACATGTCACTCACTCATTAAAATTATGATCAAAGGGCAACTTGCTCTGATGCATTTATTTACTCACTGACCCCCTGACTCATTCAACACATATTTAGCGATCATGTGAGTAGCTGAATCACTGAGTCAGGTGCTTTGAAGAACACGGCTCTTGCCCTCAGTAAACCCCAGACTCCACATAAATAATCATGTCGTGATATATGTAAAGTTCAACAGTGACACGTGTTTAAACAAACACAGAGGTTAGGAGAGAATAAATCGGGGCAAACCTAATTTAAAAGAGATTGGGGAGGAGGCACAAAAGGTTTCTTTGAAGAAGGAGCACTCAGGCTAGTACTTTAAGGAAGACCGGGATTTGGCCTGAGACAAGTCTGCAAAAGGAAAGTTCTAGAGAAAGAGAATGTTATGCACAGAGGATTTGGAGGAGGAAGAGGTATCTGCTTTCAATGAGAAAACAAAAGTCTGTGTGTGGTGGGAGTATGATACGTAAGGAGGCGTGGTGTGGTCTTCATAATAACCACCCCCAGCCTGGAAAATGGCCACGTTAAGTCCCCAGTGGCTGTGAATGTATTGCCCTCATGGCAGAAGGAACTTTGCAGGTATGGTTAAGAATTTCAGGATGAAGAGATTTTCTCTGGATTATCCAGGCGGGTCCCCCAGGATCCCAGGGTCCTTCCCAGAGGGAGGCAGGAGAAGCAGAATCAGAAGGAGACATGATGGAGGCAGAGGTCAGAATGACAAAAGCCCTGGCCGAAGGCTGCAGCCTGGACAGGCGGGCAGCTGCTGGCGACGGAGAAAGACACGGGAATGGATATGCACCGGGAGCCTCCAGAGAGAACGTGGTCCTGCCGGCCCCTTGATGGTTAACTTGCTGAGACCCACTTCAGACTCGCGACGCCCTGCGGTGGGACATAACACAGTTGTGTTGTTCTGAGTCTCTCATTGTGGTGGTCTGCTACATGAGCAGCAGGAAACTATTCACGGGGGCGAGCTGAGGCCACAGTCGGGGGTGCGAGTGAGGATGTGGAAGGGGTGCGAGGATGCTCACCCATCGGTAGAGCTCACGGAATCCTGCACGTGGCTCATAGTAAGGACAGCATTGTTGGGGGCCTTCTGAAAAGGGCTACCCTGGCTGGTGGATGGAAAATGGGTTAGGAGATGGCAGGAGACTTGTTATAAAGGCATCGAAGTGGCCCATGCCAGAAGGGACAGCGTGACCAAGGTGTGACGGTGGTGGCAGAGAGAGGCAGCCACAGTGAGAGCTACTTAGGGATGATAATGAACTGAATGGGAAGTAAGACGTGGTATAACGGAGTGACTTCCCGAGGAAAGGGGAGATGCAATTGCTCTTTGGGGGAAGGGAGAAAGCCGCCCAGGATGAGGTTTGGCCCAGAGGCATAGGGAAGACCATGAGATAAACTCTATTAATTAGACCGAGCTGGGAAATAACCTGTGGTAAAGTGTTCCGTGGGTACCTGATGAGGGTGTCTGCACTGCAGGTGACCAGCCAAGTCTGGGGCAGCAGATTGGCAAACAGAGGGAGTCTGATCCATGGAAGTGGGTGACAACACCGATGGATAGAATGCAGAGTAACAAGAGAAAACATTTAAGATTGAGAATGTCGATATTTTATTTATTTATTTAAGTGAGCAGCCAAGAGGCAGAGACAAACTCCCACACATACCCTGACTGGGGTCCACGCGGCAAGCCCCCTACCAGGTGATGCTCTGCCATTCTGAGCCGCTGATCTGTTGCTCAGCAACCAAGCTATTTTAGTGCCTGAGGCGAGGCCATGGAGCTATCCTCAGCTCCGTGTACCGACTTGCTGGAACCATTTTAGCCATGGCTACAGGACAGACAGACAGACACACACACACACACACACACACACACAGAGAGAGAGAGAGAGAGAGAGAGACGGGGATCCAGGGGGAGTGGTGGAGAAGAAGATAGGAAATAGCTGCTTCTCCCGTGTGCCCTGACTGACCAGGAACTTCCACACACCGGGCTGACACTCTACCACTCAGACAACCAGCCAGGGCCGAATGTCCACATTTAAAAGTCATGTAGAACAGAGTAGGATCGCACAGCCCCACAGGAAAAATGTAGGCCGCTGTTTGGTTTTGTAAATAACACGGTATTGATACACAACAACACTCTCTTTATTTATTTATTTATTGTAATGCTGCCTCTGGCTGCTCTGCCTTACGGTGGAAGAACTAAATCGTTACAACAGAGACCTTAAAGCCACAAAGCCTAAAATATTTACCCTCTGACCTTATACAGAAAAAAAGTAAAAAAACCCTGTGCCACGTACTGATGTAAATGGAAACGGGAATGTGCAACAGTAAGTGAAGACCCGTTTGTATCTCCTCTACTGACATCTATTCCGGAATGAACTGTCCCCTCTCCCTGCTCTCAGAGTGCTCTCCAGGTGCCACCAGCATTTGTCACTTTATTCTAATGATCCTGTTACTCATCTGTCTGGTCTGTAAAGCAAGAGCTTCCTGGGGGACAGACTGTCTCGTTTTCATACCTGCACCCATGCAGACTCACACAGCGCTCACGCCACGTGGGAGGCGTGTGGGCCCACGGTTGGTTACTGAATAAATTCACACTTCAAGGTTACTCATAATAAATCTATAAATTCTTATTTATCCGAGGATTTTTTTTTTTTTGGAAAGTATGCCTTTCTTGACTGACGGCAAAAGAAAATGTAGTAGGACTCCTGTCCCGGCCTGGTAAAATAAGATAGAGTGTTCAGCCACTGCTACCGCAGAATTCGTTTAATAATAATGAAGAAAGATCACACGGGCATTCTCCTTATGATGTGTGATTGTTTCTTCTCCACAGCCTGCCTCCTGGCCAGTTGGTGATGAACGCAGACTTTCGGGGAACTCTCTAACTCTGAAGTGAGGATTTGGGCATTTTCCTCAAGGTAATATTTTTTTTTTCTGGAAAAAATAAAATTCTTTTAAGGTAAAAAAGAAATCACACAGAAGTGAAATAATATTTTGAATGCTGTAAGTACAATTAATATTTTTTATCAGGAATGTGTGAAGCTAACACTCAAAATATAGACATGTGGAGATTAGGATTCTCCAGGAGTAACTTGTCCTTTTTAAATTTTCAAATGACGCATAAATTAGTTTTTTAGAGGTGCACCTACTTAGAGTCAATATGCAAAAGGCATTTTGGATAATTATTCTTGATAATATCATTTTTCAGATTTTTTTTCTTTCTATTAAAATAAATGTCAGCATAGCCCTGGCCAGATAGGTCGGTTGGGTAGAACACCATCTGGTTGGGTAGACCACCATCCAGATAGGTTGGCAGTTTGATCCCCGGTCAGGGCACAAACAGAAACAGATCGATGTTCCTGTCTCTCCCTCTCTTTCTCTCTCTTCATTCCTCTCTCACTAAAATTAATATATAAAAATTAAAAAAACACAAAAATATCAGTTTAGTGTTTATTTAATTATTGAGCTCTCTACTGCTGTAAGACTGATTTTAAAGGAAGTACTTGGATTTGCAGGCTACTACACAAAATCATGGCCATGGTAAGAAGGACAGTCCAGTTAACGTGACGTCCTTGGCTATAAGTAAGAAATCTTTCCCTGACACACATTCTATATTTTATACTATTTCTCCAGGACTGATTTTATGTGAGTTTCCCCAGGATCTCTCCACCAGTCTGAAGGTTGTTACATTTCCTGAGCACCGCCCCTGGGTTGCATGTTGTGTTTCTCCTAAGCATAACATTTGGATCAAATTTTTAATTTTCTTCTGTAATTTTCTTTGTATCAGTAACCTGCTTTGCATAAGAGCCTCAAAACCCCATTGGCATGCAACAATAAATGTTTATTTACCTAACCATCTACAGGCTTTATGTCTGCCCTGGGCTTACTCATGCATCTGTGGTCAGCTTCAGGTAGACCAGGAGACTGGGATGATTCTGGCTAGAGATTGGCCTTGTTCCTTGTGTTTTATCTTCCAACACAAACAGGCAGTCTCTGGTATACTTTTATTCATGGCAGAAGAATAAAAAAGAACAAGGCCAATCAGGCAAGCACATTTTAATTTTCTACTTCTATCACTTTTTCAAAGATGCTTTGGCCAAAGTAGCAACATGGATGAATCCAGAGTTGAGGGCAGAGCCGTTTCTATCCCTGAGAACTGTAGGACCACAGGGCAAAGGGCATCAATGCAGAGAGGAGTGAAACTTAATCTAATCAGTCAACTGTAGGATTCAGCTAGTGATGAGATCATCAATGGCAAAGAATGTAGTTAAGCACCAATTCTGGAGCCAAACCACCCAGGTATAAATCCCGACTCCTCCAGAGAAAAGCTGTGCAACTTTGGATGAGTTACTTACCGCCCTCCCTCATGCCTTAATTTTCTCATTTATAACATGGAGACAATTATAAATCACGTATGTGTTACCACATGTAGATTGCCGAAGATAGTGCATGACACACACACACAAATGCTTAATAAATTTAGTTAGTAGTCGTAGCAGTGTTTTGGCTTTGAGTTTAGTATCAAGAATTAGACATCGAATTAAATTGTAGTTGATATATAAGAGTTGGAGTTTGTATCAGGATAAAAGCCGTCTGCTCATGCCAAATCCTCATTTTAGCAGCTAAATATATGAAAGGTTGAATCCTACTCATATGACAGGGCAGGTGTTTCTGATCAAGGGCATCTTTCTTTTGTGCATCGAACCTAGAGTCTAACTGGGGGAAGTTCCGGCAGGCCAGCATACACCGTCAGTTCTCCCTGGGCACTGTCGCATCTGAAGGTCACTCTTGCCCAAGGTCACTCTCTCTCTGAGGTGGTCAGCATCCAATGACTGTTCCAAACAGGAATATAAGTACTTGCCCCTCCTACACCAACACAGACTAGTTATGAAGTGTTGTTCCATTTGCAGAACTTTTTGCAGGATTGGCTAAGTCTTCCTTTGACACTATATCACAACTTGACCTCTCTGTCCTCAATTTTTCTTTGCTCCCCCTTCCGCAGCTGTGGGCTCCAAGAGGTCTCCCAGTCACCCTCCTGAATTTAAGTCTCCATCTGTGGCTCAGCTTCCAAGAGAAACCCATCTATGAAAAGTTGTAAGAAAAGTCAGTGACCCATTTTTAGTGAAAGGCTGAGAGTCTGCTCAGTGCCACAGGCAACGAGTGGGAAGCATGAAGCTTTTTTTAAACCTACAATGTTTGCCTCATCGTGGACAAAAGATGTTTTTGAGATAGCTTTTTTATATTATACTTGTATTGTATAGTTTAATCTTGATTCCTCTTTCCCTCAGAGAAGTTCATAGAGAACACCTTACCATTCTTCCCATAAACTCTATGTTCACAACAGATAGGAACATGATTTTTTTTTAAGGACTTCAATTTATTTTGTTTTCTCTGTTTGGAGAACCCAAATACTATCCTCTTGAATGTTTTTGTGACAGGGATAAATGCTCACCCCTCGTAGTGTATTATTATTATTTTTTTCTGATGAGAATTGTTGGCAAAGGCTAAGATGAGTTCACTGAACAGTTAGTTGTTGAATCAATGTGATTGCTTTTTGAAGCAAAAATAAGAGTGTATTTTGGAAACCCACTGGTGAATGGCTTTTGATTTTTCCCCTGGAAATGTGTTGATAGTCTATTTTTTGCTTCCAAAGGGCCAACAAATTAAAGAGGAATTCTAAATTGATCTTGGTTTTATTTAAAGGGGGTTTCTAAAATAAAATAATTTCTCTCTTCTCAGAGACAGGCCTAAAAATTACCCCTTAAGCAGCTGCATGATGTGGGACTACACGATTAGAACTGATTCAGGGTTGTCCCGGCCTTGGACAATTCAGTTGACTCAGATCTTTGGAAACGGGTCAAGATGAAGAGATTATCTGCAACTTTTTGGAGTTCCCATCTAGACCCCTCTATCAAAACAATGTCCATAGTTATTGACTAAATTTGATGAGTCAAGGCACAGTAGCATCAGCATGTTATCTTCAAGCATGGCGGTACACAGCAGAATAAACAGAAAAAGCATTTGAAGAATTTGTTCTTAAGAAGCGCGGTCTTTTCTGTCTCTGAAACCACACTGCTCTTAACACCTTGTGCACCTTGGGCACGTGCTGGATAAATGGGTGACTAGCTGTGTTAACAAACCAACACATCAATGAATATAGGGTTTTAACTCGTGAAGCATTCTTTTATACCCTCAATGATTTTTTTTTTGAGGCATAAAATTGTGCACAGACACTGAAATCAAAACCTTAAAATAATGACAGTCTGGAGGCTGCCTCGCCTATAAGAAAATCCTCAGCTATTGGAAAGTAGCAACATTTCAGAAAAGAAATATATATATAAAAGGAAGAATTGGCAGCCATTTCGGACTTATGAAAGCAAGATAATGTAATACACGAGCACTTAAGCAAGCAATTATGCTGAATCACAAAGGACTGTTTTGACCTGCGACTTGAGAATGCTATTCCACCGTGACATTTTCGTTAGGAGACATTGCTGCTTGCAATCTTGCTTTTAAAGATTATGAATGTTAAGTGGAAAGGCTGGGGAGGGGTAAGTTCCTTCTAGGCTTGTCTGGATTTCCATTGTTGGGTGCTGCTACATCCAAGTGCATGGAGAGATAGCCATCTGTATCCTGGGCTCCTGGAAATCCGGGGATCCACCCATCGTGTTCTTCACGACCGCATGTCCCCACCATGACATCAATGAAATTAGTTTCAGTGCAGAACTTTAACAGTTCTCTGCACCAACTGAAGTTCTTTACAGCTCCCTCATCATGGGCAGAATGAAGTTGAAACTTCTTGGCATGGTGTACAAGGTTCATCAAAATCTGATCCATTTCTTTTCATGCTCCAACGATACCAACCCTCTTAGAGTTTCTACTTGCACCCACCTGGCCAACATTCATTCCCTATCCTCCTGGTAGAAACCTCCAATAATTTTTTTTTGAGGAAATAGAACCATCCCCCTACTGTGGTTTTATGGGAACTACCCATCTCAATAACCTGCCTGTCTTTCCAACATAAGCATGTGGTCCAATTAGACCACCTGGCTTGATTCAAGGTGGGCACACAACAGCCCATTCATCTTGAAAACCAGTGCATGGTTTTTATAAAACATAGTATTTTTCTTCTTTTAGTTTGGAAACCATTCCATTTAGACTGAGAAGTCAAAACCAGACAGTTGTGAGTATGTGAAAGAGTTTATTCCTGTGTTATTTACTAAATATTGTATTAAATAGTTCTTACAAACAGCTGTACACCTACTTTTGCCAACCCCTCTATTTTTCATCACATGAAGTGATATCCTGCTTTCTTGAGAATAAAGCCAAATAGTGAGAAAAATGGAGAGAGAGACAGAGACAGAGACAAAGAGAGAAGAGAGATATGTCATAGGTAAGTAGGTAGATAGGTAGATAGGTAGATGGATAGACCGACTCTGACATTACACAAGTCTCTAGATTCCATCATTCTAACGGAAGGCTGTCCCTCAGATGTTCTTAAATGTAATTCAATAAAATACCTTGTCAATTAATCTGGTTATTTTTTTTCTGACATTTGGATCTGAATGAGGCCTAATATTTCTACATCATTTATCTCAGAGAAATTGTGAAATCTACTTTCTCTGCTTGGAATGTTGTTTTATTTTTGATTACTTGATTTCTATTCGTTCTTCAAAATCCCAGTTCAAATGTGCACACATCCGAGAAAGCCGTTCCTTCCCCTTCCCGCTTCCATCCACGCTGAAGGTCAATCGTCCTTCCTCAGTGCTCCCTCTGTCACCTCGTTTATCTCTCACCGGCCACATTAGATGACATTGGTGATATCTTTGCTCATGTGTCAGTTTTATTCCACTTCTTTGGAAAAGTTTTTAAAGTAAATGTTGTGACATTTCCCCTTATTATTTTCATTCCTACAGCCTGGCAGAAAGCAAGTGTTTATTAAAGGTCCAATGACTTAAAATTTGGACTCTATTGAGTTATATTAATTCACATTTATATTGATAATTTACATTTTATGTCAAGTCTCGTGCAGTTACCTAGCATGTGTAATGATGCAGACTAAGCACTGGCTGCACATTATGAAAACAATATTTTGGGTATGAGCACCGCTATTTTATTCAGCATATGAGTAAGCTGACTAATTGGCAGAGGAAGTAAGCAATTTATCCAAGGCCCTCCAGATAGATGATGGCAGAGGCAGGATTTAAAATCAAAGTATCTGATTCTGGATACTGGCCCTTCACAGTTATGATATTGTCCATTTTGTATGAGCAGGATCCCTTGAGATTTATCAAGGTAAAACCAGCACACAGCCAGACTACCTTGATAGCTTTGTTGGCCTCACAGGGGATATGACTTTGTCAGGGGACATGGGAGTACATTCATTTTCTATCACCTTATAACAAGTTATCACAAACTTAGCAGCTTACAACACCACTGATCATCTCACAGTTATGTAGGTCCGAAATCCAGGCAAGTCTCAGCTAGGGCCTCGGCTAACAGTCTCACATTCAAGTTTCTAGTTGAGCTGAGTTCTTGACCGGCAGCTCTAGGGAAAAATCTGATTCCATGCTCATTGGTTGGAAAAGAATCCAGTTTCTTTTCTTTTCTTTATTTTTATTTTTATTTGGGTTTTATTTAAATATTATTTATTTATTTATTTATTTATTTATTTATTTATACAGGGACAGAGAGAGAGTCAGAGAGAGGGATAGATAGGGACAGACAGACAGACAGGAACAGAGAGAGGTGAGAAGCATCAATCATTAGGTTTTCGTTGCCATTTTGACACCTTAGTTGTTCATTGATTGCTTTCTTACATGTGCCTTGACCGCGGGCCTTCAGCAGACTGAGCAACCCCCTTCTGGAGCCAGCGACCTTGGGTCCAAGCTGGTGAGCTTTTGCTCAAGCCAGATGGGCCTGCGCTCAAGCTGGTGAGCTCGGGATCTCGAACCTAGGTCTTCCGCATCCCAGTCCGACGCTCCATCCACTGCACCACCGCCTGGTCAGGCTAAATATTCGTTTTTTAATTAATTTTAATGGGTGAGATTAATAAAGCAGAGTACATATGTTCAAAGAAAACATCTCCAGGTTATCTTGTCATTCAATTATGTTGCATACACATCACCCAAAGTCAGATTATCCTCTGTCACCTTCTTTCTATCTGGCTTTCTTTGTGCCCCTCCCCTCCCCCCTCTCCCTTCTTCCTCTCCCTCCCCCCCTTTCCATAACCATCACACTCATCTCCATGTCTCTTAGTCTCTTTTTTATGTCCCACCTATGTATGGTATAATGCAGTTCTTAGTTTTTTCTGATTTACTTATTTCATTCCGTATAATGTTATCAAGGTCCATCTATTTTGTTGTAAATGATCCGATGTCATCATTACTTATGGCTGAGTGGTATTCCATGGTATATATGTACCACATCTTCTTTATCCAGTCATCTATTGAAGGGATTTTTGGTTGTTTCCATGTCTTGGCCACTGTGAACAATGTTGCAATGAACAAGGGGCTGCATGTGTCTTTACTTACCAGTGTTTTTGAGTTTGGGGGGTATATACCCAGTAGAAGGATTGCTGGGTCATATGGTAGCTCTATTTTTAGTTTTTTGAGGAACCACCATACTTTCTTCCATAGTGGTTGTACTACTTTACATTCCCACCAACAGTGGATGAGGGTTCCTTTTTCTCCACAGCCTCTCCAGCACTTGTTATTACCTCTCTTGTTGATGATAGCTAATCTAACAGGTTTGAGGTGGTATCTCATTGTAGTTTTGATTTGCATTTCTCTAATAGCTAATGAAGATGAACATCTTTTCATATATCTGTTGACCATTTGTATTTCTTCCTGGGAGAAGTGTCTGTTCATGTTCTCTTCCCAATTTTTATTGGATTGTTGTTTGTTGTTGAGTTTTGTGAATTCTTTGTATATTTTGGATATTAGCCCCTTATCTGAGTTGGTGTTTGAAAATATCATCTCCCATTAAGTTGGCTGTCTGTTTGTTCTGTTGTCAGTTTCTCTTGCTGTGCAGAAGCTTCTTAGTCTGATGTAGCCCCATTCATTTATCTTTGCCTTCACTTCCCTTGCCCTTGGAGTCAAACTCATAAAGTGCTCTTTGTAACCAAGGTCCATGAGATTAGTACCTATGTTTTCTTCTATGTACTTTATTGTTTCAGGTCTTATATTTAGGTCTTTAATCCATTTTTAATTAATTTTAGTACAAGGGGACAAACTGTAGTAGAGTTTCATTCTTTTGCATGTGGCTTTCCAGTTTTCCCAGCGCCATTTGTTGAAGAGGCTTTCTTTTCTCCATTGTGTATTGTTGGCCCCTTTATCAAAAATTATTTGACCATATATATGTGGTTTTATTTCTGGGCTTTCTATTCTGATCCATTGGTTTGAGTGTCTATTTTTCTGCCAATACCATGCTGTTTTGATTGTCGTGGCTCTATAACATAATTTGAAGTCAGGTATTGTAATGCCCCCAGCTTCATTCTTTTTCCTGAGGATTGCTTTGGCTATTCGGGGTTTTTTTTTTTAAAACTTCTTTTTATTTTATTCATTTTAGAGAGGAGACACAGAGTGAGAGAAAGAGAGAGAAAGAGAAAGAGAGAAAGGGGGGAGGAGCTGGAAGCATCAACTCCCATATGTGCCTGACCAGACCAGTGCAGGGTTTTGAATTGGCGACCTCAGTGTTTCCAGGTCGACGCTTTATCCGCTGCGCCACCACAGGTCAGGCTATTTGGGTTTTTTTTTTTTTTTTTTAATTTTATTTTAGAGAGGAGACACAGAGTGAGAGAGAGAGAGAGAGAGAGAGAGAGAGAGAGAGAGAGAGAGAAAGGGGGGAGGAGCTGGAAGCATCAACTCCCATATGTGCCTTGACCAGACCAGTGCAGGGTTTTGAACTGGCGACCTCAGTGTTCCCAGGTCGACGCTTTATCCACTGCGCCACCACAGGTCAGGCATATTTGGGGTTTTTTATAGTTCCATATAAATCTGATGATTTTTTGTTCCATTTCATTAAAAAATGTCATTGGAATTTTGATAGGAATTGCATTAAACTTGTATATTGCTTTGGGTAATATGGTCATTTTGATTATATTTATTCTTTCTATCCAAGAACAAGGAATATTTTTCCATTCCATTGTGTCTTTTTCAATATCCCTTAACAATGCTTTGTAGTTTTCATTATATCAGTCTTTTACATTCTTTGTTATGTTTATTCCTAGGTATTTTATATTTTTTGTTGCAACCGTGAAGGAGATTATTTTTTTGCGTTTGTTTTCTAATGTTTCGTTGTTGGCATATAGTAATGTTATGGACTTTTGTATATTATATATATATATATTTATAGAGACAGAGACAGAGCCAGAGAGAGGGATAGATAGGGACAGACAGACAGGAACGAAGAGAGGTGAGAAGCATCAATCATCAGTTTTTTGTTTCCATTGTGACACCTTAGTTGTTCATTGATTGCTTTCTCACATGTGCCTTGACCACGGGCCTTCAGCAGACCGAGCAACCCCTTGCTGGAGCCAGTGACCTTGGGTCCGAGCTGGTGAGCTTTTGCTCAAACCAGATGAGCCCGCGCTCAAGCTGGCGAGCTCATGGTCTCGATCCTGGGTCCTTCCTCATCCCAGTTCGATGCTCTATCCATGGTGCCACCGTTTGGTCAGGCTATATATTAATTTTGTATCCTGCGACCTTACTGTATTGGTTTATTTTTTCTATTAGTCCTTTTGTGGAGACTTTGGTGTTTTCAGTGTATAGGATCATATCATTTGCAAAAAGTGAAACCTTTACTTCTTCTTTTTCTGATATGGATGCCTTTTATTTCTTTGTTTTGTCTGATTGCTCTGGCTAGAACTTCTAGCACCACGTTAAATAAGAGTGGAAAGAGTGGACATCCCTGTCTTGTTCCTGATTTAAGGGGGAAAGTCCTCAGTTTTATGCCATTTAATATGATGTTAGCTGACGGTTTATCATAAATGGCCTTTATCATGTTGAGATATTTTCCTTCTATACCCATTTTGTTGAGTGTTTTAAACATAAAATTGTGTTGCATTTTATCGAATGTCTTTTCTGCATCTATTGATAAGATCATGTGGTTTTTGTTCTTTGTTTTATTGATATAGTGTATTACGTTAACTGTTTTACATATGTTGAACCATCCTTAAGATTCTGGGATGAATCCCACTTGATCATGATGTATTTTATTTTAATGTGCTGTTGTATTCAATTTGCTAGTATTTTGTTTAGTATTTTAGCATCTGTATTCATTAGAGATATTGGTCTGTAGTTTTCATTTTTTTGTGCCGTCTTTGCCAGGTTTTGGTATGAGGGTTATATTGGCCTCATAAAATGTGTTTGGAAGTATTGCTTCTTCTTCAATGTTTTAGAAGACTTTGAGTAGAACAGAAACCAAATCTTCTTTGAATGTTTGATAGAATTCACTAGTATAGCCGTCTGCGCCTGAACTTTTATTTTTGGGGAGGTTTTTAATAGTTTTTTCTATTTCCTCCCTGGTTATTGCTCTGTTAAGGCTTTCTGCTTCTTCATGACTCAGTCTAGGAAGGTTGTATTGTTCTAGGAATTTATCCATTTCTTCTAGATTGTTGAATTTGGTGGCATATAGTTTTTCATAGTATTCTACAATAATTCTTTGTATATCTATGATATCTGTGGTGATTTCTCCTCTTTCATTCTGGATTTTGTTTATATGAGTCCTTTCTCTTTTTTCCTCAGTGAGTCTTGCCAAGGGTTTGTCAATTTTGTTGATCTTTTCAAAGAACCAGCTCCTTGTTTTATTAATTTTTTCTATAGTTTTTCTGCTCTGATTTTTATTATTTCCTTTCTTTGGCTGGTTTTAGGTTGTCTTTGTTCTTCTTTTTCTAATTCCTTAAGATATGAAGTTAAGTGGTTTACTTGAGCTCTCTCTTGTTTGTTTATATAGGCCTGAAGTGATATAAACTTCCCTCTTATTACTGCTTTTGCTGCATCCCAGAGATTCTGATATGTCGTATTGTCATTTTCATTTGTCTGTATGTATCTTTTGATCTCTGCACTTATTTCTTCTTTGACCCACTCATTTTTTAAAAGTATGTTGTTTATTTTCCACATTTTTGTGGATTTTTCCCCCCTCTTTTTTGCAGTTGAATTCTAGTTTCAAGGCTTTATGATCAGAAAATATGCTTGGTACAATTTCAATTTTTCTAAATTTGCTGATGTTATTTTTGTGGCCCAACATATGGTGAATTCTTGAGAATGTTCCATGTACACTAGAGAAAAATGTATACTCTGGCACTTTGGGATGAAATGTCCTGTAGATGTCTATTATATCTAATTGCTCTAGTGTTTCATTGAAGGCCAATATTTCTTTATTGATTTTCTGTTTGGATGAACGATCTAGAGCCATCAGCGGTGTACTGAGGTCTCCAAGTATGATTGTATTTTTGTCAGTTATTGTTTTTAGGTCAGTCAGTAGCTGTCTTATATATTTTGGTGCTCCTTGGTTTGGCGCATATATATTAAGAAGTGTTATGTCACTTGGTAATATAGTCTTTGTGTTCTTTGAGTTTTTTCTGAGCTCCCTAAATTGCCTTTCTGTGTTTTCTTGTATTCCTCTGAGTATTTTTAGGATTTATATTTTAAATTCTCTGTCATTTAACTCCAAGGTTTCCAATCTTTTAAAATTTTTTTCTATAGATTTTTTCTCATCTATCTGTGCTACCTCTCTGTCTTTTGTATCCATGATATTCGATTTCCTTTTCCTTAATGGCATCTGAGGGTAATTTTGTTATTAACACTAATGTGAATTAATAAAAAAAAATAAAAATTAAAAAACAAAATAGACAATAAATAAAACATTAAACAAAAATTATTATTATTTTTTCTTTCTTCCTCTCCTTCCCTCTTTGAGAAAATACCGTGCAAAAATGAGAATTATATCGTGCTAAATGGAACAAAAACTACCTATAACAGGGGGCCTGAGTTGGGGAGAAGTGATAAAGGGGCAAAAAAAGGAGGTAGGCACCCACAAAATGCAAAAAAGGATCAAGAATAAAATAAGTTGCTTGTAAATGATGGTCGAAGGAGAGATATGGTGAAAGGGATAAGAAGGAAACAAGAACAAGAAAAAAAAACTATTGTATTAAGTGGAACAGAAACTACATAGGGTGGAGAGCCGGGGTTGGGGGAAATGCTAATGAGTTAAAAAGCGAAGTAAAAAGCACACAAAATGCCACAAAGATAAAATTCGAATCCAAAATAAAATAAGTTTGTTTGTGAGGATTGAATGAGAGGTAAAGTAAAAGAGAAATGAAGAAACAAAGAGAGAGGGAGAGAAAAGAAAAAGAAGAAAAACAAAGAAAAAAGAGAGTTAAGGGTTTTGGAGTGTAACCCTCATAGAGAGAAAGAAAAAAGAAAAGAAAATAATAAGGGAAATGTAACACTTATGGGTAATGTAGTTCAATATGAAGAGAAAGGAATAAGACAGACAGAGGATTAAAGGAACAAGGTGGAAGAAAAAAATAATAAAGATAAGAAGATGAAAGAAATAAAAAGAAGTGGAAAAATGTTATAAAGTTTGTGGATTTTTCTTGATATTGAGAGATTATCTTCTTCCTTCTTCCTTCCTCTCCCTCTTCCTGGTCGGTGGCACTGTACCCCAGGCTCTATCCCTGTGGCACGCTTAGGTAGAGATTTACAGTTGATGTGTCGCTATGATGATGCCATATACTAAGCCTCAGTCTCGTTGGTAGTCGGGTCTTGTTAGCATTTGCAAGCTCCAACAATGGGAGAATCCATTTTCTTGGAGCCTCTCTCCTTCCTGAATTAGCAGCCTGGTGATCCAGCTATGAGGTTGCCGCTGCCACTGCCTGGAGAGTAAGAGGCTCAAAGAGCTGGCAAATCCCTCCTCTATCCCCACTCAGCGCAGAGCTCTGGGTAAGGCTCTGTCAGTCAGAGCTGTCAGCGTCATCAGGCAGGGCGGGGAGCCAATTACTCTCAAGGTGACTTCCTATGAGCCTCCAGGCATGTCCAGTATGTCTCAGCACTCTGTGGGACCACTCTCCCCAGGCTTTTCGCACTTTGTATCCTGTCTTGACTAAGAAGAAGATGCCCTAGTTGCTGCCTGAGAAGAGGTCTTAAAAGCTGCCAAGTCCCTCTTTTTAGCACACGGCCCTGAGTATGAAAGCTCTGCTAATCAGAGCCACCAGCATAGGCAGGTTTTTCACCCTGTATCGGCTGACTGGAAGTTGCCCCCACCCCTCCATACAAAGCAAGAACCACTAAAAGATATCACATCTCTTGTCTTAGTTCGCTGAGCTGAGAGAAACCTTGTCAGCCAGAGCTGCGTAAGCCAGTTGGGCTGTGAGCCGACTGTGAGTTAAGCTAACTTGAGTGATTGGATTCACAGATCTGCTCCAGAGACTGTTTCCAAGCTGCCTGCGCTCCCCTCCCCCAGTGCTAGCCTGAATGGCTGGCGAGGGTGCCCTGCTTGCCCAGAGAAGACCGGGGGTAGGAAAGTTTTCCTGCGCTCCCCGCGCTGTTCTTGGTGGAGCAGGGATTATACCGTTCTTCTGCTTGCAGCCCACGCAGGAGTCTCTGACTCTGCCTCTCTGTCCGGGAACCCCGGCGCCCACGCCCGGGGCCCTAAGGGGAATCTCGCCCACACTGCCCATGCTCGCTGACCAGGCTATCGGGGTAATGGAGGCTGCTGCTTGCCCGCCTCTGCCGGACCGGCACCGGCACCAGCATTAGCTCACACGGGCTGAGCCGTGGGGCACACTCTTTCCTCGGCTTGCACATCTGTGCCGCAGCCTGGCTCCTTCCGCGCCCGAAGCTCTCACTCTCTCTGTTTCAAGTGAAAGCAGCCCTTGCTCAGGTTACTGAGGGAGTCAGAGTGTTCTGTTCTCTGTCTTATTTCCTTCAGGGTTGCTTATAAATTTAGTCAGTTTTTCGCCCCCTCATACCTTTTTGTCAGTGTGTGGGACTTACAGATGCTCCAGGGATCAATATTTCTGTCTCTGGTTGTAGAACTTGTTGAAATTTCAGGGAGAGGTATCGGGAGCGCTCCTCACAGCGTCATTTCTCTGGTGTTGCTACAGTTTCTTAAAAAGGTAAAACTCAACTTCGAATCTTCTTGCTCACTGTTGGCTGGGAGTCACCATCAGCTCTTAAGACTGGCCATCACTTCCCACATGATTCCTTCCATCCAGCCAGCAGCAAAGAATATTTCTCATAACCTTCTCACCTTTCAAATATATCTTTCCTGGAGGAATTCAGTCCCTTTGCAGGATTTAACTGATTAGGTTGGACCCACCAACGATAAGCTCTTTATCTTAAAGACAACTGATTAGGGAACTTAATTACATGTGCCACACTCTTTCACAGCAGCACATAGATTAGGGCTTGATTGAGTGACCAGGAGAAAGAGTGTGCACACTGGAGCCTGGGCATCTTGGAGAGTGTCTATGTGCATGGAGTAATGCACCATTTTATGAGAATAGAATTTATCCTTTTCTATTGAATGCTGTCTGCTGTGGAACCTTAGCAGATGTGACCCATGATTCCTCAGAAATCACTGCCAACATCTAAAATTTCTCTTAGTGCCAATTGAGGTGCTCCCATGATATGAATGCAAGTCTTGCCCAGTCATCAGACTCTGTCACCAGACCATGACCAGAAATTAGTGTTCCTTTCAAATGGTTGTTAGCAGAGACATAAAAAACCATACTGCCAGCACAGTGTGTGACCTTGAGACAATTGTTTAACCTCTCTGGAAGTAATTTTCTGTAATGCGTGCAAATAAATCCATACTATTATCTTAAAAAAAATTGATATAAAGTAGTGACTAGATTTTGATGATCTGAAAACAACAGATAGGTAAGTGGATAGAAATGTGGGTATCTAGCGTTGGAAGAAAAACTGGATGGGAGCATTAGGACACGTCACAGTGAGACTGAAAGACAATCATGAATCTCAGAATCACTGGCTTCCCAACAACCCCTTTTTAGCACATGGCTTTCTCCCCACTGGGAGGAACAACATTCCTGGAGTCACTGAAGCGATGACTTTTATTGCCAGCCATCCCAGGAGAGCTTAGAGAATGACCCTTTCCTTTACAAGGAACAAGTCTTTTCCAAATTCATCATCAAACCAAAATCCAGTGGAATTTCCCACTGCTTACCTCCTACCACATTAATGTGTAATAAGGATAATACGCGGGACTTTGTGTGCGTCACTTGTTTCATCACTATGATGCATTACATACATTTCAGAGGAGAGCCACCTCTGAGCTCTTTCTGTCACTTTCGGGTCATTCTTTCATCATGCGTAGAGCTTTTCACACTCAGCTACCTTGTTTATCCACATAGCTCTCGTGGCTTTTCTGCCTTCTGGTTAATACTCATGATGGGAGATCCCAAAACGATACTGAAAACTACTTCATGTTGACTAAAATCACTAATAAAAAATGCTGATTGAAGTCAGCGTCATGGAAACAAATGCTATTATGGAAATTTCCAAAAGGAATAAAGTAAAATAATGCAGAAGTTACTTATCTCTAACATGGTGAGAATTCTAATTTAATGTGTGTACAATTCCCCTTGGCATTGCATGCTAATTTGATTATACTTTTGTTCAATCGATTTAGAGACACAGATGAGGGAAAAGTAGGTTCATTTAATTTGCACAAGATCAAAAGGATAGATGCTTAGAAGCGATAATATGAGTCTACCTTGAACTACTTACAGTTTCGTAAATGAGGGAAATCTAGAGTTATATATACAGAGAAACATATATTATATATATAAAATAGATGTAATCTAAAATACCTATACATATAATACATACAAATATGTGTATATATTTGACATACCTATATATATTTAAATGTTTATTTTATTGATTTTAGAGTGAGAGTCATAGACAGAGACAGGAACATAGATCTGTTCCTGTATGTGCCCTGATCAAGGATCAAACCAGCAACTTCTGCACTTCGGGACAATGCTCGAACCAACTGAGCCATCCAGCCAGGATGATATACATATACTTTATGTACATATATATTTTATTCATTTATTTACCTATATCTATAGTAGAATAAGCTAAACATCTGATCTGGTCAAACTTGAGTAGCCTCTTGAATTGAGTTGATATCTAATATTTTCTGGGAAAAAAATGAATGTTTAAAATAAATGTCTTACTTTGAGTTTTCCTACAAGCTGCTAAGACAAAGTTTCAAGTGTAAGTTTTTTATCCAGGAATTACAGAAATCCCTGGTAAGTAAATGCGGATTAATAAAACATAGAAGGAAAAGCAGGCTTTCAGGGGACAATGTTAGGCGAGCTTCACTATGGACAACTAACCAGAGTTTAATCATACCGGATGACCTATGGAGGCTAGGGTAAAGTATATACTTCAAAGTTATCCTGGGGCACATATGTGCTAAGTTCTATCAGTGTAAGGGCTAAGACTGCATGATAATGGCAGTGAGTTGACTCCCCACTGCCAAGAGAGCCAGAGAAAACTCTCAGAAAAAAAAAATGCAGGAGTTGGCATTTGAGGTCAGGCAGGTGCTTGAGCAGAAGTGTTAAGGGCACCATAATGTGAGCAGGGCAGCAAGATCCAGAAGAGCCAGGGGATGTGTTTGAAGCAACATCGTTTTATAATGAAAATCATTAGATACTAGAAAACACATCCTAAGTGCTAGCTGTAGGCTTTTACCTAAGAGCTCAGAGTCAAGATGAAGAAGGAGAAAGATGTGACTGGTGACAAGAAAGGAGAGCCCAAAGCTTTTGTCTATGTCATCTCTCTCTTCTTGAATGGGCTTGCACCTTTGGAACAAGTATGTCTGACATAGCAAAATAACTACAGGAAAGGTAGAGAAGACTATCGCAATCATTTTCATCTCTCTGACCAATTCAGTCCGTCCTTCTGGAGTATAGGTTTTCCTGATGTCTGCCTTTTGAGCTATTTACCCAAGAATAAACTTCATACTTTCATTTTCCCTGACCTCACATGCATTCTAAATGATGTTTTCTCTCCATGACCCAAGCACACTCTACTTGCTCTTCTCATTGACATAAATAGTTGTTAAATTATGTGATTCTGTCTTCATTCTGCAGGATAGTGGATGAGGCCCTCAATGGCTAAATCATTCCTGTGAATCTTTTGGTCACACATTGCCTAAGATATGGGCACCCTAGGTCATAATCCCCTTAGCTCTTCTGTTCTCTTGTGGGCTAAAGACTGTGGGGCAGGTTAGACAGAACTCTGTTGTGGGTGCTTGGCCCAGACCTGGGGGTCAGTCCAACTTCATCTAAGTTGGTCTCCATAGAAAAAACAGACAAGTATTCTGCTGATATCTGAAGGATTCCAAGGTTAAAGACACATTTGACCATCCAGATGGGGTCATGTATTTTTTTATTTTCCATTGAGCAAATGTCATTGCATGCCTTCTCTGATCTCACCAAGCACTCGGAATTCGGACTATAAAATCAGTATTAAAGAGGAGGTTCAACTAGAGAGTTAACAAAGGATAGTTCTCATAGAGGCCATGGTAGAAGTGAGTAGAAACAGATTAGTGCCTATTATAAGCATCATGAAAGCCCTCGATGTGTTGCTTTAATGGCTGCTTCTACTTTCTTCTCCAAAGCAGCGAGCAGTATGTAGCCCTTTCTTGAGTCAGGAAACTCTCCTCCCATTTCACTTGAACCTGTTAATAAGTATTAAGATTTCAAAAACCTAATATTAGCTTCCTAAAGGCCAAATGTTCAATCATAACTAAACTAAATTATTCACTCAAGAATGAAAATGAAAAGCACTTTGTCCTATACCTTCCCTTCTCTGCAGACCACCCTGTTGGCTCTTTCTCCTTTGTGTTCAGAGCAAAGCTCTGACCTTATCTCCTCAAATATAAACAGTCTCAAAAACATCTCTGTATTTGATTATTAATTTTCTTTAGAATGTTTCTACTTCATCTTTCTGGTCTATCATGTTTTATGTATCTTTGAGGGAATCTGAGATTTCCTTGAAATGTGAAATCTGCGCCTTCTCAGGTCTTTCATCAGTTTGGATTAGGCTCGACTACAAGGAATAGAAAAGCCCAAATAAACCAGGTGGAACACGTGAATACATGCCTCCACTGGAGTCTGAAGGTAAGTTTTGTGGCTCCATTCCTTTCGGCTTATGGTGACACTGTCAAGTGCAATCATTTTAAGCTGGCTCCAGGGTTGAAAATGGAGGCTGGAGCCCCACCCATGAGACTACACTGCCAACATGAAGATGAAATTAACAGCGAACAGGCCCTCCCTCCCGAAGGATACATTCCCGAAGGCACATCCACATATATCTTGTTGGTCGAAACTTAGTCACAGAGCCATATATAGCTGATGGGAAGGACAAAATAAAAAAATATGAACTACTTGTGTGGCTTATTATGTGTCCACCTTAAAAAAAGAAATGTGTGCTCTTTAAAATGCAGAATTGAACAATGGGTATTGTTCCGTGTTTGCAGTCCCAGCCCCATTTCCAAGATGCAATAGAAACATTTCCAGTTAGAAGGCAGCAGGTTAAAGAAGTTTTACTCTACTGTTCAATCTGGAAACTAACTCAGGATGCAAAGCTCAGTCATAAGTAAATAAACAGCCCAGTAAGAAATCAGTACATGATATGATCAGAAACTTCACCAGGGAAAGCTTATGGAAGGCCAATATGTGTGTGAAAATATGTTTAACCCAGTTTGTCATCAGGGAAATCAAAATTAAAACCACAGGAGATACCACTGATGCTTATTAGAATGGCAAAACAGAACAAAACAAATAAAAATCTGACAATGCCAAATGGTGTCAAGGTTGTGAATCCGTTAGAATTTTCACACATTGCTGATTCAGATGCAAAACGGGACAGTGAAGCTGGGAGGTAGTGTGACCGTTTCTCCTGAGGTTAAACAGACACTTCTCATGCAACCAGTAAGTCCACTCTCAGATGAAGTCTAAGGAAAATAAAAATCATGTTCACGTGAAAACCTGCACATACATGCTTATAAAAGATTTATTTATATTTACCAAAAACTGAGAACAAACCAAATGTCAATGAATTAAAAAAAAAAAAAGCCTGATCTGTGGTTGCATAGTGGATGAAATATTGACCTGGACACTGAGGTTACCAGTTGAAACCCGTGGACTTCCTGAGTCAAGGCACATAAGAGAAGCAACTACTACAAGTTGATGCTTCTTGCTCCTCTCCCCATTTCTCTTTGTCTCTCTACTTTTTTCTAAAATTTAGAAATAAAATCTGTAAAACACAACACAAAACAAAACCCCAAAAACAAACAAGCGAAAAGAAAAAAATTCCAAAAAAACCCCCACAATAGCAACGACGGTACACCATGTAATGGAAAGGTCAAACTACTACTATAGGCAGTAAAAGAAAGAAATTTCAAATTCAGTATTTTAGATGAAAGAAGCCAGTTTCAAAAAAGTTAAATGTTGTATAATTAGTTTTAATATGACATTGCAAAGACAGGAAGCACAACTAAGTCAGAGACTGAATTAGTCATTTTTAGGACCTGGCCACTAAGGAGGATTTGACCAAACAAGCAAGCAGACAAAATCCACAGGAGTAAGTGTGTGTGTGTGTGTGTTGGGACTATTTCATATCTTGATTGTTGCGGTGGTTATGTGCTCATATATGCTTGTCAATACTCAGAGAATGGTGAACTGCACAGTTTAAACTTTACTGTAAACAGTTACACATTAAGAAAAATGCAAAGTAAAATAAAGTCAATTCTGAGGCTAAGTTAAAATAAGAGTGTTAACATAACATCCCAACAGTTTTAGCTGATTAAGTACATAATTAAAAAAAAAAAATCAGATAAAGGGTATTCTGACCTGTTAAATTTTTCAGTTACAAAGAAAAATATGTTGCTTAGTGTAATAATAAGATTGAAATAAGATTAAAGCTATTTTATTGAAACTATAGTTTCAATGGAGAGAAGAGGGGAGAATGGAGAACAAGGGAGAAAGAAAAATCTGGTGAGATATTAATAAAATATAGCAGAGCTGTGCCTGACCTGTGGTGGCGCAGTGGATAAAGCGTCGACCTGGGAACACTGAGGTCGCCAGTTCAAAACCCTGCACTGGTCTGGTCAAGGCACATATGGGAGTTGATGCTTCCAGCTCCTCCCCCCTTTCTCTCTTTCTCTCTCTCTCTCTCACTCTGTGTTTCCTCTCTAAAAATGAATTAAAAAATATATATATAGCAGAGCTGAAAAGTTTTCTTTCAAAATGACAGTCTGGTAGCAGTTACTGAAATGTGAAACTGACAGGAGGAATCAAACATTAAATTAGTTTAGTAATATGTTTTCTTTTTAAATTTTTCATTGATTTGAGAGGGAGAGAAAGAGAGAAAAGCATCAACTCTTCTGTTTTCATTTAGTTAGCATACCCGGCCGGGGATGAGTCTACTATTTCTTAAAGAAAGCTGTACTAGAAAAACCTAACAAACTTAGACAACAAATTTTTGTTAAAATGGTTCTTCTGATTTAAGAATTCTTTGAAAAGGAAGGTAGCAGATAAAGAGCAGTACAGGCTTCCACTCAAAATAGCAGTATAGGTAAACACAGTACTTGAATCCTTCCACACTCACATCGAAACTACAACTAAACTGCAGAACAACCATCATTCAGAACAACCTAAAATCCAGCTTCATAGATTTCCTAAAACTAAGGATTTAAAAAAGATGCCACATCAAGAATGTCAGGAGGGTTGGAGACACAGAATGGGCTGGTTATTAAAATTGGAACTGGTATCTGAGCTGTGGAGGATCCCCCTGAGAAGTGAGGGGTCCCAACCCCATACCAGGCCTCCCAGCCCAGGATTTCAGAGCCAAGGAGGGAAGTCCCCATAACTTAGCAAAGCTATCATTCAAAATCAGAGGGTATATAAAGACCTTCCCAGAAAAGAAAAAGTTAAAGAAGTTCAACATCACCAAACCAATATTACATGAAATAATGTTCCTCTTTAAAGAAGAAGAAAAAAATAAAGATAAAAGAATATGAATAATAAAATGGCAATAAGTACATATCTATCAACAACTGATGCTTAAAAAACAACCAAAATAAACAAACTAGCAAAGCAGAAACAGTCTCACAGATACAGGGAACATTTTGACAATTTCCAGATAAAAGGGGGTTGGGCGATAAGTAAAAAGGTAAAGGAAATAAGAAGTACAAATTGTTGTTCACAGAATAGTCATGAGAATGTAAAGTAAAACGTAAGAAAAATAGTAATATTCTGATAATGATGTATGGTGTCAGATGGGTATGGGACTTATCAAAATGATCAATTAGAAAGTTATATAATATCTAATCACTGGGTTGTACACCTGCAACTAGAATAATATTGTATGTCAACTCCAATTAAATATAAAAGGTAATAAATAATAGATAAAGTGCAGTAGAATTCAAGGAGACCATATTCCCTAACATTCTCTTCAAAGGTAGTCACAGGAAATAAGGAAAGCAAAGTGCCATGAAGAAGTTGAAGCTAGAGACCATGGGGAATGTAGAGAAAGAAAGTCTTTCCAACAGTCACAACCTGATGGGTCTTTACCCAGGGTAGAGAGAAATCACAGTGTTTTCCCAGTGAAATTTAAGAATTGCTAAGGGCCAGTGACTAAGAGTGTATCTCTCATTTTACCTTTCCAAATGGGAATACTTATCAATTATTTGTTTCATGTTATACATCTGAGAGTGATAATTAGGCTTTTTTTCTCATAGTTCTCTGGAATAAGAGAAGAAAGTCTGACCTTAATCTAGCAAATATTTTGTGATAGAGATCCTAGACTTTGACTGTGATAAACTTATTGACTCAAACTTGAAACTAGAGTGGTCACCCTTGGGAAAAGAGGTGGTTATGCTCTATATGTGGAAAGAAGGGAACGAAGGAGTATTTGGTGAGAGGAGCAATCCATGCCGGGGATGTAATCCTACACCCACAATCTGTCTGCTCACCTGTATTTTCTGACCTCTGTATAGTTTGGCAGAACTATGTGACTACAGCTAGTCAATGAGGTGTGAGTAGAGTAAAAATATCACTTCTTGTTCAAACTATAGAAGAGCCTAGTGCATGATCATATCTTCCTGTCATGGAAACCAATATGTCCTTGCATTCCAGTTTATATAGTTATAAGATGGGAGAACATATATCAGCTGGTTTTTGAATGAATGGAGCAAAAGCTTCTCCTCTACCCATTAATATTGGCAAATAATGGAGCTACAACATAATGAAAATAAACTTTATTCTCAATAAGTCACAGGAGCAAAATCTGACTATTCTAACTAAAACATCTTGCAATTGCAAAGATTATTATGTCCCAAAGATGCACAGTATTTATTAGAAAATAAATTGCAGGTTTTATCCCAAAAGAGCTGATGGACCAACTATTCCTTCTAACTAAAAAGGCATATTTTATTTAAAATATCTCCAGATTCAGGGCATGTCTACTTGATACTGGCCGTGACTATCTAACCATAGCATTTGTGAATATATATATGTCCTTTCACTGTAAAAACATTCTGACGCCTAAACTTATTGTGATCTCTCTGTTTTCTGAACAACTTCGGATTTTATTGTCTAGTCATCATTTTGCTACTTAATCACATAGAGACATCTACAATTTATTTATATTCTGAAAATAAAGGTAGTTTTTCCTTCAGAGACTATAAAGTCCTTGAAGGGAGATCCAGTTCTGATACAGCTTGTTCCAGCTGAACCAGATAGGAGTATACGGATAATAAGTATTTGGAAGATGGTGCCATGTTGCTAAAAATCAAAACGGTGGCTCTTCAAAAGGCATGTTCACACATATTTATTGGGCACTCAAAATTTACATTTCCTTTGAGTTAGGAGGGGTGTGCAAAATCCACATAGGTGGTAATGTCTTAAGTACTTCTGGTTTAGCTGTTAAATCTGAGAAAGGTTTGCATCAATTAGTTTTCTGGGGGAAAAAATTGATCCCTGAAAAGAAATCCAAGTGCTTCTCATGTCAGACCTTTGGCTTGATTTAATGCATTCAAGAACACAAATTTCTAATCAGCTGTGTAAATATGCTGAGAGTCCATGAGGTTTTGCCAGCCATAATTTGAGTTGATTAACCTCATGAGCTTTGAGAAAACTGAGTTGCCTCTGAGAATATGAAGTTACAAGGAGGAAACAGAAATGAAATGGCAGCCATTTGTGAGCTAGGAGAGAGGCCTCAAGAGATAAGCTGTGACAACCTGCTGTTGGACTGCCAGCCTCCAGGACTATTTCTAAGAGAATGTAAATTTCTGGTTAAAAGCCCCAATATGTGATATTTTGTTTTGGCAACCCTAGCTGACAAATACAGTCAGCTATTATTGTTATTTTAAAATCGATTCCTAGGAATTCACCTACAATACAATATACTCATTATAAACACATCTGTCTATGAGCGAATCCAAATACAGACACCTAAGAAATTGCCACAACGATCAGACATAAAACATTTCTACTGTGCCCTGAACATCCTCTTGTCTCTGCAGTCAATACTCTCCCCAGGGCAGGCCCCTGGCGACCATTTCTCTGCCGTTTGTCACCAGACATTACTTTACCTGTTCTAGAATTTCATGGAAGGAGAAATGTGATATATTCTCCTTGGTGTCTTGCTCCTTTCACTGAGAATGCAATCATCTAAATTTCCCTCTGTTTCTGAAGATGTCGGTGTTATTTGTAATCTCCCAGCCCCTTCATTATTGTTACATTCAGCTATGGCAAAACCTTTGGGCTGGGTTCCAGTTTTTGGCCAATTTGAAAAAAAGAGCAATGAACATTCATGCGCATGTCTTTGCGTAGACATATGTTTTCTTTTTTCTTAGATAACGTATATACTGTCTTATGGTACGTGTGTGGCTAACTTTATGATGGACTGTTTTCCAAAGTAGTTATATACCATTGTACATTCCCATCAGTAATATCTGATGGGTGTTACAAACGTCCCACGTCCTCGCTAAATTATCAGCTTTTGTAGTTTTAGTTTTTAATTTTTTTTATCACCTAATAGAAATGGAATTGATATACAATAAAATACACATACTTAAAGTACATAACTTGAAAAACTCTGATACATGTCTACGACTGGGACACCGCTACCACGGTGTGGATCATTTCCAACAACGTTCTTGTGCACCATTGTAATACCTTTCTACTTCCCCGTTCTACAGGCAGTCAGAAACCTGCTGGCTCAGAAAATTTGAATTTTATATAAAACAGAATTAGACAGTATATACTCTTTTTTGTCTGACATGTTTTCACTCAGTATGATTATTTTGAGTCTCATCCACACTGTTATATATATCTTCTGTTTATTCTTATTGAAAGAATAAACAGAAGATATATATAACAGCATAGGTTTTTTCTGTTTATTCTTTTATTGAAGAGCAGCATGCCATTGTATAGACATAGCATATTTGTTTATTCATATATTTAGAGATGCTGAGTTGCTGTAAGTTTTGGACCATTATGAATAAAGCTGCTACACATATTTGTGTGACATTCTTTGCTCGGACAGACACTTCCATTTCTGGAATACCCAGTATTGGAATATCTAGTTTATATGTTAAGTCAATGTTTAACTTTTAATGAAACTGCCACTGTTTGCACAAGTGAATTTGCCCTTTTGAGATTCCTGCCAGCAACTCATGAGGGCTCCATTTGTTTATTGTCCCCACCAACATGCGATATGCTCAGTCTTTCTAATTCTATTACAAATTTTTTTCAGCATTTATTGAAATGGGCCATCATAACTCAAAACAACCACCGGTATCATTCTTAGGGTATATCTGAAATTCAGTTTTTCCTCAAACTACTTCAATTATATAACTTGTTTACAGGGTTTCCTATTCACATCAATTTAATACAATGATAAGTACAAGAAAAATACATTTTTTAATGTACTCTGGATGTTTCTTATCTGAGCGGAGAAGCTTTAGGGTGAGAAAGATGTCGGGCTTCTAAAACTAGGATGGCATTTTAGAAGCATAGAGGGAAATCCCAACAAAACCTTTGTATTTCCTTCATATTCTTTTTTAAATTTAATTTATTGGGGTGACTCTGGTTAACATAATTATATAGGTTTCAAGTGCCCAATTCTACAACACATCTCTGCACACCACAGTGTGTGTTTTTGCTTCAGTCTTTTCCATTTTAAACATGCTAAGAGATGTATACTATTATGTCATTATGATTTTAATTTGTGTTTTTCTAATTGCTGATATACAGAGTATCTGTTTATATGCCTATTTGCTCTATGTATATATTTGTTGGTGAAGTGTCAAACCATTCTCCCACTCCCTTATTAGGTTTGTTTTCTTAATATGGATTGCAGAGATTTTTTTTATATATTCTGAATTCAAAACTTTTCTCAAATATGTGATTTTCTACTCCTTTCTATTAGTCTGTGTCTTTCATCATTTAAACAATATTTTGGGTCTGTAATTTGATGTATGTCTAACTAGGTCAGATGCTGTGCCTTTCTATTGTGAAAATCAGGCAGGCTTCGGCAACCAGACTTAGAATTTTTCCGATTTTATAGAGATCAAGAAACGATCTATCCAGATGGCTTTGAAGATGATGTGCGTCTGCAGTAGGGCAGAACTTTCCGTAGCAAAGCTTTGCTGCTGCTGGCCCCTCGCCCCTGGAAAACAGAGCCGCACACCCTGCAGAAGCAGAGCTAGACAAGCAGAAAGGAATCCTTTCTCCTCCAAGGTCCCTCAAGCAACACTGACTCATCAAAGCTCACATCACACCATCTGGTGAAGCAGAGACAGACGCTTACCGAGTTCTGCTCTCATATTGTAGAACAGGCAAGAAAAAGAGGTCTTGGAACTTAGACTTAATTTCTAAGTTGATAACTGACCAAATTATCATATATTTTACTTCTACATATGTTCTAGACATCAGCATGCATCACGATCGTTTCTTATTTAAAGTCAATTATATTTTAATAAAATCGTTAAAAAGAAAAAAATATATTTTCATTTACCAAAATATTTAAGGGGTTTTTTTTGGGGGGGGTTAATTTATGTTTTTAGTGGGTGTCCATTTTCCTTTTCCTAAATGGCTGTAAGTATTCACAAAATGCAGGTCAGTTAGCAATCAATTTTGGCAGATTATTTTTGTATAAAAATAATTTTATCCACTGTGCTGTAGACCTGAAGTTAATACAAAATAATATTAAATGTCAACTATAATAGAAAAAAAATAATTTGTTTACTTTTATTTTTTGATATTTTTGATCGAGTTAGTATTCAACTAGGTAAGTTTTTCAACCTTTTAAATACATTGTTCTATTATCTTCTAGTTTGTATGGCTTATTAAGGTGTGTTAGTCAATATTGTTCAGAGAAAACAAACACAGTAAGGTGAGTGTATATGTAGAAAAATATTTATTATAAGAAAATGATTCAACCTGACTTGTGGTGACATAGTGGATAAAGCATCGACCTGGAATGCTGAGGTCACCAGTTCGAATCCCCGGGCTTGCCTGGTCAAGGCACATGTGGGAGTTGATGCTTCCTGCTCCTCCCCCTGTTCTATCTCTCTTCTCTCTCTCTCTCTCTCTCTCTCTCTCTCTCTCCTTTCTCTCTGATAAAAATGAATAAATTTAAAAAATATAAAAAAGTTGCCTGACCTGTGGTAGCGCAGTGGATAAAGCGTCGACCTGGGAACACTGAGGTCGCCAGTTCAAAACCCTGTACTGGTCTGGTCAAGGCACATATGGGAGTTGATGCTTCCAGCTCCTCCCCCCTTTCTCTCTTTCTCTCTCTCTCTCTCTCACTCTGTGTCTCCTCTCTAAAATGAATAAAATTTAAAAAAAAATTAAATAAAACAAAAAAAACAAAAATATATATAAAAAAGAAAATGATTCACATTATTATGGGGACTTGCAATTCCAGACCTGCAATGTAGGTTGGACTTGAGATCCAGGAGAGCCAGTGGTGCCCGTGCAGTCTGAAAGCAATCTGCCAAAGATCCCCCACCCCTTGCTCAGGGATACCAGCTCTTTGGTTCTCTTGGAGGCCTTCAGCTGATTGGATGAGACCCACCCACATTATGGAAGGCGATCTGTTTAACTCAAGGATCACCAATTTGAATGTTAATAATAGCTCTAAACACCTTCAAGTTGCCACGTAAAATTAACCATTATTAAGAAGGTCATTCTTACCTTTGTTTCCTTTTATGTACTGTGCCTTTTCTCTCTGATTGCTCTCTCTTTATCTATGTTTTATTACTCGTATTCAGCATTTCCAGTACAATGTGCCTCCGTGTGGCTCATTGTGCATTTATCATACTTGGGGTTCATTTCATGCTCAGATCAATTTATTAGATCTGTATTTTACAATTTTCATTCAATTAAAAAAAGACCACTATTTCTTCCACTGTGTGTTTTTTCTCCTCCTCTGCGAGCAATCTCTTAACGTCACCTCCCACAGTGCTGAGTCTTTATTCAGGGGGGGGTGTTTATTTCTCAGCTCAAGGTTTTGAAAGTTGTAATTGAAGTGCCCTCAAGATCATCAGTACATTCTTTTCTTTTTCTAAGCTGTAGTTGGCTCACCCAGTAATGTGCTTCTATTCTAAATATTGCATTTGTGCCTCTGTATTTTCCATCAAATTCATTTTAGATCTTCCATTGCCTTTCTCAATAGCTGTTTTTATTTAATTTATGTATTTATTTGTTAGCGAGAGAGACATAGAGAGGGACAGATAGGGACAGACAGACAGGAAGGGAGATAGATGAGGAGCATCAATTCTTCGTTGCCGCTCCGTAGTTGTTCAGTGATTGCTTTCTCATATGTGCCTTGCCCAGGGGGCTACAACAGACCAAGTGATCCCTTGCTCAAGCCAGCAACCTTGGGCTTAAGCCAGTGACCATGGGCTTCAAGCCATTAACCTTTGGGCTCAAGCCAGCAATCATGGAGTCATGTCTATGATCCCATGCTAAAGCCAGCTACCCCGCGCTCAAGCTGGCGAGCCTGTGCTCAAGCTGGTGAGCCCGCACTCAAGCCCGCGATCTCAATGGCTTCAAACCTTGGTCTTCCGCATCCCAGTCCGATGCTCTATCCACTGCGCCACCGCCTGCTCAGGCCTGTGTGCTTTAATTTACATGCCTAGTATATTTACAGCTCCCATCCCGAAGTCTGTGCTCACTCTCTCCGTCATGTTGGCCATTCGTGAGACTGCTTTTATTGACTGGCTATTGGTGCCATTTTCCTGCTTATTTGCATGACATAATTTCTGATTAGATTGGAAGGTTTGTGAATGAAGCATTTTTGAATATCAGGAATTAAGCTGTCTGAAAAGAGCACTAAGCTTTGTGTTTTGTAGGCATGAACAGTGTGATATGGCTTAACCTAGGCAGCCCGATCTGAAGCTTTGTTATGATAGCTCAAAAGTAGCCTTTACTCTTACTTGTTTATTTCTATTTCCAAAGTATTAGCCTTCTCAAGGCCCTACTGAAGGCCTCGGGTGCTTGACGAGGCCTCTCCACTCGTGTTTATAATCATACTCATTTCTTCCGGTCCTTTGCAAACTCTGGGAATTCTTCACCTGATAGCCCTCTGATAGTTTTCCCCCCGTGGTGTTTTCAAATTACATTTGATGCAAGTGGAGACTATTGTTCAGCACAACAATCTGCAGAATCCCTATGCAGATTTGTAGAGGTTGTGTGTGTGCATGTGTGTATATGTATGTGCACATGTGTGTGCACGTAGCTTTCTGTTTGACAATCTCTCTGTTTGCAAATTTTAATTGCTCAGACTCCTAGAACTTCTATTTTTTATCTTCCTGCTAACTGGAACCTTTGCTATAGATACCATATTTTTGAAAGTGCCCCTAGGCAGAAAAGCTGAGTGTGTCACCTGGCTTGGGGCTTTTCTCTCTGGGTGAACACTCCAGCACTGCTGGTGTCCTTTGTCAAAAAACCGTTGTTTCACATCTCTTGTCTAGTTTTCCAGCCACTTAGTGTACGTATTTCTTTTGTGTTTCTGTTTTTTCTTCTCTTGTAATTATATACCATGCCCACTCTCATAGCTTCTGCTCAAACCTAACTTTTGTCCTATATTTTCTCTCAGTGGGTGATACTAAGCCGGAACTCTAACAGAATCCCTTATCCTTCATTTGTAATCCTACCCTAACCTGTATCCTTCCCTGTGATGTCAGATCTCGGCCCAGTTTTCATCTCCTGCAATAGCATTAGTCCACGCTCATATTGTCCATGACCATATGCCTGGCATGGCTTTCCAACTACCTTCTCTGCCTCCACGTGGTCAGTGCAATTCATTTTCCACACTGTAGCCAACAAGATCATTCATGATCAGATCAGATCACTCTTGTGCTTAAAAAAGGGTGCAAAGAACTCTGTCCTTGGTCTTCAGAGTCCAGACTCAGAACTGACTTGGTTGATGCCTAGCTCAGTCTGTTCCTCACAAGTTTTGTCTTGAAGAAATGAATAAATTAATACATTACCATCCTTAAAAGATGCTACTCCCAAGGACCTATCTTACTTTTGTTCACCCATCAAACATGAAACACAATTTTGGAGAAGCCTTCGGTGGGTGATCCTGGAACCCACTTCCCTTACACACATTATGTGTCTATATTGGCGGTAACACCAAGGCGATTCTTATACGACGATCAGACTACATCTATGGGGGCTGTGCTACAATGACCAGCATCTAAATAAGGCCTCTCAGGTCTAGGCCCGAGCAATGGCCTGAACCTCAGGAGAAATGTCCATTGCAAGTACTGTAGTCAGTCATTCTAGTTTTCCCATTCAATCTGGTTTATGCCTAATGTTCCCACATCAATAATAGTAGTCTGCCTTTCACTATGAGAAATATACTAGTTTGATAAAGCATGTGCTTACCCTTGTTATAAGGACCCTGTAGCTAAAACACAGTTTGACTTGCTTTAGCCGTACTGTAAGGTCTTGAAGGTGCAGGCTGCTACAGGCCGACCTTGGACTACTCGGGAGCCTGTCTCAATGCACAGGTTGCATCAGACTCTTAGAAGATATAGGCACTGAGTTTTGCTATGCCCCAGGTCATTTGTGAGGACCTCTTTTTTTACAATTACCAGCACCGGGTTTTGCTGAGAAGGTTTGTTAGCTGACTATAATTTCATATTTCATTTGGAGCAAAGAGGGGGTTATATTAGGAGTGATTTTGGATTTAGAAATTCTCACAGAATTATAGGATGACTTAAAAGTAATAGTCCATGAGCATTCTGATAGGGTGTTCCCTTAGGCTTAAGAAATTTAAAATATTAGAACCAGAAGCAATGATGAAGAATATTAATGAGAACTGTGCCGAGTGATAATGAACCCTCCAGGTGGACGTGAGTAGATGTGCAGCTAATGGAAGACAAGTCTCCTGCCAGGGATATCTGACTCAGGTTGGTAGACAAGATCTATGTGAACAGGGTGTGCATTTGGAAGACTCAGAACTATTCAATGCAAGAATGTAGTAAGAATAAAAATGCCCTAGGCAGTAAGTAAAAGGGAAGTAAAGAGAAAGAAGAGATTCCGATATGACAAACAGCACTAGACCTATGCGGGTCAGAGGAGAAAAAAGCCCGACTTAACCAGCCAAGTGAAGCCATCAGACACGCAGTGGAGCCCTCGGCAAGGAGAACAGTGAGGGGGACCCGGCTCACCAGGATCAGCCACTGCCAGGGGGAGGAGTGAAATCCCTTGCCTAGGTGTGGCCGGAGAACACACTCCTTGCCTCCTAGGTCAGCCCCAAACAGAGGTCGCACACTGTCCTGAAGAGCATTTGGGAGAGGTGCTGTCTGCTAGGCTCTGCAAGACACGTGCTGCAAAACGACATAGCAGCAGACTCAGTACTGGAATCTGCTGAACAAGACTCTCGCGATGGAAATCCACTTGTGAGGAGGGTGCCCCGCCAGCCTGCGTGCTTTCTTGCCCAGTTATCGGCCTCTTGCTGACAGATGCCCCAGGGGCCTAGGAAGGCTCAACAAATGTGGCAGAAGATATGCCAAGAGCCAAAATCGATGATCCATAAAGAAAGGAGATTTCAAAAGTACAGGACATGGAAGGATACGGACTCTGACAAGTTTTAAACCGAGAGATAAAAACAGCGGGTCTGAGCGCCTGTCCCAGTGACCCAGGCTCTCACCATTGCACTTTTTAAAACATAGACTAAGGTTTTCAGTGCTACTGAGACAGCGTACATTTTCTGTGAAGGGCCTGATAGCCTTCTCACAACCGCCGGTCTCTCTCTGCTGTACTCACGCTGTCTTTGGGGCAGAGAAAGCAGTACATAAATAGGTATGACTGTGTCCTAAGAAAACTATTTACGGAAACAGGTGGTGGTCCTGCAAGGCCACAGTCTCCCCAGACTTGCTCTAAGAGAAATCACTTGTCTAGCTGGCTTCCACCCCTTAGACATGGTCAATGCATTCTGTTGAAATCACCTTCTATTGGGATATTTGTAAAGGTTGAATTAAAGGCTGACATTTCTAAATTTTGGAATCCTGACATAGATTCACCAACATCCTGGGAAACGTAAAATAGAAAACAAAAACTAACAAAAAAAACCCCTATCTCCTCCTACTCTCCTTCTCACAAATACCACTAATTCTTTGGCTTGGTGTTTAGCAATACCAAATATTGGGTCCTGGAAATATAATTTTGCTCTAGGGTCTGAAGATCATCTCATTTTTATATTTTGTTATCAGGGTTTCAGTGTTGGAATGTTCCAGAATGCCATTTGACTTTAAAAGTAAGACCTGGCATTGAATTAAAACACATTTTTATGGTGTGACAGAACTACAGCATTCAGGAAGTGGTGGCCCTGCCCGCGGGCGCCCGGCCCTCCAGCTGTACCCAAGCAAAATAAGACCTTGGAGAGGACTTTGTTTGCTACATTTAATTGAAAAGTTGAAGTCATTTAATTGGGGACTTGAACAGAAAGCCTTTGAAAATCATTGGGCTTTACCATACTAACAAAGGGGTTTAACCTTCAGATTTTACTGGGTTCACGGCAATTTTGTAATGAGTGTGAATTTATAGTAAAATTCAGAGCATGTCTATGCTGAGGTATCAAAATGCTAGTACTTGATCTCACTGAAGAACCTCTCAAAGCTGGCATGGAACAAGTGGTAGATATTAGTCTTGAGACGGGCAACAGGTTGGCAAGAAGATGTTCAACTTTGGGCTTGAAATGGTCTTAAAACCTGTTTCTATTTTCCAGTTAGCAGTGCGGTGGCCACGCCTCCTTCTCAGTCTGCCCCTCCAGTCTCCGACCGGTGTTTTCTTCACCTGCCCAACCGACTGTGTGTCCTCAAAATTTTCATCTCAGAGTCTGATTTAGAGGAAGGACACAAAATAAGACAATCAATACTGGTTTAATCAACAGATGAATGAAAAAGTCAACATTCCTTATATTATTTGGGGGACAGGGGAGGCCCAGTAACAAACTCAAGGCAGGTAACTATTTTCCAAAGGTCCTTCTCTCTGGTCCTTTCTATCCTCACATCCTGTGCCCTTGACCAGCCCTGCAGGATTATATTGGCTTTATCTTTATGGTTTTCCTCTAAATTGCCTCACTCTTTCTTGAATCTCTATTTAACGTATTCCTAAAAGAACCATTCAGAATGGAAGATCAGATCATCGACTTTAATAATTGCTATGCAATCTCTTTTAACCAGTACACGCTAACCATCTTCTCAGTGCCAGTCCCTGTTCAAATACCTGAGATACATCTGGGAACCAAGCCAAACCAAGAGGTCCTCATGTGATCCAGTTGCCCACATCTTGGGCCAAAAAAATCAGAATGACTCACCTAATAATAGGCACACTGATGAATAAGTAGGACGATCTCCATTGATCAAAGCGCATATTTCCTGCAAAATGCTTTTCGCTGTTCACTCCAGAGCAAATCTTTTTATGCGAGCAAAAAATAAATAACTAAATCATCACTTCCAGCTAACTTGATTTTGATGTTAATTGAGAAGGCATTCATGAGGCCTGATTAACTAGACGCCCCCAACAACAGCATCTTATCCTGGAAACACATTTCCCCTCCGCCCCCCTGGGGTGCTGCACTCCCGGCCTCCCCTGGGCCCCTTTTCCTGGCCCTCACCGTCCTCTTTCTCTGAATCACACATGCTTTGATGAGCATAAATCCTTCGGGACCTTTTCCTTATTTCTCCAGAAGATATTTCCCCCTCTGTTTTCCCTCAGGTTTATATAGGTTACTTAATAGTGCAATTAATTATTGTTTTATGCCAGATGAAAGGATCTTTTATTTATTCTTTCCTCGGAGTATTTATTTATTTATTTATTTATTTTGGTTGGAGCAGATGAGTTGAATCACATTTTCTTTTCTTCCCCAGAGAAGAGAATGGACTTTGATAAAGGTCAGGCAAAGAGAGCTGGAGGGAGGGAATTTCATTTGCTATCTCCTTTGCCACTTTTCGTTACATTTTGAAAAATAAAATATCTGTTGGATGGAAGAATTTTAAAATAACCTGTGTTCCCGTTGAAAACATAAGTTGCGTTAGCAAAATGTTTCCTTTTTTTTTTTTTTTTTTTTACTTTTTTCCTCAAGAATTTTCTGTGCTGAACAGAGGTGATAGCATGAAAGTTTGCATAGTGATCAGCATAGTGATCGGCTCTTCGAAGGATCAACTGGAGAACTCTTTCATGGGAGCTAAACTCGACTCAAAAGAAGATGTTTTGTTTTTTGCATCCTTACATATTATTATTTCTGTTTTTCTTACCCTTGCTTATTATGGGTGGAAACACAAGAAACCCTAAATCTGGGCAAAAATTTTTTTACTATCCCTCTTTACCCCAAGAAGAAAGAGATCATTGCACATTTTCAGAGATATGTAATTTATGTAGTCAAGAGGATGATCTCAATCCACAAGCAATAATGAGGATGGAATTAAAAGCATTATATGGGTGCAGCTGGTCCCTTTGCATGATGCTGGATGTACTAAATTAAACACGTATTGTAAGGAAGAAGATCTACTTACTGGTTATTCTTTTTCCTCAGATGTTGCTATACAACAGACAGCCACAAAATAACATTGGCATTGGCTCAGTCCGTTTGGGCAGCTATAAAAATGCCACAGACTGGTGGCTTAAACAAGAAGCATTTCTTATAGTCAGGAACCTGAGAACTCCAAGAGGAAAGTGCTAACAGATCTGGTGTCTGGTGAGAATGTTCTTCCTTGTTGGCAAAAGACTACCTTTTCCTCATGACCTCACACGACCTCTCTTTGCTACAAACACTGTGAAAGAGAGCTGTGTCTCTTTCATTTTACAAGGCGTTTTTCTATATGCAGTTCCTGTCCTCATGACCTTAGTAATCCTGACTACCTTGCAAAGGTTTCTAAATACGATTATATTAGAGATAAGGGATTCAACATATGACTTGTGCAGGGGGCACAAATATCCAGTTCACATTGTGAGGTCAGTTGGTAATGGGGGAAGGTCCCATAAGGAACCAGGTCGGGGAATTTTGGCTGGAACTGCCCACACCCATGCCCGCCAAAAGAAACTTCCCAGGAACACTTTGGAAAAGAATGACTGTCTGTCAGTCAATGAAATTTCTCCAGATCATATCAACCTGACCACCCTACCGATGCTATTACCCCCTTCCCCCACCTCCCCACCCGACCTTCACCACCCTCCCCCCTTGGAAGAATCTGTACGACTTCGCTGGTCGGTTTTGCCGACCAGAGAACCTCGTTGGGGATGCGCTCTACTAAATAAAGCTTTTGCTGTTCCATACTTGGTGAATATGCCCTTCTTTCTTCCTCGGTGGGGAAATACCTTACACACATCAAATATACCCGGTGACTATTTACATGTCTCTTACCCACACACCAGTCCACTGGGCTTTGGTTGACTCAGGCTGGACTCACTGGGCTGGCCTCCAAGATGCTGGTTAGGTTTGGCTCTGAGCCGTACACTTCTGACCATCCCAGGATCCGGGTTTAGTTTAGGCATGTTATGATGATGATGACAATCAGGAGCTCGTGGAAGCAAGCTCGACCACACAAAAACATTGACATTTCTCTTTGGATCACTTCTGCTGATAACCACAGGCCAAAGAAAATCAAGTTACCCAGGACGTGCCCTCCACCTGACATGGAGATCCGAGGCAGTGAGGAAACAGCACGCATTTTGAACCATGATCTAATATAGAAAACTTCTCTGCTCTAGAAGAATTTACTGACTCTTCCAATTCTTTCTATCTTTCAAGTCATGTTAGCATAAGAAATATCCAAACCTGTAAGAAACATCCAAACTGACAATTAATTGCCAGGAAGCAAAATCTCAAGAGATGGAGAAAATGCTCCGGAAAAATGGCAGTTTCACCACTTATTCCGTACATTGGAATGAAAGGGGAAGATATGAGGGGGTGTTGGGTAAACAAATGTTTTCTTTAGGCTTGCTCACTTGTACTGGGGCAGCGCCATGTGTGTCTAGTCTATGGAAGGCTGCGGGTGCTTGCCCTCAGGGCGGCCGATCGCATGTTGCAGACTGCCTGCCTCCACGGAGGGGCCATTGTTTGCTGGAGAAGGGGCTTTGCTGGAGTGTGCAGAGGATGCAGAGCAGAGAAGGGGTGCTACTGAGGCTGGAGGGGTGCCTAGAATTCTGGAGGGAGAGTCTGGAGAATGAGTTCGGGCTTTGGGAGCTCTGAGTGACAGGGAAGTCGTCTTTCCTGCCTGTTTGTTCCCCACTGTTAGGAGACTTTAGTAAACGGAATGACCCACCAACCTCCTCCGGCTGTGCTGTTCCTTTACCGTCTGCCCGAATCCACTGGGAACCTGCGTGGCCACGGCCACAGCGGGGCCACTGGCCTTACAGGGGGTTACGGGAAATTGATCGGTGATAGATTAGGGAGGCAGGAGAAAGCAAAGGAAGGAAATCTCAGGGATTAGCTAAAAAGTAAAAAAGGTATACACCGAAACTTCTTTTACATAGGCAGAAATGAGATAGTTCACTTAACATGATCGTAACAATGAGGGGGTTTGTGGTTCCTGCCCTGGTGGGATGCCCGCCCTGAGAGAGGCAGGAAGAGAAGATGAAGCTTACATTTCAGAGGCACGTTATCAGGCACGTTATTGTAGATGCCGAAGACAACCGACAGGCTCCATTCAGGCGAGCATTGACCCTCGCTAGAAAAAAAGCCCTTCGTAGGGCATGTCTCCCCACTATGAACTGCTTTTAGTTAATAAGTTTTCAGTTCAGATCACCCTGTGGGGTGCTTTAGGTCTCTCAGTCTGCAAGGCCGCCATGCAGGCCTCCCCGGAGCTTGTCAGGGTCAGCGTGTGGCCGCTTTTTCATCCACAGTCAAAATTTTTGTATATATTTTTTTGTCCATAAGACTTTTATTTGTGTATACGATTGAAAATATGGCACTCTGTTGTAATGCACTTATTTATGTATCAGTCATTCTAGAAGACGTCAAATATATTTTCTTTTTCCTTGCGTACAGAGGAATCAGTACAGCCAACAAATATTTAATGGATGACTGAACCATATGATGTATGCAACTAATATTTCATACTGTTTTATATTTTCAGAAATATTAATTCATATTTTACTGTTTCCATAAATCCTATCACCTCATAGGATAAGAAAAGGAGGATTAAGGAACACAGAGTTCTCAGAACGCTGTAAATGGCCAATACACGTTAGCCGTTCCTCTTACGACTACTATTGTTACATTTAAATTGGAGTCTAAATCTGAACTTTGTGTCACTCTTTATTCATATAAATTATTTATCACTCACACAGATTGGAAGGCTGGTGGTTGTGGCCTTGCAGATTTGGGGCGGACGGTAAAGGAGCCGGGAAACAGGGAGACATGCCAAGTTATTGGAGGCTCGCAAAGACAGGCAAGCCAAAAGAAGAAAGAAAGAAAAAAAATAATACAAAGGTTAAATGAAAACCTGCTTTTCGCAGGGGAGGGAGGCAAGGAGGGATCAGGAAACCAACCGCACCCGCGCTGTCTGATCTCATAGACCCCGAGGGGAAGCGCTTACATCCTTACAAAGTGCTGCCCCATGCTCCCGCACTAATTGCACAGAGGGCTTGCAGCCGGTCAACCTGCGAGCAAGCCTAACACAGCTGTTTCCCTCTCACAGATAAAAACGAACACTATAAGATTACATTTATATGTGAAATCCAAAAAAATAAAATAAAACAACTAAACAAAACAGAAACAGACTCATGGATACAGGAAACAGACAGATGCTTGCTGGAGGGGAGGGGGTAGGAGAGCTCAGTGAAAACAGTGAAGAGGAAAAGGAGGTATAAACCACCAGCTATATGAAAACAAGAATAAGCCACAGTGTTTACTGCATAAGGGAAATAGTCAATATTATCATAATAACTTTGTCTAGTGACAGATTACTATACTTGTTGAGATCCCATTGTAGAAATTATTAACATCAAATCATTACGTTGTACACCTGAAACCAATATAATATTGTATTTCAACCGCACTGCAATAAAATAACTTATCACTGTTGTATTTATTATGCCGATGAAAACACAGATTATCTCTACTGAAATCAAGCAAAAAAACACCAAAAAAAAAAAAAAAGGCAAAAAATTAAATATAAGTTTTGAAATGTTTGCACCATTCCTCACACAATATAGCAGGGGTCCCCAAACTTTTTACACAGGGGGCCAGTTCACTGTCCCACAGACCGTTGGAGGGCCGCCACATACAGTACTCCATGCACTGACCACCAATGATAGAGGTGCCCCTTCCGGAAGTGCGGCGGGGGGCCGGATAAATGGCCTCAGGGGGCCGCAATTTGGCCCGCAAGCTGTAGTTTGGAGACCTCTGCTATATAGTCTAATTCTAGTTTTCTGAGGATATAATGCTTTCTTCTGTAAAAGGAAATTTTGATTATATGCACACTGTTAGTTATAGCTTTTGAACATAATTGCGAATATTATGAGGAACTAGAAAGTTCTGTAGAAAATGGTGATATCAGTAATAAGGTGTTTTAGTACTGCTCCTACCGGGGGACAATCCAAGCAAATGAAGACCATTTATAATTGTCCTCTGCAGTGTGCTGAAGAAAGGGTGTCTCATTGTGGAGAAAGGGACGTAGCCGGGGTCTGCTGGGGGACTCTGCCCAGGGACGACACTATCAGGTACAAGACTAAAGTAGTGTTAACTTGTGCATTGGTGGGAGTCGTGGAAGAGTTCTTAGCATGAATAGCTTTAATAAAGACGGTTTGGTCTGACCAGGCGGCGGCGCAGTGGATAGAGGGTCGGACTGGGATGTGGAAGACCCAGGTTCGAGACCCCGAGCTCGCCTGCTTGAGCGCGGGCCCATCTGGCTTGAGCAAAAAGCTCACCAGCTTGGACCTAAGGTCGCTGGCTCCAGCAAGGGGTCACTCGGTCTGCTGAAGGCCCACGGTCAAGGAACATGTGAGAAAGCAATCAATGAACAACTAAGGTGTCGCAACGGCAATGAAAAACCTGATGATTGATGCTTCTCACCTCTCTCTGTTCCTGTCTGTCTGTCCCTATCTATCCCTCTCTCTGACTCTCTCTCTGTCCCTGGGGGGGAAAAAATTAAAGACTGTTTGAAGTTTGTTTTTGTTTTGGGTTTTGTTTTATATTTTGTATTTTATCTTGTTCCCTCTGAGGGGGTACCCAAGTCAAGACAGTCCGAGAGAAATAAAGTTCAAGAGGACAGGTAGTTGTCATAATGCAGGGGTTGGGAACCTATGGCTCAAAGCCAGATGGGACTCTTTTGATGGCTGCATCTGGCTCACAGACAAATCTTTAATAAAAAAATAATGTTAAAAATATAAAACATTCTCATGTATTACAATCCATTCATTTCCTACCGCTCATGTTCATGGTTGTGGGTGGCTGGAGCCAATCACAGCTGTCCTCTGGGACAACACCAAATTTTTATTCAATAATGCATAACGTACACGGGTCATTGTGAGGTCAGGAAGTAAACTTCCCTCCTTTTAATCTAGTAGTCAGCTAGCTAATTGCAGAAACCCTTTAGACAAAGAATATGGCTAAAAGAAAAACGATGAGGAGTATCGTACTTCTCAGCAGAAATGGAGAGAGGAATTTGTCTTCGTGGAGAAGACAGGTTCTGCAGAGTGTCTAATATGCAATGATAAAATTGCATCGATGAAACAGTCAAATATAAAGCAGCACTTGGACACACACCATACTACATTTGCATCGAAATATCCAGTGGGGAACAGCAGGAAGAAAGCATGTCAAGAGCTATTGTGCAGAGTGCAAGCTAGTCAGCAGCAACTCTGTGTTTGGACTCAACAAGGTGACTGGAATTCGGCTAGCTTTGCTGGTGCTTTAGCAATTGTGAGAAACGGAAAGCCATTCACAGATGGAAAGTATGCCAAAGCATTCATGCTTGATGTTGCCAATGAACTTTTTGACAACTTTTTGATAAAGACAAGATAATCAAACGAATAAAAGAAATGCCTCTGTCGACAAGAACTGTTCCATCATGATGGCAAATCAAATTGAGACAACACAAGTGAAGGATATAAATGCAGCACCATTCTTTTCTCTCACTTTGGATGAGTCAACAGACGTAAACCATTTATCCCAATTCAGCATGATTGCAAGGTATGCTATTGGTGACACACTATGTGAGGAAAGTCTTGCTGTTTTGCCTATGAAAGAGACAACAAGAGGGGAGGACTTATTCAAGTCTTTCACTGAGTTTGCTAAAGAAAATATTCTACCAATGGATAAACTTATTTCGGTGTGTACTGATGGTGCTCTGTGCATGGTGGGAAAAAACAGAGGATTCATAGCGCTTCTTCGTGAACACGAAAAGAGACCTATCTTAAGTTTTCACTGCATCCTACATCAGGAGGCGCTTTGTGCTCAGATGTGTGGCGAGCAGCTTGGTGAGGTGATGTCACTGGTCATTCGGGTGATCAACTTTATTGTTGCCTGAGCTTTAAATGATCACCAGTTTAAAACACTGCTGGATGAAGTTGGGAATAATTATCCTGGTCTGCTTCTGCATAGAAATGTGCATTGGTTGCCACAAGGGAAGGTGCTCAGTCATTTTGTGACTTGTCTGAGCAAAATCTGGACTCTTCTTGAAATGAAAAACGTTGAGCATCCTGAGTTAGCTAAAACTGTGTGGCTCCTGAAGTTCTACTATCTCGTGGACATGACTGAACATCTGAACCAGCTCAATATGAAAATGCAAGGTGTTGGAAATACAGTCTTATCCCTTCAACAAGCAGTGTTTGCATTTGAAAACAAGCTGGAACTCTTTATTGCCAACATTGAAACAGGTTGTTTACTACTGACATTGAAATAGGTCATTTACTACACTTTGAAAAACTGGGAGAGTTTAAAGATGCATGCACAGCAAGTGACCCTGCTCAACATCTTGATCTCTACCAGGTAGCAGGCTTCACATCTAATCTCCTGCAGTCATTCAAAGCATGCTTTGGAGAATTTTGTGGTGCACTTGTCTTTTTGAAGTTCATCACCCACCCACATGAGTGTGCAATGGAAGGCGCCCACCTGAGTTACATCCCCGGTGTCTTTGTCAGAGATTTTGAGCTCCAAGCTGCTGACCTGAAGGCCTCAGACATGTGGGTGAATAAATTCAAGTCACTGAATGAAGATTTGGAAAGACTTGCATGACAGCAAGCAGAGTTGGCGAGCAAACACAAGTGGTGAGAAATGAAAAAACTTAAACCTGTGGACCAGCTGATTGTCAAAACTTGAAATGCACTTCCCATCACATACCACACACTGCAGTGTGTGAATATTGCTGTACTGACAATGTTTGGCTCTACATATGCATGTGAGCAGTCTTTCTCACATCTAAAGAATGTTAAGACCAACCTACGATCACATTTAATGGATAGAAGTTTCAACGCCTGCATGAAGCTTAACCTCACCACGTATCAACCAGACTACATAGCCATCAGCAAAACCATGCAGCACCAGAAGTCGCATTAATGGTACGAAGTACTTTATTCATCATTGGTTAGCAACAGCATAAGAAGGTTATTAAAAAGAATTCAGAGACTTATTGTACTTTAAAGTGTTGGTCTTCCATAAAATGCGCACATTTACTTGTATTTAGTGTTAAACATATTGTATGGCTTTCACGGAACTACATTTTAAAATATGTGGTATTCATGGCTCTCAGGCAAAAAGGTTCCCGACCCCTGTATTAATGAGAGGAGGAGGAGAGGGAAGATTTTCGGACTGTCAGAGATACTAACAACTCAGGGAAGGTATGCTTCAGAAGGAGGAGCACCAAGCTCTGCATATAAATCCGGCTCAGCTCTTATCTGCTTACAAAAATGCATGTGTGCAGATAATGAATGCAAAGACCCCGGCTGAAAGCAACGGCTAGGAGACGAAAGAGTCGAGCACCATTAGCAACAGTTGTCCAGAGCTTGCGATATTAGATAAACCTCTCAGACTTCTTTTAAAAGGGAGGGCTATGATTTAGGAGTGCGGGCATTCCTGGACTGTGTATTAAATTCTAGGAGTGGACCACTTTAAGGGAGAAAGGGTATGGTATAGCGGTTGGTTCTGAGAACAGACTAAGCTCAAATCTTATCATACTAGCTGTGCGAACTTGAGCTAGTTACTTAACCTTTCTGTGTTTTAGTTTACCTGTAAATGAGGAAGAATAACAAGTGTCTATTTCATAAAGGCATTGAGGATATTTTGTAACTTAATGAAAATAAAGCTCCAACAATTGTGTTAGCATAAAGTCAGCCACCTGTAAATATTACTATTTTCATTATTGTAGGGCACCCTACTTATGATAATTAATACAGTATTAGCTAGATAATATTAATAAGGAAGAATTGCACCAATAATTGCAACTATCATGGGCTGAACTTTGATTCTTATTTCTACATCTTGTGTTACTCACAAGGTATCTTTAATACTTTGTGCTTTCTTTTCGATTACAGCAACAACTGGGTTAGAGTTAGTCTTAAGTACACTTTTCCCAACTCACATTGATGCTTGTAATTTCTTTAACAAAAAAATGCCACTTTTAATATTTCAAAGAAAATTAAGTCCCAGTGACTTAAATCTAAGTCATGGTCACCAGGCTCGAAAGCTTCATGACATCAAACAAATGTCACTAGCTGTGTCTCAGTATCTTCATTTGCGCTGATAAGACAAACCTGAATAATTTATTCCAAATGGGGATGAGATGGAGGCTGTAGGCTCATTAATTGCTGATTCCCCTTTTCTTTCTTTTCATTCTGGAACAAGTTGCTGGATTGTAATTAATATTCACCTAAATGTGACCCATGCCCAATTATTCCTTAAGACCAACTATGTTTATTCAAAATGTACAACGTCGGTACTAATTTTCTAAAGGGAAAGGGAGAAGTAGCTTGGGAAGTGGAAGCAGAAAAGCCATCCATAAGCCTGCCATAAATTACAGAATAGTTTACGAGAATGGACCCTGGATTCAGTGCGCGGGGAGCCTAGTCAGTGCCCTGCAGCGGTACAAGCCTTGGTCATTGACTCAAACCTCTAATATAATTTCCTTATGTATAAAGTAAAGAGAATATGATTGCCTGCTTACAAAGTTTCATGTAAAGTAGATGACGCGGTGGGTACAAGATGGTGAGCAGAGGACCTGGCAGCCCCTCTTCGCTATTATTAGCAATGCATGTGTCTTTCCAGCTCTGTGTACACAGCCAGACTGCGTGAAGGGGCCAAATGGTGAATCTGCAGAGGGAATTGTCACCCATATGCTTCCCTGGCACTATCTAGCGAAAGAATTCCCAATCAGCCATCTAAGTCTCTATCTGAACTTAATCCTTACCAAACCTACACGGCAATAAAAAAAAAAAAAAAAAAACACTCTTTTTTTTCCTTTTCAATAACAATTGACCCTCAATGACATTTTGTACTAGTGTCAGGTATATAACATAGTGGTTAGACACTGATCTGGCACATACATCGTTAGTACAATGTCATGACTGTATTTCCTATGCTGTACTTTGTGCACCCATGACGATTTTGTTCCTCTCAATTTGTACTTCTAAATCTCTTCACCTTTTCCACCCAGTCCCCTAATTGCCTTCCGCTGACAGCCATCAGTTGGTCTTCTGTATCTAAGTGTCTGTTTCTATTTGGTTTGCTTATTTTGTTCTTTATATTCTACATATAAGTAATGTCATATGGTACTTGTCTTTTTCTAACAAGCTTATTTCACTTAGCATAATACTATCTAGGTTCATCCATGTTGATGAAAATGGCAAGATTTCATTCTTTTATATGGCTGAGTAATATTCCATTGTACTGTGTGTCCGTAAAGTCATGTGCACTTTTGACCACTCACACGGTCAAAAGTGCACCGTGACTTTACGGACACACTGTATATATGTGTCACAGCTTTTTTATACACTTATCTATAAATGGGAATTTGGGCTACTCCAATATTTTGGATATTTTGGACAATGACTTAGATGCTGCAACAGACATAAGGGTATTTACATACAAGGAAATCCAAAACACTTTTTTTTGAGTCTGTGTTCTAGACCTTCAGTACTGCTCTCAGCACACAGCAAATGCTACTTGAATGAATAAGTGTGTTTGTGACCTGGCTGTTCACAGTTCTTTTGCATTCTCATAATAGTATCAATTGGCAAAGCATTTATATCACATCATATGGCCTTGAAGCTGCCTTTAACCACAAGCCTGGGCATGTATTGCTATTTGATAGAATATTTATGGAACCCATACCGGCAGCAACAGAGAGATGACACCTGAGTCCTTATTATATGTGACACATTAATCTCAATATTTTGCATGCATTACATTCAATTTTCCATCAATCCTATGAATAAGTACTGTCATTACTCCCTCTCTACAGATGAGAAAACGGAACCATAAAGAGGTTAAATACCTCAGGTTGGAAAACTAGGTTTGTGAGCATGAGCCATTGAGTTCCAGAGATCAAGTGCTTATGACTAAATCAGAAAGATCACTATATTGAGAAGAAATAAGAACATTAAGTTTTAATTATTTTTAATTCGCCTATATTTAATCTAAGGAAAATATTAATAATTATAAATATGTTGAGCAAAATGGCTGATGGATAATGAATGCACTAAGTTAATGGTGTCCCTTTATAGAAACAATCTCCAGTTCAAGAATAGAATATAAAAGATCCCATTTCAACAACAGCAAGAAGAACATTTAAATACCTTTAAAACTGCAGGCATTTGGAAAGCACATGAATGAAATTTCAAACTCCACTGAGGAACTCAAAGAAGACATGAAGGAATGTAAGGACATATTTTGTTATTGGATGCGAAGAGTCAGAACTGTGAAAATGATATTTCTCTCTAAACCAGTGGTTCTTAACCTTTTTTGAGGTACCGAACCCACCAGTTTCATATGCACATTCACCGAACCCTTCTTTAGTGATAAATAAAATATGTTTGTTTGTTTTTTCCAAATTCAAGACATAGGTATATGTTTTTTTACTGGTGCACAAAATGAGCCGTGCATGAACATCACCTTGCTCAAAGAACAAAACCAACAAAGTGCATGAACTCACAACAAATGACGGTATTACTTTATTTTGGTCTCCTCTGTGGCAGAGGCATCTCCGAACCCCTGAGACTGACTCATCGAACCCCTAGGGTTCGATAGAACCCAGGTTAAGAACCACTGCTCTAAACTAATCAGCAAACAATGTGACACGAGAAAAAAGAAAAATAATTATATTTCTTTCTCTGAAACAAGGTTTTGATTTGTTAAAAAAAAATTCATCTGAGCAAATTTAAAGATCAAATTTGCTTGATTCAAAGATTTATGAGTCAGGCAGCATCCCGTCTAGAAAATAAGAGAAGAGCTTGGGGGAGCTATACAAAGTGGAGGCTTTCATGGGCAGAAACGGGAGAGAGGTGGGTAGATCTGATAGTTTTGGGCAAGGTCACCTTCTGTTAGGGGATGAAGGGAGAATTATCTCCCTAGGCTCATCAGGAAGTTCCAGAATGATCACTTTACATTTCTAGGAGAGGATGCACATGCAATTAGCTTAGGTATAAAATCCCAGTTTGCTGATCTGGGCTTAGCACAAGTGACTCCATTTTGGTCTTGACGTCTCTTTCTTAACAGATTCTCATGTTCCTGTGTAAAAAAAAATCTATCTATGACATTCACATTTTAGAGTTTGGAGGGAAAACGTTGTGAGAGAAGATAAGCCTATTAATTATCAAAATGTGTGATGAAGCTCCTGCAGTGAGAATAATTTTATATTACAGGCTTAGAAAGAGAATTTCAATTTTTAAAACATTTCTAAATAAGTGTGAGAAGTGGAGAAAAGAATGAATCACACTGAGAAAGAGGTGCTATCTGAGGTGGGGAGGGTGTTAAAATAAGTAAATCAAAATTAATTAACCACCGGAATCTCATTTTCTCTTATTCTTTCCTACATGAAAAAAAAAATTCAGGTTATAGAATAGTTAAAAATTAAGGAATTAAATATTAAAAGAGTTAAGAGAGAAATGGAATAAGTATTAAAAACGTTAATGGGAAAGATCTCTGACTCTCTGACCTTAAGGGCCAAAATGCATGAAAATGCATATTGATTACATAAAGGTATAAAATATTCTGCATATTCTAAAACATATACGTCAAACACAAATGTTAAATGCGGGAAATTATTCACCACATATATGGTTCTAGTAGTCAGCTCAGGCTACTGTAATAAAATAATCTGGGGAGGGTTATTAAACAATAGAATTTTATTTTTTGCAATTCTAGAGGTTTGAAAGTTAAAGATTAAGGTGGCAGCGAATTCTTATCATGGTGAGAGTGCTCTTCCTGGCTAACAAAGATGTTAAAGGATGTTAATCCGCTGAAAAGAATGCAGAATGAGAGACAGGGTGCAGCCTCACTCTAAGCCCACAGAGGACTCCAGAGTAGAGCATTTTGTGATCTTCAGTTTCAAACTCAAACCCGGGTATGTTGATTTCAATGTTGATGCTACATACTTGATTTCAAGACCATAATAAGACATCATGATGGTCAGTGGTCAGTTATTTTATCAGTTGTCTGTTACTACTTCACAACCACCCCCAAACTGAATTGTTTACTTCTCCCAATTCTGTGGGTTGGCTGATCTCAGGTGGGCAGTCATTCTACTGGTTCTTTCTGGGCTCAGCTGGGGTCCCAGAGACTCAGAAGGCTGCATCACCTGCCTATGCTGATGTGGGGTTTTGGCTGTAGCTTCTCTAGGCACGTTGTCTCGTTATTAAGTTCCCCGACCTGGGTTTCTGCATACGTGACAGAACAGGTGAGTTTCAGGAGGGGACGTCCCAATGCACAGGTAGTTAGTAAGCCTGTGTTATTGACATTTGGGCTGAATTCCCACTGGCCAATCTATTTCAGAGGGTCAAACCTAGAATCAGTGTGGGATGGGAGCAGATGAGAGAGTGGATAGCTGAAGTTAGGCGTCCTCAGCAGGAGCCTTCGTGGGAGCCGCCCTGCAGTGCTGTGGATGGAATGCACGCATCGGAGGAGGTTTGAGACAGATAGCCTAGCAGCCCACAACCCGCTTTTACTCATAAAGTTTACTGAAACATTGGAACACAGCCACACCCACTTACTTCAGTACTGTCTATAGAGGTGTTGGCTAGAACTCCAGAGTAGAGCATTTGTAATGGAAGCCGCCCGGCTCACACATCCTAAGATGTTTACTCTCTGGCTCACTACAGAGAAACCCTGCAGACCCAGAAGGCCCAGGGGTGGGGGCACGCCATTTCTGTGTCACAGAGTTTATACCAGATTCTCATACACGAGTATCCAGTTCAATTACTAAGCCACAGCCCCCATTTTTTTTTCCAATACCATAAGTCCTCCTTGTTCCATTCACAAGCACTGCTGTTTTTAAATGTTATTGCATCTTTACTTTACTTGGCTTTAAACTTAAAGCGGTGCTCAATTTGAGCTATAAGCACTGTGGCTGGACACCATGGATTATGCAATCACTTTGCAACAGAGATGCTTGCAGGTACTCCCCACGGAGGCTGCGGCTGCCTGGCGCGGGTGGGAACTGGGCTGGTAGCTGAAGCCATAGACAAACACAACGAGAGAGCACTTTGTTCAGAGACTCATTTTGATGTTTTGCTTTAAGCTCCCTCTAAATAGCAATAAGCCTTCAGTAAATTAATTCTTTCTTTCTTTCTTTCAATTCTGCTCTGGGCCCCAGCACACAATGTGAACTGAGAGGAGAGTTTCTGAAATGTTCCAAGAGACAGACTGGCTCCCCATGCTATCCTGGGGGGCCTTGTGGACAATCTGGTGGCCAGACACTATAAAAATGCAAAAGGCATTTGTCTCTTTATGGCAACAGGCTACTCTGGTATCCGTTACATATTAAATCACCGGCTCAGTAAAGCAAGATATCCTCACTCCACTCCATACTACTGTGGTGTGTCATTTTTCCTTATTCTTGTCACCTACATGCATTCTTCTGTTTAACCATCCTTCTGCCTAGAATGTTCTTCCCTTTCTGGCCACTTGATAGTGAGCAAGACCTACCTACACCTTACTTCTCCCTTGAGCCCCTTTTGTTGTCCACACTTCCCTCTAGGAAAGGCAGCCTAAGCCCATGCCCTGGCTCCATCATTTATTTCTATCTAACTTCAGGCAAGTTCTCTCCTGGGTCCTCTGTCTTCTATCTGTAAATAGGAAAATATTAGCTATCTTTTAAAGTGGTGGCAACAAAAAGATTATATTCAAAGCAGCAAAAACAGTAAAACCTGGCTTTTGCACAGAGCTAGAGCAGATAGAGATAGGAGCTTCTATCTCCTTCTCTCTGTTTTGTGTGTGTGTGTGTGAATTTTATAATATTTGCTATGTGTCTACTTCATACATATCTTATTTCATGCTATAATTATTTAATACAACTTTTTATATGTCCTTAGATTGTGGAAATCATGAGGTAAATGATGGTGTCATTTGATTTATTCTTATCATTGTCACTTAGCAGTGAGTTCTGTGGTAGCTACTAAGTTATGTCTGGAGGTGAGAAAGGTACGCTGTATGGGGAAGAAGGGAGAGAGGAAGGCAGGGAGGAACTAGGGTCATCTGGACTCCAGAAGAAGAAGTTTGTTGATTATTCATACAACTGCACAGAAAATTGTACCTCTGTCAAAACAGAACTGCAGTTGGTGAATGAAACTCGAGACTGATCAATATTTTAAAGCAATCGATGAATAATTCCAAAGAAACTTTCAAATGACTTCCCAACCTTCCTAAAATTCTAAGACTTAATCATCCATTTGAAAAGTTCTCTTCTCATGCCACAGCTCAGTGCTTTAAAAAATAATATGTGGCGGGGAAGATGGAATAAATCTGCAGTTGATTGGCAGGGGAAAGGGGAAAGCTGTTCTCATTCAGGGCATAGGCTGCAGGAAAGCCCGCGATGGTGGACCTGGCCCTTCAGACGCAGCTGTCTCCTGTGTGAGTTCCCACCTCCCTGCGGACCTCCGCAGCTCTTCTGGGCTCATCCATCCACAAAGGCTTCCTGGGTAGTGCGACTTCTGCATGGCTCAAAATACTGGCACCATCTCTATCCTCCTCGCGGGACCATACCGTGTCTCCAGTGCAACCTTCTCAGCTCAGAGTATGACCACAGAGTGGTGAGTGTTTGTCAACCCCATTCAGCTTCTTGCCTTTAGGTGAGGCTGTTTGGCTCACTGGACCTCAGCTTCTTCTGTTCTGCTGAATTCTTTCTTTGGCTTCACTTCTATCTGGCCCTGGACTCCCAGCTCTTTCTCCGAAGTTTTTCACCATGGGGGTGCCACCCGTGCTGAATCAGGCAGGACCATGACCATGACCTTGACTGCCACCATCACCACCACGGCCACACATGTGTGTTACTGCTCAACTCTCTCTGGGCTTTTCCCTGGGGCCCAAACCTGAGTCTAAGATCTTAGTCTCATAACAGTCAGTCTGGACTTGAGTTTGTGTCACTATGATAACCATGGGATTTGTTGTCCAAACTGGGACATGTAATGGGTAAAATGAATAGAGATTTTGTAAGGAAAATATGAGGAAAACAAGCCTATCTGGGCAAAGTCACACACGTCCCTTCTGCTCTGCTTCCCGGATATGCCTGGGATTTCTCTCAGTGCACCTTCTGGCTGGCTGGTCCCTCATTGTCCACCGGCCAGGCGGGCACAATGGGCGCCCCCACTCTAACCTATGTGGTGTGCACCAGACAGAGCCCATGGAGATGAGAATTTATACTGGTGTCAGACACGGGGCATTGAATACAAGAAATTACTTTTTAAAAATATTAAATTTATTAATAAAATTATATAAGTTTTAGGTGTATAATTCTATAATATACCATCTGTATTTTGCATTATGTGCCCACCACCCAAAGTCAAATTATCTCCCTTCACCTTTTATTTGACCTTCTTTACCCTTCACTACTCTTCCCCCCCCCATCCCTCCTCCCCGAGTAACCACCACGTTGTCTGTGAGTTTTTGTTTGTTTTTCTCGTTTGTTCCCTTGTGGATTGTAGTTTTATGTTTCATCTATGAACGAAATCATAGGGTACTTAACTTTTTCTCTTTGACAAGATACCATATGAGCCATCAATCTCTCTTCTGTGTATCTACTCCACTAAGTTTGAAAACATTTATTTGTAAAGATATATGCATCCCTATGTTTACTGCAGCATTATCACAGCGGCCAAGCCACGGAAACAACTGAAGTGTCCTTTGACACGTGAGTCGATAGAGAAGATATGGTCCATGTTTACAGAGCAATACCACTCAGCCACAAAAAAAGATGAAATACTACCATTTGCAACAATATGGGTGAATCATGCTGAGCGAATGCAGCAAATTAGACACCTGCATGCTAGAACGCTGTCGGGCACATGGAGTGGTGAGACAACCCAAGGACTGGAAGGAAGTTGCCACCTCAGGATAGAGGCACAAGAGAGAATGTTACCATAGCTCATAATTCATGGCTTTGCCTATCGAGTGAGTGCTGAAGTTTCAGAGGACGGAGGTACTGCCAGAGATGACTCCAGGGGACAAAAGAAAGGGAACAATTACTCTGACTTCTCCTTTTTTATTATCTCCCAATCTCTTTCCTGTGCTCCCACTGGGTGGTCCAGAAAGATTCCAGCTTCCAAGGGAGTCTGTGAAAAGCTAGTTGTTGAAGCCATCTTGTCCGTAAAGAGCACAACAGGGTTAATGACAAATCTCAGAACAAGCAGGTGACTGTCACACAGTGACTTAATCCAATCTGCATATATACATGTCTCTTCTGTAGATTTTATCAATAATACACATATGAGCAAACCCTTTTGCATTGCACTGACCTTCATAATGACCACATAAGAATCAATTAGAACTAATGCATTTGAGTCCATTTACTTAGAAATAATAATGTAAGAGAACTAGTCATTTGTATTCGATGCCTTACAGTGTCAAATATCAAAATATCTCAAGGCTACAGAACTTTTTTGTCTTACATACTCATGAAATTTTCTCCTTCATTAGGCTAATTTCTATAACTGTACTATATAGTCCTGGAATACTAGTAACAGTGTCTTTATACTTGGATAAGAAAGGCTTTGTGTGAAAAGTTAAAAGAAAAAAATAGGGACCCACTTATCCTGACCTCCTTTGTCTACAACACTTCCCTCAAATCGTCTGTTCTTTTCTATATGCAACTCATAAGTATCAGCAGGAACCATCATGACTTCTTTTCAGAGAGAGTCATGGAAAATTATTTGAAGTGACTTTAAAATATCCCATCCTCGTAAGAAAATGTACAAGTTATGAGAAGGACCAAAACTGAATACATAGGACTCTATGAGATGGTATATAATGTCTTATTTGTGTAGCAGGAGATGAGACCACGAACAAACTATAGACTAGCACTACAAGCACTGAATTAGCTTGAATATTTGTACTTTAGTTTACAATATTTCATTTACTATGTGATCTTTGACAAGTTGGTCCATATTTCTAGGACTCTATTCTCTGTCCAATCTTCTATAGATCTTCAATTCTAATGATGGCAGAATAGAGTTTTTATCAATGTAAATTACCCACAGACATCAATTATCAATCTTAGGAAAACATTTTAAGAACTATTCTGAAGCATTAAAGAGTGCACAGGGGCCTGACCAGGTGGTGGCGCAGTGAATAGAGCGTCAGACTGGAACGCAGAAGACCCAGGTTCGAGACCCCGAGCTTGCCAGCTTGAGCTCGGGCCCATGTGGCTTGAGCAAAAGCTCGTCAGCTTGGACTCAAGGTCGCTGGCTCCAGCAAGGGGTGGCTCGGTCTGCTGAAGGCCCGCTGTCAAGGCACGTGTGAGAAAGCAATCAATGAACAACTATGGTGTCACAACAGCAACAAAAAACTAATGATTGATGCTTCTCACCTCTCTCCATTCCTGTCTGTCTGTCCCTATCTATCCTTCTCTCTGACTCTCTCTCTGTCCCTGTAAAAAAAATAAAGAAAGAAAGAATGCACAAGGGTAGACAGAAACAAAGGTAGTCACTATTGAAGGAAGGGAAGCCCACACACTGAGATCCATGTTGGTACAGTTTTGCTCAAGGACACTTTCCAAGCTGTCTTGGTAAAGGTGACAAGAAGCTAGCCCCAGTCATGTAGTGGTATTACCTTGAAGTACCTGGTCTTGTTGTCCAGGAAGGAGACAAGAAGTGAGAGAGAAAAAATTGCAGTAGGAGCAAATTCCAGAAGGAATTGCCACATTGGGGTTATTCCACACTTAATGCAGGAAAATCTCCTAGGACCTGGGCTGAGCGCAGACTCCTGTGAGCATGGGGGTCGGTCAGCCCTATACACCAGCTGAAAGGCAGAGAAACCTGAGAGGGCGGTTCAGTTACTGCCTACTAAGCTGGTGACAGTGTGAAATTTAAGTCTTCTGGTTAGTTAGAGCAGCGTGGAGGACACCGTAGGCTTTCCACTGACTTGCCTTAACAAAACCTGAACTCAGCCTTCCACGAGTTCAAGTTGATCAGCTTGTAATTTTGCTGATTTCTAAAACATATTAACACTTCAGAGCAAGACACCGGAATTAAAAATACATAAAGTATATTTCCACAATGTCCAGTGGGAATAAAAAACAGATTTATAAAGAAGAATATTGTGACATATTGTCAAGGGGAAGGGATAGACTGGTAATAGCTCTTATGTATCCAAGAAAGAGAGAAACGTTAGAGGTTGCCTGGGTTCAGGGTTAGGATTGGGTTGGGTGAGTGTAATAAAAGACAACAAGAGATTCCTATGGTCTGAGGCAGTTTGGCATCCAGACCGTATGTGTTAGTAGAAACAAATGCACCACTCCATAGTGGTATGTTGATAATGGGGAGGTTTACATGTATGGAGGCAGTGTATTTGTGTGTGTGTGTGTGTGTGTGTGTGGTGTGTGTGTGTGTGTGTGATTATTATTCAGCCTAAAACAGGGAAGAAATTATGACATATGCTACAACTTAAAACGTGAAGATACTATGCTAAGCAAAATAAGCCAGACACAATAAGACAAATACTGTATGATTCCTTTTATAAGAGATATCTTACCTAAATTAAATTCATAAAAACAATAAATAAAATGGAGGTGGCCAGAGGATAGGAGAAATGGAAAATAAGGAATTTGATTAATGTGTATAGCATATCAGACTTGTAAGATAAAAATTCTGGAGATTGACTACACAATAATGTGAATATACCCAACAATAATAAACTATACACTTCAAAACGTTAAAGATGATAAATTTTGTTAATGTATATCGCAACAATTTAAAAGTACATTAAAGCAGAAAAAAAAGTAAAAAGAAAATCACAGACTAGGCTAAGATAGTGTATTTCTTTCAAAGCATTTCCACTGACTTCCACTGGATCATATAGGAAGTGATATAAATTTAAATAATTAGAATGAAAATGATCAAACATCTTCAAAATGCCTTCACCGAGAAGAATTTAGAAATGCCCAATAAGCACATATAAAATGTGCTCAATATAATTTGTCCACAGGAAAATGCAAATTAAAACCAAAATAAGATACTATTTCACACCTAGTAGAATACTGGCAAGCATGTGGAGTGCATTTTATTTTACTCGCGCGGATTTAAGGCCCACTCCAAGGAATGTCATGCTGGTTTTTTGTTCTAAATTTGGAAGATGGAAATTTAATCTGATGGAAATCTTTTGTCAGATTAGAGCGTCGACTCACTTCAGTTTCTACCTTCACTCTGGAGCACGGCCAAGGCCAGATTGATACACTCCTCGGTCCCATCCCCTTTGATAATTTGCTGTCCCTGCACAACCGTCTGGGGAGGTCTGAAGTCTCCCTTTCTGTTGGCTTCTCTCTGTTAGGCGGCCCTGAGGTGCCCTTGGGGTGGAGGAGGAAGCTGTGTTTGGCCATGGTGCTGGATTTGGGTGTGATGCTAGGAGCTCCCTCAGCCAGGTACAGGTAAGGCGTTAGCAATATGGGTCTGTGGGCCTGATACTCTGCTTGGGACTGTATGCACATTCACTGGGTTTTGTCACAAGTCTATGAAGTGAGTATTTTAACTGAGGGTCAGAGAGGTTTAAATGCTTTCCCTGAGTTCACCCAGCTAGCTAATAAGGGTCAGGCTGAAATTTCAGCAGAGTTGGGGGAGTGAAGGAGATTTGGTCCAGACCCTTAATTTTTTTATATATTACTTTGAGATACAATTCACATACCGTCAGACCTTGCTTGGACAAGGACTGGATGTGAACAGAACAAACACAGCATCATTCATTTGGGGCAGACAGAACAACTTCTTCCCTGTCCTTCATTTCCTTATAACAAGAAATGAGAAACTATTACTTATTATTTTCTTTTAATATTAAAGAAAGAGTCAGGGAATGGATTATAATAAAAGTATGGTCAAATATAGAATGTCTTTCAGTATTTTTTTCATGGTAAACTATAAGGGTCATTTTGCAATATTGGTTTAGATATTTTCAATTTTAAGTAAAACATGTTAACTATTATTCACTAAGGTATGAATAATTCATTAGAATTTTAAAGTTAAATCTTATTATTTTTATTGATTGCTTGATTTTTAGAAAGAAAGAAAGAAAGAAAGAAAGAAAGAAAGAAAGAAAGAAAGAAAGAAAGAGTTGTATTCATTGGTTAATTCTTATATGTGTCCTAACAGGGGATCAAACCCACAACCTTGTCACATCTGGATAATGCTCAAACCAACTGAGAATTATTTTTTAAAGGAAATTAGGGACAAGATGCTATCAATTCCTAGACCAAGAGAAGAAACACCAGATCAAGGTGAGTTGAGCCAATGCTCATGAAGAAGGTGTGCATTAAATCAAGCCCAGAAATATTGGTAGGCTGTAGATAGCATGAAAGAATGAATATTAGGAATATAGAGCTCTTCATGAAAGAGAGATCGCACACTGACATGCTCTGCAGCGAGACTGGAGGGACTACTCTCCTTGTAGAATAAAAACTGAGAAAGCGTACCATTCGTGGTTCACAGAACATACAGGAAAACACCGTTAAAACAATATTACTACCAGGCTGTGAAAGTACCTTCTCTTTTAATTCAATGTGGGTTTTAAATTTGATTGTTTTTCCATTTGCATTCTTGGAGTTGTGAGGCCCAGTGGAGTACATTTTTGGCAACGTAATGTCATGTAAACATTTCTTTCTTTCTTTTTTCTTTTGATGACAGAGACAGAGAGAGAGAGAAAGGGACAGATAGGGACAGACAAGAAAGCAGAGAGATGAGAAGCATCCATTCTTTGTTGTGGCTCCTTGGTCTCCTTAGTTGTTCATTGATTGCTTTCTCATATGTGCCTTGACCAGGGGTAGGGGGACCACAGCAGAGCGAGTACCCTCTTGCTCAAACCAGTGACCTTGGGTTCAAGGCAGTGACTTTGGGCTTCAAGCCAACGACCTTGGGCTCAAGCCAGAGACCATTGGGTCATGTCTATGATCCTACACTCAAGCCAGTGATCCAGTGCTCAAGTTGGTGAGCTCATGCTCAAGCCTGGTGAGTCTACGCTGAAGTCCATGACCTTGGGATTTTGAACCTGGGTCCTCTTCATCCCAGTCCAATGCTCTAACCACTATACTACCACCTGGTCAGGCTACATAAAAATTTATGACAATACATTTGCTTAGAACTTCCAAATGATATTGTAAACCAGACCGACTCAGGCCACTGTCCTGCATGTGTCTTACCATCGGTGTCCGGGTGTCAGAGAAAAAAGACTGAAGATTTAAGACAAAAGCCTTAACACAAAAACATCTTGATGCAAAACGGAAATTGGTGTTTTCAATGAACTCAAGGCACAGAATCCTGGGCGAGTGCAATGCTAACTGCCACGGGATTTGAGGTGACTCTGTGGAGGGGCCATGGAGAGGCCATCTGTGAACCAGGGCCAGCTGGAACACAGAAAGCCTTTACAGCAGAGGGTTTGACCTATTCTCCATCTGGACCTTGGGGCCGCTGGGTGAAATCGACGGACCCTTTCCCTTCCCAAAATAGTGTTAGAACTATGTAAATACTTAATTAAGATAGGAAAGTTACTGAACATTAGTTTAAATATAACTACTTAAATATGAACATAAAACCAATATAGATACGTAGTAAAATACATACTTGTTTGTTAATGTTATTAACCAACAAAACCTAGTGGCAGTTATAAACAACATAATGAATCTTTAGTAATGAGCACACAAACCTAGTGATACCCGCAACATTTGTATACTATGAGTTGAATTTTTATTTAAAAATTTTATTACTACCAAAGCACTATGTGATTTGTCTAAGTTCATAATAGGAGGGCAAGCTAAATTTTAATTTGAAGTTAGTGGAAATAAATATGTGTGTATATATGTGTGTGTGTGTATATATATATACATATACACACACACACACACACACACACACACACACATATTGTTCAAAGTCTCAAAGTCTCAAACCCTGTGGTGGTCTGTGAAACCCAGGATAAAAACTCTTACACACTACCATATTTCCCCAGGTATAAGACACTCCCACATAGAAGACGCACCTTAATTTTGGAGCCTGAAATTTGAAAAAAAATGTATCACATAAAGTTATTGAACTCAAGTTTTATTCATCGTAAATTTCATACAACTCCTTATCACTGTCAAAACTCCCACCCATTAGCTTGTTCTCATCTGTGTCTGATGACAAATCACTGTTCTCATATATTGATCGCCTCGTCCTCAGTTCGATCTATGGCATTTGAAAAGCCACAACCACAGTATAAAACGCACCCATTTTTTAGACCCCAAGTTTTTCGAAAAATGGTGTGTCTTATACACGGGGACATATCGTAGTTCTTAACCTTAAGTTAAGATCAGAATAACTGGGAAATTAAAAAAAAAATGCTGGTGCTTCCAAAAATTCTAATTGAATGAGTCTGGATTTCAGCCTGGCCGGAAACAGTGGGAATTTCCAGGCACATGTGTGTTCCGGAAGGACACACCTCTTTGAGTGTTGGGAGCATTATCTGTGAATGAAACATTTACTTGTATCATTTTTCTGCGTCCTTACACCTCACTGTCTTTCACACCACACCATCCTTCACGATTCTGCAGCCAACAAAACAGTCTTGTATCACTTGTCATGCCAGCCAGTTTTAAAGCACCTGTTCCTGCCGCTTTAGAAGATGAAACACTGTAAGAAAGTCCGTGTACTTTAAATAGCCATTAAATTAAGATTAATTAATTTCTAAAAACGACTTTCCAAAGGGATTTGCTGGTGAGATTTTAAGGTTTTAATTTTCACTTCAATATTCATCTGGGAAATAGTCATCGCCTGCCGAGAGGAGTTTTTAGTCCATTGTCACCGTCTTGCGCCCCTAAACAGCTTCTGCGCGCTCTTGTTGAGATCGTCACCTGCACATTCGGTTCACGGTGACACTGGTCCCAAATAGCTGACTGTCAGAGGCGTAATTATACACAACACAAAAATAAAAGTTTAGAACTTAATTTTAGATTTAGAAAATTAAAACTAAACAAATTGAAGTTAAGGTTTACAAAAGTAGAAAATAAAATTTGTAAACAGCTACTATATAAATCAAAAATAAATTCAAGCTTTTTTCTTCCATTTTTTTCTTTTTTGGTATGTAACATTTGAAAATCCCAATGAAAAAGTTTCCCTTTTGCTCACATGGTATATATTTCTCAGACTGTCCCCATAACAAGAAGAAAAGCTGAAGAGACAAATAATTATGGAAGACGTTGTAAATATTTTCAAAGATTTTCTTCTTACAAATATTCCAGGGGGAAAGCAAAGCAAAAAAGTGAATACAATTGATTTGTTCTTGTTTTTTTTTTTTATTTCCCCTCAATTGCTCTTTGAAATAAATAATGAAGTAGAAGAAAGAGTCAGAAGCATACACCAGTACTGTAAACCTGGAAATAATTCCCTCCATATTCTTAAAACATGGATTTTTAAAACTATAGTAAAGAAGAGATGTGAATGAATGAAGAGTTTGCCAGAAAACATCCGACTCTAATAAGACAGGGTGCTGGCAAGTGGAGAGCCCCACTTGGCCTAGAAAGGACCGCGGAGCGAGGAATGAGGGACTGGGAAGTAGTAGGTGCCTGTTTAGTTAGCATTGCTGTACTGAGAAGCATCTTAGTGCTGGAGCCACGTCAGTAAGGAGTGCACAGTGGGACTTGTTCACCAACGCTAATTGGCATGGGCAGCCTTATTCTATACTGGCCTTTAGCAAAGGTGTCTTCTTTGTTTGCTGCTCACGTGGTTAGTCAGACCAGGCAAATGGCAAAGGCATATCAATTCCTGGCTGATATGCCAAATGGACAAAGAAAATATTTGAACAAAAAGTAGAAGATTGGCCCTGGCCAGTGGCTCAATGGATAGAGCATCATCCTGGCTAAGACACACAGAAAGAGTGACCATCTGCTTCTCTCTCTTTCCCTCTCCTTTTCTATCCCTCTTTTCATCCCATAGCCAGTGGCTCAAATTGGTTCAAGCACATTGGCCTGGGCACTGAGTATGGCAGTGCATCAGTCTCCGGTACTAAAAATAGCTTGGTACTTGAGCATCGGCCCCAGACAGAGGTTGCTGAGTGAATCCGTTTGGGTGCATACTGGAGTCTGCCTCACTATTTCCCCTTCTCTCAACAAACAAACAAACAAACAAACAAAAAACATTTGAAGATCTGTGTTCTAATCTGCCCTGCTCAATCCACCTTCATTCCCAGACATAACAATGAATTAAGTGAAATGTTTTTAAAAAGGCATTAAATTTGATCATGACTTTTCTTGCTAAGTTATTCCTTAAGATTTATGTATAAAAACATCATTTGTGGGAACTCCTTAGGTAATTAGTATTGTAAACACAAGGATAAATATCTTAATGAGAAAGAAGATGGTCTATAAGTCTAAAGAGCATTGACTGATTGGTGCTAGTATGATGGAGATGGTGAGAGCTCAAATGATAGCAGCAGGATTCCCTGGGTGCTTTATCTCTGCGTACCTTTACCTTTGTTTTCTTTACATGTTGCCGTTTACTTTCTGCAGGCAGATTTCTCCATTTGGCTTGGGGAAATGACCACAAGAAACTGAAGTTTCTGAGTGCTTTTTTTAAAACTTATATGCTTCTTAGTATCCACCTACAAGGGGTTACAGATCTATCCCTGAACAAATTACTCTAGGTAAGAAGATGATGCGCTCTTACGTGAGTCAGTTTTGGTCAAGTTCCCGCCCCTGTGGCGCAGGCAAAGGCATAGGGGTGAGTTCATGTGTCCCTCACAATGTATACAGAATGAGATCTCTCCCAGAAAGTAGAAACTGTACTATTAGAAGCAAAAGAATAGTGAGGGGTAGAGAAAATATACATCCCTATTACCAATATGTTATCATTGCTGGCATGGCGCAACCATTTTGTAAAGTAAGCACAATGTCTCCGTGCAGGAGAGTAGAGAAGAAAAAACATGTGCCCGTGTATTACATACGTGGCCACAACAACAATTGTTTTACCCCAAAACGGCATGTTCTGAATAAATAAGCAAGAAATATAATAGAGAACACTTCTAATTCAGCAGGATGTAAACATTATACTATTTTTGGATTTAATTTCCAGTTTAGATTACTTTGTAAGCCTGCACTCACTCCCACCACTTCTAAGTTCTACACAGAGTAGGACACCAAGTTGAGCTAGCCAGTCACCACCTTCTGGAGCAAGACTATAGAGCCAGGTTACAGCTCAGAGGCCACGTGAGCGGGGAGCCGAGTGACGCCTCTGTACCGAGATTGGAGGAACTTGGAAGGTGCTGTGTGAATGGAGACGTTCAACATTCTAAGTATTTAGACAACATTCATGGTCCAGATGCTATCGAGGAGAAGAAAAAGTAGTTAGAAACTGAAAAGGTTAGTGATTTTACCTAAAGGCCCAGTCATTATAAATCACACTATATTTTTGAGTTGAACTAAATTTAGTGATTTTATTTCCTTTGTTACCAGCAATTGGAGGCTGATGAAGAGATTCAGATTTATCATAGAATATGAAGAAACTGTATTTTCTATACTCATCTGTATTATATAACATGAGAAAGGTTTTGTCTTTTTTATTCATCTATGAAACTAAAAGAAATAGTTTATAAAAAAGTCATAGTATGAAATAGGAAAATATTACGTGGAAAAGAAATCATTTTGTCAAAATGATTTTAAATTATAATTGCTTTAGTACATAACAGATTGAATAATTAAAAATAGCAAAGTAGTAAAAAAAAAATTAAAAATTCTCAGAATTTTAAAAAGGGGCTAGAAAAATAAAAATTAAGAAAAAAATGAAAACATGGATCTGAGCCAGAATATAGATTATGAAAATTTATTCAAGAATAATGAAAGTAGTCAAGTGTCAAGAGAGAGAAAATGAATATAACAATAGAAATGGAAGGTGTTTAAAGTATAAGTGAATTCAAATCTATGCTAATAAATTTGAAAATCTCAAGAATAGGAATAATTTTCTGCAAGATATTAATTATGTAAATTGAGTCGAGAAAGTTGAAAATTGAATAGATCAATCAAAAGGGGACAATTTAAAACTGTCAAAAATCACCTTAAAATATGTCTGCTTTAGGCAGTGTTTTACAGGTGAATGCTTTCAAACATTCAAGTAACAAATTATTTACATGCTACATAAATTGTTCCCAATCATAACAAAGAAAAGAAAAGCTTGCAAGTACGTGTTTGAAACTCACTAAATCATTGTAGCTGAATAGAAAAAGACAGCACAAAAGGAAAACTTTGCTCTAGTCTTCCTTTAAATAGGGAGACTTTGGATTAAGATGAGCAAAGAACACTTGGTGGTATATTTCAAAAACAAAGTCCCAAATAGAATGTAGTGGGACATCTAGCTTTGAAGGACATCCCAGGAATAAAGATGTGTTGAATGTCAAGGGTGTATCGACTTTGTATATGACTTCAATTGGTCAAATTAGGAAAAAATATCAATCAGTTAGAAAGATTCTGAAATGAAACTCTGTTATATTATACCTCCAATCTATAACCATTTTTATAATAATGATCTATAAAAATCCATCATTTTAAAAAGTTAAGTGCTAAACAAGATGATGTAAGGAAGATTTCTACACGCAATGAGCTTGGGAGATGAAACACTCGAAGAGTTTAGAATTAAACGCATGCAATTGGAAATCACAGACGTATTGTACAAATCCTGGTGCTGGCACGACCATCTTCCTGTGCAGGTTATTGCTAACCCTGGAGGGGACCAAGTGTCCTTGTCTCTTTCCCGGAAGTGGAAGGAAGAATCGGCATTAATTGTGACTACATTAAAGTAACTAGGAATTTATGTTTTGAAATGTATCAGCTTTGTTGAAAGATATATATAGTATTATATTGATGAACTCAAGGCATAGATCTGATTGTCATTTGGATTTTTCCTTATTGTTTTTGTAACTCTGTCACAGGTTTTCTGACCATAATCCTCAATCAACAGCTAAGGGATCATATTTAGACTCAATGACTTCATAAGCACTTAGCTGAAATGGCAGTAACCTATCAAAACAAGCCATATTGCTAGGTGGAAAAACTACTTAAGGTGAAATCAAGTCTACTTTGGAATAAGGTAAGATACGGGAAATACAGAACGAAACAAAACAAAACCTTGTGTGGATAACTCCTAAGCAGTCTCTATACTAAACGTTAGCATGGGTTGTGTCTATTGGGCGTCACAACAACCCAATTAGTCAGGTTCGGCTGAGGAAAGTGAGACACAGCAAAATGAACCATCTACTCTGAGACAGGACACCTAGTAAGTGCCAGAACAGGAACTGGAACCAGGTCTTCTGAGCCCTTATCTAGTTCTGAGAAACAACTCAAGATGGGATTTCCGTTGAAGGTCACAGCATTGCTCTACACTCCAAGAGTCAGGGGGTCAACACTACACTTTAATGGGTTGACATTTATTATGGCGGAGAGTAAGGCACTTACTTTGCCTCTGGTTTCTACCACTATGACTTTTTAATAAAACGGTATACAATGCAATCTCTCTCATCTCTCTCAATTACATCAAATCTGGCATAGGCTCCTGCCTGCTCTCTTGGCTGTGCCTAGAAGTCTCTACCCCTTTGGAATTTACCTACCAATAAGCCCATACATTATTCACAGGTCAAAACAAGAACATATTGACTTTCATGCAGAAAATGAGTAAATTTATGATGTTGTGACTTGAATTGTTTTTCCTCCTAATATATTTAAGTCCTAACTAACTCCTGGCCTCTGTAGCGAAACCTTATTTAGAAAAAGGGTCTCTGTGATGTAACCAGGTGAAGATGAGGTCATACTAGAGTAGGGTGGGCTCTTAATCCAGCATGACTGGTGCCCCTAAATGCAGAGAGGAAGGGACAGAGACACGCAGTGAGAGTGCCCCGTGATGTGGCGATGGGGACAGAGATAGGAGCAGGAATTGTACACACCAGGGAACCTCAACGACTGCCGGAACCACCAGAAGCAAAGAGTAAAGTATTCAATGAACTCTCCCCTTGGGTTTTAGAAGGGAGCATGGCCCGCCGACCCCTTGATGGACTTCTCATTTCTGGAACAATGAAAAAATAAATTTCTCCTGTTTAATCAGCCCACTCTGTAGAAATATGTTAAGGCAGTCTTGGGAAATGAACACACTCGGTGTTCCCATTTTATGTTTGGGGTGCTTTTAGCTGTCACTGACTGTCACTACTAGATTCTCACAAACTTAGCCTTCTAGGGACTCAGGTCTTTCTCAGTGTGGTCGTCCATGGAAACCATCCACATTCTTTCTGGCTAGCTTGATCCACAGTGCCCCTTGCCAGAGGCAAGAGTTACTTGTCTTAGTGCTCAGTGATTTCAGCTTCACGTGCAAATGTTTTCCCACAAGGCGTGGGTAACCAAAGGCATTCACATCACTCTTTCACCTGGGAATGAAATTTTCCACGACAGAATCCCAGGGCAGTCGGCGGAGGTGTCCACCTTCATAAAAACGTTTACCCCTTATCTTTAAAAACAATGAGCCGACTACTAAACCCGTCCTGGGGGATAACTCTCCATAGCCCAGAATATTGGAGGAGGAGGGGAAGGGGGCTGCTGGTTGCAATGGGGGCTTTGGGGGTGTGTGAAGCCTTGCATTGCATGGTGGCGGCTCGGCTCCCATTACTGCAATGGAGCAAAGATCAACCTCTTCTTACCTTGCATTTACCCCAAATTCAATTACATCTGATTTCTTTTCCATCTAAGTTTGAGTAGGGTTTTGGGAGCTATTCTACCGATGGTGACTTTAACTGAGAAAGGTGGAACAAACAGACAGACAGACAGACAAGGACATTGAACAGAAGAAGGGCACCATTTGACTCACAGATTATGACCACGATGAGGCACTAGGTCGGCGCTGAGTGACGTTTTGCGGCACAATGGATGAAGAAATGCAGCATTAAAGACAGAAATATTCATAGGTGGCCTGGCCTTTCCAGTCCCCTGCTTTTGTTTGGTTCTGTTGTGTTTTTCTTTTTTCTGTTGTTTTTATTTTGATGCCTCTTCTCCCACGTGGTAAGTCCAAATCGTTAGTGTGCTATTCCAGACGTTGCTGGCCTGGCTGACCATCCAGCTTCACGATCCCAGACTTCTGCCTGGCTGGTCACACTCCGGTGACTCTACCCTGCAAGGCTTGTCGGGTCCTTCTGGGGATTTGCATTCTGTGCAGCGTTTGAATTCTGGGCAGTGTTTGCGATTTTCTGGAAAGTCTGTCTTCATGTCACTGACTTCTATCCATCCAGCAGGACTCACCTCAGGTGACATCATTCCTGACACCACCTTGCTTGCTTCTCAGCTTCCAAACTGTGCCACGTGTAGCAGAGGAGAGGAAAAGGAGGATTACAACGTGGTTTTCGTCTTTATTTTTGTAGTGCCTTTGGATGTTACTATCAATGAGATGGACTTCCCTTATGCTTATTAACACATGCATTTTTTTAAAACTTTCTACACTTGTATCCCTTCCTTTTTGTTTTCTTTTCTGGGGCACACTGATTTCCATTAATTCGTAGGAGTTATTCATACCGTAGCTACATTTGCACCTAATATTGCAAGTGCGCTGCAAATATTTTTCAAGTTTCTGGTGTGTCATTTCACATAATTATGGAAATTATTTTTTGCAATAATTTTATTTTTGATAGTAGCCTATTTTTATGCATCATCTCATTATGTGTTTATTTCAGAATTTTACAGTGTAACTTGTTAATGCTATTTTTAGTTAAATGTGTTAGAGTGACATTGGTTAATAAGAATATATGTTTCAAGTGTACAATTTTGTGATACATCATCTGTAGATTGAAATGTGTGCCTACCACGCCAAGTCACATCTTTGTCCATCAGCATATATTTGACCCCCTTTACCCTTTCCTATTCCCACCCCCTCTTCTCTCTTGTAACCACCATCCTGTTGTCTGTATCTCTAAGTTTTTGTCTGTTTCTTTTTCTCATTTGTTTATTTGTTGTTTTCAGCTTTATATCCCACTGGAAAAAATTTCGAATGGTAAGTTCTATGACTATGGAAGAGAATTCGTCGACAATATAGATTTTTATCAAAACTTTGAAGTTCTTTTATTTTTATTTTGCCTGTTGCGTTAGCTCATGGCTCCATTGTGCACGCACGTTGGTCTCTAGTTTGGAGGGCACGTGAAAATGTAGAAGGGCTTTTTTTAAAGGATGGCAGGCCTTACTTCACCAGCTGGGATAAAATGTCAGGGTTAAAAGCTGTTTTATCATAAAACTTTGTTTCTATTCTTTCAGAATTTAAAAAACAGCAAAAGATGTAAAAATGAGCAAACCCAGATGTCTTAGCAGCTTGTACCATTTTCATATATTCTGGTTCCGCCGTCTCATGCAGTCAAAATTAATGCTCTGTGAGCAGACTTAATCCACCGCTTGGATGTCATGAATACACGCCATAAAGTATCTACTCTTCCCACGGGGGTCCAGCGGCTCTGACAGGCCAGCATCAACCTCATTAAGAAAGTTTGCTGACCGTACAGATTCACGGGCCCTACGCAGAATGACTGAAACCACACCTTTGAATTAGAGTGCCAGCCATAAGCAGAGTTAAATACTAGGGTTCTCTAAACTTCCCTCTGATTTTATTGAGAAAGAAAGTAGTTTTGACTTTGATTCTATTTCCAGGATTCCAGCAATTATTCCCCCTTAAACCTTATATATCATTTTTCAGGGCTTGTCAACTGTATGCACCCAGGCATTTGGTCTTAACCACAGCTCTGGAGTGAAGCTCGCTCCCGCCAAGCAGCTAGAGCTGGAGATGATCAGAACGGTTTCCACAGCCACCGCTCTAGAACTCCAGCAAGCATGGACATGTTCCTTTTCTCTCGGTGCCTTGCCAGCCGTACCGAATGAGGTGCTCCTCAGTTTTGGGAGGTGACTCATTCTTACTTGGATGTCTGTTATCAGGCAAGTATTTTGTAACTTGACTTATCGCACTTACTCATTTTTACAATCCTCTATGGTAAATGTTTTATTTTTGTTTCTGCAAATGATCATGGACAACAAGGTTTAGGATGATTGAGTCACTTGGCCATTCACAAACTAGCGAGCGTCAGAGCCAGAGCTAAAACCCGAGACTTCTGGACCCAAACCTAAGGCGCACTCCCTAGCACAGCTGGGTAGGGGTCACCATATTGGTTACGCTTTAGATGTGAGATTAAACTGCTGTGGCACAGGGGTGAGGGAATCGTGTGGGAGCCAACAGCTAAGAAAGCAAGGGAAACATTTATAAGCAGTCAGGATGGAAGACCAGCTTTGTTTCTCTGAAGTATTGTCCAGGAAGGCCATAAATCCTCACCCCATCTTTATGGTCCTTGTGACACGTCTCTGCTGTCCCCCATTGCTGTGAACGAGGCTGCATCTCTGTTCATTGTCATCACCCACAGAAATGCCAACGTATTTCCCACGTAATGATTCAAAAACTTTCACCCCCAAACTCACACATTAAAAAGAAAGAACATGAAGCATTTTACAATGGAATAAATAATATCTGTCTGTAATTTTATAGTTTACAAAGGACTTTCTCCTATGTTGCTTGATTCAGTTCTCACAACAACCTGGGGGGGGCATGGGGGGGAAGCCAATGTTACTCCTGCTTGCAGGTAAAGAAATTGAAACTGAAAATGTTGGCAGGACTTGTTCAAGGTCAATGTGATGACCTGAGATCAGATATTGTGTCTCTGTGCTTTAAAGCCTTTGCTCTGGGCAACTGTCCTTCATCCTCTGTCATTTCATTGACTTAACCAGTTGTTCAATGAGGGAAGGATTATCCTTACGTTTTTTAATAGGCAAAAGGCTACAGTTTCAATGGGAGCGTTTGAATGGGAGGAATTCAACGTAAAAAGGGTTATTGCAGGGCCTGAGAGTAAAATGCAGCGTAGACAAGCCTCGCACAGACAGCTGTGACCTTCCGCAGAAGGAGAGCCATCAGTGTGATACCTGAGTTAGTCCGTGGAAATAACAGTCCCGGAAAACAACCCACAAAAGCGCTGGCAAATGCAGGCTGATGTCTGAGTTAAGAAACGAGAACGTTGTGCCAACCAACCAATCAGGGGCCGTGACTGAATGAAAGAATTTGATTGGAGGATGAGTCTTAGAATATTTTCACATTTCCTTTCTTGTTTTAAAGAAATACATAATCTCAGTCCTCAGGTTGGTTGGTTTGCTTATGTAATTTTTTTTTTTTTTTGCTATAATAGCAACTTTATTATTATTTTCAGTTAATTTTGGAAAATTCAGCCCAACATAACGCCTGACAATTTTAAATCTGGAATACAAGCTATTTATAAAATAGACCTGTTAATCATACAGTTCCCACTAAATTGTATATAATTAACATCAAGTCAGTATCTTAACATCTGTGAGATGTTTCATGTTTTTAATATATTCTTCTTAAAGGGCTACAAAGACTTTGCAAATCAGAAATTCTGTTGGATTAAAAAAAGAGAGTGAAATTCTGTGTAAAAATTCTGGAATATATATAGATAAAACCTTTATCTGAAAAGAAATAGTATATAAGTTAATAGACAAAATACTCTTAGAAAAATGCTCAACATATAGAAAGTGACCTTTATTTGTAGCTATTATTTGTGCTGTTATTATTATTACTAGTATAATCATTAGTATTATTGTTGTATCTCCTCTACAACAAGCTCTAGCTACTATAGGCCATTTGCTCTTTTATTTTTGTAAATAAAACTTGTATATATTTAAGGTATACATGATGTTTGAAGTGCATATATAGTAAAATGATTACTACAGTCAAGCTAATTAACATATCTATCTTCTCACATAGTCACCGTGTGTGTGTGTGTGTGTGTGTGTGCGCACATGTGTGTGCATGTATGCATGTGATAAGACCTCCTGGATTTTCACTCTTTTAGCAAATTTGTGATACACAATGTAGCATTAACTACCATAGTCATCAGGCTCTGGCCGGTTAGCTCAGTGGTAGAGCATTGGTCTGGCGTGTGGAAGTTCTGGGTTCAATTTCTAGTCAGGGAACACAGGAGAAGCACCCATCTGCTTCTCCACCCTTCCTTCTCTCCTTTCTCTCTATCACTCTCTTCCCCTCCTGCAACCAAGGCTCCACTGGAACAAAGTTGGCCCCAGCGCTGAGGATGGCTCCACAGCCTCTGCCTCAGGCGCTAGAATGGCTCCTATTGCAAGGGAGCAATGCCCCAGACGGGCAGAACATCGCCCCCTGGTGGGCATGCCCAGTGGATCCCGGTCAGGCATATGCTGGAGTCTGTCTGTCTGCTTCACTCCTCTCACTTTGAAAAAATACAAAATAATAACAATAAAAATAGTCACTATACCTTACATTCTTAGCTTTCCAGATTTAATTTGACTTCTATTAAAAAATATTTTCAAGCCATTAATGATTTAAATATAGCTCTTACTTCACTAACAATTGCTCATGCTTGCATTGGGTTTTATAGCTCAAGGGGGACAGTCACCAATATCACCTTTGTTGATCCTCTCCATGGATACATACAATCATTGCTGTAGTAGACGAGTAGACATCAACACGGACATGTCGGGTGAATTTTACAAGGTCCCAGATAGTCTGCTAGAGAACAGAATGTGAATGTGTGTCTCTTTATTAAACTCCAGTGCCTTCCCCACTGTATTAGATTGTCTCAATGCCTTAGCTTCAAAAGCACTTAAACTCTATTGTCCCTGCTTTCCCACTTAAAGATAATTCTGTTGGACAGAGAAGACAGACGTCAGGAGCTGAGTAGCTTTATTTTTTTTTATCTCTCCTACATGTTATAATATTGTATCTTTGTCCCCATATGATATATCTCTCTCATTTCTGTGCTCTTTATTTAATTATTTTTAATTATTTATTCATTTCAGAGAGGAGGGAGAGAGAGAGGGGGGGAGAGAAGGGGGAACAGGAAGCATCAACTCCCATATGTGCCGTGACCGGGTAAGCCCAGGGTTTTGAACCAGAACCTCAGCATTCCAGGCCGACGTTTGATCCATTGCGTCACCTCAGGTCAGGCGGTGTGCTCTTTATTTTAAAAAAGAATTATTTTGTGGTCTGTTTGGTTCCTCTTATAGATTTACATTACACTTTTTATTCTTTTCATTCTTATTTTTTTTCTTTTTATATTTTTATTGATTTTAATTTATTGTGCTTACATAGATTCTAATGTGCCCCCCTTTTTTAAGTGAGAAGAGGGGTGATACAGAGACACTCCCTCATGTGCCCCAACCAGGATCCACCTGCAAACCCCATCAGGGGCTGATGCTCAAGTCAACTGAGCTATCCTCAGTTCCTATGGCCGGTGCTTCAACCAACAGAGCCACTGACTGCAGGAGAGGAAGAGAGAGAGAAGGCGGAGAGGACAGGGGAGAGAAGCAGACGGTCGCTTCTCCTGTGTGCCTTGACTGAGAATTGAACCCAGGATGAGCATATACCATGGAGACACTCTATGCACTGAGCTAGCCGGCCAGGGCATCATTCTGAGTTATAATACATATTTCAGTCTGCTTCATCACTCATGATTTTCTATTTGAAAGCCCAATAAAATCAGAATAGAAGCGCAATGCTTTTAAAGATGTGCTGTTAGAAAATGAAGTGAATTCCTTCACTCAGTCAACACATACACGTCCCAACTGTGAGTGTGGGAGCGAGGAGCGGGCGGGATGAACTCAGGCGGTTTCCTCACGTATGTCACCGCCTGTGATGGGAGGTCAGGTTCACGTTCCCTGGTAGCTGTCATGCAAGAGACAGGCCCACCAACTCAAGTGACATGAGGGTCTCCCTGCTGGACCCGGGTTAGCCAAGCAAAGTCTGGAAGCACCATAGATGTGTGAATGGAGGCTGATATACTCCAGATGAGGGAGGAGGATCAGAAAAGGCAAGGAGGAAAGAATCGAGCGTGAACAGAATACAACAGCAGCTGTGCGTTGCAGGGCACAGGAGAGGCAGGGATGGAAAATGCGCCTGACAGAGTGAGGGTGGGACTGCGTTGTGGAGGAAATCGAATGCTTGCTTAAGGCATAGGCATTTTTTAAACAGCAGAGAACCACCCTTTCAGAGCAAACATAGGCAATAATAATTACCCTCCCCCAACTATATCCAATTTTACAGAATTGTTTATTATCAAGTAAGGCCCAGGGGGCACAGAGAGGACTCCAAATCCAAGATTCATGGTAGAGGACCAATGTACGTATTCTAATAAACACTTTAACTTCACTGACATAATAGGATATGGTAATGTGATAATATAATTGTCAGCTCTTTTTAACAACATAGACATAAGCCAACAGTACTTGCATGAGAAAAAGAGGTTTAAGCAGAAGCTCTTTTTGCCTCTAAAGCAGAGTTTGCAGGTGGACCAGTGGTGGGACTGTGTCTTTACACCATGTCCACTGACTTGTTGCCTCTCCTGGGAGGCCCTGAGCTACTTTAGAGCAGGAAGCATGTCATGAAGGCCTTCATGGCCCCTGCCCTAAGTGGGTGTCTAGAATCTGGTATGTGCTCATTGAATATTGAATATCTGTCACCGCAATTCTGCTCTTTTAAAGCAGACTGACTCACAGCCCGGATCAGAGGGCTCTCTGAGCCAGCCCACCTCTGTTCAGATTATATTTTTAAAAGGCACTGGCAATATAATTTATCAGATTTTAATAAAAGAGTTTGTAATGAATTGGGTAAAGGGTAGTCTTTACTATTTATGCATAAGATGCATAAATATTTGACTTCCAATTTATTGTGTGTGGTCATATTTTTTTGGCTATTCACTTTGAATACTATTAATATTTTATTTAACTTTTATTTTAACATTTCAGAGTTTTGAACAAGGCTGCTGTCAGGCAGATATTTTTTTTTCACTCTTATTGTTAAAGATGGCTGCTGCTCTCACCAGGTGATGTTCTCACATGACACAGCTAACTGCCCTTCTTGTTTGGGAAGGGGCATGGTTACGCTCATGTGTGTTGGGGGAGGAACTTTTGAGTGAAAAGTTTTAAAAGGAGGAACCAGGAGGCCATTATGAGGAGACCGCATTGTTCCAGGGTAGAGAGAGGAGGTGTCCATGTTGTAGCAGGGCAGGGAGGCCACGTGGAGGAGGCAGCCAAAATGGCAGAATGCTGAAGGAGAAGCCAGTTTGTGCAGGAGGAGATGGGGGACAGAGGTGAGTAAGACCCGTGAGGCGGAAGCCTTTGGTCCTAGGAAATAAACAGAAAGAAAGGATTGTGGTGCCCCATGTGTTTGTTTGTTACTTGTTGGCCAGTAGGAGTCTAGAATAAAGGAAAATGATCCACCAGTTTCGGCTCAATTGCTTGTCTATGATCTGTCCGGAATCAAAGTGAACCTACCGAGTCAGGCGGCTGCGATGGTGGCCGCCGCTACGCAGCTGCATATACGTTCTATCATTTGCTTTTTAGAAAAAAAAAAATACATTAAATTTAAATTTATTGGGGTAATATGGAAAACAGTACAAAGGTTCCTCAAACATTAACCATCAACAATCCCAATTCTGGGTATCTACCAAAAAAATTAAAAACACGTATTTACACAGATATATGTGCCTTTACGTTCACTGCCGCATTATTCACGTGACCAAGACGGGGAAACAGCTGAAGGATCTTTCAACAGGTGATTGGATAGAGAAGACACGGTACATGTAGGCAATGAAATAGTGTTCAGTCATTTCTTTCTTAAGAGACTATTGTTTTCAAAGCAGCTTTAGGTGCTCAGCACAATCGAGGGGCTGAGTCCCTGTCCTCACCCGTGCGTGCCTTCCCGGTTATCAACGTCCTCTACCATAGCGGTACATTCGTTACCACTGATGAACTTGCGTTGATACATCATAATCACCCGCAGTCCACAGTTTACTTTAGAGCTCCCGGCACTGAGAATTCACGGGGGTCTACCTATTCATCCTTTACCACCCCCCCCCCTTGGCAACCACTGATCTCTTTCCCGTTGGCATAATTTCCCTCTGTTTACATGGCTGCATATCCTATGAGTCATCTAATAATGGTCCTTGGGGCTGATGGCGTTTATTCTTTTCTGCCTTTGTCTAAATTTTAATACAGTTGTCATTATGCAATTTTATATTAGGACAAGAAAATGCTACAAAAAAAAACCCTGCTTTCTCCTGAAAGCACCCGTGGATTTTTGTGACTAAGACATATTTGAATTGGAAAACAAAAACAAAATGAAAACCAGAGAGTGAAAGTTAGTCCCTTCCCTCCTACTGTGAGCCCCCCTCCCCCTCAGGGGACCCTAGGGGACTCTCCTTGTTCCCTGTGGAAAGAAATAAAATGGAATGAATATGTCCTTTCTATGTGGCTTTCAGAACGAAGAGTCAGGAAAGGCAGAAAACAGATGGTCGTAAATAGAAATTATTATTTGAAGACAGAGTGAAAGGAGAGGGTTTTAGAGCCGCTGTTGCAACCCTCCTCTGTGGAGCACAGTGATTCCTGCTAATGAACAGATTCTCCCCTGAGGAGATAATTGAGCCATCAGGGAAGGATGGGCCCTAATGCAGATTCCGACTCGGGGAAGTTTATGAGAAGCGCTTTAAGGCTAGAAAGTGTTCCCTTAAGGGAGGGAGGTAGCAAACTTGCTGCACACTTGGTTACCAAAACCGTGCGATACGCACCTGGACGGGGTGGCTGGAGTTAATCCAAGCAGAAGAAGAGGCTGCCCAGTGACAATAAAGGTATGACGCATGGAATCAAATTGTGGGAGGTGGCAGATGCCATCAGGCTCCCGCTGGTTACAAGGTAAACAAAAGAAGAATGCAATAATAAATAGAAAAAAATTAGATGTTAAATTGCTTTTTGGCCTTCAGCCATTGGAGAGTCATCTGCGGCAATATCTGGCTTTTATTCACTTTTGATGGTTCTTGCTTATATAACTATTTCTTTATTTGGGTTTTATAAGGGATTGAGCAGCAGGGTAGTTAGAATTGCACTCCTTGTAATGCAATTGTTGAGAAACAGAAACAATTTACAAAGTAAAAGACAATTTAACGGGTAAGAAGGGAAAACATCTTTCTAAACTGATGTCATGAGAAATGAAATTTGATGAGTTTGACTCTTCAGTGATGGAGTTTTCAGAACAAACAGGCAGGCTGGTCTGAAATGTGGAAACCAATGTCTCACTGATGTCAGACTTGCTTTAATTGGCTCTTTAAGGGAACAGAGGGAAATAAATGGAATTTGAAGCACGTCATTGGGACTTAAGGACAATATAGAAAATAAAGACTTTTTTTCTTTCTGGTAGAGGTTAAAAATTCATAAATGCATTCAAGACACAGCTCTCTACGTAGTAGACAGCATGACAGGCTGAACAAAGATTGGCTTTAGACTCAGACAGACTGTAGTTCAAATCCTGACGCCGGTACTTACTAGTCATAACCCTAAAAACAAACTATCTCAACTGTTTGAAAATGTTTCTTAATTTTCAAAAGGGGACATCTGAGAGGCCACTTGCAAAGTTGTGAGAATTGAAGAAGATAACCCATTTCTACAGCATAGTAAAGTTTATTCAATAACTCGAAAGTCATTAGGTAAATACTAATGCTCAGTCTTATTTCTAGACACTTAATTTTTTTTGTCATGGAGCATCCTTAATTAAAAAAGAAACTAGTTTATACACTTAAAAATATAGACAAATTTAGATTGTTTCTGATTAATCTTATCATCCGTTTGGGATTAGTTCCAATAAATACGTCAGCTCCACATACTATGGAGGTGACAAATCCACCCAGTGACCCAGAATCAAGGGTTGTTGGACTTGTTTCTTTATACCTCCAGAAATTCTTGAGCATCAGATAAGCATATGTTATTTTCTCTCTTTTTTAAGATTTTATTTATTCATCTTAGAGAGAGAGTGTGGGGGAGAGAGAGAGAGAGAGAGAGAGAGAGAGAGAAAGGAGGAGAGGAGAGGAAAGCATCAACTCATAGTTGCTTCCCATATGTGCCTTGACCAGGCAAGCCCAGGGTTTTGAACCAGCAACCTCAGCATTCTAGGTCAATGTTTTATCCACTGTGCCACCACAGGTCAGTCCATACATCATTCTTGCTCATCCCATGAGTTCTGTTTTATTGGCCCAAACATGGCTACAGCCTACAACTCAGTCTTTGCTATTATTTTTTTATTGCCTAATATGTATTTTAATTCAAAGAAAATGACTAGTTGTAAGAATATTGAAAAAAACACAAGGGAACCCAAGAAATAACATTTATAAGAAACTCATATTCAGAAATTCCTAATCTACATTATTGTATATTTCTGTAAAGTTATATATATTTGTTTAAAAAATACTATCTCATGGGAGATATTTTCGATAGGTGCCCTTTTTATGGTATCAATGTCAATTATAATTTCCTGAATAAGTATGTCTTCTCCCCTATGGTGGTGTTAATGGATACACAACTTTCCAAATAAAGATAAACAGTGTCCAGACCGATGCCCTCAACTCAGCCTGAATAGCTACACCTAGCCTCTGTAATTGGTCTCTTCCTTTGAACACCTACGCCCTTGATGACCTACTTTTTGGTAACTTTGCTCTTATTTATGACCTTCTCTCTCTGCTCTTCCTCTAAGTCATGCTCACACTGATTCCACACCTGCTTGAACCTTTTAGCTCCACAGCTCTAGTCTTGGTGTTCCCCACCCCAGGGAAAGATGCTCTCGTCTGCCACAGTCCTCATTCCCCTACACCCGTCCTCCTAGGAAAGGGTCTGGTAGGTACCCAACACTTGCAATGCTTTAATTCCACTGCAAACAGTCTCCTACAGGTAGAAAGGGGCCACCTTTAAAAATACAGAAGCCTGCTTTATATTCTATCTCTGTAGTTAATCCCAGTTTCATCTGAGAAGATTTACAGAAGCCTTCCGTTCATGATGGCCAGCAGAGACACACCTTGCTATGCCCAGGGTTCTCAGTCGGGGCTGATTGCCTTCCTCAAAGGACACTACGGTCTGAAACCACTTCTGGTTATACAGCTGTCAGATGTTGCTGCTGGTGTCCAGTGGATAGAAGCCTAGGTCGCTACTAAATATCCTTCTGTGGACAGGACAGCCCCACCCACCGGGACAAAAAAATGATCCAGTCTGAGATTCCAAGGCTGAGAAATCCTGATCCATAAACACGTCTAGCTTACTTTATTGTTTAATACATATTTCTCCTCTGCTACAATTTCAATGAAAAGTAGATAAGTAGACACAGAGAATGAAGGACCCTCGTTTTGGTATAATTAACTTTCTCAGAAAGCCATTTGAGACCTAAGATGGTCACTGTCTTGATAAAACAGCCCTCTCTCCTGAGGCCCGACCTGGCGGTGGGTGAACTGGGGAACACCCAGAACGGCTGTGGTGTTAGTATGCCCTGCTTTCGGCGATGGCCGCGGCACCAGCTACTCTCTTGTCTCCTTTCCTTCTGAAAGCAACCCGGAGAGCCAGGTGTTTTAGTTACTATTGCTAGGCAACAAATGGCACTAAAAAACGTAGATGCCTGAAACAGCCGTTCTGTATGACTCAGTTCTGTGGCTTTGTAATTGAGGAAGGCTCGTGCTTGAGGCCGTCCCTGTGACCGCAGTTTATGGCTGGCGCTGCTGCAGGTCCCCGAGGGCTCTGGTGGGCGGGGCGCCCAGATGACCCACCTGCGTGGTTGGCGCTGGTCGCAGGTTGTCAGTCCCCAGAGCAGACGGAGAGTGTTTAACAGAGCACCCACAGGCTGCTCCTCCAGGACGCTGGCGTCAGGGCAGTCAGACTCTTTACACAATGGCCAGACTCTATAGCGTGTCCCCAAGACTACCGGGAGCACGTGGGCGACCCTTCTCTGACCCGGCCCCAGAGGTCACGCAGCATCACACAGCTTCACTCTATTGGTTATAAGCAGAACACCACGGTCTTCCCAGACTCAAGGCGAGAGCCTATGGAAACTGCTCGTCAGCGAGGGGAGTGACAAAGGCTTGTAGAAGCACCACAGTACAGGGAGTCTCATTATCCTGTTTTACAGATGAAGAACTTCAAGACAAGAATAAGACAGGGAGGCTTGAACTCAACACCCTCCTGTTCTTCTCAGATGCAGTCTCAGCTAAACCACTTCCTGAGCGGATGGGACTTGCGGCAGGGAGGACGGCTCGCTCTCAGCGGCGCTTAAGCAAAGAAATGCCTTGAAGGCTTGTACCCCACACCCTCTGGGACCACTTACCTCTCGGTGTTTGCCTGGTCAATACTCCTGGACTGTGGCTAGAGCTCTTGGGGAGCGTCCCTGTGCCTTACGATGACAGGAGCTTGACTCTGAACTTCATTCAGCCAGTGTATCAGAGATGCTGAAAAGTGAAGTATCTCTTGCTAGCTCAGCACCCCTTGCCTGGTCCTATTTGTTCTGTGGTGAGCCACTGGCTGTGAGTCGCTAGGCTCTGCATGGAAACTATAACATTGTATAATGGTGTTTATATTCCCCAGCAGTTTATATTCTTTTTTGGACATTACTGGACCATGCAATATCAATAGATAGCTCATGAGAGCAGGGTTTTGTGTTCAAGTAGGTCTGAGAAATGCTGGGTATTGATAGGTGGCATTTTTTACAGGATCTGTCAGGGCTGTGAATATACTAATGAATGTTATGCAGAACAGGTAGGTGTATATGGCTGCACGGCTCTGCCAACCTATGCGGTTATGAAAACATTATTTGAACACATAACCTCTTAACATCTCCCAATGCATTTGTATTCCTGGAAATGTCGGTAAATATTATTCTGATTGACGACGCACAACGCGGGACTCAGGCCTGGATTAGGAGCACAACTGAGTGGCTTTGGGTAGATCATGTTTTCAAAGACTTACTTCCTTTGTGTCTAAAATGGGAGCATATATAGAATTATCCTGAAAATCTCAGGACAGAATTTAAATACATACACAGTTTTGTAAGTATATATAGAACACAGAAAGCATACTTTATTTTTTAAAAAATTGTGGCTGAAGTTTTAATTGTGTTGTAGCTAAGAACCCAGTAATGATCGTATCCCAGTTGACTAAAATTCTTAGTTTCCTTGTTGCTATAATAATTAGTATTAAGGAACAATTACAGATTTCAGCTTAAAGAATGAATCGTTCCTCTCAGTCCAGTGCTGGATATTTTGAAGTAGGGCTCTGGAACCAGACTGATTTAGAGTGAGTGGCTTAGGCTGAGAGATTCAGTCTGTGTTCCTACATATCATTGCATGTCACTCAGACATCTCAGAGGAACCTTGAGGCCAGCAAACTCAGATGTAGTGGAAGAGAGTAAGAGGCAAAGACAAGAAGACCAAGGGAGGGAGAAGGCAGGGTCACCAGTCTCAACTGGTTCTATTTTCCAACAACTAAAATAACTGTAAATAACGTCTTCAAGAAAATACGTTTATGATAGAGAATGTAATAGTATAGCTAACCTCTAATAAGAAAATAAGATGAACCAAAGTAAGAGAGAGAGAAAAAGGACATAGTTTGGGTTTCGCTGCCCAAGATGCCATCTTCTAGTATTCTTCCCACCATGCGGTGGGAGAAACAAACAATAAGACACTAAGGACAAGGTCTGCCTTAAAATCCAAGTACAGTATATCTGCCCAATAGCAATGTCCTTCTCAGCCACTGGGGGGCAGCGAAGGATGGGCGAGGTGAGCTAGGGTGGGAAGCGGTCCTTCCATGATCATTTTTGCACTGCCCCCGCCCCCACACACACAACGTCATTCTCTACACCTCCCTTGTTGTTGAAATCACACCCTTTTATCTTTCTCCTGGAATGGGAAAGGTGAATGCCCATGTTCATCTGTAAGATCAGGTCGGCTCTAAGTTCGCACGTGGCGGGTGAGGAACGCGGGCTGCCTCCTGTGTGCCCGGATCGCGAGCCCGCAGTCCTCCGTCACTGCTGACCACTCGGCTTACTGCCTCCAGGCGCATCGCGCGTGTCCTGCAGCCCGGCTTGTCCCACATTCTGCATGGATGGTGCTATTTAAAATAATAACCAAGATATTGAATGTTCACTGAACACTTACCATGAGGCAAATATTGTCAATTTTTGTTTCCCATCGAGTCACCGCATGTCCTCTTCACAACAAGCTGTTAGGAACTAACCATCTCCTCAATGAACAGTTGCGCACTATGACACTTCGGGGGCAATTTCCCCAGGTTCCCGGGAAATTATGGGAGAAATCACGGCTCCCTGAACGAAGGTATCACACAGTCTCAGCAAACATGCACAGAGCGGTGAGGTCCAGTCTCTAAAGTAGGTAACATATGTAATGCTAAAGAAGACTAAGGGAGTGTTGCAGTCTCGCTTGCTTAAAAAAGGTTTTTTAAACAATGCGAACAGCATGAACCTGAAAAAACACACACCCTAGACTTCAGTCTGAAGCATTGAGGGAAACTAACGTTGTGAGGAGCACTGTGTAAGATGACTTGGATATGCCTGTTCTCTGACTACCTCACTGTGATCCCTGGGTCCGGAGAGTAGGCTCCAATGAGCAATGACTCAGGAACACAGGCATCCACAGAACTACCCTGCACGACCATTCTGCAGGAAACTGAATGGTGCTGCATCAATTGCCAGAGCTATTCTCACCAGGGTTTTATTTTTCACTTGAGAGCAATGACTGGAGTGATTGATATTTGTTTTAGTGGGGTCTCCAATTGTGTGTAATATTAGAAGTACGCAGTGCCCAGCCTCCAGGTATGAACACAGAAATGTGTTGTCCTTTTTTTTCTCCAGGACCTTTAGACGTCAAGCGGGGGCAGATGGCCTAGCTTCATTCACATCCTCTTTCTCCTGGTCTGTAGAGTTGCAGGCTGTGGTTCAGAGATGGAAGATGTGTAGAGGGTGGGCAAAGTATTGTTTATTCACCTTGCCCTGTCTTGGGTCCTACTCATTGCAGAAATGTGCAGAGCAAAAGTATCATCCTGACTGACACGTTTCTGGTTTCCTACTTCTTGTCTTTCTGTAGCTGAGATTTGTTCCTAGCAAACTCCTTGACACTTCTTCCAGCACGGAGCCAATTAAATCATGTTTGGATGAAGGATAGCAGATTTTATTTCTGTGATTTTTTAATCCCAAGTCACGAGAGTTAAAGCAATAAGTCTCTAAGACACAGAATTTATATCGTATGAAAGGGTAGCAACAATTAATATTTTCCTGCCATTTTTGGCTTACTGGCTTCTTTAGCCAGGGGCCACCACTGACCACTGTTCGTGTTTGTATCTAATGCGTATTTGCTACCTTTGCTTTTGTTTTTCGTGCGTCCCTTTCAAGTGTGACTATCCTGATCCTGTGCATCCATGCTGCTGTCAATTGGTTGGCTTGATACTGAATCACAAGGGTGGGCAGCTGAGGGAGGTGGAGGGATAGAACAAAAGAGGACAACACACACACACACACACACACACACGCACACACACACACACCGCATGGACAGAAGCCACAGTGTGCTGACTGCTGGGGTGGGAGGAGGAGAAAGAGGAGATGGTGGGGAGGAGATAAGTGGTTACGGATGGGGGTGAAAACTTGACATGGGATGTGAACCCCCAGTATACTGTACAGAACTGTGCTGTAGAATTGGGCACCTGAAGCCTGTATAATTATGTTAACCACTGTCACTCCAATAAATTCAATTAACAAAATTTTTCAGAGTGGGCAGCTGACATCAATTGTTCAATAAGTATTTACATGTATACTCATGAACATTTAAATAATCAGAAGTATACTTGTTTATCTATTCATTGCATTTTTCTTGTAATAAAAAATTTTTAGCCTGAGCAGTCGGTGGTGCAGTGGATAGAGCATCAGACTGGGACGCAGAGGATCCAGGTTCAAAACCCCAAGGTCGCCAGCTTGAGTGCAGGATCATCTGGATTGAGCGCGGGATCATCCGGTTTGAGCAAGACTCACCAGCTTGAGCCCAAGGTCACTGGCTTGAGCAAGGGGTCACTCGCTCTGCTGTAGCCCCCTGGTCAAGGCACATATGAGAAAGCAATCAATGAACAACAAAGGTGCCCCAATGAAGAATTGATGCTTTCATCTCTCTCCCTTCCTGTCTGTCTGCCCCTATCTGTCCCCCTCTCTGTCTCTGTCACACACACACACACACACACACACACACACACACACACACAAAATGTGTACATGGCTTCATATCAACATATATAGATTTCACTCATTTTTTTTTGCAGTATTCTGTTACATGGATATATTTCCCATTGTTTGGCCTCTTATCAATGAATAATTAAGATTTTTTATTTACTGCAACAATGGCATCTTTTGTGGTGCACATGCTAATAATATAAGTAAAAAATTCTAAAAATTGGGTTTTCTGGAGAAAAGATAGATTTTGAGGTTTGATAACATTTTGAAATAAGTTTTTGAAAACCATTTTTGACAAATTCTGATAGATATCACCAAAATGCAAGGAGGCACCAATTTATACATCTGTCAAAATGTGTGATAATGCCTACTTTCCTTCCTCATCACAAAGTTATGCATTATTGAAGCTATTATCTACAAATCTGTGTTTTATTATTTTAATTTGTCTTACTTTTGTTTTACGCATTTTCATGAGTGAACTAGATTTTTTTTTTTCACAGACATATCCTTTCTTGCTTGTTCTTATTGCCTGACCCTTTGTTTCATACATCCATTTACTGGGTGTCATTGTCTTATTACCTGACATGGCAAGTTCTTTATTCAGTCAGGTATTCATTTTAATGAATATTCTAGGCATAATAAAATCAAACTTTCAAATTGTTGTCACCTGACTTTATTTCTTAATGTTGTTTTTTCTATGAAAATTATTTAAAGATTTTTGTTTAATAATCAAAATGTTTTCTCTCTGATTTCTGAATTTTATGACTTTATGTAAGTCTCTTATAGTTATATGTTTTCTTCTATCTTTTCTCCATTTATTAACAATTCTAATTTTGTCATAAAATATGTATACAGATTTTAAGTATATATTTGCTTTCTTCTTTTCGTCTCTGTCTCTCTTTCTCTTTATATACTACAGTTGCTCATATAAAAAATAATGCAATAATAAATAAATAATAATACAAAAATAAAGTGTTTCACATGCTCGCAACTGTAAACCCACTTTTGCCTAACACTGTACATATATAACATTGAGTTGCTCATCAATTTATATGCAAGCACTAAGCTATTTTTTTATTATATAAAATTTCACTATGTGGTAGGGCTAGACTCTGATTAAACTTTTTTTTCCACTTTAAATTACATTAGCTATGTTTCTTTAGAAATTTGCTATACTAAATTATTATACTGCTGGGATTTAGTCTTTTATTTTTGGAGTTTTTCTTTCCTTTTCTTTTTTCTTTGAGAACTTTCTAATTTACTCAATGGTAATAGGTCTGTTCATTTTTTTCTTCCTCTTTATATTAATTTTGTAATTTATATTTTCCAGGAAGATTACCTCTTTACTCATGTGTTCTCCTTAATCTGCATAGATTTGATTAAACTAGTCATGCAATTTCTTCTATAGCTGTGTTTATTCCTTTATCTTCATTCCTGCTATTGCATATTTATATCTTGTTATGCTAATTAGCCTAGTCTGCATGTTTCCCCCAAAGAAACACACTAACTGACACTGGCCCGACCACCATATGCTGGATATTCATTGCTTTAGCTAATGCTTGTATCTGGCCCCTGTGGCCTGCTTGCCAGCCAGAAACACTAAAAGGTTATCATCTGGTGAGAACAGCCTTACACCAGTGACTGATCACTGGGGTGCTTAAGCCCTAGATCCACTGTTCCTCTGTAGGGACAGGGGAGTTCACTGAGTTTTGGGCTCCGTGCTGGCTTCCAAAGTTGTTGACTTTGGTGTTGCTTCCAATTCCCACTTTATTGATATATTTTCCTTCTTCAGTTCACTTCCCCAATCTCCTACTAAGATTTTCTTCACCTCATATGTAAGCCAGTACCATTTACGTTTTGCCTCAGGGATTTTCTGTATTTTTATTGTTAGTAGTCAACACTCCGAGTAGGGAGATTTGAGGAACACACGGCATCCATTATAATCATTATCCTATCATTTCTCTTAGTCCTCTGCTTCTCTTTATACTTGAATCATATAGTTTTATATTCTCAAAAAGTACATTTATTGTGTCATGTTTTTGAACTTTGTATAAATCGAACCATACCATACCTTGCCTGTCCTGCTGTATCTCGCTTTGTTGTTGAACATTGTGTTCTGGAGGTTCATCAACGCTATTCTGTGCATTGTTTTTCATTGTCACAGAAAATTGCATTCACAAATATGCCACAATGTATTTTTTTCCATTTTTCGGTAGATGGGCATGTAAGTTGTTTCTATTTTTTATATTAATTAATTTATTTTGTGTTTTTTATCAACTGTCTTGCTAGAAATATCCCATAAACATTTCTCTAAGTTACTAAGAGATGTTCTTTATATCTATGTCTAAATGTTTATTTAATGTGTTAAACCTGTCAGCGAAGGCTAGGTTATGCTGCAGTAATAAACAACATTAAAATCTCAACAGTGTACATCAAAGATCTCTTGATCTTCTTTAACTTTAACACCATATGTCCGTCTTTGGTTGGCTGTGACTCTGTTATAAATTACCATTAGTCTAGGACCCAAGATGGTGGAGTAGCCTCTGTTTAAACATTGCCAATCTCATAACAAAACAAACAAAAAGGATGCTGGCACTTCAGGCTGTATTTGGGAGTGACAGGACAAACGGCCATTCTGGTCATATTCCATTGGTCAAAGTCAGTCTCTGGGTGAAGCTTAACATCAGAATTTTGGGAAGTGGTGTAACTTTGCATTTTCCCGAGTAGTAGATGAGTGAAGAATGTTCCAAGTATTTATTACAATTTTAGTTTCCTTTTCTGCATTATCCTTGTTTAGTTTAGTACTTTGCTCATTTTCCTTTTTTAATTTTGTTGTTGTTTGAGTAGTATTGATTTATAAGAATTGGCAATTGTTCTCAACTGAAAGTTTTATGTGGTTATTGTTGTTCTCAACTGAAAGTTTTTTTCCATGACTATACGGTTTATATTACATTTTTGTTATAGTATCATAGGATACTACACACAGCAATTCCTTATTTAATGAGCTTTAATTCATCAAAAATTTCCATTACTTGTGTTTTATGTGTTTTGTTTAAAAAATCATTACTTTCTTCAAAAATTGTTAGCCAGTATGATGGAATGATTCTATGCCCCGAAGGGCCATAATACTGCAATCAGCTGGGGCTTGGATCAAACATACACTGTGAATCAGTGTTGAATCCAATGAAAGCCAAAGAAGTCTCAAAAGGATCCTAAACAAAACAAAAGAAATTGTGACAAGGACAAGAACAAAAGGAGTTGAGACAAAAGTAAGAAAAGATGATGGAGAATTTTCCTTGATAACAGATGACATTTGTAACACTGCAATAGGGCCAGCTTGTGGGCAGCTACAAGATTGTTGATCTGAAGCTGAGGAAAAGGGAAGATTAGTGCCCAGTCACCTACCCCATTTTAAAGTTGGGGAGAAAGTATAACTTTCCATGCTGTGGGCAAAGAATTCAAACTAGACCATTAGGACAAACTAAATGGCCCCAGATTGGATGAACCTTCTGACACTGAAGAAAACCAACACTCTGCAGAACACTCATTCCATATTTCAGCACATGACACACCCAGAGACTAAAATCAAATATTAGTTTAGGGTCTAAGATCATCAAAATTTATTAGGTGAGTCATCTTTCCATCCATAAAGAAGAAGTAATAGAAACAAGCAACAGACATAGTTTCCTTAGGGCTTCAACTATTACAATTGTCCTATTTAAAATAAAGATGGTCATGAAGGAAGTATTAAGGAAATAAAATATCTAGTTACAAGAGATTTTAAAAAAACAAACCAGTCAGGACATTATCTCCCAGGTGAAATGAAGTTGATAGCAAGGTATGATTACTCCTGCAGAAGTAGAAAAACCAGTAAATTTTTTTTTACTGATGGGAAAACCGTAAATTCAGAAAGTGTCAGTGAGGATGACACGTGAATTGTGGAGCTCAGAATCAAGAGAATGGGGCATCTTGTGTAAGTGAGTTGACTTTCAGACATTCTAAGGAGACTCTCCTGACACTGAACCAGGAAAACAGAGAGAAAATATGGGATTTGTGCCACCAAAGCCTGATTCTTGGGAACAGAGAGACCCACGGAGCTTATGACAGGGATTCAGGGAGCCTAAAAAAATATGGCTTACTTTCTGTAAATAAAATGAGAGACTTTTATAGTAGCACATGGTGGGAGGGGAGGAGTTTATAAAAATCACAGCAGACAGTTTTAGGAGGGTGTGGGCGTGGAGGTCTGGACTGGAGGCCGATCAGGTGTTGGGTGAGCCTGTCAAGAAGGAGTAAGCAGAGTCTTTGATGGAACTGAAGCAACCAGACATGGTTTTTCTCCCTGGCAGAGAAAAGGCGACTGTGTGTTTCTTTAAAAGATTATATATATTATATATTAGATATTATATAAAAGATATATATATTATATAATTTATATATTAGTATCTGAAGCTTTTGTACTTATTTACAAAGGGAAAATGAGTTGAGGTAAACAAATTACAGAATGTAATTTAGTAGTTAAACCAAAAAATCATAAGCACCTGATAAAACACTAGAACTATTTGAGGGTAGTTTGTATTTTATTTATGCTTTGTGGTCACTTTTTCTTCCTTTTGTGTTCATCGTTTTTGTGCAGACATCTGGGATTGCTGCTAAGCATCAGCCTTCCATAAAACTTGCCAGGCTGGGTGCTCTATAGTCATTTTGTCCTTTAATCTTCATTAAACTCCAAGAACAACAGACCAGCACTCAGCCCCTCCTCTCCCACTTAAAAGATGGTGAGAGTAAAAAGTTGGGGTGAGAATGGAGCTTTTTATAGTGTACATACAATTAATGCCAATTGTTTTTCCTCTTTAAATGAATTTATCGGGTGACCCTGGTTAACAAAATTATACAAGTTTCAGGTGCACAATTTTACAACAGATGCTTTGTACCCTGTATTGTGTATTCAGCTTTCAAGTCAAGTCTCCCTCCGTCACCATGTAGCCCCCTATCTCTTCCCACTCCTCCCCCCAGCAATCACCACACTGTTGTCCATATTTCTGAAGCCAACTCAGACAATAAGTTATCTGACATTTGTTCCAGATAAGTAGGGCATAACACAATAGCTTTTGTATTTTCTCCTCATATAGTACTTACTTAGTAAGCATTTAAGAAACACAGACCTTTTTAAATTTTAAAACTTTTTGAAACAACTGTTAACCCCCTTGCATATTTTTTGTTTGCTTTTATTCAATCTACTGTAACTTCCTGGGTTGCGAAATCGATGGAGGACAGCTTTGGGCTGTAGGCTGTACTGCAATGCATTGAAAAATTATTGAGTGGGCTGTTTCCCATTATTCAGGCACCCACTGAGAGAAATAATGAACCTACGGAAGTCGGACTTGGCCGGCACACAAGGGCAATCCTAAATACTCAATAATTTAGTACAGGAATGGATGCCTGTCTCTGAGAACCTGTGCTCAAAACAGATTGGAAACTTCCTCCCGGGTAAGCACGTTTCCCGCTGCCAGTGTGGAGCAATGATCTGGGGGAGGCGGATCCCAGTCAGGGCCTACATCGCATTACTTGCCTAGGGCTGCTTCCTGCTTTACCCACGAACAGAAACAAATGGATGTGTCAGGGTCAGGAAACTGGGCGCATTGAACGTAAGAGCATATTGTCAGTCATTTTCTCTCGTGTGACAGTGTAGCCGGAGAGTCTTGGGCCAAATTTCCTGCTTGATCAATTTCTTTCTGATGGATGATGATAAGCTTTTACAATAAAATATCACGACAATAAAGGAGACATTTACTAATGTTTTTAATAGCACCTCTGCTGGAAATGATGCCGCTACAATGGCAACCAGCGAGATTGGATCGAGAGAGGGGCGTAGAGGTAAGAGGCTAATCGGCCTGCTCCCTCATGACCTCACCGGTTTCGGAGGAAGTTGCTGCTGTCTTCCCGAGCCATTGCCAGGTCCCTGGGGAGACGGAGTCCACCCACCTGCAGTGGTAGCTCCAAAGCACACCCCTTGCCCCTTCTCTCCGTGGGACAGATGCCCAAGGTGCAGAGACTCCCCTTAGGTTCTCTGAGAAGAAGTTGGCGTTCTTGACTCCTATGATTGTGCAGTGGGGGTCAGAAGGTCGGTCTGGTTTGGTTTATAGCAGAACCAGAAGTTCCTCTTGTCTATATGTCTAAGGATACTTTATTCTACCCATTGGGAAGCTCTTAAAAAGCTACTGAAATTAGTTGGAGGGAAGGAAGAGTGAGTGCAGTGAGGCCAGAGATACACGGGGCGGGGCGAAAGTCGGTTTACAATAGTTTGTATGGAAAATAACACAGTAGTTAATTAATGAACTGTGTTGTGTATACTCACAACTGTAGGCCTACTTTTTGCTCTACCCAGTACGGCTGAGACTAGGAAGGCTGAGTGATGGCTCCTCCTGATGCTTACACCCAAAGGAGAACTTTAAGAGAGAAGAATAGAAATCCAGAGGTGGGGTCAGGGGAAAGGAAGAGAGAGAAGTGACCGAAGACATGATGAGACTGGGATCAGAATGCAGACTTGCATTTATTATGGTTCAGTCTCTGAGAAAGCACACTCTAAACCAGGGGTCGGGACCCTTTTTGGCTGAGAGAGCCATGAACGCCACATATTTTAAAATGTAATTCCAGAGAGCCATACAATATGTTTAACACTAAATACAAGTAAATGTGTGCATTTTATGTATGACCAACACTTCTAAAGCACAATAAATCTCTGAATTCTTTTTAATAACATTGTTATGCTGTTGCTAACCAATGATGAATAAAGTACTTCTTACCATTAATGCGACTTCTGGTGCTGCATGGTTTTGCTGATGGCTTTGTACTCTGGTTGATTCGTGGTGAGATTAACCTTCATGCAGGCGTTGAGACTTCCATCCATTAAACGTGATCGTAGGTTGGTCTTAACGTTCTTTAGATATGAGAAAGACTGCTCACATGCATACATAAAGCCAAACATTGTCAGTACATCAATACTCACATGCTGCAGTGTGTGGTATGTGAGAGGAGATGCGTTCCAAGTTTTGACAATCAGCTTGTCTGCGGGTTGAAATTTTTTCATTTCTCCCCACTTGTGTTTGCTCACCAACTCTGCTTGCTGTCATCAAGTCTTTCCAAATCTTCATTCAGTGACTTGAACGTATTTACCCACATGTCTGAAGCCTTTAGGTCAGCAGCTTGTAGCTCAAAAATCTCTGATGGAGACACCAGGGATGTAACTCAGGTTGGCGCTGTCCACTGCACACTCGTGTGGATGGGTGATGAACTTAAAAAGACGAGTACATTCACGAAATTCTCCAAAGCATGCTTTGAATGACTGCAGGAGATTAGATGTGAAGCCTGCTAGCTGCTAGAGATCAAGAGGTTGAGCTGGGTCACTTGCTGTGCATGCATGTTTAAACTCTCCCAGTTTTTCAAAGTGTAATAAATGACCTATTTTAATGTCGACAATGAAGAGTTCCAGCTTGTTTTCAAATGCAAACACTGCTTGTTGAAGAGATAAGACTGTATTTCCAACACCTTGCATTTTCACATTGAGCTGGTTCAGATGTTCAGTCATGTCCATGAGATAGTAGAACTTCAGGAACCACTCAGTTTTAGCTAACTCAGGATGCTTGATGTTTTTCATTTCAAGAAAAGTCCAGATTTTGCTCAAACAAACCGCAAAACAGCTGAGCACCTTCCCTCTTGACAACCAATGCACATTGCTGTGCAGAAGCAGACCAGGATAATAATTCCCAACTTCATCCAGCAGTGTTTTAAACTGGTGATCATTTAAAGCTCAGGCAACAATAAAGTTGACCACCCGAATGTCCAGCGACATCACCTCACCAAGCTGCTCGCCACACATCTGAGCACAAAGCACCTCCTGATGTAGGATGCAGTGAAAACTTAGGATGGGTCTCTTTTCATGTTCTCAAAGAAGCGCTATGAATCCTCTGTTTTTCCCCCACCATGCACAGAGCACCATCAGTACACACCGAAATAAGTTTATCCATTGGTAGATTTTTTTCTTTAGCAAACTTAGTGAAAGACTTGAATAAATCCTCCCCTCTCATTGTCTCTTTCATAGGCAAAACAGCAAGACTTTCCTCACATAGTGTGTCACCAATAGCATACCTTGCAATCACGCTGAACTGGGATAAATGGCTTACGTCTGTTGACTCATCCAAAGCGAGAGAAAAGAATGGTGCTGCATTTATGTCCTTCACTTATGTTGCCTCAATTTGATTTGCCATCATGATGGTATGATCGTGAACAGTTCTTGCCAACAGAGGTATGTCTTTTATTTGTTTGATTATATTGTCTTTATCTGAAAAGTCATTAAAAAGTTCATTGGCAACATCAAGCATGAATGGTTTGGCATATTCCCCATCTGTGAATGGCTTCCATGTCTCATAATTGCTAAAGCACCAGCAAAGCTAGCTGAATTTCAGTCACCTTGTTGGGTCCAAACACGAAGTTGCTGCTGATTAGCTTGCACTCTGCACATGTCTGTTCTTGACATGCTTTCTTCCTGCTGTTCCCTGATGGATATTTCATTTCAAATGTAATATGGTGTGTGTCAAATTGCTGCTTTATATTTTATTGTTTCATCGATGCAATTTTATCATTGCATATTAGACACACTGCAGAACTTGCTCTCCCCACAAAGGCGAATTCCTCTGTTCATTCCTGCTGAAAAGTATGATATTTCTTATCCTTTTTTCTTTCAGCGATCTTTTTCGTCAAAAGGGTTTTTGCAATTAGCTAGCTGACTACTTGATTAAAAGGAGGGAAGTTTACTTCATGACCTCATAATGACCTGTGTACATTACGCATTATCCAATAAAAATTTGGTGTTGTCCCAGAGGACAGCTGAAATTGGCTCCAGCCACCCGCAACCATGAACATGAGCGGTAGGAAATGAATGGATTGTAATACATGAGAATGTTTTATATTTTTAACGTTATTATTATTTTTATTAAAGACTTGTCTGCGAGACAGATGCAGCCATCAAAAAAGCCACATCTGGCTCGCAAGCCATAGGTTCCCGACCTCTGCTCTAAACTCTGGAGCTAGGGCATGACACACTGGGAGGACTGGGATATTAATTCTGCTATCTGTTGACTCACCCAAAGTGAGAGAAAAGAATGGTGCTGCATTTATGTCCTTCACTTGTGTTGCCTCAATTTGATTTGCCATCATGATGGTACGATCGTGAGCAGTTCTTGCCGACAGAAGCATGTCTTTTATTTGTTTGATTATCTGTGAAAACTTGGGAAATCAGGCATCTTCTGCCAAAAAGCAATAGAGGTTAGTGATGTGTTGGTATAGAAATGTCTTTGAAAAGCAGAATACCAGTGTTCAAACCCTGGCTTTCTATGTTCTAAAGATTCTCATCTGGGAATTAGGAATAATAGTAACTACCTAACTGGGTAATGGACAGTTTTAAAGAGCACCTGTTATACAATAAATAGTCAATATTTATTACCTATACTATTTGCTTTAAATTCTCAAAGCATACATTTCTTATGAATAGCAATGCTTGCTCTGCTCAACTTGAAGGACAGTTCAGAAAATCACGTGGTACAATGGATCAGAATGAGTCTTGCAGACTCGGGGAATTATAATTTCCCGGAATACAAGCACGTTTATTCAGCTAAACTTATTCTGCACTAATAAATAAGAAAGTAGAAAATGAGACCAGGGACTATTGCTTTCTGTCTCCTCTATTAAACATGTTAATTTTCATTTTATTAAAGATCAGCACATCTTACTTAAATCTCTACATCTGAATTGTGTGAAATTTTGCCCAATAGTGTTTTCACAGAACTCAAGCTAACCAGAAAATTTCCATGTGCTATTTGGGAACCTCTGTTTCTAACGAGTGTAGGAGAAAAGTTTTAACAATAATTCTCTCTGTGAGAGCATCAAGTTGCTCTTCAGAGTGTTGCGGTCATGTATGTAGTGATGGGAAGACACTTGCAGAGCTCATGACAATTACTAGTATAAAACAAGAGCATATCCTGTTCCAGGTAGCTGGGCTCATCATTTCGTATTTTTAGCTCATCTATTTTTCACAAACCCAAATAGAATACTCTCATTACACAGACATTTAAATAGTGCATGAATCTTTAAGTAATTGGCACCAAACCAGACCCTTACGGGACAGAGATGAAGATTCACGTTTGTCTGGATTCAGTCCTGCCTCCTGATACAGTGTTTCATGATGTCCTTGGCAATACTGGTTCCTGTGGGCTCTCTGTCTCCATTTTCCATTCTCTCCTCTTTCTCTATAAAAACATAGGCTCAACGAATTAAATGAGTTTCATTAGTATGTATAATTTAAAGGAAGCAAAGTATTTAACGAATACCCTTTATGGGTTTTTCTCTCCTGCATTTTTATTTTTAAACAAACTTGCCATTCTACAAAATTGGCAAAAAGAAAACAATGACTTTTATTTTCTGAACTATTTGTGAACAAGTGGCTGATATGCTCCATCACTCTCACTTTATTGGGCATGTCTTGCAATCTAAGGAATTCTCCTCAATAATCTGATAGAATCATAAAAATCAGGAAATTAAAATTGACATTATCACCATCTAATCTCCAGACCCTATACGACCATCACCCTCACTTTATTGGGTATGTCTTGCAATCTAAGAAATTCTCCTCAATAATCTGATAGGATCATAAAAATCAGGAAATTAAAGTTGACATTATCACTATTTAATCTCCAGGCCCTATACGAGTTTTGTCAATTTACCCAAATAACATTCTTCATCGCCAAAGGAGCCGGTCCAGATTCACTCACTGAATTTAGTTGTCGTGTCTCAATATACTCCTTCTGTGTGAAGCTTCCCTTGACTTTCATGACCTCAGCAGTTCTGAAGACCACAGGTCAGCTTCGTGGGGTTTGTTTGTGCTTGTTTTCCAGAAGCCCCTCCTTTGGGTTTGTCTAATATTCCCTTCAGATTAAAGTTCGTCTATGCAAATTTAGTAACAATATCACAGAAGTTATGCTATAAAGTTATTGTCACCTGTTCTGTGACATCCAGTTTTGACCTAACCCATTACTGGTGCAGCTGACTTTGATCATTTGATTAATATGGTCTCTGCCCAGCTTCTCTGGTCCAAAGTTACATTTAAACATTTCTTTTGGATTAATAAGAATTTTGTGGGGAGGTACTTAGGTCATTATGTCTCAGTGTGAGCTTAATTAACCCACAAGTTTATCTCATTTTCTGCTCAAATGGTGTGAGGTAGGTTTTATTGTTAAAAAATGTAGAAACTGCCTGACCAGGCAGTGTCGCAGTGGATAGAGTGTTGGACTGGGATGCGGAAGACCCAGGTTCAAGACCCCGAGGTTGCCAGCTTGAGCGTGGGCCCTTCTGGCTTGAGCAAAAGCTCGCCAGCTTGGACCCAAGGTCGCTGGCTCCAGCAAGGGGTTATTTGATCTACTGAAGGCCTGCGGTCAAGGCACATGTGAGAAAGCAATCAATGAACAACTATGGTGTCGCAACAAAAAACTAATGATTGATGCTTCTCATCTCTCTCCATTTTCTCTCCATTCCTGTCTGTTTGTCCCTATCTGTCCCTCTCTCTGACTCTCTCTCTCTGACCCTGTAAAAAAATTTAGAAACTAATGTGTAAAGAGAGTTAGTGTCTTCCCCAGTGTCAAAGGGATACTGAGTGGTCTGAGAGATTGTGAGCCATCCACGTCACTGAGATAATGAAAGATCACTTTCTCTACAAACAATCCCTGTAACCAGGCCATAAGAAACTGGGCCATAAGAGACTGGGCAGATGCACTGAATGGTGGTGCTGTCTGAGGAGAAATTTCCCCTTAGCCCCTGAGAGCACAACAGAGCATCAGAATGGGTCCTACTTCTTTCAATGTTCATGCTCTTTGAAGCCAAAAAGTAAGAACCATGATTAAAAAGAAGAGTTGGGAAGCACGTAAAATACAATTTGGGAAAACTGTATTTCAGAAAAGTTTCTACCACCATCTGGTTATGTGATCTGTGGAAAGCAGAGAACTTTGATGGAAGTCTTAAGATAAAGGTGTATATAAAAACCAAGAAGGTGTTCAAGAAACTATGAACCTGTTGTCATAATAGATAGATGTTGTAGTTTAGCAGATTGATTAAGAACATACCATTGGGAGTGATAATTGAGTTCAAATCTAGATGATACTTATGTGATCATGAGCTCATTAAACAATCCATCTGTAGTCATTCTTAGATCATAGAGTTATTGGGAAGTTACAATATACTTGAAACATTATAGGTATCTGACATATAATAAATTTTACTTCCCATATTTTTCATTACATTGTTTTTTTTTTAAAAAAAATGATTTTATTTATTGGTTTTTGAGAGGGAGGGAAGGAGACAGAGAGAGAGAAGGAGCAAGATTGTAGTTGCTTCACAAGCAAGATTTAGTTGTTCATTGATTGTTTGCTTGTCATATGTGACTTGACTGGGCAAGCCCACATCTTGAATGGGCCACCACAGGTTGGGCTTTATTGTATATTTAGGTGAAAGTTGATTACCTTGAATAGTTTTGTAAGAATGAAAAAACCTACATATGCCTGACCAGGCGGTGGCACAGTGGATAGAGCATCGAACTGGGATGCGGAAGACCCAGGTTTGAGACCCTGAGCTCGCCAGCTTGAGCACGGGCCCATCTGGCTTGAGCAAAAGCTTGCCAGCTTGGACCCAAGGTCACTGTCTCTGGCAACTGGTGGCTTTGTCTGCTGAAGGCCTGCTGTCAAGTCACGTGTGAGAAAGCAATCAATGAACAACTATGGTTTCGCAATGGCAACGCAAAACTAATGATTGATGCATCTCATTTCTCTCTGTTTCTGTCTGTCTGTCCCTATCTATACCTCTCTCTGACTCTCTCTCTGTCCCTGTAAAAAAAATAAATGAAACATTAACAAAAACCCTACATATTCACTATGTTCATGCCACAGCAAACAGATTTAAAATTCTTGAAAAAGTAATCCTTTTGCATCTATGCGATTTTGAATCTTCATAAACTCACGTAAAACCAGCCATGTTTGAAGTTCTGTAATATAAAAAAAAAAAAAAATCAACAATAAGAGCTGAAAGCAGACACAGAAATCTGCTCATACTATATTGAAAGCTTTTGGTACATCCCACAGAGCAATTGCCCCTTCTCAGGTTAACCTTCATTCCTAACCCTCAACCCTGAAACAGAACAAGCCATAAATGCATAACCCCAGAGGTGAGGTACATGCCTAAGATATTCTATCTTTCATTTTCTTCAACCCTTACAGAAAGCATATGGATTGTACTAAAAAGCTCGTGTGTAGATTATTAAAAAATCCTGGAAGTTTCAAAGTAATAAAACAGTATGTTCTGAGGAAGGGAAGTGAGAGGGAGTGATAGAGAACTGGAGTTCAATGAACTGATCTTTTGGAAATCAAACCACAGCTGTGTCAGAGCGAGTACATTCTTGCTGACTGCAGACAACATGTTAAAGTGAAAACATTCTAATGAAATGTGAGCTCCAGGAGTTCACACTCAAGAGTTTTCTCCTCTGCTTTTAGAAGAGAAAATATATTTATATGCATTGATTTGCCATGTGCTTCCAACAAATAACTAACACTTGTTGACAATCTGTTATTTGTTTAGAAGCCTGAGTGGATGGTGATGGTGTTTAAAAAAAAATCTTGTATAATATTACTTACACATGGAATCTAAAAAAGCCAAAGGAGCCTGACCAGGCAATGGCGCAGGGGACAGAACATCAGACTGGGATGCAGAGGAACCTGGGTCAAAACCCCGAGGTCGTCGGCTTGAGCTCAGGCTTATCTGGTTTGAGCAAGGCTCACCAGCTTGAGCCCAAGGTTGCTGGCTTGAGCAAGGGGTCACTTAGTCTGCTGTAGCCCCCCCCCCCAGTCAAGGCACATATGAGAGAGCAATCAGTGAACAACTAAGGTGCCGCAATGAAGAATTGATGCTTCTCATCTCTCTCCCTTCCTGTCTGTCTGTCTCTCTCTCCCTCTCTCTGTCTCTGTCACAAAAGAATAAATAAATAAATAAATAATATAAAAAGCCAGAAGGGTAAAAACAGAGAATACAATAGTGGCTGGCAGGGCCTGGGGAGTGGGGGTATAGGAAAGGTGTGTGAGGGTACAAACTGCAATTGATGATATGTAAGTAAGCCCTGGAGAGCCAACACGCACTGTCAGGAATCCAGAAACAGTGCTGTGAGATAATCATCGAGCTGCCTAAGGGGCCAGCTCATAATTATTCCCACTCCAAAGAAGAGGTGATAATTATGTGATATGTTAGAAGTGCTATCACTACAATAGCAATCATATTACAATATATAGATGCAGCACATCAATGTGTTGTAACACCTTCAAGTTATAAAATGTCATATGCAAAATATATTTCAATTTAAAATAATCAAGAAAAAGGAATTTAGTGGAGCAGATTTTTAAGGATGGAGAAGTCAGTGACAAACCCATCAGAAATAGTGGCAATGATAAAATTACATTAACAGATTCTATAATTCTGACCGGGTACTATTCTGTCACTTGGACTGAGAACTGCGCTGAGAATTGGTGTGCTTGATATGCTTGATATGTCATTCAGCCTTCATCTGTCTTGTTTCTGCCTTCATACTTGGCACTGCCCTCCACCTCGTTGTCCATGAGGGAACCTTGGACATCATCCTGGCCTCTTTCTCTAAGTGATCCCAAACGTCAGTCATCAAACCCTGCCAATAATCACTCTTAAAGTTCACTTCAGTTAACGAAGTTCTCTCCATCTTCGTTGCCACCGTCTCGCAATAACAAGAAAATTGGGTTCTGGTTTACATGGTTCCAGTCCTTTATCTCACTGCACATTCACACCTTTCCCACGGCTTCATGGTGAACTGACTGCGTTTCTTCACCCCCTGACATTGTGTTCACCCATGGAACTTATTTGACAGGTGCAGTATGAGAAGGCAGTATCCTTAGGACAGAACTTCCCAATGTAGCTTTCTCTGATTGCAGAAATGATGCATTATTTGTTTTCTCAAATACTGTATCAGTGACATGTGGTAATGGAGCGCACTTGAAATTTGTCCTTTACAGATAAATAATTGTATTTTTCACTTTAATTAATGAAAATAGGGTCGCGTGGTCACCTGTAGTGAGTGGATACCATGCTGGGCAGGATAGTGCTGCGAGATCGCATGGATTTCTGCTCGCGTTCTTGCCTTTCTGCTACCTCAGTGAGATGTACACATTCCTTGTGCCCACTGGTCTAAAAGGAATGTCAGGCACCTGGAGCAGAGCATCTCCTACTGAGCCTACCTTAGATGAACTGTCCTCCAACTGACTCGAAGTTACATCAAAGAGACTGTATTGTTGTTTTAAGCCACTAGGCTCGGGTTGACTTGTTATGCAGCAAATCTAACTGATAATGTGGGGTCTAGATGGTTGCCGACTCGTAACCTTTTCTATAGATTGGAATCAATGTGTTCTTTTCACACTGCAAGTTTAGTCTTACCCCTTCAAGGGCTTCCCCACTTTTCTCTTAATAAAATAAAACCTGTTCACATGGGTAAGTTCTTTTTTTTTAATTTATTTTTATTTATTCATTTTAGAGAGGAGACACACACACAGAGAGAGAGAGAGAGAGAGAGAGAGAGAGAGAGAAGGGGGGAGGAGCTAGAATCATCAACTCCCATATGTGCCTTGACCAGACCAGTGCAGGGTTTTGAACTGGCGACCTCAGTGTTCCCAGGTCGACGCTTTATCCACTGCGCCACCACAGGTCAGGCAGGTAAGTTCTTGATTACCATTTCTTTACTTCTTTCAGCTGCCACATACTTTTTTCTTTATCTTAAAAACCTCCTCAATGCCTATACTTTCCATACTCTAATTTCAACTCCTTTAGTTACGACTGACTCTCCCAAGAGTTAGCTTGACACCATGTATCTTTGCAAAACTTAGACTGACAATCCATTCCCCCCCACCCCCAACTGGGGAGGCAGCGTCTCCTCTTTCTGCTCCTGTGACACCCGGGAGTTATCCCATTAGAAATTCTCATTTCCTGCATCATAGTACGTATTTTTACTTGTCTCTCTTCCCCAGTATGTCATTAATTCCTGGGAAGGAAGAAGGATGACGTTAGTGATTTCTGTTCTAGAAGAGTTTCTAGGACATAGCAAGTATATATTAAGTTAGTTTTCAATCAATGCATATTAGGACTAGGGCTTAAATCCTCGTAATTGAAATATTGAGTTTGCTATCCGTCCTACATTGCAGTTGTCTCAACCATGCCAGACTTCAGGGCAAGATTGCAGGAAGGCACACAGAGGTTTAAACACCATATAATATGACACATATGCAAGACTGACCTTATGATTAGACTTGAACCATACACATTGTGTCTAGCATAAGCGAAGTTGGGGGTGATGCAGAAGGAAGTTAGAGTTTTACATCTGAGCGACTGCAGTTTGCTCCATCACTCACGAATCATATTGCCTTTGCTCCATAGTAAAATTAATTTGAACCTTGGTTTCTTCATCTGAAGCACTGATCATTTCTTCCTCTGAGAATTCATGTAATAGAAAAGGTAGAATTCAAACTGAACTCTTTGGCTCAGTGCATGAAAAACAGAAGGTAACCAAGATCTTTGTGTCTGCCGACGAGCTCCTTTTCAGTAGGAGCAAAAGAGGGTTTTGTGGTTTGGGCTTTCTCACCTGTGTGCTCTTTTCCCTGAAATCACAAGTCTTTTGTCTCCTTCTGCTCAATTTATACATTTTCACTCAGAGCCAAAATTAAACACAGGGGTGGTCAAAGATAGATTTACAATTATTGGTATGGAAAATTAGATAATAAATAAGAAATGATAATACAATAATAAATTTTGTGTTCTACATATTAGAACTGGAAGCCTACTTTCGCCTACTCCTGTATGTGGACCTTATAATAAACCCACGGATGCTCTTTTTGGCAAGATTCAAAGTTGTCTGCAAAAATCCTCCCCCTTGCACCCACCATGGTTTTCAGTCCCAATTCTCCAAACCTGTTTGCTCCCTTCAGAATGACCTGCTCCTCACTCCTTTTTGACCAACAGAAGGTTTCTCAGGTAGAATGTATAGTTTGGCTTTCAGTGCAAACAGAATTCCAGCCTTGTAACAGAAATAGCGTGGTTGTCACTGTTTCTAGTTATGAGGTGTTTAGTGTTGTTGTTATTGTTCTTTAACTAAGCATAGGATTTGAAGTAAAAAATCCTAGGTCTGTTTTTGGACACTATGCTCCTTATACACACTGGGTTGATTTTTAGTCTGCAACATATAAGCTTCAATTTCCCCATCTCCTACAGTAAGGGCAATCATGTCTAGATTAGAGGTTGTTCTGATAAATTGTTGAGTGATCATTCATGAAAACACCTCAAGTACTTGATTGACCATCCACATGAGTGAAATCTTACTTATTAGTGTGCTTCCCACAGACAGTGCTCTGTGTACTAACTACAGATCCTATCCCATCCTTGACTCCATACAAACACCCATGTCTTGACATTGTGGAGAGATGTGAATCATGTGTGGACTCTGTTACACCTGTTCCATGGAACACAGCAATCTGGCTTAAATGTCACAATCTATGGGAAGATGAACAGACTCCAGGGAATGGGAGAGGTGAAAGTTTTGTTTTCCTTTACCATCTCCTAGTATAATGGATGATCTATGCATTTGTTTATGCATTTACAGGCATAGATTTGAATACATGCACTAAATATTCACACCTTTTCCCCACTCATGCGATGATACACTACCCAATGCTGCTGCTTCTTAGAGAAAGGTGTTTGAACGAACATGGGCCATCCTTGATGTTCGTCTAAATTTTAACCTATCCACTATCACAGAGCAGACACCTCATTGAGAATGAGGCCCTCCCATGCTAGCAATGTGGCAACCTCAACTTTGGGCCACTTGCCCTTTCTCTGTTCTCCACTGGACCTGTGTTGCTCTGAGTCCTTACATATAATGACTGCCATACTTCTTTCCCAGGTTCTAATCTTGTCTTTCAGGTTTGAGACTTGGCTCATTGGTGACAATATTGGAAAAAATTTGGGAGCAAAGATTATTGGGGTAAATAATTCAATGTGTAAGTTTATACGAGCTTTGAAACGTGCAAATTCCCTTTCCACTAATAAGGAGCATTGAAATGGAAATTCAGACACCTGGGTCTAGCCATGATTCTTCTTCCCTTACCTAGCTGTTGGAACTTGCATAAGCCTAGTCAGCTTATTCATAAACAAGCCCACCACCTCAATCTCAGCTCCTTCCTCCAAGTTCCACTGTGGTTAATTGACTACAGTAAGCATGTGTTTTGTAATTGAGATTTAAACAATACATGCTTAATAGATGAAATATGTTTTTATAAAAATGTATTATTAATTTAGATATTAATTGTTACCAACTATTAGTTAATTAAATAGCAAATCTAGTTAAGTTAGATGACTAATAAAAAGACAATATAAGATCTTGTTATGAAAACTAATTTTTTCTTTCTTTCCTTCTCCCCCTCAATAGCCTTTCTTACATACCTTTATTATTCCTTTCTCTAAAAAATACTGCAGTACACATATTTAAGTCACAAGGCAGTGAGAAATATTGGTTCCGGGATTAAGAATAACTCACACCCAAAAAATGAGTCATTTGGGTTTACTGTGCACTTGATTTAAATAGATACTCAAATACTTAGACAGAGGGTGAGTGACATTCACATAAGAGGAAAACTGTGTCCCCTGTACTCCTACAAGCCATCATACCTCTTTGGAAGGTGGCTTCCAGACTGTTAGCCACCCCGAGGACCTTATCATCTTCCCTTTCACTTGATTCAATAAGCTTTCAGCCAGGAATGTCACAGTGTTTGCAATCTATGACCTGGTAAGTGTTTGGGCAGTGTTGGGTTTTCTAATTTTGAGAACACAGAGGCCAGGCAGTCCCCCTGGTCTCTGCAGCAGCACCTCTGAGACTTCCTGGATGCTGATGTGGGAAGGCCAGATCAGTCCTTGGGATCCCAGTGTCTGTGTCTTAAGGGTCTTCTTTATTTGTTCTTCCCTGTACACTCATGTATTGTAGCATCTGTCTACCTTCCCGCTCTCATCTTGTCTATAGTTCTTTGATCTGAAACTCAGGAAGAACAACAGGATTCTGACCTCCTATTATGTTTTCACTCCATAACCCAAAGCCATACCCTGTTAAATGAAGAATTTGTTTTCGGAACTTTCTACCCTCATGCTGTAGAAAGCAGTTTATTCTACCCATGGAATGATACTGCGAAGGCTCAGTTTCTGCAGTAAATTGCATCCTTGTCCACAATCACAAGAGTTGAGCTATTTCATCGACCCATATGAACGTTCAGCTTGTTGTGCCAAGTTTTGTGTCATCGTTAATTCTATGCCTCCTGCTCAGACTCACCTCCTTCCACTTCTTTAACACTATAATTCTGAAGGAACATGTATGTTTCTTTGTGTCCCAACAATCTAAGTTCCACAAGTGATAGAAAAGCATCTTAATTTCCTCATTGTGCTCTCCCAGTTTCTCACATGCTGCCTGGAACATTCTAAATACTCAATGAACAGAAGATGGACTAAAATGAACAAAACTGAAGCATGTACTCACTTTGCTCATATAGCAACCTCTGTTCTTAAACTCTGAAAACCCCTCTGAAGACAGGGATCTCATCACGCTCATAGTACATCTTCCAGGCCTAGTATAATACTTGTCATATGTAGGGTTTCCATAAATATTTTATACCTTAATGAGTAAACCCATACACAAGGAAATCTGGTGTTTGCTCTGCTAGCTCAACAGGAGGAACACAAAAGTGGCAGCTCCCTTATGGGGCATTTCTCCCCGCATGAGTTCCAGCAAGGACAAGGCTTTGTGAAATTAGTCAAAAGACTTGGCGGGTGTCCCTTTCCCTGACAGCCCGCTGTGAAACGACTCCCTGTTCCCTTCATTGCCACCTTCTTCGAAGGGAACACTCTCACTCTTGAAGATATTAATATTTCCTAGAAGTGTGCACTCTCTGACCTCCTCATAAAGGGAGAAAACTGTCTTTTCTAAGACAAATATTTGACAGCTTCTTTGGATCACAAATGAAGCTTGAGAAAGCCTTGCACAAAAATGTTCCTGAGGACAGGAATCATTTTCCTGGTCAAGAAGTGAAGTGGGTCTATATTTTTTTCTAAATATTGTTCTCAGTGAAAATAAATAAATAAATAAATAAATAAATAAATAAATAAATAAATAAATAAAGTTTTGTTGGTTAAATTCTATCCTGGAAAATAGTAGAGAATTTTTTTTTTTAGTCACTTAAAGATGTTCAGTTCCTCAAAGATTTTGGCCATGCATGATTATCCCCTTAATTACCCATTTTTATTTTAATATATAATGTGCTGTATTCCTCCTCAGACCTGACACATAGCCTCTTGTTATTTCAGCAAGTGTATCTATTGATATTAAAATGTGTATATCGCCAAATGTACATCTATAAACACGCACACATGCACGAGCATGGAGTTAGGAGTATAAGTTGCTGCCAGATATTGTACAAAGCAAGCAAACTTATTACAAACACGTCGCTATCCGTGTGATTTCAGCGAGTCACTGCGGTACCACAAATTGTGACTCAAGTACATTGAGGTGAAACTAGTTACTTCTGAAATATTCAAAATTAAAATTGGCAACTCATAGTAACTGCTTGGTTCAGTGACACTTTTCTATGCTCCTCTACCTTCATTAGCACAAAAATAAGCAACAGAAATAAATAATCAAAAATAAATATTCTATTTTTTATTTATTTAATTTTTTAATTAGAGAGAAAGAAAGGGAGATGAGAAGCATCAACTCGTCATTGTGGCACTTTTAGTTGTTAATTGATTGCCTCTCATACATGTCTTAATAGAGGGCGGGGCTGCAGCTGAGCCAGTGACCCCTTGCTCAAGCCAGTGACATTGGGCGCAAGCCTGTGACCTTGGGCTCAAGCCAGTGGCCTTGGGCTTCAAGCCATGACCATGAAATCATTTTAATGATCCCATGCTCAAGCTGGAAACCGGAAGGTTTCAAACCTGGCACCTCAGTGTTCCAGGTCAATGCTCTATCCACTGCACCTGTCACCAGTGGTCAGGAAAAAAATAAATATTTCAATAAAGATTTGGTTGTGTTGACAAGGACTATATTTTCTTGTGCATGTCTTACTGACATTCTTAAAATTATTTCTTAGACCATGGCTATGCAAAACAAATCAATAAATAAAACAGATAGCTTAAAACAAACAACAGTGATAACAAAAGCACTTTCATACATATGGTAGACTGTGTGGTAAATAGATTTAAGTAACCATTTAAAAATATTAACACTTCTTGTCCTCTCTACTTATTCAGTTCCTCCCTGTAAATCAAGGTCTCTTCCTATGTAATCTCCTCCCAAAAATCTCCCTGATGCCGAGTGATGTTATTTTAAATTTTGAATTCCTCTTCTTTTTTCTTTTTCTTTTGTAAGCATTAGTTTTTATTCAAGTGCAACGGTGACAAAACATAAGGTATTAGGCCAGAACAAATAAAGAAATTGGACTCCTTGTAGCAGAAAAGACAAAATCAGGCTCTTGTTCCTCAAATGTATTACCTACCCCCTCCTCACCCTCCCAATGCCCCCAAGACACCTCCTAAGAAACTTAGAATGACAGAGCATGTTGTAAATAACGTATGTATGTAACCTTCTTACAATTGGGCTTACTTTTCTCTAACTCCTGTGGACCTACCTCATGATGTCAATAAGTTTCTGTTCTCTATTATGTTCACTTATACCCAAGTCTATGCTTCCGAGTGAAGAAAGGAAGATTCCTGTAGAATTCAGCTTTATATTTTAACCGTACAATGCAAAACACCAGGAAAATGAACTATCTGTAGATGGCCAGGTAAATATTACTTGCTAATTAAAGCTAGTGTGAATAAGATACAGCTATATTGAATAGGTGAGTTTTTGGTGGAACCCAGCCATGGGAGATATTGTTGATGCTATTCACATATCGAGGGTGAACTGATAGGCAACACAAATAAACTGGAGTGAGTGACATAAGGCAGCTGCACTTTACAAAGAATTGAAAAAAAGTCTTTATAGTGGCAAAAGTAATGGGGAAAAATAAGGGTAAGATCAGTAAAGACATTATTTCTAACCCATATACCTATTTAGTAGATGTCATTAGGCTAAATATCTTCAAATCAAAATTGTGTATGGTATGTATTCAACAACGCACATTATTTTCCTTCTAAGTTTACCCATATGTAATAACAGCCAACAGGAATCTCTCTGCTACTTACTGCAGAGCAGCTCTGAGGTGAGAAAGTATTGCACGATGGAAGCTCTGTATAAAGTAAGATTAACATTAGTTTAAATGTTGATTCTTACAGATTCATAAAACTCAAACAGACATGAAGAGTTAAACTATCTCACATACATGAGACACATTATAAGACTGATTTTCTATAGAGCTCTTTCGTAAAAATGAGGTAGGCTGTTACGACGATTTAGGCAAGAAATTAGCCCTTTCCAGAAGTGGACATTAGATTATGGAAGAATAAGTTGCTACAAGAAATCAGAATCACTGACCAGGCGGTGGCGCAGTGGATAGAGCGTCGGACTGGGATGCGGAGGACCCAGGTTCGAGACCCGGAGCTTGCCAGCTCGAGTGCAGGGCCATCTGGCTTGAGCAAAAGCTCGCCAGCTTGGACCCAGGGTCTCTGGCTCCAGCAAGGGGTTGCTTGGTCTGCTGAAGGCCCACGGTCAAGGCACAGGTGAGAAAGCCATCAATGAACAACTATGGTGTTGCAACGGCAACGAAAAACTAATGATTGATGCTTCTCACTTCTCTCCGTTCCTGTCTGTCTGTCCCTATCTATCATTCTCTCTGACTCTCTCTCTGTCCCTGTAAAAATAAATAAATAAATAAAAATTAAAAAAATAAATCTTTAATAAAAAAAAAGAAATCAGAATCAACTGTTACAAATATGACTAATTAAGAGAAGTAACTATTGATATAATAATCAACAAAATATATATTAACTTGAGGGAAAGCATTTGATACATCAAAATAAGAATATTATTTTCAATTACGGCAGGCAAACATCTCCATAGAAAGATCCATCTTGGTTTTAACTCAGTAAATATTAAATATTATGCATTTAATGAATTGAGTTATAACATATTTTGTATAAAATCATGTTGTTATTGAGGATCAAATGCAATTAGACTGTAAAAATTGGGATCCATTTTCCCTGGTGTATAGAAGGGATGGTCTCACTTTAGAACTGCCTGCTTAGTTTCTTGGACAGAATGAACTCTAGTCCGTAGAAGAACAAACACACAATCCAGAAGACCTGAAAAACAAATCATAACTATATCTCCAAAGTATCCAGTGTATACCCCTGTAAAACTGAGATAATCATTGCTTAATCTATTGCACAAAATTTTAGCTGTACTATAAATAATTATCTGAAATTCTTAACTCAGTGGACAACATATCAATGCACTCTGTGACGGCTGATTATTTCTGTTGTCATTTTATCCTATGTATGTCCTATCATGATCTGCCTTTGGCTTCCTTATGCAATGGTTTCCATTGAGGTATCCAGATGCCAATAAAATTATACTGAGTACACCTAATGTTTAGAGTCTTAGAAGCTTTTCTCATTATGTTTCTCTGATTAAAACATTGTCCCACATGTCAAATGCCCCAATTCTCCCCTTAATTTAAAGCCCCCGTCAAACTCTAGGTCTTTAATGAAGCTTTCATTAACTACTCCATCTGGACATAATTGCTTCCTCCATTAGGGTTTTGTACACATTTTCTAAACATCCCTTGCCACTTTTCCCTCACATGAAGAGGAAGTATGATGGTGTTAAAAGTAACGGAGACCTGTCCCTACAACGCGGCTCCGTCGCACGCCAGTTGTTGGTTCCTTCACAGGCAGCATGATATCTTTGCACCTTCTGGTATCAATTGGGTAAACTTCCATATATATATATATATAATGTACACACACACATACACATATATAATATTATTTATCCATGTGCAGTTCCTTGTTATATTTCACCTTATTCTTTGCTCAAAGCCAAAACCGTTGTAAAATATCTACTTTGCATTTGGGGTCTTGGTAGCCCTATCAGAAACCAACTGGCAAAAGCATTGAATCATAGATGCCCTCTTGTATTACTTTATAACTTATATAAAACATAATAATTTAAGTTATAGCTCATATTTATTGTATATCAGACACTCTATTAAGTGCTTAAGATATGTGATATTAAATTTTCAACAGTCTTATGAATATATTATTTTTTACATAATTAACAGGTAAGAAAAATGAGGCTTGGAAGGGCTCATGCTCTTAACCAACACGTGTGTGCATATTCACACACAGATGTCGGATTATAAAGAGGATGTTTTTAACTGCTATCACATGGGTACTTTTATGTTATTTTAAAAAATATTTGGTCTTTCATTCTTGGTAACTGAGGGAATTTCCTTTGTACAGTCCAATAAATTTCTGATTGGTCATTGGATATTCTTTATTTATTTACCTCCTAAAGTGTAGAACTATATGGAAAATTGGTTACAGCTCACAATTAGATTGATTTCCAGTAAGAAAAGAAGTGACCACTAGAACTAACCAGTATCTTATGAGTTTTGTGTGGTATGAACCTCTTTAAGGACCTAAGGGATTCATGTAAGGGCTAGATGCTAAAGAGCCATGTGTGTCACCCCCGAATTTACCCTTAACTCCAAAGGCCATTGGAAACATCTGTAGAATTTTAACTTTGATTGTTACTTACAGTGGATAAGAACTGAAAGTTTGAACATAATAAAAGCTCCATAATCTTTGTTGTATAGATGAGTAATATATACATGTGAGGACTATATATATATGTATGGATTAGATATTCAATCTATTGTTACCTTGATATGTCGAGGTATCAACCTTTACTTGAAAGCTGCTATGCAACAGGTGTTTTGTATAAATTATCTTAATTTTCTCACCATCCCTGTAAAATAATTGCCATCATTAATTACTTTATATATGAGAGAAATTATCTAATCTATAATTAAAGCTACCAACTTTCCTGGTCCTGACATCTTTGCTTTGTTTTACAACTTACAGAAGATTGGAATGCTTCTGTGGTCTCTGGGCAAGGAATAAATCATCCCTGCTCTAAAGCTTGACAAGAAAGATAAGGCAGATATATTTCTTTTTATTTATTTATTTATTTTTAGATATTTTGAATCTTATTATTTTCTTTTTCTATTACAGTTCATATTTAATATTATTCTGTATTTGTTTCAGGTGCATAGCATAGTAGTTAGATAATTATATAATTTACAATTAAAACTTTTTATTTGTTAATATTTAGAGAAAGAGAGGAAGGGAAAGAGAGAGAGAGACAGGAGCATCATCCTCTTCCTTTATGTGCCCTGACCGGGAATTGAACCAGTAACCTCTGCACTTTGGGACAGAACTCTAACCAACTAAGCTATCTGCTAGGGTTACTAATTTTAATGTGATGATCAGGGACTTCTTCCTTGACCAGGTACTCTATTACTGAGACTATAATGGAAATATTTGCATGTGACTGTGACCTAGCAGGTTTTAGTCCCAGTTCATTAGGTAACAATAATCTTATTTACCATAATGCTAATATATGCCCCTAGGGCAGGGACACCTTGAAAAGAACATTGAGCGTTGACTTCATGAATGAAAAAGGATTGCATGTGGGAAAAGTTCTGTTCTGACTCCATATGCTTGATCTTTAACTGATCTGCGTTGTTCAGAAAGAGTGATCACATTGACTGTTGGGGTGAAACCATAGTCACAGGATCACATTTTTATGCATTAAGCATCTGGACTATGACAGGGTAAATCTTCAAATAATTGTTTCGGTAAATTAGGCAGTGTGCTTATATGAAAAGGGCACTGGGTTTTGGCCTTCGTCTTGGACATGCCCTGAGCTAGCTATTTGTGGGACCCTGAGATAGTTATTCTGTCCATTTTTTTTCCAACTATTCATATTTCCAATTGAGGAGGGTGGATTTGATCCTTGCTGAGGGTCCTTGTGGCCATATGTCTAAACTAATGATCCACTTAGTGACAATTACAATATAATAAGTACACTCTTACCTAATAATCATGTACTAAGATGATTTCTAAGACTTTATCATTTATTACAATTACTCTTTTAAACCTAGCAGAATTCTAAAAATTAATTGTTATTGATTAAAAATAACTTATGTAAATAATACAGTCTTGTGTATGTTCTTACAGATATGCTTCCTTCGAGAGTTTCTGAGTTTAACTAGGAATGTTAACAGACAAGTCTAATACAAGAGGCCACTGTTTTATAAATATTTATACTCTGAGTGCCTTGAATAATGCCTGGCTCATCACATTCAGTTGGTTTTAGATTGTACAGCCAAAACAGCCATCTTAACAAATGTGTTTAATAAATAAAAAGAAAAGAAAAAGATTTTGAACTTCTGCATTTTAGCTTGGGGGTTACTCCTGCTCTTCTATGTTGTCTATTTTTAGCTACCTCTTTTCATATTTTCTCTTGGTCTCTATTTTCCTTTGGCATTGTCTCTTTTCCAGTGTCTAACCCACTCTGGACATGGGGATACGTTTTAAACTGGGCACCCTGCTAGGACCTGGCTCCCTCCTAAGGTGTTATCTCTGACAGTGGCTTTCTAGATTGCAGGTCTTACATTCATGGAAGATGGTGGTCATTTTCCACTCCTTCCTTGAGTCTCTGGAATCTCATTAAAATTGAATTTCATTTCTTTTAATGCAAATAAAATGATAATATGCTAAAGACTCACTAGGGATGAAGATTGTAAGAGTCAAGAGTAAGAAATGTTTAATCATGGCTGAAGAAATATTCTCCGAAGAGTAACATTGGTGCTAAGAACTCAAGGATTAGAAGGGTTCATTCTCAGAAAACCTAGAGTCAAAGACTGAGAACCTACTTATTTTTTTAAAATTCTTTTTATTTATTCATTTTAGAGAGAAGACACAGAGTGAGAGAGAGAGAGAGAAAGAAAGAGAGAAAGGGGGGAGGAGCTGGAAGCATCAACTCCCATATGTGCCTTGACCAGACCAGTGCAAGGTTTTGAACTGGCGACCTCAGTGTTCCCAGGTCGACGCTTTTATCCACTGCACTACCACAGGTCAGGCTGAGAACCTACTTATTGAGAGACATGTGTTTGGAGCACAGGGGAAATAGGAAAAGCTAGCACAGCGAACTACAGCAAGCATGGAGAGTAAATATGCTTTCAACCAAGTCAAAGTGTAGATGAAGACTAGCGCACAGAAGGCTTTGAAGAACCTAGAGTTCTTTAGGTTTTATTATAAGTATCATGGAAAGTCATGCAATAAAAAGTCTTAAGATAAAAGTCAATGATTAAGAGCCACTAGTGACTTTGCCTTAACTATTGATTAGGGCCTTAGGTCATAGTTAGTTGATATCTCACCCATGTTATAAAATATATTGATGTCCAGGAATAAATTTGATAGAAAGGCCTGCCCCTTGGATATAAATATGAAATTTGGCTCTGTGAACTGTTTCTTTCTCCTCACCTATAATTTCTAGATCCAAAATACAGAACAAATTCTGGTGAATTCTTTGAAAGCCATGTCAACAGAAATCTCTTTTTATCCCGTGGTACATGGATGCCCAGGTTGTGAGTCTAAAGTTCATGAACTTGGAGGACATGAGTCCAGAGATGGCCAGCTTCAAGTGTGGAATAGATGTGACCATGACCAGATGGCTAACCAAGGAGGCATGCTCAGTAACCATGGTCATTGGGAAATGTTCCAACAATAAGCATCTTTGAGAGGGAGTCTCAGACAGTACCATGAGAATTTGCCCCTTCTTCCCATGTCAAAGTCTCCTATTCATTCTACTTACAACTTCAGAAGAACATTGATGAGGTTTCTATGCTCAGGTTTTGATTATCCATCTGCCTAAATATACACATTTTAATTATCTTTATCTAGTTGGATATTTCTCATATTATTCCTTGAGCATAGCTCATACATTTCTGTTTGTGGTAAACTAAACCCCAAAGAGACCCACATTCTAATTGCTAGAACATATGAATATCCTATCTTCTGTGGCAAAGGGACTTTGCTGATGTGATTAAATTGAGGACCTGGAGATACAGAGATGAACCATGTGAGCTCAGAGCCATCACAAGGTTAATAATAAAGGAAGACAGAGGGTCAGAGAAGGAAATGTGACCATGGGAACAGGGATCAGTGAATGAGAGAAAGATTTGAAGATACTGTGTTAATGGCTTTAAAGATGGAGGAAGGGGCTGCAAGCCAAGGCCCAAAGGCAGCCTCTCAGTGCTGGGGAAAGCGAAGGAGGGGTTGTCCACTAGTCTTTAGAAGGAGGTAGCCATGGTGACACTTTATCCTTAGGTCAGGGAGACTGACTTTGATGGTATGACCACAGGAAATACAAGATAATACATTGTTTAAACCACTAACTTCCTTATAAATTGTTACAACAGCTATAGGAAATTAATTCCCTATCATTTCTCTCCTGTTTAGCCTTTGATTCCATTTCTGTCCATGTGGTTAGGGGATTACTCATTTGACAGCTGATCTTGGACTACAATGGTGTCATATCGTTTTTATTTTGTACTTATTTTATTATACGTACTCCATCATCAACTCTAACATTTTAATTATACACCTTCTTTTTTTCCCAGGATAACTTGTTTGCAGCCTAAGGGATGAGGAGCTGGCAACGGGCTATGGCCCTAAGGTCCTTTCACCTAAAATAAGTTGTTCCAGAAGCAATGTCAGAAGGAATGGGGACTGATGCTCAGAACCACTGATACATGGAGCTGACTCTCACTCACCAGGAGATGCAAATCATGGGCCAATGGCTAAAGGGTCAATTATTCACTCTGAGAGCAACTCAATAACAGGAGTTGGGATGCCAGACATAAGTTAAAGTCTCAAGGAAATCAATGGAGAGACAGGGGGCACTTCCAGGAATGTAGGCTAGGAAGCTGGGTGGTGGGAGTATCCTAGGGAGAAAAAAAAATACACAGAACAAAAGACTAAGTAAGGATCAGGTGTCAGCAAGGAATTAACCCGAGGGCAATCATAAAAGAAGTAGTGCCTGTCCTGAGACCAAGGATGAAGTCCATTGAAAAGATAAATTAAAGAGATAACATATCTTTCCTTCATGACCATAATTTTTTAAAAATATTTAAAGAGGCTAAGACTCTTAGCAGTACACAGAACCATGCCTGGTTCCTCAAAACCCAAGTATTCTCTGCTATCTCACTGTTGTTACGTAACAGGCACACATGCCCACTGGGTCAAAGGAAGTATAATTTCTTCGGGAGTGGAGTTACATTCAGGAAAGTTTAGAGTAAATATTAATGAGCTGTAGTGACTACTCTTACTATTAATGTCTTATTATTAAACATCTGCTTATCGCATTAGCAATCCAAGCATGAAACTGAGGACCTCTCAAACAAAAATGAGATATTAGCCTAAAAGTGCAGCTGCCATATGTTAAGTCATAGCTGGAATAATGTAGTGTCTGAACCATAATATTTAGAGCAAAGAGTGAAATCTTCCAACTCAATCCAATTTTAGTGGAAATAGATGGGTTTTTTTTTTTATCAATACCAATTAGAAATAAATACCCTATATAACTTAATCTCTTTCTCAATGGATCAGACATTCATTTCAGCCGAGAGTTTAGTGCCAGCAATTCAATTAAAGGAAGGGAAGGAAAGAAGAACACGTTGTCATAAACTATAGTATTTGAAATGGCTTAATAAAAGGAATTTAATCTCAAAAGTGTTTTCCCCTCCAATGTGCAAGTTTTAATTACTTCATTTTGTATTAAAAGAACTTGTTAAGAATGTCTAATTGCCACTTGCAACTGAATCATTGTTCTAGAATCACTGGGTTTGGCCTGTCTGTAAAGCACTTTGTGGGTATTTATAGGTCCTACAGGAAAGCAAAGCAGAGGAAGAGCGTGGAGATTAGTCCTGCGCGTCTGGAAGGCAGGAGAGGACCAGAACCCGGGGGGCGGCGACAGGGGGTGGGACAGGGAACTGCGTATGAATGACTTACTGTTGGAAAGCAGAAGGCATTAGGTCAGTGCCCAGTACATACAACAGCTTTCTTTTATCTCTCAAAAAACTGGGTTTAATTAGCTAAGAGAGATGGAAATCATTGCGATCTATACATAAACCAAGTAAAAGGATGGTGGGGTGCTTTTTATATTTAGGTTTTCTTTCTTCTCCTGTGTTCATTTCTGTTTTTTACATATTAAAAACAATCAAAGGTAAATAAAAATAAATCACCCACAATCTCATGATCCTAACCAATATAATAGTTTTCTTCTTATGTGATTACATATTCACGGCTAACGATTCAGAAGAATTGAAACCAGAAGGAGGTCAATAGTCATTTACTGCACAAAGATGAAATCTGTTTGAGGAAGATATTTATGGTTTTGAACTGCTTTTTTGCTTGTTTATGACCTTCATGAAAGCACTGTGGCATTACCTGGGACAGCCACCGCCCCAAGAAATGCTGGAAATATACCACAGGTGGGGTCACGGGTAAGTGAATAGCTGTTATTTCTGAGGGTGCACTCAGCAAACCACCCAGGAATGATGCTCAGGGAGCAGCATTCTGAACTTGAGGAACCATCATGAATTTAAAGGATAGAGGAGGAGGAGGAAGCTAGGCTTTTTCAGAGAGGGGTTACTATGCAAGGAAAATGCCCAAGTCCTTATGGAAGTGATCAAGCATACTAATCTAGGTATCTTGACCAAAAGGGAAACCAGTGTTTAAAGTAGGAGACCATGGATACAGCTTATCTGTTGTGCTGAACAAACTCTCCAAGGGAAAAGGTCAGTATGATAGCAGCCTAAGCTTCAGGACTAGCAACATTAGGTATTCTGTGACTGATGTATACATGTGTGTTGAGAACTGGCCTGGGCAGATCTGAGCTGGCACATTGAATGTTCTTGATAGTGACAGCTATCTCCTGCCCCTGGTAGAGGTAAACCCCATGAGGACAGAGAGTTTTGTCTATTTTGTCCACTGCATTATCCTTAATGACTAGAACAATGCCTGGAATGTGGTAGCTATTTAACAATTATGTGCTGAAGGAATTAATAAATCAATTAGGCTGAAATATGTTAAGAGTGTCACATCACTAGATGCTCAGCAAAGCTTGGGGTGACAGGGCAAGCACAGGAGGTGAAATGCAAGGACCTGGCTTCTCAGATCCTTTGTTCAGTAGGTACAAGGTCATGGACTCATTAACAAGTTTCTCTCCACCTAAGCTTTCTTGTTGACAAACCAGAGTTCTGACTCCAGTCCTGCAGGTCTGGGGCTGTACCTGATGCCATTGCTCAAGCTCTGTGGCTCATCAGACACTGCTTAACCTCTGTTGTCACATGCTCCATTTCCCCTGAGGGACATACGTGTACACATCCCATGTACTTCAGAGGATTGCTATGAAGATGAAATGCCTTGGAACATGTTGGGAGATTTTTACATCATGCCTTACCTGCTGCAAACTGCAGTTTTTTATTTTATTAGTAAGATCATTTATAATTAATTATAAATTGGATAAACACAGGTAATGCCCATGGGCTCCTTATCGAACTCTGTACACCTCATTTAAGCTCCGCCTTCCTGCATGGTTAATTTACTGTTGGTTTCCAAACTGTGTCAAACTCTGTGTGCAAGTCATTGTGTGCAAGCAGGACAATGACTCCCCACCCCCACCCCCATTATTTCATCTTCTACCACCAAGTGCAATTCTCAGTGCTTGGAGGCATTTAAAAGATATTTACTGATGAATGAATAAAAGGCAGTGAGAACACAAACTGTGATAAAGGTTATAAAGTATTTTAATGAAGCCCTAAAACAGAAATTGTTTTTTTAAATTATTGTTCAATTACAGGTGACATACAATATTATATTAGTTTCAGGTATAAAGCATAGCGATTGGACAGTTATTATCATTTATGAGAACACTTTCTTATTGCTTGGAAACTTCTAAACCAACAAGATCTTTCTTTCCCTTTACAATTCCCTCAGCCATGGTGACAGCAGTAAGTATATTTATTGGAGCTCAAAAGAGTCTTATGGAAAAGAGGGGAAAGCATGTCTCTGCATGGCCAGCAGTAAACAATACATAGTTTTGCTTTCAAGATGATGTGGGGTCCACTGAAAATAAATGGGGAGGCAGTGATGCACAGCCTGGGCAGGTACCGTGGTCCAGTTGATGATTTATTCGTCTATTCAAAGATACTTGCTACTCACACTGTTCACCGGTTCTAGGCTGTGCACTCAAGCTGCAAAGATAAAAGTCCCTGAAGGCTTAAACAAATGGTAAAGTAAGGCAAGGGCAGACATAAGCAATTACATAAATGACGTTAGAGATAGAGGGGAGAAAAGTGTTGAGTCTGCCTACAAGGAGGCTAAGAAAACTAAGCAAATGCTTAAGTTAAGATTCAAGAATGAGTAGGATATTCCCAGGTGTTCAAATTGGGTCAGATATCTCCATCAGCCTGAACAGCATCTGCCAAAATTACAAATGTGTGAAATCATAGCACGTGTGAGGAGCTATGCATAGGTCGGGTTCATTGACATGTAAACACGTGGGAATGTGTCAGGTGAGTGACATCTAGTCGGTACTAGAATGCTTCTGGAGGGGGTTTTAGCTGGAAAAGAATTGTGCTGTCCTACTGGAAGGGCACACTACTAATGCCTATGGTGTGAGAATAAAGGATGCATTTACTTTGATTTGACAAGCTCTAGAGATAGTTGATGGTAGAGTCGTAAGAAGTAAGAAAGAAGTTCTTGTTAAAGGTTGGCTATTTCAGGAGACAACCATTGAAGCAAAGTGATGGCAGTAAAGAGGGAGAAGCGAGGGTACAGAAGCAGAACTGATAAGACTTGGTAACTGCTGGGATACAGGAAATAGAACTTGGAAGATTGCTTTGTGTTATAGATTAGATCAGCTCTGGGTAAAGATAATATAGCTAGATCTTCCTTAGGGACTTACCTTCCGCATTAACAAAATACCATGGATTTGATTTCTGAGAGAGAAAGAGAAAGAGAGAGAGAGAAAGAGAGACACACACACAGAGAGAAAGCCCGTATCTGAGCTCTGGTTTCTCTCTTCTTAAAGGACACTAACCCCATCATTGGGAACCCACCTCATGACCTCATCTACACTTAATTAGGTCCCAAAGATCTCACCTCCTAATGCCATCACACCAGGGGGAGGTCAAGTTTAAGCGTATGAGTTTTGAGGGGATACAGATAACTCCACAATAATGACTCATTGTTGCTGGCCTTTAAAATGCTGTGCACTCTGGGCAAAATCTCTGTAAATTGAATCAGTGAGAAATAATAGTACTGACACCACCTCTCCATTAACGGTTCTCATTGTGGAAGGCCAGGAACTAGTTTTTTTCTACCCAACCATAATCACAGCTAGTTCTTTGGACTATAAATCTTGAAAATATTATTAAGAGCACAAGGACAATTATCAGGAGGTGAGACTCACCTCAGTGCTGACTGACAACAATGGCCCCAACTATATTTATGATATGGCTTTGGCTGTGATCTCTTCCTCAAGAGATCACTGCCTGCTTTCCCTAAGTCTTATGCTCTACCCTTCCGTCAGTCCTGTGAGCTTTCAAAATTCTTTCACTAAATTCTGGTCTTGCTTAAGATAACCTGATTTGATTTCTCTTTTTTACAACCAGGTTCTTGCCTCACATGGTCCTCATTTTTTTTTTTCAGATACCCGCATGAGCTCCAATTTGCTGGAAACTCCCATTAATTGATGCCCAAAATGTAATAGCCTTTCTATCATAGTCTTATCAGAAAGAATAAATGACTGGAACAAAACCAACATTCTCCTTATCTGAATAGTTTCAACACCATTACAGCACTGATTTCAAATCGTGGCACAATCTTATTCCTGCTTCCTGTGTTAATCTGCTTTCCTGTACTATGATTCCTACGGGATCTCAATAGCACTCACATTCCCAATTTCTGACCTTTCTCTTCTCCTTCTTTCCTCTATGATGTGCTTTTCTGGATCTCATCTCTGAATCTGTTTTCATAGCTATGCCAGTCATATCAAATGAAAACTCAGATCTGTAAGGCTTTCAGCCTTAGATAGCAGCTCAATAGAAATAAAACAGGCGTAAGACTGGAATAAGACACAAGTCTATTCCCTCACACACTCTAGGACTAGCCCAGACCCTGAAAACTAATGGCTTTGAAAGCTGATGGGAATGGTCCAATCTGTACACGTGGTCCATTGACAACGAAGAGTGAAGTTCTGAGCTGAGCACAGACTTCTTTGACTCTTCAGCCAGAAGCCTCCCAACAGATATGACATGTCTGCCCATGATAATGAAATTTAATGGCCAGAGTTTATCGAAGGCTGTCTATGTGCCAGGCATCCTCCTTTGCGATGAGATTTTGCCAGGAGAAATACAGGCCAGGTCTTATACTCATAGAACAGACACTCTAATAAAGGAGAGATGGAAGAACCTGATAAATAAATAACATGACTTCAGTTAGTGTCAAGCGATAGAAAGATAAGAAAGATGGCAATAGAATAATACCAGACTTGATAGAGAGCACATCTTATTTGAGTCTAATGAGGTTTGGTCACTGTGAGAGGCGACATGTAAACAGAAATTTGAATGCTCAGGAGAAACTCACCATCTCGAAACAGAAGTCTCCCCCATGTACATGCAGAGCCTGTAAAATGGGTGATAGCTTATTATTATTGTTCAGCCAGAAAGCCCTTGTGGCTAGAGAATTACAGTTGAAGCAGCTCTCAACATCAGAGAACAAAATTTTTGTCCTGTCCTTTTCCAGGAAGACATGGTAAGCTCTCCCATGCCAGCTTCTGTCACATCCTGGGCAGTTCTGTGAGGGGCACGTGACACCTTTAAATGACTTGACACAATTGACAGGAGGCCAAGGTAGCAATCAACCACCTCCTCAGAAGGAGAGGCAAGAGAGAGAAATGCAATGATTGTGTTCCAGAATTCAGATTCCTAGTGTAATACTTAACTTAGTAGTGGGTCATGGTCACAGTCTCTGTGGAAACCCTAGAATGAACCTGTTAGACCTACCTATCTAACATGAACTGGCCCCCAGATCAAAAGCCAGAGGTCTGGTTGTACTAAAAAGTGTGTGTGTGTGTGTGTGTGTGTGTGTGTGGTGATAGGTGCTTCTTAGCATCACTTGGACAGCTCAGCTCTCCTTGTCAGAAACATCTGATGCTGAAGGCGCACATCCTTGAATGAATCTAACTAGATCTAGCTTCCTACAGATAAACTGGGGCCCTTGCCCAAACCCGTAATGCATGATGTCATCATCTCCCTTAATCTTGTTTTCCTTGTGTCGGACACTGTATTAGATATTATGTTGGTATATATTGTATTTCCTCATTTAATTACCATAAGATAGTTTTTAACATACATTGTATAGATCAGTGGTTCTTACCCTGGGTTCTATCAAACCCTAGGGGTTCGATGAGTCGGTCTCAGGGGTTCGGAGAAGCCTCTGCCGCGGAGGCCAGAATAAAGTAATACCGTCATTTGTTGTGAGTTCATGCACTTTGTTGGTTTTGTTCTTTGAGCAAGGTGATGTTCATGCACGGCTCATTTTGTGCACCAGTAAAAAAATATGTACCTATGTCTTGAATTGGGGGAAAAATCATATTTTATTTATCACTAAAGAAGGGTTCGGTGAATGCGCATATGAAACTGGTGGGTTCGGTCCCTCAAAAAAGGTTAAGAACCACTGGTATAGATGTTTTCTTTTTCTCTCTAAATCACACACCATATAAAGGACAAAGCAAGATTTCACTTTGGAGCTATCTTTAAAATATAGGTTCTCGTGAACATACCCTTCAACCTAATTGCAAAAAGAAAGATTGGCTTTGGTGAAAGAGAAACATTACCTAGGTATTCACATAAGGCACAGAGGTATAAACTCCGGCTCCTTTTTGCACGCACATTTATTTGCATTTTTCCAAATGTGCCTAGTTATTTATATTTAAGTTCTCCCATTGGAGCAAATCATTTTGCCTTTTGTGCCAAGCTGCAGAGTTGGCTCATTTCATGAATTTTTGTCTTCTGAGAAGAACAACACAACTGGAATTTCATCTGTATCAACAGTCAGCTGCCAACTCTCAGAGATCATGGACAGTGGATCAATTTTAACTTACAGCTGATCTTGAAAGCCCATTTACATAGTGTTAATTAAGAAGCAAAATATGGGACTGGGAATGTAGTGGAATGTGAACGGTTTTAAACTAATGAAGTACTCGAAGCCCTTTCCCCACAAAGCCAGGCTATTGGATGTGAAGTCCCTTTACATTGTGTATCATTAGTTTGGCAGACTGAAGGACCATCATTAGGATCCCAGTGTAACACGAGGTCATGCCCATCTAAGATAATATTCTTTACTACCTTGCGCTTAGTTTTCATAATGCTCAACTCACTTGTGCCCCTTTTTCACTATTTTTGTCCCCTATACTCGTAATTCCATGGAGTAGAATCCATGTCCACCATATTTGTTTGTGTACCCACACAAAAAACATCAATTCAGGCTTATGGTTGGTGTTTAATAAATACTTGCTTCCATCACTGAGTGACAAAATAACTATACCAATAAAGGAAAGAATCCCATTTATATAGGCAAAGACATCCATGTCTTCAGGAATGCATCCTTGAGTCTTTAAAGGAGACAGCAAACAAAAATCACATGTGAGGATGTTATTTCTGATTTTACAAGTCCCAGCATTTCAACTTCAGGTTTTGAAGCTGGTACGCTTGGGATGACCGTTAGATCCTGTCTCCTCTGGGTCAGCATCTTCTCATTCATGCCTGCATCTGCCCTTTCGTCCTCATTTTCTTGGGGTTGAACCGCTGGCTGTTCTTTGTAATAGGCTTCCTGAGGACAAAGACCATCTCATTTCACAATCTTGTAACCATTCAATACAGAAGAACTCTTAAACACTTCTATAAATACTGGTTTTAACTGAATTTTCACCTTTCTTATGACAGACAGTGAAATGTTCTAGGTCAAGAACCATAGTGATCACATTCCAACTGCTTTTATCTTTTTTTTTCTTCTTTTTTTCCCCCTGTTGCACTTCAAACAAAAGATGAGAGAAGCCATGATAAAGTCATTCTTGCAGAACATATTGAAGGGCAAGAGGTTTCAGTCACCTCAAGGGCTTCACTTTCGGAGAAAGCATGTGACCACTGGGGATGAAACTGTAACCTGGCACAAAACGGGATGCAGTCTGCACACATGCCGACCACAGTGTTACACGCATTACTGGAGCTTCATCAGAGTGGCTTGCATTTCACGTCCTAAGCAAACCTGTTTGGAAGTAAGGCTGTTCTACCCAGTCCCTGTATGGTCCTCATGCAATGAGCGGAAGTGTGGGTGTCATATATTTATGACAAAATGCTTTTGTTGTAAGATTCTTGATTTAATATTAAGAGGTACACCTTTAGTTTTTTCTTGGCTTGAAAATCCAGTGATGAGCATGTTTCTGAGATTTGATCACGGACATGGCTTCTCCAGGTAACCGGACGTGATTAAAATATATTACAAGTTACTTGCCATCTTGGTAAATGCGCTCACTGGTCTAACACAGCTCCTAGCTGGGGCATAGGCATACCAGGCCGGTGAGGCTGCAAGAGGAGAGTGGAATCTGGTCTGTCTCCTTCATGCATATTTATTCCTTGTCACACCAGCAAACTTTCTTGATGCCCTTTCTGAGATCAGTTTTTTGTTTCTCATAGAGTCACTTATTTACATTTCCCTTATAATCCTCACCCAATTCTGGTATTTGCACACAAAGTTATTCTAATAATTAATAGGAAAATCTTTAAGGTAAAGAGTCATGCTCTTCTATTCTGGATTTCTAAGGCTAAGACATTACTAAATCCACATTCTAGAAAATGAATGAATGAATAAATGAATGAATGAATGGTCTTCAAGGAAATGCAGTGTTGAGTTAACACTGACTTTGAAAAATGTGGTTTGATGTAAATGAATTTATTCCAATCATATTTAATGTTTATAAATAGTGTTATTCAATTAATTCAATATTACATCATTTTGTATATATTTTCTGTGACCTATTTTGTTTTCCTTTTTTGTCCTCATGACTTTATACTCACTATGTAAATGGAAAAAAAAGTATTATGACTCAGATAAAGTCTTAGTAATTTAGAAGTTAACGCTTCCCTTCTGGACCATCCACTTTATGTGACCCGGGGGGCAAACAAAATGGAAAGGGACACACGTTATTTTTTTCTAATATTCCTCACTGGCATTGAGATGCTTTGAATTATTTATGATGTTTACTCAGAAGGATAAAGACAGAGGTTTTCAGTTCTTATAATGAGTAGAACAAAGTGCAAAGATCAAATAAAGTCAAAGAAAAAAATCCAATAAATAATGAAAGAGTCATGTAAATTAGCATTTGTTTTTGGAATGCCTTACATTGTAAAGTCATAGATCATGTTTATAGAAGCAGTAGGGATGAATAAAACCCCCTTATTGTTGGTGCATTCCTGCATTTTTCTCAATTGTACTTATGTGCACTCATCAGTGCCACAAAAGTGCCTGGAATCTCACTGTCTTCAAGGTGGGCTTAGGGGTATAGTTCTGCTATACCCCTACTCACATAAACAACATGAATACATAGGTTTAGGGAACATAACAAAGGTCACTGGTACCCAGATTTGAGGTGTGCATAGAACGAATAGCAGAAAACACAACAATAAATCACGTCTGGGGTAAAATTGTGATAAAAGAAAGCTATTGAAGAAGAGCTGGCAAAAATGGTCACTCACTCCTTATTGCCAAATATTATGAGGGGAAATATATATGTCCATGTGGTGTCAATACCTCTAGAGAATGGCCAGTCATTGCATGAACATCAACTGTACAAGAAGTCTTTACCTCTGAGCAGTAGGTAACATTGTATATAATTTGTTTAAAAAGTGATTTCTTGTCGTACAGCTAAAACAAAGTGCGGTGGAAAGATCACACAATTACAAATCACAAAGTTGTGAGTGGATGTTTGGCTTGGTGATTTCCCACCTGTGTAGTCTCAGGTATAGAATTTGATATTTCAGTTCAATTTCTTCCCATAAAATTTAAATTCTTCATTTATAAAACGTCAAACTTCTTGCATTATAAAATACCATCTGCTCTTTCTACCATAAAAATCAAACATGGGAATATACACAAAAGTGTAAATATCTTTACAAATACTATTGTTTGAATATTATCATTGGTATTAATTTTCTAATTATTAAGCCTGTAATTGCTATTCAAGATTATACAAAAACAAATGTATGTTTCTATCTCTAACAATTTAATAACTGGACACAAATTCCATTATTATCTTTTTCAATAAAATGAGTAAGATAAATAAGGATAAAAATTAAAACAATAAAGAAACACTAGAAGAAAACCAGCTATACCAAATAGACATGAAGAAAGAATACCATAGCCTGACCAGGGGGTGGCGCAGTGGATAGAGCGTCAGACTGGGATGTTGAGGACCCAGGTTGGAGACCACGAGGTTGCCAGCTTTAGCGCGGGCTCATTAGGTTTGAGCAAGGCTCACCAGCTTGAGTCCAAGGTCGCTGGCTCGAGCAAGGGGTTACTTGGGCTGCTGTAGCCCCCCGGTCAAGGCACATATGAGAAATCAATCAATGAACAACTAAGGAACCACAATGAAGAATTGATAATTCTCATCTCTCTTTCTTCCTGTCTGTCTGTACCTATCTGTTTCTCTCTCTGACTCTGCCACAAAAAAAAAAAAAAAAAAAAAAAGTAAGAAAAAGAAAAAGAAAGAATACCATACATGGTCATTTTAACCAATGTAAAAAGAAACAGAAGAAAATTATAAAGTAATCAAAGAAGACAGGGCATCACAGGGATAGAGAAAATATTGGTTGAAAATAATACGTTTCACATCTCTAGTTAGGTTTATCTGCAGTGAACATGGTTTGATATAATTGGCACCCCATAGATGAGTTGTAGCATTAACTCTACAAAAGATAAATGTTTAATCACCACCAAGAAGAAAGTGCAGATAGGATTTAGCTGACTCATAACTCTGCATATTCCTTTTGAATTTGCTGATGAAAAATACAGGGAGAAATATTTAATGATTTGGCACACATTGAGATGAATTTATGCCAGTTGGCCTTAAGCCACATCTTGGAAAATGATACAATTTTCCAATTTTAATCCACTGGAAGCTTCTAAAGTATTTGGTGTGGGGGGGGGGGAATTTCTTACCTTGAAAGATAATATCATTCTGGACTTCCAAGACAAAAAGAATGCTAAGGACTTTACTGAGAGAAGGCAGTTCTTCTTCACCCACCTGGGAATGCGTAGTGATAAATGCCTTAGTGTGCAGGAGCCAAGGGTCAAACCCAAGACCACATTTTCAAATGTATGTGGTCTCTGTATATTGTCAGTGTTCTGTAGTATCACAGCATTCCCTCATTCAGTGCCTAGGCAGAAAAAGTAATTCTTCTCCATAAACTCTCATTTCAATTTCTAATAACAGTATAATAATAAGTGCATGGAAGTGCATAGATATAAACCAGCTCAGTGGTTCACAAGTCGGGATGAATAAGTCCTAAAACTCCACCAAATAATACTAGAAAAAATAAACAAATACAGTAAAGTTACATCATTCAAAATAAATGTACAAATATTCACTGTGTTTCTATATACTAACAATACAATTTTAGAAATAAAAATTAAAAAAAATATTGTTTTGTAATGGCAACCACAAGAATAAAATACCTGGGAATAAACTTAACAAAGTATGTGAAGGACCTATCACTGAAAACATAATTAAAAGATCAAAGATCTAAATATAAGACCTAAAGAAATATATCACATAGATGGAAACCTAGGTACGGAACTTATAGTCCTTGGTCTTAGAGAACATTTTATAAAATTGAAACCAAAGGCAAGGGAAGTAAAAGCAAAAATAAGCAAATGGGATCATATCAAACTGAAAACCTTCTGCACAGCAAAAGAAATCAACAACAAAACAAGAAGCCCACCAATTGAATGGGAGAGGACATTTGCAAACAGCAGCTCTGACAAAGGATTGATATACAAAGTATATAAAGAACTTAGACAATTCAACAACAACAGAAACAAACAATCCAATTTATAAAGGGACAGAGAACCTGACAGACACTTCTCCCAAGAAGACATATAAATAGCCAACAGATATATGTATAAAAAGATGCTCAACTTCTAGCTATTAGGGCAATACACATCAAAACTACAATGAAATATCACCTTGTCCCTGTTAGAATGGCTATTCTCAACAAGACAGGTTAAAAGAAACCTTGGAGACATTGTAAAGGAAATGCAGCCCTCAGTTACTGCTGGAGGGGATGTAAACTGGTACAGCCACCATGGGAAACAGTATGGAGTTTCCTCAAAAAGGTAACAATAGAAGCACCATATGACTCAGCAACCCCTCTGCTGGGTGTCTACATGGAAGTATGAAAACATTTCTTCACAAAGATATATGCACCCCTGTGAACATTGCAACATTATTTATGTGGCCAAGACATGGAAAAAAATCAGTGTCCTTTAATAGATGATTGGATAATGATATGGTACATATATACAATGAAATACTACTCAGGCACAAAGAAAAATGAAATCATCATTTGTGACAACAGGGTGGATCTTGAGAATAACATGCTAAGCAGAATAAGTTAGGTGGAAAAGTCAAGAACCATATGATTTCACTCATATGTGGGATATGAAACTGAATGAAAACAAATGAACAAACAAGGAAAACAAGCAAAACCTCTCAGACACAGAAACAGGATGTTGGCTACCACAAGGAAAGGCGGGTGCGGGTGGTGAATGGTCCAGGGGGTTGAGTGTGTGGTGATGGAAGGTGATTTTTGACTTTGCGTGGTGGACGCGAATGCAATATACAGATGATACATTAAGAATTGTTCTCTTCAAACCTATGTGATTTTATTAACCAATGTCACCTCAATAAACTTAATAAAAATAAATAACAACAACAAAAAAATAATAGCTGGAACGTGTACCTTTCTCAAATTAGCTGTGCCACTCACTAATACCAAAATCCGGATTTCTTTTCTCCTGACTTAATAAGCCATTGCTACTCTATTATGAGAAGAACTAAACTCTTTTCTGCCTGAATATAAATACTGTTCTTTCCAATTAAGCATCTCCCCTAGAGAATATGGGATGAGATGCAAGACGTGGAGAATGGCAATGGGTGGCTGACTGGGTTGGTGGATATCACAAGTTAATAGGAATATCTCAGCTCAATTATTTATTAGCCAGTGATGCTGAGAATGTTAATTACGTTCTATGATTCTCAGATATGGGAATGCTAATTCATTACTGTCCAAGAGAGCATTATTAGGAGAACAACAACAAAACACATTGCGTAAAGAATAAATATGTACATTGTGAAAGCCTACTCAAATGCTGGACTCGGCCTTCACGGTTACTGTGGAATTGTCGACCAGGGAGCGGGACAGAGGTGTAGACTGACTGTCTTCAAGGAACGCTGTTGCAAATTGTTTGTGTCATCATCATGCTTGTCTGTCATGTGTGTCTACACAAACTTCAGCTCCATGTACTTTTTCTAAATCTATTTATTTAACAGTATCATTGAGATATAATCAATATACAAATAGCTGTACATATTTAGTGTGTACAATTTAACGAAGTTGGACATATACGAACCCCATGGTATAATCACCCCAATCAACATCATAGATCTAAAGGTCACCTCCTACAGTGTCCTTGTCCCCCCTTTATTTTATTTTATTTTATTTTATTCTTTGAGTAGTAAGAACATAATATGAGATCTATGTTGTTAACAGACTTTGAAAGGAAATATCGGTACGTGAACTGGAGGTACTGTGTTGGGCAGTAAATCAGCTGAACTTATTCCGCCAGCCATTGAACTACTCTCTGATCTTCCAGCTCCAACTTTGAACAACTGCTATGGATTCTCCGCTTTTACCAGTTTGACCACTTTAGATGCCTCATGTAAGTGGGATCAGTGGGATCTGTCCTTCTGTGAGAACCTTAGTTCACCTAGCAGAATGTCCTTATGTTTATCATTGTTGCTGCAAATGGCAGGGTTTCTTCCTGCTCGTGGCCAAATATGATTCCACTGTATGCCATTTCACGTGATCTGTATCCATCCATCCGTCAATGAGCACCTGGGCTTTTCTCAGATCTTAGCTAAAGTAAAAATTGTTGCCATGAACATGCTGTATAGATGTTGCCTTGTGATCCTACATTCAATTGTTTTAGATACATACCCAGAAGAGAAATTGTTGATCATGTGGTAGTTCTATTTTTTAATTTATGTGGTACTTCCACACTGAACCAAATTGCATTCCTACCAACAGTGTACAAAAGTTCCAATTTATCCATATTGTAGAGAACATGTGTTTTCTTTTATATTTTTCATAATAGTTGTCCCAACAGATTTGAAGTGATATCTCATTTCACTTTTGATTTGCATTTTTCTGATAATGAATGATGGTAAACATATTCATATTTTATATGTATATTAGCCATTAATATATCTTCTTTAGAGAAACAGGTGTTCAATTTCTTTGTTCATTCCTAAAATTGAGTTACTTGTTATTTTGGTTTTGATATCAAATTGTAGAAGTTCCTTGTAAATGTTGGAAATCAATCCCTTTTCAGATATACAGTTTCCAAACATTTTTCCCCCAACTATAAGATGTCTTTTTATTTATTCTTTTCATTTTATTTTATTTGTTGTGCAGAAGGTTTTTACCTTGATACGGTTCCAATTGTCTCTTCATTCTCTGATTGTTTGTGCTTTTAGTCTAATATCCAAAGAATCGTTACCAAGACCAATCTTAAATTGTTTTCTTTTTGTTACCTATTAGTAGTTTTGCAACCCAGGTTTAATGTTTAAGTATTGAATGCACTTTGAGTTTAGTTTCATATATTTATTTTGAATGTGGATATCTAGTTTTCCCAACACCACTTGTTGATGAGGCGATCTTGCCCCCATTGTATGTTCTGGGCACCTTGTCAAAGATCAAACATACTGTATTTGTGTGGGTTTAGTTCTGGGCTCTCTATTCTGTATCGTAAGTGTATACGTTTCCATAAGAATACCTTATTGTTTTAATTATTGTAGTTTCATGATATATTTTGAAATCAGGAAGTAAGATGCCTCCAGCTTTATTCATCTATTTAAAGATTGCCTGTGCTATTCAGAGTCTTTTGTGTTTCCATGTAAGTTTTAGGATTGCTTATTTTATTTCTGTAAAAAAAAAAATACCATTAATATTCTCATGTAGATAACACTCAATCCGTTGATATATTTGGGTAGTATGGACATATTAAGTCTTCTGATCCATGGACATAGGATGTCTTTTTACTTGTGCCTTTAATATTTTTCTCAATGTTTTGTAATTTTCAGTGTATAAGACCTTTACTTCCTTGGTTAAGCTTATTCTTAAGCATTTTAATCTTTATTGTAATGTTGTAAATGTGATTGTTTCTTAATTTATATCTGGGTTTAATCTTCATAATTAAGAAGTGAAATCAATTCAATAGTAAACAAGAGATAAAAATTGAAAATCCAATTAAACTTGAGACCGTAACACAATACAAGTTTAAAACCAGGCAGGTGTTCCAAGTAAATCAGCGGGCCTGGGTTGGATAAGACTAAGGCAATAAACATAATATCCACTTACTGAGCACATACTCTGTAGCAGACACTGCATCTACCTTGTCTTCATAAATACATTCTCACAGTAAAGCTATGAATTAGATGTTCCTCTTCTCAAACTCCACTTTTGGAAGATGAAAGTCAAAGTCATTGGATGCATTGCCCAAATTCATGTAGATAACAGTCCCCAAGATTTAAACTCCCATGGAAATATGCCAAAACTCCTGACTCTACTCTTACATTGTGGTCCAACTCATGGGTCACATTCATTTTATATTGTATCCATTTTCTAATCTATGTTCATATACTTTCTATAAAGAGACAGTGGAGGTAGGAGGGCTGTAACACAGACCTTGGAATTGTACTGCTTGGGTTCCATCATAACTCTACCATTTAACGTCTGCCATGATCTCAGAACCTCACTGTCTCTATTCTGTGGCCTCCTCTTCCTCCGCCTGCGTGCACACATACACACACACATGCACACACACGGCATTGCATGACTAAAATTTCACAAGTTTTAACTAGATTGGAATGAAGAGATCATCTGACTTTTTTATTCACTTATCAGAAAAATGAGGTTTTGTAATTGAAGAGCTACGGAGTTTGCATATTATTATATAAAACTACTATTTGACATCAAGTCTACTGAATTTCTTTTCCATGGGGCCGTATTTCCATCTTACTTCTACAAGTTCATCTTTGAGAAATTAAGCCTCACCCCAACAAATATGTTAACAAAAATGTAATTATAAACTGTTGAAGAAAAAGAAAGAGATCACTTCCCATTTTATATAATAGATAAAAGAATCCTGACTGAACTTCTAATGAAGTAAAAATGGGGGCAGAATGCGGACTGTAAAGGTCAAAGGACCTGCGACTGAGTTTAGAATCTGACAGGAATTTGTAATCCAAATATGAGGAAATTATATCTAGGCTTCCTCAAGTCATCAACAAACATCTCGACAGCATGTTATTATTCTTAGACCATTTTATAAACGAAGACACAAGGGCAAGAAATTGACAAATGCCAAATATCCAGGAAATAGTGGAGTAGATTCCAATCCCAGGTGGCTTTACCTGTGCGAAAACCCCCCACCCCCTTTCTTTCTCTCTCTCTTTTGTAATTGTGGTAAAATGTATTGAACAGAAACTTGCCATTTTGACCATTTTAACTGTTCAATTCAGTTACATTAATTACTTTAAACATATTGTGCACCCATTGCCCCTAGCTGTTTCCAAAAGGCTCTCATCACCCTAACAAAGAACCTGTACCCATTAAGCAGTGTCTCTATATCCTTCCCCAGTCCGTGGGAACCTCTAATGCATTTTCTATGTCTATGCACCTATTCTAGACGTTTATTATAAATGTAACAGTACAATATTTGTGCTGGTTTCTGGGTTTGGGAAGCCTGCAGTCTAAAGAGACAGACGAACATGTAAAAAAAAGCCATTTAGAATAAATATACTTTATCACTGCTGAATGGAGGTAGGTATAAAAAAATTGATAAACTGCGAGAGGACATTTGCTTTTCAAAATAAGTTATCAATAATCATGAGTAAGTAGGCAGTCACATGTGACAGAGTCAGATTCAAGGAACTACATACCTGTACCAAATACATCTTACTTCTGGGCTAATTGTGTTCAATCATCTTGCCTGATCAGCTTAACTATTTGTCAGCTATTTGACACCCTCAGGCTAAGATCCCTGATACTATCAAGATGCCCATATGAGCAATTTTTGCTATAGAACATTAGAAGATATTTATGCCAAAAAGAGGGATCAACAGGCTCTCTCGGCACTTGGCGTGGTGAGAGAGCCTCTGTAGGAAGCATGAGCTCCGAGAAGACAGGTGTATCTGTTATCTGTTGCTGCACAACAAACTACCCAATGCCTTGTGACCTAAGAATGACCCTTTTCTTACATCTCATGCTTTTGTGTGTCAGGAACTCAAGCAGTGTTCAGCTGGTCAATTTGTCTGCTCCATGTGACACTAATTGGGTCACTCTGTGATTTTTAAGTGGTGGCTTCACTGCCATGTCTGTGCCTTAGAAGGGATAACAGGAAGGTCCAGCTCAGCTTTGCAGGTCATCTTCATCATGTAACTCTTCCGCCAGCTGCTGCCAGCAGGGTGTGGAGGACTCAAGACCCCCAGAGAGCCTGGCAGAAGCTGCCAGTCTTCCCTTGTGCCAGGCCTGGATCCTACAGAGTGTCACGTTCTCTGTGCTCTGTTGGTCACATCAGTCAAGGCTAGCCCAGATTCAAGGGGAGGGAAGCAGAGCCTAACTTTTGGTAAAGGAATAACAAATGAAGCGGCCATCTTAGATCTACCACCATAGACAGATAGAGACATGTTCATCCATCCAGAACTTTCCAGCCAGCATGGAGACAGTGTTAGGTCTTTTTATGGCTCTATCTTTATTTCCAGGTCAGGGGTCTAAAAGCTGGTCATGGGACAAGAGGAAGAATAAACTAAAATGGCCCCGGGTGTCTGCACAGTATGCAGCATATCTTTGTGTTCATCTGTGACGGGAATAGTTGCTACAATGAAGCACCTTCTGCATGCCACGCTGCTTATTTGTATCACTTCATACAGTTCTCATGACAGCTGTGTTGAGAGAGGCGTTTTAACCTTGACCTTATACCTGAGGAAATGTTCAGAAGCACACATTGTGCTGCCCCAGAGAACACAGTTAGAATCTGGAAGTGAAGTTCTCTGATATCAAAGTCCGTGGTCTTTTCCATGAAGTCACATTGTCATCGCATAGCCTCAGGAGCCCCATGTGTTACCAGGACAGGGGTCATTCTTCCCATGTCACACACAAGAGACCCCAGCCTTAAGTAAACAGTTTCTTCAACATTACACAGCTAAAGAGAAAAGGCAGAAGGACGTGAACCCATGCATTGTCAAGTCCCAGAAATTGTAGGTGCTAACATACACCATTACTTTGCAATAATTCCAGCTGTGTTAACAGTACCCAAGCTGTATATAATCTTTTTATCATTTTTATACTCATGACTGTTTGCTAATGGAAAATGTAAATTCTTGGGAATTTACAGCAGATTTTACATTATTGGCAGTGTTCCCATAGTTTTGTTATCTGAGTTTGTCTTAAACACTTATCACTAATTTGACACCAGTGATGTTCCAATTAAAGTTCATTCTCTAACACAAGATACAATATTAAAGAAAGCATCGAGACTATTTTCCTTCTATTGAGATTGCCAGATGGATCATGGGTGGTTTACAGAAAGTGCTGGAAGTCATTTTATTTGTTTAAGAAATCATCGTTTCCGTCATTTGTGCTCCATATTGTCACTCTGCATTTTCCCAGCTAATTCTTGTGCTTCATCTAATGCCTTTTATACAATGGGTTTTTGTTTAAGCATAATTGTTCATTAGAGTAGCTGTCCAAATAGCTTAGTCGCCTGACAGAAGATGTTAGATTTTCCCAAGCCTGACCTATGCTTTCAGCAGAAAGATTACAAAAACTTTTATATATTAAAATAAAGAAAGGGTGTGTGTGTGTGAAAATAAAATTAGGTCATCCCAAAACCCTTTTAATATAAGCACAAGCTAAATAAGCTGTACTCTTTTACTGCCCTCTGTGGGCTCCACGATCCGGGCACATATTATAAGCACCATCTTATTTCATCTTTACTTCCTCTGCTCTAGGCCACTGGTTGGTTCTCCAATTGTACATTAGGGTCAACCTTGGAAGTTTTAACATAATACTGATGCCTAAGTCTGCCCCCAGGCACTCTGATTTTATTGGCTTTGAATGGGGACAGAGAATATGTGGTTCTAGTGAATTCTTGGGTGCTGCTGATGTTGTTGGTCCAGGAACCAAACGTTGAGAACCTCTGTTCTCATTTCTTGCTCCCCGGCGCTACGTGATATATGTTCCATGGAGCAAACAGTCACAGTGGCGTCACCTGCAAGCTCCTTAGAAATGCAGAATTGAGGTCCACATCTGACGGAACCAAATTCTGCATGCTAACGACACTCGCAGGGGGTTTGTGTAAACAGTACAGTATGAGAAGAGCTCGAATTAATGCCTTAGCCATTTGGCATCTGGACTACTTACTGATTTCTTTGCTGTTTCTTCCTACACACCTCCGACATGTTCTACCATTCCTTTCAACATACCTTCTGACTCGCATTTGACCGTGGCTGCGATCATAAGTTTAACTCAGTGGAAATGCCTCATACCTTCCCCGTGTTCACCTTTAAACTCCTTTCTTTGTCACACATGACCTAGCTTCTGCTACCTATTCCTAAATCCCCAGGCCCTAGCATGCCCAGAGCACAGCCTTACACACTCAAGTGTTCGTGGCAGGATATTCCCTCTGCAGGAAGCGGTCTCCTAACCTGTCCCACGCCTGTGTCAGTGCCAGTGCTCGGGCTGAGACATGCTGCCACGTGAGAGTTGAAGTATGACAATGTTCAGGTAGAAAAGCAGTGGCTTGTAAATTTCAGAACTGCCTTTTGAATTCGATCTCTGTCCTCACGCGGCTTAATAGGCTTGCAAATTCCATTGACCTTTAACTTTCATTTGACTAATATATATATATAGTTGGGGTTAATCAGAGAACTACTTAATTTATTTACATTCTTATTAAAAATATAACTGACATATAATATTATATTAACTACAAGTGCACAAAATAATGCTTCAACATTTATGTATCTTACCACGTGAGCCCAGGTCTAGCAACCATTTGTCACTGTGCAAAGTTCATATGATATTATGGACTGTCTGGCCTGCGCTCCACATTCCAGCCCTGTGACTTGTTTAGTTTATAAGTGGAAGTCTGCATTGTCTCTTACTACCCGCCACCCTTTTCAATTCTCACCCTCTGCCTCCCTGGCAACCATCAGTTCGAGTCAGTTTGTCCTCTGTATCTATGAGTGTGCTTCTGATTTCTTGTGTTTGTTCATGTGTTTTGCTGTCTATATTCCACATAGAAGTGAGATCATATTGTATGTATTTCTTTATCCAACCTATTTTATTTAGCATAACACCATCTACGTCTATCCATGCTGTCTCAAATGGCAAGACTTTATCATTTTTTATTGCTGAATCATATTCCATTGCGCATATGCCCCACATCTTCTTTATTAATTAATCTATAGATGAATCCTAGGTTACTTCCATGCATTGGCTATTGATCAGCAATGCTATAATGAACATAAGGATGCACATAATTTTTCAAATGAGTTTTTTTGCTTTATTCTAATAAATACCCAGACATGGAATTGCTGGGTTGTATGGAAGTTCTATTTTATTTTATTTTATTTATACAATTAAATTTAACAGGGTGACATTGATCAATCAGAGTACATAGATTTAGAGAAAACATCTCCACATAGTTTGGACAGTCGATTATGTTGTGTACCCATCACCCAATCTCTGCAATGAGATACCATCTCATACCTGTTAGATTAGCTATTATCGACAAAACAGGTAATAACAAGTGCTGAAGAGGCTGTGGTGGAAAAGGAACCCTCATTCACTGTTGGTGGAAATGTAAATTAGTGCAACCATTATAGAAGAAAGTATGGTGGTTCCTCAAAGAATTAAGCATAGGACTACCATATGACCCAGCAATTTCTCTACTGGGTATATACCCACTAAACTTGAAAACATGGGTACGTAAAGACACATGCAGCCCCCCACCCCCGATCATCCCAGCATTGTTCACAGTGGCCAAGACATGGAAACAGCCAAAATGCCCTTCAATAGAGGACTGGATAAAGAAGATGTGGTACATATATACAATGGAATACTACTCAACAATAAGAAATGATGACATAGTATCATTTACAACAACACGGTTGGACCTTGATAACATTATACTGAGTGAAACAAGTAAATCAGAGAAAGCTAAGAACGGTATGGTTCCATACATAGGTGGGGTTCAAAGTTGAGATTCATGGACATAGACAGGGGTGCAGTGGTTACTAGGGGTGAGGGAAAAGTTGTAAGGGAGGGGAATGTGGGGAAGGGGACGGGCTTAAATAGAAACAAAATATAGGGTGACTTTGGGTGATGGGAAGTTCTATTTTTAATTTCCAGATGAACTTTCACACTGTTTTCCATAATGGCTGCATTAATTTGCAGTTTCAGCAACAGTGCGCAGGGTTCTAATGAGATGGTGGACGTGAAACACTGGTGGCCACCTGACTAGTACAGAGTAGGTCTTCATTAGTGGCAGTGTGCCTTGTCACCTGGCAGAGCGTAGCTGTAGAGTGAACTCTCAGACACACAGAACTGTGACTGGTATCCTGCCAATCAAAGCAGGGGACATAAAAGGAAACGTAAGACACCAACCACACCTCCAAAGCATTTTATCACAGTTTCTGTTTTAACCTCTAGTGAAGTGAGAACTTCAAAAATACCTTTTGTTGAAACTCTCTACTAGCCCAATTCCTTTGCACTGAATATAAAATGAAAAATGACTGGATTAAGGAGGACAGTCATTTCTAGGAATGAAATTAAAAGAAAAAGAAAACAACACCCCTTCAATTCTGTTTTGAGAAATTGCAGAGCCCTTAAACTATTTTATATTTCATAGTAAATATTTCAGTTACACTAAAAAAATCATAATTCCCAGTGAATAGTCCAGCAATTAATACATTTAATGGAAAAAATGGCATATTTCTTCTTCTACTGAAATGGGAAGTTATTTCATTTTTGATTACATAACATTATCTAGGACTCCTACAAAGACCCACCTACATTAAAAATAGTACAAATGCTTTGTACTAAAAAGTCTTTTATTTATAGCTCTCAAATTATAAATAATATATAAACATGGCTGAAAATGGTAACATTAAAAAATCATTTTTATAGCCACATGAATAATTATTGGATCAATGGTTCAACGTGCAATTAAATGTATTTAATAATTCAGTCAAATGGCCATATTTTATATTAGAAAATCATTAAAGTAATAGTATGCATCAGACAAAACCTCAAAGGATGTTCAGGAAATTGAGAAGTACGGGAATTTCAAGAAAACTGCAACCATAGGCTCAGCAGTCAGTGAAATCTCAGGAATATGGCTGCCCAGGAGCTGGCTTAATGGCTGCTATGAACACCACCATGGCTTCCTACTTAACCTCCACAGATGCCTATGCTTCCGGAGGTACATGGTGGCATTTCCTGATCTCCAGACCAGAGACAGGGCTTCTTACTGGTGAACCTCTATAGCCCTGACTGCAAGGGCATCTGGGAAATGTAGTTTCGAGAACTCGGGATCTTGCATCTCCAGGAAAGTAGTAACAACAGCTGGTATACATATATACTTCTTTTCTGTTTTCCCTACAAAATAACATAAGCTCCGTAAAGCAAGGCCTGCATGAATTTTCCCAAATGATATAGTCTGAATATATAGAACAGTAGCTGAAATTTAGCTGATACTCAAAAAAATTTGTAATGGAATGACTGACTGACTGACTGACTGAATGGTGGAAGGCTAAGCTGGTATTCTAGCCCTTACCCATGCCTCGCCTCTTGCGCAGTAGGGCTTTAGGGCAAGGATCACCCCTCTACTTGGGGAGTGTGCAGTCACCCTTCCCACAGTGGAGGCACCTCCAGGATCTCGGTTTGTCAGGGCAAGCTCCAAGGAGACTAGGCAGGACACTGGACCAAGAGTCTAAGCACTTGGGCTTCTCACTTGGTCTATATTTCTAATAGCTGAGGGGACTTCCAGATGACATTTCCTGAGCCTCATTTTTGCTTTCTGGGAAACAGAGAGTATACTTGGAGCCCCGCTTAGCTCACAGGGCTGTCAGGAAGATCAGTTTAAGATGATGTGTTTTGCTTCTCATTCACTCATTCATTCATCAGATATTTACCAAACTTTTAGTCTATTTATTCCAGGGATAGCAGAAGAGACTGGGTATACAAAAGTGTATAAGACACCATTCCTGAGCATAAAATCTGGATCAAATCTGAGTTTGTATAAACAGACAATGAAGTGAACCTGGCAAGAGTCGGAATGAGAAGAGCGAACGCAATACTCAGGATAGTGAGGGGACGCGGAGGAGCGGAGCGACCCCGCTACAGGGACAGCACCCTCACAGGTGTCCCGGCATCTCGGCAGGTCCTGACGGCTCAACCAGCGTGTCAAGTGCAGGACCAGAGGAGGTCTGTTCTGCTGGAAAATGTTATATACGTAATGTGTAAAATTCTCAAAAAAGAAGTTTTGAGAATTTGTAATGGTAAATATGTTTGATAATATCTATCTCTGGAAAGGTGTGTGGTGTGTGTGTGTGTGTGTGTGTGTGTGTGTGTGTGTGTGTGTGTGCGCGCGTGTGCCACATGGTGAATGTAATCCCCAACTATGCAGATAAACTGTTCGAATTAAAATTCTACCTCTACCACTCACTAGTATGTGACTGTGGGGCGTTATCTTTTCAGTCTCAGTTTCATCATTTGTATTCTTCAGATAACAATAGTACCTATTTTGAAAAGTTGTGAAAATTATCTGAGTTTACACACACACTGCTTTTAATAATGTGTGACTAGTGAACAAGGTAAACACACAACAAACCTGACTAATAAATATAATACTATTAAGGTTATTGTTGCTTTTGTTATTATTAGTAGTATTACTGATAGAATTTACTTCCCTATGGAAGCTCTTCTGTTCAGTGTGAGGCCCTGGGATTTATAGCCTGTGGGAGACTTCAAGTAGCAAAGCTCTTGTAGTTCAAGGCTTAGCAATAGCTAAGGTCACCTCCCCTACTCCACTATATTGGCATTGAAGCTGAGTATTTGCACTCATCCCATCCCCCCACTTCACTTGCTGCTTAAGTTGCTAGAAGCAATTTACATGCCCTTCCTCTCATCCTATGTTTGTTCTGATGTTGGCTTACTTAGGCTATGCAGTGTGGAAGGTTTCTGCACTTGGGAGAATTCTTGGCTTTCCTTGAAGATGTGTGACTTTGTTTCGAAGACTTCTTTATTTGCATATGACAATATAATAAAGCAAATGCAGAGGCCTTCTGATCCCATCCTATTTGTCTTTAAGTCTATTTTCTTTATTCCATATCACTCTCTCTCAGGGACTTGGCATTACTAACTGCGGTGGTTTGCGGCAATAGCCAACACGTGGAGTCCAGGTAATCTATGTGACATGTTCTTACTCAGTCACTTGACACGACCAAGGGCCAGAGGCTTATCCAGCCACCTCCCAGTCCTGTGAGGACAGCGACAGCTCCTACTACGGCCCAGGAGGATATTTATCAGGTGTTCCCGATGTTCTCTCCTCAGTTCAGTTCGTACAATTCCACACCGTGTCACGTGGGAAAGGCACCTGCAGAACCTGTCATCCTGCCCCATCACTTCACAGATGGTGACTGGGAACCAGTCGGAGAAAGATCCCGCCTGGGGTCACAGAGTTAATTAACAGAAGCCTCAGTCCAGGGCACAGCTCTCTCTTCCCTCCTTTGTCCTGCTCCTGCATCACCGTGAGGACGATAACAATGAATCATGAGATCACATGAAACATGTGCCAGATTGACACTCCTGTGTTTCCCTCATTTCAGTCTGAGCAAACACCCTCCGGTCACACACACTGGTTTTAAAATGCAGGTGGAACAGCCGGAGTGCATGGACCGAGGGGATAATACTCACACATTAATAACAATAATGGGGAAGCCGACAATTACACGGCACATTACACCGTACACACGTGGGTTCAATTCTTTGCTCTTCAGCATAAATAAACATGAATTTTGGCAGAAGAAGAGGATTCTGGCATAATCCTGTCTTCAGTGGGGACAGGTCAGTCTTTCAGGCTTTGGTCACTGGGTTTCTTCCACATGACACTTACACTTCTGTCATCAGCTCAGAGAAGAATTTTTACCGGAACTCTCCTAACCTGGTTAACGAGACAGTCCTCGAATCCTTAACTGGTGAGTGGTGTGTGTGGAGTGGGAGGGGTGTTGTTTTCCCCGACCACTGACAAGCGAGAAGGCCCTTGAACCCGAGTGTCATCTCATCAGTTAGCAGAGTAGCACGGTGTCAAGTAGACACAATACTCTCAGAAATACCTGTGAGCTCAGGAATTGGGTCAGGTTCATCTACGATGGTTAAGGAAGAAGTTACTATAATATTGAGAAGCATCTTGCGGTTTACAATTTTGGATGGCTGTCAGAAAAGAATCAATGGTAGACAGAATGTCAGTGAGAGAGTATGGAGAATATACTGTATACAATTTGTGAGGAAAATAAAAGAGACATTTCAGCTAAAGGCCCATTTAATGATCTATATGCATGTGGTACATTGAGAAACTGGGAAAAATCTCAGTTTAATGGGTTCATTTGCGATGGTGAAATCCACATATTGATGTCAAGTAAGCATCTAATCGTTAGTTTTCAAAATATAATTACTGAATGCCTTCATCAACCTGTCTTCCAACACTGGTTCTCCTTTAGTCCCAGTAAATGTCCATAAGACTCACCCATTGATCCAAGCACAAGGTAGGGGTCACTGTCCCCTGGCTCTTCTCCTTCACTCATAACCTGCCATCACTGCAGAGTGCGCTGTTCAACTTGGGAAACAGATCCAGGTCTCTTCTCTCCTGTACACCTTCAGCACCAGGTTTCGACCCCTCGTTTCCTGCCTTGACTCCCACTATTTTGGTTTAATTAGCTCCACGATTTAATCTTCATTCTCTGTGACCCAAACATTCAGTCTTTAAATGTATCTGCACCAGCCTGACCTGTGGTGGTGCAGTGCATAAAGCATCGACCTGGGAACACTGAGGTCGCCAGTTCAAAACCCTGCACTGGTTCGGTCAAGGCACATATGGGAGTTGATGCTTCCAGCTCCTTCCCCCTTTCTCTCTTTCTCTCTCTCACTCTGTGTCTCCTCTCTAAAATGAATAAAATAAAAATAAAATAAATCTATCTGCACCAGTGAATTCACTCTCTTATGCTTCTATCAGTTTTGCCAAATGCATACAAAACAGTTCAATACCACCCCAGGTTTCCTCTTCCTGCTCCTTCCTAGTGCATCTCCCTCCTTGTTTGCAATCCTTGGGGACCACTGATGTGCTTTCTGTCCTTATAATTTTGCCTTTTGCAGAATATCTTATAAGTGGCATCATCTTTTATGCAACATTATAAGTCTGGCATCTCTCACTTAGCGAGATGTATTTGGGACTCATCCATGCTGTCATGTGCATCAGTATACTCCGTTTTCATTGCTGAATAGTATTCCATTTTAAGTTTATGTGATTGGTTTACTCATTCATGAGCTGCAGGTCATTTGGGTTGTTTCCAGTTTGGGATGATTATGAATAAAGTCACTCGACCTATCGACACAGATTTTGAGGAGAACATAACGTTTTATATCTCTTCACTAATTTCCTTTGAGTGGGATAGCTGGGTCATAGGGTATGTAGGCATTTGACTTTTTATGGGAAACTGACAAATTGTTTTCAAAAATGGTTTTACCATTTTTCCTTCCGAGAATCAATGCACGAGACGCTCCAGTGGTTCTGTGTCTTTGCCAGCAGTGAGCACGGGAAGACTATGTGTGCCTTCTATACAACTGAGCATCTTTACATATCTGTACAGTAGTTCATGTATGCAGTATTGTTACATAGTGTCACTGCAACACTACGTGTAACCTATCATGTTTTGTGACAAGGTACTAAGAAACGGAAAACTGTTAGTATGAGCTGTACTATTTTGTAGGCCTTCCATAATCACTAGTTTTCCTAGTCCCTTTACAACAGTTTGACATCATTTCCTGAGCTAATTAATATGCCACCCTCTCTATTTTATGGTGAGCATCTTTGTCAGAGATGAGTTTTACAAATAGTGTACCCCAGTCTATGTCTAGTCTTTTATTCTCTTAGAATCTTTCACAGGAAAAAAGTTTTTAAAATTTGATTAAGTTTAATCTGTCATTGTTTTTAATTCTTTTTTTTATATGACAATTTTCATGTCATCTCTACAATATCTTCACTTAGCACAGTGGTTCTCAAAGTGTGCGCCAGGGTGCACTGGTGCACCCTAGATTTCCAGGTGTGTCCTATGGTATTCCAGAGAAATATGTGCCTGTTGGGGACCAAAAAATCAACAGGGTTTATGGAGTTTAGATTTTGGGGGACAGAGGTGTGGGGAATTGGCTGTCAGCTGACAGTCTGTCCAACCCCCCACCTCACTTGCCTGATTAGGTTGCAAAAGGCTGTTAAGCTGTGGTGCTGGATTATTTATACTGCCTCCCATGTTCCCCGGAAAGACTGGAGGCAAGTTTCCTCTATCCTTTGTTTGGTGTAAAGTTAAGATGATATGTATGGTGGGGGGGTTTTGCACTCAACACAATTAAGAGTAAAAAAAGAGGAATTCTTCAATGTATTGATGAGGAAATGAGAGTTTGCCTTTCAAATAGATGTCCAAATATTGAAGAAATCGCTAGGACACATCAGGCTCATGTTTCTCATAAACACAAGAATGAAAATAACTTAATATATTTGCCCTGGAACCTGCCAAATTTACTAAATCTTACCAAGAATGTATCTATATATATATATAAAGATAACTTTTTAATAGTTTTTTTATTTTTTAACCACTCTTTTTTATGAATTCTAAAAAGCATAACTCAAAAAAAGTAACATAAAAATGTTTTTAATGTCAGAATAAATTTAATTTTGTTGTATTTATTTTGTTTAAATACCATAAAAGCACGCTTGCACTTGATATATACAATTTTTAACATTTGACTTAACTGTTATAACATTTCTCAGAAATTTGTATATAGTGTGCCTATAACTATTTTTAGGATTTTAAATGTGCTCCAACTTCAAAAGGTTTGAGAACCACTGACTTAGCTCAAGAACACAAGGTTTTATAGCCTTCGGCTTTTAAGTCAGATCTCTAATCAACTTTGAGTTCCATTTTTGGAAAAGATAAAAAAAATAAGTCAAGGTTCTTTTTTATGAAAGAGAAGGCATGTGGTTTTTTAATACGTTAAGTACTATACATTAAAAAGTACTATACATTTAATACATTAAGTACTATGCATTTCCCCCATGAAACCCCCTTTTTCATCTTTGACACAACTCAATTGCCTGTATTGTGTTGTCTACCCTTGTGCTCTATTCTACTGCATGTGTCTGTGTGGCTGTCATTTCGTTAGCACCACACAGCGTGATCACTGCAGGTTTATAGTAAGTCTTGACAACGGGGAGTGTGAATCCTCCAACTTTTTCCTCTTTCAAAGTCTTTTTAGTTATTTCCAACCTTTGACTTCGCATATAAACTTTATAATAAGCTGGTTGATAACAATAAAATTCCTGCTGGGATTTTAATTGAGCTTTCATTAAATCAATGGATCAATTTGGGGACAACTGCCATCTTGATGCTGCGTCTTCAAATTCATGAGCTCAGCGCCTCTCTCTATTTAAGACTACATTGATTTCTTTTGTCAGCATATTATAATTTTTATTGCATACATTTTGTTAGTTTTTCCTATGCATTTCATGCATTTTGATGATTTCTTTTTACAATTTCTATTTCCAGTTTCCATTGGTAGTATATAAATATACAATTGATTCTAACATTGATGTTCAATACCTCAAACATGTTAAATATATTTAATTTAAGAATCTTTTCTGTTAATTATTTGTGATTTATTTTAATAGATGAGTTAAAGTCATCTGTAAATATACACCATTTAAAAAAATATTATATCCTTTTTATGTATCTATCATCTATCTGTCCACTTACTTATTTTTCTTTTTGCACTGTTTGGAGGTCTGATTTCGTATTGAATTAAAATATTTTTAAAAAACATGCTCTTTTTATTTCATCCTTAAGAAAGGAGCATTCAATCTTTTATTATTAAGCATCACGCATTAATGTTCCCTTATATTTCTCACTGCTAAGGTTTCAGTATGAATAGACATTGCATCTAGAAGAGTCAAGGACATGGGATCTCGCAGGACCTTTAGAGTGGCTGTGGCCCTGGTGGCACCTTGATTCCAGACTCCCGATCTCCAAAATGCTGAGAGAATAAATTTATGTTGCTTAAAGTCACCCCACTTCTGGTGATTTGTCATGGCGGCCACAGGAAACGAATCCATATGCTCTGAAGTTCTATTACCTTCTATGCAAACTCAAGCTTGGAGTCCCAGTCACCGGACTGCGAGGCCCTCGCTCCTCCCACTATGTCATGGGTACCGCTTTGGGCTTGGCTTTCGTTACACAGAGTGGCAGTCACGTAGCTTTCTCTGAGAGACAACTTGCACAGAATGCGATAATTGTCCCTTCTCACCATGTTTATATATCCATTGGTATTTATGCGACAGACACTGCGGAGCCGCGTGCGCATAACACATGGGAGTGATGTGGCCATTGCTTCTGGGGCTGCCAGCGCAGTGTGGAAACAGACCACAAATCAATCTGATAAATGTTGATTACCAGTAATGATATCTACTATAAAGGGGCAAAGCAGGAAGAATGATAGAATGCACATAACAAATTTAGAACTACTGGGGAATTTTTTCTGTATTGTCAAGAATTTTCGACTCATCTATCTATCCAGAATCACTCTTCGAGGAGATGCCAGTCTGACCTCTTAGCCTAAACTGAGACTGGTTTGCGTAGAGGGAGTGCTGGAGGCACAGGTGAGGGGCCATTTAGTTTTCACTTTATTGAGACTAGAAGAAGGCAAATCACAGAGCCCAGCCTTAGAATATCTGGGCATTTCCTACTGTGAGCTGTTCAAACAGTGCCTGAGAGCAGCTTAATGATATTTCAGTGGACAGTTTCAGGAGGAAGATTTGATATAAAGGAAACCAGAGACCTCCTTTGTCAGAGGCTATCAGATGCCCTTGGGCGATCCGCAGGGTAGGCAAAATCTTGCTGCTTTTAGATCCGGGCTTCTTTGTGGTTTCCATAGTGAACTTTCTAAAGCAGAAAAGTCAACTGGTTTCATCCCTGATTAAAATTTCTCATTGTATGGCACGGCCCCTAAGACAGAGTCGAATTCCTCTGCTTGACTCAGCAGGACCCTCATGAGCTTGCACTCTTTCTTCCTCTAGCTACGGCTCCTGCAGCCTCACGTGACCACTCCCTCTCCAGCCAGACCAGGATGTGTACACATCTCCCCTTCCCGGCGTCTCTGCGCGCAGACACACGGAGCGGCGTCAGGATTCCTTGCCTTTGCCGTATCCTCTCCTGTATTTGCAATGCCTTCATCATCTTTAATATTCATGTCTATCCTATCCAGCCGCATTGTTTTATTTTATTTTTCTTCTTTTCCGAGTGAGAGAAGGGGAGATAGAGACAGATTCCCATATGTGCCCCAACTGGGATCCCTCTGGCAACACCCCTCTGGGGCCAATGCTCTGCCTATCTAAGGCCATGCTCACAATTGAGCTATTTTTAGCACCTGAGGCAGAAGCAATGTACTGGAATTAATCAAGTCATGGTTGTGGGAGGAGAAAAGAGAGAAAGGGGAAGGTGAGAAATGGAGAAGCAAATGGTCGCTTCTCCTGTGTGCCCTGACCAGGATTTGAACCTGGGACATCCACATGCCTGGCTGATGCTCTACCACTGTGCAAACCGGCCAGGGCACAGTCTCATTGTTTTAGAATGAGGTTGAACAACACATGTTTTCTATTGCTATCTTATCAACTTTCAATAGAATGGGGAAGCAGTGGTATGTGACTTCCGAGATTTAATCGTAAGTGGTCTGAGGCCTAGATACTTCAGCCAGGAGCCACAAATAACCTCCAGACACGGGTGAAGCCATCATGGGTTGTTGGCCTAAAGTCAGGCTCTCAGATGTTTATAGCCACAACGGTGACTCCAAGAATCTCTAACAGAAGACTTCTCATCTGTATTTCCTGAATTGCTGAGCCACAGAACAGTAAGAGCAAAATAGTCACTTTTAAGGCACTAAATTTTGGGGTGGTTTACTATGTAGCCATAAATAGGACCACAGCCCAGTATGCTGGAGGATTAGGGTGGACTAAGCACCACTATCATCCTTGCCCGCTATTTGCCATTGACCACACTCAAGGTAGGACATTAAGATCTTTAATCACCAACGCACTTCCTGACACTTTGCCCAAAAAGAACAACCTTCCCATTCAGGGAGGTGGCTTGCTGTTCCTCTTTTTTCATCAGTCCTTTGCTTGACTTATTTGATTGGTTAAACTTGGGTCACATCCTGGCCCCCTCAGAGAAAAAGAATCTAGAAACCCAGAGGTTACTGTTGTCATTGTGGAGAATGATTGCCTGGATCAAAGCACTCCCCTATCCTGTGGGACAGTCGGAAGAACAGGAGTTAGAACTGGAAGTTCAGGAAGGTTCCCTTGTTTTTCATTGTGCTAGCTATTTAAATTGACCTTTGAACATAGTAAGGTGGAAATGAGTTAATTTTAGAATTCTCTAGACCCAGGTTTGAATTCTCAGTCTACCGTTTAAAAGCCATGTAGCATGTCACTCAGTGATCTTCTCTGGCGTGATTCCTGATTCGCTAACAATGTGCAATAATAGTAATTAAATGCCTTTTTGAGAGCAGGCTTTGACCTGTGTAAGCAAAGGAGCCACACAAATGGTTATATTAGTGCTTTAATCAGTTATCTTATGCTATGCAACTAATTACCCCAATCTCAATGGCTTGATGATAAATATTTACTACTTGACACTCTCTGAGCATCAGGAATCCAAGAAGAGTTTCACTGACTATTTCTGGCTCAAGGTCTCTCGTGTAATTTTAGTCAAGATATTGGCCAAGTCTCTCCAGTTATCCACGGCTAGACTGGGGCTGGAGGAGCCATGCCCAAGACGCCTCATTCACTTGGCTGTTATCCCAAGGCCTCAGTCCCTCACCACACACACCACAGTGTTGTCTGTGACCTCATGGCATGATGACCGGCTTACCCTTGGAAGAATGATCCAAGAGAACAAGAAACTAGGTATAGAGGTGGGGTCTGGAAACACCAAAATGGGGATACTTTGTGAAGATATGATTGTCTAACCGCTGTTGTACACCTGAAACCAATGCAGAATAATATTGAATGCAAACTGTAATCCAAAAAAAATTTTTTTAAACAGAAAATAAAAATAAATAAATAAATAAATAAAGGAAGGAAGCAGGCATATTTATTTATTTTATTTATTTTTTGCCCTGTCTCCGAAGTCGCACTCCATGACTTGCACAGTGTCTTAGTGATCACGCATGTCAGCCTTACCCAAAGGGAGAGAGCATTACCAGGAGGCAAGATTCATGGGGGCCACCTTGGAGATGAGATGCCAGCAGTACTTACTATAGGCAACCCGAAGTGACAGGGGGACAGAGATATCTCATTCTGTCTAGGACTGTTTACCTCTTTCCTAGAACACTTGTCTGTTAATAGGAGGCAAGGAGTCTTATAGCAAAGGATTTGAGCATAGATGTCTAAGGAGAAACTAAATTGGAGAGAATTGCTGGCAATCAAGAATTCTGCCTCATACAGAACACATAATTTGGATCGTCAGAGAGAGCAGCAACTCAGACCAAACCTGTGGTTCTATTTAAATTTTAAAAGGAAGATTTTTCACCTTCTTCCATTTTACTGCTGCATCTCTGTGGTTAAACTCAGGCTGTATATAGATTTTAGAAATGTTTACCTGCTGATAAACTGGTGAGAAGAGGAGATGCTTCATAGAGGTTTAATTTGCACACTGGTAAGTTAATAAAGAAACTTTCTTCAATGGAAGTCTTAGACAGAATTAAAATTTAAGAACCTCTCTTCTTACTGGATGCACCTGATGTGTGTGTGTGTGTGTGTGTGTGTGTGTCTCTCTTTTTTTTGGACCATGGTGTAGCATTTAACTTATGGCAAAAAGAACAGCTATGTTTTCAGAAGAGGCTTAATTTCTGAAAGAGGAAAAATTGTGTATATAGAAAGAAAGCCATTTTTATCTCATTAATCCTTTTTATTAAGAGTATTACTGTACTAAAAAGAACAGCCTATTATGTGAGAAAAGGGTAAATGTCTAAATCTTGCTTTAATGGTAATAAAACCTATTATTTATATTACCAACCTTAAGGTTATTTTTATGTGCGTTTAATGGCTGTGCTGATCTGTTTTCAGGACATAATAATCCATATTTCCCACTCACTAAGGCATCTTATGCATTTAAATTTACTGCATACACTTGGAAATATATCAGCAGTGAATACCACCTAAATTGCCAGGTACAATACTGAAAACATGAGCCTAAATTAGAAGGCAAGCTAAATATAGCGGCGGTGAGAGAGAACGTATCTACCTGCTGTGACTGCAATAGCAGGTGAGACTTCGGATTCAAGGCGGAAGGCGGGTTCTCGTCCCTGCCTGTTTTTCTGTAATCATGTGACCTTGACCTTGGGAAAAATGTCCAACTTTGGTGAATCTCTGAATCTTTATTTGAAAGTAGAGCTGGCATGCCCTCCTAAGCCCACCTGTAGCGAGTTCTATGTATGGAGGACACATTCTTTTGAGGGAGATAAATAGGTGAAAGGTGTATTTTATTCATGAAATAAGTTAATAATTTATTCACAAAATTGGCCACTTATTCATTGCAATCTGGTGTCAGTCATACATTAGTAGGAAATAAGGACACAGTATTAAGCAAGGCAGGTTACGCTGCCCTCCTTCTGAAATGCATAGCAGAGTGAGAAGTTAGAAAGTAATACGGATTATGGGAACAGAAGCGATGTGTGCCATGACTGGGGTCGTTCGGCATCAGTGAAAGCACAGGTTGGGCTCAGAGGGTCTCAGCTTATTTAGGAGGGCCAGGTTTAGGGTCGATGCTGGACAAGGTCCTTCCCTCTCCCTCATCCCTGGTGCCACGGTCGTGAATCTTCCACAAGCTATAGAGGAGAGAGTAATAAAACTGCACCTGAAGTTTTACTAAGGACTAAGGAACGGAGTCACCAGATGTCATCGAGGAGAGACAGCCCAGAATGGCATGTATGCTTCCTGCCTACCACCTGTTTGCTTGCCTGTAGACAGAGTTGCTCAAGCAATTGCTCAGGCATTAGCTATAAAAACCGTGCCCCCCTCAGTGGGGCATGGAGCTTTCGCCCTCCTGCCACCATCCATGCTACCCCTATATGTAGGTACTAAAAGCTATGTCCACTCTGTCTGATCCTCCTTGTGGTTTCTTTGGAATCCCACCACAACACCAGCCCGCTTTTCTGGGCCTAGACCTCCTGTGTCACACCAGGGTAGGCCCCAGACCTATCCACAAGCAGTAGCAGAAGTCAGCAATAGTGGGCAGCAGCCAGGAGAACTCCCCTGAGTGATCTGTGAAATAAAGTTCTTTCAGACTAGAGAGAACTGCTTTATTCAAATGCACTGCTGAGCAGAGCTTCCCAAATATAAATGGTGGGAAAATGACCCATGAGAGAACATAAAAGTAGATGTCCTTAAAAACCCAAGAGTGAAGGACTCCGAGAAAGAGCATGCGCCCATAATTCATCAAGACAGCAAAGAGATGTAACTACACGACATCTAGAAAGAAATAAGCCCTTTTATATTGAGCCAGAGAAGGGACGGAGGCAATGTGTCTGGTACCTTCCAATTGTACAGCCCCCTAGAGTACGCATGGCTATCTGGGCTCTTCTGAAGTCTTTCGCAATAAACTCGAGGGCAGGTACTTCCATTCCCCTTTGCTAAATGAGGGCTCTGAGCCTTCCTGGAGTGAAGCATTTGTAGGAGATGAACAATTCATGAGTTCCAAGGTGACCGCTGAGCAGTCCTCAAACCTCCAATTTTTAAAATATTCTACCTTTTCTAACAAGTTCAGCTTCGACTTTTACTTCATAACCTGAAAAACTACAGCCATTATCACTGGTAAACACATTGCTTTTTCTCATCCCCAATTGTTTATTTCCTGAAAAATCTTACCCATAATCAACACTCCTCCCCACTCAGGAAGGCTGGCGAAAATGTCCGCTAGTGAATGGAGTACCCTACAATGAGAAATACGACAAGTTATCTCTTGTATGTGCATGACATACAAAGTGTCTTGTGTGATGTGTCATTGAATTTTTAAAATTACAGAGCTCTTATTATTCCCACTTTATAGGTGAAAAACATTGGAGCCTAAAGCAGAGATGTCCAACCTGTTTTATCTCATGGCACACATAAGCTAGCTACTAAAATTCTGCGGCATACCAAAAAATAAAATGTTTTTTTTTTTTTTTTTGCCAATCTGACAAAAAGAAATAGATATAATTTTGAACAATTCACACTGGACAGCTATTGTTGTGTGAGCTGCTATCATTATTTTAATTTGACATTTTATGAGAAAAGACGTTAGTGCCTCTCAAAATAAATGGTCAGGGATGGCATATTGTAAAAATCCTTGCTTCACACACAGCGGCTGAAAACCGCTGGCCTAATGGAGCTCGGTGGCCTGTCTGAGATGGCGGGCCAAACTCTGAGTCCAACTCTGTGTGCTTCCGTGAGCTGTGTACTTTAAGTAAAGGTGACTTGAGGGTTTCGGCTCAATTTTTTGTTTGTCTTTATCATTATTACCCTTTAGATTGCTAAGATTTTAACTGAAATTGAAGACTGGTACTTATCAGCTGAGTAATCTGAGTCAGTCATTCCTCTCTGAACCTCAGTGTATAAACTTCAAGATCTGTTTCTAGGATTAAATGATATGAAATATATACAGTGTCTGATACAGAGCATGAACGTGGGTACGCAACAGAAGGCAACCATCGTTCATTTTTAAAGTATTTGAGCATTTATCATCATATTTGATTCCCATTGCCATTTTGCCAGGTAGACCGTGGGGAGAACATCATAATTACATGGTTGGCATCTGACTCGAAAGTAAGACCAGCAGTGCTCTCAAATCCAGTTCCACTATCTAATGTCTAAATGGCCTTGGACTTTATCCCATATCTGTAAAATGGGATTAACTATCGTTTCTTCCTCATCAACTTCATTCAATTATTCAATAAGGCAAAGCAAGGAAACTGTACGGAGACCTGTACAGATCTGAATACTCAGTAAAAGCGGACACTGTCTCAGTCATATATAACAGAGAAGACAATTGTGACTTGATGATGAGATTAAATAAAATAACATAGCTCTGGGAACTGGCTATGAGTAGAGCTGGGATTCTGAAGATGGTCTATTGACCCAAGGCTTGTCTCATTAACAACTCAGCCACCTTTTGTGCTAGTCCCTGCCTCGTCCTTCCTGCAGAATATCTCTCAATCATTCAGCACAAGGCTTGCTAAGAGAATGCTTTCTTGGAGAGAGTTGCTTCCAACCTACACAGACTTGTGAGCACCAACTATGCTTGGGTCCTTGTATCTAAAAGAGAATAAGACAAAACCTCTACCCTGAAGATCTTCATCCCCGTGGTGAAAAAAAGGGGGGAAATGAGCGTTCAAAGCTGTGGTGTGTACTTTTTTAGGTTAAGTCAGAAATTTCTATTATTATTCTTCAAAACCAGCTGAGTATCAGCCATTTTATGTTTCAAACTTTTTTTAAAATGTTATTTTTTAAATTAGAATTCACAGTCACTATTATTTTGTGTTAGTTTTAGGTGCACAGCATACTGGTCATACATTTTAATGCTTTGCCTGAGGTATGGACTGGGGCATATGAAACAGATTACTATCAACTACAGCTGGTATGCTGGTTAGTCTGTCATGTGTTTATAGAAACAGATATGGGGACTCACAGGAGTGGGCTTGAGTTAATCAGGTGTGAGGAAAACAAGTATGGTTGATCCAAACTCTTATCTCTCTGTTACACAGTTTAAAAGCGATTCACGGCCAGTAGAGGTGTACTCGGGTGTACTCAGCTGAGTGCGTGGATACCTGGAGAGAACAGGAGAACTTATACATGAGTGAGTGAGTGTGTTGTGTGTGAGAGAGAGACAGAGAGAGAGAAGGAGAAACAGAGAAACAGGACTCTGCCCAGCGAGCTCACACGTGCAGGGGTCCCTTGTGATACTGCTTCCAGTGAGAACGCAAGTCTGCTGAGTAATTTACTTTCTATAAAAGAGCTATTTTTGAAAACTGCTAGAGGATTCAAAGGAAATGCAAATGACTGGTTGGAAAATTTTAAGTGTCTGGGAAAGAAAGAAGGTGGAAGGAGGGTTATTCTATTTTATGAGTATTGACATAAATACATGGAGTCTTTCCATGTCCTGAGAGCTACTGCCTTAAGGGTTTTTAAATAGCCTTAAAATGATTTATTTTTACATCAGTATGATATTGAGGATGTTTTGCTCATTAAATGTTGATTCACTCAATATTGAAATCCATGGGGCACAATGGATACGGCTAGATATGAGCATGTATCATAAATATCTAGCTCTTTAGGGAGAAAAATATATATATAAGAAAGACAGTATTTTTTTTATCTAGAGAAAACTGGGCAAGAAACCAAGAAATGTGGGCTTTAGCCATTGACACTAACAAAAGGGACACCAGCCAACTGATAGCGAACACCTCCCAGATGACATGCGGGACTGTGTTGGGCGACTTACCTCACCCGTTAACTCCTGTAAACTCTCTACAGCAAGTGCAATCACTATTTTTCAGGTCAGAAGGCTCAGGTTAGGTCTGTGTTTGAACCCAGTGCAGAATGGTGAGGCTGTGTGAAGATCTTTATGAAAATGTTGTTTGAGTGAAGGGGTAAAGGACGCAGTGAATGAATAAATAAGTGAAAGCTGGACTTTGGTAGATGCGAAGCCAACAGAGTATGGAGGAAGAGAGAGTCTGTTGAGACTTAACACTAGTCTAGAAGTACAGGAGTCACCAAGGCTTCAATTAAAGAGTTTATAAAATAAAAATGGCTGAGTTATTTGCATTTTTTAAATTTCTTTATGATTTGCAAAGCCAGCCCACACACATCATCTCTTGGAATCTTCCCGATCATCTTATGAGGCTGAGATGTTTCTTTTCCTCATGAAAATGAAGCACAGAAAGTTTCAAGCCTTTCTGAGTTCCTGCAGCTAGTTTGTCATTACCTGGTCCATGTTAGCACTCTAACCATCCTCATGGAATAGAATGCTCACATCAGAATAAACTTCCAGTCCTTGTCTTCCTACATCAAATTCGTCCATCCTTGTTGCTTGTTTTTCAATGGGATTATGAAGACAGCACCTAACCTTCTAAGAAATGGGAGAACCCACGTAAAAAAAGATTTCTGCTTGAGTGACTGGGTAGGAGTGAGAGCGAAAAAAAGTCATGTATTTTTGTAAATGGTAATCATGAACGAAGGAGGATTTTGGAAAGAGAAGATTAATGAGTCCAATTTGCGACCTGTTGAGTGTGAGTTACTAATGGGTTATCCAGGTGGAGCTGCCCGGCAGGAACATGGAGATGCAGTCCAGAAGATTAGGGGAAGGCTCAGCGTTGTAATAAAAATATTGGAGTCTAATCATCACAGTGACACAATGAGAAATTCTGCAAAGATTACATGAAATTTCCAAGGAAGAGTGCACAGAAGAAGAAAATTTAATGGTTTATTAGGTTTGATACTTGCTACCTTTATTATTATCTATTATTTAAACTCAGAACATGAATGTTGGCAAAAGATTAAAATGTAGTGTGTCACACAAATGAAAATCCCGGTATGTCCACGCATGTGTGGAGATACATGTGCATACCAGCAGAAAGAACTTGATTGTATTCACCGTGACAAGGGACATTGTGTAATGTCAGTGGCTAGCATTTTCTCTTCACTGGTTTCCGACAGGAATTGGAAATGCTGCTTCACTATTGAAATGTATGGTTGCCACAATCAAACCTACATGGTTTAATTTCTCACTTAACCCAAGAAATGTATTTAACCAAAATTTATGACAAATTCATACTACCAGTGTCTGAAGGCTCTAATATTTTCCCATTGATATTTTATACGTCATCATAGCACTGATGAAATTTCCCATGTTCAACCATAATAAAGATGGTTACATAATTAAAAAGAAAAGGGATTTAAGTGTGCCCACTGAATTTCCTCCTAAGCTTTACAAGCTGTCTTCCTTAGTGATAAAGCATGCCTGAGACATCAACAGCTGACGGATAATAGGCAGGAAGTTTTCTCAGGGACACGTTTAGTCCAAAGCTCAGAGAGCAAGAGATGACTCAGAGAATTTACCACCTACCAATCCTCTGTCTGCTGAGTCTAGCCTTCTAATTTGTCCCTGGGCAGATTTCTATGAAATTCTTCTTCTTCATTACTTATGCTGTCCTTTTAAACAATGCTAAATTACACGGGAACTAGTACTGCCACCAGAGATATCTTAGGAGAATGAATAGCCGTCTCACAATGAAGTGCTAGATGGCTACTTACAAGAGTGCATTTTGAACATTTCTCTACTGCTCGAGGTCATTTGCTCTGCTGGTAATGGGTTGGCTCATGCGTGCCAGTGTTTTAGAAACTGTCTAATTTTCCTGGATTAGCAGGAAGATGACATGACTAAGATAAAAGTTAGAAGTGTAAGCAAGAATGACCTGGTCCCTTACTAGCCGGTCTAGAGCATGGAGTTATGAATAAGAGACAAAAGGGTGGTCTTCAAAATGGGTACGAGTACTATCCCATTTCTGCGTCATTTCCCCAACTCATGTCCTGTAGGTCCTAATTCGACATGACACATCCTTCCAAAACGCGTTTTTCTATTTGTCTAAACCCAAAAAATACTGATTATTATTCTTCCTTTTGAACTTTTCAAAGCACGTGAGCATATAAGGATTTCAGGAAAGTCTTACAGTAACTTAATTTAGTTTATTTCTGTATACTCCAGTGATCCCTAAATCTATTTGACCATGGAAGCCATTCCTGCCTTATCACTTATGAATACATAACATTTCTGGTGTGCACCAAAGCAGGCTGAGAAACGGGACTGGTCCGCGTGCTGCGGACCTCACCTGCTAGGAGACTACCCCTTACCTTCGTCCATGTTCTCTCTCGTCGCGGTACCTGGGAGACCCGGCACATTTTCAATAATTGAAATAAGGAGAAAGTGACGAGTCTTGTAAATGTACTAGTTGTGTTTTTATATATACTTTATTTAATTGCAAGTGTGTATAATCTAGCTAGCATTTAACGGAGGTAGTGTTTCATGAAAGGTTCTCGAGTTTTGTTTTTTTTTTTGCAACTGGAACAATCTGTTCTGTTCGTGGTCAGAATCAGAAACGTTATCCTAGACATTTTTATCATCAAGGTAGTTGAAGTTATCTGACAGAGCTGAACTGGGAGGCGGGCACACAGACGGATGAGAACCGAGATTGATGAACTTAAAAGAACACAGCCCACGCAGCCGCAAACGTCCTGATTATTTATTCAGGATTATGGAATTAATTCAGGACTGCTCTGCCGTCATTGTTTGGTTTTCTAGACGAGACCACATATTTAGAACGTAATTTTTGTCATCGTCACCACTACCCAGTGGATACCTTTTAGAAAAAAAGGGTGGACAAAATTAGGTTTACGGTCGTGAGAGCGTGAAACACAAAGTTTATCTTTTAATTGTTTCTCAGCGACTGTATTGTTTTCCATACGAACGACTGTGAAGCGAACTGAGCCCACCCGTGTTAAACTCGCTTAATAGGGCTGTGGTGCCTGTTCTTTACAGGTGAGTGCAACAGCTCTTTGTCGAAAAGCTTAACCCAAACAAACTCTTCTTCAGTTTAGAGAGTCATCTGCGTTGCAATGGATACAAGAATCATTAAGGCAAGAGCGGAAGGTGGAGTTCTGTTTTAATGCTAATACACCCAATGCCATTTATGCTTACATTTCCTCTTGAGTTTTGAAAAATAAATGAAAAGCGTTTGGGTGCAATGGGTTTCTTGGCAGCAAAGGACACTTCTCAGCTGCCTTCACATAATAATATATTTTTCCCCAAAGAGACTGCAATGCAATTTTTAAAATCTATGTGGCCTCTAACATATCACTGTCGGTTTATACTGTTTCGTTAGGCTTTCTACCTCCATCTATCACCTTCTCCCTTTTCTATTTTTTATTAACTTTATTCAGGATCATTTTTATTTAAAATATGTATGACATTAAGAAATATGTGCAGGAAATTTCTTAAGGGAATTAACATTTATTGAGTATGTGATGTTTCTTAGCCGCTCTTTTATAGTCTCATATAATCCTCAAAAAAAATGTTATAAGGAGCTTAAAAGAGGATGAATATCTAGCATGAATTCCAATAGCTGGCGCGCGGTGGCACCAGCTCGGGCTGCAGTTCTAATTCCTTCACAGGTGCGTGCCGCTCTCTGTCCATGGCATGTACTTCTCTGAGAGCATGCTCATTCATTCCACTCTGCTCGGTGATACCATGGGTTTAGAGAAGTCTGGGTGGAGCTGGTCCTTAACCCCTCTGCTCCACAGGACGTGTTTCGGACCCCTGGTAGCGGTGTGTTAGTGTATGCTTCAGGGTGATGAGGTCCATAAACCCTGGCCCAATGAGCTGGACTCAGTCCTGGATGGTTAGGGAAAATACCCTTATTCTCCTTAGAGATAAGAGCTGTTAGTTTAAGGAGGGGTTGGAGCTGGGTCAGGCTTCCTTGTCACTAGTCATTCAAAAAACAACAAACAAACAAACAAAAGAAAACTGTGTGAAAAGAGCCTGACTAGGCGGTGGCGCAGTGGATAGATCGTCGGACTGGGATGTGGAAGACCCAGGTTCGAGACCCCGAGCTCGCCAGCTTGAGCGCAGGCCCATCTGGCTTGAGCAAAAGCTCCTCAGCTTGTCTCCAGCAAGGGGTTGCTCGGTCTGCTGAAGGCCCGTGGTCAAGGCTCATGTGAGAAAGCAATCAATGAACAACTAAGGTGTTGCAACAGCAACGAAAAACTAATGATTGATGCTTCTCACCTCTCTTCATTCCTGTGTGTCTATTCCTCTCTCTGACTCTCTCTGTACCTGTAAAAAAAAAAGAAAAGAAAAGAAAACTGTGTGAAAATAAAGCAAAAGCAAATAGTCAAGAAAAGGAATCAAAGATGACCCCTCCATGAAGACAACTCTGCTTAGCTAGCTGGTTTTCCCTTAAAGTCTTTCTGTTCTTTAAGCCAACTTGGTCATCTTCTGCTTAAACTAATCTGAGCTGGGTTTTCTTCCCGTGGCCACGAAGTATCCTGACCAGCACAGACAGCTAGGCTAAAGCCCTTTTTTGGGCATCCCTTCATCTCTCCTATAAATTTTAGGGCTTGGAGCAGTTTAACCCACAATGCATTAGGAGAGCCCTACAAGGCAGAATGGGTCACAGAGATGCCCGGAACATTCAGAGGTGGAGATGGGCACAGCCCCTGCCGTGTAGGAATATAAAACTAGCTTTGGAGAGCCAGGCAGATAGGAAGCAAACACCAGCAATAAAGGCAGGCCGTGGTAAGCTCTGCGTGAGTAATCCAATGTACCATGGAAATCAGAGATCAGAGTGGGCTGTCTGCTCTGGGTAATTCATATTGTAAAGAAAATTTTCTACAAGAACCAGAATCGTTAGCTGGATTTTTTAAAATGAGAATGATACAAATAGAGATTGAAAACTGCTATTTCTGGCTGATGGGTTGGTGTGAATATAAACAGGCAGGCTTGACAGTACAGGGCATGTTAACAAAAATGTTGGTGGATCAATGAGAGTGAAATCTACGATGTGATGTGGGCTGTCCTGGGGGAGGGGGGTGGAAAAAGCAGCTGGTTTTCTTATAGACTGTAAACAACTGAGAGTACGAAGTTAAGGAATTTGACCTTTATTCAGATGCGTCAATGGAGTAATCCAAGCTAAGAATGTGGAAATAAGAGATAAAATTTAGATGGATATCTGATTATACGTTTGTAAAAATTATGATTGGAGGCGATGCCGCTTCGTACCCTGACACCCCTTCATGTTGGGTAGATGCCCATTAATATCGCTCCCCTAACTTCTCTCTGCTTCTAACCTCCTTCAGAGTAGGCATGACATGACTAATGGGAGCGCTAATTTAAAAATCACTAACTAAACTGGACCATGCCTCTCTTCTCAGAAGTGGGACCTCTCTGATTGTCCAGGCCCCACCCTCACTTGGACAGGTATCCTACCTGTGGAAGTATGCCTTATCCATTGTTGCATTTGACCAGAAGAGCAAATCCAACTAATTCTGGAGACGACTGTGTAGGTTGAATTACTTACAGAAATGTCCACCATAAGCTGTGTTTTCCCCTCAGCTTTTCTTAGTAGTAGAGATAATAGTTTTGCTTCTATCTTTCATTAACTTATTATCTGTCTTGATTTCTCCAGAGCCTGGCCAAGGAGGAGAGGTACTTATACTGGCCTATTAAAGACCTCTGCACTGGGTGAATGGGCTGGGAAAAATCAAGAAATACAACAAGGGGGGGCGGAATGTGAAGCTGAGCACCCAGAGAGCAAGTGATTATGCTGGTGGGCCAGGACTTTGGACTTTGGACTTCAGTGGGGCAGAGGGGCGCATGCTTTTGAACTTGGTGGTTTGTAGAGGCGTGTGTTAGACTGAGCAGGTTGCTACAATTGTATGGTGCTTTTTCTCTGCTGAAGCTTAGCCAAAAGGCTTTCGATGGCTACAGAAGAATTTGACTGCAGGTTTAGGTGGCTTTGTATAAAGAAAATGGCTGTTTCTCGAGAAGCAGTTCCAGGTCCTTGGAGACACACCATTTTAGATAAGATATGTCGGACACTCTGGCCTCAGCAAAGAAATAGGTGACTCAGGAAAGTGATGTCAGAGTTTATTCTACTGCATTTACGAACTATAATGAGCTTGCATCGGCAGGCACTAGGCTCCTCAACGAGGTCCAAGGTCAGCAAGATGGGAGAAGCCCTATGGAGTCAAGTCGTACTCTATGAGCAAAGCTTTTCCTAAGCAACATAGGAAGGGGGTAAGAATCTAAATACAGGCCTTTCTTTGAGATGTAAAGGGAGTTGAGTGCTTGGTGTACAACAATGAGCTGATAAAGTTCTAGCTTAAAATGCCCAGGCTAGGCTTAGGTAGGTGGTGAGCGACAATTCCATTCAAACTAAAAATTGGGCTCATTAGAGTGGCACATTGCACATCATTACAAAGAGCTTGTCCTCATGTTGATATTGAAACTCCAGAAACATGAGACTCAAAAGAGAAAATGGAATTAAATATGTTATGCCTAAGTGGAGACTTTTGCAACCCACCCCCTCCCCTGAGAAATGGCTAACAAATAACCAAAGTTAACCATGCCTTGATGATTTATTTCAACGGAGCTCAAGTGTATTGTGGTCAATTTTGGATAGCTAGCATAGAATTAACACTATCCCAGTAAGGACAAAAAGCAAGAAATCTTTCTCTATTTTTTTCCCTACTTAATCCATTTTTATTTGGATACCACTAAGTCTCTAATAAAAATCCTAACAATTCAACCATAGGGGTAAGAATTATTCTAACTACAGGTCTTGCTCTTTTATGTCAATGCTAAGTGCACGTTCTAGGAAGATAGTTCTCTCTGCATAGCTTTTATTTGTAAAGTATAGTTGATATACGACTTTATATTAGCTTCAGGTGTGTAAACCAGGGATTCAACATTCACATGGCTTGCAATGTGATCACCATGATAAGTCCAGTAACCATCTGTCACTGTAGAAAGTTATTACAATGTTATTGACTATATTTCCTGTGCTGTTCGCTACATCCCTGTGACTTATTGATTTTATAACTGGAAGTTTGAACCTTCTATATCTGCTTTTATGTGTCTCGCCCATCCTCCCCACCCCCTCTCCTCTGACAGCTGTCAGTTTGTTCTCTGTATCTGAGTCTGTTTCTGTTTTGTTTGTTCATTCGTTTTGTTTTTCTTAGATGCAACATACAAGTGAAATCTTAGGGTATTTTTCTTTTTCTGTCTTGATTTATTTTACTAAGCATAATGCACTCAAGGGCTGCCCATGTTGCCATCAGTAGAACAATTTTATTCTTTTTTTTATTGCTGAGTAGCACTTCATCAGGGAAATGTGAATCAAAACCACAATGAGGCCTGACCTGTGGTGGCGCAGTGGGTGAAGCATCAGCCCGGAATGCTGAGGTCCGACGTTCAAAACCCTGGGTGTGCCTGGTCAAGGCACATATATGAATTGATGCTTTCTGCTCCTCCCTCTTTCTCTCTCTCTGTGTCTCCTATCTCTAAAGTGAATAAATAAACTCTAAAAAAAAAAACAAACCAAAAAAAACTCACAATGAGATATGACCTCACTCCAATAAGAATGGCAGTTATCAAAAGATCAACAAATACCCATGTGTTGGGGAGGCTGTGGGGAAAAGGGAGCCCCGTGTCCTAGTGGCGGCGGGATTGGACATAGGAAGGAGGATTGAGATTCTTCAAGAAATTAAAGATAGAAATGCCATACAATTCAGCCATTTCAATGCTGGACATTTATCCAAAGGAAAAAAAATACACTCATTAGAAAAGAGGTGTGCACCCCTAACACCATCAGCGTTATTTACTAATGTCAACATAGAGAAGCGACCCAGGTGCCCATGGATAGATAAAGGAATAAGGAAGACTTGGATAGCTATCTTAAAAGTTGGATGCTGGCCTCTAAACTCAGTAAAGGTAGAGCCAGGACTTTGATACGTATGAGTGCACATTTCACTCTCAGGGCATGATTAAAGAGAGAATACTGAAAACACGGTCTCCAATTGATCCAACTCCTGGGAATACCATTGCACGGAGAAGGAGCCCACGCAGTAGTTGCCGAAGGAACCCCAGTGTCTCCGGGCCTTACGAACCCTCTAGCTGAGACAGGGAAGAATAAAAAATTGAAGAGAATTAATTTTAGACTTTAACTTCTTTAAATTTTAACTCAAAAGAGCAGGACAATTTGATTTTGGACTTGAACACCTGCAGACTTGCTCATCTTCAGACATAAAGCACGATGGGGAACAATCTTTGAACTCTAATTTCTCCATGGAAGTTTTATAATGACAGGCTGTTTGTATTTAAAATTTGGGTATGCCCACTTTATGCATTTTATTATCAGAGTGTCATTTTTGCATTTTATTTAGATTCTTAGACTGTTTTATTTTTGTCTCGGTCAGAACTGTCAACGCACCGGACAGGGCGGCAGGATGTGAGTCAGGGTGGGAAATAGAACAAGAAATGAATGAGGAATAAGGAGCGTAAAGGGGCTGAGGGATTCCTGGGGCTAATGTGCTGTCTGACCTGGTCGGGAGCCTTCTGGGGGCCGGCGTGTCATTCTTCTGTTCACTGCCCTCTGGTCAAACTCTGTGTCTGGCAGTCCGGCAGTCCGGCCACCCAGGACATGTTTGGGTCCACTCTTCTCTTTGCCCTCTGTCTCTCTGTCCCTTTGGTCTCATTTCTCAATTGTTCGGAATTCCGGGAAGAGACAGTAGTGTCATTTATAGTTAGCCTCAGACCCTTACACTTTTGTTCAGGTTATAATAACTTCAGAATCAAATCCAAAAATACTAGAATCAAAAAACAGTCTTTAAAAATTGACAAAAAAATATTTTTAAGCATAAGATATCATTTAACCAAAATGAGTATAGAATCTGTTGTGCATATATTTTTAAAGCTAGTTTGTGCAGTGACATTTAAAAAGTACACCACAGGAGGAGACTAGGATTATAGGCACTAACTACACTATCGTCCACAGGTGCTCTGATGTGAGGCAATCCTGTGGGTCTGCTGAGCTCCATCCAGAGAACAGGAATAATAATGTCTGATTGGGCCAAGGTCAGGGAGTTGGGTCAGATGGTGTTTTAAGTTATGTCCAAGCCTGACCTGTGGTGGCGCAGTGGATAAAGCGTCGGCCTGGGAACACTGAGGTCGCCAGTTCAAAACACTGCACTGGTCTGGTCAAGGCACATATGGGAGTTGATGCTTCCAGCTCCTCTCCCCTTTCTCTCCCTCTCTCTCTCTCTCTCTGTCTCTCTTCTCTAAAATGAATAAATAAAAATAAAAATTAAAAAAAAAAGTTATGTCCAAGGTGAAAGCCTGAAGTTTAATTATGATATATTACAACCATTAGTATACATATAAGCATAGATAATGTATATATTTTTCATTTTATCTAGTATAGCACTGTCCAACAGGAGAAGGAATAGTCATAATTTAATGTTTTCTAGAAGCTATGTAAAAAAATAAATAAAAACAAAGTTAAAATTAATGTAATAGTATATTTTATCAAACTATAACATATCCATATGCAATAAAAATTAAAAAGTACAATAGTATTTAGATGTCTTTTTTATAAGCCTTTACAATACAGTGTGTATCTTATGCCCGCAGCACATCTTCATCGTGCCAAAGCCAGGTCAGGGGCTGAGTAGCCACATCTGGTTAGTGGCTTCCAGACTGGATGTCACAGACACGGATTAAGAAAAGCAGCAATCCAGGGAAATTGTGCTACTTACAGCAACATAGATAATATTCTAGAATTGAGGTGGTAGTTTAAACTCCCATAGTCAATCACATATGCCCAAATCATAGAACATTCATAAAATTTTAGGTCTGGGAGAAATTTGAGAGGTCATGCGATCTAAACCTTTTGGGCAAGTTGCCGTAACTGTGCTTGAGAGTGGGAGTGTGACTTACCAAGGCCACACAGGGAATGGGCAACAGGACTGAGACCAAAGACAACCTTCTTCTCCTCCAGGTGAGAGTGCCTTGTGCACGATGGCATTGGGATTGGGACATTCTTGCCTTGGGACAAGGAGTCCCTCCTGGGTGCTGGGTGCCTTATAATCCTCCACATTCCTTAGCACTTTGTACATGCTATAGTGACAGGTCACCATCTTGGCAATGAAAATGTTGAGATTTTTCTCCTGATATGTGTTCCTCTCCAACCCATACCTCGTAGGATGGATAGCTTAGCCTCGTCCTCCAGAAGGGAAGCACAATAAACAGCACGCCCGCACAGCGGAGTAGTAAGGCTCTTCGCATCTCCAGGCTCCGGATACTTCACTTGGCAACCTCAATGGTCGGTTACCATCAACCTTTGCATTTCATTTATCCTGCAAATGAAATTTGCAAATAAGAACTGTGGCTTCTCTCTTCGTCTTATATGATGTGCCTCACACATTGCATGATGTAGAAATTGAAATGGGGAAATTAAAACCCAACATGGAAAAGTCATAAACACTGCCTCTTACCCTGAGAGTCGCAGTGATGTGAGACATGACATGAATCGTGAACACTGCAGAAAGTCGTAAGGCGGATTTTAGGGGAAATATCCCATGGAACGGAGAGGCTGTAACTGTGAGCAATATGAATATAACAAATGGTGTCAGGTAGAAAGAGACAGGAGCTCTGAGTTGTAATGCGGGTAGAATCTCCTACCTGAATAAATTAGGGTGATTAAATCCTTACATGACCAGAGTCACTTCTGAGCAACACCACACTCTTAATGTGTGACCTTAGGCAAGTCATTTACCCATATGGTACCCATTTTCTTAGCTTCAGAATAATGCTCATAATCTACATTCAGAGGGATAATGTTTACAGAGATCTTTGAGAAACTTGGATGAAAGGCCCCATTTACATATAAAGTAGTGTTATTATTCAAATCCCCCCTCCGCTGACTTCTGTGCAGCAGGTGTATTAAGGGAGAACAAAGAAGAAGGAAAATTGGCTCTTTAAATCATGGAAATCAGATTATCCCAAATCGGCTCATTTGGAAAGGGGGAGGGGGCACGCGGCTGCATTTATTAACCATTGCAAACAGGTGTCGCCTTGGACAAGCAGAGAAGCAGAGCGAGACGAACCCATGGTCCTTTCCAACAGTGAGAAACCAAAAGATCTGAAAGAAAGGGGAATAAAGCTCCTACAATTGCGGGCCTAACCCTCCTCAAATGGCTGCGACTATCCGCATCTGTCTCCATTCGTCTGCACGCCTGGAAAAATTTAAGATTCTGCATCGACCATTTTTAATCTCAATTTTTAATGTGTTTATTTATATGTGTACATGAATATTTGCAACTTAGTTGTTATTAATGCTATTGTCTTCGGCTCATTGGAAAGCGGAGGGTTCCGTGAGTTCTTTCCCAATTATAATTCCTACGGATTAACAACGATATACTGTATATAACCTGTGAATTAAAAAGTATTTGTGAAATAAATTACAAAGCCTTCTTTTTTTGTTGTTTCGGTGTTCTTTAAAATATTGAAGAATGAAGAGGAAAAATGGATGAGGTAAATACAAACTACCTTTTATACCCCAGGGCATGGGTTCTGCTCACGTTTTTCCGGCAAAATTTATTTGATGAACCCCCCTGCCCCCGCCACCACCACCCCCATCATATCCCATCCCTTTATTTCCAAAACGAGATAGTTCCACCCAGTGTCTAAGATCTGCTGTAGATTTTTTTCATTCTGCAGTTACTCGCTTTTTAGCGTCTTCACCGTTGTTGCTGTGAATTGATGTCCCCTGTTACTCAGTTTTGTGTCCCCATGACAGGCGTAGCTCCTGGCATCCTTGCAATAACCCTACAAGATAGGCCTTACTCCCTCGGCTACTGCGGATGTAGACAAGGAGCAGCGCGTGGTCCTGCAACCAGGTCACCGCCCCCCATGGGGTCAGCTGCAGAAGGAAGGATTTTCACCAGCTTTCAATGACTCTTCAGCATGTCATATCCCAATGATACTAAACCAGACTACCTCTTAAAAGCAGCTTTGACCATTATATTTCTCTTACAGTGCGTATCTCTTTGGCATCACTCATCTGGCTTGTTCTGAAACAATGAAATGTGCACAGATAAAATTGGCAGAATAGAAATTATTATTATTATTATTATTATTATCATTTTTGGCAGAATATAAATTATTATTATTATCATTTTTGGCAGAATATAAATTATTATTATTATTATTATCATTTTTTGAGTAATTGTTTCTGAAAAAAATTTGGCTTGCCTGAATAACTGTTGATGAAATTAATGTCACCCTGCTCACCCACAGAAGTGCCTGACATTCTTTCTCTGTGACTAATTATTTTACTGACGGCGTTGTAATTGCAGGATGTAGGAGGTACTTTCTATAAATGCTTAGCATGACCAGGGGACATCATCTGCAATCTTCAAATCATTAAACTTGCTACCAGGAAGAAGCGCGGTTGGGGACAGATGTCGTTTGTCAGAAGAAGCCCGTGTGCTCTGCGGAGGGCAGGGGGCCAGGCCCAGAAAAGGCAGCCTGCTAATTGTCCTACACTGAGCACCTTTAATTATTTATTATAAGGGAGATGTGGGCGATCCAAGCCTTCTCCAGAGAGATGGCTAGTCAAGGAACAGGATACATAAAATCACCGAGTGAACTGAAATCGATGTCTGAAACAAATTCCCCAGGACAATTTTCAGGTAGTTTGCAACCATCACAAAACAGAATCAGAAGAAGCCAACTGAAGATGGCTGACATAGGGATACTCCTGTGTCCCTCCCACAGTCACGTGAGCTCTGAGAGGTCCGAGCTCCCTCTCACGCATCTCCCCGGCTGTCCCGTGGGGCATGGAGCACCCTCCGGCACATAGCATGTCCCTGAATCTGTGGATAAAGCTCATTACAAATCGTGGTAATATACCAAGGCCCAAACCTGGTTTTGTAGGTTGTCACCGAATTGTCATCAATAACCAGATGACAACATGGAAAGAAAAACACAGATGAATCTCAGGACGAGGTTCTGGAATCGGTTGCCACCTGGGAGCGCTGGTGTTGCTGCCTATCTGGAGATTCAGAAACTGAAAGAGGAAGAACGTGAGGGTTCACCGACATAGACCGGGGCGCAGGGGAGGCCAGCTCCCTAGGTCAAGCGTGGCCCCGTGGGTAAGACAGGCACCTGCCTCTTCTCCTGGCCATGCTGCTGAAAGACAAGTGACCTCGGTGAAATCAGTTAATGACCCGAGTTCCAGTTTGCGTACAAGCAAAGGGGTGTGTTATTGTTAAAAGGAAAAAAAAGAAATCTAGTCTATGTAGAAAGCTAAATGAGATAATGGGTTAAGGACATTCTGTTTGGGAACTAATAGAACAGTGTATATAAAAGTGTTCTTATATTTTTATTTAAGTTTTTTAAAAAATTGAATGTATTAGGGTTACCCTAGTTAACACAATTATACATATTCCAACTGCCCAATTTTACAATACATCTCTGTACACCGTATTGCGTGTTCACCCCCCCAGGCAAGTCCTCATCCATCACCATGTATCCCCCTCTACCCTCCTAGCCCTCCCCCCTCCCAGCAATCCCCACACTGCTGCTCACGTAAGCGAAAGCGTTTTTTAAAGCTGTCACAAACTCCGAGTGCATTGCCGACGTTTTAGATGCAGTTATACAACGGGCTTGAGGAGTCTGTGACCATGTCATTCTCCAGGAAGTATAGGTTATATCTGATCATAACAGAAATTATCATTATCAGGACATATTTTAAAAACTGGTGCTTACTTATAATTTAGGTAGGTCTAGGTAGATAGATAAATCAATAAACGTGTTTTATTGTATTTTTATGTTAATACATTTTTATTTATTGTTTTAAAATCGCAGTTCACTTTCAGTATTAGATTGTATGCGTTTCAGCTTTACTGCATAGTGGTTAGACAATAATGTACTTTATTAAAGGTCCCTCCCCACCCCGATACTTCCAGTGCCCACCTGGAACTACATATAGCTGTTGAAACATTATTGACTACATCCCTTGTGTTGTACTTTACACCCTTATTCCGTAACTAGCAACTTTGCTTCTTCACCCCTCCGCCTTTCACCCAGTCTTCTCTCCTCTCCATGGCAACCGCCAATTCTCCTGCTGTGTCTAGGAGTTCGCTTCTGTTTTGTTTTTTGTTTTTTTTTTTTACTTATTGTGTTCTTTAGATCATATTTTTAACCAGAATTCTAATTCCCGGGAAGGAGGACAATTTCCTAAGCTGTTATTACTAGGAGACCTTTGTAGTTTTAAGGCAAGCCTTGGACATCCACTAGCCTGCTCCATTCCCTTCCTTTCTCCACACCCATTGTGAAATAGGACATCGACAGGACTATAATGGATGTCCTTGTGTGGGAGGGAAGCGATGCAACATGTGGGACTGACAGCCACGTTCGTTAAGGGAACCAGCCTGTCCTTGGGGCGTTCCTGCTTTTTGTACTCATAGCCTCAAGTCCAGAAAACCCTTTGGTCTCTAGCACCTTGGAGCAACAGTCTTCACATTGTCACCCTCTCACTGGTGAGCTCCAGGATAATTTAATTCGGCAAACAAATATTTGACAAGAGCACACTACAAGCTAATGTCAGCATTGGGTGGCCCCAATAAGGTCAACTTTTAGGGTTGACCTGAAAGCTAAAATTAGTATAAATGAGTTGTGAGTGGGACGGAGAATTGTGTGTAGTGAAAATAACACAGGCAACCGAGTCATAGACCTCAAAGCTTTCATTAAAGTTCTACCGTTTACTAACTGCCAGTCCTTAGGCTAGGGGAAATCTCTGAGTCTCTCTGAGCCCCACTTTCCCATAGGAAATATGGAAGATACGATATCAATACTACCTCAAAACCTCTTATTATACTTAACTGATACTATGCATGCTTATTTGCATATGGACATTCAGCACCTGGTCTGGACGTTGGCTGATGCTCATTATACTCTAGTTTATTCTCTCTCCTCCAATAATAGTTGACTGAGTGGAGACAGAGAAAGGGCACAAGCACGACCGAAGGGCTACTAAGTGATCCGTGGAATAGAGCAGAAGAATGGGGACCCTGGGAAGACTTCTTGCAGAGGTGACGTTTCACGTGTGGCCAGCTCTAGCTATCGGAATGGTATGATTGACAAAGAGCCGTGATCAGCCAGTAAGACAGGATGAGGTGTACCATAAAGGAGACACGGCCCACCAAAGGGTAAAAGGGAAGGAGGACATGAGGAAGAGAGGAAAAGGAAGCGCGTGTCCAACAAGTTTTCCAGTAAAAGAAACAACAAACGATTCGTGTGTGTGTGTGTGTGTGTGTGTGTGTGTGTGTGTGTACATGTGTGTATTTCCAGGAAAAATAATGACATTGCATTACCTTTATATGCTCAAGAGTCTGTTATAGAGAAGATGGTGAGCTGTGTTCAGGTCACATGTCAAGTACATACACCTTTTAAGTGTGTCACGAGTTGGAGAAGGGTCAGAGAGGGGAGACAGTAAGCACTGCATAGGATGTGTTTGTATAAACCTTAGAACTTCTTTCCCAAAAGCATATTAAGTTATAAATATACCAGCAGAGGATAACTTAAATAATTTTAATACAGAAATCATAAAACCTCGTTGGTACATCACAAGCCTACTAGCACAAAATGTAAGATTCTTCACAGCCCGTCTTATCCTTACTCTTTCATGTAAATTTTCTTCCACCAAATTATTTCTCTTCCTTGTCATTTTATGACCAGCTTCAAGCTCTTGACTGATGACGCACAGTGCGGTCTTCCTTTAGAGTCTTTGCTCAGATACATCACCAGGTTTCTACCAGCAGTTCTGGGAATCTCTAGATGAGTGGGTTTGGGTAAAAGACAAAAGCATTTAAGAATTCACCTTTTTTTGTTGTAAAATGGAGAGAATTAACCCTGCCCCACCTGCCTTACAGAGCTGCCCTTTTGTCAGCCACCCAACTGATACTTACTGATCACATGTGATGGATGAGGCACAGCTTAGGCACGGGAGTTAGAGCAGTGAGAAGAGAAAACCCAGGATTTCTCCCGGTAGGTCCTATCATCTAGTGGGTAGGGAAAAGAAGTCAAAACTTTTAAATGAGCTATAAGATACCTATGAAAATGACAAGCACTGTCAAAAAATGCAGTACATTGACACATGGCCACAATAAAAGGAAATCGTACCTTCTGTGACAGTATGGATGGACTTAAAGATCGTTATGTTAAGTGAAATAAGCCAGTCACAGAAAGACAAATACCACATGACTTTACTCATTTGTGGAATTTAATGATCAAATGCACTAAAAAGCAAAATAAAAGGAGGCAGCCAACTATTGGGGCAGGATTAGGTGAGGGAGATGGAGGGATAGAGCAAAGCAAAGAAAAAGAAAGCTCATGGGCAAAGTGTGGTGATCATGAGGGGCTGTGAAGACAAGTATTGGGGAGGTCAATGATGATGGATGAAGACTTGACCTGGGGAGGGCCTGAGAACACAATGCAGTGTACCGAGATGTGTTGTAGAATCATGCACCTGAAACCTGTATACTTATGTTAACCAGTGTTACCCCAATACAATTCAATTAAAAAGAGGGAGAAATGTGCTGTATTACTGAAAAGAAAGCAAAGGCTGACAAGAAGTGATCATAATGAATAGGATTTATGCTTGTTGAAGGGCAATGGTTAACTATACTCTCTGAAACTCATATATATATATATATATATATATATATATATATATATATATATCCTCCATACCTGCACACACACACAAACAAGTGAATATGCTCTCTCAGAAGTGCGAGGACCAGTTTAGAATACACTTGATGATGCCACATGATCTCAGTCAGAAATTGCTCTTTGTTCTGATGGCTTTCATCTGGGAAATTTAGAGCAGAGTGAAATGTGCTTTAAAACAACAATGGAGAGAAAATGGGAAAGCCAGATCCATATCATGCTCCGTTATGACATTCATTATGCTGGTTACAGGCTCAAGAGGGAATAGATCAGAGTAGGATCACTGGGATCCAGCCTATCATCCTGGTCCATTCTAGCTCAGTCTTCTGTGGTTTTATGGTTCCCCAACTTCTGTGGAAACTCAACTCCGAGTCCAAGGCAGGAGAAAGGGGACATTTTCAAAGAGTGGAGAAGGAAAATGTGTGTGAGCAAAAACGTTCTGTTAAGTTATAACATTTGTTTTCAAAAATGGCTGAATTCAGAACCCTAAAAGTTGACCTTATTGGGGCCACCCAATGCTGACATTAGCTTGTAGTTAATATGCATTATGGCAGAAGACTACTCATCTGATTTGAAGAGACTCTTATGGGAAGACATTTCCTAAAGATGCCTGGCTGGTCATCAGAGAGATCTGCCAGTGAGGCTGATAATTTGGGGAGGTCCTTGATTTCCAGAAAAAGAGTCATTGGCTTTATTGGTTAAGAATGTCAGTGCTGTACCTGAAAATGAACGGGCTTCTATGGAATAATTCTTTCTAATTTCTTACACAAGAAGCTAAGATAGAAACCAGAATACCAATTTGCTAATGCATGTTGAGAAATACGTCAAGTGGGTTATAAAATGCTGTTTACTAGTCAATGTGTTTGTCCTCCATTGGCAAATCCATACCAAAGATAAAATTCTCGTCAGAAAGTGGATTTTTTTAAGTGAACGTTGAACTAGAGCAGAGACAACTAGTTGAATCGAAACTGGATGTTATTAAGATGCGATGGCTTACTGTACCCATTTCTACCACATGGGCAGGCTGGCTGCCATGGGCAGACTATTCAATAGGATGTGAAATTCTGCGGACAGTGTTGAAAACAAACTGGAAAATGTGTCCCAGTGGCGCCTCTTGCATAGAATGTCTATTGTTACAGGAATTAGGCTGGGAGCCAGTGCGTGCTATACGGATGTCACAACTTCATTATTTACAAAGCATACTGCCTTTCAGAAATGCACATTTTAGGAGTAAAAGCAGATGGTGGCTGATATTCCACTTTTAAATTCTTTATTAATTTTTTGGGGTGACAAAGTTTGAATCAAATTATACAGGTTTCAGGTGTATCACTCTATAATATATCTTCTGTACACTATATTGTGTGTTCACCAGCCCAAGTCAAGTCTCCGTCCATCACCATTCATCCTTCCTCTACCTTTATCTACCTGTCCCCACCTCATTTTCCTCTGGTAATCACCATACCTGTTGTCTGGATTCATTCATTCATTCATTCATTCATTCATTCATTCATTGTATTTTTCCCAAGTGAGAAGCAGGGGAGGGGCAGACAGACCCCTGCATATGCTCAACTGGGATCCACCCCACATGCCCACCAGGGGGCAATGCTCTGCCCATCTGGGGCATTGCACCATTGCAACTGGAGTCATTCTAGTGCCTGAAGCAGAGGCCATGGAGCTGTCCTCAGCGCCGGGGTCAACTTTGCTTCAGTGGAGCCTCGGCTGTGGGAGGAGAAGGGAGATATAGGGAGGAAGGAGAGGGGAAGGGTGGAGAAGCAGGTGGGCACTTCTCCTGTGTGCCCTGACCGGGAATCGAACCTGGGACTTCCATGTGGCGGGCCAACGCTCTACTGCTGAGCCAACTGGCCAGGGCCTATTTTTTTTATTTTTTGCTTAATCCTTTCACCAAATTTACTTAGCTCTCCACCCTTACCCCCAACAGCTGTCCATCTGTTCTCTGTATCTATGAGTCTGTTTCTATGGTACATTTACACAATAGAATTCTACATTACCATTAAAAAAATAAGGGAATCTTATCTTTTGTGAAAGCATGGATTGACTTAGAGAGTATTATGCTAAGTGGAATAAGCCAGTCGGAAAAAGACAAATACCATATGATTTCACTTATAGGTGGGTAGTCTTCTAAATGCATAGACAATAACAGCAGCTAATACAGGAGTGTATGTTAAGTACAGTACCTTTTCTTTACATTCACTCTTAATTCTTACTGATTCTTCTAATAATCTGATACTGATCTCCTGTCATGCCCCCTTTTGCAGATGGGCTAATGGACACTGGGGTAGTTAATCGGTGAGCCAGGCCTCTCACTTCTGAGATGGGGGCAGCCTTTGCACCCGAGCTGGTTTGCTCTCTTCCCCTATGGCTGCTCCTCTGTGTTGTTATAACAACATATCCAATAAGGACAATAATGTAGTGGCTTTTTTGTTTGTCTGTTTTTAGTTACAAATCAAGAATCAATACCACAGTTATCCTTTTTATCAATATACACGATCACATAGCTCCCCTGGCAAGCTGAAAGGGATGTTCCTTCCCTCGTCCGGTGAGTGAGACTCTGCTATTATGGAAACTGCACTCCCAGAGCTGATCACCCGGGCCTCCCAAAAACTGTAGACAGATTGCTTTCATTAGTACATTCCCTTCACCTTAGCTCTTAACATCCTCAGAGACTGCGCTCAGGTGGGTGTTAGCTAACCCACTTTTTCTGAAATTATCTCATGGTTGGTGGTTCAGGATGAAGCCTAGTGTGCAGCTCACCAGGTCCTCAAAATAGGTTCCTTCAGTAGGGAGGTGTTTTTTCCTCCTCTCCTTTGGATATGCATGGCTTTCTTCCACTGCAGAATCAGAGCTGAGTACGCGACCACGTTTACATCACACCGGTAGCTGTCTGTTCAACGCTTCGGTGATTTCCTCGGGGGATATACTTAACACAAACCTGTAGAGCATTTTAGTCTGACAACTCTAAAGAAATACAATTAGATGCACAGAAAGTCTCATCCTTTCTCTTCAATATTAAAGTATGCAAGTGATAGGTTGTAAAACTTTTCAATTAAAAAAATCATTTAGGCTGATTCTCTGCCTTTATAGATGAAGAAAATAAAGTACAAGCTAGAGTGATTTGTCCAAAATCTTTCCATAAAAAAAAACAGTGGCAGAATCAGGCCTAAAAATAAGAAGTATTAAATATGTGTCTAAAACTATTTAATGGATGTTTACTGGTATTTGCAGAAAAAGTTTATTTTTCACTGTTTTTCCCTATTGAATCTTTCTTTAGGGGGGTTCAAAGTCCTTGATATCTTATCATGACATTTTTTAATGAATGAAATAAAATATCATTACTTATCAATTTGAAGAATTCTGAGATTTAAAGAGGTCAGACATGAGTTGGTCACAAATTTCCCTGGAAAAAATGAAGGTTCTTTTATGTCACAGTGATCTTAGTGAACGAGCTTGTTCTGAAATAAATTAAGAGAAGACACAGCAAGCTTCAGAAAATGAAACGCCTACTCTATGGTGGATGCTTTCTCAACAAATATCAGATCTAAAATTTGTCTTTCACTGGTATAATGGTTCTTACTTAAAAAGTGTCGTATAATGCAACTGACGTTCAGACCAAGGTCTGCCTGATCCCAAAGCTCGCATCCCCTCTCTGAACCTCTGTCACCTCTTCGGAAGATGGAATCCATTGACCATGAACAAATAAGGTAAGAAGGAATGAGCTCTTACAGCTCAAGAGTCCTGAGTGTACGCTGGGGAAGGGCATTTCAGGGGATTTATCCTGAGCAGGTTAATATTTGGGGGGAAGTGAGCAAACCATCTGTTGTGTTTGAACAAAGGGACCAGTTGAAGCTGGACTTTTCATCTAGAGAGGAAGATTTACCTTAGGTCCTGTGACCATAGAATGAGGGTTGGGAAAAGTGAGTGCACAGACTCACAGGCAGCAGCCGTGGCCGAGCGGGTCTGCGTTCCCTGGCTCCGGACTGCAGCCTGTCTGGAAATGTGTCCTCCAACAGAGCTTAGCCGCTGTCCCAGGGCACAGGGAGCTGGTTTCAAGGTCCAGGGCAGCAACCTCCACCCTCACAAACTGCTAATACAGCTCAAATGCAGCTTAAATGCCACCTCTTTCCTTTGGATGGAGTCTTTGTCACAATATGTATTAATTTTGTCATAACATGTCAAATTTTTAAATGTATATGCCTATCTTCATTATTGAAGTTAAGAGCTGTCTTGGAGGGAAGAGGTGTGTTACGTAAACTTTGGTTGCTAGAACAATTCTGGACACCTCAAAACAGGACCCATATAACCTGCAAAGTGAATGAGGGATGACTATCCATGGAGCAGGTGTTGGCCTTATGCCCATCACTCTGGGATGCAAGGCAGACATTTGGGGTTGTGTTGTGTAACGTTTGAGGAATAGGCAAGGGTCTGTTTATAGGAAATTTTATCCTAAGTAAAGTGAAATGAGCACCTATACGCCCCAGCTGCTTATGGGAAATACATAGCAGCATGTATACCATGTTAGATATCATATCTGTTTAGTAGGGACTCAACTACATCAAGTAACTTAAACAGGCTCTGATTGTAGGTAGCCCTTGAGCCCATGTTCCATCCCTTCCATCGATTAATTATTTAAGATAGGCTAAGGTTATGCTGGAATAACCCATTTGCCATAGAAAATCTAATGATTTACTTTCACTAAGTATATCATGGAGTGAGCAACTGTCTACAGTAGCTGTGCTCTATGGGGCGAGTCACAGATACAGGCTACTTCTCTCGTGTGCTAACCATCTAGACACACGGCCTCTGGTCAAAGCACAAAATGAAGAGAGAAATAGGACAATGGAGAAGGCCTTCTTCAATGGAAGTCACTTGTACTCACATTGTATTAGCCAGAAGAAGTCACGTAGCTGTGCCTAGCTAGGAAGTGCTGAGCGGTATTGTTAATTTCTGTGGCCAGATGGAAAGAATATCAAACAAGATTGGGGAAACGCACACAGCCCTGCACCTTCCTTGTCCAAATTAATGTTAAAGCAGAAGTTCTGATTTTATGGGAATAGGGTCATCATAGACTTGGGAAGCTAAGCAGTTTATTAAAGAATAATTAAATGTTACTTTTTTGACTATCTACTACATGTCTGAGTCTGAATTATCTACTAGAAGGTGAATGGTAAACAAAGCATAAACATTCGCTGCAGTCATGGGATTTGTATTCCAAAATAACAAACACACAACATATCCTGTACTTTAATATATATATAATTTAATTGAAAACATATAGATAGGTACTTAAGAGAGAATTTTCATAGACTCGAGAGACCTAGAGTTCATCGGTTGCTAATTTCGATCAGGTAGCCAGCAAAGGTCTGTCTAAGGATGTAATATGTCAGTGAGAATCTGAACGACATGAAGGAACAAGCATGTGAAGTCAGGAGGAGAGACATCTTGGACAGAGAAAGCTTAGCCCAGAGGCTTTGCTACGGAAACCAGTTCTGGGTGGCACTGGAACAGAAAGTGGGTCACTGTGGACTGGGCAGAGTGAGAGCAGAGAAGCGTGAGATTAGATTTTGCAGGAGTAGAGCTAGGTCATCTCAGACACCTTGTGTTTTTGTTTTGTTTTTTGTTTGTTTTTAAGGCAGAAAGAAGAGTTTTGAGTATGAGGGAGAACGACTGGGAATTAGTGAGCAGGAGAGTGACATGATCTGACTTATGCTGACAATGAGCATAGCTCAGTCTTCCAAGCCTTATGCATTCCTGAACCCCCAAAATAGAAGCCAAACGTCAGACATGTGTGTGAGAGCCAAAGGCAATATCAGAATTGAAAGGTGCTAAGCTCCACTTGCCTTCAATGAGGCTGTCAGAGAAAGACATTGTTACTGAAAAATGCCAGGGTTGACAAAATCTAGGCTTGTCTGCAAAGCGAAGAGAAAATTGCAGGAGTGTCAAATGCAACCCTAGTGTTAGCAAACTCAAGCGACTCCAGCTGTCATTTTAACGGGTGACACACATCTGGCCATCATCAGTCTGAGGTATGAAGTCTCAGAACATGTTTACATGCATGAGAATCTGAGTCAAGGTAAATCAAGGTCATGGCGCTGATCGACCTCTATTGACCTAGCCTTGGAATGAGAAGGGGAGTGGAAGGTTATGTGGGAGGCAGTGTAGGAAGGCATTGTCATGATACTCAGAGACAGGACCATCTGCCAGCGGAGGCTGAGGGAAAATTCTTCTTCACTCGGACTGTCAGAACTGCTTCATGAAGAAAGCTGCCACTGCCGATGAGTTGTTATGTGGATATATGTAGTGGTGTAATATGTAAAATGGTTTGGGGTACTTAATTCAGACCCTGTTTCTTGGGGACCTTAAATTTCAAAGGAAGTGCCTCAGGAGTGCCATGGTCATGAGAATTAGGACAAGAAGTGACATCCCAATACACAGGGGCCCTTGGCTCTCCTTCCTGTGATGCTCCTTGTGTGTTATGCATGAACAATATTGGGGCTCCACACAAATTTTTATTTGAAAGAAATGTTCCCTCCACTTAAAAGGTTGTTTTGAATGCTAGAAAGGCAAATTTAGAAACCTAAGTTGAAAACCATATAAATCACACATATCCATATGATATTTTATGTTACTTTCTTTAATGCTCCTGGATTTTAGAGATAGCTTCTGCCAACCCCCATTGACAGTTTATGATCACGTAGCCAGTAATAATTCAAGATGGGGTTAAAAACTCAATCTCTGAGCCCGGAGACCACACATCATTCATTCCTTTTTCTGTGCTGTCATGCATGATGACCCCCTATCCTCTATGTACTAACTCTGTGGTGTTTGGTAGGTACCATCGTCTCTGAACCTCAGTTTCATCCTCTGGGAAGAACTTCATAAAGTCAGTCTCATGATTTTGAAGTTCAAGTGATCCACCACGCTTAGGGCAATAAATGAGCATAAGCCAGAGTATTGTGCTAGACACTTTTACACACACTGAGTTACACAATCATCACAGAAACCTTATAATGGGGTTGATGATGCTCAGGTAAAAAAAATAGGTACATAAAGGTTAGACTAGTCCCCTGAGCCCAGACTGCCTGGAACTTATGGATCTACAGAGATACTGCCCTGAGTTCACGTGAGCAAGACCTTTGCCTACTTACCATACATTTAAAGGGTTGAGCATCATAAATTAAAGTCATGAACATATATGTTGCATGCTACAATACTGACTACAGAAATACATATGTATAGTTTCTATACAATTGGAAGTCAACAGAAGTTCATAAATAGCAAAAGAAGAATGAATTTATTTATTATTGTGCATGTCTGTGTGATGTTAATAGAAACATAACATTGAACAGCTTGATTAAATAGAGACAAAAAAATCAGAAGTTATTATATATTTATTTCATAATTTAATTACCTTTCTTTTAGTACTAGCACTATGTTTTGTCATCAAGGTTTTTACACTTTTGAAAATTTTGACTTTTAGCTGACTGAAAATAAAATGTAAATAAAATAAGAGGTGAGTAAATGTTAACAAATTTTCAGCTGAAATATAAATTTTAATATATTTTAAAATAAAAGTAAGAATCATTTTGTATCTATTATTAAACACTATTTTTATTTTTAAATGCACTCATAAAAAAACTAAAAGAAAAATGCATAGTGAAGAATGAGTATTATTTTTACATCAAGATGCTAAAAAGTTTAGTATTGCTTTATGTTTTAAGTTCATTTCTATTGAATGTTTTTAAAAGAAAACTTCTCACCCTGACAGGACAGCTCTACTGAAGCGTCATCTCAATACACGAAGGTTATGGGTTCAAACCCAGACAGACCACTTGGTGTTTCTGTCTTATTCTCTCTCTCTCTCTCTCTCTCTTTAAAATCAATCAATCAATTTTAAAAAGTTTATTTTAAAAAATCCTATGTTCCAGCCTTCACTGTGCATCTGGTTGCCAAATTAAAGAACCATTACCACCCTTCAAGCATTTTATTTCTAGACCAACTCATATAAATGTACGAGAGATATGACATTTTTAAAATTGCAGATTGCTCCTTAGTTGCTATATGCGGTTTCCATGTGCAGATCCCATAAGGCTAGAGATGTACAAAGCATTTTGCTGGGGCTTGAACCATGTGAATTGTAAGTGAGGATGTTTGGTTTAGAGTCACAGGTCCAACAAAGCTGGCTGCAGAGAGGGCTGAATTCAGTTTACTGAAGAGCCTATGTGGTAAAAAAAATTATAAACATAAATGTGTATATATATACATATATATATGCATTCATGCATATATGCACATATAAATACATATACACATGCATATATATGCTTTCCTTCTGTGTGTATGTATGTGTGTTCATGGTTTGTGATATGAGCGAGCACCTATATTAAGAATCGATAAACTTTTACAAAGGATCAAATAGTGACTTGACCAGGTGGTGGTGCAGTGTATAGAGCATCAGACTGGGACGCAGAAGACCCAGGTTAGAGACCCCGAGGTCGCCAGCTTGAGCACGGGCTCATCTGTTTTGAGGAAGTCTCGCCAGCTTGAGTCCAATGTCGCTGGCTCGAGCAACGGGTCACTCGGTCTGCTGAAGCCCCCTGGTCAAGGCACATATGAGAAATCAATCAATTAACAACTAAGGAGCCGCAAGGAAGAATTGATGTTTCTCATCTCTCTCCCTTCCTGTCTGTCTGCCCCTATCTGTCCCTCTGTCTGACTTTGTCACAAAAAAAAAAAAAAAAAAAAGAAAAAAGGATCAAATAGTGAATATCCGTGGTTTTGTAGTCTGTGTAGTATCCCCTGGACCTGGACTTACTCCACGCTGCGTTTCTGCCATTGTCGGGCAAAGCAGCCACAGACAGACAGTACAGAGACAAGTGCAGTGGCCCTGACCCGATCTGACCACTGCAGGCCAGTCTTTTCTTTCTTTTTTTTTTTGTATATTTCCAAAGTGAGAAGTGAGGAGGCAGACAGACAGACTGCTGCATGTGCCCGATCGGGATCCACCGGCATGCCCACCAGGGGGTAATGCTCTGCCCATCTGGGGAGTCACTCCATTGCAGCTGGGCCATTCTAAAGCCTGAGGCAGAAGCCATGGAGCCATCCTCAGCGCCCGGGCCAACTTTGCTCCAATGGAGCCTTGGCTGTGAGAGAGAAAGAGAGAATAGAGAGGGGGAAGGGTGGAGAAGCAGATGGGCGCTTCTCCTGTGTGTCCTGGCTGGGAATTGAACCCAGGACTTCCACATGCCAGGCCAACGCTCTACCACTGACTGAGATAACCTGCCAGGGCACAGGCCAGTCTTGACCCATGGGCTGCAGTATGTTGACCCTTGCACTTAAGACTGGTATCCTAAAAGGAGTTCAGTCTTTCCCAGGTCCAACTGGGCTAATGCATGTAACTGTGCCTGTGAAGAGAAAAGTAATTCATATATATATATATATATATATATATATATATATATATATATACACACACACACATACATATATATATAACTTTATTCAATAGCTGGCTGGAGTAATTCTTATTTTATTGGTTTGCTATTTGAGAGCGGAACCCAGTGGAACATTTACATAATTGTCTTTTATCAGATCCAGTTTTGTACGCATAAGATTTAATCAAGAAAACTTGTACAGATCTTAGGTAACCCCTTGTTCTCAAACCTTATCATGGTAGGGCTTCTCCTTAAATGTTTGTTTATTAATTTTTATTGTTTTGTATTGATATTAGAGATAAGAAAGACTTCTGACCTCGGAGCATGCCCACTTAGAGCAAGGATGCTGACCGCACCAACACCAACACCAATAATAATGCTTGAACCACAAAGGATCATGAGGTGCTCACTGTGAGCCTTGTATGTAAAATTTACGTAGTCCGAGATCTGTAGTTCTCCAGTGAAAATGTAAAACCCCCAGCATCCATGGGTGCCCACTCTGTGGAATAAGGGATATAATGGAGACGGAAGTCCAGGGTCCAATCACCCAGCTGATAGTTACTAGCAAGATAAACCTTTTATTTAATTGCCTATAAAAGTGGTTATCACTTTGTAAGTTCTATAAATATCTAATCACTATCTTGTACGTGAGAAATTGACATACTATTGTCTGTCAACTGTAATGGAAAAGTAAAAAAAAAAACATATTATAAGAAAGAACAGGACCATATTAACAACTTTTAATGTTGTAATGAGTACAAAATGAAATAAGATTTGTAAAGCACATTTTTAGAAAAGTAAATGTACTCTATAAATATTAACTAAGATTTAATATTTTCATCCTTTATATGAATAGTTCAGAAGGTCAGGAATCGTACCTTTAATAATTTTCCGAATGTCTTTCCTCTCTGCCTTCTCCCACACCAAGAATCAAAAAGTCAGTGGTCACAGGAAAATAAAATAGAGCCTACCCAGGATCCGACTGGTCACAGAACCCAACATGAAGTCTTCAGCAACCAGACTTTGTTTTCAGTTTTAAAGTGCCACTTGTTTCCTGTATTGTTTTGAAAATGTGGCCCTTCAAGATGTTTGGCATCACCTGGCAGCATATCCTTACCCTGGGAGTTGATCTGGGTTAAATCAGCTCCGGGGTTGGAGACCGTCCTGCTGATGGAAAGGTAATTAGATGAAGCTGTTGGGGGTAGTGTGCGTGTGGGCGCACGGTGTGCATCCGCTGTTAGCATCCATCACCGATCGGAATTTGGCAGATGCTCGATTTTACAGCCAGTAAAATCTAGTTTTACTGCAAAAGGCAGTTATCAAACTCATTTTCTCCTAAGTGAAAAATTAGAATGTAATTAGAATCACAAACATGAGAATGTGTGTGCGCGCGTGCTAACTTTAGCTTTTCTCTTTGTCTCCTCAGAGTTCTCCATCAATCGCACACTCTCCATTAAGACGCCTGTCTTAAGTGTACCGTTTTCTTTCCATGTGCAGATTCAGATGTATTTTTCACTTGCTATCCGCTGTCCACAATCCCGGGAGCACCTTGAGGCCGAAAGTTATGCTGTTCTCATCTGCATTGCCGTGCTCCCAGCAGGTAAGTTCTCGACAGAAAGGCACCATCCTCCTGTGATTGACATCTATGAGATATTTTTCCCATGAACTCTCATAACGCAGGTGCTATTTGATCTTTACAAGACATGTCTCTTAACATCTTGCCCCAAATAAATGTAATAATACATTTTTGTAACTCTTTTATATTACTCAAGGAAGGCTGACAAATGGCATGCCAAATGACAGAATTGGGGATTTATGCAAAAGTTATCTATTCAACAAATATTTATTGAGCATCTATTATATGAAAGGGGTGAAGAGATATAGCGGTGAACAAATAAGAGGTCTGCACCGATGGGGATCCCAGTTAGGGCAAGAGTTCTGAAACTATCTGGGATAAAATTTTAAATGTAGAAATCTAAATAAGAGCTGCCAAATGTATAGAACTTTCTATGTGCTGGAAATTATGTGAAGTGTTTTAGATGTGCTAATTAGTTTGCTCCTTAAACAACCCTATTACAATTTTGCAAAAGATGCAACACGTGCACAGAGAAGTGAAGTGATTTACATCACGTAGTGTGTAACTTAACCACATTTCTAACCCATGTGGTTTAGCTCCGGAGCCCACATGGTTAGTGACTGTGGTAGTTTGTCTCATTCATGTTATTACTTGCTCCAGAAGGTAAGGCAAAGTTTCTGTCAGATAAATAACTTGCGTTATCTGTTTTTATGTTATTTCCCATGACCAAGGTTGCACTATGTCACAGCAGCAAAGAGTTCAAGGTAATATTACCTGTTCAGAATGTGGAGACTGAATATTCTCCTATTTTATTGATGTAATATAGAACCAGATGCTCTGGGATTCAACCAAGTGAAGGGCAGAACACTATAATTATAAAAACTGATGAACAGGATTCTGTGCCAAATACACATACTCCTGAGGGTCAGCCTGAGGTTAGCAGGTGGAGAATTTCTCCCAGGAATCAGTTCTTGGTCAGCTTCCAGACAAGAGCAAATATTTGAATAAAGAATTGTCCAAACCAATAGTAAATGAGGTCAACAAGGTAGTGAATAAACAAACGAGAAATTGTACAGTATACAACTGATACCTAATTTGAAGTTACAGAAGAGTCTACTCATCTTTAAAAAAATAATGATCTATTTGTTAAATGTGCTGGGGCAGAAAAACAACAACAAAAACCCATGAGTCAACAAGTTGTTGAGATGACAGGAAATGTGCCACAAAGTCTGATTATTAGCGGATTGGATGACTATCAGCTATGCATCCTGAATGCATTTTTATAAATCTATTGACTCTATTCCTCATTGAGGACAGTAAAATACTGTCTTTGGCATGTAGACAGTATGCACTATTAATATTGCAGATCTTACATGTAAAAATAGACTTGTGAAATAGAGGAATAAGCTCAAAAAAAGACCAGGCAATATAAACAAGTAAACCAATGAAAATAAAAGAAACCACACTCATGACAGAAGCTACACCGTGATAAAAATGACAGAACAAATCATCCAGGATACATATACCCTTAGTCAATGAAAGTGGAGTTACAGACTTTCCCTAAAGAGAAACACACAATTAGCTCCCTTCTAGTTCGTCCAGGCGTCACTCTCAGCTTGATGAAAAGCAAAACAGATACAAACTGGAAAATGATTAGCACAAAACGTATTTTCATAATTTTGGCATACAGAATAATTTCTTAAACAGAATTTAAAAATTAAAATGCAACCAAAAAGATGAATACTTTTGATTATATTAGACTTTTAACTTTTATATAAGAAAACACAGGTACAAATGAAAGTTTCACTAGATCCAATATATTGTTGGGTACATGTAACAACTGGAGTGAGACTCTTCATTGTACTTGTTATGTCCTTTGTTTTATAATGGTTATTATCAATAAATCAACAAACAGAGTTTGCAAAGATGACGATGGAGTAGGTGGACGTACCAACTTCCAACTCCCAGAACCAAAGTAGATTATAACTTAATTTTAAGAACCATCATCTGGAAAAACCAACTTTGAACTAAACTAAGAGGACTCTTCAACCAAGGATCACAGAAGAAGCCACATTGAAACTGGTAGGAAAAGCGGAAACACAGAGAGGGCTGCCCAGCTCCCCGGAGCTAACGGCAGCCTGGAGAGACTCGCGTGGTAGGAAGAATCTTTAGCGGACAGGGTAGGGACCTGGGTACCAGGAACAAAGCCCCAACCTGCAGCCCCAGAGCCTAGAAGAGGCATATGGAGAGTATGTAGCTGTGAAACAAGTTAGGATATTGTTTGTGAGAAAGAGACAGTTTTCTCAGACCCAGAATTTTTCTCAAAGGGATGGCGCAGAAAACCTCTCTCACAACCACTCACTCAGGGCTCTGGGGGATGGGGAGAGAGGAGAGGACCGGAGCAGCAGGAAGAGAGTGTAATCTAGGAGGCACAGAGAGAAACACTTTGAGGTCACTCTAAACCCTGGGCTGAGTCACTCCCCAAATCTGAAGTGAATATTTCCCCTGGAACCAGCAATACCAGCAAAGGGAAGCAGGACACCAGCCAAACAAGCTCTCTCGTGGCACTTGCAGCACTGCCGCTTAGAAGAAGGGAGCTTTCAGGACTACAGTATGAAGCATTAGGGTCTGAGCTGCAGCGCCCCCACCCACACTGCTGAGGGCTTGCTGGAGGGCAGGTGGCGGGATGCAAAAGCGCAATTCCGTTGGCAGGGGTGGAGCCGGGCTGGTTAGCATGAGCTCAGTCTAGCCCAGTGGGGGTGGAGGGGATGTGTGAAAGTGGTCTGGCTGGCTGTGGGCCTACTTGCAACACCACCTGCGGGGAAAAATGGGAGCCCAGAACGGACAAAAATCCACCACTGAGCAAGGGCATGTGGGTGCACAGCCTCACCTGGTCTCCCAGGCTTGCAGCCCTGTGCGAGCCGGGTCCACCCTCGGAGGCGGGGCAAAAACTGGGAGGTCCACAGCTGAGTGTGCACCCTCAGCCCTGCCCTGCCGGCACAACTGAGGCTTGCGACCTCATGTGTGAGCCAGCTCTGACCATTGGAGTGGGGCAAAAGCCCAGGAAAAGGTGGAGGTCCATAGCTGAAGGCATGCCAGCAGTCCCACCCGGCGGAGCCGAGGCTTGTATCCTGACGCGCGACCTGGCTATGACCACTGGGGCTGGGGAAAAAAACCTGGAACAGGCGGAGACCGGCAGCGGAGCAAAGGTGCACACCCCTGCCCTTGGTTCACAGGCTTGTGGCCCGTGTGCAGCATGCAACCCCACCCGTGGGGGCAGAGCGAAGGCTGAGACCGGCTTAGGCTTGTAGAACCGGGCATGAGAACAAAATCCCTCCCCTGGAGGAGAGGCGAAAACTACAGCAACAACCACAGTGGGCTGGCGCTGGGAATGCCCATACCCAACCGCCCTGGGCAGCGGCAGAGGGGCTGGCGGGCCTGCAGACAGACCACACCTAGAGAACACAAAGGCAACACCTACGGGACTCCAGTGGCCACAAATGGCTTATACACAAACAAAATGGGCAGGCAGAGAAATGCAACCCAGATGAATCAAGAGAAATCCCCAGAAAAGGATCTGAATGAGTCAGATATAACCAAATTCCTGTATGCGGAGTTTAAAATAATGATTGTTAGGATGTTCAAAGAACTTAGAACAACAATGGATGATCATTACGAACACCTAAATAAAGAGATAGCAAGTATGAAAAAGGAAATTGAAATAAATAAAAAGAATCAGACAGAAATGACAAATACAATATCAGAATTGAAGACCACAATGGAAGGAATTAAAAGCAGAATGGATGAAGCTGAGGATCGAATCAGCGAGTTAGAGGACAAAATAAATGAAGCACAGATGCAGAACGAAAAAAAGAGATTCTAAAAGTCTGAGGAAACTCTAAGGGAGCTCTGTGACAACATGAAGAGAAATAACATCTGCATCATAGGGGTTCCTGAAGAGGAAGAGAAAGAACAAGAGATAGAAACTTTGTTCAATCAAATCATAGCTGAAAACTTCCCAAAATTGAGACTGGAAAACATCTCACATTTTCAAGAAGCAAAGAGAACTCTATTAAAGAGAAACCCAAAGAAATCTACACCAAGACACATCATAGTTAAAATACCAAAGCTAAGTGATAAAGAGAAAATATTAAAAGCTGCCAGAGAAAGAAAGGCTATCACTTACAAAGGAGCCCCCATAAGGATGACATCTGACTACTCAACAGAAACACTTGAGGCCAGAAGGAATAACAAGACATATTCAAAGTAATGCAGAACAAGAACCTACAACCAAGACTACTCTATCCAGCAAGGCTAATGTTTAAAATTGAAGGAGAAATAAAACCTACCCAGACAAAAAAAAAAAAAAAAGAACTCAAGGAATTTACTATACCCAAACCAATCCTGCAAAAGATGCAAAGGGGCCTGTTGTGAACAGTTCAAAGGGGGAAAAGAATACAGAAAAAGAGGAATACAGCTTTAAATAATAAAATATCAATAAATAACTACATATGAATAATAACCTTAAATGTAAATGGATTAAAGGATCTAATCAAAAGACATAGGGTAGTTGCATGGATAAGAAAACAGGACCCATATGTATGCTGTCTACAAGAGACACACCTCAAAACAAAAGATGCACATAGACTGAAGGTACAAGGATGGAAATAAATATTTCATGCAAATGGAAATGAAAAAAAAAAAAAGCCGGGGTAGCAATACTTATATCTGACAAAATGGGCTTTAAAATAAAGGCTATAATAAGAGGTAAAGAAGGTCATTACATAATGATAAAGGGAGCAATCCAACAGGAAGATATAACCATTATAAATATCTACACACCTAATATCACAGCACTGAAATATATAAAGCAGACTTTGATGGATATAAAGGGCAAGATCAACAGCAATACTATAATAGTAGGAGATTTCAATACTCCACTAACATCACTGGATAGATCCTCAAGAAAGAAAATTAACAAAGAAAGAGCAGACTTAAAGGATACACTAGATCAACTTGATTTAATAGATATCTTCAGAACCTTTCACCCTAAAGCAGTGGAATATACATTCTTTATAAGCGCTCATGATACATTCTCTAGGATAGACCACATGTTAGAGCACAAAAGCACTCTCAACAAATTTAAAAAGGTTGGAATTATATCAAACATTTTTTCTGATCACAATGGCATGAAACTAGAAATCAATCACAACAGAAAAACTTGGAAACTAAATAGCATGTTATTAAATAATAAATGGATTAACAATGAGATCAAAGGAGAAATAAAAAAATTCTAGAAACTAATGATAATGAGCATACATCAATGCAAAATCTATGGGACACAGCAAAAGCAGTACTGAGAGGGAAGTTCATAGCATTACAGGCATACCATAAAAAGCTAGAAAAAGCTCAAATAAACAACTTGACCCTGCATCTAAAAGAACTAGAAAAACAACAGCAAGTAAAGTCCAGGGGTTGTAGAAGGAAGGAAATAATAAAGATCAGAGCAGAAATAAATGACATAGAGGCTAAAGAAACAATACAGAGGATCAATGAAACCAGGAGCTGGTTTTTTGAAAAGGTAAACAAGATCGATGAACCATTAACTAGATTCACCAAGAGAAAATGATAGAGGTCTCAAATAAATAAAATTAGAAATGAGAGTGGAGAAAAAACAACTGACACAACAGAAATACAAAATATTGTAAGAAAATACTATGAAGAACTGTATGACAAAATACTAGACAACCTAGGTGAAATGGACAAATTCCTTGAAACATACAATCTTCCAAAAATCAATCTGTAAGAATCAGAAAACCTAAACAGATTGATTAAAACAAATGAGATTGAAACAGTTATCAAAAAATTTCCAACAAAGAAAAGAACTGGGCCTGATGGCTTCACAAGTGAATTATACCAAATATTCAAAGAACTAACTCCTATCCTTCTCAAGCTATTTTAAAAAATTCAAGAGGAAGAAAGACTTCCAAACTCCTTTTATGAGGGGAGCATAATTCTGATTCTGAAACCAGGCAAAGACAACACAAAGAAAGAAAATTATAGGTCAATATCCCTGATGAATTTAGATGCTAAAATCCTCAACAAAATATTAGCAAACTGGATCCTGCAATATATGAAAAAAATCATACACCATGATCAAGTGGGATTTATTCTGGGGAGGCAAGGCTGGTACAATATTCACAAATCAATCAATGTGATTCATCACATAAACAAAAGGAAGGAGAAAAACCACATGATAATTTCAATAGATGCAGAAAAAGCATTTGATAAAATCCAGCACCTATTCATGCTCAAAACTCTCAGCAAAGTGGGAATACAGGGAACGTACCGTAACATGAGAAAGGCCATCTATGACAAACCCACAGCCAACATCATACTCAATGGGCAAAAATTAAAAGCAATCCCCTTAAGATCAGGATCCAGGCAGGGGTGCCCCCTTTCACCACTCTTATTCAACATAGTTCTGGAAGTTCTAGCCACAGCAATCATACAACAAGAAGAAATAAAAGACATCCAAATTGGAAAAGAAGAAGTAAAATTATCATTATTTGCAGATGATATGATATTGTATATAGAAAATCCTAAAGTCTCAGTCAAAAAACTACTAGACCTTATAAATGAATTCAGCAAGGTGGCAGGATATAAAATTAATACTCAGAAATCAGAGGCATTTTTATACACCAACAATGAACTGTCAGAAAGAGAAATTAAGTAAACAATCCCCTTCACTATTGCAGCCAAAAAATAAAGTACCTAGGAATAAATTTAACCAAGGAGATTAAAGACTTGTACTCTGAAAATTATAAAACATTGATAAAAGAAACCAAGGAAGATACAAACAAATGGAAGCATATACCATGCTCATGGCTAAGAAGAATAAACATCATTAAAACCTCTATATTACCCAAAGCAATTTATAAATTCAATGCAATACCAATTAAAATACCAATGACATACTTCAAAGATATAGAATACATATTCCAAAAATTTATATGGAACCAAAAAGAACACGAATAGCCTCAGCAATCTTAAAAAGGAAGAATAAAGCAGGGGGTATCACACTTCCTGATATCAAGTTATACTACAAGGCCATTATACTCAAGACAGCCTGGTGCTGTCATAAGAACAGGCACATAGATCAATGGAACAGAACAGAGAACCCAGAAATAAACCCACATCTCTATGGACAACTGATACTTGACAAAGGAGAGAAGAGCATACAATGGAGTAAAGACAGACTCTTTAACAAATCGTGTTGGGAAAATTGCACATCTACCTAAAAAAAAATGAAAGTAGATTATCAACTTACACCATTCACAGAAACAAACTCAAAATGGATAAAAGACTTAAATGTAAGCCGTGAAACCATAATCATCTTAAAAGAAAACATAGGCAGTAAGCTCTCCAATATCTCTTGCAGCAATATATTTGCCGATTCATCTCCACGGGCAAGTGAAATAAAAGGAAAGATAAACAAATGGGACTATATCAAACTAAAATGTTTTGCACAGCTAAAGACAACAAGAACAGAATAAAAAGACAAACTACACAATGGGAGAACATATTTGACAATACTTCTGATAAGGGGTTAATAACCAAAATTTATACAGAACTTGTAAAAGTCAACTCTAGGAAGATAAACAATTCAATAAAAAAAATGGGCAAAAGAGATGAATATAAATTTCTCCAAAGAGGACATACAGATGGCCAATAGGCATATGAAAAAATGCTCAACATCACTAATCATTAGAGAAATGCAAATTAAAACCACAATGAGATATCACCTCACACCAGTCAGAATGGTGCTCATCAGCAAAACAACACAGAATAAGTGCTGGCGAGGATATGGAGAAAAGGGAACCCTCCTGCACTGCTGCTGGGAATGCAGACTGGTGCAGCCACTGTGGAAAACAGTATGGAGCTTCCTCAAAATATTAAAAATCGAACTGCCTTTTGACCCAGCTATCCCACTTTTAGGAATATACCCTAAGAACACCATAGCACTGTTCGAAAACAAGAAATGCGCCCCCATGTTTGTGGCAGCATTGTTCACAATAGCGAAGATCTGGAAATAGCCCAAGTGTCTGTCAGTGGATGAGTGGATTGAAAAGCTTTGGTACATATATACTATGGAATACTACTCAGCCGTAAGAAATGATGACATCAGATCATTTACAACATGGATGGACATTGATAACAATATACTGAGTGAAATAAGTAAATCAGAAAAAACTAAGAACTATATGATTCCATACATAGGTGAGACATAAAAATGAGACTCAGAAACATGGACAAGAGTGTGCTGGTTACCAGAGGGGGTAGGGTGGAGGAGAATGAGAGGGGAGGGGGAAGGGAGGGGCACAAATAAAACCAGATAGAAGGTGACAGAAGACAATTTGACTTTGGGTGATGGGTATGCAACATAATCAAATGTCAAAATAACCCCTGGAGATGTTTTCTCTGAACATATGTACCCTGACTTATCAATGTCACCCCATTAAAATTAATAAAAACAAAAATTTCAACAAACAAATGTTGGCAAGGATATGGAGAAAAGAGAAGCCCCCCCACCCCCCACCCCCCACACATACTACTATTGGGAATGCAGATTGGTGTAGCTACTCTGGAAAACAATAAGGAATTTCCTCAAAAAATTAAAAGTGAGACTGCAATATGACCCAGCAATTTCACTTCTGGGAATGTATCCGAAGAAACCCGAAAGACTAATTCGAAAGAATCAGTACACCCCTATATTCATTGCAGCATTATTTACAATAGCTAAGATTTGGAAACAGCTCAAGTGCCCATCAGTAGACAAATAGAAAAGAAAGCATTGTACATTTACACAGTAGAATACACTGCAAAGCAGAAGGAAATCTTCCTTTTTGCCACAGCGTGGATGGACCCGTGGAGTATTATGCTCAGTGAACTAAGCCAGTCAGAGAAAGATAAGTATTATCCGATATCACTCACATGTGGAATCGAATGAACAAAATAAATTAACAAAATAGAAACAAATTCCTAAATACAGAGAACAAACTTTCATCTGTTAGAGAAAGGGGTGTTGGGGACTGAGTGAAAAAGGTGACAGGATTAAACAAAAAGCCCTGGTTGGATAGCTCAGTTGGTCAAAGCTTTATCCCAAAGTACAAAGGTTGCTGGTTCGACCCCTGCAAGGGCACATACAGGAACAGCTCAATGTTTCTCTTTCTCTCTCTCTCTCTCTTTAAAAATCAATAAAATAAACATTAAAGAAAAGATTAAGAAAAAAAATAACCTATGGACAGACAGCAATATGGTGGTCAGTAGAGGGGGGGTAGCAAAGTATCAAGGCGAATGAATGGAGGTAGAAGAAGACTAAACTTGGGGAGGTGAACACAGTACAGTGTACAGATGGTGTAGCATAGAATTGTGCCTTAAACCTACATAATTTTACTAACCAATGTCAACTACGAGTTGATGCTTCCTGCTCCCCCTGCCTCGCTTCTCTCTCCGATATCCTCTATCTAAAAATCAATCAGTAATATCTTTATAAAAAGAAATATATCTATGTCTATATACATGCACATATGTATCGAAAGGAGAAAGACAAGTATTCTAATAGGAAGATAGAAGAAATGGTCAGTTAACAGCAGAGATAATATAAATGGCAAAAAAAAAAAAGAAAAAGAAAAAATGCCATTTTTGCTAGCAATCAGCAAAATGTAAATTTTAAATAAATAACATTCCATCTCACCCTTATAAATTTTGAAAAAACATATGTGCTAATATTTTCAACAAGATATTTTTGCAAAAATGGAGAGGAATGGAAACGCACATTCTTGGTGGGAATATAAATGACTATGACCACGTTAGAGAGAGATTGGAAAACAGTTGTCAGCTCGTGGTGTCATACAAGCCCTGAATGAGCAGTATGCCTCTTGATGTCTGTTACAGAGGAACACTCACATATGTACAGAAGAAAAGAATACTTCATTGAAGCAGTGATCGTAATAACCAAAGTGGGATAAAGTATTTCTCAGTAGGAGAATAAATTAATAAATCATGATTTATTCACATAATCATATTCCATAGAGCAGTTAAGATGGATTACATTTGTATGTATCAATATGGGGAGATCTCAGCATCATAAAGGAATGCATAAAGCAGTATGACTCCATCTATAAATTTGAAAGCACACAAAAACAATAACAAACATATTTATGTTCCGTTTTCAGTGGGGCTCCCCGAGAGCACCCTCTAAGAGGGCGAGTGGTGTGCAGACGACTTCCCAGAGACGGCCTGAGAGATGTGTAGGGAAGTAAGCAAAGCAGAACGGAGCAGAACGCAAAGCCATGTCCCAGTGTGGTTCTGACAAGGGCTCAGAGCATCCTCAGAGTTCTGGAGCCGGGCTGGCTCTTGGGAGTTACTTCCATGGAGACGAGGGGACTGAGAAAGTACAACTCCGCATTAGCCGCCTTAGGCCTGGCAGAGAGGGTGTGTCAGAGTTGGGAGCAAAGCTGTGAGCCACCGGTAGCTGATGTCAGCAGTTGAGGGGTGGCTGCACCGGACCTGAGAGAGGATCTCAATGCATCGCCGCAGTATCTCTTCTGCCATCATTTGTATCAACGCCGTGAAAGCCCTGCACACACACAAACGCACAGGAAGGACACACGTGGCTTGAGGGGAGCGGTTTCCTGTGGGGAGGGGGGCGCAGAAAGGAAGAGGGGGGGGTAAACTTTAGATGGACCTGCGACACTTCATTGATTAAGAAGGTGATCTAAACAAATGCAAAAGAAGTTTAACCTTATCGGTAGACCTCTGTCCATCACATTACTTCAATATGTTTGTTTATATAAAATGTTTTAAATTTTTCATCTAGTCACATTGGAGAGTGAGGAAATGGCACTCATAAAGTATCCAAAAAGATGTCTAAAAATAGAACAAAAGTTGTCAACTTTTAATTATAAAAACAGAAACTTCTGTCATGAAATGATGTTTGCAAAGCATAACCGAGATTACACTTAGCCAGGTCCCTTTAAAAAGTCATGTATTTACTTTTTTCAATTTTTATTTATTGATTTTTAGAGAGAGCAAAAAGGAAAGAAAGACAGGAAAACACAGGGAGAACGAGAAACATCAATTTGTTGTTCTACTTATTCATTCCATCACTGTTGATTTTTTTTCTTTTTGCATGTACAAGGTAGTTCAACTTGCTTGACTCTAAGTTAAAATCCTAATAGTAACTAACATGTGTTGTGCAATTGCAATGTGTCAGATGCTGTGCTACATTATTCACATACAGTATTTCAGCCCTTGGAGGTTGATTCTTGCTTGTGTCCCGACCAGGATTTGAAGCTGCAACCTCAACACGTTGGGATGACACTCTAACCAACTGAGCTATCTGACCAGGGCCAAAAAGAGGCATTTCAATTACATGCATACTCTAAAATTTATTTTTACTTCAAAGATATATATGTCCAGTTACATGTTGATCTTTTTATTGGGAACAATGGCCCTTCCCTTGACTACATGTCTACAGACTGCACTTCTATATAATGTATTAGTTCTTGCCTGCTATAGACTGAATTGTGTTCTTCCAAAATGTATAGGTTGACATACTAACTCTCAATGTAATGAAATTTGGAGATGAGACTTTTGGGAGGTACTTAGGGTTAAAGAAAGTCATGAGAGCAGGGTGGTCATGAAATGTCTGTGGCTTTATAAGAAGAGGAAAAGAAATCAGAACTCTCACTCTGCCATGTTAGGACACAGGGAGGGTAGGATACAGGGAGAAGGAGACCATTTGAGTCACAAAGCAAGCCTTTATCGGAATATGACCATGCTTCGTTCTGATCACAGAATTTAAGCTTGCAGAACTGTGGGACATTAACCTGCCATCTAAGCAGCATCCCTCCCCCCCACCTAAGTCTAGGCTGTGTTGTTATGGCAGCCAGAACTCACTAACAACCAGCAGAAACTATGCCAACACCAGAATTTGAATAGATAATAGGCAGTGATTGGCAGGAAAGCAGAGACCAGAGACAGAGAAAAGAAGGCAGTGGGTAAAATAGTTAGTCATGAGGCCAGTTACCACTGGGGGCAAGTAGAATTTGATCCCACAGGGGAAATCTAGATGCCAGTATACAACATGACCTGCAGAGATATTTTACCCATCGGACTATGGATGGGGTATTTGTATACTATTTCTGCAAATCATTTGTTGAGAATTAGTACCAGGAGATATTAATTCTGAAGAATTCCTGGCTTCCCAGACTGGTAGGTAAGGAGGGTTCTGGAAGCAAAAGGTTTTACACCAAGAAGACAAATGGTGCAGTGGAACATTTGTCTGGTGAGTGTGGGAAAGTCAAGTGCCTAAGGACCATGTGTGGGAACCAATGAGCCGCACTGACATCCTCCCATCCAACTATGTCCCCACTTCCTTCCCAGAGGAGCAAGAGCTATTTGTCCCCTGTTTAAAAGCTCTTTCACCTGAATATAATTTGCTTTATGCTTGTGGAATCTCACCTATTTATTAGTCTTTCCAAATAATTCATCTCTAGTTTTGTATGATTTTGCATGCTACTTAATAATTATACCACACTGTTATAATAACAGGTACACTTCTTGTCAAATTTGGAAACCAAAGCTCTTGGCTCTCGAGAGCCATAAACCTTGACTGCTGGCATGAGAAGCGCATGGCCCTCCTGCCCAGGGAAACTTCACACGCTGTGGGCATCAGCTAGGACAGATTCCAGAGCGAAGGTCGTTGCGGAATCCCCTTTTTTCAGGGGAGGTAAGTAAAAACAATGTCTAGTCTCTAGGAAGAGCTGTTCCGTGGGAAATGAATTTTACTTGCCTCATGGAGAGAAATTTCAGACGAAGCTGGGGCAGTACAGAAACTTGACTCATTATCAGGTACATTTTTTCCACAATTGCACTTTCTTCAAAACAGAACAGATAATCAGTAATGTCCCCTAACTTTAGAGCATTCAAGCAAAATGTCCTCGGTGAGTGTCTCTTGGGGCTGAGCAAAATTTTGGTGTCATTTGTTCTTTGAGGTAATGGGAATCTATGGGTTTCTCATTCTTTTAGCTTCTTTGATTAAAAAAAATATTACTGTTATTATCTAACCTAAACGTGTCTGTCAACCCCACTGAGATTTGTTAGGGAATAGCCTTTACACTCTGTGCTTCTTAGAGGTAGACTTTCGGGACAAATCGAGTATTTGTGGTGGCTGGTCCACATGAGCATGATGAATTGTTCTCCTTTCCTGCCAAAGGGAAGAGCCTTCCAGACCATCACATCCCTGGGGAGAAACTTTCCATAAGTTCCAGAAGCAACCAGTTTGGATAGTTCAAAGGCTGACTAGATCATTATTTTTAGGAAGTCTCCTTTGACTTCGTCAGACTGTTTGGCACTTCTACAAATTTCTATTATAGTACCTATTAAACTCTATTTACTCACCCCTTTTATTAGACGACTAACCGTGTCAGCTTTGATCGTTGTCAACTTTTCTCTCCGTATCCCAACACAGAACTTGGTACAAACCCTAAATATTCAATAAACAAGTATCTAATTTTGACTGTGGTGAGAAGAGGGGATGGAGAGCCAAGGAATCTCTGGCTCAACTATGACATTTTATTTGATATATTAAAATGCAGAAGCAAATACTTTTTTTGTAGTAGTGATTAGATACGGTAGACAGCATGGCTGGGCTGTTTATTCAAGGCCTTCCTAGACAAGGCTCCTTTCTCTTGACGCTTACGACTCAGGTCTCTTTCAAAAGGAGTCATATTTTCTCCATCTTTCAAAACTGGCCTTAGAGAAAGACCTTTTTTTCATGGAAACAGCACTTATTTCACTCTCAAAATAACTGCTCCAACTGTCTTATTGCATTTTCTAGATCATGAGCATTTTAGGAAATTGTCTCATTTAATTTTTTTTCCCTAATATATGTCTATCAGACTAAATTTATTTATTCCTAGAAACGCTCACTATACTAGACTGAATGCAACTTGTTTTCTCAATTCCTGTGAGAACACATCATAGGTTCAATTTACAGTTCCACTTAAAAATCAGCATCAAGAGCTCCTTCTTTTTCTAGAGAGTAGTACATTGCAAGAACCCCTGCAAACCCTTAGAGTGACCAAACACATTTTATAATAATGGGAGAAATTCATTTTTAAGGTGTTGAAAATATAGAGCAATGAGGAAGTCCCAAATTAAAAATCCCAGCCATTTTGCTATTTCAAGACGCTTTAGACAAAGTCTTTATGTGAATTCAGATGGCAAGTACACATGCTAATTCTTTACTAAAAAAAAAAAAAAATTGCCATAGTTGGTGATGTAGACTCAAGCATTTTGAAATGCACCCTTGCACCACACCAATCAGTTCTACGTAGCAAATTGCTGAATTTCAATGAGAAGATATGTGCGCATACAAAATGTTAATAAAATGACCTCTTGCTTTGGTTGCTGTGGTAATCTTCTAACTTGCCCCCAAGCAAAATATCTTTCTGCTGTGAACTCTGTACTAAGACTCAGGTCTTCTTTCTCAAACAATACAACAGCAAAAGAGAAGGTTTTCCTTATTGAGAGACAAGAACATCAACAATAAGAAAACAAAAACCAGGCAACCACTATGAACTGTTGGCTTTCAGGTTTCTTCATACATAACCACTCAGTATTGTCAACACTGGGAAGTGCTTTAAAAACAAAATAAAACAAAATGTAAATATTTCTTCCAGCATTTGGTACTTTCTTTACCCACTGGATCTGAGCTTGGATGGTCTTGATACTTCTGAATTCCCACTTTCCTTTTAAATGAAACCAGAAATATCAATGATATTGTAATTATCATTTTCTTGATTCAAAGCTGAATTAAAATTTCCATGCAGGTATATTTGGTAGATGCAAATAATATTCTAAATTTTTTTTGAAAGTTCAAAGAATTACAAAAGATGTAATTGTGATAAGTTACAATATCGACACATTAAACAAAAATAGTTCTCACTTTTAATAATATATAAAATAAAATACAAAGTTTTGAAAGTTTTAATACTCCCATCATGAATTTTACAAATACATCAACTTCTTTTAATTGGAGCTTAACTAATTTGACTCAACCCTGACAGTGTAAACAACCAAGAAAGATTTTTAAATTTATTTTATTTTTATTTTATTCATTTTTTTTTTAGAGAGAAGACACAGAGTGAGAGAGAGAGAGAGAGAGAAAGAGAGAAAGGGGGGAGGAGCTGGAAGCATCAACTCCCATATGTGCCTTGACCAAACCAGTGCAGGGTTTTGAACTGGCGATCTCACTGTTCCCAGGTCGACGCTTTATCCACTGCGCCACCACAGGTCAGGCCCAAGAAAGATTTTTAAATAATGCATATAAATTGTTGGAAATATATAACCACTAATCTGGAAATATGTATCAAGTGAAAATGTTTTTTAAATAACTAAAGATGAAATAAAAATATTTTCTGACAAATGGACACTAAAAGAATCTGTTGTCACCAGACCTAAACTGAAAAAAAAACTGAAGGATTTCCTTTAGGCAAAGTCAAAATTATGTTAAGCGGAAGGTTGGAGATGCAGGAAGACATTGAATACAAAGAGAGAGGAAACCTGTGTGCATGTAAATGAATGTTTACTGCAAACAAATTCATAGTAATAATAACTATAGCCTTTCCAATCTCTAGATGCCTAAAATACTTAATAGCAGTTAGGAGGTACCTACCTACAAGCAAATCCATGCCTCCGTGTTTCCTACGTACAGGGAGGCATTCTTATTCTCTCTGTTCTTTGCTCTTCTTACTTAAAAAAAAAAAAAAGACATTATGAGACTGTTGCTATCTGAACTTTAAAATTAAAAAATGCCATGTTCTGTTCAAGCCGCATCATATTACATCACATGGGTGTGCCATGCTTCATTCAAATCACTCCTAACTGAAGAACAATTATCATATGAACATGCATTTATCCTCCTAGCTGCTCTTACATGTGTGTAGATATCTATAGAGAAAGTTCCTGGAATGTAACTGTTCGGGCTAAAGGTATCGCCATTTAGGATTTTGTTATGTTTTTCTAGAGTAATTTTTAAAATTTACACTGCCATGAACAAGTGTTTCTGCACACTCTCAACACTGTAAGTATCAAGCTTTTTAACACTGCTGACCTTCTCATAAAAATTGTATTACATAGAACACGTATTACATAGTGTGCTCCCTTTCTCATTAAAGTTGAACATTTTTTCTTATTTTAAGAAACGACTTATCTTTTTCCATGTATTGTTTATAGTTTTGCCCATTTATTTTTCTACGGGGTGTTGGCTTTGCTCTTATTTCTTTTGAGTGCTCATTACATATTAAAGAAATTGGCCTGTGATTGAGCTCAACTGTGCAAGAGTAATTGTACTTTCTTTTCTCAGTGCGTTGTTTGATGTTTGCTGTCTTACAATTTGAGGTGTTTTTTCTGTGTGTGTGTGTGTGTGTGTGTGTGTGTGTGTGTGTGTGTGTGTGATGGAGAATCTTGTTTTAGTTCATATATAAAAGTGTTTACAAATTTTTTTTCTCTTGAAACTTTTATGCTTTATGTTAGAACATCTTCCACTTCAAACAATTTTTAATTGAACACCCTTTAGAACATGTATTTATTTTTTCTAATTTAAATCTTTTGCATAAAGTACAAGGTAAAAAATTTAATTTAACTTTTTTCAGAGGACTACCCAGATCTCTCAACAACACCGTTAGCGTAACTTAGCTTTACTGCACCAATCCGAAATGCACAACTTTCTCTACTGCATTTCACAAGTATCAGCTGTGCTCCTGGGTTTCTACACCCCCTCCACTCGTCTCTGTCTACTCCTGTGAAAGCAATATATTATGTATTTCTAGAACTTTATGATAAGGGTAATTACTAGATACTCCCACATTACTTTTCAAACATTTTCTTTCTGAATATTCATAATTATTTCATTCTTCCACGTAAACTTAAGACTATGCTTATTTAGTTCTAATAAAATCTTGGTAGCATTTTTATTAGCTCATAGAAATGCATGATTTTGTGTTTGTTTTGTATTGATTTTAGTTATTTGGGGTGTTTTTGGTTTGTTTTCTATTCTTTTAATTTTTTTAATGATTTCTTTTTCTTTTTTATTTTATTCATTTCAGAGAGGAGACACAGAGTGAGAGAGAGAGAGAAAGAGAGAAAGAGGGGAGGAGCTGGAATCATCAACTCCCATATGTGCCTTGACCAGACCAGTGCAGGGTTTTGAACTGGCAACCTCAGTGTTCCCAGGTTGACACTTTATCCACTGCGCCACCACAGGTCAGGCTATTCTTTTAATTTTTTTAATTGAATGCATTAGGTGACATTGCTTCACAAAAAACTCATAGTTTCTAAGTGTGCAACTCAATATAACAACATCTGCACGGTGCATGTGTGCCCACTGGCCCCAAGCAAAGTGTCTTTCTGTCCCCAGTTCCCCCACCTTGGCCCTCCTCTACTTAGCGCCCTCCCCCCTTTCCCTCTGGCCATCACCACACTGTTTTCTGTGTCCATGTGCTGTGTATCTATGTGTTTGCTTAATCCCTTCACCTTCTTTCATCCAGCCCACCCATACATACCCCCTTCCCTCTGACAGCTGTCAATCTATTCCATGAACTCATGTTTCTATTTCTATTTTGTTCATCAGTTTATTTTGTTCAGTGAGAATGGACATAATTAGGATATTGTCTTTATATTTAAAAGGCACAGTTAGCCCTGGATAGTTGACTCAGTGGATAGAGCATTGACCCGGCATATGGACATGCCAGATTCTATTCACAGAGCACGCAAGAGAAGTGACTACCTGTTTCTCTTTCCCTCCTTCTCCCCTTTCTCTCTCTCTTACCCTCCCGCAGCCAGTGGCTCGGTTGTTGAAGTGTGGCCTCATGCACTGAGGATATCTCCATTGGTCCAGTCTCAGGTGCTGAGGATAGCTAGGTCGATTTGAGCATTGGCCCCAGATGGGATGGGGAGGGTTGCTGGGTGGATGCTGGTCAGGGTGTGTCCTGGAGTCTGTCTCTCTCTTTCCCCTTCTTTCACTTAAAATAAATAAATAGATAAATAAATATATAAAAACATAGTTTACCCTTCTCTTCTCTTGAAATATTTTTCTGGCTTTTAAAGACACTTAAAGATTTACTTATACAGGCTTTAAACAACTCTTTTTTACCATTGTAAGAGAAAACTTTTTGTATTCTCCACATGTAACACTTATTATAATATGCTTCATATTATATATATTTTGTTGTTTTAATATTTTACTCTCTACTGATAAGCTCTAAAAGTTTAAAACTTAAAAGGAGGAAATGTGTTTTTACTTTAAAGAGTTTTCTGTGTTGGATTTTCAAAGTTTGTATGCAGGGCTTTTCAGTCACTTGTTGTTATGGCTTTGGTGTGATTGAGACACAGGACACGCCGTGTGTCCTGGTGACAGGTGTTGTGTCTAGCTGAAAGGGTCATGGGAAGGAAGCAAGGTGCAAATAGAAAAGTAGATGTTGATTTAAGTGACCTGGAATCTCGTGGACAGCTTTTGAAACTGCCTTGGAGTTAGTGAGTCACATGCAGCTTCCAATGTGTCAGACCCCAGTCTGTGCTCTCAGCAAAGGGACCACGTCTGAAAGAGAGAAGCATGGTAGGCTCCTCCTAGCACTGACAGAAGACTCTCGTGAGCATCTGCAACCCGCTCTGCGGACTTGCCGTGAAAACAGACAATGTTGCTGAGCCCGGAGAAAATGGAGGCTGGTGGCCCCGATAAGTAGTCTGATCAGCATCATTACTGTTAATGGGACCTCATGTTTAACCCCAATCTTATACAGTATGGAAATTCATCACCTCTATCAACTACACACACACACACACACACACACACATACACAAACGCGTGCGCACACACACACGCGTACACACATTAGAGATTTTGGAATCAGTTTCCATGTCTGGTATCAAAAATAAAAGAGAGCACTTCTAGAATTGAGTTAGGTTTATCTTTTTCTGCTTGTTTTCATTGTTCCTTTCCTTATGCTCACACTCATTCCCACTGTTTGTGTCTGAATGTGTTCCTGAGGTCTCCTTTTTCCCCCTTAAATTGCAAGAAATCCCTTGGAGAAGTGCATAACCCACAGGAGCAGTCACCAGCCGATGTCTGGTATAAGTTGATGTGCAGAAATCCAAGTTTCCTCATCCCTTGGGTAGAAACCGACCTCAGGTGTCCCAGTTCCCAGAGTTTCCCAGCAAAATTACATTATGATAGCTGGATTAATTAAACATTGTTTATAAGTCATTTAACCTTAATTGCATCCTCAAAAGCCCTGCGCCAAATATATAGTCACTTTAGAGTTAGGGTTTTGACCTATGAATTTGGGGGTCACCAATTTATCCATAATGCAGCCTTTAATTGCCATGCTCTCTTCTATATACCCTGACCCTGAAGTCTATCCCCCAAAATATTGACTTTCACCAAAAATATTGTCGAAGAATGTTTATGTAGAACTAAGCGAAGACATTGGCCATAAATGATTAAAACATCTTCTAGGGTCAAGATGGGGATCTGGTCATAGGAAAAAATGTAAGAATCAAAAACTTACCTATAAAATACTTGGCACCAGATTTCTTGTTTTAATCAGTCATTTATTTTCTATCTGTAGGTATAGCTAACTATTTTTCTATCTATCATATTCCTATCTTTACAGTGTTACTTTCGCAAACATCAAAGCCACACAGAATTCTCGAAGATAGTTCCCTTCAAAAAGATTCTTTGTAAATAAATTATAGGCAGGAGGTTGAAGTTTCCAACTGTTATTAAGACTCCGTTCAGAGAAAACATTTGATTTCTTTCTGTTTTGACGGCAGCGTCTCAGCAGGGTGCCGAGGCGCTGGGTTTTGCAGAGCGAAATTATTATGCAAGAGTCAGATTTATTTAGAAGGCACCCCAAGAATCCTCAATTCTGAGCAGTGGCAATCCTCACTCCAATTAGGGAAAGTCAGGAGCCCTCATGTCCCCCACGGCCATGCAGAGATGGGATTACACCAGGGTAGAAGGAAGAAAAAAGATGGAAGGCCAATGGCTGCTGCTGAATTTCTGAGGACACATTCTTCATGAATCTTACATACGAAACTGGAAAGTGACACGTCTAATTAGGGCTTGGTGACTGCGAATGAAAGGAAACGTGAAGTTCACAGGAAACTTTTCAGGACATCCTGAGGTCACGAGGCTCCGAGGTGTTCACGGGGAACTGTTGGGAAATCTGTGAGCTGAGATTCTGGGAACACAAATTTAAAGATAAAAATCTGTTCATCCGCGGCATGACTCTAAGCCATACCCTCTTCCTGGACTTCAGTTTCCTTGCGTGTAATTTAAACTCATCTCTTCAAGCCACTGGGGAGACATTGTACGTGGGTTGTTAGAGAAGAAAAGAAAACCGCAGCTGGAATCTTTCAATGGAGGCTGCAAGAGATGACTCAGGAATCAAATGGTTCACCATTGCTGTCGCCACGCGTTACTGTAGCCTATGTCCGAAAATTATTCTTCCCTGAGAAAGGCTCGGCCTCTCTGGGACATCACCCCAATAGCACAGACCCTGCACTCCGTCACGAGTGAAGTTCAGGCAGTTGCAGAGCGAGCGGAATTCGACCAAACAACTGGCCAGGATGCTGCTGCAGGGCATCTCGAGCGCGTGCAGGACAAGGGCAAACGCAGGACTTGTCTCGGATGGGTCACTGTACCCCTCACTGGAATAGCAGGCGTGGGTCGCCTTCCGCGTTTCTCCTGGCTCTCACTCACGCGGGCCCGGGATCGTCATCGGCAACCTCGATATGATCGGAGAGCTCCCACATTTCGAAAAATCAAGCCGCTCAGTTGACGACCCATTTTCCCTGTGTCAGCCTCGGTCTTCCCTTTTGCAAAATGAATGCGTTTGTTTCAAAGTTGTCCAGGTGTCATTTCTAACATCGCGGGAGTATTTACTGTTAGAGCATGATGAACGCCGCCGAGCTCCCGCCCGGAGATGTATTAATTTGAGCTGCTGCTTTCAAGCATCCATAAAATATGCAGGATGGAGGAGAAGTGAGGGCAGGAAGAAATGGATCACCCGGGGAATATCGATGATCCCTTTGAAAAGTCTTCATTTTAATTAAAACGTCCTGTTTCAATCCATAATACATTGAACCGCTGAAATCCAATTTTCCAAGTGTGCGCAGTTCAGATGGTCCCATCCGAGGCTCGGAAGCAGGAAGAAATCTCAGGGTGCGAAGATTCTATTGCAGGAATACAAATGGGAAGAAAGGTCAGAATAAAAGGTGCCGTGTAAAGACAAATGCTTTCCTGTTTTGCTTCTTCTAAGTTATCTTTAAGAAAACAGTGCGCTGAGGTGAAACATACATATATATTTTTAGGACTCCTTGCATTTGCCCTAGCCTTTCCGTGAACACCTAACAACTGAAGAAAGGATTCAGGCCCGCTTTTAAAACAGTTCTGTATTAGGAACACAGCTGTCTTTTTCTCATGGAAATGAGACTTCCATTTTGTAGAAAAAAAAATGGTCTGGCAACTTTAAAGAAGAAACTATAGAATATTTATACATGAATGGTGCTTTTTGGAGTGGAAATATTTTTATGAGAGAACATCTTTCTCAGCTACCCGATCTAAAAATAAAGATTCTGATGTTCAAATCCCAAAACCGAATCCCGACAGGTTGGCCCCAGTCACCGCGAGCTGTCAGTTTCCTCCCGTTTACTATTTACGCCTGAGCCATGTAAACATGACCAGCTAACTTGTGTTTGCATGTGGGCCGTGCATGATTTTGAATACTCATTTTATTCCTGCTATAATAAACTATTGTTTCTGCTGAGTGGGTGTTTATCAGAATCATCCTGATGAACTGAAGAAAAGTTCTTTGTGAAAATGAACACTAATTATTTGAGACAGCATGGAAGAAGCCAGGAGATACGCAATAAGATAAAAACAGAAACGCTGGATACTGGTTAAAGCAAAGGAGAGAAAACAGCAAGAGGGAAAGAGGAAGTTTCCCCCAGAGGGACAGCCAGCCCATGCCCAGAGCACATGAAATGGTAATGGTTGACACACGTATTATATTTTAATTTATTGATGTTAGAAGACAGGGGAGGGAAGAGAGAAAGAGAGAAAGAGTAAAAGAGAGACATCAATTTGTTGTTCTACGTATTTCCGTAGGCATTGGTTGATTCGTGTACGTGCCCCGACCGGGGATTAAACCTGAAACCTTGGCATATGGGGATGACGCCCTAACCAACTGAACGATGCTAGCTTCCCTTTGAATTTTCATGATGTGAGGTCTTACCCTGGCTGGATAGAACATATAATGGTATTGTGTCACGTGAGCTGTTCTGCAGAAAGTATGCTGAAAGAGCGACGGACTTACAAAACAGTGACATTTACTCAACGTGTAGAAATGGCTCATCCACTGTGTGTCCAGCGCTGTCCTAAGTGGGGATATAGCAATACATGAGACAGACAAGACATGCATTGATAACGAGACGTGTCACTTCGTAACCATTACGAAGAAAGAACTGAAACAAGGATAGTTAAGACACCACTGTAAGAGAAGGACTGCCCTACTTAGGGAATGCCCGCAATGAGAACTCACTTAACATACCTTTCTGTCTAACCCCAATGCTCACAAAAATGAACATCCTTACCATCTTACATAAGGCGGAACTGAGGCACATACAGTTTGTAACTTTGAGAACTCACTTAACATACCTTTCTCTCTAACCCCGATGCTCACAAAAATGAACATCATTACCATCTTACATAAGGCGGAACTGAGGCACATACAGTTTGTAACTTTATCGAAGCCTCACGGTGCAGAAAGGCAAAGCAGGAGCTCACACGGGGATCCTGCCACGGCCCTTTTCTGTAACATGGCAGAGTCCCACCCGCCTCTCAGGAACATTTTTTTTTCTCCACAGAAAACAATCCCCTGACCCCTCACCTCATTAGGTTTATAATGGCGGTAACCATTCCAGTAGACACCACGGGAAGATAAGAATTGTTTTTAAAAACACATTCATAAATGAGTCCTTGACAAAAAAATAAATAAATAAAACAGCACATGTCAGGGGCGGGGGGTTAACCTATGTTACAGTCAACAAATATTTAGAAAACCCTCACTCCATACCAAGCCCCGCCCTGACAACCGACACCCAGTGATGCCATGGACAGACTCACTATGGTCACTGCCGTCACTGCCCATGATGTGCAAAAAGGGCACGATGGAAGCTCTGATCATGAGACATTGGATTTACGGCAGGGTGTGAGAGGTGTCCCTGACCTGTAAATGCGGGATCAAGGTCATGGGGGTTTAAATGAATGAAATGTGTTTGAGTGTACACATGTTAGATACATTCCTATCCGGTGCTCAGCCAGTGTTGATTAGCTCTCCAGAACGTTTCAGTCAGTCTCTTAAATGCAAGATAATTTAATGAACACAGCATCATGTCCAACAACTCTTCACTGGTCTTGTCTGGCTGTCCTTTAGCAAATAATTTATTTTCTCTAAATCACAGGTTCATCATCTTTCTTATGAGGCTACTAGCACACATTCATAATTCTTTTTAACACTGTTGGAAGAAGGTAAGGGGGAAATAAACGGATATGAAAGAGCAGAGTAAGTGATGACATTTTTATACGATTGTAATTCACTCTGAAGACTATCAAGTACCATTTGATCAATTTAATACATTTATGAATGATGTAAGTAAGTAAAACTACGATGTAAGTATATATTACATGATATATACCAAATACATAGTGTTGAGGGATAAAGTAATGTAGGAGACGTCATTCCAGAGCAGACATTCAGGGGACGGATTGCACTAGATTGACTCAAATGTAAGAGGCACAGATGACGCAGAAATGTTCATGAAGATGAACTTACTTGGTCTGTACCATGTGCCACGGACAGCTATTTTCTCCATGCGATTTTCCAGGACCTTTCCGCTTTACCTCTGGGCAGTTCTGACCATTTCATTGATAACTCTGTCATAGTTAATTAGAAATGTAAGCTTTTACCTTTTTTATCTCATTTTTTATGTAACGTTTATTAAACCTTCAGGCTCACCTTCTTTTGAGGTATCAATTCTGAATCATGGTGAAACATACACTATGAATTATTAATATGAAAATTATAGAAGCAATAATTGTACAACTTAATATTTGCTACAAGCTTATTGTTCAACTGCTATAACAAAGTATACACTGGATGGTTTAAACAACAGAAATATATTCTTATTGATCTGGAGGCTGGGAAATCCAAGATCAAGGTGCTGGCCATTTACGTCTCTGGTGAGGACCCCTTTCTGGTTCAGAAATCACTACCTTCTCTTGGGTATCTCCACGTGGTGGGAAAAAGTGAGGGCACTGTCTGGGGTCTCTTCTATAAGGGCACTCATCACATTCATGAGGGCCTCTCTTTTATGACCTAATGACTGCGCAAAGTCCCCGTCTTCTGATACCATCACATTGCGGGTTAGGACTTAAGCATATACATTTGAGGAAGGCAGATTCAAACATTCCACGCACAATATGTAACTTCTATTTTCTTAGGATGGTTTCCCCCAGGAGAAGACATCGAGACAGCATCTGAGTGTAAGTGGTTGAATTGGGAAATGGTTCGAAGAAAGGTATGTTATGGAAGTTGGAAATTGAGACAAGGAACAAGAAAAGGTTTGTGAAACTATGCTATAAGCACACGGCTTACAGAGAGTCTTGTGTCTCTGGGGAACTTCTAAATACCAGCCAGAACAAAACAGGAACACTGGAGGTCTCCTATCCAACACTGGAGGTCTCCTAACCAAGGGGTATTTAAACGGCAGCTGCTGAGGTAGGAAACATGCAAGCTCCCCGTGTTCAGGCAGAAGAGGCTCAGTAACCAGCTAAGCCATCGGGAGAGGAAGAGCTGGTGTCAGGAGCTGGAAGTTAGACCGTCATTCTTGGAAATGAGAAGTAAGGGACTTATTTGTCATTGACAGTATCTTCACAGATATTGTAGGATAAATTTTCAGAACTTCAAATAGTCGGCGTTATTATCACCGCCATGTTATAAATGAGGAAACTGAGGCTCAGAGACATCAGTTAATTTGCTCAGAGTCACAAAGGTACTAATCAAAGATGATGAGCTCCAAACCCTGACTGTCAGCTACTTCTGTCCTCTAACCTGTGGCCTTTTCTCTGTATGGCATATTTGGCAGCTAAGGACTTGGAAAAAATGGCTTACTTGAGAATCTCATTGGGGTCATTAGAAGCTATGAATCACAATATGTGAAAAGTCTTCAATAGGTTTTTTTAAATGGTAATAGGAACAAGTGGATTTCTAAAGTAAACAATTTAAAAAGCTCTACTCATCCCTTCTCTCTTTCTAATGTTCTTAGATGCTTGTTGCAGTGTGTTGGTTCTCCGTTCACGTGTGTAGGGGGTGTGGAAGTGGGGTGTGCCCAAAACACAGTAACTTGGGAAGTTTTACTCTTAGATTTTGGTTTAAAATATCCCATCATCCCTTGCTGACATACCAGTGAACATTGTGAGTTGATAAAATCTCTGTAGCTTCAACAAGCTGAACTGGAACTCAACCTTGGATCTCAGGCAAGTCTCGGCTTTAAGGGAGAAGGAAGGATTCTAATACTGTAAAATTCAGGACTCCAGAAGGTATGGAGGAAAGGAAAGCCATTCCAGGTGAAGAGATGGGATGTGAGGATATTTAAAGGGAGCAGGACACTACAAAGGGCACTCTGAGGATCTGAGCAGCGCAGTTTTATAGAAAGAAGGTCATGCGCAGTATTGGATTTAGGGTCAAAACGCTACACTGAGGTCAGAATGTGGGGCCCTCTCAGCAGTAGGCTTTGATGTTTGAGTTGTCCTTCACCGCTTCATACTGAGAAGAGCCCTCTGCTCCCATAGATAAAAGGACAGCATTGATCTTCCAGCAGTCATGACAGCAGAATTATTGGTTCCGTTAGGCCATTGGCTATAGTGTCTTTTTGGTATGTTTGTTTTTTCTTATTTTGTAAAATAAGCCAGTTCGTTGCAAACAAATAGAAAATAGCCAAATTAGAAAATAAACACCCTACATAAATCTACTCCATAAATGGTAACAACTTTATATACCTTCTGGATAAACACACATGTACATATAATGTACACCAACACATGTACACTATTTTAATAAACAAGCTACTTCTTTGTAAGTCTACATTTCTTCACGTGAAACACATGGTTATATTTATCTCTCAAAACTCAGTCGTTAGACCCTGGCCATTTGGCTCAGTGGTTTGATTCCCGGTCGGGCACACAAGAGAAATGCCCATATGCTTTTCCAGCCTTCCCCCTCTCCTTCCTCTCTATCTCTCTCTTCTCCTCCTGCAGCCAAGGCTTCAATGGAGCAAAGTTGGCCCTGGTGCTGAGGACGGCTCTATGGCCTCCACCTCAGGAGCTAGAATGGCTCCGGTTGCAATGAAGCAATGCCCCAGATGGGCAGAGCATCGCCCCCTAGTGGGCATGCCGGGCGGATCCCCATTGGGCACATGTAGGAGTCTGTCTGTCTGCCTTCCTGCTTCTCACTTCAGAAAAATACAAAAAAAAAAAACCTCATTAGTTTAACTTATTACATTTATTTATACTCAGATTGGGAAAACTATTTAAAAGCCACTAAATATATAGTAAAATAATATAAAATACAAGTATATGTATCTATTAAAACATATATATATATATGTGTGCATATGCACGTCCTATATGTACATATATGTATTCTATTTATACACATAGATGTACTTGAATAAAATTGAAAGTATTGCCTACTTATGAGACTGAAGCTTGCATTTTTCATTTAACACATCAAAAAAAATTTGTATCAAGTTCTAAATGGATCAAAAGTATGAATGTACTCAGCTGCTTTTCCTGTTGTTGAAAATGCAGGCTTTTTCCTTAATATGTTTTGAGTCATGTTTATTTTACAAATGCATAGCATTCTTTAGCTAATACATATAATGTGAATAGATTTCGACTTGTTTGCCAAGCCTCTCATCCAAAATGTGCCTCCAACACTGGACTTCCTGGCCAATATCCCATCTGAGCAAATCTCCAACCAAGGTCTGAAGCCCAACACTCATCAACTTGCCCACTAACCGCATTTTTTAAAATGAAGTGTGCGGTATATGCCAGAAACTGTGCAGGCTCTTCCGAGTCACACATATTTAAGATTCAGTCCCTGCTCTCAAGGATTTGGGCTACAACCATTTGAGGACATAGTGAATTCTACTGCAGTTTTAAAAATGACTTCACGATGACTTTCTATTGTTCCTAATACATCCTGGGCTAATTTTCCCTGTGAATCAGACACAATGCAGGTTTTTGGAAAACCACTGGTGGCAACATCCATCACATGCGTTTTGTGTGATTGACAGAGCCAAGAGCTTTTTTTTTTTTTTTTGTATTTTTCTGAAGTGAGAAGGAGGGAGGCAGTCAGACTTCCACATGTGCCTGACCAGGATCCACCGGCATGCCCACTATCAGGCGATGCTCTGCCCATCTGGGGCTTTGCTCCTTTGCGGCTGGAGCCATTCTAGCACCTGAGACAGAAGCCATGGAGCCATCCTCAGCACCCAGGCCAACTCTGCTCCAATGGAGCCTTGGCTGTGGGAGAGGAAGAGAGAGACAGAGAGGAAGGAGAGGGGAAGCAGAAGGGTGTTTCTCCTGTGTGCCTTGGCCAGAAATCAAACCTGGGATTTTACATGCTGAGCCCATGCTTTATCACTAAGCCAAGCAGCCAGTGCTTCAGGAGCTTTTTAAAATAAAACAGAAAAAAAAGAGAAAGAAAAGAACCATCACCCTAAAACAGATCTGCAAGAAGTACAATGATTGCTTTGAGGCAAGTAAGTAAAAGTCTCAGCGGAAGTAAACCCTAAAGTTAAAAAAAAAACTGAGTCCATGCAGTGCTCAGTGTCAAGAGAGATGTTACAAAACTCCTATTTTAAATCCCACACCCAGTTCTTTGCAGCTGTGGAACTAGGGTGAGTGTTTGACCTCCGTCTGCCTCCATTTATCTCCAGGTATAAATGTATAACCTTAAAGCTACATGCTTTATGGAATTGTTGTAAGAATCAAATAATAAAATACATGCCAAGCACTAATCAGTAGTGCCCCACCAAAATGAAGACTAACATATAAATAAGCTCAAATAAATTAGGTGAATAAGTTCAATGAATTTTAGATATTATATCATTAATATTTATTATAATCCTATTGTCCTATGGGGTCATACTTAATTTTTAACTCTAATAGGCGAAGTGGTTTTGTTTTTAAAGCAAGTATAAGTTGAAAAAAATAGTTGAATTATGATCTATAGAAACCTTGGGGGTCATAAAGACTCTCACATGTTAATGTGGTTCCTTCCTTGAGAACAGGGTCAGGAGTCTCCAAAAATACCTCCAGGTTCAGTGATTTGCAGAGGCAACTCACAGGGAGCAGTATATAATCATACACATGACAATAATTTATTACACACACACACACACACAAAAAAAAAAACAAAGCAAAATTAGCAAAGGCTAAAGTCACATAACGAGACATCCGGAGGAACTAGGTACAACTTTCTAAGAGTCTTCTCGTGGTGGAGTCACGTAGGACACACTTTATACCTCAAGCAGGGAATTATGACAAGCCACGTGAAGGGAAGCTCTATCCGGGCTCATGACCAGTTCCATGATGGTGGCTGGTCAGGCAGGCACCTCTGCCTCCCAATGTACCACAATTCCAGACCCTCAAGTGCAAGATAGTATTCAGCATAAGCAATGGTGCTTGTACAACAGTTCAGGCACAATGAGCTACTTGCATCAGTTGTGCAAATGACAGGAAATGCAAGGCCCCAGGTACCAGCCAAGGGCCAGTTCCACATGGAAAGCTTTCTAAAGTTAGTAGTCTCAGGTATGGTGGATGCCATCTTTTCTGCCCAGCAAAGAGAAAGGCAGTACTCACAGTGAAGGCACAGCTGTGCAGCATACACTAGCAAAGCCACAAGGAAGTTAGTGATGTTCGCAACAGACATGGTGATATAGGACACATAATACGCAAATCGTTATTCTCCGCCTGATCAGGCGGTGGCTCAGTGGATAGAGTGTCAGACTGGGATGCAGAAGACTCAGGTTCAAGACCCTGAGCTCGCCAGCTTGAGCGTGGGCTCATCTGACTTGAGCAAAGAGCTTGCCAGCTTGGACCCAAGGTCGCTGGCTCCAGCAAGGGGTTGCTCAGTCTGCTGAAGGCCCGCGGTCAAGGCACATGTGAGAAAGCAATCAATGAACAACTAAGGTGTTGCGACGGCAACGAAAAACTAATGATTGATGCTTCTCACCTCCCTCTGTTCCTGTCTGTCTGTCCCTGTCTATCCATCTCTCTGACTCTCTCTGTGTCCCTGTTTAAAAAAAAAATCGTTATTCTCCAAACTTATCCCATTACATGGGTAGGAGGCAACTGCCACGTTGAGAAATTAGCAGCGCGGCCAGACATCAGTGCTCCTGGTCCTGATCATTTCGAAACCCCATAGCAGCAGTTTCTCTGTGATGTTGGCAGCCGGAGGGCACTTTCCTTACTGTTTTATTGGCCTCTGAGGGTGACAGCTCCAGCCTAGCGTTCATCAACAGGGAAGGCATGCGGCTACCAAAGCAGTGACTGTGGTGCTTTGATCGGCATACAAGCTGATCAGAGATTAAGTCACACTTGGACACAGTAGAGAGAAGGCCAATTATGGCCACCATTTGGCAACCAAGCATAACATTAAATTGAACCAACTCACTGGGGACCCTAAGACCAGGTGACAGCTATCTAAAGAAGGACTCGAGTTCCTGCAGAAGTGATGAAATTTATTTGTGCACACGCCCCCTCCCCGGCTTTGTTCATTTACTCCACAAAGTTACGTCCAGCCCGCGTGCCAGGCAAACACATGCTGCGGAGAGAACACTGAGTCTGGCTGGAGAGCTTCCTGCCTTCACGGAGTTTACCTTCTAGTAAACGCAGACTTTAAACTTGTCCCGGGTTTGTTAACTAGACATTTTATATGTGAAAAACGTCATGTACTATTAATTCTCAGAGGAACAAAACCAAGGGTGATCACCAAATCCTCCCTCTGGAGAAATAGCATCTATTTAAGAGGAAAAGATTGTATAATCGGCTTCAAATAACGGAACAAAAATATCCTGCTCTCATTTCATCATGTCACCTCTGTAATAAATATATTTACTTATTCTATCCAAATACTGTATATTTACTTATTCTAAGGCCCTGGAACACTTTGGCAAGACTTGATCTTAAATGAGTCCATTTGGCCCGGCAGTGATCATTAATTTTATTCAATCTCAGTCAATTAAGTTATTGGATATTTGTCAAGTACTTATTTTAGAGGCATCTCATATTCTAAGCATTCAAACACAACATTTATTTAACTGCTTACTCTGGATAGTGCCAAAAACCTGTAATTTTCTGATATAAATTATGTTTTTCCCTTTAAAAATTTGGGACAGCTTCTCACATTTATGGCTCCTGGCACTTGTCCCTTCCTTTGAGATCTCTCAGTGTTCTATGGCAGCTGCTCAGATATCACATTGGCAGGTCCCTTCAGCTTTAGGAGATGTGACTCCTGACTCTGCTACATAAATTAATGTGAGAGCACAGGCTTCCAGTAACGATGGCATTCCCAGCCATCACACTCAATGACACTCCCTATTACTGGTTACTAATGTATCTAATCATCACTATCTCCATAGAACTTTGATTCGTCTAAGAGTGAAATTGTGTCATTCATAAGAGGGGTTTTTGTAAGTCTGGAATTCACCACCATGGCCATGTACTTTGTTTGTCCTTAGAGAGTAACTATTGTTAAGGTGGGAAGGACCAGGCAAGAAACATATAATTCACATGTGACAAGCTGAAATAGGTTGTGGACATATTTTTACAAGGACACTGTCAAACATAATTGGAAGCAATGTGGCTGAGTTGTTGATTCTTGGGAAGTGACATTTGAAAAGAGGCTACTTGTCAATCTCAAGCCTCATGGCTCTGCTAGAACAAGAAAAAAACAAACTTTTTATACGTAAAAGAAGACAAGAGCTTTTAAGGGGAAAGGACCTTAGAGATCATAAACACTTTGAGATCAATCACTGTAGGTACACAGAACCAAAACGTCTCAAGGTCAAACATTCCCCGTACCTATAGATACATAGACATAACACTGGGGAACAACTTATTTTCTTTTTCGGTTGCATGAGGTTTTAGAACTTTTTCTATATACTTCTGCATCACTGATTCCAAATCTGAAAATTGTTTTTATGTGCATGCTCTAGTTTCTATGCAATTTTAATTTCTTTCTGTTACAGTAAATGGCATCCACTAGTTTTTAAATTGGAGTTAAAGGGTTCTTGTATTGAACTTAACCACAAGTCAATTAATGTTTTACAAACATCACTTTTACATAATTGTAGTTGTTTTTTTTTAATTTTTTTTTGTTTTTATTTATTCATTTTAGAGAGGAGAAAGAGTGAGCGAGAGAGAGAAAGAGAGAGGAAAGGGGAGGAGCAGGAAGCGTCAACTCCCATATGTGCCTTGACCAGACAAGTGCAGGGTTTTGAACCGGCGACCTCAGTGTTCCAGGTTGATGCTTTATCCACTGCGCCACCACAGGTCAGACCAGTTGTAGTTGTTTTTAAATGTAAAAAATTATAATCTGATAAAAGCACCCTCTTATTTTGTTTTAAGATTGAGTAGGTATACTTCTTTGAGTAGGCGTAAATGTAATAATAGTCCTGACATCTTCTGTTATATAGGTGGCTGTTACACACTTCAACGTCAAAGGCACTATATTTCATCATTTGTGACATGTGCATATATTACCTATTTTCAAGTTCCTCTTGGCGACCAAGACAAGAATTGGACTCTTCATATTGTGTGTCATAATTGTGAGGAAATGCTTTGTGACTGGACAAAAGAAAAACGCAAAGGAATGCCTTTTGGTATTCCCATGGTTTGGCGTGACCCTAAGGACCACAGCAGTGACTGTTATTTCTGTCTGATCCATACAAAGGGTATCGGCATGAAAAAATAGCATATGATCGCATATCCTAATATTCCCTCAGCAATATGAGCTATCCCACACTCTGAGACACTCCTGGTTCCAGTTTTCAATGGTTTTATTTCTTCTAAGGACGAAGAAAGTGAACATGGTGATCAAGTGTATTTTGATAAGATGCATGAGGAAATGGTTATAGAATCTGAAGGGTCTTCTTCTGATGCCAAGCAATCATTAACCCCTCAGCAGTTTAGCCAACCCGAATGGAATGACTTAGTAAGAGATTTGGGCCTATCAAAGCAGCTGAGTTATTAGCCTCCAGGTTTCAAGGAAAGAATGTACTTCAAGGAACAGCTAAAGTATCCCATTTCAAGAAGCGTGAACAAATTTTTGTGGACTTTCTTTCCGAAGACAAACACTTTGTTTACTGTCATGATATCAGAAGTCTTCTCAGCCAGCTAAGTGTTACCACTTACAGTCCAACAGAATGGCGGCTATTTCTTGACAGCTCTAAACGGAGTCTGAAATGTGTTCTCCTACACATCGGTAATGTTTATGCAGCAGTTCCAATTGGTTATTCAACTCATCTGCAAGAAGATTATAATGACATAAAAATTGTCCTCGACTTTCTGAAGTATGAGGAGCATAACTGGATCATTTCCGTGGATCTTAAAATGGTCAATTTCCTGCTAGGACAACAGAGAGGTTTCACGAGTATCCTTGCTTTCTGTGTTTGTCGGACAGCCAAGCTTGGGAGAAACATTGGACACAGAAGGAGTGGCCAAAACGTTAAGCTCTGGAAGTAGGGATGCAAAATATTGTGAATGAACCAGTAGTTAATCAAGACAAGATCATTTCCCCCCCACTTCACATCAAACTTGGCTTAATGAAGCAGTTTATTCAGGCTTTGAATAGAGAAAGTGAATGCTTTCAACATATTATTTCTGCTTTTTCTGCCTTGTCTTTCGAGAAGATAAATGCAGGTGTATTCAATGGACCTCAAATTCGAACCCTCATACGAGACGAAGAATTTGCCAGGAAGATGAGTAAGGAGGAGAAAGCAGCATGGCAGTCTTCTGTGGCAGTTACAAAGAACTTCCTTGGCAACAAAAAAAGCAGAAAAGTATGAACTTCTGGTTCAAATGATGCTGTTGGCTTTCCATGACATTAGATGTAACATGAGCATTAAGATTCACTTCCTGAACAGTCACCTTGATAAATTTCCTGAAAATCTTGGAGTTGTTAGTGATGAGCAGACTACTGCTGGAGCATCAAACGAGATTGTCCTCAACAAGTACACAAATACAAGAGGTACAAACGCAAATTTTTGCCTGAATAGAATTTAAATAAGTCTTGCGCAAATTTTACGATTAAAATAAGTATTTTAATATGTTCCATTTCAAAATTGTAGACAAATTCTGATGCAATTATATCTTTTAGTGTATTAGTATATTTACTGCATTATATAAATTAATATATTTTCACAAAGATGCTGCCCAAGAAGACATACTACTTCATTATGTTAAACTAAATGTTGAAAATTTTACAATAAGATGAAAACCTAAAATCTTGAATTGCAAAAATAACTGTAGCTTACAGAGAAAAACTAATGTCAGATTTGAGATCAGCACACTCAAATTGGATAAGAACAAGTGTTTTTGTGGATGCAACAAACATTTTGTTTCCCAGTTTTATCACCCTTGAAATTTTTATATTGCTAAAATGAGTATCTAGCAACTGACTTTCAAATGACTTTCAATTTTGGAGTATAATTGGGAAAACTTCAAACTATACTGAAAAGTCCTAGATAGGATATAAGACCCTAGGGTTTTCCTAGTTACAGTGGGATCTTGGATAAGTCAGTTCACCTCTTTGCATTTCAGTTTTTTTTACTTATAAAATGAGGGCATTGAATTCGATATATAAAGTTGCCCCTGACTTGTTTTATTATTTAGTTTTTTTTTTTATTTTTATGTAGAAAATTAATTTTTTCTGACTCATTTTCAAGTTCTAATATTTTAGTAAATATTTTTAGGCAGCTATATTTAGTAAGTAAGTATTTTTAAATTATGAGATATCATGTAAGTCTTACCAATGTTTACAGTTCTTTTTCAAAGTAAAGCATGGTCATGAAATCTGTGTTTTAGAAAGGAAACAGAAAGATAGAAATAAAAGAGAAAAAAGGATGTAATAAGCAAAAGCAGAAAGTCAAATTTTGAAAATTATTACCATAGAATTATATGGTTCCCAGTAAGAACTTCATAAACATTTCATACATATTTGTTAGTTTAAATGATGTTGAGACCAATAGGTGATGTTATATATTAGAATAACACACTTTTGAAAGTTTATCAATATGAGTTATGTTAAATGCAGACTAGAATCTACTTTAGTTGTGGATGCATTATTATAATTGAAAATAATTTTGAAGCTCTTCAAAGTACAACTATCAAATAATGTCATCAAACCACATGAAACTCTCAGTGGATAAATTATCACTCATGACATGATGAACACAAGATGGCAGACTGGGCTACCTCCTTATCCACTTTCTTACCTCAACACTCATCAAAAATCAGAAGAAGTCACAAGGCAAGCATGAAATGACATTTTAGAGTTTTTAAATAAAAATAATGTTGCTAAAAAGCCATTCAAGTCTGTGTAGCACTTATCCTTAGCAGATCTGGAGATCATGGACACTCTTTTGTGCTAATAACTCCTACAATTAGTTTCAGATTTTTCAACTCTGTTGGCTAGTTGTTTTCTAGCCATAGACGTTTATACTATGTTTAGTACGATAATGAAGATCCTTTTAAAAGGAGATAAGTTTGATTCCTTAATTTGTTCATTATGCCTAGTCTGAGTGTCTAAGATGGCAAGTTCACTATTTGCTCCACACTAGTTCTAGTCAAGGCCACAAGTCCTCGATGTGTAGCAACCCAGCCATGTCTCCATTAGGCATGACTGCTTAAATTCACTTATGCGGTGACATCCTGCTTCCTCCTAACATGAAGAAGGAGGATGAAAGGAGAAGGAATGGAGCTGAGACAGGCAAAGAAAGTGAGAGGGGTAGTCTTAAAAGTGAAATGTGGCCCTGGCCTGTTGGCTCAGTGGATAGAGTCTTGGCTCAGCATGCAGAAATTTTGGGTTTGATCCCCAGTCCAGGCACACAGAAGAAGCGACCATCTGCTTCTCTTTCCCTTCCTCTCCCCATTCTCTCTCTGTTCTGCTAACAAAGCCAATGGATTGATTGGTTCAAGCACTGGCCCTGGGCTCTGAGGATAGCTGGGTTGATTTGAACATCAGCCTCAGGTGGGGGTTGCCGAATGGATCCTGGTTGGGATGCATAGAAGAGTCTGTCTCTTTACTTCCCCTCCTCTCGCTAAATAAATAAATAAATAAATAAATAAATAAATAAATAAATAAAAGTGAAATGTGAGCTTATTTCCTTGAAGGTATAATGATCACATCAACGGGGAGATTAGAGGTGACTGAGATTTTACATAAATAAATTTCCAACACAAAATGCCATCACGCCATCTTTAAAGTTATTTGATTTTATCTGTATTATATATTTAACCAACAGGAAAAACAAACAGAAAGAAAACACTCATAGACACAGACAATAGTATGGTGGTCACCAGAGGGAAGGAAAGTCAGGGGCTGTGAAGGATAAAGGACATAAAATACATAGTGACAGAGAAGAATTGATCTAGTGTGTTGAGTACACAATGGAATATACAGATGATGAATCATCGTATTGTCCCCTCAAAACCTATATAATTTATTACACGATGTCACTCCAATAAATTTAATAGAAAATAAATAAAATTGAAAATTGAAAACACAAAGAACAGTTTCTTGGTTATTTTGTGTGTGTGTGTGTGTGTGTGTGTGTGTGGACATCTATTAGTTTACACACTATTTTTTTGTAAAAAAAAGGTAATTAGCAGTTATACCAGCTTCCCAATGTGTAAGAGGCACCTGGAAACATTCTTTCTGGTGTGTGAGTCAATAGAAAGTGCAGGTTCACAAACTCCAAACAGCTTTGTAATTACTTTTCAGAAACACTACTTGCCCTAAATGACATCTTTGAGAGCCTTCAAGTTAGTGATTTCTAACTTGAATGTATCCATCAGGTCTAAACAGACATACATAAGACACATTCTCCAATTCTTAGAAACAAAAACATGAATCACCAGGCATTTGAAGAAAATCAAGCACAAAAGGTAGGATCAAAATGAATTATCACAGGAAAACCAATAGAAACACATAAGTCATAGGTACACCAAGATTGAGACCCGTACACATTATTTGTAATAAAAATGAAATCATGTTATACATGGTTTGAAGTTTTTTTTTTCCTTAACATTTATGAATGAATTATTAAATCATGCGGCATAATCCTAAAATAAGGTACTAGCTCCTACTTCTGTGTCAGAAAGGTATAAATCTATTCTTTCTCAGCCATTAATTTAAATCTCGCATGTTTCTGTGATTAGATGCTTTGAGGTCAGGTGTCCAACTCTGACTTACCCAGTGGTCATCTCTTGATTAAGAATCAGACTGCTTCCCTCATTTGAGGGAAATATATATATATATATATATATATATATATATATATATGAAAGATATATCACACACACACACATGAATATATATCAATATATATCTAGACATCTGGATATATATTATAAAGAAAAATAGATTTATATCATTGTTTATAAGATCATATATTATACTTTCTGTTTAAAAACATTTATTTTTTAAATAATGGGTTAGCTCAGTTGGTAGAGCATGAGACTCTTAATTTTCTTTTTATTATTTCTTTCTTCAGTCCTTGTCCTCTCTCCCTCATCATGCCCAGAAAACCAATATTAACAGCCTGTGTGTGTTTTTCTACATAATGTCTTCTGTTTGTATAATCATAGACACATACACTCACTAAAGATTTTTGTTTATTCTTTTGCAAAAATACTAGATTGTGTATATACCATGGATACTATCAAATATTGTCTATCATGTAATAGAAATGGTCCTGCACTGTTGAAAAGACTAGCTGCTATAGTCTTTGGAGAAGGCAATTCGGGGACATTCATCACACACTTTAAAATACGTACATCCACCCATGAAGCAATTCTAACTTTAGTTCTGTGTTCTAGAGAAATACTTATGCATGGACTTAAAGAGGAATAAAAGTACAAGTATGTCCCGATTGTATTCAATAGTATTACTACAATACTGAAAAGTGTTTACACAGTAGAGGGATTTTTGAATTCTTCAACAGAAGAACGGCTAAATAAGTTGTGAATATCCTTAATATGAGACTCTATTCAGCCAGCGCCAACTCCTACTCAAGACGCAGCAGCCATAGTGCCCGGGTTCCTACCAATGCTTTAATTTTAATTTCTTTGAATATCAGAAAAAAAGTGAATAGACTATAGTAATATTTCCATAATTATTTAAGCCAAAATTACATTCATTTTTATATCAATGGACTCATGAAAGGTCATTTTCAATATTATTTTTAATCTAGAAGGGGTCCATGAAAGCATAATTTAATGGAGCCTATAAATTCATATTTCAGCTATGTAGTCAGCCAGTAAAAGAAATGATATATATCTATATATGTTGAAAGGTTAAGAATTCCAAGGTACCTTGTTAAGTTCAAACAGTAATATTTTGAATAATATAACTAGTATTCCACAATTTGCTTTAAGAGACAGGATACGTTTATATGTAAAGTATTGATAAATATGGAAACCATCCAGGAGAATGCGTATCTAGCTTAAAATACGACGTACCTTTATAAAGAAAAGTGGGTGGAGAGGGAGAATATAAGGGAGACATTAAATCTTGTCTCTATGTTCTTACATTTGTCTTGAGGTAGTTTACAATAGGGTGTAGATTTGAAGAGCCTTATATGACACAGTTTTCTCTAAAATGTACTGTTTTGGTAACTTTTGCGCATAACAAATTGAGTCACCACTTAGTGGCTTGAGGCAGCATTTCTTATTATGCTCTCAGTTTCTGAAGTTCAGCCACTGGGACAGAGAACAGCATAGATATCTTTTTCTCTGCTCCATGACGTCCAGGGCCTCAGCTTGAATGAATGAAAGATGAGCCACACTGGCTTGCTGAGAGCTGGAATTATCCAACATGTCTGCTGCCCAGGCGGCAATGAATTGGGAACTAGGTCTGCTAACTGTGGTGCTCACATGTGATTTCACCATGTCACTGGGCTTTCTCATAGAGTGGCAGCCTCAGAGCCGTGGACTGTCTAAACAACAGCTGATGTTTTAAGTGTGAGTGTTCCAATGGATAGAGCGAAAGCACCATCATTTTTCAGCAACTGAATTGTCTTATAGCTACTGCTGTATGCAAGGCAACCATAAACCCCTACCCCTTCTTCATGTTCGTGCTATAAATGACCATGGATGATCTTGTCATGGCCATCTTTTCTCGATACAACTTGCCATTCTCTGCCTGCTGGTTATAAAAATGTATGTTCAGCCAACAAGAAAAAATACACTAAAACTCCCAAATTTTTGTCCCTTTAGGTCATAATCTGTATATCTAGAATCCCATCATCAATATCATCAGATCATTTCCAGTGAAAGTCCTTTATTACAGTTTTTTAAATTATTATTTATTGGATCTGTAGAGAGATAAAGGAAAAGAGAAAGATTGAGAGAGAGAGAGAGAGAGAGAGAGAGAGAGAGAGAGACATCAATCTGTTGTTCCTGACTGTGTATTGAACCCACAACCTTGGCATATCATGCAGATGCACCAAGTAACTGAGCAACTGACCAGGACCAATATAGTTTTTATTAAGTTAGAAATCTGTAAACTAAACAGCAAAGAAAACAATCAGCAGAATGCATATGCAATCCACAGAACAGAAGAAAATACAGTCAAGCCATATCTGATAAGAGGAACTTCCACAACTCCTCAAAAAAATTAAGTTAAATTAAAAAAAAATAAACTGACTCAAGCAAAGACTTGATAGCATCTCCCCACAGAAGACATCAAATGGCCACCAAGTACATGAAAAGGTGGTTGATATCACCAATCATCAGAGAAATAAAAATAGAAGCAGTAATGAGATTTAATCTATACCTGTTACCTGTTAGAATGTCTGTTGTTGAACAAAACAAACATAAAACACACAAAAAAGAAAACAAAAAACTAAACAAAAATAAATTAAAAACAAGGAATAATGTTGTTGAGAAACGGGAACTCTTGTCCAGTGTGGTGGGAAGGTAAAATGGTATATAGCCATTATGGAAACCAATGCGATGGTACCTCAAAAAACTAAAAATAAAACCACCATACACTCTGGCAATCCCATTTTTAGGTATGTATCTGAAGAACTGAAATTAGGTTCTGGAAGAGATGTCTGCAGTCTCACATTTATTGAGGTGCTCTTCAAAAGAACAAAGATGTAGAAATCACCCCAAGAATCACGAACTGACGACAAGGTAAAGGAAATGAACATACATACAATGAATGAATGGAATATTGTTCTGTCTTAAGAAAAACAGAAATCCGACCATTTGTGAAGACATAATACTAACTGAAATAAGTCAGTCACAGAACAAATACTACATAATTCCACTTATACAAAACATTTAAAATACTCAGACTTACAAAAGCAATATAATAAAGGGGTTTCTAGGGGCTCACAAAGGAGAAAAGGGGGAAATTTCTAACCATGGGGTATGCCATTACAGTTATATAAGGTATAGTTTAGAGGTCTGTTGTATGACATAGAGCCTGTAGGTAATATTTTCGTGGTGTGCACTTAAAATTTTGTTAAGGGGCTTGATCTCATTTTATTTTATTTTTTATTTTTTTTACAGAGAGAGAGAGAGAGTCAGAGAGAGGGATAGATAGGGACAGACAGACAGGAACGGAGAGAGATGAGAAGCATCAATCATCAGTTTTTCATTGTGACACCTTAGTTGTTCATTGATTGCTTTCTCATATGTACCTTGACCGGGGGGCTACAGCAGACTGAGTAACCCCTTGCTCAAGCCAGTGACCTTGGGTCCAAGCTGCTGAGCTTTGTTCCAACCAGATGAGCTCGTGCTCAAGCTGGTGACCACAGGGTCTTGAACCTGGGTCCTTCGCATCCCAGTCCGATGCTCTATCCACTGCGCCACCACCTGGTCAGGTGTCTTGATCTGATTTTAAGTGTCCTTACACACACACACAGAGCACAAAATGACACAAAGAAGCTTTTAGAGGTGATACATATATTTATTACCTTGATTGTGGTGAAGGTATTACAGGTGTCCACATATGTCCAAATTTATTAAAATGTATATATTAAATATGTGAGGATTTTGTATATCAATGATACCTCAAAAAAGCTGTAAAAATAAATGAATCAAACTGCTGAAATGCAAACAATAAATTCTATAAACTAAAGAAACAGAAGGTTGTCTGTCCCTACCTGCACAGGCAGAAACGTGCAGACATCAAAGCACGTGGGCATCAGGCACCAGACAGATAATATAATCATTTCTACTCAAAAAGGCTCAAAGTAGAAGACAGACAATAAAAAATTCTCAAATCCAGGCACATGTTGCTGATTCTTGGTTGAGTTCTGTGCTGCTTCTTGCTAATTGCTATCCTTGGCTCTCAGCTCTGCCCTCTGTGGTTTTAGTCCAGATTTCTGAATCAATTCTATTTATTTAAGGTATGAGTCGTGGTGTAAGTGAGAGGCCTTCTCAGCCTGCTTCCTGCCTATAAAAATGTGGCTTTTCCAAAGGACTCTTTATATGGTCTGGCTATGTTAATCCTTTTCTCTTAAAAACTTTCTTCAACTTCCTATGTATTCAATTTTAATTAACTTCATTAGAAAAAATGTATGTAAAAATTAAGTAAATAAAAAATACATCCACAAATCTTTGGGGGATAAGAGCTTCTCTTCTTAGTTTACTCTTGAGATTCCTGAGGAACATCTTCAGATTCTCAGAAGCGCTACAGTTACACAAAGACCATCTGCAAGTGACGCTGTTCAGATACGTGGGTCTTCGCGTGTTTGAGTGTCCACGAGGCTCCTCGTCCTATGTGTCTGTGGTCTTACTAAGGGTTTTTAAATTACAACACTGGCTTTATATTTTTCCTGAGATTATCCCTTTATCAGTTGATTTTTTTTTTTTTTTTTTTTGCTTGTTTTGTTTTGCTTTGCCTGGCTGTTTTCATCTTTTAGAACCCAGAAAACTCTGGCTTCTTCATACTGTCTATATGTTTTGCTTGGAAATTAAGCAGTTTCGTTATAGTTCCTTTCTATTTAAACATCAGCCAACATGAGCCAAATCAGTCTGCTGTCTCTTTCCACATTCTGCCTGGAAGTTATCTCAGCCAAATCCACCAATTTATTAAGAATATTTCTGTATTCCGTACCACCCCAGAGGGGAGCGTCACCAAACTTTATGGTACTACATGGCAAGCTCCCCATAACAATTTCTTTTTCTGGACTCCAAGGCTTTTCTATATTCTTCTCAAGGATCTTGGAGATTCTGTTCATTTGTCTGATGGACAGTCAACGCCACATAATTTATGGGTTATTTTTCTTTCTTTTTTTTTTATTTTTATGGAAGCATCTCACTTTTAGCACCAAAATTTATTTTGTTTCCCTTTTTCACACACACGCAAACACTTGAAAGAAAATTTAGAATCACACAACTCACATTTAGTTATGTGGATCTTGGGGATTAGGAAAATTCAGATAGCATACCGGGTGTGGTTTGCTAAATCATATGTAATATAGACTAAAGCTTATGATGTTGGTGATCTCCACTGAAAGACCCAAAGGCTAAGGACTTGAGGCTGAAGAGAGCATTGTCTAAAGGTTTGTGCCCTCTTTTGTCTGGTGCCTGCTCTGGGAAGGTTGGGGACCAGCACTGCTGCTCAGAGAGCCTATGTCTGCCTTCCACAGGGCTTGACCTCCTCATGGCCTGATGGCCCAGGGTAGTGGACCATTGTCCCTTCATACACTGTTATCCTAAAGCCTGGCCTCAGATGTTACACGGCCTCGTTTCTGCTACTCTCTGGCAGCTGAAGCACTTGGCAAGCTCACGTGATGTAAAGGAAGAGGCGAAGACCCCACTCCGGGACAAAGGGAGGGGCGGAGTCACACGGCATAGCAGTGTTCACTAAGGGAAGCCGTGTTATGGCGGTCATTGGAAGGTGCCCCTGGCCACAATTACCACAGAAGTCTCAGTCAGTACTAACCTTCAAAAGATTAACGGTTTCAAAAAATAGATAAAAATTCTTGTAGGAGCCAATATTGTATTTATTGAAAGATCACCAATTATTTAAACATATAATTAAATCTCTCATTATCTTCTGTGTGAAGAGTTTAATTGATTGTAACATAACGCTCATAGCTTGCATCATGTATAAAAATATATTCTATGGTCTTGGCTATGCCCTGTTTGCACTAATAAACTTAGCTGTGCTGTCATCTCTGGGAACCTTTTGCTGGCTCCCTACATATCTCTCCCGCTCCTAGTAGGGCCTTCTGTCCCCTTACTCTGTGCCCAGGGCACACCACACTGGTTTACCCTGAGGCAGGCATTCTTTGGAATTTGAGATCACAAATTAGCCCGTCTCTCTCCCTTACCCTACTGTGCGATTTTTAAGGACTCAATTGTGCTCGTTTCTCATGGAAGTCCCAGTGTTTACATAGTGCTCAGAATGCCATAGGGTGATTCTTCACCTCAGAGAAGAATTCTCTTTCATACTTACACACTCTCCCAGTTTACACACACACCATGCAATTTGCTACTTTCCGTGGTAAGAGCTGATATCCCCCTTTCACAGACCAGTAAACTGGAGGCCGGCTGGCTTCTGTACCTCATCCGTTGTCACCAGGAGCGTGGGAGCTGAGGAGGAAATAAAAAGGAGGACTCCTCAAGCTACCCTCAATATTGTCTCATCCTCCCTTCCTAAATCTGAATGATTTAGAAGTGATGACTGATAATGAAGTCACCTAACAGACACTGATACAATTTTGGTTGTGCTATATTATGATTGGACAAAGCAATATTGATACGGTTACCTTGAAAAAACGTGCCTACACAGTGTCAAGATAGATCTACACCAACTTAAATTTCTTTCACTTTACAGTAGCCGAATCCCAAGTTTTAAGATTCCATAAAGATTCGAGTTATATTTAAAAGACTCCAATCTTATAAAATTGAAAATAAGATTAAGTGCACATTCCAAACAAGATATACTTACTCTTATAATATTTCTCAAATATGCTAGTATTTATATTAAATTATACATGAAGAAATAATTACTAATGCATAAGTTATTCAAATACTTTATCCAAATATATGTTCACTTATTTCTAAGTTCAATTGCTTATGTAATTTCTTCAGAAGTTAAATGAAGGTGTTCATTATCATTGATGCTTTCTCAATATTTCAGTAATTATAGGAAAACCCAGAAATAAAATAAATAGGCACTGTGAGTTTATTTTTTCCTTCCCCTTTCTTGGTTCATCCTCCCTAAATGTTAATCAATGAAGTAAAGGGCACCTCGGAGGGGAGAAGGAGCCGTATTCTGTTTTCCTGGTGCATTTTCCCTCTCTTTTTAGCTATTTCAATGCAATAACAGTTTATTTGACCTTTCAAAGCTTCCATTTTCTCCTCTGGAAAGTGGGCTAAGAAGACCTACCATTAACAATTTGCACAGATGGCTGTTATGTACTGAATTTTGCCTCTCTTCCCTCGACAAGAAATAAAGAAAAAAGAAAGAAAACCCTATATTGATTACTAACCACCAGCACCTTAGAATATGACAGTATCTGAAGAAAGGGTTTGTAAAGAAGTAATTACAGTCAAACAAGGTCACTAGGGTGAACCCAAATGCAATGTCACTGTGTTTTCCAAAGAAGAGATTAGGAGACAGGCCCACACAGAGGGAGGACATGTGAAGACATATAGAGAAGATGGCCATCTACAAGCCAAGAAGAAAGGCCTCCTGAGAAACCAGCCTTCTTGGACACCTTGAACTTGAGCGACCAGCTTCCGGACTAGATAGTAAATCGCTGTCCTTTCAGCCACTCTGTGTGCGGTGTTACCGCCGGCAGCTCCGGCAAACCTGTATGTGCAACGCGGTATGGTTTCTCCTAAACTTAGGTTTAAATAGATCATATCACATGGGGAATGCGAAGGGTAATCTTTCCTCCATTCCTTCTCTTCCTGGCCTGTCATAGTCTTGGAATCTTCATGGACAGAAAAGCCGTGGGTGTTTCCTGCCGATTTCCACGCCACGTCCTCTTCCTTTTTCTCAAGGTCTGTGTGATAGCCGCGACTTTTTATTTTTGTCTTATCATGTTAACTAAATTAAAATCTATCCATTCTGGGTCCCCCTTGGATCTTTGTTCTCTAACGATGTTAGTGTTTGCCTGCGTGAGGTCGTCAATGAAATTGATACATGTTTCTTACTCTAATATGCACATTTACCTCTTGGTGAGTGTGCATTTATCCTCCAAATGTTCCTGCGCCTTCCGCCTCTCCCTTTCCGCGGAGGCTGCCATCTCACACACTGGATGCAGAGGCAGGGCGAAGGGAGGCACCTCTCCTGCTGGTCACTTCATTTCCTCTTCCCATTTGCAGGGCATTCAGACAGGCCTTTCCAAGAGCCAGGTGGCTTGGGCTGCCCCGCAACAGAAATGATTGCTTTCCTACTGTCTCGCTTGAGTAATGAGCTAATAGAAAACCAAGTTATGGATCTCCAGAACCAGGACAATAATAAAATCATAATGATATTGTTAGCAATCTGGCCCCAGCGCTGGTTCCTTCTCCCAGAGAAACACTGTCACGTAAATAGAAAAACTCATCAATCACAAAAATCGCACAACAGCCAAGCCAACTGGCTCAAATTCACACACAGGATTACTGGTGAGACTGATTTTCACTGCTGGGGAGCAGTTTCTCATAGAAAAAATCCAATTAGCACACTAATTGATGTTGCTGACCTTTTGGGAGCAGATCCTGGGAAGCGTGACCTTCTGGGACTTCTCCAAGGTCACGCAGATAACAGGAAGTAAAACCCAGGGTGGAGCCCAGTTCTGACATCAATCCTACGTTGCCCTTTTAGTTCTATTTAGCTGTAGGTATTCAGTATGGGGCTGGATGCAAGGTTTTGCCACCTTAGAAGTTGTAAGCAAACAAGAAAAGTAAATGAATAAATAATTAAGTACATAGAGAGAGCAGTAAAATAACCCAGTTATCTACCTAAAGCGAACCAGTAATCCTTTGAATCTTAACCAATATCTCACCCTTTAGAGCTGCATAATCAATACCAATAGACAATGATAACTGTGTAGCATGAAGAGCACAAGGAAGCCAGAATGTCAGGCTTCAAACCATAGATACTACCTATAATACCAACATTAGATGGGATGCGCACTCTTCGGAAACACGCACTCTGTGGCTAACTGAACCCTGTTGTTGATTTTCTTCTCCAAGAGCTATTACATCTAATCCTTCAGACTGGTAGATTAGACTCTCTGAAATAGTAGATTCATAACTGAGTGACTTCCAATATGAACAGGTCAAATGAATCCTCTTTCAACATGACTACCAATAAATCATTCTGATAGTGTGTGGCTTTCTAAAAACATGACCAATTCTAGGGAAAAAAAAATTATTGATACCGCTATAGTAAGTAATTTTTAAAAACAATTTATGGCTCATGCAAATATTTCAGACTTCAGAATGTTGTTCAGCAACTGTTTATCAAATACCTCCTCCCTGCCCGATAATATTCTACCTACTGAGGATATAGCTATGAACTAAAAGCCTATGTCTTTAGGGTCTGGTTCAAAAACTTAGAGAATAACAAAATAAGGAGAAGTCGTAAATAGAAATGAATCAGGGAAGAGGAATAGAAACAGCAGTGTCGGCCATGAAAGAACAGTGGTTTTACTAAGTTAATTAGCATGGTCAGGGAAAAGCTCAGCACTGAAGTGGGATTTGGGCAGAGATCTCAAAGAAAAAAGACATGGGGCTATATCACTCTCTGAGCCAAGAGTGATTCAGATGAAGAACACACCAAGTGCTGAAGCCCTGAAGTGATGTGTTTGATGTGGTCAAAAATTGCAAAAGACTCACTATGGTTGGAGGGGAGGGAGGGAAGGAGAGAGAAACAGGAGGTGAGCTGGAGTTCGACAGGAAATGGCATGAGATGAGTTCTTACAAGCTGATCAGGAAGAATTAGGATGTCATTTTGAACAGAAAAGTAACATAACTCACATGTTTTTGTTTGTTAGTTTGATTTGTTTTTTTTGTTTGTTTTTTTCAAGAGAGACAAGAAGAAAGAGAGAGAAGGGTAGGAGAGAGATAAAAAGCATCAACTCCTAGTAGCTTTACTTTAGTTTTTATTTTAATTGATTGCTTCTCACACTTGCTTTGACCAGGGGGGGCTCAAGCCAAGCCAGTGATCCCTTGTTTAAATCAGTGATCTTGAGACCAAGCCAGCAACCTTGGGATTCAAGCCAACTACCTTTGGGTTCAAACCAGTGACCTTGGCATTATGTCGATGATCCCACACTCAAGCCAATGACCCCATGTTCAAAGTGATGAGCCCACACTCTAGCTGGCGACCTTGATGTTTTGACCCGGGCCTCAGCATCTCAGGCCAATGCTCAGTTCCTTGCACCACCACTGGTCAGGTAACATAATTTACTTGTTGAAAGTATCACTCTGCCTCTGTGTAAAAATAATGTAGATGGTGTAGGGAAAAATTCTTAGAAAGGAAACTGATTAAAACACTGCTATCCCCCCCGCAAGAGGAAATGGTGGCAATGAGAGGAAATGGTGGCCATGAGTGGAGATTTAAAACATTTTGAAGGCAAAATTAACAGGGTCTCCCGACCAATTGAACATGAGCTATTGAAAAGAGGAAGCAAAACCCTGGCCAGTTGGCTCAGTGGTTGAGCGTCATCCTGGCATGTGGGTGTCCCAGGTTTAATTCCTGGTCAGGGCACACGGGAGAAGCACCCATCTGCTTCTCCACCCTTCCCTGTTTCCTTTCTCTCTGTCTCTTCTCCTGCAGCCAAGGCTCCATTGGAGCAAAGTTGGCCCAGGTGCTGAGAACGGCTTTATGGCCTCTGCCTCAGGCAATAGAATGGCTCCAGTTGTAGCAGAGCAGTGCCTCAGATGGGCGGAGCATCGGCACCTGGTGGGCATGCCCTGTGGATCCCTGTCCGGCACATGTGAGAGTCTGTCCCTCTGCTTCCCTGCTTCTCACTTCAGAAAATTACAAAAAAAATTAAAAAAGAAAGAAAGAAAGAAAGAAAGAAAGGAAGAAAGAAAGAAAGAAAAGGAAAGAGGAGGTGAAGACAAGTTTGTAATCCACTGGAAGAATGAAGCTGTCACTTACTGAGACCAGGAGACAGAGGGGGTGAGGGGCTGGGGGGCATGAGTTTGCTGAGAGAGCACAGGGGTAAGGAGAGAAATGTTCTCACAAAGTATTTGAGTCAGTGGGCCCAGGATTAGGAACAGTTCAGGTGAAAATGGGATGGGATACGTTTAAGAGAAGTTTCTTTGGCATATGTTGAAGTTCTTCTCAAAGAAGCTTTCATGGAATAAATGAGGTTTGAGCTAAGATCTAAAAGAGCAGTGAGATATAGGACAGTGACGAGGAGGGCAGGTGAGCACTCTGTGCACAAACCCAGCAGGTTACAGGCTCAGGAGCTGAGAAACCTGAGCACACGTGACCCCAGCATGGTCAGCTATCACACTGGTTGTGAAAGGGTGAATTTGTTCCAACACAACTGATATTTTCAGGAATAATTTGAGCATGAGAGAAATTTGCATTTGCTTACGTGTTACTTTGTTAGAAACGCTGGTGAATGCAGAAAACTGTGTAGCTGAACTGAGCTGTCTAGAAATGCACAAAATACACACCAGCAGCCCCTCCAACATCCACCTGCCACCTCGGTCTACCCCACGCACCACAAGCTCCTGGCCCCCTTCCACACCGCGTGGGGTGGCTTTCCCTCCAATTTCAGGTGACTCTGTCCACCACTGTGCCCTTGCTCACAGCCCACTGCCTCCTGGGGCTCACGGCCGTCAACACAATCCAGCGCTTTCCCAGGCCCACGTTTGGAATAGTATAGCATGTAAGTGTTTCTTAATCATTCGGCAGGTGCAAGCTATGTTCCCATTTTTACTAATTTGTGGCTTCTTTGTACATGTCTCACAAACCAAAGTTGTGAGTTTGCTCTGCGCCTGACTCCACACGCCCTGGGTTTTGTGTTGCTTAGCCTCGCAGAGCGCCTGATCTGTGGGAATGGGTTTAACGTGTGCGAGCAGCACTGACTGGACCTGAAAGAAGTCCAGGCGCTCTGGAGCACAGAGCGGTGCCGGGGGTCTGGAAAAACGGCGAGGAGGAGGAGGAGGAGCTAGGAGTTCCAGCGAAGAGCTGCGGCTGCTCATGTCATCGAGGGTCTGGGCAACCAACAGAAACTGCAGCATAAACCTGGGACTGGGTTTTCTTTGCACAATGGACGTGCCTGACTTAAGCTTCGCTTCTAAGTCATCCACGTCAAATAGCTCTGCCTTGAACAAGCACACCTTGCCACCCCTCGGATCAGATAGCCAGACTACTCCCCTCACCCACCCAACCCCCACCCGTCTTCTTTGTTTTACAGATCTTGGCTGATTTCACCATATGACCATTTGAACCACTTTTTCTTTCTCTTTCTACACTTCGAATGCCCACTCTTATGTTTTCAATTCACCGATAACGAGTGATCCCGAGACCCAGCCGCCGCCCTCCACCCCAGCAGCCGCAGAACCCCGGGGCTGTGCGCTCTCGCTCGTTCCCCACGACCTCACGGTGTGGGCGCAGGCAAGCTCTGTAACCTCCAGGTCCTGCACGTGGTAAATGTGCACCTTCTCAGGGTCGTCTGACGGTTACTGCCGAAGGACACCTTGCGATCATAACAAGGCTTGCTGGAGCCGGTCCAGCCACTCGCTGGCTGTCGGGAGGCTGGAACCCCCACAGCAACACGTGTTTAGATTTTGTCATAAGATCACTTATCTACCATAAAGGATTGTGTGATTGCATTTTATATTGTATCTAAGATTGCTTAGAGTGTGGGAAGACATAGGAGGAGACTGAGGCGCTAGTCAAGAAGTTCAGTGAGGAGAATGTTTCTCTTTCTTTTTTTTACAGGGACAGAGAGAGAGAGAGAGAGAGAGTCAGAGAGAGGGATAGATAGGGACAGACAGGAACGGAGAGAGATGAGAAGCATCAATCATTAGTTTTTCGGTGCGACGCCTTAGTTGTTCATTGATTGCTTTCTCACATGTGCCTTGACCACAGGCCTTCAGCAGACCGAGTAACCCCTTGCTGGAGCCAGCGACCTTGGGTCCAAGCTGGTGAGCTTTTGCTCAAACCAGGTGAGCCCGCGCTCAAGCTGGTGACCTTGGGGGTCTCGAACCTGGGTCCTCCGCGTCCCAGTCCGACGCTCTATCCACTGCGCCACCGCCTGGCCAGGCAGGAGCATGTTTCTTTAACACATAGCAGACATGACAATGGCGTGGTCAGGGAGAGGAGAGATGGACAGGAGTGGACTAAGCCAAATGAAGTTCTCTTGCATAGGCTTAGAAATTGTTCATCTGGTATATATCCACAACGAGGCGCCCCAGAACCAGTGAAACAGTCCAATAAAAGTGTGAGAGCCAGAATATTATACACTTACGTCCGTCCACACATTTAAATGGCTCCTCTTTGTTCTTTCCTTTTTTTGCACTTAATGCTGTTAAGAAGTAATCACATTACAGCAACGCCAAAAATAAATTGGCATGATAATAACAATAACAGACGCACGCTGTTTAAGTTTCTAGTTCTTGAAACTAAACATGTTGGTGCTTATTACTCATCCACCCAACAGAGATCATAATAATACTCAGCTATCACTGTGTTATTTCTGTGTTATTTGCTGAAACACCTTTGCAGTGCTTCTACCAGGCTGCCATCTGAGAAGTCCCTAATAATTCTTATAGGTGTATACTTCTTATTATCCCAAAATGCTCCGTATGCATTGCAACATTCCATCCTGAAAATCACCAGCGAAGAAGGGAAGATAATTTTAATTTTTTGAACGAGGAAGTGGAGGGTCCAAGAGGTGAATCAATTCGCTTGACGCCATTACCAAGTGGCCATCTCCGACCCTCCAGCCAGTGTTCCCCCTTCCTGTCCACCCACTGCTCCCTGTGCTCTGCCCCAGGGTCCAGAGGGAGTAGCAGGCCATGTCCTGGGCGAGAGAAGAATGCCGCTCACGTGTTGCAGACGGCTGCTGTCAAGTCCTTCGCAGGCTGATGTTTCCCTGAGCCACCAACCCTACCGCGAGCGTTCAAGGAGATCTGCAACCCCAACTCCACCACCTCATCTTTAGACAAGTAACCTCATCTTTAGGTTTTATAAAATTAGACTTTGTGAAAGTTTGTCTGTTTGTTTTCCAGAAAATTTTCTTAAACTTTCAGTCAGCATCACTCTGCCACGTTAATTAGCACGGAGTGGAATGGGCTATGGAATTCGGATGTGGGAAGAGTGTGATTCGGGCCCACATCTTATACAACCCAAATCATATTCCTTGAGATCTAGCCCCCACCCGTCTCAAAAAAAATCATGCCCCCTCTTTCCTTTACATTCAAGGTAGGAATCCAGGAGAACATAGACAGTCCCACCACCTTTTTAACCTCTGAATGAAAAGTGTCCCTATACCCTAGCAAGACCTCAAAGCCCGGATTCAGCATTCAACGCTCTGATCCTAAGTGTGTCTTATTTAAGAAGACATTACTTTCTGCGAAAGGCTCAAGCCTTCCTTTTCATATTGAAAACAATTTTCTCTTCCTTATTCCTTAAGTGCAACAGAGTATTTTGATATCCAAATCTGTTACATAAGCAAGTCTGTGTGTAGAAAACAGTGTTACGGAACTCTGGAAAGTCACCCCAATCAGAAGTGCGGTCTGGTGGCAGGGAGGGTGGGTGTGGGTTGCTAGGGGCTACTTCTTGAGCGTGCTGTTTCGTTTCTATGATTCTCACAATTATTGTAGAGACGACTTAGAGACTAATTCCTTCTGCCACAGCATTCTATTATGTGTTGATTATGCTCAGGTTGTTAATTACTAGTAAGCAGATAATGAAAATCCCCAAGCTCACAGTTGAGCAGAGGGGAGCCTCGTAGGATTTTAATGTTTTCATTTCTTTTCATTTTTGAAGCCCACAAGGTTATCCCACCTTAACCTCACTAATGTTTTGACAATTAGGAATTAATGCGATGGAATAATCATCAGGCTAAAAGCAGCTTTTTTCCAAGATGTCAAAGAACCCATTTTCAGTGATTCAGGAATAAAGCTCAGAAAAATTATATTTCTTTGATGTGTTTGCTTGATTTATTACTGAAGCTTCTGATATCAGGCCTAAGGGGATTCAAACAGAATTTAACATATATAAATAACTATATTTTTCAGCCAGAAAAATCCAAAAATCAAAGGAGAATATGTCTGCAATGCCTCACATAACAACTGGGCAACAGATGATTAGAGAAATGGGGCAACAGATGATTAGAGAAATGGGAGTTAAGCCCCTCACTTCTCTCTTGGACAATGGTACTCAGACTCGAGACTGCCATGGGACCGGGGATGGGACCAGAGGCTTGGAGAGGACTCCTGTGTGTCGGCAGCCTAGAAGACAAGGAGGAGTAGATGGCACGAGACTGGGCAGGGGGATGAAGCTAGACATACAGAGTCCTACCAGCCTCACTCCGATGGGCAACAGGGACTGTTATTTGGGTATTTCAATAGAAGAAGCAGGGGGGAAATGATTACGTTTAATACTTTAGAGATCACTTTGACTCTTATAAATGCTTAACAAAGGGAATAAATCAGTAAGAGGAAACCAGTTAAAAAGCTCAGTCTAGAAAGAGAAGCTTATACATGTGGCGGTTTCCTAAGGCTGCTCGTGCGACGTGCCAGGAACTGGTGCACCTGCTGTCACCCACAAGCGTCCCCACACTGCTTACAAGTGGCGGTATGACCGCCGAGCCACAAGTTAAGGGAGCTGCTGTCTTGGACCCAAGACAGCACCCCGGGGCACTTCAGAGAGAACACAGGCTCAGTGCCCTGCTCACCCGGAAGGCTGACCACCATGCTGTTGACACGCTGCCTTGACCAAGTCCTTGCTCTTTTAGAATTAGTTCACCTTCTGACGCACTGTCTCCCCACTGCCCCCAACCCCTGCCCCTCAGCTCCCAAGATGAGGCACAGGAACAAAAGCAGAGAATGGGTCAGAATTATGTGAGTGGAGGGCTGCCAGGATCACCCCACGCCCCTGATTCTAGTTCACTGTTTTTGAATTATACCCCAGCATCTGGTCTCTCCCTTAGGATGAGCTCGTCGTCGGGAGGGTTCTTCTCGTACATGAACAGGAACCGGGTTATATCCAAGGTTCGTCGGGACGGCTCTAGACCACCTGGAAACCTAAACTTAAATTCAGAGAGAAAGAAAGAATGCTGTATAATTTAAGACATGAGCAGGGTTTTTTTTCGTTTTGTTTTGTTTTAAAGTCAGGATAATTTGGGATTGAATCCATCTGCTTGTTAGCTGTGAGCCTGTTTTAACATGAAGAGAACACCGAACAGAGTATTTGGGCCATAAAAGGTGCAGGAATATAGGTGAGGTACCCAAGCATGGGGCTGCAATCAGACAGTAAGATTTACACGATGCTCTTTTTTATTATTTAGCCAAATTAATTAGCTTAGTGTCCTGTTCTCGAAGACACACACGTTGGTATTACCTGCATTGCTGTGTAATTAACCTGCACCCAGGGGCGAGAGGTCAGGGAGGAGAGGTGAGTATGATAGGACCTGCTTTGCAAATCGGAGCCTCAAAGAACCAATCTCCCCATAACGAGCACAGCGGTGGTGTCTCAATTAATATCCCAATGTTAATATAAAGGGTGTAGGCTTATAAGAAAATCCAGTTTCACCTACTATTAAAGTAAAAATTAAATATACTTAGTAAGTACAGATAACATTATCCAGGGGTGGCAGATAAGAAAAATTCTGAAATAGGCCTGAAAGAAAAAAAAATGCAATTATGAACATTGATCTGACAAACTTGAACTAAATCAACGTAAGATTAAAAAGAAGCCTTTACTCAATGTTGCATTACGTGTGCAAAACATAATTAAGGATAACATCTCACATGAGTGAGCACTAGTATGCTCTGGGAATGAATATCTACCTTTAAGGTAGGTATATAACAATGGTTATTTTATGGGTTAAGAAAAGTAAAGCTCTCAAAGCTTAAAAAAATGGACTAAAAGAATTTAAGACAAGAACACAGGGGGTTTTTTTTAGTTCATGCTGCTGTATTTTTAGTACTATATTAATAAACCTTAATAAGCAGGAGTGCTGTTAAAATGTTCAATCGATTATTCCACACTGTTTAGATGATGGAGATACATCCTGTCTCTGTCTGCTATTTTATCCCCAGCTTCAAGCACAGGGACAAGTACACATGATATTGATAAATATTCGTGGAATTGGCAACATAATGAAACAATGATTAGGTCAGCTTGTTATATAGAGGGCCTATATTTCAGAACTTATCAAAATTGTCTTTTAGTTAGGAGCACGTCTAGGGAACTTATTTTCAGGTGGCAACTGTTTGAGAGTAGGTCAGTTTGGACTTGGAAGAAAAACATTTGCTTGTGCTCATGTGTGTTTGTGCATGTGCGTGTCTGCATGCACATGTGGATTGAACGCATGTTTGTCTTATGAAACTAAGATGAAGGACTAGAGGTCATGGGAAATGTCCCAGAAAAAGCAATTTTAATGTAAATATAATGGCTATAATCTAATTTTTTTTATATATACAGGGACAGAGAGAGTAATAGATAGGGATAGACAGACAAGAATGGAGAGAGGTGAGAAGCATCAATCATTAGTTTTTCATTGCCATCGCAATACCTTAATTGTTCATTGATTGCTTTCTCACATGTGCCTTGACCGCAGGCCTTCAGTAGACCGAGCAACCCCTTGCTGAGCCAGCGACCTTGGGTCCAAGCTGACCAGCTTTTGCTCAAGCCAGATAGGCCCGTGCTCAAGCTGGCAAGCTCGGGGTCTCGAATCTGGGTCTTCTGCATCCCAGTCCGACGCTCTATCCACTGTGCCACTGCCTGGTCAGGCGCTATAATCTAATTTTAAAAATATTTTTGGAATTTGGATCTTATATGTTTTGGGAACCACATATACTGTTCACAAAAATTAGGGGATATTTCAAAATGAATAGGAAGCAATAAAATATCCCCTAATTTTTGTGAGCAGCGTAGTAAGGCAGAGGTTAAGGGGTCAACAGACTATGTCCCATCTGTCAAACTGGCAAACAGTCATTCATTCACTTATGAACTGTCTAGGACTGTTTTCGCAGTTGGGTGGTAGAACTGAGTAGTCGCGAAAGTCAATGCATGGCCCAGGAAATCTTAACTATTTGCATCCAAAGATGTGAATTGACACCTGATTATTTTTTCTTTTTTTTTTTTACAGGGACAGAGAGAGAGTCAGAGAGAGGGATAGATAGGGACAGACAGACAGGAACGGAGAGAGGTGAGAAGCATCAATCATTAGTTTTTCATTGCCGTTGCGACACCATGGTTGTTCACTGATTGCTTTCTCACATGTGCCTTGACCGCGGGCCTTCAGCAGACTGAGCCACCCCTTGCTGGAGCCAGCGACCTTGGGTCCAAGCTGGCGAGCTTTTGCTCAAGCCAGATGGGCCCGCGCTCAAGCTGGCGAGCTCGGGGTCTCGAACCTGGGTCTTCCGCATCCCAGTCTGACACTCTATCCACTGCACCACTGCCTGGTCAGGTGACACCTGATTTTGCTTACATCTCTTCTTTTGCAGATGAAGAGCCTGGGATCCTGATGGACTATAGGAGCTGCTCAAAGTCACATGGCCTTAGAGGTCGGCCGGAACTGGAACTCAAGTCTTCCTCTATCACAACGTGCCCCATCGTCCTGGTCTAAAGAGATTCAATGACAACTTAGTTTTCCTTTGTTACAGAACACACTTTCTACATGCATTATTTGCTACATGCATGGTTTGTATTGTTTATGCAAAGCCCAGAATCTTGCAGCTGCTTTCAACATCTGCCACCCAAGAGCACCTGGGTCCAGAAAACCCCCAGAGGAGGTGGCAACATCATTTATGGGCTTATAAATACTGAGTTGAAAACTGTCACAAAATCATACCAAATTGTATAGATAATTGATCTAAAAAATGTGGCTTCAGCAATAACTCAAAGGCCAATTTTATTACGTTGGCAGCTGAATAATCTCCTTCAATGGACGTTCCATAAACAGGAGCAGAAGCAATAAACATGCATCGCTCAATGGCGAGCCTTGCAGAATGGGAAGGGACTGTGGGCTTAGACGCCCCACCATAACAGAAAATATGGTCCAGCTTTCAGTGACAATAAGGACACCAGCATGCCAGAGGCAGTGTCTGAGCCAGCTTTCCCTTATGGGGTGCAGAGTGGGATTTGGCTGGGTCAGTAACGTCAAGGGAAGCCAGGATGGCAGAGCTCCTACTAAACCACCGTGGGATACGTACACATCACAGAAGCATGCCCCATCGCAACCAAGTTGATGATGAGCCCAAAAGGCCAGAGGAAGAAGGTTATTCTGAAAGAGAAAGAGAATCCCAGAAAGCAAATAAGTATTGATGGGAAGAAACAAGAGCTGAGGTTGGAAGATGAAAGGGACAGAAAGAATTGAGGGGCCCTCATCATCGTGGCAGAACCAGGCACCACCCCTAGAGGACTGTTTGCATGTGTTGGCTGCCTGGCAAGGCCCAGAGGAGGGCCACACAAGCAGCTAAGAGCAAGGAAACCCTGCTGTCATTGGAGGACATCCCAGAGAGTGTCTCATTAACAAATCAACGGATCACTTCGCTCCCTTGTGACAGATCTGTGTGGGTCCCTGAGACCTTTGAAAGTCCAACACTGCTCTCATTGAAGAATTGGCCCTTCCCCAAACCATGTCAATATGCCATGGATGTTGAACTAAGACCCCCCGACACTTCTCATCAAGAGGGAAGGATGTTAATTTAAGTTAGCTTTAGCAGTCAAGATAATCAGTTGTAAGCATCTGAATCAACTCTTTCTCATCTAATGAAAACAAATAACTTTCTTGTTACTAGATGGCCTGAAGAATCTCTGAGAGTGTAACAGAATCATTCACACATGCGGATGAATAGCCAGAAACGCAGCCTGAAGACACCAGCTGAACTCGGATTCATTCCGAATGGCACCTGCTCCCGTGCCCGCTCTATTCTGATTAAGCTCACATACAGGAGTCTGACGAATGTGGTACATACTCATGCCTATCCCAGGAGTGACAGGGAAGCTGGAAAAGGGTGTTCCTGGGTCCTGTTTTGGAGAGGTTGGATTCTTTATGGAGGGGGCTGCTCTCTAAGACATGAGAGTCCTCAAGGAAATGAGGAACCCATAAGACATGGTATCATGCAGTTCCCTGGACAGCGCAGCGAGAGGGTCCTGCTCCCTGAGCCTGACATTCAATTAAAAAGGAAGCATAGAGGTTGAACAGGGTCAGTGAGACTTGGACAAGCGACATGGGTATTGAGAGAAGGTTGGCCACTTTTCTTAGACCACAAGCAGTAAGTACCATCTTGGACTTGAGGACAACATGGTTTCAATGTGTGGCAGGAACACCAAGGAATGGAATGAACACAGAGGGCAGTAGAGCTAAGCGATATTGGAGAAGACAAATAGGCAATCCTTCTCCCGAACACCTGGATCCAGGTGTACCTGAAGCCACACAATGCCTGGATTGTACAATTTTTTGCCCCGGCATTCTTATTTTCTCCCTCAAATTAGTTAGCTGTTCATATACAAGCCTACTAGAATGTCCGGTAGTGTGTCCTTACTCAGTACAATCCTAAGAGAAGGGGTGCCTCAGTGAGGAAGAGTCCTTTCAGAAATGAAAAACACAACGTTTCGGCGTTCCTCGTCCACACGACTACTTCAAAGAGCAGATAAACCAGAGACAGAAGCTATTCTTTTCCTTTCTAACCAGATTACCTCCAGCCTACCAATTCTTCAGGAGTGTTACGTTTGGTGGGTTAGATAGAGCCTAAGGGGAAAACAGTCATGTTAGGCTTGCTCGCAGGTTGACCAGCTGCAAGCCCTCTGTGCAATTAGTGCGGGAGCACTGGGCAGCACTTTGTAAGGATGTAAGCGCTTCCCCTCGGGGTCGATGAGATCTGCTTGCGCCCAGCCACGGAGAGGTGAAGTTGGTTTCCTGATCCCTTGCCCTCTGCTGAGAAAAACAGGTTTTCTTTTGTATTTTTTTCTTTTTCTTTCTTCTTTTGATTTACCTGTCTTTGTGAGCCTCTAATAACTTGGTGTGGCTAGCCATTTTCTGGCTCCACAGTTCCTTGGCCGTCTGCCTGAATTCAATGCAAATCTGCATGGCCACAGCCACCAGCCCTACAGAAAACCCTTTGGCTGTGACATGCTTTCTGGTGAGTGTGGTTCTTAATGCATACACCAGCATACGGTGTCCTTTTTCCCTCTGTGTGCCTGAGACGTGTTGCACCTAAGGAGACAACATCCCACGTAGGCCAAATGGCAGCCTGTCTACCCCCGCCGCCTTGAAGCCTCTCGTATTGTTTCATGTAGCCTACATGCTGAGGTTTTCAGGTCGCCCATTCCATGCCTTTAGGACACATTAGTCTAATGCTACCGTCATGCGTGCCTGTGATGACAGAGACAGAGACACAGGGAGACAAAGAGGGAGACACCGGAGGTTGGTGCCCTAAGGCAACCCACCAGGATTGTTCCCCATGCCTTCTCCGCATTAGAATTTTATGCAAGAGCACTGCTAAAAAGCACACAGAATTTGCTTTTGTTTTTCTCTTCTCCCTTTGTGTCTCTTGTCAGAGCACACCAGGGCCTGGTGGAAGCTGAAGTCAGTGGAGACGAATTTTACTCAGGACTCTTGCAATAGGAAAGTGAACACCTGGGCTCCATTCTGAACAGAACAGAGACAGCAGTGATTTGTAGCCAAGTAGCAGGAGGGACCATTGTATGAAAATTTCTAAGAGGAGATGGCAAGCCTGGGTTGTTTTTTTGTTGGTTGGTTTGTTTTTGTTTTTTTCTGCATAAACCAATATAACAGGAGCCCGCTGAAGGCAGGCCAGTGTGAGCAGATGCCAAGGATGGGGCTTTCCTGCCAAACAGACATCGCGTTCTTGCTAGAACTGCATTCTGCACATCCACAGTCAGGCTTAGGAGAAGTCTCTGGAGCCTGATTCGAGTTTGGTCAAGCAAAGCATCTTCCCAAATGTTTTCCTCAGAAACTCCTAAATAAGCTGTGGTCCCAGTCAGCAGCTTGGTGAATTCTAGGTCCCTTTTTATATAACAGCATTGTCATAACCTCCACAATGCAGTGCCACCTGGAAATCGTGCTCTCGAGGTTGTGCAAGGCATTTTCTCCTTAATTGCCTAATTTAATTTTCATGAACACTCTGTCAGGAGGCTTGCTATTCCTTCAAGTCTACGGCGGGGGACATGGTGAGGCGGAGTGATTCTGCAGCTCAGCGCCACAGAACTTACCAACTCGCATGGGGGCACCTGCAGTTTGAAATCAGGTTTGTCTAAGCCGAAGCTGGCACTGGCCGCCTTCCACCTGGCGCCCGGGGCTGCGGCTCAGAGGCAGCGTGCACCAGGTTTAGACAAAGAAGTAAAATGTTGGAAGTCCTCTGTTTCGTCTGGAAGGGGATAAAAATATACGGAGGTCCAAACCAGCCAACATCAGCGCAAGCCTATGGGTGTCAGAAGGTTTCAAGAGGGTCTATGCTATTCTATGAGGAAGGTCAGGCAGCCCGTCAGCAGGAATTGGGGAGAAGCTCCTTCCCCACTTTCTCCTAGTTCCTAAGAAAGCCCGTCAATCCTGCTGCTGGCCAAGCTCCCACCTCATTCCTTGTTGGTGAGGGGGAGGGAAAAAAATTCATCAGGCTTCTAAGATGGTGAGTTCGCTAAGAAAACCAAGAATGTACTGGACTGTTCCCTTCTAGGCTCCCTGCATTAGGAATCTCCAGAGAAAGAGAACAAGATGTGCATCGAGAGAGGAAGAGGTTTGTTTTAAGGAATTAACTCCGGGTGGTGGAGGCGTGGTCAATCCAAAATCTGTTGGGGGAGAGGGGCGGGGCCTGGGAGGCTGGAGAATCAGCCATGAGTGACAGACAGTTCAGGTCTAAAGGCAGTAAGTAGTCTGCTGGGTAGCCAGGAAAAAAATAAACAAAAACTACCTGCAGATGAAGTCTGTAGGCAGTCTTCTGGAAGAATACTCTCTCTTGCTTAGGGGGCATCCATCTTTGTGTTCTGTGAAAGTATTTAGCTGATTGAATGAGGCTCACCCACATTACGGTAGGCAAGTTACTTTACCCAAAGGCCACCAATATCCATGTAAGTTTCATGCAAAGACAACATCACAGAAACACCCAGAATAATGCTTGGCAAATATCTGAGCAGCATGTAGACAGACTGCTAACCACCTCTCCTCTTTCCTCTCTTTTCTTCTTAAGTGGGCTCTCATGCGAGTAGGTAATATCCTGATTTTTCTAACACTTCCAGAGTCTGAGAGGAGAATTTTTATTTACAGGAACAGGGTGCATTGAGAGTCTGTTGGCAGCTGATCTAAGACTGTTCCCATCAGCTTTTTTAATGATAAAGATAATATTTAAACTGTTCTGTGCATGGTCTCAGGTCCTGAAAGTCAGGAATTCAAATCATACACATAAAATTTAGAAGAATGGAGGTTTTTTGCTGAGCCAGGATGAAACACTTAATCGTTTTCCAATGTGACGGATCTCAGCTACCCCTAGTTGCTGTTAGTTACAGACACGTGACAATTTTGTAAGAAGGGAGGGCCTGAGCGATGCCCCACTGTCCCTTACTAAGCACATTTCAGGGGCCCGAGCATGGGGCTCGCGCTGCGGCCAACCTTGACTTGACTTACATGGGGGCGGAGTCAGGGAGCGGAGAATAAAGAAAACGTATGGGCTCAGGTGAGACTGCTCAGTAAAGAGAGGGTTTAGTCATTAATAGATTAATAGATGAGATAAGATAGTTTTCTCTTCCATTATGAGTTTTTGTTTGTTTGTTTGTTTTTGCAAGAGTCCTAGGCAGCGGCATAACGCTATCATTGCAGTTAGGTTCAGCCTAAGCTGCAGAGTGGGAATTAGACTTCCCTTTCACAGAGAGCCAGGCCACAGACTTTGCATAATGGTATTAGATTACAATCTCATGGAAAAAAAAAAAAAAAGGATGATGTATTTTACTACTGAATAAATGAAAAGGAATAAGGTCTGTAACATGCAGGGACTATGCCATAGTCTTAAATTGAGGTGTGGAAGAACTCAATGAAACAATTGTCAACTCAAAAATTTAAAATAAATAAATAAAAAACAAAAAATTCCTGTGTCTGTAGCTTCCTCTACAGCCTGAGTTTTGTCAAATTGAATTGGTTCAAAAACATATGTTTCTTTGTTTCTATCACAGCAGGAGCCAGGAGCGGGGAATAGCAGCTACACCAGAGTAGGCAGTGTGCTTGTGGAGAAAGAGGGTGAGCTGGGATCACAGGGACCAGACTGGACAGGTTGAAAGGGGCCAAGGGGATTTCCTTGTGGTGAATGCCCATGATGGGGTATAGGAAAGAAATAGGGGTCATTGTTGGTCCTTGCACAGAGATGATGATGGCTGTGGGCCCAACGACACGTTAGGAAAGGCTTTATTCCCGAGAGCAGAGGGCAGAGAACTCCAGAAGAAAACCGGATGGAGAAAATATCTAAGGCTCTTAAGAGCCACATCATAACGCAGAGAAAGGATAACACTGTGTGATTCCACTTGTATGAGGAATCTGAAGAACAAAATAAACTGACAAAGAAAATAGAAACAGACTCAGGGAGACGGAGAACAGACCAATGGTTGCCAGGTGGAAAGGGGGTTGAGGGATTGGATGCCAGAGGTGAAGGGGTTAAGAAGCACAAATCAGTAGGTACAGAATCATGGATGTGCAGTACAACAGAGGAGATAGTAATATTTTAGTGACCATGCATGGTGCCAGGTGAAGACTGCAATTACCAAGGGGATCGCTTTGTAAATTATATAAATGTCTAACCACTATGTTCTACACCTGAAACTAATATAAAATAATATTGAATGTCAATTGTAATTGAAAAATTAAAATGAAAGAAAGAGCTAGTTTGTAATAAAAGAAAATTTCCATAAAAGACCAGAACAGCCGTAGAAAGTGGTGATGGACAATTTGCACGGATTGGAGCAGGTAAGATCAAGAAGGATGCTGACCCCTCATTTAGCTGGTATTAGAAACGGCTCAGTCGTGGTTCTGAATGCAGCGACCCCATTGATAGGGGTGGGTACCCTATGGGAAGGCACAGGGAACCAGCACCGTGGCAAAAGGACCAAGCAGAGCAATGACAAATTTATGACAAGCTTGGTTTGGATGTTGATCGGAAGGACAATGCCAGGACGGGTTATCCTATTTAGGGAGGTCAGAGAGGACAGTATCATTTTGGTCAAAGGACGCTTTCTGCCAGACTCACCAATCGCAGACTTTGTAACGCTCCTTATGACAAAACCCTGCCAAGGATGCCTATGCCTCAAAAGGAAGAGATGTGGAAAGAAAGAGGGTGCTCAGATCCGAGGATCTGCTAGCGTAATCAAGAAAGGAGCCAACAGAAGGAACAGTTAAAGTGGGCTAATGGGTGAACCTTCCTCAGAGGAGCATGGGGAAAAGGAAAACTAGAAAATTAGATGGAAATTGGACATCAGGGTCCTGTCTCAGTCTGCTGAAAAAGGTGTAGCAGAAATGTCACTTGAAGCGTGAGATGCTCAAAAAGACAGAATCAAAGCAGTTCACAGAGGAGGTATTGATCCTCTGCCGAAGGTTGAATGTAGCCAACTAAACGTTCACTTAGCCACCCCCGGCTGTGTGGGTCTGGGATTCTGCAGAGAGCAGTCCTCCAACAGAAACAAGTGCAGTGACCAGAGGGAAACTGTCCCTACCAGGCAGTCTCCCACACTCCCTGGAGAGTCCGCAGAAACAGACCAGGGCCGGCGGGTCTGTGGGATGGGCTAACCATAGCTGCTCCGACTGCAGCCTGGGTCACCCTGCAGCCCACGCTCAGTGCAAAACCAGGGCACCAGAGGCCACGGTTCGAAGGCAGATGGACTTCAGGAGCCTTACACGTGAAGGGAAAGGAGACAATGGGGTGGCTGCAGCTGCCAACATCCTTTGCAGGGAGCCAGGAACTCCCGCTGGGGTCACTCTATGACCGTAGGGGGTGATAACCAAATGCCCCTCTCAGTGGGCTATTTCACTTAATAGAGTTTAAGTTCATAGACTTTATTTTTAGAGTGCTTTGCACAGACAGAATAACTGGTATCCTTGTGAGAAGGGAAGCCAGAATGTCTCTGTCTTCACGGTCCCTTCCAACACAGTTTCCAGGGGGCTCTTTGATAGGCCCCAGTCATGGGGCTCTGCACGGCACCATGTACTGGGTTGAAGACACTCTTACTTAGAAGCTAGGAGGTTTTTCCTTTTCATATATTTTGCGGGTTTCTTGTTTCCTTTTTATTGAATTCATTGGGGTGACGCAGTTTAAAAAATTATATAGGCTTCAGGTGCACAATTCTGCAACACCGTGTTGTGTGTTCACCACCCCGGTGAGGTCTCTGCCCATCACCATTCACGCCCCATGGGGTCTCCGCCACCTCTCCCCCTTCCCCTTCCCAATACCCGCCTTCTTCAATCACAATGCTGTTTCCTTTTTTTTTTTTAATTTTTTTAGAGCAGATGCAGGTCATGGAGTTATTTATAATTTTTAGTTTATATCACACTATATTTATAGGTACCAGGAAAAACTCTCCTTGCTTTTTATTTTATTTCTATAACATCGCTTTTCATCTACAGTTCCCACTCACATTTCTCTCCTCCCCCTGGCATCTGTGCGGGTGCCTTTGTTATCTCTTTCCAGTTACGCATTGCCCCTCCCTGTATGTGTGAATGAATGACGTCTGTCTTGTAACTTTATTTAAAATGGCATCCCACCCCCCACCCCGAACATATTTTCTAACTCCTTCCCGGCTTTGTACATTTTCTCTTCTTGGCCCGAGTCAACGTCAAACACAGGTGTATTTTGCTTATGCATCTTTTCAACTTCTTTGTTTTCTCCCAATTAATAAAAGTTCTATGAGTGAACAAGTTTGTGTCTGTTTTGATCATTGCCGCGTCCCGTGAATCTGGTAGAGTACCCGTGATACAGCAGGCATGCAATAAGTATTTGTAAATGGAGTAAATGCATGAATACGTGAAATGGTTTTCTGAATATGTACTATTCTGTTTTTCTTGCATGTAGTCAGGGTGAAATGTGTTGGACTAGTCATGAAGAAATCTATAATGTTTTATTGACAACTGAACTCTTAAAAATGAGGTACAGGAGAGAGTTGCTTTGGAATAAACTCATCTTTGGACACCAGGAGGCAGATACACTCTTCTGGCGTTCTGGATAAAATTAGACCAGAGGAAGAGTGGATGCATCGTGTCGTTGTTAATTTAACCTAAAAGAGAAAAAGAGAAAGGACAGGGCATGTTCAAGTGTTACATCTTCTCTGAGGGTTTCACGGTGGAAAGATGTTTACGTGCAAATCGAGGGTATTCTGTGTAGAGAATATTGTACTGAAAGAGTGCCACAAAGCTGTCACATGAAGTTCCTGCTTGACCCCTGAAGAATTCTGTGTTGGACAGAGCAGCTCTGCCCAACATACCAAGGAACCACGGTGGTCTCGGGGGCCATAGTGTTTAGAATTGACTCAAATTACTGCTCTGTCTCAGTTAGCCTTGATAGGGGAGGTAAGAGGTAAACTGGCTGCCAGTAGTTCTGGTGAGAAAAAAAACTGAAACAGTGCCTGAAGGGAGAGAACAGATCAGGATTGAGGACAAAGGACCACCCTAAGAAATGGTGGGTCCAGCCTCCTCCCGGGGACAGCCAAGTCCCCTCACCACAGCGCTGAGTGAGAAGACCAGCAGTTGAAGGAATGCAGCACAAGCAATGAAAGGTCACCAGGAACACTTAGCTCTCCTTTCCTGTTTCCAGAGCAAAGCTGTCCCCTCCCCTGAGAAGAGAGGAGGGCTTTCTTCTTCTCTGAAGCCTCCCTTGTTACTTTTCTTGTAAGTGATGTAGCTTGTTGTTATGGCTGAAGAGAGAGAGAAAGGGAACACTCACTGTAGCTCAGTCCCTTTCTTCCTATCTGAGCGGCTCATCCGTCCCCAAGTGGCACATGCTTCTCTGCTCATCCATGGTGTAAACAGTGTAAACAGCCTGAAAAAGCATAACTGTAAGGAAAAGGTGTTTTTTTCCAATGAAGGAACATATTAGGGGATCATGGCCATGGGTCTAGCAGACCCATTTTCTTTTAGTGCTACTTGTCAGCCACAAAACTAGTAGCTTAATCGTCATTCTTTCAGTTGGTTGACTTTCTTTCTTTTTTTTTTTTACAGCGACAGAGAGAGAGGGATAGATAGGGACAGACAGACAGACAGGAATGGAGAGAGGTGAGAAGCATCAATCATTAGTTTTTCATTGCCATTGTGACACCCTAGTTGTTCATTGATTGCTTTCTCACATGTACCTTGACCACGGGCCTTCAGCAGACCGAGCCACCCCTTGCTGGAGCCAGCGACCTTGGGTCCAAGCTGGCGAGCTTTTGCTCAAACAAGATGGGTCTGCGCTCAAGCTGGCGAGCTCGGGGTCTCGAACCTGGGTCTTCCGCATCCCAGTCCGATGCTCTATCCACTGCGCTACCTCCTGGTCAGGCTGGTTGACTTTCTAAACCCTTCGCATATTCCAAAATAGAGTTTGACCTAGTATAAGGAAGTTCCTTCTCTCACTATTGGGGGTGTCTGCAAAGAAGGAGGAGACTGTTTCATAAGGTATTGACAGTCCTACAGAGAAAGGCCAAGCCAGTCAGTCCGTCTCCAGACCTTGTTGAGAGAGTCTTTTTGTTAAGAAAATCCTGGATGTATTAAGAGATTAACACTGTCTCCTACATTGGTGTAGAAGAGTGTTAAGATTCACACAGGTCGTTAGCGTGCATTTTCCATAATATAAAATCATGTGTATTTATTTTGTTATTTATATACCCAATTCCTTTGAGAGGATACATTATTTCAGTTTAGATGTTCATGTGAGTCATCTCAAAGTATACTCTTGGGAGTTGACTTGCTTTTATGGAACAATAAAAATAAAGTTTAAAATCACAAATTAATAATAGACATTAGTTCATAGTATCAAAAATAGTAGTGGAACAAGGTTACTGAGTTCTTTGGCGTACCCGCCCAGGGTCTGCAGGATGCTCTGAAGTGTTTCTTACACTGAGAAATTACTAACTCTGGGGAACTGATTCTACTTTTATTTTCATTTCAAGTCTTCATTACAAGTAATCTCTGGCCAAATATTAAAAATAAGGTGATTACATAGATTCTAGGGTAACCCCGACGGCATCCCCCCTCCCCCATATTCCCCTCCACATCACCCTAGAATCTATGTAAACACAATTAATTAAATTAAAAAAAAAAGAGTTTGGATTGTAACCCACATTGACTCTGGCAAGTTATTGAACATTTCTGTGCCTCATCTGTAAAATGGGGATGATATTACTAGTATTTGTCTTCTAGGGATATTGTGAGAATTAAACAAGCACCTAACAAGCAAAAATAAATAAATAAGGTGAGTGGTCAATGAAGGCAATATGATTTTTAATACATGGAGAAATATGTTTCTTGTTTATTCGCATCATATATATATATATATATATATATATATATATATATATAATTTATTTATTTTTTTAGGGACCAGTGTCTTGCCACGTATGTCCATGGGGTGCCATTGTAAAGAAGTCTGAATCCTGCAAAACAGTTTTGTAATGCATCATAGTGACCCAGGGTCAGACGTGCTTTGAATATGGCTTCCCCACTTTTAACTTCTGGACCGTTGCATCTTGCTTTAGCTAGCTCGAAGCCTTGGACTTGTTACTGGTAAAAATAAGTCTAATAATATCTAGTATCTAGACTTCGTATTAAGAATTGCATAAACTCATCTGTGGAAAGTCCCGGACACAAAGTGAGTGCTCAATAAAATGGCACGGATTATACATGTATAGCCAGACACTCTCTCTGTCTACCAGGGGCTTCTGAACAAACCACATTCTATTTTAATGAATATATTCTATTCTCCTGATTAGAGTCAAACTCGTTACAGCAGAACGATGGCCCAGACACAGAAACAATTTACTGTCAGGCAGCTGGGTTAGTATTGTGTCCTTAAAAGCAAGCAGAGGCTTCACTTGGGGATAAATATTTAAATGTTTAAAAGAGGCTGAGCTCTAGCATGATAGTGAGAACTCAGCACCCTAGGAGGGAGCTCTGTCCTGTACTTTCCTGGTTCTCTGTTGTAGCTCTGCGCCTTGAAATTCAGCTCTCAGTTCGCCTCCCAGCTTGAAGGTAATACTGGTGGGACTCAGGACTGAAAGGCAGATAGTCCCTGGCCATTCCCTAAGGCCCTGCTTACTGGAGGATTTGGAGAATGCCTTACCTTTGTCTGCACTGCCTTCTTTCAGGAGCAGACTGAAGTCAGGTTTCCTGTGTACTACCAAGAGATTTCAAGAGAAATCTAGCACATTGGGCCTTGACCTTATCGTCTCAGGGTCTCTAGCAACATCCAAAATCTAACTCCATTTTTATCATGTATAACTGGTGCCAATATTTAGAAGCATTTCTAAGAAGGAAACACATAAAAGGGATAAAACATACAAATATTTAGAGAAATACTAATTACCATAACCCTGAAGTAGAAAGTCCCCAGTTAGAGAAGGAGATGTTCTTCCTCGCAGAACACGTGGCTCACAGTAACCACAGCAGAGGAAGGAAAGCTTGTTACATTTCACCCAGTAATAAATCAACATTAAAAACAGCTACACACAGGCCCTGGCCAGTTGGCTCAGTGGTAGAGCGTTGGCCCAGTGTGTGGATGTCCCGGGTTCGATTCCCAGTCAGGGCACACAGGAGAAGCGCCCATCTGCTTCTCCACCTTTCCCACTCTTCTCTCTATCTCTCTCTTCCCCTCCTGCAGCCAAGGCTCCACTGGAGCAAAGTTGGCCCTGGGCACTGAAGACAGCTCCATGGCCTCCACCTCAGGCTCTCTCGTTGCAACAAAGCAATGCTCAGATAGGCAGAGCATTGCCCCCTAGTGGACATGCCGGGTGGATCAGGAGTCTCTCTTTCTGCCTCCCTGCTTCTCACTTCAGAAAAAATACACAAACACAAAAATAAACAAACAAACAAATAAAAAACCCAGCTGCACACACAATTCAATTCTGTTTAGCCAAAATATTTATGAAATATTGCATTATAAAAGAAACATTATACAGCTAATGAAAAAGATAAAAATAATGTTTCCCAAGGTAACGTATTCCATTCTGAGCATCCAAGTATTTTTTTTTTTTTCAGAAATAGGTTATTAGCCAGCTATAAACCAACATTTTAATTTTTCAGTTTTCCACATGTGGCTAGGAGTTTTATTGCTCTGGGGGATAATTACTGACAGAGAGCAGGAACTTAACAGTATTGTTCGATTGGTTAATTGATAGGTGGCGTAGATGAATGGATAAATGGATGGGCAGATGAAAGGCAAAAGATTGCGGTGTGAGTGACAGAATATGTTTTGTTAGAAGAACCAGGTTTAGCATTCTGGCTGATTCTTTTCTTAGCTGCTCTAAATTTTAGGGTTCTCTTCTGGAACACGCATAGAATAAATGGACTTACGCTTGGCATTCTTGTGAATATAAAATGAGGTAATGCCCATAAAACATTAATTATCGTGCTGCCCCATAGTAACTGTTTCATAAATGTGATCTATCATCTGTCATCTTTCCCATCCTCCGCCTCTGCCAGGCACCCTTTCAGGATTAGCAGTAATAGAACAGAAACTAATGGAACTGCTTGTTTGCAAATTAGCCCTGGGACTAATTTGCTGCAGGACTATGGACAAGTCACTGAATTACTCCCGGGGAAGTCCAAGCGCAAGGTGCCACCAGATTTGGTGTCTGCTGTAGAACCACTTCATGGTCCCTCTATGGTCCTTCTTGCTCTGCCTTTGCATGTGACAAATGCCAAAGGAGCTCCTGATGTCTCTTTTATAAGAGCATTAATCCCACTCATGGGGGCTCCACATCCCAAAGGCTACGCCTCCCAACACCGTCACATCGGAGACCAGGTGACAAGATCCACATTTTGGCGAGACCCAAACTCCCCGTTGTGCTCACTTGAAGAAGACGAGAAAAAGGCTAATGGTTCACACGCAACATCATTCTTTAAGCCTCTCTTTGACATCATGGCCCTGGACATCAGTGAGATCTCTTCCTCCTCCCCAGCTCTGGTCACCACTCTGAGACTTAGGCTTTTCTCATAATAAGTGCCTCTTGACTAGAGCCATTTCAAGGACTCTAAAAACTCAAATTTAACATGGTTAAAACAGCATATCATCTCTTTAAATTACACCCTATCTATAAACTTTTTTTTTCATTATTGCCTACTTTAGTTAATAGCATCCCGACTTACCAAGGAAATGAAGATAGAAAACATCAAGACAGTCTTTCTCTCTCCTTCATTCCCCCCAAACCTGTCAGTTTGGAAATTCTGTTCATATTACTTTAGAAATGTCTAGATTTACACCATCAGTGCCCCAGGGTCTTGTCTAGAATTCAGCTGTTTATGGGTTATTGAAACAACTTTCCATCTCCTTTTTCTATGAGCAGCCTTGACATACAAGGGCCAGAAAAAAGAATGGGCAGCCCCATCAGTACTCTGGGTCAGGAAGAGGTACTCCATCCAGCCCCGCTGTTCTAGGACGAGACTCGGATTTTAGGAAAGGTGAGCTTCCTTCTCTGCAGCCCGCAATTCACCTCCAGCACGCAGCTCGGCGCCCAGAAATAAACACTATGTCTTGATTAGGCAAACAGAAAAACTGGTCTGGGAGGTGGGTAGACAGAAACCTGGAAGTTCCAATAAGGCTGAAAAATTTCAGATCAGAATGAGCAAGTCTCAGCCTGAGGAGACCTTATGATCTAAATACATTTGCTGTAGAATCATTCCTGCCACTTGAGACATACACCTGAGTGAAGAAGCCTAAAGTCACTTACCTATAAAAATAATGCCTGTAAAGATTTGCTTTCTTATAAGCAGACAATAAAAATAGATAGGAAACAAAATAGAAAAAAATTCATCAAAACTTTCTAAAAATATTAACACACTTAGAATCAAACTTTGGAAACACTGTTCAGTACTTATAAATGAATAAACTAATAACAACAAAAAAACCCACTATGATCATGAATATTAGAGGACCCGGTACCATGCCCACACTCCATGTAGCAAGATAAGAAGTGGGCAAGACAAAAGGAACCTCTTCTCAGGTACATCAGCTTCCAGTTTGCACAGCCGAATGTAGTGACAATTCTACATAATGTATTTGCATACATCTGAGTGGTCAGAACTGAGTCCTCTTCATGTCTTCTGTCTGTCATTACACATGATGTTCCTCTCACCCTTCCCAGTAGAAGAAGACTTTTTTAAGTAGCTAAAGTATACAGCTACCTTAAAGCAAAGAACGTAGAGTGTATATTACCAAACAAGAGTACTTTCATCTTCTTTGTCTCCAATTGAATGTTACACTTCCTCTTAAGGTACTTCTTGTGTTCTTAACCCATATCAATAGTTATCCTACTGCAGGTTGTGTGTGTGTGTGTGTGTGTGTGTGTGTGTGTGTGCGTGCGCGCGCGCACATGTGCATGTGGTGCGTATGCAGCTATACAAAGTCTCTAGCTGTCACTGAGACTAATACTTCCGGAGAATGCTTCCCATCAAACCAATCCATCCATTTCCCTGAAAGTATCCCCTACGTCTTGTCTGGGGCTTTGTGAAACACCTTCCGCTGGAACTGACCTTCTCAACCATATAAATAAAGATTATATTCAGATACAAATGCTTTCTAGCATTCCACTGTGTTCTCCATTCCTGGGCCACTCCGAGAACAAACGTTCTACTTTCTCATGCACTCAAAGAGCTGTTTGCATTTACTTTGTGGATGCCTTCAGAACTGACATCCCCTTATACAGTGTGTCTGTAAAGTCATGGTGCACTTTTGATGGGTCCCAGGAAAGCAGTGCACCATGACTTTACGGACACACTGTATTTAACTAGGTCAACATGTGCATCCGTCTCGTGGTGGGGTGTCCATCAGGACAGCCAGGTGTTTCCAACAGCTCTGCTTCCCCTGGGTGCTTAGCAGAGTGCCAAGCATGGGAGTAGTTGGTTCACTGTGGGATATGTAAATCTGGGTTAACTAAAAAGCACTGGCCTCCAGAATTTCTAAAACAACTCCATCCAAAAATATGTTTATCTTTATTCATTATGAAATCAACTCTGAGTCATCACATAAAATGGCAAAATAGAAGTATACGGGGGGGAGGAAGAATTCTCCCGTAGTCTGAATTCTGCAATTCTGCAATGGCAACATTTATTTAAGTTCATTTTTCTGAACAATTTTAACATGATTATAATCATACTCTATATACAGTAGTGATCCTGCTGTTTCTCTTAATAAGGAAAATGCTTATAATTTATGACATCCTCTTCAAAGGCACTCAGTTGAAATCCTGTATAATTTTCCATTGAGAACATACACTATAATTTATTTAATCATTCCAATCTTGTTGGTCATTTAAGTTAGCTTAAATGTGTTTGTGTAATAAATATTTTAAATGTTTTTGAATGTAATATTTCTATATTTTGGATTATGTCTTTTGTAGAAAGTTCCAGAAGTGCAGGGGTTGGGTCTAAGGTTATTACGCTTGTATTATTCTATTAATAATATGTTTAATAAGCTTTTCATAAAAGTTGTGCTAATTTGCTCACACACAGTTTATTCTATATCACCCTTACCAGTATCAGGAATGAGACAATGATTATAGTGGTGATGATGATGGTGATATGATATATGGTTTTTATATAATGTTCTTTTTAAAATTTATTGATTGATTTTAGATAGAGAGAAAGGGAGAGAGAGACAGAAACAATGATTTATTTCTGTATGTTCCCTGACTGAGGATCGAACCTGCAACCTTTGCGTGTGAGGATAAGATTAACAAATTGAGCTATCCTGTGAGGTCTATAATAATGTTCTTAATGTGCTAGCCCACTCTTTTTCTTATGTAATTTAAAAGATTAATACCCAGGGATGTTTTTTAACCATTTTTTGAAAAGTTCCAAGAAATAAATAAGAAGAAAGTTGAGAGGAGCAGGAAAGTAGAAGTGAGGTAGCAGTATCAAAATGTGTCATTGCTTGGATGATATCAAACGCCTGGGTGTGTCTGGCCCTTGGTGACGTTAGCCAAAGAGAAATTGGAAAAATAAATCCTATGCTTGGAAGAACAGGCCTGCAGAGGGGCTGAATTTTGAAAGACATTACCCAAAAGGCAAATTCTGGAGTCTCGGCAGTGGGACAGCACTTGTTTGCCTTGACTTGATAATTGATTTGATTGTATAGCAGTGTTAAGGGTATCTTTTGGAATAGGGGTCTATTCTGGGGCTGCTGGGGAGGGGACCAAGAGGGGTCTTCAGTGCAGAACTTGAAAAATGAGTAATCTCCTCAAGGTGTCAGAACCTCAGAGGTTTCTGGTTCCATAAGGACGCTTATTTGCTGACAAAAATGTACAACAAGATGTACATCATTTTTGTTGTACAAAAATGTACAACAATGGCCATGGGCAAAGTGGGTGAGTAAGGGCACAGAATAAGATGGCTGAATTTTAAAAGGTACAGCAGAGGGAGTGTATGGATAATCTCCCTGTAGTCCTACGACACAAGCACGAATCTAATTCTAGACACCAAAGGCTTGTAAATGAGGTGTGGACAAAGAAAGTAATGAGTACTGCATAAATCTCCATTTTGTGTTACATTTTAAAAATGAAATAATTGGGTATCTTAAGAGACTAAAATTTATAGTTATTTTTATAACATGGTATTTGCTATGGACTGAATTGTGTCGATTCAAAGTTTGTATGTCGAAACCCTAACCCTCAAGTGATGGTAATTGGATATGGGGTGATAATTAGGTTTCTATGAGGTAATGAGGGTGGGGCTCCTATGAGGGTGGGGCCCCATAATGGTATTAATGTATTTATAAGAGAGACATAAGAGACTTTACTTCCTCCCATTCTTCACCCCAAACTACAAAAGAGGTCACAAAGAAATACGGCAGCTGCCTATATCACAAAAGAAAAGACCTCAGAATGAAATTTGCCTTGTTGGCTCATTGATCTTGGACTTCCCGGTCTCTACAACTCTGAGAATTTTATTTCAGTTGCATGCTTATTCACCCAGTTCATGGTACTTTGTTATGGCAGCTCAGGATGTATAATCACATATTTAATTATAATATACATATGACAAAGTAGGTAACCCATGAATTAAGAGGTGAATAATTTTTACAAGATAAATATAACTGTGTAACTAGCTTATTTAATGATCTTTATCAGTGTTCTTTTCTGTTTTCTTTTAGTCACCTCCAAGAGTAGCAATAAGTCACCTGATCATATTTGTTGCTCTCCCTTGACTGTTGTAACTCTTTGAGTAGTATAAACAGTCATGTTTGTCCTTGTGCCTCCTGACCATCCACAGTACAACTGATTTATTTTAAAAATGTGTAAGACAACATTTAAAAAAAGGCAAATGTGCCTGACCAGGCAGTGGCGCAGTGGATAGAGCGTCAGACTGGGATGCGGAAGAGCCAGGTTCGAGACCCCGAGGTTGCCAGCTTGAGCGTGGGCCCATCTGGCTTGAGCAAAAGCTTGTCAGCTTGGACCCAAGGTCGCTGGCTCCAGCAAGGGGTGGCTCGGTATGCTGAAGGCCCGCGGTCAAGGCACATGTGAGAAAGCAATCAATGAACAATGTGTCGCAATGGCAACGAAAAACTAATGATTGATGCTTCTCACCTCTCTCCATTCCTGTCTGTCTATCCTTCTCTTTGTCCCTGAAAAAAAAAAAAAAAGGCAAATGTACATTCTTCTTGTTTTCAGAAATTGGTTATCAAACAAACATGATTTTAAGTGAATACAACTGGAACTAATTGCATTTTTTGAAAAAATACTCACTCCCGGATTTCAGCGAGCATGAAAAAAAACTCACTACTCAAAGGGTTAAAGGTCATGTAAGTGAAATATCCCGTATTTTTTGCTCCATAAGATGCATCTGACCATAAGACACACCTGACCATAAGACACACCTAGGGTTTTAAGGAGGAAAATAAGAAAAAAAATATTGTGAACCAAATGGTGTGTTAAAATATTTAATAAAATACCCTATTTTTTGCTCCATAGGATGCACGGGCATTTTCCCCTCCACTTTTGGGGAGAAAAAGTGCATCTTATGAAGCGAAGAATATAGTAAATGTCTGGTGGATTTTTCAATATTAAGTTTGTCAAATTCATCTTAGTGTAAGTATTTCCCAGATATTCTGTTACTAATAGCACTGAGCTGTCATTAATAGTGGTAAACATAAAAGCAGTATTCTGTTGGATAAACGTCTACAAGAGAAATTGATGAATAAAAGACCGTGTATTATTTCAACCACCCCTCAGTTTTCCCAAAGAGATTTCATCAGTAAGTATGACTTTGGCTGTCACCTTTTGTTTGTTTATTGCTTTCTGGAGATATTTTTTATTTCATTAAAGGAGTAATGTGTTTCAAGCACTCTGAAGAGAGAGGGGGAAAGTGTATGCACATCCTTTGAGCTCCATATTCTGTTCTCTGGTATAGTTTATACGGGGCTGGTGCAGGGGAAAATGCAAATAAAAAGAGACTGGACACAGTGAGTGTTGGAAACGCACAGGGATGCCGGGGTACATGCCCCGCGGGCTGCTGAGGAGAGGGGCTGGAAGGTGGCAGAGGCGTGAGCAATGACGTGAGACAAATGATAGTTCATCAGGAACCAGTGGAGACTTTTGGTAAACAGGATTATCACGATCAGAGCTGATTTTTAAAAAATTAGTTTGACAGCCTGACCTGTAGTAGTGCAGTGGATAAAGTGTCAACCTGGAATGCTGAGGTCGCTGGTTCAAAAACTTGGGCTTTCCCGGTCAAGGCACATATGGGAGATGATGCTTCCTGAACTCCCCCCCCCCCACCTTCTCTCTCTCTCATTAAAAAATTGAATAAGTAAAATCTATTTACTTTTAAAAAGTTAGTTTAACAATAGTATTTGATATGAATTGGGGCTGAGATGGACGGGAACCGAGAACCTCTGTGGTGTCTGCATTGTACTTCTTAGGTGTTAGCTACGTTTTAGCCACCGTTACTGAAGCTTTCTATGTGTCATTTAACCTTACAGCAACCCCAATGGTCAGATAGTGCCTTTTCTTTTCTTTTAGTAGTTTGACTCAGAACAGGGTACCTTATGCAGGAGCACAGCACCAGGTTATAGTGCTGATGGACAGTTGAGTAACGAAGCTCTCCTGACCAAGGTCCAAGGGGGAGATAATTAAGCATTTACTTGTGCTGATGAGATAAGAAAGGAACATGTATGAACTGGTGACAGAGACAAAGCGGCCATGGAAGAAAGCAGGGCTGTCAGAATGGGTTAGAAAGTGGCTTTTCCGACTCCCAGTCCGGCGATCTTTCCCTTTTCCCACACGTCCTCTCGGCAACTCCTGGCATCAGTTCCAATCCCGCTGCTTTATGGCCCCGAGTTGCAAACTGATTTATGTCAGTTCGGTCACCATTACTCAGAATGCATTTGGCCACTGAAATATTCCTGTGGTCTGCAGGATCGTATTATGCTTGTATAAGGAATGATACATCAACACGGATGAACCAAAGAGACAAGAAAACACAACCCAATTGGAAAGTGGTCAAGGTAATAGTCCAGCTGTTTTATTTAAAAATAAGATCTCTTTTTAAGAGACTTTTTAATTCATATTTTTCAGTATTTAATAAGGCAAACTATTTCTGCCAGAAATTCAGAAGGCCCAAATCTATTCTTGCTACCTGCTAATAAGGGCTGGCAGTCACACTTGCAGCTCTAGAGAATAGTTAAAATGTAAGTCATGTATTTTATCCCATCCCCGGGGGATGAAGGATTAGGGGATGAAGGGTGTGTATGAGAGAAATGAAAATTCCACTTTCCTTGGTGCAGCTTAGATAGAAATTCATCACCCCCAAATTGTACCCAATCCCAGTGCTTTACTATTGAAACAGCTTTCTTCTTTCTTTTTCATCTAACCTTTTCCATAACCTTAGGAGGCAGCAGGGTCCATATGATTTTTCCATTTTAAAGGTGAAGAAAGTAAGTCTCTGAGGAGTTCAGGTACTAGCCTCTTACTATACGTATGTGTGATGATAGAGAAGTCTATTGGTCCAGACGTATTTCCTCTAAGTGAACGTATTGCCCCTACCTAGCTATTATCATGGGTCCTTGGGTAACCTCTGGAATCTTGGTGGTAATAAAACCCCTTATATCTAAGAATGGTAGTGTATCTTCTTAGACGAAGACAATAAGAGCAGTTGTGGGTAAGAGAGAAAAGTAATATCTAAATTTTAATGAAGCAGTACTGCCCGGTGACCGTATCCAAAATGCAGACATAGACGGCTTTAGTGAGTTGACTAATGCACTTCAAAATGTCTGTGTCCTAACCCTGAGAAGCTGTGAATATTTTACAACATAAGACAATTTGCAGATATGCTTAAGTGAAGCATCTAGAGACGGGGAGGTTGTCATGGATTACCCAGGAAGGCTTTGATTTGGTCCTACAAAAGGAAAATCAAAGGTGTTGCTACAAGAAGAAAAGGCATTGTTATCACTGAGGGAAGACATTTCACTGCTGGCTTTGAAGATGGAAGAAGGCTCCAAGGGTGGAGGAATGCAAAATATGCAGTCTTTGAATCTGAAATAGACAAAGAATCAAATTATCTCTTCGTGCTTTAGGAGTGAGTATGGCTCTATATAACCTTTGCACTGACACCCAGTGAAACTGATTCTGGACTTCTGACCTCTAGAACTATGAGAGAAGAAAGATGTATTGATAAAGCCACCAAGTTCATGAAAAATTGTTGCAGCAGCCTTTAGGAAACAAATACAATGGCTTTTCAGGAGTGTTAATGGGGTTAAATAATTTCCTATAAGACATTCTAAGCAAAGAATAAGTGCAAGTCATGGTAAACCAACATCTCAGATTTCAGTCTACCTATCTCCCTCTAAGAGATAAAAAAAAAAAAAAAAATAGAAGGTAAATAAATTCTCTTTTTCACTCTCTTCTTCTATAAAGTCCTTTGTGATCATCTACCCTTGAGAGCTCAGTGGAATCATGAACAAACCTTAAGAGCTTTTCAGAATCTTTCTTGAGACATTACTGAAAGACAATCTCATGTTGCTCATTTCACAGTTCCATTCCCTTGGACCCCACACTGAGCTTATTAAACCTTCCAATGTTGTGGGCCTCTTCCAGGTGCTGAAGGACTCTCCCTGTGTTGGAGAAGACACATCTCATAAAAGTAAAAAAAATATTAGACAGCTTTGTCCCTCCCCTACTCTGATCCATGACATTGCCTACTTTTATGCCCTGATTTTATCTTTGACACATATCAGATGCAACTTTTCCAAGAATGGAATGGCAAAAGATGGAAATAAAAGATGTTAGAAAAAATCATGTGGCAACCCAAGGTAGTGGGCGACACCTAGCTCAGTGTGGCAGTTCAATAAGTGTCAATACTCATAACTTCCTTTCTTCATGTCAGCTTCCTATAAAACACTCTTTGAGACCCAGATGCATATTATAATGTTCAATACTTAAAAGTGAAATCTCTATTCTATCCAAACTGTGTTCTTCTCCATGCTAATGGGACTGAATCTTGATCCCATGTCTTCCAAAGATGCTGTCCTTTTATAAATGGACTCATTTCTTGGCATGCTTGTGCTAACACATTCCAGTCTCAGAACATAATCTTCAACTACACCAACATGCCTACTGAATGCTACCAATAGAATGATTCATGCTCTTAAGCATTTCAGTCAACCAAATTACTAATGACCTTGAAAAGCTTTTTGAATACTGTACAACTACCTTTCCTTGTCAGGAACAGCCTCCACATTGAGATCAAGTTTCTTACCTACTTTCTTTTTACTAGGAGCTTCCTGTACCTCCTGTTTCACTGGAATCATTCTGGTTCTTTATGTCTCAAAATGTACCTGCTTCAGTTAATCAATTAAAGTTCAGACCGTCTTCCCTCATTTGAAATTCAAAATTGGTTTACTAACAAAATTTGCCTTGGCAAGAAATTTGAGGAAAATTGATTTTAACTGTAGTTTCTCTACTTGCTAGCCCGATAATACTGGGCATATTCTCTAATATCACAAATTTATCCTTGGTCTGTAAATCATAATTGCAATAGTATCAATACTTTCTCTGGTGGATATCACTAGAAACATATGGGACCTTGTCCGTGTTCACGCTTTGAAAAGTCTAACAAATTTTCATAGATAATATCATTCTTCTCTGTTGCCAGAGAAATCCCAAAAGGAAGTCATCTCCCTCCTGGGTATAATTTCTAGAGTAACAACATTGTAGGATTGAGTCAAGTATACCTCCTGTCTCTTCCGTTAGCACAGTTCTCATTGCTACCTATTGCTCATGGCTACAATTTGAATTTTTTATTTGGAATAAACTTGGTTAAAAATGACTCGTCTTATAAGTAGGGTTAAGACTCTTACAAATGCAAATATTCTTATGATGTGGCAATATTAAAAAATTACCCCCAAACCCTTTGACATTGTCCCCCTCCATGAAGTCTGGCCTCTCTGCTTGAGCAATAGATAACTGACAATGGAACCCTGGCCGAATAAGTAAGTTGGTTAGAGCATTGTCCTGAAGTGCAGAGGTTGCTGGTTCGATCCCTGGTTAGGGCACACACAAGAACAAATATTCCTGTCTCTTTCTCACTCTCTCTCTTCCTCTCTCCAAAATCAATATAATAAGCATTTTTTTAAAAACCCACAAAACATTGACAATGTAAATGGCTAGTTGCTGGACCCAAGCCTTAAGAAATAGCCAGCTTCCAATTCTTGGGTTTTGGGGCCCCCATTCTGATAGCACAGCTCCCACTCTGTGAAGAAACCACAAGCAGAGGAGTTCTGGCCAACAGCGCCAATTTAACAGCTGCCTCAACCACCAGACAGGGAAATAAATGGGACTTAACATGATCACAGCCTCCAGCCACTGAGTATACACCTCGCTGTGGGCTGCCTGAGCAAATGGTGCAAGGAGCAGAGATGAACTCTTCTTTTCATTTCTGCCTAACTGGCAAACACATGAGAAAAATCAATGATTGTGATCATGCAAGCCACTACATCTGCAGTGTCTCCTTATATAGCAATGCAAGTTTGGAAAGAAAGATTTAATGAAGAGAGACCAAGATATCTGGCAACGTGCTTAGGAGAGGGAGGTTTTTCTGTTATAATGGTAGACTACGGGGCTCTGGGCGACAGTGGGTACTATTTATCAGTGGTGTGGGTTGATATACACAGACAGGGAAATAACCTAACCATGTTAACAAATACAGTGTTGGGGTCAAAGACGAGGAAGAGATCAGAGTCAAGGTTCAGAGCCAGGAGGATCAGCAAATCAAAGAAAACCGGAAGACACAGGTGTGGCGTTGCTTAGCCAAATATCAGAGACTGTTGTCTTTTGCCCATAGTCCCTTGTTTATATATTTTTAATGCCTGACACTTGACGTCAACAAGGCAGATCAGGTTTATAAACAATCCTACCAAGATCACTTTAACGTTCAGGGTATATTATAACATGAATAACCTAGGAATATCTATCATGCTAGGCCCAACTCTATGACTTTGCAGAAAACAATTGTTTCTTACAGTTCAACCTGCACTTTTCAATCACACAGCAAGGAACCTTGACCTATAAAAGTGTGCCTCACAGCAAAATAGATTTACAGTAAAAGGACAAGATGTTGCACTCAGCAAAACAACAGTTACTGTTCCCAGAGTTATGGGCTGAGCTGAAGTGTGAGATCAGTCAACACAGCTTGGTGATAAAAACGGACTTACAAGAACTATTTGTTGAGTAAATGAGGGACCCAAAGGCAGAATTAAAAATGTTTTAAATGACTTAATCTACTTGTTAAAAAATGCAGGCTTCCGAGACTCATTGCCAGGGTCACTGGTTCTAGATTTTTTTTAAAAATGTTATTTAGAAAATTACATTTAAAGGTGTGACATTGATCAGAGTACATAGGTTTCAGTAAAGATTTCTGTAGCACTTGAACTGTTGATTATGTTGTGTGCCCATCTCCCAAAGTCAAATAATTTTCTGTCACCATCTATTTGTCCCTCTTTACTCCCTTCCTCCAACCCCTCCCCTAACCCTCTTCCCCTGGTAACCACTTTACTTTTATCTGTGTCCATGAGTCTCAGTTTTATATCCCACCTACGTATGAAATCATCTAGTTGTAGACTTAAGGTGTAGTGACTTGGATTTAGATTTTTCCGATCAGGCAGTGATGTTTGAGAACTGATCATATTGATTGCATGGGCTGCAGGATTGGGTCATTCAGGGTGTGTCTGTGTATTTACGCTGATAATTACTTAGCACACAATACAAGTTGGTGGAAAGCCCGCCCCTTTCTTTTCTCCTCGCACTTCACATAGCACATGCGCATTTGCCGTCATGCAAGAACCCGCTGATAGGCTATACGGGTCCTGCCTGACCCGCCTGGCCCCGCCCCAACTCCGAGTGTGAGTTGAGGTCACACTCTTTTTGTCATACAAGAGCCAAGACTAACACAGTACTTATCCAAAGAGCCACCTGTGCCCCAGGACTGCCCCTGGCCAGCTCAGGCTTTGCTCTGTCTGCCTCCGCTCTCCAGTGGCACCAGTTAAATGAGCGGGGGGTCTCGTTTCCATCTCATGACTTCTCAGGTGCTGTTATTACTCCACAATAAACATTTTCCAGTCCTAACTCCATTGTAGCATCTTCATTCCAAAGGACCCGACTGACACACCTTTCCTTTCAACTTCCTAAACAATTTAATGCTAAAACCATTAGGTAAGGGCCAGCCTGGAGCGGCAGCGTGGTGCGGGAATCGGAACCCAGACAAGGGGCGGGGGTGTCTGCAGGGAGTGGGTCATCACGGGGCATGCGCCTGCCAGGTGAGGACAGCCTTCGCCATGTCTGTGGATGGCCCCGCTCAGGGTTGCAGAACTCATCAGGATAGTCAGAGTGTGGTAGTGGAGCAGTATCCTGGTTGCGCACAGCACCATGCGTGGAATGGGAGGGTCCCGGTGCTGGCTGTGGGGGCAGCAATGAGGAGCCGGGCAGGGAGGGTCAGAGCCAGTGAGGTCAAAGGGTCCCGGGATGTCTGGGCACACCAGCTCGGGAATACAGAACCCATTCAGAGTGAGGGCAGGGTTCTCGCCAGGGCAGTGGGGTGGGAGCTCAGAGCTTGAGCTTGGGCAAAGGGGGCATCCACAGCAAGGAGATTGATGAGGTCAGGAGGCTACCTGCAGGGGGCACTTCAAACACAGTGGGAGGAACTGCGTGGGTTCGTCCCTTCCCCAGGCAGGCAGGGCAATGAGAGTGGGTGCATTGGCTTCCTGGACAAAGCTGACCAAATGAATTAATATATTCGGAAAAAGGGAAACTGTACTCTCAGAGAAGAGAGTTACAGATAAGAAACAAAAGTAGAATAAACCTGTGACGTTGGCTAGGAGTCACTGAATTAGAAATCATAGTGTTCAAACGCCATAGAAATGTTCACCTGAAACCTATGTACTCTTAGTGATCAATGTCACCCTGTTAAAGTTAATTTTCTAAAAAAAATTTCAAAATAAAATGTCAACTCATAGATTTAAGGACTTTAATAATAGAGAAAATAGATGTATTATCCATGTATTTATAAATTTATATATATCTATCTATTAATTATCAATTTATCATTGATCAATCATCTGTCTATCTCTATCTATCTATCATCCATCTATCTATCTACCAACTCTTCGTATAGAGAAATAGACAGAGATTCACACATACACCTTAGCGTCTCTGCCAATAAAAGGGAGACAGAGGCGTTTCCACCCCTGCTTGCTTTCCTAGAACGTGCATTCTCTCCCTTCACAACACAGAGTCTATTTTCCCCCTTCTGAAATTCTGTAGCGCTTTATGGTTGCTTCAACAAGTAGAATGTTTGAGTTTAAAGGCTAGGACATGAATGGGAGTACAGCTTCCACATGTTTCCTGAGACCCTCACCCTTGAAGCCCAGCTAATATGTTGTGAGAAACCCAGTTCTCATGGAGAGGTCACTTGTAGAAGTCACTTATAGACAGACCCAGCTAATGCCTCTTCTCAGCCACCGGCAACCACGCTACATGAGTGAGTAAACTTCAAATGCCTTTGGGTCTGCTTCGCTCATACGCAGTGTAGCAGAGATAAACTGTACTTCTCCAGAGTGCATATTCATGGGCAAAATAAATGTGGTTATTATTTTAAGGCAATTGTTTTATGCATTTATTATTATTATTATTATTATTAAGCACTAAACAGGCAAAAAAGTTGTCAAGAGTCCTGTTTTGGACCTTTTAAAAATTTTCTTTGGATGAATTAAATACGTTTTTATTAATTTTAAAGGCAATAAAATTATTGGAATATTATTTTCAGAACATTACCTCCAACTAAAGAAAAAAAAATAAATTGAATGGGTAGGAAAACAAAAATATACAGACTAATTAGAAGGCTAGGGAAGTGGTGTCTTCAAGAAATGACTGTGGCTTGAACCAACATACTGAAAATACATAAAATAAATAGGTCTAAAAGGATTTGAAGACTACTTGTGAGGTACAATAACCAGAGTCATAGCTGGGCATCATATTTATAGATGTTTTCCACTGCATATAGGTATGTTCTGCTCATGTATTGATCCATGGACACAAATTCACCTTTAACATAATGATCATAAAAAAACTTGAAAATGTCATGAGGATCAGTACAAAGAGCGTAGCTATTAACTGGTACTAATCATCCTTAGCCTGATAGAAAGACCAATAGAGTAAATGTCCAGAAAACTGAGTTATAGTCTTGTTTTGACCACTTAATCTCTCTGAGTCCCAATGACTACATCTGTAAAATAAAAGCGATGGTATTTGGCTTTCAGGCACAGATTAAGTAAACTATATAAACCGCCTACAATGGTGCCTGGAACAGAGTCGATACTCGTTATATGTCAAATAAATCGGACTCTTAGGAGCTCTGAGTATATGTCAAAATATATGATCAGGAGGTACAAATCTCGGCTTCATATTTTTATCTTATGTTATTACCACTCCTGCTTCGCTAACCTCCCAATCAATAGCCCGTTAGGACCTCAGTCGGTTGACAGACCAGATGTCACTGGGAAACTTGATGCCATCAGGGGAGGACGATAGAGCCAGAGCTTATGTTAACAGGAGGGAGACAGACTGTTTGCTTAATTCTTGCCACAAGCACAAACTGATTTTATTTCAAGACTGACACTTGGACTGCTCATTTTGTGTGCCCTCCTCGCACATCCGGGCCTACTGGTCGATCAGTGAAGGGCTCATCCACCACCACATAATCCCCTCAGGGCAAGGTTTTGGCTGTTTTGCAGCTATTTGGGCCCCTATAAAGATAAACCAGTATCTCCAAGATAAGTAAGCATACATAAAAACCTGCCCAATGGAGATCAGACAAGACTGTATACAAGCCTCCTCTCTTTTTCCAGCCACAAAACACACTGCTTTGAACACCTATGGCCTTGCCTGATGGCTCAGTGGATAGAGCATCCACCCAGTGTATAGATGTCCTGGGTTTAACTCCCAGTCAGGGCACACAGGAGAAGTGACCATCTGTTTCTCTTCCTCTCTCTCTACTTCTTTTCTCCCTCTTCCCCTCCCATAACCAGTGGCTCAGCTGGTCTGAGCGCATCAGCCTCAGGTGCTAAGTATAGCTCAGTACTCGAGCCTTGACCCCAGACAGGGTTGCCAGGTAGATCCTGGTCATGGTGCATGTAGGAGTCTGCCTCACTGTCTCCCTTTATCTCATCTAAATAAAACCCCAAAACTGTGAAGGTAGCCATTTCTCAGTATTATGCTGAAAACTTGACCATAAGCCACAACACCTGGAACATATTTCTGACCTTCGCTGGAAGAAGAATGATGCTAACCTCACCTTTTCCTTAAGGGCAAGTGAGAGGTTGAACAATTTTATCTCATGAAATTGAAAAAAGTGTCCAAGCCATAATTTTATTGCAAAGCTTGGTAAAAAGCTTTGAAGTATCATGTGCTAGAGTATTTCCAGCTTGAGTTATTCATTTATTTAATCCCTTACTGATTTGCTCCTGTGCAGGCTGGTGGCAGGCGGTGGAGAAAATAGCGTAGAAGTCGCTGCATCTCCAGACGTGACATTCTAGTTGGGGGGGGGGGTGAAGGGAGGGTATGCAGATAAAAGCCTACACTAATAATTTTTATACTATGGAATACATGTTAAAGTAATGCAAAACACCCTTGAGTAGAGATTGCTTTTTAAAAATAAAAGAATTAGTAACCAAGTATGCCTGAGGGGTTTCCGGAAGTCATTTCATTGGATGTGGTATGCAACCTGGTGAACTGGTGTGACTAGAATGGCCCCGCTCCCCTCCCCCCCCCCCCAGAAGAGGTGCGTATATGGTGTCTTCCTCATAGGAGAGTGGTTCTGCAGGTTCCGGAAGCAGGCAGGCTGCCAGGTTAAAATCCTGGTGCTGTTAGGAGCTAGCCCTGATGCCTTGAGCAAGCTCCCTGCTACCTACCTAGCCTCGGCTTCCCAGCAGTAACTAGCAGAGTTCCAACTTGACGTGAGGGCAGGGATTATCAGAATCTCTCCGTTCTCGCTCCTTCATAGAAGGACATGTTACTGGGAGAGGGCAGTCTTTCTTCACAGAGCTTTGCACCTTTCCCCACTGCTCCGACCCATATTTAAACCTCTTCTAACATAACCACAATAGGCCTGACCTGTGGTGGCGCAGTGGATAAAGCGTCGACCTGGGAACTCTGAGGTCGCCAGTTCAAAACCCTGCACTGGTCTGGTCAAGGCACATATGGGAGTTGATGCTTCCAGCTCCTCCCCCCTTTCTCTCTCTCTCTCTCTCTCTCTCTCTCTCTCTCTCTCGCTGTCTCTCTCTCTCACTCTGTGTCTCCTCTCTAAAATGAATAAAATAAAAAAAATAACATAATCACAATAAAGGTATCGTTTCTCTTTCCTAAGGTCCTGGCAGGGGACACAGCACACAAGACACGTTTCACTCGTCAATGCTTGTTTACTACTTGGCGGAGTAAGCGGATATCCGATGTTTCCCAGGCAGTAGCTGGTGGCTCTTTGTGGGCAATGACATATCTCAGGACTCTGACCATCTGTGCCATGCTTTCCCCTGTAACCACAGGTGAAAAGAACAAGATCTTGTTCTTATTTAGAACACCGCGCTTACTAACTGACGGTCGAAACCGCCGCAGCCTTTGAGTCACGCATGCTGGATTCTGCAGGGAGACTGAACTGTTTTGTCCCTAGAACATAAGGTGCACACTTAAAATATCCTCCAGGGTGGTGACCCGGAATGACAACTCGAGAAGCGGGGGTACTCTGTGAAGCCACGTTGTTGGCATTCGTGCATCCCCAGAGATATAAATAATGAACATTGAATCTTTAAGAATTATTACCAACCACAGAGAGGGTGGAACACCCCTCGGTGAGCCAAATAACCCTCGGTCTACTTCGTTCAACTAAAAATATTGTTGAGTGATAAAAATACATCGTGTTCTGCAGCAGAATTTTTCCTGGGCAGGGGTCCAGGACTCACAGGTTTGGTAAAGGAATCATGCTCATTCAAACCCATTCTGCGGTACTCACCTGTGTGCTGTTGGGACAGTGAGAGAACTTCCCTGTGCCTCAGTCCCTCTTACGTACAGTGGAGATGGTTCTCTCTTTTTTTTAATTTCTTTTTATTTTATTCATTTTAGAGAGGAGAAACAGTACGAGAGAGAGAGAGAGAAATAGAGAAAGGGGGGAGGAGCTGGAAGCATCAACTCCCATATGTGCCTTGACCAGACCAGTGCAGGGTTTTGAACTGGCGACCTCAGTGTTCCCAGGTCGACGCTTTATCCACTGCGCCACCACAGGTCAGGCGGTTCTCTCTTAATTTTGAGAATAAGTGAGTACAATGTAAGTAAGACACTATGCAAAATACTAGCGCGCATCGGGACTCTTAGTAGAGTCCGAATCATCGTCTCCATTAACACGATCATCAGGACTGCCATTCTCTTCCTCTCTCAGAGGGTTACTCAGGTTTACACAGCCTTCTGTGACTGGTCCCACCTTGCTCTCAGAACCCAAGTGCTGCGGCTACACCGCCCGCCTTACAGTCAACAGCATCAGTCTCGCTCTGCTTAGGCTCATCCTTGCCTCCAGGCTTTTGCACTTGCTGTGCCCAATGCCAGATTCTCTCGTTCCCCAGAGTTTCACAGAGCTGAGTAGTTTCATCATTTCGGTTTCAGTGTTCAGATCACCTGCCCTGCAAGGGCTCCTCTGATTACTCCATCTCTCTTTATTGTTTCCCCAGATTTGATTATTGTTCCCGCATACCCACAAGAATGTTGTCCCTAGGAAAGCATGGATTTTTTTTCCCTTCTGTTTTTCTGTTGTGTAGTCTGCTTTTAAAAATCAACTTTGGAGTCATTTATCAATCAACGAATGAGAGGATATTCTTCCGTGGAATGTTTTGGACTTTGAAGTCAGACAGAGCTCAGTTCAAATCTGGCTACACACTTCTTAGAGAGACGTGGGACTAATTTCTTAACCAATAAAGCTTTGTTTCTTCCATTTGTAAAATCAGAGATTATGCAAAGCCTCTCATGATTTTATGAGATTTTTCGATGAAAACGTGAGGTAAAGCTCTGAAAGGAGTCCCCTGGAATGCAGCAAGGGTGTGACAATCCAGTGCCGGTGAAGCCCCAGGCAGCCCAGTGCCAGCCCCTGCCAGCCCCATGCCAGCATTGTGCCCTCCAGGCAGGGTCTCTGCTGTATGTTTGTTTATTCTGTGTTTCCAGGAAACTTTGGTTTTGGAAATCAATTATTCAGCATTGTAATCTCCGGAGTGTTGTTGTTTAATTCAGATCTCCTTCACACTTTTACAGTTAATATTTACCCTTCTTAAAGTGTACAGTTTAGTTAGTTTTATTATATTCACAAAGTTGTGCAACCATCATCCCTGTATGAATCCAGGCCAGGTTTCTATCCTCAGAAGGCGCTCCACACGCCTTAGCCGTCAAACGTCCTTCCTTTCCTCTGAGACGCTGTATTGAGCATTATTCTACATGCTGTATCTGCGGGTTTGCCCTTTCCAGACACCTCATGTCAGAGGTGTGCCGATATGTGGCCTTCTGTCTGTCTTTGGCTTCTTTAGTTTGTTTTCCAGGTTCATATTGTATCATGGCTCAGCACTTCATTTCGGGGGGTGGGGGGAGATTGCCAAAGAACCTTTTACTGTGTCAATATAGCATCTTGTGCTGACCTATTCACAAGTGGATGGACACTTGGAGCCCAACAATTAATTGTAGTTTCCACATTTTAGTCATTACAAATAATACTGCTATAAATATCAATGCTCAAGTGGTGTGTGAATATATAGTTTCATTCTTCTTGGGGAGGTACCAATGAGTGGAACTGGTGAGTCACGTGGTAACTCCATATTTAACATTTTTGAAGAACTGTGAAATTATTTTCTAAGTTTCTGCACTGTTTTGCATTCCAACCCACAGGGTATGAAGGTTTCAATTTTTTCATATATTCACCAAGACTTGTTATTGTCTGATTTTTATTATATTATAGCCATCGTAATAGATGGAAAAAGAGTATCTCACTGTGGTTTCGATTTGCATTTATTAGTGACTAGTGATAACATATCTCCATGTACTCATTGGCCATTTTTGTATATCTACTTTGGATAAATCTCTATCCAAATTCTTTGCCCATTATTTAACTGAACAACTTGACTATTTATTATTGAAATGAAAGAAATTTTAAAAGTATATTCTGGATACAAATTTTTTTCCAGCACAGATTTTCAAATATTTTTGTTCTATGCATTGTATTTTCAGAATAAAGTTTTTATTATTTTAATAATGTTTGTTTTACAGATTTTTTCCCCTCATTTTCTGTTATTGGTATTATGTGTAAAAAAAAAAAAATCATTGCCTAATCCAAGACCACAGATACTTTTTGCTGTTTTAAGAATTTTTTTGTTGTTAAATTTTAGATCTTGCATTTAGATCTTTTGTCCACCTGAGTTGGTTTTGTATACGGTGTGAGTCAGGGGCAGACTCGCATTCTACGTGTGGGCATCTCGCTCTCCCAGTGCCATTTGCATAGAAGACTAGTCTTTCTACGTTGCATTTTCTTGGCTTCCTGGGCAAAAATGATTGGACCATAGATATATGGATTTATTTAGGAACTCTAAGTTTAGTTCCAGTGATCTGGGTTTATCCTTATGTCAGCATCACATGGTCTTGATTACTACAGCTTTGTAGTAAAGTGTAAAATTAGAAAGTGTGGGTCTACCGACTTTATTCTTCATCTTCAAGAATGAGTATTCTGGTCCTTTGCCTTTCACTTAAGATTTAGTATCAGCTTGTAAACTGCCAAAAAACAAAAACAAAAACCCACTGGATTTTTTTTTTTTTGTATTTTTCCAAAGTGAGAAGCAGGGGGGAGGTGGAGAGGGGGCAGACAGACAGACTCCCGCATGCGTTCAACTAGGATCCACCCAGCATGCCCACCAGGGGGTGATACTTTGCCCTTCTGGGGCTTTACTCCACTGCAATCAGAGCCATTCTAGTGCCTGAGGTGGAGGCCATGCAGCCATCCTCAGTGCCTGGGCCAACTTTGCTCCAATGGAGCCTTGGCTGCGGGAGGGGAAGAGAGAGAGAGAAAGGAGAGGGGGAAGGGTAGAGAACTAAATGGGCACTTCTCCTTGTGCCCTAGCCAGGAATCAAACCTGAGATTTCTACATGCTGGGCCGCTGCTCTACCACTGAGCTAACCGGCCCAGGCCCAAAACATTGGAACTTTGACAGAAATTTTATGGACTCTGCTGCTCTGGGGAATATTGCCACCTCAACAATACTGAGGCTACCAGGCCAAGGTTAGAGAATTTCTCTCCATTTATTCCAGTCTTTTTTTTTTTTTTTTTTGACAGAGACAAAGAATAAGAGAGAGGGACAGATAGGGACAGACAGACAGGAAGGGAGAGAGATGAGAAGCACCAATTCTTTATTGTGGCACCTTAGTTGTTCATTGATTGCTTTCTCATATGTGCCTACAGCAGAGTGAGTGCCCCTTTGCTCAAGCCAGCAACCTTGGGCTTCAAGCCAGCAACCTTAGGCTTCAAGCCAACGACCTTTGGGCTCAAGCCAGTGACCATGAGGTCATGTCTATGATCCCATGCTCAAGCTGGCAACCCTGCACTACAGCTGCTGAGCTCGCATTCAAGCCAAATGAGCCCGTACTCAAGCCCACAACCTTGGGGTTTCAAACCTGGATCCTCTGCGTCCTGGTCCAATGCTCTATCCACTGCGCCACCTCCTGGTCAGACTATTTCAGTCTTTTATGTCTCTCATAAATTTTAGTGATCTTTATTTCACAAGTTCTGCACTTATTTTGTTAAATTTATTCCTAAATATTTTATTATTTGAAGCTATTTTAAATCAAATCTGAATTGATTCCCAGACTGTTCATTGCTTGTCTAGAAAATTACAACTGATTTTTATTGAACTAAAATCCTGCAAACGTGCTGTACTCATTTATGAGCTCTAATGAATGTTTCTGTGTATTTGTATTCTTTAGTATTTTCTATTTACAAGTTCATGCCATCTTCAAATCGAGATAGTTATACCTCTTCTCTAGCAATCTGGATATATTTTATTTTTTATCGCATAAGTGCCAAGGTTAGAGCTTTTAATACAGTGTCCTTTTTTCTTGTTTGCGATCTATGGAAGAAGACTCTTAGTTTTTTACCATTCAAGTCTTTTTGTTCTCTAATTTTTAAACACACCTTATCAAGTTCTGGTAAACCTCTACTATTCCTAATTTATTGAGTGTTTCTATCCTGAAATATTCTTGGAGATTTTGTCAAATGATTTTTTCTATGTCTATGGGATCATCATGTGATTTTTTCCCTTATTATTTCCTTATATGGTATATCGTATTATTGATTTATGTATGTTGGACTTACCTGCTTCTTAGGACAAATTCTACTTGCTCCTATTTTGACACACCTGGTCCAATCTTTTTTGTATATTTCTGTACTAGTATAGCCAGTATTTTGTTCAGGATATTTTATACTATGTTCTTAAGAAGTATTGGTCTCTAATAATTGTTTTCTCTCATGATGTTTTAGCTTGGCATGAGAAGAATACTAGAATCATAGAATAAGTTGAGAACTGTTCACTTTTTTCCTATTTTTGGATGAGTTTGTAAAGGATTGGTATTATTGTTTTTAAACGTTTGCGGAATGTTTTTATGCACTAATGAAGCCATGTGGCCTTCGAACTTTTTTCTTTGTGGGACTGTTTTTGGTGAGTTGTCAATATCTATGCTTATTGTAAGTTCATTTATATTTTCTCTAGATATATATTTTTGAACCTCTATGAACTTCTCTCTCCTCAGCTTTTCCTTTCAAAGTTTCTGGTTACAGCCTACTTGTTCCAACTGTCTTTTACTGCCTCAGGCAACTCTGAAGTTCAATTATTGCCTCTGATTTTCTAGAGAAATGTCCATATGGGAAAGGCTGTTTGTGTGGAACAGCTCCCTACCAGGTTAAGTAAAAGCAGCCTTGTAAGGGGAGGGTCTTTCCTGGAGCTACCAGATCTGGCCAGCAATGTCCGTTCCCAGGGAATGGGGCTTTGAAGAAACCCCGTTCTGGTTTTGCCCTCTCCTTTGGCTATCAGACTATGGGTTTCCACAAAGATAGGCTCTCTTCTTTAAGGCTACCCTGGAACTGAAGCAAGGAGAATGAGAACAGGGAAAGTTAACATGCCACCAAGATCACCGTTTTTACTAAGATTCAAATATTTTCCTTGAATGCACACTTCCTGAATTGCCACACGCCTTTGGTTAATTTCTAGTGCTCTGAAGAGCTGATTTAGATGACTTTATGCCAGTTTTTTAAAATTTATTTTGTAAAGGGGGCAATTTATAGAGGTCTTTACACCATCATTTTCACTGAATTCCACCTCTGCATAATTTTATATGAAACTTTAATATACTATAAATGTTTAATAAGTATCTTTATAAAAACAAATATAAATTTCATATAGATAATAAAGTACATTTAAAAATAAAAGAATAGCCTGACCTGTGGTGGCGCAGTGGATAAAGCGTCGACCTGGGAATACTGAGGTCGCCAGTTCAAAACCCTGCACTGGTCTGGTCAAGGCACATATGGAAGTTGATGCTTCCAGCTCCTCCCCCCTTTCTCTCTTTCTCTCTCTCTCTCTCACTCTGTGTCTCCTCTCTAAAATGAATAAAATAAAATTAAATTTAAAAAAATAAAATAAAAGAATAATAATTCCCATAATCTTTTTAAATTCTTCAACTAATGTGACATGCAAATCTAGATGTTTGTGATAGCTGTTTTCTCTAAAGAACACTCTATTAATCTATCACAAGCTAATTTATCTCAACAGAAAGGAAGGTAAAAAAAAACCAACAAAAAATAAACTAGGAACCAGAGAACACATTCATCTTTCAACCTGGATGCTTTTGCCAATTTCTTTGTTCATTTATTTATCTCACAGTTATCAACCATACATGTCATCAGGACACAATTTCCCAAAAGATGTTGACCCACATATATCTTGTATTCTATTAAAGAGGATACATGCATAAAGACGTAATATTTTACTACCAATACATAGATGTATGCACAAATTATTAAGAGAATAAAGAAAGCTTGATTAAATCTATATCGATTGGAAAGAGTGTGTCCATGATGGTAACAACATTTTAGGGGAAATGTTAATATTAAATACGAGTCCGACAGAAGAAGCAGTGAGCTTAAGGGAAGATATTAAATAGTTTAGTGTGAATTAAGAAAAATCCTTCAAATGACATTTTTGATGAATATGAGTTGATTAAGTCAAACCAAAGAGATAGCTTCCAGGTAAAGCAAGATACAGAAATGGGGAGTTTACAAGGACTGTATGTGTTACCAATTGTCCTTTGCCCCCTTATAATGGGTAAGATCCTTTCTGAGCATTACAGATATGTCACATCCATCATAGAACTAGCATCTGACTTTGTCCTGCACTCTGTGTGTGCACATCAGTGTCTTCTGTTAGATTTTAACTCTAATGTCTGCAGTTTCACAGGTGAGCACAGTGCCATGCGTGTAGTTTGTGTGCCGAGTGCTTGCAGGTAGAAAAGAAAACTATAGGATGACCCCTTAAAAGCCCAGGGCAGATTTTGAAGTACACTATAAAATTATTGAGCTTGAAATGGATTTCAGCACCATAGTCACCAACCCTCTCAGCAACCTCAATTCTAATGAGTCAAGATTGTTTTGGAAATAATGGTCAATGGAATCACCTTCAGACGTAAAGACCTAACACTGTTCAAATTACAATGTGCATAATTCAGCCTTCTTAAGGTGGAATCATAAAGGAAAAAATGAGTTTGAACTGAAAATTTAATTATCATTTTTTTCAATTCAAAAGTACTCAGATCCCCTCAGATAATGCTGTCTTATTCTTTATCAGGATCATTGGTCACTTTTGCTCAACACCAAAATTTGAGCCACGCTAAGTGAAAAAGTTGATAATTATTCACAGAACTCACAGATTAGCTACCAAGCAGATGCTTACTTTCATCTGCACGAAGTTAAAATGATTCCTTTTCAACACCTATAAGTTAAGAGATTGGATATAAGAGTCTGGATGTACTCCCTCTGTTTAAAAGCTAGGGGTGTCTATGAAGAGGCGCCTGGCTCCTGCAGCCAATGAGTGTCTTTGCTCTGCTGTGTTCCTTTCTTGCTGTTCTCTTGTATTGAACACCAAGGGCTCTGTCACTTGTAATTCATCACCATGCTATCTATGTTTTTATAGAAAATGATTTAAGAAGAAGGTGAAACAAAACTTTTATACTTGCATCCTTATCAAAAAAGGGGTAAATAAAAGTGGATGATGAAAGAGTCAGATTTCAAGAAAAATGAGGGAAAATGTATTCCTCTTTTAGAAACAAAAACAATTTCTACATGCTTAATGTGCAAACAAAATGCCTCGGTGTCATTGCATGCAATTAATGCATCACTAACAAACAAACATATTAAGCGCTTTGACGTTTACATGCAGTAGAGGCATCAGGGATAACTTAATAACCTAAATTTTAAAAAAAGGCTAAAATTTTAGCCAGGTTTGTTTGCAAATGACAGCAGATTAAACGACGCTAATCTTGAAAAATTGGAGTCTTATAATCTTTTACCAAAGGAAAGTTTATAAAAGTTTCTGGGTACAGCAAGAATGACGGGTCCTAAACTGAAGTAAGCATTTGTAAATGTAAATTCATCCAGAAATAAAATTGTTCAGCATGTTGGAAAAAAAAAGAAAAATTACAGGACACTAGCTGTTTTTCTGTGGGGCAATTTAAATGTGATCGAGAGTTTCATATTCATGGTGACCATGTTAAGCACATCCCCTAAAGAACCTTGTTAGGTGTTAAAAACGTCAGGATAGACAAGTTTGAATTGGTTTGGAATCTGTGGGTTGGTGGTGGTGGTGTGTGTGTGTGTGTGTGTGTGTGTGTGTGTATTAAAGTAATAAACCATGTTAGATAATTTTGAAAAGACCCCAACTTGAAATCCGTCAATGGCATCATTCATCAATAATCACCTGTACTAAAGAGTTTTATCTGGTTCCTGTTGGGCACTCAACAATGAACCCTGGCAACTGGAAATGCTCCCATGGGTTTAGCCACAGGGAGCTAGAGCTTTGCTTGATGAATTGGAGACATATTTCACATGGCGTAAGCTTTGAATCTGGGCAACTCAGTAATGGAAGGTGCCGGGCGATTTTTGATCTGTTGAAAAAAATGTACTTGTTCAATTCAAGCTAGAAAAAAATAAGACCCCAAGAACTCTACCTTTAGGGCTTTTTGTTGTTGTTGTTGTTGAAAATTAAATCAACAACTAGATATCATTGTGTCACATAATAACCATAAAAAACTCTTTAAAATTGTTCTTCAAGAGAATTAAGATATAGTTAAAAATAAGCATACTTTTTTACGGTTTTCTAGCGGAATTAAGGATTACAGAAATTTACTAGAGATGGAATAACCTCTCTTATGCTTAAGTCATTTCCAGAAGTGAAAGTATTAGCCTGAGTTATATATAACAAAATGGCAAAATTAAAAATTGATTGTCAAAAATATTTTCTGATTTTTAATTTTTTGAAAATTAGCCAATATTACAATTTACTTTTCCAGTGCATAATGATCAAAGAATTTTCAAAATAAATTATTTGCACTGTAGTGTAACAAGTTCAGAAACAATAAATATGACTTGAAGTACCATAAATCTTGAATATATTTAGAATTGTTACCCCACCTTCTAAATAAAGCATTGATCAAACATCACTTTACACAGTCTGTATTTAGAATCACCTATATGTGAACAAATTTTTTCATGGTGTAAATAAATGGGTATGTCATTCGCAGATAAGTAATTCAATGCTGAATTCTGTGCTGAAGATCCCAAAAAATGCAAGGACACTGACATCTTGATGTAAAAGACAGTATGTTAGATTTCTAGTTCCAAATTAAAGGAGAAATAAACTATGGAATAAGAAATACCAACTGTAGATTTCTATTATTTCAACTGAGACTATTTGGTTAATTTTAAAAAAAACAAAAGTAGTGTGCATATTTTGAAATAACTAGTGAACCATTAAGTTGTGAATGGTGCACAGCATGAAAGCAGTAGGAGAGAGCCAATGGGAGACTCCCAGGCTACCAGTAAGGAAGGAGCACCCCGTGACAGAGTTGTCCCATGATTGAGAAAGGATCCACTAGTGAAATACAACTCTTACCACCTCTGCTTCCCATTTTGTAGAGGGAACAATTGCTCTCACCCACCTGCTGTATGCTGGAGGTATCCCAGGACAAAACTAACAATTTTAGAAGGGATTGTTGAGGATAAATAAGGTGGGCATAACCCAAATACATGATAGACACTGGGGACAATAATCCTGACCTCTAGAATGGTTCCTATGCCCCCCAAAATCAGCACTCACTTTGTCTTCAGCCAAGACGAAAACTCCCAAGTTTTTAATTAAACAGATGCATTACCATTAAGTATATCTCAGTACTTGAGTAATATTTGGTATGGAATTACACTACTGACTTTTATCCTCCTCTAATGATAATAAAATGACTTGGAATAATTACATCGGTAATTATCTGTTAACATTTCAATTATAGCATTATGAGGTTTGCTTAATTGTCTCCACTGGGGAGACCAGAAGGGAGCCCGGCAAGTGGCAGCCCCCCGCATCAAAGGTGAATCTGCCCTTGGCAATGGATCCTCAGGTCAGGGGGTCCTAGTGAGGAGAGTGAAAACAAGGCACTTTCAGGAGACATTCAATGTTCAAATGAACCCGATCTTTCGAATTACCTGCAGCTTAGGTCTATGAAGGGGTCAAGCGGGGTCAGAGGGCCACTGAGCCTCTTGCGCACCCCCGTGGGAAACCTTACATCCTGGATCCATGAAGCCGGACATGAAAAAGCTCCGTGGGCGTTTGGGACGGCTTCTCTTGTTTGGTTTGTTTTTATTTTATTGTTTGACTTTTACAGCAAGCATTTGGTAAGCATAAACGAAACTGCCCTTCTCAAAAGCACCCCTACCCCAGGGCTTCAAGCTATCTTCAAAAGAAACCACTCCCTGGCTCTCCCACGCTGTGCGAAAACGGTTGTGACGCGGCACGTTGTCCCAGAAACACTGTGAGAAGGTCGCCCTCAGGTCCAGAGCAGAGGTGGCAAACCTTCAAACCCGTACAGAGCCAGCCCTCTGGGAAGCACGTGCAGGGTCTCTCTCTCGTGGACTCCTGTGCTGCTCTCCTCCCACAGCATCCCTCGGTCCTGCTGCCCTCGGGCCAGGCAGCCTGTGCTGCTCTCCTCCCACAGCATCCCTCTCTCCTGTCCCTGCTGTCCTCGGGCCAGGCAGCCTGTGCTGCTCTCCTCCCACAGCATCCCTCGGTCCTGCTGCCCTCGGGCCAGGCAGCCTGTGCTGCTCTCCTCCCACAGCATCCCTTGGTCCTGCTGCCCTCGGGCCAGGCAGCCTGTGCTGCTCTCCTCCCACAGCATCCCTCGCTCCTGTCCCTTCTGTCCTCTGGCCAGGCAGCCTCCAGCCTGGAGTCTCTGGGCTCCGATGGGCAAAGTTTTGGGTCCTGCCTCATCTTTTAGTAGGTTACCAACAGAAGACAGAATCTTGCCTCATTTGTATTAATATTGGCTACTTTAATATATATATATATACATTTTATATATTTTCAGGTGTCTGATCCATAATACTCAGTTTCTGAGAGCCATGGGGATTTGGGGGTCAGGAGGAGGGAGGGGAAGGCAGAATGGGGCCGCACTTGCCAAGGGTCACGGCGATTTTCCACATTCTACCCACCACATGGTTTAGTCTCCTGCTTGTCAGTTAGTAGTGTTTGGTTCATAATATTTAATAGGACTTTCTAATTATTTAAATAACCTGATAAGTAGGTTTTCCTGGGTGCATGCAAAGGAAGATTTAAAATAACAAAAAGGAAAATTTGAAAACAGAAAGGATCATTTCCATTTTTTGACTATGACTATGTACCAAGTTCTAGACAGAAAATTATAAAATTTATTTAATTTGAAATAGATTAATTCTTTTTATGAAACAGTAAGACATTTCATGAGGCATAGAAGAATGATCTCTCCTATTGGACTGCACACTGTACAAGATCTTGGACTAAAATTCTATAAGAACTCACACAACACAAGGACCTGAAGGAAAAATGTCTCTGGAGTCTGACTGCCAAGGTCAGGGATACTTTCATCACCTACCAGCTGCGTGACCTTGAGTCAGATGCTTAATTCTTCTGTGCCCCAGTTTCTCTCAGAAAAGGGGAATAATAATGTTATCTGGCCCCTTGGGTTATTTTAGGAAAGGTAATAATCAACATGGGTAAAGGGTGTGAATCACTGCCTGGCCCCGGGTAGCCTGTTTATATGAGGGCCGGTTAAGTTAAATGACTTCTCTCAACCTCTCCTAGCTTTCTTGCTGGACACAAACGACACAGCAATATGTGAGGTCCTTGGGAGGTCTTTGCGTTCTGTTTTGTTCAATTTGGTTTCATTTGGATTTTGGTTTGTTATGTTTCTTTGTTCATTTTGCTGTTGTTGCATTACTGACATAGAGGGGAACTGAAATTCAGAATAAATAAAGCCAATCAAAGCCAAGTTCTCTGAGGCTTTACTGGTTTAAAACTAAGACTGTAGTGAAGGGCAGGTAATGTCAATGACTAGTGTATATCATATTTAATTTTAATCCTGGACATACCCATCATTATTTATATTTTCAATGGAGAAAACTCTTTGCCAATGTGTTATCTAATGATTGGAAATTCATTGATGGGCTGTGGGTTTGTCTTCATTCTCTGGAGACTTTATTTGAAAATTTAGGAGTCTATAAAATATTTACAAACCATAACTACTGTTTTTCTTTTAAAATTTAGCTCATTACATATTTATATTTATTTTATTGTTTAATATTTGTTTTTCATTTGAAAAGGAGCAGCCTAGATTGTCCCCATGGCTTTTACTGTTTACATCTTCAACTTTTCTGACCGCCAGAACTCTTATGTCTAATTCAACTATGATTTTCAAACTCTTTTGGGATCTAAATGAGCGTTTTGAGATTCCTGAGATGTCAGATAAATTTACGAAAGAGCCAACAGAGCTAACGAAATCTACCAAGCTGAATTCCCACCAAACCTAATGTTTATATTAAAGAAAGAAATAAAATTACACATATTCCTTCACCTCTCCGTTCCTGTCTGTCTGTCCCTTTCTATTCCTCTATCTGACTCTCGCTCTGTCCCTGTAAAATAAATAAATAAATAAATAAATAAAATAAAAACAAAATAAGACATTTCTAAAAAAAAAGAAAGAAAGAGAGCAGTAAAATAAATAAATAAATAAATAATGGATGAATGAATGAATAAATAAATAGATGACTGTCCTGGTCTGATAACTCAGTTGATAAGAGTGTTAGCCTGAGCTCAAAAGTTGCTAGTTTGATCCCTGGTTAGGGCATATATAGGAATAGATCAATGTTCCTGTCTCTGTCTCTCTCTTTCTCTTCCCTTCCTTTCTCTATAAAATCAATAAATAAAATAATTAAAATAATGAAAACAGAGTAGCATTGACTCTATTAGTCATAGGATAACCATAATTTATATTTAACTGTCTCTTTAGAAAAAAAGAAAATAAATATGTACTTAAAAGGAAAATCAATACTATAATTAAACAGGCTTTCATTATCTTGTTTTGTTAATTAATCGAATACTCCTCAATTATTCTCTGATTTGACTCTATGTTATCCTATCATGGCATTTGTAAAAAATGTGATTCAGGGGAGTTTATTTATATTCACTGATAAATCATGCTCAATGTGTGTTACTTTCCAACTGTATCTGCTCCCAATGCCGGGTCACAACCACAATCAGTCATTGAGAAAGTAGTGATTTTCAGAAGTGTGATTTCCTCTCAACAACATTTTATTTAAGTAAGAAAATCTGTGAGAAGTGGTTTTGTGCCTATAGGTAATTCGTTCAAAGTTTAAAATGGCAAATATTGGCAAGAAGTATGGTAATTCTGTAAGTTGGGAAAGTAAAGCAAAATAAGTGTTGACTTTTCATTTCCCAGGGAGGACCTAATACTACTGAGTAATCCCCAGTCCTCTGGTTCCCATTTCTTACACGACACGTATGTCAGCTGGTGTGTAAATCACAAAGGAATGCAAGCGTCCCAGCATGGGAGGTCTTCAAGCATAGTCAAGAATAAGAATAGGAGTCTTATCTGTTTTCTCTGCCCACTTGTTATTGAAAGAGAAACCCTCCGAAGAAAATGTAAGCTTGACTCCTTCCTCTGAAACAAGAATGAAGGTGTATTTGACTCCATTTTGGTGCACCTTTGAGTATCTGCCTGAACCACAGGCTGCTGTTGTAGAACTGGGAGGTAGTCAGGAGTGGCTAAAAGTAGGCCACATTAGTGCTCGTGGTAAACCAGCACATGGCCACATGAGGAAGACATTCTGAAAGGAGTCTGCAAAACATGTCATCTGTGGGACTTTAATTCATTTGATATGTTTCCGCTGGAGACAGACGTCTTGAGTCCGGTGAGTTGGGGTGACTTGAAATCGTTGTAGGAATGGCATGTTATTAAAAAATTATAATGATAAGAAAACTCATTTTCTATTTAGGATAGCTGTATAGAAATTCTAATGAGGATAATATATAATAATTAGAGCAGCCCAGCAGTGAAATTGTCTGCCTTCTGAAAGGCATGTGTTTTATTCCCTGGAGGTGTTCATGACAAGGTTAGAGGGCCAGCCTGGTGCCTATTCATTAAATTTCCTTCCACGAGGGCTGTTCCGTCCTGGAGCACAGGGAAGATATGATGTGTGATACTGCCTTTGTATTCATTTGTAGGCCCTCTACCTGTAGGCAAAAAATTAACCTAAATATCTGAAATAAAAAGCAAAAGTCAAATGAAACTCACATGCAGCAAGTCTCTGCCCTCGTTAGTGACTCACTCCCAGGTACAGAAAGGGACCCTAAACTGGCTCAGAGGCTGAGCCAGACATGTGTCCCCCAACCCCGTTCCAAGGTAAACCAGGGGCTCTGGGAAGGGCTGCCTGCTCTCCGACCAAACAGAGAAACAAAAACCTCCTGCGGTCAATTCGGATTTGAGAGATAGCCCAGGGACGTGAGCGAAGCAGACACAGTGTCAGGGATGCAGAAATTACGAGAGCCTTTAACATGGAAGGAAAAATGTCAGTAATTAAAGGGGATTTTAGAAAGACAACTTCACCAAAGTACTTTCTAAAGGGTTTTTTCTTTCCTTGAGGAACACCTTTAACAATGTATGGGATCCTAGTTTCATGCAATGAAATTTGAGAAGCGACAAAGGAGTTCAAAGGGTAAGTTTTACCCTGACATGTGAGACTATATGCAGTCAGGTGATGATTGAATTTATCTCTGAAGAGGGATAGAGATTGAGCTTTTAATTCTGGGGTGAGGGAGAAGTAAGAGCTCATCTCTAACAGAAGTTAATTCTCTCTAAAATGTGTGCAAAGCCAGAGATCAAGCACAGAATACCTAACCCAAGTGCCAAAGAGTATTGGAAATGGCACCACATATGAGCGAGGTCAAAGATCGAGATGAAACTAGTGGTACGAAGCAAAGATACCAGAACCAAAGTCAAGGAATGAAGACACACTGTTGAGAATAGTTCAGAGGACCTGTGTTTTACTGTTTGGGGTCACTTATGATATGTGACAAGGCTGAAGGTGTTGAAATACCATGGTGAGGTAGGCCATATCAGAATCAGAGAACCCTAATCACAATCAGTATGGTTTCAACCAATCCAGATGGTCTATATTAGATTACTTTGAGGTACGGAGCAAAGCAGGCTCCTGTTCTCAAAAACCTAGGTGTTTTAGGTCAAGTTCTCGAGGAAACATACTCTGAGCTGGAGACCGTGTGCCAGGATTTTACTGGCGAATATTTGCTGGACCCAGACCTTTGGCAGAACAAAGGGCAGAGTACTGCAAAGAAGAAAAAGTTGTATCCTCATCTTTAATCCCTCTTGGAGAGAAACAAAGGCCTCATTTGACTAATTCTAGAACCCACCAAGAAGTCAGGAGTTGATATGGTCCTTCAGAGATTCTCCAACTTGAGACAACGAGATCAGTCTTACATTTCCTTCCATTGGCAAGTTGTTGGGTGTGCACAACCTGCAGGAAGACGTGTGACATCAGGCCATGTGGCTGAGGGCAATCCTTGAAGATCAGTTCAACCGGGACTGTGAGCTGTGGAACAGAACCTGGCCCACAGTTGGGGAAATTAGTGTCTGATAAAATTATAAGTTAATAATAAACCTTTGCAGTGGAATAAAATGGAGGAGTAAGTATGGTGGAAACCAGTGGATTAAGAGTAAAAAGCTAGAGGTTCCAGAATCTTTTGATGTGTATTTATGGGCAGATCAATCTGATAGGCTTCAGCTTTTTACTTAAAATTAGGGCAAATAACATACAAAAGTATCCGTTGTTGCAGGGTTTGTAAGAAAGTGGTTAATAAAACTCAAAAATACTAAGAGAAAACTTTTATTAAACGTAACATGTGCCCAGGACTTTCATGGATATCCCATTAAATCTCACTTAAACACAGAAGAAATAGAGGGTAAAGGTCACATGTAGCCTAATTGCTGACTGTGTGAGACCTAGAGTCAGACTGCCAGGTTCAAAGCCTGGGCTTGCTCTTTAGTTGCATGACTTTAATTAAGTTACATAAGCTCTCTGTGCCCAAGTTGCCACCTCCACAGAATGGAAATCTTAATGCCAATTGCCAGCACTAATATGGGTGTTAAAGGGGGTCATGTGAACCAAAGCCTAGAACAGTGGCTATTACCTCCGAGATAAAAATATAGTAGCTAAAAGATATGTTACATATATAAAGCAAATGACTCGTTCAGTGTAATAAGGTCATATAACTAAAAGGTTAGGGAGCCGAGACTTGAACCCTTGGAAGCCTAATTACAGAATCTGCATGCCTACCTAGTGCATGTTAAATATCATGCGACTAGTGTGGAAAGCTTGTAACAAAAAACGTTTAGGCAAGGGGGTTCTATTGATAACCTTTGCAATAGCTCCCTGACTTCTCAGGAGGCCTTATAGGGTGCCAGTTCATACCATGGGTTCTCCAGTTGTCCCTCCTGAGTTCAGTTCTTAGCGCCTGGTCTCAGTTTGAGAATCCACGCTGTGGAAATGATAAGACGTGTCTCATAGGTACGGACCAGTTAAGTGAGCTATGCCTTCAAAGTTGCTCAGTAACTGCATTCACACTCGGCATTCTAGATGCTTGCTTACCCTCAGTGAGGTACCCTGCAGCATCGGAAGGGTTGTGAGGGCGCATTATCACCGCCGAGGAAAGGAGACTGATGGGGCCTCACCACGTGTTCTCTGTGAGACTGGTGGTTGGTTGTTTTTTTTCCATTGTTTCTCACGACAACACTGCATTTGGCCATTTCGGTGGGTAAAAGAAGCTCAAATAACAGTTTTCTGTGGTTCAAACTAATATATAACTCCATTTGCAGGTAAGGGAATAGACCGAGCGGGTTTAAAGGGCCCCCGTACGTTCCCATTAACAGAGCGGCAGAGGCAGGAGAAACTTTCAGTTTTGGCTGCTTCAAAACACCTGTTCTTTCTCAAAAGCACAATTAACACCATTGCTTCCAGAAGTATAACAACAGTCAATGAGCCTTCTTTGTTCCAGACACATCTGACAGACAAATGCGAATCCTCAACAAAGAATAATTACGGGGGAAATTTTTTTTTTTTTCCTACCAGTTTCAGCGTAATAGCCCCACAATTATTCCATTCCTGTTTTCTAGCTTCAGTGCCGTTGAGATCAGCACTTTACACCCCCCAGTTTCATTATATCGTTTGACAGCTTCTCAAGCATTCAGAGAAGGCTGAGGCAGGGGCTGAACCTGGCGCCCCGCAGACCTCCCAGTGCGGTAAGGAAGGGGAGCTTTGTTATTTGTTTTCTACAGGTCCTGCTCCATTACAAAACCGCCATCTCTGAGTGCAGTTTGAACTCCCAGTCTCCATTGTACAAGCTCCTGGAATGAGCATCACATTGTTTGTGGAAAAGAAGAAAAAAAAAATCCCTCACCTTTATGATCTTCTTTATTTCTGCCTAATCGCCTATCACGCGAATAGCGTGCGTCGCCTGAGGGGGGACATTTCCATCACACCTGAAAAGATAAATGATAGCGAGCAAATGAACCAGGCTCGTTACAACCTCCTTTTCTTTCTTTCTTTTTTTTTTTTTTTTAAGGCAAATTGGTCTTCAGACGTGATATAATAGCGCTGACATTTTTAATATTTCCCCATTCCATTCTGGCATTTTACATCAAGGCTTTCATAATGTGCAATACAAACACTTAGAGATGTTTGAGATAATGTAAGGAGCTTAATATTTTTAACTATGTCCCACCTGGAATCAGTGCTCTCTCTAAAAAAAAAAAACCAAAAAAAACCAGTTATTATTATTTTTTAAACCAACACTGGCTCAAGTGAACAAAATGATTACATCTAAAGAAGCAGACCGGTCATTCATTTATTTTTCTGAGGCTGTATTTTCAACCTGTTTAATAAGGGCCCTAATGTCACTTGATAAACTGTGAAAATGCCCCAATTTCTAAGAATTGTTAAAGGCAGACAGCTCATTTGACGCTTTAAATATCTGATGAGCTGCTAGCTGCCAGAGCTGAAGGGAAGATTGATTTTTCAGAACCAAATGCGACTTATAATAACAAGCCAATTTCTCGCCAGAAATTTGGAGAAGCGATCTCTAAACATATTTTCATTAACTGCAATGAACATTCCCAAGGTTTCCTCCCATCCTTGGCATCCACTTGACGGGCTGCTCACTCCCTCGTGGAGACGGGTCATTCATGAGTGGGAGAGCTCGACACGGACGGCTCGTCGAGTGTGAGTCCTGCATGGGTCACCCTTGCTTCTCACCTGAAGCCCATGCACCTGAAAGATGCATTTGCTGAGAAGGTGGAGCACGGCTCCACACCAAACTGCATGGACACAATGAGTCAACATGTAGGTCTATAATTTCATTTAAAAAAATGCAAACTGGTGGTTCAGAGCATGACTCAACTCAAATGTTTTTATGCACTTAGGGTGATCTAGATGTTGAAGGATGCTGGCCTTCTTTGCTGGGACTGCAGCAAAGCAGTAAAACACATTCTTAAGACACGAGAAACTGATGGTAGGATTCAGGTTATTCAAAGATATCCTGCCTGACCAGGTGGTGGCACAGTGGATAGAGCAGGGGCCTGGAAGCCAGAGGTCACTGGCTTGAGCACAGGCTCATTCAGCTTGAGCATGAGATCATAGACATGACCCCAAATTCACTAGTTTGAGGCCAAAGTTTACTGGCTTAAAGCCCAAGGTCACTGGCTTGAGTCCAAGAGCACTGGTTTGAGCCTAAGGTCACGGGTTTGAGCAAGAAGTCACTCGCTGTGCTGTATGTAGCCTTCTGGTGAAGGCACATATGAAAAAGCAATTGATGAATAGCTAAGGTGCCACAACGAAGAATTGATGCTTCTCATCTCTCTCCCTTCCAGCCTGTCTGCCCCTGTCTGTCTCTCTCTTTCTCTCTCTCTCACTTAAAAACAAAAATGAGGCTGTGATAGACATGGGTTTCATCGAGCTAGGAACATTGGGAGACATACATGAGACATTCTAGAAAGTATGAAAAAAAAGTAGAGGCATCAACAAGGTGACTTTATCAAAGCAATGGCAAGTGCTAGTCAAATAGATTAAAATACAAAATGCACTTCTGCTTGCTGGAAATCTGGAGGTCGCTAACTCTGAATGGAGCTGCTTTGCAAAGCGTCAGAGATCAGAGAAGAGGCCAAATGCCCACGTTCGCTTTTCCCCTGATGTCTCGCTGTCCTTACCAAACACAGCCCACACAGTGGCAGCAGGTCAGTCCTTTACCCAGCTCCCAGTTGGTGCCTGACACATTTTTAAGTTGTCATGAACCGCTTGAAAATTCTTTAGGGAAGCTAGGTCATTCAGGTGTGTGGCCTGATTTTTATGAAAAAAAAAAAAAGAATGAGAAAGAAATCTTACAATTTTCCAGATTAGAATGCCTCTCCCTCCTTCTATTCTTTCCACCCTCTGTGAACACAGGTCTTTTTGAAGGGAAACCTAACCAGAAGACTAAGGAAGACATGATCTCATCTAACTCAGCCATTTGACAGATACCTATCGAATATTTAGCATTTTTTTTCAGGATTTGGGGTAAATATCCCAGTATGACCTGGGTCAGTGATCGGCAAACTGTGACTCGCAAGCCACAGGCGGCTCTTTGGCCCCATGAGTGTGGCTCTTCCACAAAATACCACGTGTGGGCGCTATCTCGATAAGGAATGGACCTACCTATATAGTTTAAGTTTTAAAAATTTGGCTCTCAAAAGAAATTTCAGTCATTGTATTGTTGATATTTGGCTCTGTTGACTAATGAGATTGCCGACCACTGATAGGTGATCTCAAATATGTTAGGGATAGAGAGAAAACTAGATTGTGGTCCATACTATAATGTTGGAGTTCTTGGGGGTTCTGAAGGAAAGAAAATCACTAACAGTTCTGGAAATGGGTGAGAGGGGAAAGATTATAGGGCACTGACTTTGTGAATGAGAACGCAAATCCACGGGCAAAATAGGTTCCAGGATAGAGCCCCTGGATAATGCCCCACCCCCACCCCACCCTGTCCTCAAGTGTGTCTGTGTCCTCTCCCTGGGAACCTGGGAATGCTAACTTCAATGGCTAAAGGACTTGCAAGATGTGTTTAAGGATCTTAAGATAGGGAAGTTATCCTAGGTAATCTGAGTTGGCATGATGTCATCGTTCACTGTCATTACAAGAGAGACCCAGGAGGGATCAGCGTCAGAAGAAAAGGTACGGTGATGAAGGAAGTTGAGATCAAAGTGATGCTTTCTGAAGATGGATAAAAGAACCACAAGGCATGGGATACTGGCAGCCAGCAGAAGGTGAAGAGACATGTGAACAGATTGTCCCCTCAGAGCCACCGGAAGGACCAGCTTCGGTAGTGCACTAAGTTCCTACACATAAAATGATCTCAGGCTTCCAACCTCTATAACTATTTTAAAAAAAAAGTTTGTATTGTTTGCAACCATAAAGTGTGTGGGAATGTGTTAAGCAACAATAAAAAAATTGAGACAGAGTTGGAGATGCCAGCCAACTCTAATGAGATGTTTTCTGGTAGGTAAACACAGATCATAATGAGGTTAACTTGGAGTTATGTTATTTATGGTAATTATCAATAATATGTTAAGTTCCATAATAATTACACTTAAAAGTCCCATGCCAACTGGTTTAAAGGTATTTAATTTCAACGATTCTCTTCTTACAAAAATTTTCTTTTCAAATGCCATTGAAAAAGTTTATGATTATTATCTATTCTTATTTTCTTTTGAGACAAAGTAAATATCATTAATTTTGGAAGAAGACAATGGAGATTATAAGAGATTTCTACCAATATTTTTCTAGTGCTTCTAACCCTACTTCTCAAGTGTGAATGAAACTCAAATCCATCTCCCTGGGAAACAAATTATTAATTAAAGAGTAACTTAAATTTCAGTGTTTCCAGCAGTGAAAATATCACATAAACAGATATGTCTGAACACTGTTAAAAGGAAATTATCATCTCTGCCTCTAAACTAAATCTATCCATCAGCCTCTCATACAAATCCCAAAACATATTCTGCCATCATGTTAAATTAAGCAACTCCTGAACAAGAACGTATTGGATAGCTAAAGGCAAAGTCTGCTGCTTTCAAAATGGAGCATGCATGGTGTTTGACTTTGACACAAGGTCAATTCCTAAAGTGTAGATTTCATTTGGAACCCATCTCCCTCCCAGTCTAGAACAACGAACAACCACATCAGCGAACAGGAATGATGTCAAGGTCTCCTGTCCGCAAGCTTTTTCCCTTCCAGTGGCCATCTGCACTGCACCAGAGGTAAGACATAAATTCTTCTGCTTGCCAAATGAGGATTCTGGGGTCTGGACTCTGCCCCCCATGGTCACCCCAACTTCATCTCATCATGCTCTCTCTGTCACTCCCAGAGCTTGGACACGTGTGCAGAGTCCTAAGATTTGGAAAAAACTCTTTTTACCCAGAAACCCTTATATTTGTTGTTCTATATTCTTTCATACTCTTCTTCTGGGACTTCACCTAAGTATCATCTTATTGTCCTCAGGTATATGTCACCTCTGCAGAAAAACCTGCCCTTGAGCCTTCTGAAGTAGAAACCATCTTTTATTTTTTTTTCCTCTTTCTCACATCACCTTGATCACATCCCTTTTAGCACTCAGTGCATGTAGGATTGTGTCCTTTGTTAATTCTCTTATTTATTTTTGTCTTCTCAAATAGAGCACAAGCTCCATGAGATGGAAAGCCTTGTACATCCTGTTCACAGGCCCGGATCTGAGCAGACACCCCACAACGATGTGGACTGAATGCATGAATTAATGAACACACATGAGGAATGCGAGAGGCAGCCTGAAGCACATTTGACGTTTCCATCTTATACAACATGGACAGTCTATACAATATCGATTTAATATAAGTTAAACATTCTTGTTTACAAATTTCTATAGCATTAAAAACGCAAGTCACGGTTATTCATCAGGACCCCTGGAACAACACAGACACTGACTGCTGTGAGGAACCACCTCGTCCCCTCCTGTGTTTCTCTCGTTGGAAAAGGGAAGTTCTTCTTAAACATTCTTATTTAAAGCAGAATGCACATTTTTGGCTTTTGAGTTGTGGGAAAAATATCTTATGATTTTTTCCTGGATGTTTTGGTTTTGATTTTCATGTCAATATGAAATGCCAACATCATTCTCCTTTTGTCTCTTGCTGATAAAATGATTTTTGGTCCACTGTCCTTAGGTCAAACTCACACACACACACACACACACACACACACACACACACACACTAATAAAACTTAACAAAGTATTTTTAAAAAAGACCAAAAAAAAAAACCCAACTAACCGTTAATAGTTGATTCTTTTTCCCATTTCTTATTGAAATACTAATAAAATTACCAAAAATATATACTATATTTTCTGTTAATACATGCAAAAATATACTAATAGCATATTGATAATTTTCTGGGAAAATATAAATCACTTTAGCTAAATAAGATGTAAAGAAATCCTGAAGAAGCCAAAAATTTTGGACAAAATATCAAGTCAATCAGTCTTTCGTTATTCCCAGAAAGGCTCTAGTTGCATTGTTTAGTTTTTATACTTTTTCTAGAAAGGTATAATGTTCATGCTATATATGTTGTTTTTGAAAACAGAAAGCAGTTTGCTAATTTTATTTATTTTTAATTAGGGGAGGCAGAGAAACAGATTTCCACATGTGCCCCGGCAAGCCCACTAAGGGGCGATGCTTGACCCATCTGAGACTGCTGCTCTGTTGCTCGGCAGCCGAGCGATTTTAGCCCTTAAGGCAAGGCCATGCAGCCATTCTCAGAGCCTGGGGCCAACTTGCTCCAACTGAGCCATTGCTGCAGGAGAGGAAGAGAGAGAGAGAAAGAGAAAGGGGAGGGGTAGAAAAGCCGATGAGTGCTTCTACTGGGCACCCTGACTGGAAACAAACCTGGGACATCCAAATGCTGGACAGATCCTCTACCACTTAGTCAACCAGCCAGGGCTTTTATTTACTATTTTTAAAATCAGAATAACCCTGGTATCAAAATTCAGTAAAGAAATTGAACATGTACAACTACAACCCAGCCTCAGGTATATATAGAAGCACAAACATGAAGTGATTTATGGGCATAGGAAGGCCAGTGAAATGTTAGGTTATATTCTATAGGTTTGGTTCTGCAGCTATAAAATTCAGATGATGAAATAGCTACAATGAAAACGGTACTCAATAAAAGGAATTTAACGTGCATTAACCTCTGGCCTATGCATTGTGCTATTTGTGTAGCTATGGCCGCTCCCTCTAGAAGATCATTATGAAGGATCTCCTTCTGACAGAGCAGCTGACCTTGTGCATCAGCACAGCCTGGCCGGATAGGTTGAGCCCGAGGGTTCCTGGACCCCGATTTTTATTCCTTTGCTTGGAGAATAAAGGAAGGTAACTATGTGCAGGGCAGGAACATGCACCTGTCAAGGAGGGAGGGAAGGGCAGTATCTCCCCCCCCCCCGGGCTCATCTTACCTAGTGGCGCACCTGAGAGTTCTCAGCCAAAAAATGGCCTGTTGCTGGTGAGAACAGTCCACATGACCTTGAAAATTATATTCTTAATCTGATTTGTATTTATTTCCACATCAAGCCTAAGCTCATTTTGAAAGGGGAAAACAGTCAACGTGAGAGGTTCTGAAAACTAATGTGAAAGTTGTCCCTGTTTTATCCCCTGGCCTTTTCTGAATTTGAGATAGTGGTTTCTGGGGTTTTATTATACAACTTATCACCAGGAAGTTCTGAATGCTAAATTATTTTATACAAGTCCCTGGGTCATACTCCTATATAATATGTCATTTTGATAGCCTTTTCTTAGCGTTTACCAAAGTAGCTTTTGCATTTGCCTTTTCATTTATTTCGTTTGTAGGAGGAAAGGGAGTGGGGGCAGATTGCATAATAGATGAGACACGAAAATTATCAAGCACAACCGAAGAACACAGAGGTATCTTTTACAGAGAAAAAAGAAAGATACATGGACATGTTACAGAAATAACATTGGAAGAGAAATGGACGTCAGGAATATCCCTCGGCATCCTCTGTCTTCTTCGGTGCCCAGCTGGGAGAACAGAGAGGAAACGACAGTTATGCTACACCCACCATGTTACATGCTAATCAATATCTAGCATTTTAAAGATGTCTGTATTTAAGCCTTTCAAGAATTCTGTGAAGCCTTTCATATCATTATCCATAACTACAGATGGAGTGAGTCGAAGACAGAGCACACAGTGCACTCAGGGGCTGGAGAAAGTCACTGAGAGAAAGTGATCACAGGCTGACCTATGGCTTCCATATGTGTCAACCGCCCGGAACCACACTGCTGCCGCGCGTCTCAATTTGAGTATTATGTGCAGTGTGCAAATATGTGCCGCTTTAGTCTATCCAATGGATTGGGGACTACTGTGACTAACTCTGAAATATGCCAAGTTCACTGTACCAACTAAACTCCTGACACCCTTCAAGACGCTCATGGTGTCTGTCACGCAGGCCATCAACATGAATGCTATGCTTTTCCTTGATTACTTCCCTTTGTTATCATCCTCTCTGACTGGTTTGAATCTCACCAAGCTCCTTAGTTTCCTTCCCCACCCGATTTTTACCCACGTGATCAGGAGGTGACTCTGCCATCCACTTTGCCGAAAAAAATCATGGTCTACTCTGCACAGACAAAATGATCTGTAATGGTGAGGCAGGTGCTGCAGTTACCCCTCCACTGACCCCAGGTTTAATAAATTATTTTGACTGGCATACAGGTAACGCCTCCCATTGTTTGTCCCTAACTAGACTCCTTTGAAAAATCTGGATACTCAAAGAGGCTCATCCTCAAATTCAGAAAAATCATTCATTTGCCAAAATTATTGGGCTAGCTCTTACCTCATTTTAAAATTCTAAGCGTAAATTCTAAGATCCAACAAATATTAACTATCTAGTGTAAACAAAATACTATTGCAGAAAAATTCTTAAGTGGTATCTTATTCGACCTTCACAACAGCCCATGTTATTCCTCTCTGCTCTTTTTTTTTTTTTTTAGCAATTATTTCAGTAAATGTTTCTTTTTTCTCTAACTTTTCACTTACTGGTAAACTCTTACATATCATATAGTAGGTACTTGGTGAAATACTTGTCCAGATAAGTAATAATTGTCCACAGGGCTGCCTTGTAATCCTGCATGATAACCACGTGTGCCCTGCGCCTTAGGGGTCCCTTGTTCAGTTCTGGCACACCCATCCCCCCGTTCCCGGTAGGACTAACTGCCAATAACCCACAGATGCATTGCCGACTGGCCCTGACACATATTATATCACCTCACAGATTCTGAGAAAATACAGCTGTGGACTGATCTCTTAAATATATGACTGAAATGCCACATTGCAGAAAGGCCACATTCATGAAGATAGAACATATATCTGAAATCAGTGACTGCTATATGGTTCTTCATAGATAGGATGCATTCTCTCAGAAACTAAAAGTAACAAAAGAAATGACCCCACTCCCCATTGCTCCCATCCACCTATATGCAGGTGGACACTACCTATAACCCCAGATTCAAGATTTGTAAATGTTAAGGCAGGGGTCCCCAAACTACGGCCCCTGCGGGCCGCATGCACCCCCCCCCAGGCCATTTATCCGGCCCCGCCGCACTTCCGGAAGGGGCACCTCTTTCATTGGTGGTCAGTGAGAGGAGCACAGGATGCATCCGCACCCATAGTTCCCATTGAAATACTGGTCAGTTTGTTGATTTAAATTTACTTGTTCTTTATTTTAAATATTATATTTGTTCCCGTTTTGTTTTTTTACTTTAAAGTAAGATATGTGCAGTGTGCATAGGGATTTGTTCAGTTTTTTTTTTTTATTGTCCAACCCTCCAACGGTCTGAGGGACAGTGAACTGGCCCCCTGTGTAAAAAGTTTGGGGACCCCTGTGTTAAGGTATTTGTTCCTATATAGGGAATCTTTTTACCTGGTAACACTGTAGAAGCCCCATTCAGCTTTAAGTCATGATTGTCTCTTAATGATATCAGGATCCTCATGCAAAGAGAAAACTCTGCAGGGGGATGTATTGTAATTCCGATAGGGCTACTTGACCTCAAAGCTAATTGACCCTACCTATGAAGATGTTGACTTTCTCCTACATAAAGAATATGTTGGCACTCAAGCCATAAACTGGAGTATCTCTTGGTATTTTAATGATCAGTTTTACTAATAAATGGACAAATATATACTTCAGCTAAGGCATGAGATAAGCATCGTAACCAAAGATGCAGACATCTCAAGACTGAGGGTCTGGGTTGTCCCACCAGATAAATCACCTAGAGCAACAGAGGCGCTCACTTTATTGGCAGAATACGTGGCCGAGGAAAACAGAGAGATGAACATCAGTTAAAGACTCGAGATGAACTAGAGCAGCACGAGTTGTAATTTGTGCTACTAACTTTCTCTTCTGAAGGTTCCCAGGAAGGAAGACCAATCAGGATTCTAAATGAGCTATTTTTGTATATAATAAATTTACTATAAGAAACAAATGAATTTGAGTGGAACAGTGTCCATCTGTGCTTTGTTCAAGAAAATCATAACACTGGGAAACAAAATTTTTGTTGCATCCACAAAAACACATGTTCTTACCTAATTCAAGTGTGCTGATCTCAAATCTGACATTCGTTTTTCTCTGTAAGCTACAGTTTTTCTGCAATTCAAGATTTTAGGTTTTCATCTTATTGTAAAATTTTTAACATTTAGTTTAACATAATGAAGTAGAATGTCTTCTTGGGCATTATCTTTGTGAAAATATAATAATTTTTTAAAAATCTTTTATTTATTTATTAATTTTATTTTTTTTTAGATTTTATTTATTCATTTTTAGAGATACGAGAGAGAGAGAGAGAGAGAGAGAGAGAGAGAGAGAGAGATGAAGGGGGGAGGAGCAGGAAGCATCAACTCCCATATGTGCCGTGACCGGGCAAGCCCAGGGTTTTGATCCGGTGACCTCAGCGTTCCAGGTCGACACTTTATCCACTGCACCACCACAGGTCAGGTTATAATAATTTATATAATGCAGTAAATACACTAATACGTCAAAAGATATGATTGCATCAGAATTTGTCTACAATTTTGGAATAAAACATATTAAAACACTTATTTTAATAATAAAATTTGCACAAAACTTATTTAAATTCTATTCAGGTAAATATTTCCGTTTGTAGCTCTTGCGTTTGTGTACTTGTTGAGGACACTCTCGTTTGATGCTCCAGCAGTAGTCTGCCATCATATTTATGTCCCATCGCCCCCGATAACACTCTTCCATCTTCTTCAGATCTTGATGAAAGCGTTTTCCCTGCTCATCACTAACAGCTCCAAGATTTTTGGGAAACTTATCAAGGCGACTATTCAGGCAGTGAATCTTAAGGCTCATGTTACATCCAGTGTTGCAGAAAGCCAACAGCATCCTTTGAACCAGAAATTTATAGTTTTCTGCTTTTTTATTGCCAAGGAAGTTCTTTGTAACTGCCACAAAAGACTGCCATGCTGCTTTCTCCTTTTTATTACCTTCTGGAAAATTCTTCATCATGTATGAGGGTTCAAATTTTAGGTCCATCGAATACACCTGATTTTATCTTCTTGAAAGACAATGCAGGAAAAGCAAAAATAATATGTTGAAAGCATTCACTTTCTCTATTCAAAGCCTGAACAAACTGCTTCATTAAGCCAAGTTTGATGTGAAGTGGGGGAAAAAGGATTCTGTCTCTATTAACTACAGGTTCATTCACAATATTTTGCATCCTTACTTCCAGAACTTCACGTTTCGGCCACTCCTTCTGTGTCCAGTGTTTCTCCCAAGCTCAGCTGTCCCACAAACACAGAAAGCAAGGATACTTCATGAAAGCTCTCTGTTGTCCTAGCAGGAAATTGACCATTTTAAGATCCACAGAAATGACCCAATTATGCTCTTCATACTTCAGAAAGTCGAGACAATTTCTATGTCATTATAATCTTGTCACAGATGAGTTCAATAACCAATTGGAACTGCTGCATAAACATTACCATTGTGTAGGAGAACACACTTCAGACTACGTTTACAGCTGTCAAGAAATAGCTGCCATTCTGTTGGACTGTAAGTGGTAACACCAGCTGGCTGAGAAGACTACTGATATCATGACCGTAAACAAAGTGTTTTGTCTTCAGAAAAAAAGTCCACAAAAATTTGTTCACGCTTACTGAAATGGGATACTTTAACTGACCGGTGAAGTACATTCTTTTCTTGAAGCCTGGAGGCTAATAACTCAGCAGCTTTCTTTGATAGGCCCAAATCTCTTACTAAGTCATTCCATTTGGGTTGACTAAACTGCTGAGGGGTTAATGACTGCTTGGCATCAGAAGAAGACCCTTCAGCATCTACAACCATTTCCTCATGCATCTTATCAAAATATACTTGATCACCATGTTCACTTTCTTCATCCTTAGAAGAAAGAAAACCATTGAAAACTGGAAACGGGAGTGTCTCAGAGTGTGGGATAGGTGGTATTGCTGAAGGAATATTAGGATATGTGATCATATGCCATTTTTTTCTTGCTGATGCCCTTTGTATGGATCAGACAGAAATAACAGTCACTGCTGTGGTTCTTAGGTTCACACCAAACCATGACAATACCAAAAGGCATTCCTTTGTGTTTTCCTTTTGTCCACTCACAAAGCATTTCCTCACTATTATGTGGCACACAATATGAGGAGCCCAATTCTTGTCTTAATCTCAAAGGGTAACTTGAAAATAGGCAATATATACATGTGTCACCAATGATGAAATATTGTGCCTTTGATGTTGAAGTGTGTAACAGCCACATATAGAATAGAAGGTGTCAGGACTATTCTTACATTTACACCTACTTGAAGAAGCCATGATTCAATCTTAAAACAAAATACGAGGGTGTTTTTATTAGATAATAATTTTTACATTTAAAAACAACTACAATTATGTAAAAGTGATGTTTGTAAAACATTAATTGCCTTGTGGTTATGTTCAATCCAAGAGTCATTGCCCTTTAACTCCAATTTACAAACCAATGCATGCCATTAACTGTAACAAAAAGAAATTAAAATTGCATAAAAACTAGAGCATGCACTAAAAAACGAATTTAGATTTGGAATTAGAGATGCAGATGTATATAGAAAAAGTTCTAAAACCTCATGCAACAGAATATGAAATAAAAATTTTCCCTATTATTTATCTCATCAGTAGAGGGTTGATTCTCTCTATTGGGTGACAATCTGAGTTTTAGCACTATTCTGTGTGTGGGAAACCAAAGAACAGCATCATGACCCTCTTGTAATCTTGTATGTTTCTTGGTGTCTTGAAATTCCCAATTGAACACCTATTATATAAGAATTAAATAACAGGTCATGCCTTGCCTATGTAAAAGGTATGACTTGTGAATTTTGACAATTGCAAATGTGTTTTTTTCTCAGTTTCCTCACAAATAAAATGATGGACTGGACATAAATGACCTTTCAGATTCTTAGCAGCACTAGACTTACATAATTCTAAATCACTCATCGAGAACTGGAGATGGCTCACATCCGACCAACTTTTATATTGGCTGTTTATATCAAATTTGTTGCAATGAATCATCCTGAAGAATCACTGAATCTCTCCCTGTTTGTTTCTGATCCACCCAAATAAGGTTGTTTAGCTACTAATACAAGCAGGACAATTCTTGTGAGTTGTTTTTTTTTTTCTGACTCTTACAATCTTCTCCTCAGCCACTGTCAATTGTGACTCAGTCACTGCACATTTTCTCACATATATTTTTCGATACATTAAAGATGGAAGCAGTCAATCTTTATTATTATGGTGAAAAATGTCAACACAATTTTTTTCATGGGGTTCTCTAATATCTGTGATCTGAGAGTGTGATGATTTTAGATATCAATATGACAGATCGTTGGCAGTGAGTGGCATTACTGTCATGTCACTTACAGAAGAAATGGACCAATTTGTAAAATTGGAAGAAGGGAATGGTGACCCCTTGATGCACATCACATGGAAATCATTTCCTGTTCAAAATTTTATTTATTTCAGAGATTTGCTCCCCAAGTCAGGAATGTGTAGAAAGTTGTAACAACATAATCCCGCCTCATAGACATCAAGTAAGATTGGGTAGGGAAAAATCTGACTTCAGCTGGGCTTTCATACTCTTGCAGAATCTACCTATGAAAATATCAGCTAATAGAAAGTGGGGCAGGGCAAAGACTCCAAACTCTTGAGTTTTCCCTCTTTTTTTATAACACTATTGGCTGCAGTGGTTTAGACTTTGAACATTTGGGACCTCACATATCTTTGGCTTTATCTCACACATGTGCTTGGTGGTAGGATTACCATTCCTATGTCCACATATGACCCTTTACTCAAGCATGCTTTTATGCTCCAGTATCACTAAGCTGTTGCCACTCCCTGAGTATCCCTCTTACATCCTTGCCCTCTCTCTACCTCCAAGTTCTTCAAAGTTTGTACCATCTAGATGTGGTTCTGTATGAAGCATACAGTCATCTTATTCTATATGTTGATGACCTTGGCTGCTGGCTCTATAATTGTCCGCCCCACCAGTGTTTTTATCAGGATTCCTTTGTTGGCAGGGGATATAGAATACACATGTCAATATTCAGTGAGGAACTCATACATCACCTGGCCTTTCCATGCCTTTATCTCTTTCAGAAACTTTTCCCATCAGGATTCTTCAGGTTCCCACCTACATCAGACATCTGGGCATCTGGTTCTCATACCGGTGAGAAAAGTCCTGTTCCCAGTTGACCTGTGTCAATAAGTCTTTACCTCTTCAAGTTCATTAACTCTAATTCTGTTTTACTTGAATCAATCCCTTCTTTTTAAACTTTCCTCTGAAACCAACATACATCCCTATGTAATTAACCCTTTACAAATATCCTGGGTCTTTTTTCTGTTTTTCTTTCATAAATTAAAGGAGTTAACTTTCCTTAGTCAAGATTTCTTGACAGATCAGACTTCGACTATTTTTTTGATTCTCTTTAGATAGTACATTTTCAAGACTCTTGTCAACTGTGTGGTCATCAATAAGTGATTTTTAACCTGTATGAGTTTTTCAGTGCCTTTGATTGAAAAACTGGGACTCATACTATGGTTTGTGTTTCTATAAAAGTTAAAGAAATTAAATGGAAAATACATGACATGCAAGTCTCTGTGTTAATTCTTGACTTAAATTTTAAGTACAAAAAGTACCAATTAAGAGAATTAAAGTATTAGGTGTCTGTGTTTCTGTGACTGTGTGTCTGGGACGTGTTTTTCTTGGTTTTGCTTTATTTCTCATTCCTTTTCTTTTTCCCTAAAATACTAAGTTTTGACTGTTATTGCAAGGCCTAAGGGTTAATATAATATGTTGACTTTGCTAGACTATGGTACCCAGTTGCTGAGTCAAGCAGCTGTGAAGGTGTTTTTTAAATGTAATTAACACTTAAATCAGTAGACTTTCAATGAGGCAGATTACCCTTCATAACACATGTGAACCTTCTCCAATCAACTGAAAGCCTTGAGAGAAGATGGAGGTTACTGACGAAAAACAAATAAAGAAATCAACCTCATGAGGACTTAAACATAGAAATACTAGTTTCTTATGGATGGGGAACATGCCCAACCCAGAGTTGATTGGGTCGATTTTCTAACATAAACATATGTCTCTGTCTCTATCACCAATTCAATCTCTGTGACTAATACATAAGGGTAAAACATAGAACAAGACATGCAGGCAGCATGTGCTTTCTTGTCCGGTTAGTAGTCCTGGTCCGCGGAGCGCGGTGCATTCTAAGGCTGCCCTGATGATGGGCGGAGCTTCTGGTAGCCTTAGGTTGGCAGTGAGGAGGCATACAGCAAGTGAACTCAGCTTTAAAAGTCTTATAAGCAGAAGGATAATAAAAAAGAAGGGACCTACAAAGAAGTGAGTGCTAAGATGCATAATTCATCAAAGCAAAAAATATGTATATGATTAAAAAAAAATAGAGTTGTGCATGTGCCTAGAATTATTATTGTCAAAAATATCCCTGAAAAGATGGGACTGACTGCGGCCGTATTTCTGGACTCTCTCATGTGTTCAATCATCTTTTACTTAAGATAGAACCAAACTTTCCAGAAGTCTAATTAGTTTGAAAATGAGGAACAGTGCCATAAATTATATTTTGCAATCCAGTATCACATTTTTCTATGGGTTTCCTATAATAACTTATTAAAAATTGCATTACACACCTTGATCTGCTAATTTCAGGGTAAAGATTATATGTATATTTTATCTGAGAAGACTCCGTTTTCACTGCAGCTAGAAAATAATCAAAATATAATTAAAGTCTCAGAAACTGTTGGATAACTTTTAGACAGATGATATTCTACTGTGTTAAGTGATGACAGGCAAATGGTCTTAGTTCTAAAATTAGGCACTATGAAGACAATTAATAGCATCTGCAAAAAAAAAAAAAATCTTTTTCAGGAGGAAAGCTGCCCAATATTTAAAAAAAAAAAACCCTTCCAATTGGCTTTGAATTAAGACATTTCTTTACTGAGCAGTGAATACAGTAAGGTTTAGAAATGAGTAATTCTTTTTCAGGAAATAAAAAACAAAATGTTAAAATACTAGGCGTATAGAAACACTGAAGACCTTCACTTGTAAATGGATTTACATGTTATTATATTGTAACTGAGCATTTATGTTGAAATCTTTTCTCTCAGACGTCATTAGCACAAACTGGTGCTCAGCCTATTTTATAGAGCTGTTGTGAGGATAAAATGAGATTATGAGTGTGAAAGCATTATGTGAGTTGTGACGTTTAGATGACTTTTGTGAAGTAAAAAAGAAAAACGAAAATGCTAAAAGATAAACGCATCCCAATAGACATCTTAAAGATGACATTAGCAATAAATTTACAGACTATATAAAACATAAAACGGCAAAAAAAAATAAAGCCTGAAGACATCAAGTGTGGGAGAGAGTGTTACTCATATTTACTGCTGAAGCGTCTAACTTAGTACAACCAGGTGGTTGGCGCTCGGCAGCCAGAAAGCTTTTTTTCTGACCCAGTAATTCCACCTCGTACCACCTACCAATCGACACAGTCACACCTCCGCAGAAAAAGAGGCATAGGCAAAGGTATTCCTTTTGGTAGCGTTGGTAAATATATAAAAAATAGAAACAGCCTAAGAATCTGTCAGAACAGACACAGCTAAATCTACCGTCTTCCATCAAGAATATATGACCATGGATTTTAGCAGCGCTTAACATGATGGGGTCGGATGATAGAAATGGACATGAGCCTGACCAGACGGTGGCGCAGTGGATAGAGCATCAGACTGGGATGCAGAAGACCCAGGTTCGAGACCCCAAGCTCGCCAGCTTGAGCGCGGGTCCATCTGGCTTGAGCCAAAGCTCAGCAGCTTGGACCCAAGGTCGCTGGCTCCAGAAAGGGATTGCCCAGTCTGCTGAAGGCCTGCGGTCAAGGCACATGTGAGAAAGCAATCAATGAACAACTATGGTGTCGCAATGGCAACGAAAAACTAATAATTGATGCTTCTCATCTCTCTCTGTTCCTGTCTCTCTGTCCCTATATATCCCTCTCTCTGACTCTCTCTCTGTCCCTGGATAAAATAAAAATAAAAAAATAAATGGACATGAATAAGTCTCAAAACTTACTTTGGAGGAGAAAATAAATAAATAAATAAATAAATAAATAAATAAATAAAGTGGCCCAATAATAAATATATATGATATAATTTATGTAAAAAAATTACAAAACTATACTGTCTTAGTTCCTGCTGTTATAACAAATTATCATGACTGCATGGCTTCTACAACAGACATTTATTTCTCCCAGTTTTAGAGGCTGGAAGACTGTAAAGCCAGTAGTCGAGGCCGCCATCACAGCAACCTGGCCAGCGCTGGTTCGCATTAGATTCAGACAGTAGGTAATGAAACAATGGAGCCAAGAACTGGTGAGCCATCAGCTTTAATTCTAGCTTGCACCCGGAAAGCAAGCAAAAACACACACTGGGCTGCAAAACCCACTCTTTCAGTGCTCACAAAGCTACTGACTTATCCGAGTTTCCTAGAATCAAAGGTTTCTAGCTCACCAGACTTATTCATCTCTGTTCCCCATCTCTTCCTGCACAAACTGTGCACAAACTGTCTTCTCACTCAGCACTCCACCATCTTGGCTGCTTCTCCTCTACTCCATGTGGCCTTAATCTGCTCTCCTTTCTAATGTTAACCTCAGGAACCAAGAGCGAGCAAGCTCCTGGTCTGCCCCACTTTATAGCATAGATTCAAAACCTTTAATCCAATCTACAAACAAGGAAGTCTCTGATACAAAATCACTTATCTGAGGCATACTGGGAGGATTCCTCATGAGAGTGCACCACCCTACATCATCCAATCAGTCAAGGGTGCGGGGGAAAAGTTTACTCTTAAAACTTACACATGGGCAGCACCATCTTTAACAAAGTGAGCATAATATATTTTATCTGCCCAACGAAGACCAAGGAAATTTGCCTGCAAATCTGTGTCTGGTGAGAGCTTTCCTCCTGGTTCACAGACATCAGTCTGCTCACTGTGTCCTAACACAGTGGGAGGAGCAAGAGTGCTCGCTGGGGTCTCTTGTTTTAAGGGCACGACGACTATTCATGAGGGCTTCACCTCCATGACCCAAACACTTGCCAAAAGCTCCCCTCTCAGGAGGTGAGAGCTTAGGGTGTGAGGTAGGTGAAAGGGCCATGGGAGAAGTGAATCAGTAGCAACTGCAGCCCAAATCAACAACAAAGAAAAACTCTACAGCAGGGGTCCCCAAACTAAGGCCCCACAGGCCGCATGTGGCCCCCTAAGGCCATTTATCTGGCCCCGCCGCACTTCCAAAGGGGCACCTTTTTCATTAGTGGTCAGTGAGAGGAGCACTGTATGTGGTGGCACCGCAAAGTGCAGCGTCACTTGCGTACAGTACTACTTCCGGTGATGCAAAACGCACTCGTCACAGCTCCAGAAGCATGTCATATGATGTGTGTGTATATGTGTAGTATGCATAGGGATTTGTTCATAGTTTTTTTTATAGTCCAGCCCTCCACTGGTCTGAGGGAGAGTGAACTGACCCCCTGTGTAAAAAGTTTGGGGACCCTTGCTCTACGGGGCTAGACTGTGTCTCCCTAACTTCACATTCTTAAGTCTCCTCTGAGGAAGTGTGGCCAACAAGAACATGGAAGGGGCTCCTCCCCGAATCTGTACAAAGCAGTGGATCCACACAGCACATGGAATGGTCTACAGCAGACTTGGTCCTGCCCATACCTATACAATTGTAACATTCCATCACTCTTCAGGGTCACACAGTCTCAGTCAATGAGAGCAGGATTGTAGGCTCTTGTCTGCCTAACATGGGACTCTTATTGGCAAGCTTTGTCTGGAGCTTCACACTGAACTGGCAAATTATCAGATCTGTATCAAAAATTTATGGCTCCCTTTGCTCAATCTTGCTCCCATTTTTGTTCTTTAATAGATATGAGTTTCCATAACCTTTTTACAGTCTTAATTCCATTTTATTATCTCTTCAACAGAAGTGCCCACTGACACAGCTCATATCTCTGTAGGTATAGACTTATGAAGATACAAGTTTCTATCTACTATCTGTATATTTATTTATCAATACATACATATATGTATATATAGTTTTTAGATTTGCTTTCTTACCCTTTAGATTCAATCAAACATAAAATTCTCATGTTCAAAAGAATTTTTTTATTCATATAATAAAAAAGGCACATGAAAGATTGGCAAAAATATTTACAATACTTGTATCTGTTAAAGAAATTATACCCAGTGTCTATAAAGAGTTTCTACAAATCAATAATAAAAATGCAGTGATAGGAAAAAATTAAATGTTACAAAATAAATTACGTGAAGGTTAAGCAACACATAAACATAGGGTTAACACCACCCCTCTTCAGGAAATAGCAATTTAAAACTGTAATGGGATACTGCTATACACCCATGTGAATGGCTAAAACTATAAAACGACAGGAAACAGAAAACACCAAATATCATGAGGATGTGGAGTAACTGAAACTCTCACACATTGCTTATAGGTGTTAATATGTCATAGTTATTCCGGAAAATGATGTGGCATTTTCTTGTAACATTATTTATACCTCTAGCCTCTATTCTATCAATTTCACCCCATAGTATTTACATCTCCTCCAAAAAAAATACACACATACATACTAGATAAGACTAACACATGGTATCCATGCACCCATTATTCATAAATAGCCAGAACTGAAAGAACACAAATGTACAGCAACACGAAAATGCATAAACAAACTACAGCATGCTCATATAATGCTCATATACTCAGTGAATTTGACATGTAAACCATTCAACAAAATAAGTCATCTTAAAACATTTACATTAAATTTTTAAAAGTCAGGCACAAAATAACATAGACTGCATGACTACATTTGTGTGGGATTCAAGAACAGATTAAACTAGCCCCTGGTGACAGACAGCAGAACAATGATTGCCTTGGGGTACAGAGTTACCTGAAATGGAATATGGGGGACACATAGAGGCAAAGGTATGTTTTTTTTTTATCTTCCCAGGGGTGGTCGTGTGATGGGAGTATTCATTTGTCAGCATTCATCAAACTGTATATATAAGATCCATATATGTTCTTATATGCAAATTATATTTCAGCTACTGCCTCCAACTTAAAGTTAAAGCAGAGCTAAATACGATTAAATAAATAGAAGAACCAAGATCAAGAAAAAAACAAAAATGATTTAATATTGAAAAAGGCAAAAAAAAAAAAAAAAAAAAGAAAAAAGAAAACCAAGCATGTGATGGAAATCTGAGTAGAATACGAAGAATGACATTATAATAAATTTGAAGATGATATTGGAAAACAAAAATGAAAAGTAAAAAGTTAAGATAGCAAAGGATAGATGAAAGTTTCAACAAAAAAAGTGTGGAGGAATTCTGATTCTATTCACGCTCAAGAGATGACCATGAATGCTATGAAAAAAATTAATGCTCTTTGGAAGCCCATCTTATCCCATCTATTGATCATACCATGCATGATCCTTTGCTCTTGGGACTTTTAAAAACCTTTTGCCTTCTATGACGTACATAGTCTGACTCCAACACAAATACAAATGCTCACCAGGTAATTTAAATCAGAATTTTGTAAAAGACTTCCAATACACACAGAAAAATTTTCTAGCCTTTAACCCTTATATAGATCTTAAATCGATTAAGTAGAGGTAAGCAACATCTTAAGTAAACACGTGGGACTAAAAGGAACTGGCATCTACAGAAATTTGTTTTGCAGAAATAAAATTTTATTGGACAATTTACATTACTGACTGTGCTGACTCAGTTAACACTTGCTGCTCCTCGAAGTTTCTTAATAGGAAAACCTTTTCTATTGGACACTCAATGATGGTGAGAACCTATAACTACTGAATCACAAGTGCAGATTATAAAACACTCCGGGATTTTGTGAGCTCATTAGTGGCTGGAAATTGGCCATGGTGGAGTGTTTATACCATAGGAATCAGCAGACTATGCAAATTGGAAATGTTTTTTCCTGTCCAGAGAGTACAGCACTTCCTGTGTTCTTGATTCTTATAACAATATAATTTTATTTATAACATATCTTCCTCATTAAAATGTTCTCCTCATGAGAGCTACAACCAACATTTTATTTTATTTTCATTTTATACCTTATTCTGAATTCAGTGCCTTGTAATAAAATCTTATGAATGAATAGTCATTCTTCCATGTTGTGATCGTTGGGTTGTTGAAGCACGTGAGTGACATAATCCCTCCAAGGTCACACAGTAAGTTAGGAATGAAGCCAAGAGACAAGTTTATCACTCCAAACCTCGACTCTGCCCACTGACTATAGCATCCCTCCAAGAAGGCACTAGTCAACAAATATTTTCAACAAAGAAAGAAAATAATGAAGTTAAAATTTGAGTTTATTCAAATTTATACCACAGACTAGACTCATTATAAATGTATTGTACATAAATGATCATGAACAGGGAGGTGTTGAAAGAAATATACCAGAATGAAGTTGCAGAGGAAGTTTCCTATAAAAAATAAAAACCATTCCACGTAGGGGGTCATTATTCTGATCTATGCACATGTGAGAACTTCTTCCAGGAATCTGGAAATAAATATCAAATATACTTTTGCACTATGAAGACATCATAATTTCATGACAAATTTATTCTAATACTGCATTCCCCTCCGTGGTCCAATTATGGAAATTATTTAAAATTGAAGACAATTTTATTGTAACTGATCAGGGAGTTTGTAGGCTTCCTTTATAATACCAAAATGTCTAAATCTTAGTCCTTGGAATTTATTCTCTCTGGACAAATGCTTTTAATTGCCCAATGTGATTAGAACCTTGTCAAAGGTACTTCAATTTTGATATACTTTTCCTCCGATTATACTTACCATTGCAGATCTTTTACTATGAGGTTTTAAGTATCAAAAATGTCTTTTTTTACTTGCTGTAAGAGTTTGCAAAAAGAATAATGAGGCTGACATGAATCCCAAGAAATAGACATTCTATTTTTAATTTATAGATTTTTAGAAAGTTCTCTTTTAAATTCATGCTCTGTAGCTTTTTAATCTAAAAATCTTAAATGTATCCATTTAATAGGCAATGTGATAAATAGTGGAATAACTACTATTTAAATGGGAAAATATCTTAATTGTCCTTTCTGCAAGAAATTTCAGACAACATGCCTATTTTCAGGCATATACTGTAATTGCTGCTATATGTGGCAGAATTGCACTGTTAAAATAAAAGAACTGCTAATATTTTTGTTGATGAAAATTTTCATGCATAGTTGAAAAATAAATTTTCATCTGAGCCTTCAACATCAAAACTGAACAATGAGGAAGGAGAAGGACGTGATTTTGGGGACAACTGAGTGTTCAGAGGGAAGTTTCTCTCCCTGCCCTGCTCAGAATGTCTTTCAATTCCTGACATCTCAGAATGTCTCTGGGTCTCGGTCCCTACATGTGGAAACAACTGTTAGCACACCATGATGTCTGGGAGGACTTCCGCCCAGCCTCCTTCATCCTCTACCTCTTTTCCCTGACTCCCCTCTCTGTTTCAAATCCATTTCCCACATCCCAACTATGGATGTCTTTTCTCCAACTTTTTCAGATGTTGGTAAAATCTATATCCATCGAATTTGGCACTTTAATTATTTTCAAGTGTACCATTCATTGTCACTGGTTGCATTCATGATATTAGACAACCATCACTGCTATTTTCAGAACTTCTGAAAAACACATAAGGCTCTTTCCTGCTATGTTTGTTACCCTTCAATATATTCTTAGTGCACTTAAAATTTCATGCAATCTCTTTTGCTTAACCCATGCTGACCTCCTGTCAGGTCACCACCTGCCTTATGGCATGGATTTGATTATTACCCAGCCGAGCCCCACCACTGGACTCCAGCCCTGTAGAGCCTGTCTGTGCTTCTGATGCCTTTCCGCTTTGACACCTGCCTTCACTCTCACTTGGATACAACCTGCTACAACCGACTTATCAATAGACTATCTAGGCCCACTTATCACAAGCAGAGAATGAATTAGGAATTAAACAATGTCCTACAAAGGACAGCTCAGGACCGGCTGACTTCACTGACCAATTCAACTTCACAAGACATTTAAAGAATAACTAATCCTGACCTACACAAACTGTTCTGAGAAAAGGAGAGTAAAAGAAATGCCTCTCAAGTCATTACCTTCACACCAAATCCAGATAAAGACATTACAAGAGTAGATAACAGCATCCCAACATCTAATATGAATATTGCTTAAAAAATCATCAACAATATATTAGTATCCCAAACCCATAAAAATATAAACCAAATTATATGTGTCATGCTGTGTTCTGGCTAACCAAGTGATATTTCTTCCTTGTCTTATTTCACGTCTCCAAGTAAAAAGATACCGATGGAACATGTCATTTCTGGCCCGTTTTTGCCCTTTCATTCACTCCTTTCCAACAGAGGTGTGGGATCTGAATTGGAAATGTACACTCTTCCCCACCCCTCCAATTTTCAATTTTGTATCTGACTGAGCAAGCATGCACTTTTTTTTTTTTTTACTTTAAGTCACGGAACAAGGTTAGTGACAAAAGTCAGCCCCCTTTTGCAGCATGGAGAACAGTGCTGATAAGATTTGGGGACAGGGGTGCATTGCTGATATTGTCTAGCATTGTCTGAGACCAAATGCAAAAGTCATCCTAAATGTGGAGCTCAGTGGTTCACAGGCTGGTTAACATACCTACACCCTCTGTCCCACCGTCATCCCTGGTATCAGTGACACTGGCATTTTGATCCCCATCTGCCGGACTCCAACTTTCTTACAACTTGTTTCTAAGTCAACACAGGAGAAAGTCTGTTATTTATCTCCCCAACAGGATGTAAGGAAAAGCGAGCATGAGGCAGGCTTCAAAGCATAGTCTAGACTTTAACCGAAAGAGGCTCCAGGTATTCCAGGATACCATGTGAGCCAGCCCCGCTCATCAGAGGGGTTTAAGGGCTGATATCTCAAGAAGGTGTACAATGCCACCAGCCTCTTATGGGAGCAGGGATCGAGTTTATCTGACTAGTTACAATATGCCCGGTACTTAGCATATTGCCTGTCCCATAGTAGGTATTTAAAGACATTATTTAATTAATGAATAAGTCGTTTTTAAGGGAGATATAGACATACAAATGTACAGATATAAAGAATTCTTGTGTGTGTGTGTGTGTGTGTGTGTGTGTGTGTGTGTGTATGTGTGACAGAGACAGAGAGAGATGGAGAGGACAGATAAGGACACACAGAACATAAGGAAGAGAGATGAGAAGCGCCAATTCTTCGCTGTAGCACATTAGTTTCTCATTGATTGCTTTCTCATATTTGCCCCAACCAGGGGGCTACAGCAGACCGAGTGACCCCTTGCTCAAGCCAATGACCTTGGGTTCTAGCTGGTGAGCCTTGCTCACACCAAATGAGCCTGTGCTCAAGCTGGCACACTTGGGGTTTTGAAACGGTGTCCTCCAAGTTCCAGTCTGATGCTCTATCCACTGTGCCCCTGCCTGGTCACAAATTATTAATGCTATATATAAAATATTTACCTATTTTATATATTGGCCCTGGCTGGTTTTCTCAGCACTAGAACATTGACCCAACATGTGAAAGTCTTGGGTTTGATTCCCAGTCAAGACACACAGGAGAGGAGACCATCTGCTTCTTCCTCCTTCCACCACCCCTTCTCTTTCTTACTGTCTTTTCCCCTCCCACAGCTATGGCTCAATTGGTTCAAGCACATTGGCCTCAGGCACTAAGGATGGCTCCCTTGAGTTTCCACCTCAGGCACTAAAAATAACACCTTTGAGAGCATCGTCCCAGATGGCCAGAGCATCAGCCCCAGATGGGGGTTGTCGGATCGATCCCTGTTGAGGCACATGCAGGAGTCTGTCTTACTTAATAACGAAATAAATAAATAAACATGTCTATTTATATAGCTAACTATATAATTTAAAGAGAGAGAAATTAGTCCCAGGGATCTAGCAGAAATAAATGTTCCAAAAGTAATATCAACATTTGATGATTTTTGGTTCTCCGGATACTTTTTATTTTATCACATTCTAATGAAATGTGTGTGTGTCCACATATGTGTGTAGCTTCATCTCTGTACTTCATTACACAAACACGTTTTATACAGTGGTGCTAGTTTTATGTCTTGAAGCTGGATTTCAGGTGTTTCACTCTCTAAGGAGCACCCCAGTTGCACTGAGGACTCCTTAGGGAAGAAGAACATTATGAAGATTAATTATTAGAACTGAAATAAAAAGATAAGAAGTTATTTGATTTTTTTATTGATTTTTAGAAAAGCAAGACAAAGAAAGACAGAGAAAGATTGATTTGTTTTTCCACTTATTTATGCATTCATTGGTTGATTCTGGTATGCTCCTTGACCGGGGATGCTCTAACCAACTGAGCATCCTGCCAGGGCCTTGATGTCTATAATGGCTGTGATATGAGAAAATGAAAATTCTTGAAATTTAAAGCCTTAAAATAGCCCAGAATTCAACTGAGACAGTTGCTCTTTTATTATTATTATTAGAAGTGATATGACTATTTCTCCTGTGATTTCAGAAGAAAAGGCTACATGTCTGCAGCTGATTGGGAATACCTAGGGGGAATTGGGGAGCTTCCTCTCTTTCTCAAAGATCCGAGCCCGACAGGGGATGTCGCCTTATGCTAATCTCGGAGGCTGCTGATCAGCTCCATACAGCACCCCTCAGGCCGGCACTCTATTAATGGGATATTGTTGAACCTACCCAGGGATGCTTTGCCCACATTGAGCTGACTCTGCTCCTAACCTGTAAAAATGGAGCCTGTCTCACCCTTTTCTAAGCTATTCTTTGCACAGTCAGAACAAGTGAGTGGCCTAAAATACGAACTGGACCAGGTGATTCGCCAGGCCCAACTCTTTCACGGGCTGCATCTGACATACAAAAGGAAGCCTGGCCTTGGGACTGTGGCTTTGACTATAGCGTGTGTCCTCTGTTTGAGTATTCTCACTGTTGTTAATATTATACATCGATAGTGTTGTACCCGTTCTACTTGTTCAGTATCTCTTTTTGAAAGAAACCCCCAGAAATCAGAAAACGTGGTCTTGGAAAAAACAGACGTTTTCTTTCCTGGTTTCCGTGAAAGGCTTTATGCTACCCTACGACAGGAGCCTGCAAACTGGCTCACGGGCCACGTGCTTCCTGTCGCCTGCAATCACGTGACCTAGGAGCTAAGAAGACTTGCTACATTTTTAAGATATTAAAATCAAAATAAATCTAATATTTAGAAGCACAAGAAAATTATATAAAAGTTTATGTATTTCAGTGTTCATAAGTAAAATGTTATTGGGACACAGCTATACCCACTGATGTCTTGTCTATGGCCATTCTCCCATTACAACAAGGGAGTCGGGCAGTTGTCATGCAGATCATATTCCTCACAAAGACTGAAACATTTACTATCTCACCCTTTACAGAAGAAAATAATAAAGCCAAACCCTATACTAGTCAGTTGTTGCTTAGAGTTCCCTCCTGTCTTGACCAACAAATGTACCAGTTGGTCCACCTACACGGATCCTTTATAAGACAAATGTCCAGTAGTGGAGTTAGTGAATGACCTGTGGGCTTGGTCTTCATTCTTCCATCCTTGGCTCTTCTTTCCTCTCACGGGGACACTTCCCATTTTCATGGGGACGAGATATCTGCCAAAAGCTACAGTTTTTTCACCACAACCCCATTTCTAGGAGTAAATTTCAATTTCTTAGCATTTCAACAAATTATTACACTCAGTTGATTCTTATTGACTCCATCTGGGTCACTTGCTTACTCTGAAATCGGTCTCAATGAGAAGAGCTCTGCCATGATCCAACTGAACATTGCTGGGGTACATGCACACTCCTGCACTTGGGGATCATGTCACTTCCACACACAAAAAAATAAAACAGGTACTAAGAGCAAGAAAAGGTCCTTTGCCAGTGAATTTTGGGGGTTTCTACTTGCAAAAGGAAGGATGGATTTTGCTTAGAAATGAAAATCAATTGTCACTGTATCATCTAAAAGTAGAATATTTAAAAATCAATGTCATCCACTTGAAAGCAAAATTATAGTAAAATTATTATTGCAAAATAAGTATGTTGGAAAGCAAATAGAAGAACCCTTAAGTTTTCTTGGTGTTTCAAACACAGAATAAGTGTAGTAGGAATGGGTTTATAAATAACCTTCTATAGAAAATAAACAGGTCCTTATATCTAAATTTTGGAATCCCTGCCTGACCAGGCGCTGGCTCATCTGGTTTGAACAAAACTCACCAGCTTGCACCCAAGGTTGCTGGCTTGAGCAAGGGGTTACTTGGTCTGCTGTAACCCCACGGTCAAGGCACATATGAGAAAGCAATCAATGAACAATTAAAGTTCCACAACAACAAAAAAAAATTGATGCTTCTCATCTCTATCCCTCTCTCTAATTCTCTCTCTGTCTCTGTCAAAAAAAAAAAAAATAGAATCCCTATGAATGGTTTTTTTATCATCAATTTTTATCACTTTTATAATTTTATCACTAAAAATACTCACTTTTGTTGGCATTGACTTCAATAAATAATTCAGTAATCACCTAAGAGACAACAGATATTATTTAATCTCTCATATTTTCATGAAAAGACCATGATTTGGACCTTGTTTTCAGAAAGGGTATTGCCTCTGGAGAGAAAAAAAAATTAAGAGCAATGTGACAAATAAAAATACATAGAGGTTGCTGCTGTAAGACCAAGAAGAATAACCTCATTTGTTTTCTGAGAGAGAGTTCATTTGTTACAGAAGAGGTGACACTTGTCTTAAATACCTAGGGGGTTTTTCTTAATTAGCTTTCTTACTAATCAGTGAAGAATCAACCTACAAAAGTCCACTCATCATGGCAGAAACCGATATATTCAGAAAACCGTTTTGCACTGTGATTCAGTGTGACTTTGGTGAGAGTGTGTGCAAGAAATATTCCGGGACTCAAGGAATGGGAATAAAAGTGACAAGGGAGAAGGACAGATAGTAAAGTAAGTCAGGACATAAAGAGCCTTTTATGTCAGGCTAACGAGTTTGAATTTTATTCTGTACACCAGAAAGCCAATAAAAATGTTAAGGCAAGTAGATAAGTGATTTCAATAGACATCCCGGAAGAAACGACAACTTTTAACATCAAGTTTAATCCAACAGAGACTCTGAACCTATTACATGTGACAGATGAACCAAAAACAATCCTGAGAATCTCCTGGTAAATCATTTTTAGGGCTTTTCAAATAATTTTACTTTTACTATTGCAAAAGGCTCTTTCAAAAATTTTAAGAAAACTATGTTTTTAGAGCAAAAGGGTAGCTATATTATGCTCCCTGTCATGTAAAGCATAATGAATATAAGAAATGTATGTATCTGCCCATGAATGTGAAAAGCAACACAGGAAGTAGAAACCAGAAAGATCACTTGTCCACAAAGGCGAATGGAGACTGGGGAAGATGGGGGCAGGGGACTGGGGTAGAAGCGTTGGGTGTCAAGAGTGACACTTCTCTGAATATAGCTTTTGCTACAATTCTAACTTTTAATATTTTTATAACTTTTAAAACTATCTAAATTACCAACGGGAAAGAGGAAACCCAAAATGGGATGCCAACAGAGATAAGGGGACATAATTTTACTACAAATAAGTGGCATAGTAATACTGAACGAGAAGAGAAGTAATAAAGATTATTCCAGAACAAAGTATTTTTAATTGCATACTGCAAGACAAAAGACAAAACAACCCTACTCACACGTATCTGATAGATAGCATTAGCATTGCTAAAACTACTCTATCTGTATTTAAGGATGGAACTAATCAAATTATGCAAATAATGAGAGATTTCTCACTGTCAAAGAGTTACAAATAAACAAAGAAAGGGTAGATCTTTTGGTATTATGCTGAAATTGTAGGTGTACGTATTAAATGTTTTTTAAATATGTATGTACATATAAGGATAGATATAGCAATATAATCAGTTCTGTGTGTGCATATCTACATTTCCTAACTCTGTACTGAGAGGGGCTAGAGCAATGATACCCCAACACCTGTCTAGCAAACTCACTGTCAAACTTGCTTTTATATTTTATTCTCAAAATAAAAGAAACAAAGATTTTTTTTTTTTTTTTTTTTTTTAAGAAATGGTTAATTTCAGGCTTGGAGCAAAGGAAGAACAAGATGAACCCGGAATATCTTGTATCAGAAAAAAAAGGAAGTGCTCAAAACTTGATGGAGACATTTTAAAAATTTATAAAAGGAAACTTAACAGACTGCTCCAATGCCACCTACGATACATAGTGAGCAAAATTCTAACAATAATTATAATAATATAGCAATAAAGCCTTACCCAAGGGACAATAGATATTTGGTTGGGTTTATGTTAAAAAATCCACAAATAACTGAATGAACAAATATATGAAGGATAAAAGAAAGCTCATTTTTTTACCAGAGAATTCCACCCAATAAATGTTTTTAAAATGACGACAAGGGAATATGCCATTTGTCAAACTCTAAGTAACTGTTTCATTTCAAGCAAGAATCCTTAATGAGTGCTAACATTAATGGGTACATGTGATGAGAAATGGGATATTACATAACCTAAAAGTAACTCTCCCAATATGGTAGTTGACTACAAAGGAGATAACAGTGACATAGAGTGAAGGAACCTAGAAGATGTCACCTCGGTCAAGGAACCCAAGTTAACAGCTCCACTGATGGAACAAACCAGCTTCTGCCTCTCGCTGTGGTTCATTAAGAGGGACACGCCATGTCTGGGTATCCCTGTCAAAATGCACAACCTGAATTTTCAAATAGAAATGAATTCTTCAAAATCAAGGACACTTTGTTGGATGTCTGGTCAATAGTCCTCAAAAGATCATTAAAGACTAAAGTAAACTAAGGAGGCAGGATGCTGAGATGGGTTCTGGATAAGATAAAGACTATTAGTGTGATAATTGGACTTTTTAAAAATTATTTTTATTTATTTATTCATTTTAGAGGAAAGGGAGAGAGAGAGAGAGAAAGAGAGAGAGAGAGAGAGAGAAGTGGGGAGGAGCAGGAAGCTTCAACTCTCATATGTGCCTTGACCGGGCAAGCCCAGGGTTTTGAACCGGCAACCTCAGCATTCCAGGTCAATGCTTTATCCACTGCGCCACCACAGGTCAGGCCAATAATTGGACTTTTAAAAAAATTTTTATTGAATTTCTTTTGGTGAGATTGGTTAACAAGATTACATAGGTTTTCGGTGTACAATTCTATAATACATCGTCTGTATATCATATCATGTGTTCACCACCCCAAGTCAAGTCTCCTTCCATCACCATTTATAGAGGAGACAATACTAATGCATCAGTATTAATTTTCTATTTTTCCTTTTTTTTTTATTCATTATACTATGGCTATATAGGAAGTTAAATTTGAGAAATCTGGATGAAGATATATGACAGAGCTTTTCAACCTAAGACCTCTTGACATTATGGCGCGCTGCTGCTTTGTTTTGGGGGCTGCCTTGTGCATCACAGAATGTGTAACAGCACCCTTGGCCTCTACACAAAGGATAAGAGTAGCAACCCCCTCTTAGTTGTGCCTTCCAAAAATCTACCCAGACACTGCCTAGTATCCTCGGCGGAGAAGGCATAATATCTACCCCACCTGAGAACCACTAGTATAAGGGGGTTCTTTGTACTGTTTTTGAAACGTTTTTATAAGACTGAAATTATCTTAAAATGAACAGTTTTAAAAAACGTGTGAAAACCACTGGCACCATACGATTAACACACTGAGCACTAAATATGCAGGCATGCATCATTTTATTGTGCTTTAATCGACTGCGCCGCACAGATACAATGTTATTTACAAGATGAAGACAAGAGCCTGTACCAGCAAACGGGTCACACTTGCTTGGTTGTGGAGGTCGGGAACAAACCCACAATGTTACCCAGGTATGTCTGTGTTCGTTCTTTTTAAAATCTAGTGACTAGACCTCTGTGGAAGTTCATATGTAGTCCTAAATCCCACGTTTCAGTGAGGAGTTCAGCAGGTCCATTCAATTAATCACAGCCTTAATGAGGAGCTCTGTGAGTGCAAAAGCCACTGCATTGGGGCACGCCAGACTTACCATCGCAGCATCCAAACAGCATCTATCTCTGTGGCAGGTCAATTCTGTCTTTGCAATTTAATGCTCCTTATTCCTCCGGGCTTCTTCAGAATGCAAACCTTTTCTATTTGGGTTAATTTCACACTTAGACTCTCATCGAAACCTCATTATATTTTTTTTTCCAGGGATCAGCTCCGCTGAATGCTAGGTGTGATGATAAGAGGAAAATCTGTAATATTGTTTCACAGAACTTCAAAACAATGGGATCTGTAGGAAAAGGAAAGCAGAATATGGATCAAAACAGGTCATGTTACCCTTGAGTTTGACATTACAGAGTCAAGTTTTGGGCAGCCTGACCTCTCTACTCATAGTACAGTTGTCAGTTCTTCCATGACAAGGAAGAAGGCTGGTACTGTATTAATAACAGGGCTGAGCTTTGTGATACACAGTTGGTTCGGGAGAGAAAGAAAATCGAAGAAAGAGAAAGAGGAAGAGGTGAGAGAGGATCAGAGCACAGAAACACTGACTGAAAATGAAGGCAGAGGCAGACACAGAGATGTAGCCCTGGGGAAAAGCACGTAGAGGAGTGAGGAGGTTCCAGAACATAAACTGAATGCACAGGAACAAGAGAATGGGCTGTTTCTTATTCGGGGACAAGAGAGGGAGACAAAGACATAAAGAGAGAATGAAAGAGAAACAGGAAAGAACAAAAACAGAAAATGAGCAATGACAGAAAAGACAAATATACCCTGAGATACACTATATGACTTGAGAGTGTATCCAAGAAAACAAGAAATCTGAAAATGAACAATTATTAAAAAAAATATTTAAATAACTGGGATATCTTGTGAAAAGAAGGATAAGAACCAATGGGTTATATAACAGTCATCAAGTATTCACAGGAATTTCATTTGGAGACAAGGAAAATCGAATTAGTCTTTCTTCTTAATGGTTCTGGGGAATAATGGATGGGGGACGAATTATAAAGATACACACTTTCTAGAATTTGGATTATTCTCAACAATGAACTAACTGAGCTACGGCATGATTTCTTGAGTCCTGAGCCCTTGACAATTCTAGAAAAGGGCTTCGGGCTTTTTTTAGCAGGCACTAGAACTCAGGTCTCATATAATTCATTATCCGAACTGACATCATTGAAAGTAAAAGGAGCCTGACCTGTGGTGGTGCAGTGGATAAAGCATCGACCTGGAACGCTGAGGTTGCCGGTTCAAAATCCTGTACTTGTCTGGTCAAGGCACATATGGGAGTTGATGCTTTCTGCTCCTCTCCCTTTCTCTCTCTCTCTTACTCTCTATCCTCTCTAAAATGAATAAATAAAAACAAAAAGCAAACAACTTTAAAAAAAAGAAAGTAAAAGGAGGGTCATTTACAATTACTTCTGCACAGTAAATTATCATCAGAACTCCTCTGGACAAACTGAAATCAACACTACTGTAAAGAAGACTAACTGATCTCTCAGAATATTTTCAATGCTGTGGCTCCAAACAAATTTTTCCTTAGGAATGGTTATTTCACTGGTGCATTTCATTTGAATCTGGAGCAAAGACCAAGTCTCCCTCTGTAGTAGTATGAATAAAAACTAATACAATATGTAGAGGACAGTATAAATTAGTTTTTGGATATCAAGTTGCTAATTACTTAATTAATCCAAAGAAGGATAGTTGAATGTGCTTTATATGCCAACCATTGTTCTGAATATGGGGGAGTCGGTGATCACAGAGAGAGGATATTCTCGTTACATTATTTTCAAGGCAATGATCTTTTAAAACGTTCTAACTTTGGCATTAGGCTTTCCAACATCCTGTTCTAATTACATCCACATACACACAAGGCTTAAAAGGAGTGCAAAATAAGTATTATTAATTCCATTTTGGAGATGATTAAACTTAATTTTCAAGAGATTAAACACCTGCTTAGAAGCTCAGAAGGTGCGGAACAGAAGGGGTTTTTATAAATAGGTTTCCCTCCTCTTCCTCCAGTGTGATCTTTATTTGAGTAGTATCGCATCTTATAAAAATAAGCATGCCTCTTTAGAGAACTGTACTGATGAAAGTATAAGAATAAGATAGAATTTCTTATCAAATTACCTTTCATTTTTAAATAATAAAATAAATTTCTTTATCTCTAGAGCAAGCCGTTGAACTCCTGCATAAATGAACCCATTTCTAGTGCGGTCTAGGCAAAGATCAGACAGTTAAGCAAGTGGGATTTGAACCAGTGTTCTATTTACACTGACTGCTACCTACAGATGTATGTTTTTTATTTTTTTTAAAACAACAGAAATGTGTTTTCTCACAGTCCTGGAGGCCGGAAGTCCAAGGTCAAGGTGTAGGCAGGTCAGCCTCCTCTGAGATCTGAGAGGGAAGGTTGCTCTCTCCTTAGCTTGTAAATGACCATCTTCTCCTTGCTTTTCCTCTCATGGTCATCCTCCCATTCCCAGGCTTCTCTGGTGTCTCTTCCTCTCTTCATAAGGACAATATTGGATCAGAGCCTCACCATGCAGGGCTCATTTCAATTATAATGAACCTTATCACCAACTATCTACACAAGACAGAGTCTGTGATGCTTCGAAACACTCACAGTTGTTTGTACTTTTCAGTGAAGAGTAACCAGAAGGTAAAGGCACACTGAGTGCGGGAGAATGTCTACGAAATACTCAACCCGAGACCTCTGAGTAGGTTACTAAAAGCACGGGGCTCATGTGTCCAAACTTCGTGGTGCCCAGGAGGTGCTTACTAGAGGGTTATTTGCCTTCCTGACCTTCTTCTTCCTTCTCTCTGCTTTCTCATCCTGCCACATCCTGTTGATTTATGACCCGAACTCTGCAAGTTAGGATTAAAAAAAAAAAAAAATGAGTCTTTCTCTTTCTACACAGCATTCTGCCTTACCCATATCCTCTTCTTCAATTTAAATAGCTAAATATCCTTCAGCTGTTGTTTTCATATTTCCATGCCTACTTTCTAGACCTCTAAAGACCCTGATTGTCCACATCTGGATGCACACTGATTCGTCAATAACATAACAGGATGTAGTGCTATGGATCATGTTCAATTATATCTACTATTCAAGAATTCTTTGTATCCAGCCATTCTTAAACTTCCAAGTCTTCAGATCACCTACTATTCTAACTCCATAAGAGATGGAAATTTGCTCCATTTATTTTAATTTGTTTTGTAACAGCATTATTGCAGTAAAATCTATATACAAAGATCTGCATATGTTTAATGTGTACCGTCTGATGAGTTTGGACACATGTATACATCAGTGACACCATCACCACAGCAAGGTAAGAGGCACATCCACATTTCCCAGTGTATTCTTCTGTCCGTCTGATGTTGCCCTTAACATGACATTTATCCTCTTAATATACAGAGGCACCTTGAGATACGAACAGACCAATTTTTTAAGGTACGAGCCGCAACTCGGTCCGTATTTTTGTTCGAGATCCGAGAAAAATTCCGAGATACGAGTCGTGATTTGGGAAGGTGCCACTAGTTGGCGCGTTGGCGCACGGGTACAGTATCGGCAGTTTGATATACGAGTTGACTGACTTACGAGCCCGGTTACGGAATGAATTAAATTCATATTTCAAGGTACCATTGTAATTTAAAGTGCACCTTTTAATAGCCTGGCTGATAGAGCATATGGCTATAAACTTTTCCTTTCTCTTTAAATCTGTTCTAGATGTCTTTAATATTTTTTATATTACACCTTTTATAATTGCCTTGAAAATGATGCTATTTATTTGTGAGAAAGGCTTATGGAATCAAGAAAGACAGCATAGTGCAATGAAGAAATGATCAGGTTTGAGCCCAGAAAGCCTTAATTCAATGGTAGTCCTTTTATTTTTGGAGGGAACTATCTTTAATAAATCATTTAGGCATTCTGAGTGACAGTGTCACTACCTGTAAATTATGATAATGATATCGATTGCTTCACAATATAGTTGGTCATAGTGATCAGTATTATTCAATTATCAAAATATAATTAAATTTATTTTATAATCGCTCCTTAAACAGCGGAGGTTGAAATCCCTAACATTGTTATTCTGGCTGTTGGAAGAGTTCCTTATTTTCTGCTGACCGGCTATTTCAATTGGGTCCTCAAACTTGTGTGGGAATCAAATCTGATTGTTTCCCAAATGTGAAGTTCCCTTGAGAATAAAAATAACGAGAAATAATTTTGGTGTTTTGTTTGCAGCTGTAGCATTTAGAAATGTAATATATCAAATATGTTCAAGTGAATCAATATCCCTTCCATGTGACTTGAGTATAAATCAAAATTTAGAGTCCAAATATGGCATACTGTGAGCAAAGCAAGTGAACAAAAGAAAGAAGAATTAGAGAAACAAACATTTCTAGATCAGAAAGCCTGGCCATTAATTTTTATAAAAGGGTGGAAAAGAACAGAGCCAGAAAGCCTGTGCTTGCAAATGATAACTTGCTTTTCTCTAGAAATTTAGTACGCCAGTGAATTCCATGAAATTACAGTAAATTTTGTTCCTAGTAGTTATGAGTACAACCATAACAAGTAAATATACTGAAGTTTATTCAGTTATATATTACCTTGCAACACAAAGGGCTAAGAAAAATTATTAATAAAGTCTCCATATTATGCAAGTGGGAGGCGAGGGTAACCTGTCCAGGGTCAGACAGCTGGTTGGCAGCAAAGCTTCAAGGATCAGCTACCTGCAGATGCCCCCCAAACTCAGAGGTCAAGTCCACGTCTCTCTCCTGATGACAGTTACATCAACTGTTTCCTCGTAGGCTTACCCGATTGGTCAAATAAAGACCCGGGATGCCCAGCTAAATAGAAATACGGGTTAAAAAATTATTATTATTATTATTATCTATGTTAAGTTTGTTTCATGAAGCATTTTTTACACATTTATATTAAAATTGACCAATGTTTATCAGAAATTCAAATGTGTCTTGGTTTCCTGTATTTTTTCTGACAAACTTAGACAATAGCAATTCCCATCTGGGTAAAACAAGGGCACCCCTTTAGCAACATGCTCAAAACCAAACTTGTTATCTTCATCTTCAAACTCAGCCTCCCTTCATGTCCTTGTTTCTAATGAGTGACCTCACTGCCACCCAGTTTGCCAAAACAGAACCCTGGCATCACTTTTGATTTCTCTCTTTCTCGCCAACACCTTCCCTACTCAAACATCATCACTTCTTAAACATCTCAGGTACCATCATCGCTCGGTTCTCATCATCCTTGCTTAGTTCAGCTCTTACTTATCTGCTCTGGTTATGAAGTGCCTGCTTAATTGATTTATCTGACTCTATTTTACTTTTGTAATCTACTCATGACTTTATAACTATAAAGAGGAGGAGGATAACATTACAAATCTGATGACCTCTGTATCTTGCTTGTAGCCTTTGAAGACCACTCAGGGTTTTTTTATTATTGTTATTATTATTATTATTAATTTAAATGGGGAGACATTGATAAATCAGGATACATATGTTCAGAGAAAACATCTCCAAGTTATTTTGACATTTGATTATGTTGTATACCCATCACCCAAAGTCAAATTGTTTTTCATCACCTTCTATCTGGTTTTCTTTGTGCCCCTCCCCTGCCTCCATCCCTTCCCTTTCCTTCCTCCCCCCATCCCCCAGTAACCACCACACTCTTGTCCGTGTCTCTGAGTCTCATTTTTATGTCCCACCTATGCATGGAATCATATAGTTCTTGGTTTTTTCTGATTTACTTATTTCACTCAGTATAATGTTATCGAGGTCCATCCATGTTGTTGTAAATGATCCGATGTCATAATTTTTTATAGCGGAGTAGTATTCCATAGTATATATGTACCACATCTTCTTTATCCAGTCAGCTGTTGAAGGGCTTTTTGGTTATTTCCATGTCTTGGCCACTGTGAAAATGCTACAATGAACATGGGGCTGCATGTGTCTTTACGTACCAGTATTTTTGAGTTTTGGGGGTATATACCCAGATTTGGTAACTGAAGCTGCATGAGACCTTAGCCATAGCCATTTGTCTATAGATTGTATTGTCTACTTAGGTCTCCATGCCAACAACTCCATACTGGCAACAGAGATTGATGGGTTGCAGAGACTGAAATATTTACCATATGGCTCTTTATATAAAATGTTTGATGACCTCTACTTTAGATACACCAAATTATTTATAATGCTTTGGAACTCTATGATCTAGCTCAATACAAAGGCAAAGTTGACAATCACACCCCAAAATGTTCTTTTCACATAAACCACTACAATTCCCCTAAAAAAACACAAACGACACTCTTCCTTTAGACTTAAACAAAAACATTTCTTCTTCTAGTAAACCTCCTGGTCTGTCTGGGCTGCTTTGGGGTCTCCTCCTCTGGGTTCCCCTGGACAATTCCTCTCGACCTCTCTGCTCTACTTATGACACATGGTAAGGACATAATTTTTGCTATCAAGACCATAAGCTTTTGCCTCAGTTCCTGCTCTCATCTCAGTGCCTAGCACAGGTGTTCATTTTTATTTTTATGGTTAATTTTAATCAATGAAGTAGCAGAAGCCTGAATCCAGATGTGCAGATGCCCAGTCCAGGGATAGTTCCATTCTTCCAAGTTTCCTCAGCTCTCCTGTGTCAATAGCTTGGTTTTAGGCATTGGGGCATCTCTAAATATGCTCCTTATCATCACTGGAGGTTGAAAATCCGTTTCTGCAGCTATGAATTTTGACCAGTAGGTTAGACTAACTCTCTGTATAGACCATATCCAGGATTAGGAGCCAAATAAAAGTGTACTTCGAGATTCACATTACAAACATCAAAATAATTCAGCAGAAGGTGCAAAGTCAAGAAAAATATTAAAAGAAACCCTTTGCAGCTGCCTGAAAATATTTGCTAGGTACGGAATTACTTTTCTATCTTTATTTTGTTTCTCTTTGTTCTATTTTTTTTTCTTTCTTGCTGTTTTTTTTTCCTTCTGTGTTTCCGTTGATTCACTTGGTGCTGCATAGAGTGGAAGCAGGTTGTCAGCATATGTTTATTAATCATCAACGTTACACTGTGTCAATGAAAGACTCAGAGAAACCTGGTTTTCCTAAAGGGAAGGGAGGGACACTGTTATTCTCATCTCAAGAGATGCTATCTAACCTTTTATACCATATTAATACATACATTTAAAACTGAGAAGTCAGCTGGATAGAAGGACTAGACAAAAATTTTACGATTAAAAATTGAGAAGAAGGGGAATGGGAGATAGGAAGAGTTGGGACAGAAACAGCTCTTACTAAAGCAATATTTGGAAGGCAATGCGCTTTTATGTAACAACCACTTTAAGAATTAAATACATAGCCTAACCAGGCGGTGGCGCAGTGGATAGAGCGTCGGACTGGGATGCGAAAGACCCAGGTTTGAGACCCTGAGCTCGCCAGCTTGAGCGCGGGCCCATCTGGCTTGAGCAAAAAAGCTCATCAGCTTGGACCCAAGGTCGCTGGCTCAGCAAGGGGTTGCTCGGTCTGCTGAAGGCCCACGGTCAAGGCACATGTGAGAAGGCAATCAGTGAACAACTAAGGTGTTGCGACGGCAACGAAAAACTAATGATTGATGCTTCTCACCTCTCTCCGTTCCTGTCTGTCTGTCCCTATCTATCCCTCTCTCTGACTCTCTCTCTCTGTCCCTGAAAAAAAAAAGAATTAAATACATAAATTGTCTATAGAAGCTAATCTTAGAGAGTAAGATCAGTAATGGGAAGTGTAAATTAGAAAACTGATACTTTCCATTGTAAGGCCTTTTATATATATATATTTTTTTTATGTCAGGCACCATTTCATATTTAAAAGTGATAATTTTTTAACATGTATTTTCTCCCTAGCTTCTATCTCTGAAATAGCATTTGTTAATATTTTCATCCTTTCTTCATGGACACATATTTCACCTGTCCTTATTAAACTCTAAGTCCCAGGTTGCTCCCCAAAAGCCAGGCACTGCACTTCCTGTTTTACTGACTTTCAGCTCAGTATTTGCACGTGGCTTTGTGTCTCCCAGGGCAGCGTTCCCACGCAGTCGCCCGAGGTCTCCGGTGGGATGCGGCCCCAGCTGGCCTCGTAACTGTTCACGCGCACTCACTGTGAGGAGACCTTTCTCTTTCCTGCTTGCCTCTCTCGTGTCTTCCTGTAGCAACCTCTGACCTCTCTCAGAATAGACAATTGCACTCAAAGCCTGTATCAGGATCTGCTTCACGGTAGACATAGCCATCACTGAAAACGCACGTAGGGTTGCAGATCGTGGGAACCAGGTCCCGGCATTCGATTGCGAAATGGTCAAGCGGACACCTGGCGTCGCAGTGTACGGTGAGCCAGGCTCACAGACTGGAAAGCATGAGACACGGTGATGGGGTAGATATAGCTGGGAGATGCACTGGCTTGTAGGACAATGGGCAACTTACGGGGTCTGGCTGATAACACCGACCACAGAGCTCTGAAAGAGGAAAATATTAGTCTCAGTTTAGCCGGCGATGCGCCCAGGGAATATTGTAAAATGCAGTAAACCTCCAGGGAAATGTCTTACAAAACTCTCAGCTTCACCTGAGGGTAGACTATGCCCACCATCAGGTTCAAGCTTTGACCATAAAGGTTTCAGAGTTAGGATGAAGCCTCAGTCCGCAGCTCCATCCAGTTTTCTCCGGTAAAGTTACTTGTGTGACAAGAAACTACTAGAATTATAGGGTCTGGGATGGGAAAGTGCGGCCGATGTGTTTGAGAAACGTGAATCCTAGGATTTCCTAGGCTGTAGCGTGCCTTCCTCTATGTACCAAACAAGGGCGATCTTTCATTGCTTGAAGACCACGCCATGGCTATGTTCAAACGAAATGCCAACCGACATGATACTTGCCCTTCTCAAGGGCTGCTCCTCCCTTACTGCTCTAAAGCAACATTTAGTGCTGGCATGACCCAAGAATGCAACAGCCCCTCCTGAAAGCGCATAGGCCGTCCACACTATCGGGAAGCAGTAGAGCGTGCCTGGGGATAGATCTGGAAGGCACAGTGGCATATATGGAGGGACCGGGGAGAAGTTACTGATGGGGAGACGCTGGACAGAGGTTTAGGATTTAATGCACTGGAAGGGTGCCTTAAGAGAACCCTCAGACACTTTTTCAGTCTTTGAGGCTTTCTTGGTGATGCATTTCAAGTGGCACCATAGATTACACAGCTCATGACAGTCTTATTTTTATTCTTTAATTAAAAAAGATATTAAAAATAGGCAACAGAAATCTGATGTCTATGGACCCACTGGACAATCACTTTTCATCATCCAGTTTCCAGACCTAAGCCTATTGCTGGACTCTAGAGTCTAGATTAAAGACAGATTATATTTGTTTAAGGAAGGACACTTTAACGGGATAGCAATAATACATAATACCTGTGGCTTCCCCAAACACACACAGCTATTTATAAAAGTGACTCCTCATTGAGAAATAAAAGAAATATCCAGATGTTGAGGGGGTTATTGGATACAGGATCTGAAATACCGTGGGTAACAAAGGAATGAGGATAGTGTGCTCCCTCCTGGGGCTGTGTCCCCAATATACCTCAGCGCTGTTTCTGAGTACATACTCACTAGGTCATTTCCCCAGCCATTGAGAGCGTAGTTCATATGGGTGTAATCAGCAGCTGGCAGAACCACCATTTTGTTTCCCCGCCTATAGAGGAAGAACTGCATATTATTCCATAAAGAGACATGTGAAAGCCCTTGAAACTGCCTGTGTCCCCATTCGCAGTAAATCATGGACAGTAGTCCCGCCTGGATAAAGCAGCAGCAACACAGCCATCATCCAAAACTTGGAAGAAATAACACTGGCAGGCCTCGTCACACCCCTGCTCAAGTCACTGCTATGACACATAAAAAAAAAAATCGATGGATCTTTATAGATGGAGGCAATCTTTCATAACCATAACAAAGTGGTAGCCCCAGTAATAGCTTCTCTGTTTTCCGTGGTGGGGTTGTTATCATTTCTAGACGAAATCACCATTCCCTGCTCTCTCTTGGTTTCACAGCTATTGATCTGGGAACACTGTGTTCTTCAGGGCCTATCGGGAAGAAGAACCAGATGTGATTAGTCAAAGAGACATTTTCACTTGGAAAGACATCAGGACACCCTCACCGTCTTGTCCCCGGGCTGTGTTTCTCTCCTGCTCTGTCTCTGTATAGATGGAAGGGACCTTGGCCATCTGGGACACGTGATTGTGCATTGCACTATTCCACTGTTCCCGAGTTCAGCAAACTTCCACGGTCATATGGGAAATATTTTAAGCTTATAGACCATACAGCCTCTGCCACAACTACTAAACTCTGCCACTGAGAAGTCTAAACATTAAGTAAATTATGGGTGTGACAGTATCCTGGTAAAACTTTATGAATGAAAACAGATGACAGAACACGTCTGGCCAGGGGACTGAAGTTTCTCTAGCTGTGCACTATTCTGATGACAGCATGTTAACTGGACTTGGTGACCATGACATGGCAAGCACTCTGGAAATGTTACAAAAGGCACGTAAGCATCAGAGAATAGGGTATTAAACCTCGTAAAAGCTATGGGGACCCGACATATCTATGATGTTTTTAAAGGTCTGAAAGATTGGGTAATATTGAGACATTTCTTCCTGAACACATTTCCGTTTATTTTACCTTGTGTTAGCTACCCCTTAAGAGACTGGGGCAGTACTTACGATGGTTATCTTGAGTTTTAAAGACAGCATGTACCTGGTTTACCAAGATATCTCTGACTCATTTACTAGGTGACTCATTAGGCTGCCAGTTTTGAGTGAGATTAGAATAATAGAGCTTTGTGCAGTAAGTTCAGGATGTGGTTCAAATGGGTGCATTCAAGGAGGTCAGGGCACTGCGTGTTCTCCACAGCAGTCCACGCCTGCTGCTTCTCCAGCAAGTCTCTGAACCTGGGCTGGGTTCTTTGCATCAAAGCGCTGTTCACTTTGGGAAAGTTGCTGAAACTCAGAAGAAACTCTGTAATAGACCATGAGGCATTTAGTGAGTAGCAATGGGTTTACTCATATGTGAGCTTGTATGTGGTACCCTTTAAATACTGTAGTGAGTCCATTATAAGTGAAGTATTATCATGAGGGCACAGCGTAAATTCACCATATAATGGAAACGGTACTTTGGAAGTCAGGCATAAGCAGGTCAGGAGGGTATATGTAATTTATACAAATGAGTGGCCCAGATCCTATGTCACTGAACTCTCATGACCAATGCCTCTTTTCAGCTCGTTCCTGTGGCCCTATTGAGTGTTCACTATAATCAGCTAATGTTAGAGGAATCTAAAAACTGGTTCAAAAGTGGGTCAACTCCATATGTTGGTATGAACAAAAAGTAGAGAATTCCTTCAGTCTGAGCCCAATCATGGATATCCATGAATTACAGCGGTCATTATTATTCTTCCTCAGTGAACAGATCTTTAGCAGTGTACCTCTTAATCAACTTGATGGGAAAAGTGGTCACAGGTAGGAAAGATACAAAGATACCTGGTATATGACTCAGCCTAAGAAAGACTGTAAGTCTATAATGAAAAAAAGAAAGTCAAGAAGATGTTTAAGGAAAATCCTATAGAATTGAGTCCCAAGTGTATGGATATTTTTGTATCAAGTCAACACCAGCTAGGAAGATTACTTACCTCAGCAAAAACCCTGAACAATCAGATAAACAGGGTGAACTCATCTCATTCAGGGTAAGTAGCCAGCCCCTCTTTATTGCGGTCTCACAACCGCACACCTTGCCTACCGATGGTGGTCAGAATGGATGCTATTTAGAAGTATGACTTCGAGGACTTTGTGCAGCCAATGTCGAAGCTACCATTAGCAAAGTCAGAAAAATGATTGCCTGCAATGGGAAAATATAATAAGATGATCAGTCTGCTGCATCAGGACAGATTACATAAGAAATCTATCACCTGCATGGGTCAGCAACCTGTCCTTACAACAATTAATAGAGTTTCTGGATATGGAGACGGCTATCGCTGAAGATGGCGTTGTGCCACCCATCCTGTCTGCACTCAGCGTTCCTGTGTGTAACTGACTTGGTGACTGCTTCTTACAGGAACCTGGGAATTTTTGTCCAAGAGTTCCATCAGGCCACTCGAACAGACTTGGCTCCCACAGGAGCGACTGGAGATAGCAATGAATTAGCAATGTAGAAGCAACATGTAACTGGTAATTTGCAGAAATTGGGTGCTTAAAAGCTTGAGCTTCGCCTGACCATGCGGTGGCTCAGTGGATAGAGTGTCGAACTGGGATACGGAGGACCCAGGTTCAAGACCCCAAGGTCGCCAGCTTGAGCGCAGGCTCATATGGTGTGAGCAAAGCTCACCAGCTTGGACCCAAGGGCACTGGCTTGAGCAAGGGGTTACTTAGTCTGCTGAAAACCTGCAGTCAAGGCACATATGAGAAAGTAATGAATGAACGACTAAGGTGTCACAACGAAAAAGTGATGATTGATGCTTCTCATCTCTCTCCATTCCTATCTGTCTGTCCCTATCTATCCTTCTCTCTGACTGACTCTCTCTGTCCCTGTAAAATTAAATAAATAAATAAATAAGTAGATAAATAAATAAATAAATAAATAAATAAATAAAAGCTTGAGCTTCCTTGCTCCTTGGGGAGGGGAGCAGATTCTTAGGTTTGCTCTTTGCAATTCTGCTGAGGATTCTAGCAAGGTCTCGAGGCCCATTGACTCCCAGTGGCAACGGGCAACTGGCATGTGTTTTATTGAGCTGCTTCCCTGCCCTCCTTTACTTCACTCCCTTCACCCCATTATTTCTGGGATCTCATGACGAATAAAACTCTTGCATTCAAATATTTGTCTCAGTTTCTTCTCAAAAACTCCAATCTTTCCATATTTGGATTTAGAAAATTATCCATAAAACTGAACTATTTAATTGCATCTGTAGAATTTCTTTTAAAACATCTATTATTCATTCACTGAATAAAAGAGGCATCAATTATTCATTCATTAGACAACGATTTATTGGGAAAGTTTTACGTATATATCTCTGATCTTGAGCAATGCACAGACTCGTGTCTTGAGAGACATTAAATAAAATTAAAATGCAGTAAAATAAGTCTTTAAATGGTATTGTGGAGCACACAGCAACGTGTAAGGGAGAGAGAGAAAGAGACAGAGAGAGAGAGAGAAAGAGAGAGAGACTTATTTCTGCACAAGCCAGAGAAGATTAGGGCAGACATCACAGTTCAGGCCGTGAGAGGTTGTGTGGATAAGCAGGGTGAGAGGTGGCTTCAGCTCTGAGAGCTGATGGGTAGGCAAGGTAGGGAGGGGCACTACATGTCAGAAGGAGGGTAAAAATGTGCATAAAGGTGTCTTTCAGGGAAACAAAGAGACATCATCCTCGCTGTTCTTTGCATTTACTTATTTCTTTAGAGAAAGAGAGGAAATATCGAAGAATTTATTATTTTGATACTCAACTTTCTGTTTTTGAATTATGCTCAGTCAACATTTTTTTACCAGAAGATCTATGAGTTTTGAAGCTGAAGCAATGAATATACTTTTGCACCTGTTAGACTATTTCTTTTTAAATAATAATAAAAGTTTCATAAGGTGGGAATGAGACTAGAAAGAGACATGCTCCAAATGGCAAATGCATATTGGCAACTCTTAAATCTCAACGACATCTTCTAATTCTAAGTTCTAAGTAACGGCCCACTTCGATCATGCCTGCTAAAATGCCATTGCGTGCATTGTGTTGAATAGACGTGTGTGTGTGTGTGTGTGTGTGTATGTGTGTGTGTGTGTGTGTGTGTGTTGGTGAGGGTGATGATGAAAAGGGTTCTTAAAGTTATGTTCTTCTCTGCCTAGAACCAGAAATTCCCCTCAGTCCTTATGGCACTGCAGGGAATGAGGGGGCAGATTAGACCCTTCCCCTCTCTCTGCCACCCCTCACTCACTGCTCCCTGGCCACGGAGGGAGGCACTGGCACAGTGAAGGCTGACGACGTTACTGATCAAAGTTAAAGGGAGTAGAGTGTGCTCCTGCCCCTTTGTCTTTCTTTGAAAGGACATACCCATGAATTCAGCACATTTCCCCTCTGCTGCTATGGTAGACTAAGCTTCCTGCAGCCTTCTCGAATGTCCACCTGGAACGGGGCTCAACCCACAGGAGAGGTGATAGTTCTTGTTCTGACTTCAACTCCAGGCTGCATTTTCTGATTGCTATCTATAAAAAATAAAGGTGATTATGTATGTTCCTGTCCACTCAGCCCCCCGCTGTGTCAGGTGGTCCATAATCTAGTGGGCAGGAAGGTGGGATTGTTAGATTCCTCCCAAGTAAATGAGTGTCATAAGATCACATGGTTATGCTTAACACAGTGCACACTGTAGCATGCCAGAGCTGAAAAGGTTAGTAGGGGACATGCAATGAACATCTCCAAAGCTAGGAAACTCAGCTTTTCCCAGTTTAAGTAATTGTCTAAGGTCATAGATTCAGTCGAGGAGAAAACTGACGTCCATTGATATTCAGCTGAAGATGTTTTTCACATAATCTGACCACCTTTTAATAAATATATACTTAATAAGTGAATGAAAAAAGCATCCCCATTATGCAGCAAAGCATAGGCTGATGTAAAGAATACTGCATGAATACATTAGACTTTAAGGGGATAGAGCACTTTAGAATTAAGTTCAAACTTGATTTCCAGATGCTCAAGGTCAGGAGCATTATACCGCATACCTAAAGGATAGAGGAGAGTAAGCAGACTTACAAAGAGGCAGCAAACAGCGCAGGATTTCATCGAAAGGCTCCTAGCGTGTGGGAGGAAACAGGCACGCGGATGCACCACTACCTACCCCACCTGCTCTGTGACATCCGCGGCTGCAGTTTCGGGGGCAGCGTCGGGCAGACACACGTGAGTGGGCAGCGGTGTCTCTCAGAGGATCTGACTTGGGTGAAATAGAAAGAAGCCAAGGAATGTTGCACCTGTAAAATTCAATTTTTTTGCTGGGGTGGGAAGGTACGTGGGAAAAGGGAAAGCACAGGAATCCATGTGCCGACGAAGGCTGGGCGAGGAGAGGAGTGGGAGGGACGTGGGGCTGCCGCATTAGGGCGAGAGGAAGAGATGACCCCTGGAAGCTCACACGTGAGCGGCTGCTCCAAAGGGCATGACTTGGAGAAAATAAGGTGTCTGAGTAAGGCGCAGATTAATGATGTCTCATCTTGCCTTTAAAATCTGCGTTAGATCTTCTGTATGGGCAGAGTCCAGTCCAGCTTCCCAGGACAGCCAATGTTGAGGCCTGTCAATTTCCCAACAAGGTACAGGGCTCTAGTCCCAAGAAAGCTTCTCCTTATCCATCTATTTTCCCTTCTTCTCTCCATTACCTCTCTCGGACACGTCAGCATAGTTTTCTTATGAATGCTGCTTGTCTCTCGTCCATTTCCCACGGACTCAGTCTACTTAATATTTATCACACACTGAAAATGTCACCTCATTCATGAGCTCTTCCTACAGCATACTGGAGTTTTCTTCTCTGAGCTGCTCTAACAACTACTTATAACTTCCTTTTAATTACCACATACCTGATTCTACCTCATTTTAGAGTTTGTGTGTGTGTGTTACAGACAGATAAAAGGGAGGAGGATGACAGACTATCTGGTTCTTAGAAAGAGCAACGTTAACAGTGAAATTCACGTGTCCCTTTTTCACTCCTACGAGCTATACAATTACACACACTACCTCATTTGGCGTCTCCTCATGACCCAGATAAGCTCGAGTTAATATCATTTTCAAAGATAGAAACAGCCTCTCTCAAATGAGCCAAATTGTTGGTTCAAAGATAGAATTCTTTTTCATCAGGATTCAAGTCCAAACCTCTGATTCCGATACTCTAAAAGAGTCTGCCTTCCCCCAAATTAAAAAAAAAAAAAAAATCATCCTACCAAAAATATTTCAGACTCCTTCCCCTTTATTGATCAGATGGGACGACTTGGTAAGCTCAGAATTATATATTTTTCCAAAATGTAAAGGACTAGACTACTCTCTAATTCAAAAAGGTTAAGAGTCTTAATAATAACTGTTTTCATTCCATGAGGATCTATCTTGTGCATCATTTTTCTAAGTGCCATTCATATTCCCACTTGACAGATAAAAAAACGAGACACAGGGAGGCTAAGTAACTTGTTCATAGTTTCAAAGACAATAGAAAACAGATTCCCAACTCCAACCAAGTTTCTAACTCTAAACAAATGTTAATTTCACTACACTGCACAGCCGGGAGAGAAGGTAAAGAAAACACAAAAAGCGAGCCAGCAAGAAAGAGCTGAGAAAAGAATGTAGCAAGTATTTATTACAAACACCAGCTTCTCAAGTTTCTAACATCTGCAGAGTCTCAGGGACGACAGTCCTTCCTAGAGGTGACAGCGGTCCTGAGAGCACCTCAGGACAGTGTTCAGGAAGCAGGAGGACTGTTTAGAACAGCACTCCGCAGACAGAACATCTATGACTTTCCAATCGGAAGCAAAAACAATTCTTCCGAGAGTGCCAGCCGAAACATGGATGGCGAAACATGGACGGCGACATCGATCTCACTGAGGTCCTTCCCTAGGTAGATCTTATCATTTCTATGTCACCCTTCTTGTTGGGATATCTAGGGTTCTTCTCAAGTTCATTGCTGTTCAATAACAAACTACACTGTAACCACAGATACATTAGTAAATGTGTTTCGGGACCATGTCATTCTTTCAGGGGGTATATGAGGAAACCGTCTCTGTCTGGTTGATTTACAAAATGCAGATGGCTAGAAATACTTACATTGTTATTGATGTCTTCTAACGTCTCTTCCAGTACCCTCAAAAAGAGTGGCATAATTCTTTAAGACACAATATTACACTTAGGAATTGCTCTAGAAGATCATCAATCTTTTGTGCGAGACTCTTGAGCGCTCAGCTAGTGTTAAATAAACCATAACCAGGAATGAAATTCAAAATACTTTGAGTGATTTCTGCAAAATGCTCTCCATTTGCCAATTACGTCTCACCATATTTCATTTTATCAGTTATTCATTATTCTTGGCTAAAAATACAGTTATGACAAATAGTGTATCTCAGAGGAAGTTTCATGATTTTCCAAAGAAATACGATCAATATGTTTCAGCCAAGCCATTGCTTATATTTTGCACTTGTTGAAAATAATATTGTGAGTGATGATAATGGTGACTTTATTTGCGGCTGCTGATAAATTAAGCTTTTAGGAATATAAATATAACTAAAAGGAATATCATAACTAAATGGCATCGTTATCAAAAAGATATCTGCTAAATATAGAACAGGCTTTCACCAAGAAAAAAGGCTATCAATGAGGAAGAATTCTCTCTTTTTATATCATTTGGAATAAAAGAAATTAATTCATAATTTAATAGGCAAGAAGAGACACTTCATTCCCCACCTCCCACCTTCTAGAAATAGACTGAAGAGTATCCACAATTTTGAACTTTAAATCATCTACTTCTTTTTAAAAAAATAAATAGCATGACCTGTGGAGAAGAGGATGAACTGTTCTTCATATATTCTGGTCTGGGGTCTTTAAGGATGCTGTGTAGTGTAAGAAAAATTACTTAACCTCTCTGACTCTCAAGTTCTTAGATATTTTAAGCAGTGCATTAAACATCAAATAATATAATAACCTGGAATATTTTTTAAAAATATAAACAGCTCTTCAAATATAAAGAACCTCTCTTATTTTAATATATCTCCTAGAGAAAAAAAGCGGTTTAATAGTTCTAAAACAAGGTTAAAATTAAAATCATGTATTATTCATGTCCATAAGCTATAAAATTATATAAACACAAAAGCATTAATATAGTTTGTGCTCGAAAAGCCTACATTATGAATTAAATAGATTTATGAAATTAATTAACAGCAATTATATATCATCATAGATTACCTTTATAAGCAATCTGCTGTAACTAACCACAGGAGTTTGAGGTATTCAACAAAATTATAAAATTCATCTACACATCTTCCATTCTGCAGTGTCTGTGTGACACTTCCTGCAGCTTTTACGGCCTTTTAACCTACACGCCTCTGGAAGTCGCGTGCTGTCTTCCTCTTCTGCGGCCACGTCAGTCTCGGAGTGATCCCAGACCTTTGAGTACAGAGAGGAACAAGGAGTTTTCATTAGACTCTAAGCCAGTGGTCCTTAACCTTTTATGAGGTACCGAACCCACCCGTTTCATATGCGCATTCACCGAACCCTTCTTTAGTGATAAATAAAATATGACTTTTTTTCCAAATTCAAGACATAGGTATATGTTTTTTTACTGGTGCACAAAATGAGCCGTGCATGAACATCACCTTGCTCAAAGAACAAAACCAACAAAGTGCATGAACTCACAACAAATTACGGTATTACTTTATTCTGGCCTCCGCGGCAGAGGCTTCTCCGAACCCCTGAGACCGACTCATCGAACCCCTAGGGTTCGATAGAACCCAGGTTAAGAACTACTGCTCTAAGCCTTCAAAGCTTACCGGGAGAAGGTATGTGCTCCAAGGCAGAGGGCTGGGGGCCGTGACAAGGGCACGGGCGTGGTGAAAGGGACAGGACTGCCACCGGCCACCATGTGCGAACCACGAAGGTCGGAGAACCAGTCAGCCGAGTGGGGAGGGGGACTGGGAGAGGGGTCATGGCAGATCATTCTGGAAAGGGCGTGACGTGAGACCAGAGAGAGAGAGGATGTGACTGCTAGGCTTAGGAATCTTCCCTGTTGTCTTAAGTAGCGGGGGATGCTTAGAGCAAGGCGGTGACCTGGGACCTTCACTCAGGGATGGCAGGCAGGAAAGGTACATCAGCAAGTGTGCTGCTCTTTACCGTCTTCCTGGGCAGTGTGTTAAGCTCTCTGTGCTGCATACGTCAGCTGAGAGACAGATCCTCCTCCTTCCTGCTTTCCCTGCCGAGGTACTTATGTTCACAGTCACGTGGTCTAAAATAAGGAACAGGAGATTTAGGACCCCAGCTCTACAGACTATCAGCTGGGCAAAACCAGGAAACTTTCTCTTCTAATTCTGAACCTTGTTTTCTCTATTTGTCTGTTTGTTTCTAACCTAAAAAAAGGTAATAATAACAGCCCGGCCCTGCAGAGCTATTGTGAGAACTGGGGGCAAAATAAGAAACTCAGGTGGCTCTTAGTAGGCCCCCAGGGAGTGTGGCTTCACGCGGTCTGAGCTGCGGTCACTGGTCACCCTTGTGTATGGGCATGAGGGATGCTGATATGGTTTTAAAAGAAGGGAAGTGTGCGAAATAGTTTTCTGAGCATAAGGCCAGCGGCCATTGCTGTGGCCATGTAGGTTCTCATTGGAATTGGTCACACGGTAAAGGAACTGTGCAGCCAGAAGATGGTGGCCCATTCGGTTTATTCAAGTCTCGTGCCCTGGCCAGTTGGCTCAGCGGTAGAGCATCGGTCAGGTATGTGGAAGTCCCAGGTTCGATTCCCGGCTAGGGCACACAGGAGAAGTGCCCATCTGCTTCTCCACCCTTCCCCCTCTCCTTCCTCTCTATCTCTCTCTTCTTCTTCCACAGCCAAGGCTCCATTTGAGTAAAGTTGGCCCTGGGCGCTGAGGAAGGCTCCATGGCCTCTGCCTCAGGTGCTAGAATGGCTCTAGCAGCAACAGAGCAACAGCCCAGATGGGCAGAGCATCGCCCCCTGGTGGGCATGCCGGGTGGATCCCGGTCGGGCACATGCGGGAGCCCATCTGACTGCCTCCTCACTTCTAACTTCAGAAAAATACAAAAAATAAAAATAAGTAAAAATAAAGTCTCAGAGTGGCAGACGAGCCAACAGGCAGGGAAAACTGCTTCTCCAAACCCTGATTCAGTCTCCCGTTCCACAATCCGGACTCACCTTCTAGACTCCCCGGCCCCCACTAGCCTCAGCCCTACACTGCCAAACAGACCGGGCCAAAATCTTAGGGCTCCCAAGCCCCCCCCCCTCAGCACTGTCTCTCTTTCTCAGTCTCTCTGCTCTCTTCAGCAAAACAGGCTGGGGGAACAAACCCCTTCTCCAGCAATCAATAGTAAACAAGCAAACAACAGCCCCTCCCGCAATTTGCACTCTGCTGCCCTGAGGGCGAGCACCCACAGCCTTGCACAACACAAGCCAGCACACCTACACGCACTGGCTCACCCAGCACTGGGAGAGGAGAAAATGTGCTTATTCAGAACACGGGTCAGGGGCAAGGGGGTGTCTTTCGCTTAGAATAAAAGCATGGCTGAGAAAGTGGTCTCTTAGAATAAATATCCTGGAGGTTGGGCATTCACAGAGGGAACAAGATGCATGGGACGCTATGGGAGTGAGCAGGAGAACCTGGGAGAGAGGAGGGACAGGTCATTGGGGCTGGACGATGACCGTGAGGGTATGGGGTACCGTCAGCACAGCGGGGGCGAGGATGACCACCAGTAACGGGAGCCAGTGGTGGAGAAGAAGGCCATGAGCCAGATGCTAAAAGACAGTGGTTCAGGGACACGGACTGGGGAGCAGCTGATGGCAGCAATGAAGAAGAGGAGGGTCACGGGTGAGCATGTTAAATGGCACATGCTTATAAGGAAGCAGTTTTTTTTTTATATCTAGTCAGTGGAATGATTTGGAAGTGGCAGCAAGGAGCAAGGAGCAAGCTCATCTCACTACAGAAGCTAACCAAAGCCGGTGGAAAACAAAAGAAGGCTGTTTCTCTGTATTCTCACAACTCGCAGAGCTACTTCTGTGTGCACAGGATCTCATAAATGTTATGCGCGTTTACTTTGATAGATGGCTAAACAAAAAAGCATATACCCTGGTACAATTATATAGAATTACATCATTTCGGTAAAACCCTTTAGTGCGTTTCTGCTATAATGTGGGATGTTTGTTTTCACAGTATATATGATGTGCTGTTTCAATATTTATACACGGGTATATAAGTTGATTATATGCACCACATTTGTATAGTGCACCTAACATATTGACATGAATTACATGTGAGTATTTGTTCACATATATATTGCCTTTGTTCTCCTGATCCATTTTGTTTTATTAAAACCATATGCGGACAGTTCCACCAGGTGATATGGGACTCTGTTGATGCTTGGCTTTTAAAAGTGCATGTCCAGTGCCCTGGAGAAGACAGGTGGAGGGCTGCTCTGAGGGGGGCAAGGGGACACGAGAGAGGGTCACCCACGCTGCTCACAGCCTGCCCAGAGTGACAGCCTCCTGTCTTCACCGCTCGGACTCACGGTTCAAATACAGCAAAGCCTGGCCTTCTACCCAAACCCGAGTCTTCTTGCTTTAGAACAATTCTGTTACTTTTTCACCATAGCCAGTGACTAGCGTTCACAGGACTCCAGCATGGAAAACGAGAGGCAGTGCTGCGACAGGCCCCTCGGGGGAAATTGTTTTTCCTCTTGACAAAGTTGAGGCAGGTGGGAGAATAAGGACGGGGACGTGCTGTCTACGTTCTGCTGTCTAGTGTCAGTTGCAGGGTCTGCAGCCCCAAGGAGACCACGGCTGGGTCCTGCCCGGGGAGTACGCAGCACTCTAAAGGGGAAAGTCAGTCAAAAGGGTGAGTTTTGATATCAGGAATGAGGTTCAGACTTGAAATACTATTCAGAACAAATATAAGTTATTTTACACAATACCTTATATTACACTTATTCCCAATTGGTTGGAATTTTACTTCTCTCCAATTCTAATAAACTCCGTCAATTATCTATTAGTACTGGATACAGTCCGTTGTCCAAAATTAGAGGCAATGTGTTTTAGTTTATTTTTATTTACTAATTTTTGCGAGAGAGGAAGGAGAGAGAAAAACATCAATTTGTTGTTCCACTCGTGTATGCCCCTCATTGATTGATTCTTATATGTGCCCCAACCAAGAATCGAACTCACAATCTTGGCATACTCGGGAAACACTGTAACCGACTGAGCTACCCAACCAGGACAGAAGTAAAATGTTTTAAACAAACATGGCTAGGTTGGCAATTAGATAGGTAATAATATTTAGTCAGAACTCGTCATTCTGTGTTACGACCGAGGAGTATTCCATTGTGTACAGGAACCTTTTGTAGCAGCATGGATAGACCCGGACAGCATCAGGCTGAGTGAAGTAAGCCAGTAGAGAAAGACGGGTACCATATGATTTCACCGTCCAGCAAAATAGAAACCAAACCGACACATAGAGAGGACAGAACAGACTGAGCTGTCAGAGGGGAGTGGTGCTAAGGGACCGGGTGGAAAAGGTGACAGAATTAAGCAAAAGAAAAGAAAAGAAAAAGGAACCCTCATAGACCCAGACAACAGCCTAGCGATTCGATAAACAGTGATAGACGGAGACTTGACTTGGGGTGGTGAACACACAATACAGTATACAGGTGATGTATTGTAGAATTGTGCACCTGAAACCTATGTAATTTTATTAATCAGCGTCACTCCATCAAATTTGATTAAAAACATCATTTTACAGAAGAGTAAACTGGGGGAGGGGATGGAACGTGCATTCTCAAATACGTATATACACTAGTTATGGAAAAATTAAAAAAAAAAAGCAAACAAAATAAGCATGATGCCCAATGTGTAGCTGACGAGACAGGATGATGGATAGAGTATGTAAATTTTTTGTTTTCCTTCTGTTTGACCACAAGTCGTATTTTTTTTTTCTCCCGGAAGCTGATGGGAAGAAACTAAATGTAAATAATAATGCGTTCAGTCTGTGAAACCACCGAGGTCTGGGAAGCTGTCTCCAGGAGCCGAGGAAGAATAACACAGTGGAGCAGAGAATAGGGGCTTGCCAGAGAGTCTCACCTGTTGCCATACAGAGAGATGGGTTCCACAGCAGCTCTGGATTTCCAGGGACAGCGCATGTGCCCATCACATTTACATTGAGAGCAAGGCTGCAAAGTAGTGCAGAAAGGAAGGAGGGAGGGAGCAGGAAAAAGAAGCATTGTGACTCCTCCGTGTAAAGCAATGCTCTAAGTTATTGTATGTATGTACTAGTATATATGGCACATGGGTAAGTTCTTTTGATATCTTCTCTGTTCTATTTAAGCTCCGTATCATTACTGTTGGCCATCACTTCCACGGATCCAGCTGCTCTCCTAGTACAGATAGGTCCAGAAGAGATAGTTCCCTAAATATTAGACTTGGAAAAGCGCTTTGAAGTCTATCTACACCACTATTTCACAGAAAAAAACTTAAAGAGCTCTATATCCTGTCACTGGTCCAAAGTTCCATAGACAGTAGGGAGAGTTGAGGAGAAACTCACACAATTCAGAGCACAAGGTACAAATAAATCTAAGCCTTCATTTAGTCTGGCATATTTTCAAAGAGTCTTTTCCCCATTTAAAAAATTATTTTTATTTATTAATTTCGGAGGTAGAAGAAGTGAGAGAGAGAGAGAGAGAGAGAGAGAGAGAAAGTGGAACATCGACCTGTTCCTGTATATGCCCTGACTGGGGATCGAACTTGCAACCTCTGTGCTTCAGATAACTCAGTTGGTTGTGCTTTAACCAACTGAGTTATCTGGGCAAGGCAGGCTGTAAGGTTCTTTCACCCTCGAGTGGGTCACCTATCTAATGATGTCTACATTGTGCAGAATGCCAGAGATTCAGGAGTCTGGAAAAAAGAAAAAACATTGGCAGGTGGGTTTTAAGTCATAACATCATAAATTTTTCATGAAAAAACTGGTCTGTTAGGTTGGATTCTTGGAAAGTTTCGGGTCAGCAGAGAGGATGAGAGGCTTTTCTGTGTGTGGAAATGCTGCCGGCGAAGGAAGAGGCTCTTGTTCGCGAGACTTGATGCATACCTCGCCCCCTTCCTGACCCTCACCTGCACTCTGAGTCATCACCACATGCAGGCAGAGATGTTCTTTGGAGTCTCCTGAAATGTGAAAAAAATGCTGGCAATTTTCTAACCTTCAACTTCCTCTTCAAAATAGTCAATTGCATAGATCGCAAGACAGTTTTACGTTAAATGTGCTCAGCTTTACAAAGACCTAAGATCTTACCTAGTTCAGTTTGTAGAACGTAATACTTGTTTTATAAAAGAGCCTTTCTTTCTTCTCTTTCTCCTTCCTCACTCACTTGTCTGTTATTTATCATTGCCTTGTGTGTATGTGAGAGAGAGAGAGAGAAAGAGAGAGAGAGAGAGAGAAGGAAGGGAGAGAGATGAGAAGCATCAATTCTTTGTTTCAGCACCTTAATGGTTCATTGATTGCTTTCTCATATGTGCCTTGACCAGAGAGGGGGGGGTCAGCAGCAGAGAAAGTGACTCCTTGCTCAATCCAGTGACATTGGACTCAAGCCAGCAACCTTGGGCTTCAAGCCAATGACCTCTGGGCTCAAACCAGAGACCATATAGTAATGTTTATGATTCCACACTCAAGCCAGCAAACCCATACTCAAGCTGATGAGCCTTGCTCAAGCTGGATGAACTCGCACTCAAGCCGGCAACCTTGGGGTTTCAAAACTGGGTCCTCGGCATCCCAGTCCAACGCTCCATCCACTGCGCCACTGCCCAGTCAGGCTGTCATTGCATTCTTAATCTCGTAGTTGTTCCGACAGACATCTTCTTACCGTCTTATGTCAGAAGCCCCTTGAGGGCAAGAGTCCCACCATACTGATAGTTGGGTCATCAGCCATATTTCTCAACATTGTAGAGAAAAAGTCACATTTTGAGTGCTTTGAGGCAGCCTGACCCAAAAACCCCTAAAAACAGCCATTGCAGAACTCTGCAGGGTAAGCTGAAGTTGAATTCACATGTGTGTTATCTTCCTTACCAGGAAGACTCAGTTTCTCTCTTCAATCCTTTCAACAAACTGAATTGGGCCCACACAGGATGTCAAGGGTAGTAGTACCTCCAATAAGGTGATCGGTGACAGGCTATCATCACCGCTACGAGAGAGCCTCCTAGCCCACGTAAGCTGGTGCTCCATTGAATAAGTAGGATTGGACCCAGTCACGCTGACACTTAATAGCGCAACAGCCTTAACTTAGCAGAGACTATCTTGATAACATACTAAAAATGATTCATTTTGTGTCACATTATATAGTGTCCAAAGGGCAGTCTATGCCTCATTTCTTGGAATACAGGGCAAACATCACTGTTTCCATTTACTAAAGAGAGTGCTGCAGCTAATGACACTCAACCGTGCTCAAATCCCTCTGCTGTTAAGTGGCATCTGGGCGCATATCCCAGGTCCTTAAACTCTGATCAATGAAAGGGCGCGGCCTTTCTTCATACAGAGCAACTCGCCTCATTATATTTCTAACAGAGCACTCTCTGTTCAAACTCTCCCTTCTGGCCAGAAGAGTGCACCTGTTGAAGACAGTAGGGTTATCATACACAAAGAGTCTCGATCAATGAGTCACCTGGAATTTAAATTATCAAGAAATTGTGTGGGCAAGAAATTAACTGATCTTGTTAAGTCACTGGCTTTTGGAAGTTGTTGGTTAACAGAGCATAACTTGGTCTGTGTTAACTAATGAACTACATTAAATCGACTCTTTGGGAGTCGATTTAAGGATTTCATTGGATAAAAGATGAGAAATCGCTGGAAAAGGCTGAACATTAATGTGCTTTTAATCCTGCTACTTCTGTGAAATCAGTGGCAGTTTTAAACAAGCCTGGATCTTCAGTCACTGGGCAGCACTTATTTCTACAGGACATCTTACCAGGTGTATATGTCAAATTGTTGTTTCAATTTTAAGTCAGCGGAAAAGTCAAGGTCTTACACCAGAGGAAAATAGCTAAAATGAACTTTTTAGGTGCTTAATTAAGCTTCTAAATCCTCTCTGTAACCTCGGTGTACAATTTCCCAGCCCGGGGTCAAACACAGAACAGACATCAATGTATTTTTATTTCTAAGATGCCACGCTGTTCTCGGCTCCTGCTGTAAGCATCCTATTAGGATTAGTCATATATACCAATGTGTTCTAATCTGCATGTAGCAGGTTTAAAAGAGTTAAAATTGGTTCAGCGAAGGTTAAAAGTTCTTGTAACAAAAGATGTTTTTAGCCAGTGTTGATTCAATGGAGCTGTTTGAACTAGTTATGCACGTTGAGGTGGTGCGGATTGCTATCCAGAAGCGTCAGCTTCTCTAAAGCAAGAAATAACATATATTTTTCTTACACCCACCACTATAGAAAGTAGTTTGTTTGTAACACGTGAATATCAGCATAATTTAAATCTCACCTATACAACTTCAAAGAGAACCAAATTAATTAAAAGTTCACGTTAGGCCTTGGATGGTTGGCTCAGTGATAGAGCATTAGCCTAGTGTGTGGTTGTCCTGGGTTCGATTCCTGGTCAGGGCACACAGGAGAAATTCCCATCTGCTTCTCCATCTCTTCCCCTCTCAGCTCTTTCTCTCTCTCTCTCTCTCTCTCTCTCTCTCTCTCTCTCTCTCTTTTTCTTCCCTTCCTGTAACCATGGCTAAATTGGAGCAAGTTGACTCTGGGCACAGAGGATGGCTCCATTGCCTCCACCTCAGGCACTAAGAAGAGCTGGGTTGCTGAGCAACAGAGCAATGCCCCAGATGTAAATAGCATTGCCTCCTAGTGATCTTGGGCTCCATTGCCTCCACCTCAGGCACTAAGAAGAGCTGGGTTGCTGAGCAACAGAGCAATGCCCCAGATGTAAATAGCATTGCCTCCTAGTGATCTTGCTGGGTGGATCCCATTTGGGGAGCATGCAAGAGTCTATCTTTGCCTCTCTTCTTTTCACTAAAAAAAAAAGAGAGAGAGAGAAAATAGGTTATGTTAGAAAGCAATATTAAATGAGAGAAACAAAAAAATAATTCAGACTACATCAGAATAGAGACAATACTTTCAGAGCTATTATACAGTGTGTCCGTAAAGTCATGGTGCACTTTTAACCAGTTACAATGCAAAAGTGCACCATGACTTTACGGACACATTGTATATAATTCTTGCCCATAAACAGTAAGATAACTTTAGTGTTTAACATGAAAACTACTGTATTTTGTGTCTGTAAATTCTTTGTAACTTATTAATAATAACGTCACAAAATTTGATTTATTGAGATCCTACTATATTACTCAGATAATATGCTACTCCCACATAACGACCTAGCTCTAGAGACAAAAAGAAGTATTTGTGGGTGTTTGGATTCAGAAAAAAGGCCCTTCACAGGACAAGGAAGAAAGTGATGGGCCACAGATACTGCCCTATACTCAGTCCTTCTTTTCTTCTCCAACTAAACCAATGGCTCCAAAACCCTTGATTCATCTGAATAATTTAAAAATACATATTGCATGACAGCAGATAAATAAATAAATAAATAAATGTTAGGAAAAAAAAACACACAAAAACCTGAATTCTACAAATAGTTTTCATGTTTTATTAATCCGGTCAAAAATCTGAAGTCTGTATTTCTGTGTGTGTGTGTGTGTGTGTGTGTGTGTGTGTATTTTTCTGAAGTGAGAAGCGGGGAGGCAGAGACAGACTCCCACATGCACCCGATTGGGATCCACCCGGCATGCTCCACCCATCAGGGACGTTGCTCTGATGTGACTGGAGCCATTCTAGCACCTGAGGTGGAGGCCATGGAGTCTTCCTCAGTACCCAGGCCAATTCTGCTCCAATGGAGCCTTGACTGTGGGAGGGGAAGAGAGAGATAAAAAGGAGAAGGGAAGTATGGAGAAGCAGATGGGTGCTTCTGCTGTGTGCCCTGACCAGGAATTGAACCCTGGGACTTCCACACGCTGGGCCAATGCTCTACCACTGAGCAACCAGGCAGGGTCGAAGTATGCCTCTTACTATGCCAGTGAGAAGGTCACTCTGGGTTTCACTTTCCAAAAATCTAAACGAAAGAGGCGTCTTCCAGAGGGTGTCTCACCCAGTTCTAATACCCTTCTCTCCGGGAAAAGCAAACCCTGGAGTGGTTAACAGCAACTCAGAGTCCAAGGAAAGGCAACTGGGGAGCACGTGGGCCCTCCGCCCCAGTCCCTGTCTCCACTTCCTGTCCTCACCCCACCAACCCACCCCACGCATGGCACGCATAGACCTGTCAAACTGGTCCTCCAGACGAAGTACCACTAAAAATGTAATCCTTTTTATTGTCCTAAAAATATCTGTTTTCAATCACCTTGTATACTCAGGACAGATGCTGGTGTACGGGCTGGTTTGGAGGTTTGTACCGCTGAGTGCCAGAGCCAAGGACAGAGCTTTGACATCAATTAACAGCAGGACAAATCGGCAGGCCCCGTTGCTGGAAACAGCTCCCACTCTGACAGTGAAGCATGGCTGTCGAGAAGCAGCACCTGCAGTAACACTCTGTCATTTTCCTACATTGCTCTCAGACCCCTTAGCATCCCCGACACTTACGAAACACACAGACAAAACGCACACGTTCCTCCAGACCCAAATACACACCTGGGCTTACCCGGGCATGCTTACATACAGACACATCAAGGGGCTTGCATACAGGCATGCCATGCCTCTCTCCACCTACACACCCTAAAGCACTTAAGTTTGATCCCACGTGCAACCCTTCACAACTGCACGCATGCACATAATCACCCATCTGCAAACACACACGCACAATCATACAATTCAGCTATGCATGCAAACAAACCCAGGCGTGCCCTCTAATTGCCCACGGACTCGTGCACACGCCTACAAACCCAGCACTCACACGGCTGTGCACAGAGGTTAAAACAGATGATTTCTGAGACAGACGTACTCACATGGCTGAGCTCACACAGCGAGACACGTGCATGCGCTCACACAAACACAGGCGTGCATAAATACCCACACTCTTACCGCCCTCTGCAAGAATTGAAAGACAGCTTCTGAAGTCAAGTTGGAAGGTGCAGCTAGCTGCTTTGGCTCTGAACAGAGACGATAAAAGCAAGAGAGTCAAAGGAGTGCTTCCCATGCCTTCTGGTTTTAATATATTTAGCTGGAAACAGCTTTATCTGCCACATTTCTCTCTATATATACTTTTTCTCTTTTTTTTTCTCCATTCAGGGTGCTTGAGTTATGTTTACATAAGAGGTCTTGGAACATTTAATCCTATTAATATTTCTTCAATGTGAAAAGATGCCGCCAGCCGCGGTCGATTTTTAGCTGTTCTTTGACACCATGTACTTGGCGGAAAACCCTCCGCGGTTATTCGGTCTTGACACGTTTCCCCACAAATTGCGTCTGTTTCCTTGCAATCCCTGCGATGGCCTCTAGAAGTTTTCCGATTGCCGGCTAGAAAAAACAGGCTGTGGTCCAAGTCGCGGTACCTTTTGTGCCTTTGGGGTGTTTGAGGAGGTCCACAGCTTCACTGTGGGCGGGGCCACCTGGAGCAGAACTGACAGAGTAACATAGTGGCTTCATTTATTCAGGCCCGAGCCTTCCTCCTGGAGGCCAGGTGGGCAGGAATTCAGCGGGCAGTGGAGCGAGGCGGAGGAAGTCACGGGAGCCTGGGCAGGGCTCCGCGTCTCCACTGGGCGAACGCCTGCCCGACTTGTCGTACTCTGAGATTTGGGTACCCGCCATGAAAGGGGACGTGCCGCCTGACCTGCGGTGGTGCAGTGGGTAAAGCACCGGCTGGAATGCTGAGGTCTCCGGTTCGAAACCCCTAGCTTGCCTGGTCAAGGCACATATGGGAGTTGATGTTTTCTGTTCCTCACCCTCTTCTTTCTCTGTCTCTCTGTTCCCTCTCTCTAAAATAAATAAATAAAATCTAAAATAAATACAATTTAATTTAATAAAGAGAAAGGGAAGGGGCTAACACCTCACTGAATGTTTGTAAGGGAGGGTGATCAAAAATTACTGTATGCTCTTATCTTTTCTTTAATTATCGTCTGCAGAATAACTTACCTAGTGTTAGCACTCCATTCTAACCCCGTGATTCCTAACTAGTAATAGGGTGCACGTGGTCTGCAAGCGCTTACAGCTTTCTTCCAAAAGGCGTCATTCTGTGTTCCTACATGCTAACTTTTCCCCCTGGAGAAAGTCGCCGATTTTTCGGTGAAATTTCACGAGGGCAGAACTGTCTCTCTGTGTTGTTCACAGGGTTATCCCCAGTAGCCGGATAAGCGTCTGACACATAGATCATTAATAAGTATTTTTAAGTTGACAAATTAAGTCTGAAAATATTTCTATTTGAATCCCCTATCTTAAGCCAAAAAAATTTTAAGGGTGAAGAATCTCTCATTGCTTACTTTTCTAAAAGATCATAATTGCAGTGATCTGATATGTTCCCCCCAAAATGCACATGTTGACATCTGAACTCCCAATGTGATGATATTTGTAGGGGAGCCCTCGTTAGGTCACGAATCATACTTGTGCTCTTATAAAAGATACAGACAAAGGAACAAGCTTTCCCTCCTTCTGCCATGTGAGGACAAGGACTTAACCAGGAGGATGGCTCTCCCAAGACACTGAACAAGGCAACACCTTAATCTTGGATTTCCCAGACTTCAAACACAAGAAGAATACAGGTTTGTCGTTTAAGCTGCCCAGTCTCAGGTGTTGTTGTTATAGAAACCTGAAATGGTGAAGATGGTAGTTAAAAACTAGGGCTGTGACTTACCCATTACCCTCACCCCCATGCCTGGCCTGGCATGTTAAAAAAGGCTTTATAAATCAGAGCTTATTGTCTTCGTTCCTAAGCTGTCCTCTGCTCAGTTTCGAGTCTCAGCAGATGGTTACAAAGGTTCACCCAGTAGACATCCTGAACCCTCCTTCACCTTTCCTTTTTAAGACTTTATTCAATTTTCAGAGAGGAGAGAGAGAAAGAGAGAGAGAGAAGAGGGAGGAGCACAAAGCATCAACTCCCATATGTGCCTTGACCAGGCAAGCCAGGGGGTTCGAACCAGCGACCTCAGTGTCTCCAGGTCGATGCTTTATCCGCTGCGCCGCCACAGGTCAGGCAACCTTCCTCCATCTTGTATGCACCTGCACCAGGTAAGGTCTCCTGTTCTTCTCTCTTTAAAGCTTTTACTCTTCTGACTTTAAATACTGTTATTTTTCAAGCATCCATGTCTACTAGCTCTCTTTTCTTTTTCCTGTACAAATCTACATATTAAAAAAAAATCTGTGAGAGGCAGTGTGGTGTAATAAAACCTCACAGTATTCCAATTTATCTTTAAAAAAGCGAAAGCCGCCTACAACCTTGACTACCCATAGAGAAGAAAGAGCTGCCAAGGGGAGGGAAGGTCAGAGGCGCTTGTTGAAGAAGATGCTTGTGATGGCAAATCTCTCAACCGGAGATAGCACATGTGGTCCCCACCCAGAAAGAAGTCTAAAGAGCGCACCCAGCACCCCTGCTTTTAACAATGGGTAAAGGGCGTCAAGAGCAGCTGGAGGCCCCTTCCTGCCATTCGCTCATCAACACTGGCATGGAGACAGAGCACGTGGTTTTGGAAAACCTTGACCGTTTCTTAAAGGACAAGAGATTTTGACTCGGGGGCAACCTCGCTATAGTGGATTGCTGATCTCTGGGGAGAAGCAAACGATCTCCAAATTCACATACACGTGACCCTGCCAAATACGCGCCACCCGACCCGGACACACACACACAAAAATGTGTCAATGCAAAAACCAGTTCTGACCCCAGCAGAACCCAGGCCTGCTGAGAAAAGCTGACCCTGCAAGAACATTGGTGGACAAGAACTTCTGGAAAAAGAAGCCACACGGAATCTATACAAAGACTCTACACACAACCAGGAGAAAAGGAACAGCAAAAATGGGGAAAATGACTAAGCTCCACCAGAGAAATATTGTCACAGAACAGATGTAAAATAGAAGCCAACACAGTCATAAATAAAATTTTAAAAATAACTTTTAAAAAGTGCACTAGTAAACTATGTCAAGTTAACCAGAAAGAGATGAAACACAAGCTGGCAGCGTGAGGGAAATAAGCGGAAAGGAAAACGAAAAAAATAAATGAATAACAAGCTCCCAAATCGTGTCTGTGTTGGAAGCAGCACAAAGAGAAACAGAAGCTGCTGAAAACACAGCCAGGTTGTGAAAGACTAGAGAGAAAATAAGAAACCGCGGACAAAGCGTGTTAGGAGACTGCGGGAGGCGGGGTGGGGGGGACGGGGTGGGGGAGGACAAAGGATTTCAAAGCACACACATGCATGTGCGTACCCACCCCCCCTTCGGAGAGGTTTCTCCAAAAGTTAAATTAGTATATTATAAAGCTGCGTTATAATAAACATTTTCAGTTACAAATGAAGGCCTAATTATATATGTTATAAAAAGCACACTGTGACCCAAGGGTTTTTACACATTTTTTAAAATTTTTATTTAAGTGAGAGGAGGAGGAATAGAGAGACAGACTCCCACAGATGCCCTGACTCTAATCCACTCAGCAACCTCCGTCTGGGGCTGACGCTCTACAACTGAAATAGTTTCTGCACTTGAGGAAGAAGTTCCACAAAGCCACCCTCAGTACCTGGGGCCAATGAGATTGAACCAATTAAGCGATGGCTGTGGGAGGGGAAGAGAGAGAGAGAGAGAGAGAAAGAGAGATAAGGGATGGGGAGGGGTGGAGAAGCAGATGGTCCCTTCTCCTGTGTGCCCTAACCGGGAATTGAACCCGGGACTTCCACACGCCATGTCAATGCTTTACTATTGAGCCAACAAGCCAGGGTTGACCCAAAGGTTTTTTAAAAAGAGACTGCTGATCTGGTCAGGTTTCTGGTCTTCTAAGACAAAAAATGAATACTTTGGGCATTTAAGCAAAATGATCAAATCAGCTGTATGAGAAAAATAAATCAGGCCATTAAAAATTATTCACAACAACCTTCAGTGATAGAAGGCTGAGAAGCATGTGGGTACAACATTGTCCAAGACAAAGAGTTTTCGTGCAACTAAATCTTGGGGCATTTATTCTAAAATAGTTACTAAGCGCCTATTATTAACATGCACGCTACACTTGATCTTAGCCCAAAGGCCAAGATGCAACCTCAGCCACGACAGAAACAGCAGAGAAAAGCCCCTGCCTCATGGCGCTCGCATTCTAACTGAAGATAAAAATTGAGCAGTGAATGAGTTAAAGTAAAATGTGTCTGTGAGTGTGTGTGTATTTGTGTGTGTGTATAACTTGTGAAGTGATGATTAGTAATAAATGCTCAAAAGAAAAATAAAGCATAGGAAGCAAACAGAGAATCGAAAGCATTTTTATTTTTACAGAAATGACCTTCATGAAAGGCGACATGTGAGTCAAAACGTGAATGGGTCAAGGAGCAGGCCTGCATATGTCCAGCGGTAGAATCCTGCAAGCAAGGAGCTTAGCCAGTATCAAGTCTCTGAAGTCTGAGTGCACCAGCGGTGGCCAGGGACCAGGAAGGAGGTCAGTCTGGCTGGAACCGTGAGGAGGAGACAACGAGGGGAGGAGGAGGAGCGGAAGGCAGCATGGAAAGGAGTGAATCATGTTGCCTATTTTAAGGATTTCAGGTTTTATTCTGATCAAAATAGCAAGTCACTGGAGCGTTTTAAGAAGATGAGCAAGGCAATGTCTTTCATACTTTAATTCCCTTGTTCTGTCTTCTGTGTTACAAAACAAAACAAACAAACCAAAGACAAACCTAAGAGGTCTGTTTAGGAAGATATTCAATCCTGGGCGTTATAGTTGGCGGTGGCTTCGACCTAGATGGCCGTGAGAGCCAGGAGGACTTGGTTGTGAGTTGGATGTGGGATTCAAAAGTCAAAGCGTCATTCTTATTCGAAATAGGATTTAAAATAAGAGAGAAACTCTAACGTCTCTTTGCTAACAGAATCCCTTCGCTCGCAGTTGCAGCGTTTCCACCTGAGGTCAGTACATTACAAGATCGTCATCCTCAGGACCTGTCCCTAGCCCCCTTTTCTGACTTGGTAGGTTCATAACACGTCATGTCTTGGACGGCCTGAGAGAAAGCTATCTTGTTTATTTATTTATCTTTGAGGATGGTTGGGTTATCCATCAAATATGTAGCAAGATGAGGCTGGTGTTTCATAGCAGGAACCCGGAGAACCAGATTAACACTGGACCTTGAAGATGCTGGATGACAGGAGAGGGAGAAGGTATGACCGGAGCAAGGATTGTTACAAACATGGGGGCAGTCTCTTATGACTCAGAATTTAACTCCCGGACAGGAACAGCTGGAGCCCTTGACGCTTGACTCAAACAATGACAGGCAGTTGCCAGAACTGTCTTGGCAAAGTGTTGAGAAAGAGTCTGAAGACACAAGGAGTGGGTATACTAGCGCTGATTTATTATATGAGAACAGGTAGACAAACAAAACTCGTAATATTGGCTATGTCCTTCAAGAGGACCCAGAGGACATTCCTTTTACCAAAGCATTGAGAAATATGCTCCGGAGGAGAATAACATTGCCGGGAAATTTTAAATAAATACTTAGTTAAAAAATATATCACCAAGAATAATATTAAAAAACTATAGTAAATAACAGAGAAAGAAATAGGAATATATTATTTATTTAATTCACTTTTCTCAGTGCTTAACATAGAAGCATGTGAGGAACACCATATAAAACTTAACACCTTACTTAGTTATTTCTATGTCATTGAATTCTAATCCCTGATAGGCTAGACTATGTTTTTCTTTTTCATATTTATAGTGCAAATTTGAATGTGTATAAAATTTTTTATAAAAGTAAAATAAGATATATACTGAAGTTAAGAATTTAAATATTTAGAGATGGAGTCCACAAGGGATAAAAAAAAAAATGAGACTATTTTTCTTCAAAAATATATTTAAAAAAAAAGAATGTTTACTAGTAATGAAAGCCAGACCCCATAACCATTTTAAAATGACAATGTACAAAATATAAAATATTTTGCAAGGTAAACACTAAATAAAATGAAACTTTCCAGGAAAAACTTGCCTAATAGGTCTGCAGCACATACTGCAAGAGAAGGCCCTGTTTTTATTTAATAAGTACTTAACAAAAATTAATAAGAAAACACCAACATCTCATGAGAATAACTAGCAAAACAAAATTTCAGAGGAGAGAAAAAACAACCAGCTGAAGAGAAGTTTAAGTAAAAGCTACAATGATACATCTTTGTTTGCCTAAAAGATAGAGGCAGGGCAGACGCTCCGGACACAGTACAATGGCAAGGAGCGGAGCCGCCCCTTCTTGCAGGCTGTGGTAGAAACTGTTACAGCCTCCACTGGAAAGCGAATGCACACACCACCAAATGGCCATATTCTCCTACCCCAGCATTCACATAGTTAGCAATATAGTCTATAGTTAGATTCACATATGATGACAAAATGTTTTAAAGTGAAATTCATTGCAACTTTTCCCCTTGACTGTAAAGACAATAAAATCTATTCCAAAGAGTTGAAATATGTCACATTCCTATACTAGAATACTCTTTATTGCAATAAATGAGATGCCCTTATCAAAGCTAACAGTAAGAAATCTCCCATGGTTACTAAATCAGGAAACATACTCTCCCATTCAAATAATTAATATACTTATTCAGTTATTCAGAACTATTGATCAACACATACCCTTTCTAGGTGCTGGGGACACAGTGGTGAATAAGACAGTGTGAGTTCTGAGTTCATATTTCGGGTTGTGCAGAGGGAAGAACATGATTACAAGAAAAAGAAGATCGAAATTGTTTAAACTAAGGCGGGGTCAATGCACTGAAGAAGAACAGTGAACGCTAAATGGAAAGAGAGTGGCAGAGATGGGAAGTAGAGGGGGTTAGTTTAGAATGATCCGCAACGTCCGCTCCAAAGCGGTGACATTTCTGCAGAGCTGTCGATAAGGTAGAACTGACCTGACCGCAACGGCAGCGGAGGAGGTGCCTGTCGATACATTACCGCGGGGGAATGATACGTGCTTGGAGGCGTGCTTGGATCCGCCCTCACCATCCCACGGACACTGATTATGAACATCTGTTTCCAATTCTGGATTCAAGTGCTAACTTGCAACTGGCCATGGCAGGTCCTTTAAGTCACAACATTCCAAAAGTGTTCCACATTAAAACTTCCATTAATTAATTAATTAATTAATTATTATTTTGAAGAGCCAGTTCTCAAACATTTTTCAACAAAGCACTGCATGGTTTTATTATTACCTTACCTACAGTATCGAAACTGCCTGGCATGTGGTAGCCACTCAGTCAGTATTTTTTGAACGGACACCTCAGAACCAATCTCACTATCTGGACACGATGTAAGTATGTTAAGTACCACAAGGAGCTCAGGACTCTGACATGACCCCTTTTTCTCTCCACTAATTACCATGGGCAGCAAAGCCACGTTCAATCCCTGTTCCTCCTCGTGTTTATCCTCACAGCTTTCTTCACCATCTGAGCTTCTTTATATTTCATGTATGCGTTGTTTTTCCTGAACGTGCCATCGCTGCAATGTTTTCGGCTACTTTGTTTGAAGTTACATCTCACATACCTATACAAGTGCCTGGCATCCAGAGAAAGCGCAGAGAAAGCTCCATGCATTTCACTGAATGAATAAACCAACAAACGAATGAATATATGAATGAGTTGCTCGTTCAGTCGTATAATGTCTGCCTCTAAAGTTGATATTGGGTGTAAGAAAAAGGAATTTTTTTCCCCCAAAAAGAAATTCAAGGTTTTGTTAGGCCTGGGGGGAAAAAAAAAAAAGGTTTTGCTTAGCAAAAGTGAAATAACAGCTATTCCCTAAAATAACCACTGGAGGTGTTGTGAAAAATAAATGAGAAAATGTATATAAAGAATCAAATCCAACTTTTCTACAAGTAAGAACAGCACCCCTCTTCTGGCAGAACCTAGTCTGTTTATGCATGTCCATGAAAAAATAGCTTTGGGTCAAATGATTGAAAGTAACTCCAGCTCCAGATTAAATGACACAGAAACGATTTTTTTTTTCCCTGCAGAACACCTCAGAGCGTTTGGGGTGCTAATGTAACTGTGAATTTCCCTGGGGGTGTCAAGGCAAAAAATATATTTGAGCATGTTTTACATACAGATTTAATGTGTGTGTGTGTGTGTGTCGTATGTAATTCTCACATACTAAGGTATTTTATTTTCAGATTGGTTAACTATGCCGACGTACATTTTATTATATTTCTATCCCTCTCAATTCTACCTAAAGATGGTGATAGTTAGGTGTCGCGCCCATACCCAGTGAATTAATAAGCCAAACTTTCAAGTTCAGAGTCTTAACAAATTCTATTTTTCCCTAAGAGCTTTATATATACACACATACATAAAATCGTACATATCTCGACCCATGTATACGGAGAAAAGGTTAAAATATAGTTACCATACACATGAGGGAGAATATTGAAATGTTAACTAATGATAGAAATAGTTCTGCTTTCACAGGGATTTTATTTTATTTTTATTCTGTTTTCCTTGAAGAGAGTGTTAGTTAGCCACATCTGTAAGAAGCTAAATGCACTTGCGCTGGCCAGGTAGCTCGGGTGATGAGCGCGTCATCCCCAGGTGCAGGGGTTGCCGGCCCAGTCGCCGCCCAGATCACAGAACAGAAACAGATCTATGTTCCTGTTCCTCTCTCTCTCTCTCTCCCTCTTTCTCCTTCTCTCTCCCTCCCTCTCTCCCTCTCCATTCTTCTCTCATTGAAATCAGTAATTTTTTTTTTAAATAAGAATACTGTTTAAAATAAGTAAGGAAATAAAATAGTTAAATACCCTGTTATTGGAGGTTCCGGTTATTTATTCATAGTCATTAAACCGGAGTCATTCGTGTCAGAGTTCTTTCCATTTCTTTCTATTTAACTCCTTGTTGCAAAGAGACAGTCAGGACCTCAGTAATACAAGATGATTTCTAGTTGCTTCTGCCATACGCACTGTCCCAGTGGATCTGTAAGACTTCCCAGCGAAAGCCTAAAGCTGCTTTCAGCACATGTGGGAGAGGTAGGGCAGGGTCACGGGGCCGTGCGAGGTGGGCTGTGAGCTGTGGGCGTGACACGGTGATGATTCTCAGTGGGGGCCCTATTTGATTGGAAGAAATCGCATCAGAGAGAACTTCATGTGACAAAGTTACTTGTGATGGCTCATTTAGAATGAAAGGAGCAGTGTGGTTACTGGACCATTAACTGAAGTCTCCAGCTTCAGTTTACATAATTTCCTCAAGCAGCCGAGTGTGCTTTGAGAATGGCAGCAACCCCAACCCGTGGGAAAGCGGGCGCTCAGAAACCAGGCACTATAAAATGCTTGTTGGCAAAGGTGTTACATTCTAACCAAGTGTTAACACTAACACTGGTTCCCAATCTTCGCAAGCCTTTCAACTTGGCAAAATTGAAAAGTCAATAAAATACGCAAATGATAAAAAAATAAGTACACACACACACACACACACACACACACACACACACACACACACGGGAGATCAGAGGCAAATGCAAAAAAATCCTACCAGATTGCAGATTATTAATGGAGAGACTAATTTTAGTTCAGGGATAATAGCTCATCCATGCGATTGCTCAATATTAAAGTATGATATGTTCCAAAAACGTGTACATTGACATGAACCCCCAGTGTGGAACCTTTATCTCATTAGTGAGGTTTCGCATCTCTAGCTCTCCCTGCCAAGGGGTAGCGTGAGGCGCACACATGGTAATGACTTTGAGGAGCCACTCACGTTGATGCTGAAGGACTGTGTGAAGTACCTTCGTGTTGCCATTTTATACGACCTGCTCTCTCTCCCTCTCCTGTTCCTCTCTACTAAATGTCAACACACTTTACTATTGGGCCAACAAAATTCAAAACGGTTGGCGCTAATCAGAGACAAAGAGCTAAAAAGGACTTCAGAGTGTGTCTAATTACCCTGCACCCACACCGGCTTCCATCAGCTCTTGGATTCCATGGATACCAGTGGTTCAGTCCTTAGACAAACATCTCCTGAGTTCTAACCATATGACTGGCCCTGTGCCCCTCCCCCTGCCCCCCACGAAAGAAACATTGTTATTTCCATTTCATAGATATTTCTACTGAGGCTTCAAAAGTTGAAGAACTGCTGATGTCCCACCGTGCGATTAGTGAAAGGTTTTGCACACAACCCAGGGACGAGTCCTCTTACCCCCAGACCTTGCTGCCAGGAGATGGGAAGTCCTTCCAGGAAGGTTGCGTGGGGGCAGGGAATTGTAACACACGTCACTGTCACAGGTGGATTCAGAACTAGCATCATTCTGCTTTCTCTTCCCCTTCCCATCTTCAAAAATGCAGTCTTTTGTCTTGTAATGTAACCTCTCACAAAGCTTTCCTTGATGGATCAATCCCTCCTTCACAGAATCTATAACTTTTTAAAATATTAATTCGCATTTATCCACACCTCTCTCAAAACTCTTCTGTCTTTATACATTGGATTATATATTTTTCTGTGCTTGAATTTTTCTTTTCTTTACTTTTTTTTTTTTTTTTTGAAGCAAGGGCCAGGTCATACATGTTATTCCATCTGTAGTAATGGCTTTCCTGGGTTGAGCAATCAACGCTTTTTAATGAATGGAGGCAGGAAGGAAGGGAGGAAAACAAATGTGTCAGCCGTGGACTCAGCTCCTGCGTCTGAACCACCTCTCTGGCTGTCAACCTGCCCAGCTTCCCATGTCATTGAGCCAGCCAGCCAGTCATTTCTCTATCTTTCTGGTCACTCACAAGGGCTCAGAAGGAGCAAGTCTCTCCTGGGTTTTGAAATGGCCACTTACAACGTCAAATCCACCCTCATCCTTCTGGAAAAGCAAACACAGTGCAAACAGAGGTAATGCCCAGTACATATTCACAACCTTGCCAATTGATCCAATTGTTGGTACTTACAAAGGGACCTTACCCCAGGGTGCTTCCAACTTCCACAGACACTGGCTGACTCTTCCTGTGTATGAGGCTGGGCATGGTACGGCCCTTCTAGTTTACAAGTAGGGAGACTGAGGCTTAGGCAGCATGAATTACTTGCACAAGGTTAGACAACAGAAAAATGAGGAAAAAATGAGGTTTCCATAATCCAGGGGAGTTCCCGTATACTGGTCGGGTTCACTTAGGGACGGAACCACTTACGGTAAGTAAATAACACACCTGACAAAGGAAGTCTGTTCAGCCGATTCCAGATCATTGGGATCCCTCTGGTCTTCTTAGGCAAACACCACCATGTATTGTTTTCAGTGCACGTTTGTCGGTCACAGCTGGGGTGTGATGCCTGGGTTGTGTGTGGGTATCTTCTTAAATTAGGTTTGCCTTGAACACTTCACTGTTTCATCACGAATGCCTTGTTCCAGGATCAGGAACGTCAGTCCCTGTGCTGTGGGCTTTGCTGAGAACCTATTGTCGGGCCAAACTGGCTTCCAGGCTTCGTCATGTAGCAAGAGGTGGTTTGGGGCAACTTCCCTAAGGAATCCAAGCATGCGAATCCTCGTATGTAAAAGGTAGCAGAATGTCGGCATCCTTCTCATCCATCATCATGAGGGTCAATCAAAATACAGACAGCAAAACTGTGTCATGCCATGGAGACTACCGCATGCATGCTTGCAAATGGCACGCGCTGGTATTATTTTAACCAATCCCATCGCTACACACTTGATTTATCCAAAAGACCAAAGGTCTGTTGAGTGATTATTTTTCTACTCAGGGATGAGCCAATATATGCACAGTCGGGGCTTAATACCTCTTTGTTGATTGATTGCAGATCCTGTCCAGCCAATTCTGAGATGTGGACTGCTTGCATCCTTTTACAAGACAAGCTGAGAGCCTAACAGAGGGATGTGCCAGGCAGTTTTGGAGAACCTACTTCACAGTTAGGGGTTTTCCGTGTCATACTAGCCCAGGCGTGGCCAGCAGTGTTTGCCCCTGGGCCAGATTAAAAAGAAAAGTTTTTTCACGGGCCAGATGAAATATTAAAATTAAAAAATGTTAAATAGAAAAATAATTCATTTAAGTAAACAAAATTTTATTACGTAATTTGTTTATGAATAAATGTGAGTGAAAAAATTTAATATACAATATCATTTCAATAAAAATATATTTTAATGAAAATATAATTACATACCGTATAAATATCCAAACTGTATCGCAATCAATCGAAACAGTATTTAACTAATAGAATGAGCTTGAAGGGGTGATATTGCACGTAAAACAATTACTTTGTTTTACAAACAGCCTGGACACATTTTCAGCTACCAGCTGCAGCTACTGTCTATGCTACAATGCCACTTGAGTCAGCACACCTGACCACAGAAATAACGAATTGTTTGACCTTGGGTGCGCACTGGCAAACTCCGCCTAAAAGAATGTGGGTTTCACATCGCCGCTAAACGTCAAACAGTTCATATCGAGTACAGACGAGTACAAAAGTTGTAAATCTTTATAATAGATTTTTTTTAAAAAATAAAGAAGTATCCGAATCTATTCCACCAATTATTGGAAGTTAACCCTAGATTAGTCACACACGGAATTCTTTTCCGTGTATCACTATCTTCTTAAATATCTCGATTTCCAATAATCAAAGACACTTCCACTTCTGAGTAGCTGAGATTTTAAAGTAGCGGAGAATATTAAAAATTTAATCGCGGGCCACATAAACTCATTCTGTGGGCCGTATGTTGGCCATGCCTGCACTAGCCCATCTGTGCAATGGCAGCGGACTTTCCCAATCTTCCTCTGAAGAAGGGAAAATTCAAAAATCTTTGGAATCCCTGCTCAGCCGCTCACATCCTCAGGAAAACCAACGATTACAGCGTCTTAACCTTTGTCCACTAGTTGCTCCCTCATTTTCTGTGCAAGCTGTACATTAACATATGTGAGAAAATGTACACGATTAGAAAGTAAAAGCTGCCCAGTGAAACAAATGAAACACCAGCTGTCACCATCAGTGTTCGGCTGCTCTCCTGATGGAACCCCTGACAGGAAGGTGTCGTCGCTGCTGTAGGTCCTAATTAATCTGCAGGACAGGAATACGAGCATGAGCTACTAGGGAGTGCGCGAGGTGGGAGAGAACGTTTATCTGCCTCAAGATAAAAAATAGAGGATGTCAAGACTCCATGTTCCTCTGATCTTAACGTTTATTCCAGTACATCAAGTTGTTTAAACTCTCTATAAGTGGCATGCAATCTGGAGGGTCGGATTCTGCTTTCTAATTTGTCAATAATTAGATTTTTGCATTGCCTTACTATCATGTCTATGCCTATGTATGTTGTTTACAATTCTTCATGTAGTTATGCCCTGTGATCCTCACAATGTTCCGTGAAGATGGCAGCGGTAATAGTCACATGGGCTGCCCAGGAGTGTTCAGGGCATGTGGCAGTATTATATTCACTTCCCTGCTTGGTGAAAATCTATTGTTAGTTTTAGCCAAAAAACTAAGAAGGGAAGTGACATGTGTCATTTGGGGGTCATATCATGTCCCTCTCCAGTCTGCTTTCCATATGGCCAGAGGCTGATGATGTTTAGGACAATCACTGCTTTATTAGCCAGGGCCTCTGCCATGACCAGCTCTATCCCTCCACATCCTGTGATGGTCACACAGAGTGAGCAAGAAAGGCCCCTTTATCACTATGAGCCACTGAGCCTTTGGGCTCATTTGTTACTACAACACAATCAGTCCTTTCTGACTGATACAGCTGAGAATATTTCCTCCTAGTTTAAAACTGTTGCTCTGATTCTCAGAGAAGTTAAGTGGTTTACACATGAACACTCAGCTGGAATCATTTCATTCAAAATTCTTTTTCCCTATTATATCAAGAAAAAATGTGGACTCAACAACAACAACAAAAATACAATATTGTTTACCAAAATAACATGAACACTATTAATGCTATCATCCTGTATGTGTTTTAGTCTAGATGCTTTGTGTTACGGCTTCAAGCAAGAAAGAAACTTGTGCAGTGTGGACATTCTTATGTTGTTGTTTACTTCTCATCTCTGTGGTCAGAGTGAAAAACACCTGTGAGTGTGTTAGCTCTGCTATCTTTGTACAGAAGCTAGATGCCCCCTCCCCCCCTTCTGACTGCAAGGTGATGAGAAAGAAGCCCACTGAGGTGCGTAGACGACACAGGTCCAAGAACTGCTTTCCGGGGGTCTCCAATATTGCTTTCTTAAGGTTCTTTATAACACAAAGTCAAGATGATCAGAAGGAGTTTCCTGTATCAGCATTTTGCATAAATCAATATGAGAAATCTATTCTGAATAATATTATGTGGAATATAATCATGATTAAATATAGTTCACTTCATCTATCCCCCTGACCTCGTGGAGGACAAAAGCTTCCACATGAGTTGAAGTTTTCAGATGACTGAAAAATACTTCTTTAATTGGGAATTTGTATTTATTTTGTCATTAAGTGGCAATATTTCTTAAATGTATCATGGACCTTCTTGGCCTCCTAAAATAGAGTGAAAAGGATAGAAAACATTGTAGAGTCACTGCATACTTGCTGAATATCAGTCACTGAACTTTTTCATCATTGCTGTAAGTCAAAAATACTTAGGAACCTTTTACAGGTGGGTATACGGGATCTCTCTGAAGAGAGAAATTAGCACGTTTCAAGGTCATACAATTAATCAGGAATGGAGCAGGGGCTTAAATACAAAAAGTCTTAATCCAGGGTTCCCACTGTTGTTTTGCTGGTTAGGCAGTCCGGTGACTCTCTCTGAACAGAGTTTAATTCATCACCACAACATTAGAGTTAGAATTGATATTAGAAACTGTCCTATTCAACTGTCTCCATTTCAATGTTAGAAAAATTAAGTGAAAATAGGTTTAATGTGTCATCATTGGCTTAATGACTAACAAAGTTCAGATAACATGATGAAAGTATCAGATTTTGATCAAGGAAACTCTTGCTAGTGGATTCCAAGGATGAAGGACAATTAATACAGGAAGTAGAATCTTACGTATAGCTCTTAGGGTTAGAATAGCCAAAGCCAAGGGCTCCATTGCTGACCATCATCTTCCTACTGTGTCAAGGGGCAGAGGATTTCTACCAACTCACCTGGAAGCTGCTGAGAATCTCAGGAACTTGAAAGAGTACTGTTGGACCTATTAAGCCTATATTTTCTCCTCTGTAAGGTTCATTTGCTTATAGACTGTCTAATACCCCTGACTTTTTAGTCCAATGCCTCTTTGACTAAGCTGCACTGAATCTCAGAATTTCTGGGTAGGCCAAAATGCTCAAAGCAGGACAGCTATATGATAATACGTTGGTATACATAAGATCAGCAATGTAAAATAATTCTATTTATAAAGTAGAAAATCAGGCAGCATGCATCTAGTCCACTAAAAGTCAGAATGTGATTGGCTCTTAGTAGAGGTGAAGGAAGGTAACAGGAAAACCAAGGAAGTTTCTGGGGTCCTGACAATGTTCTGTTTATTCAATCCCTGTGTGTTCAATTGGGGAAAATGTATCAGCTGGACAGTTATCGAGTATGTATTTACTTTAAATATCAATGTCAGGTATCAAAGATATGTATTTTTTTAATAAGGCAAATATTAGATAGCATTAGGTAAATTCCACATGTTGACATTTGAAAATCTTTGCACAAGAAGTAACCAATCTATGGACAGCTCAGACTACCCACAAGAACCACCAAACCCCCCCCCCCAAAAAAAAACCACTTCATACTTCGTTATGTGACACACAGAGTTTGGTCTTCTCATCAAGTGACGGGCTTCCAGACGTGGTTTCAAACGTCTTACCTGACAACGAGGATGTGCAGCCTGGCTCAGGTGACGAGCCTGTCCATGCCTGATTCGAATCCCTTAATGTGTGTTCCTGGGCTATGATCATGGAGACGCTCTAATAGTCAATTGCTCAGTTTTCACCCAGCCCACGAGAGAACCACTGGGGATAATGTATCGCTGGAAGAGTCGAGCACAGTGACCAACGTTTGGCAAGAGCTCAGTTAAATAACAGGTCTTCACACAGCTGAGAGAGAATTCTCAGTCTCGGTTCATTCACCTGAAAATTTAAAATATTAGTGCCTCACTGGGTCCGTGCTAGAAACTATATGTGTACCTTTTCACCTGAGTCAGGAGAGTATCTTCCCTTGACAATTGTGAGGAGATACATATGTCAAGGATGTGAAAATAGCTTTTAAAAAAATTTTCCTCTCTTGCCTCCATATACTCTAAAACTGTAATATTATATTTGGAAAAACATCAGTTTAGGCATTGAACTAACATAGTCTGGGTGTGTTATCTTCTGACCAGGACAAAACTCGCAAAACTGGGAAACCAGAGTTTCCATATGCCTTTCCTTAGGTAGTTTTTCTTTGCTCATTTCACTTTGAATTTATTTCAACAGATATTTACAGTGTGTCCATAAAGTCATGGTGCACTTCTGACCGGTCACAGGAAAGCAACAAAAGATGATAGAAATCTGCACCAAATAAAAGGAAAACTCTCCCAGTTTCATACCTATTCAGTGCAGTTCGATGTGGGCTCCATTTGTTGCCCTACACACATCCAAACGATAGTGAAGTTCTTGCCACACACGGGTAAGCACGTCTGGTGTAACAGAGTGAAGAACGTCTGTGATTCTCTGTTTTAAGTGATTAATGGCATTGATACATTCAATGTACACATGTTGCTTCACATAACCCCAAAAGTAAAAGTCTAAGGGTGTCAGATCCGGGGATCGTGGTGGCCATGGCTTGACAGAAGCCCTGCCTATCCACCACCAGGAGAATGTTTTATCCAGAAACTCACAAACAAAGGTGGCATAGTGTGGAGGAGTGTCATTCTGTTGAAAGATGACATCTTCTGGAAATTGTGGCACTGCATACAATTTCAACATGTCAAGATAGGTGTTTACCGTCACGGACTGCTCCGTGAAAAAAAATGGGCCTATCATCTTATCATGCTTCAGGCCACACCACACGTTCACTTTAGGGGTGTTACGTTCGTACTCAACGTAGGCATGAGGATGTTCAGCAGCCCATATTCGGACATTATGGCGATGAACATGTCCACAGATATGGAAGGTCGCCTCATCGTTAAACACAATCTTCTGCAAAAATCTTGCATCACTGTCGATCTCATGAAGCATATCTGTAGCAAACGCACATAGTGTGGGTCTATCTGCAGGTTTGATAGCGTGCAACAACCGCAATTTGTACCCCGTAAAACAGAGACGTTTCTTTAACACCTTATGAACTGTAGTCTTGCTTAGGTGTAATTGTCGAGCACACGCACACACAGGTGTTTTAGGGCTCCTTAGGTAGCTATCCCATGTAGCCTCTACAGACTCATCACTGACTGATGGCCTACCAGAGCGGGGTTTCTCCACCAACCTGCCAGTTTCCTTCAACTGCTTATCCCACCGAGTAATGTTATTCCTATGTGGTGGCGCTTCGTTATAAACACACCGATATTCATGTTGCACTTTGGTCACGGATTCAAATTTAGTGAGCCACAGTGCACACTGAACTTTCCTCTGTACCGTCCACATCTCGACTGGCATGGCCGTGGGCTGCTCCACTGTCTACACGGTGTTACATCATCATCTGCACATGCGCACATGCTGCCACATCATCCTACAGAAACTGGGAGGGTTTTCCTTTTATTTGGTGCATATTTCACATTTCTATCTTCTTTTGTTGTTTTGCTGTGACCGGTCAAAAGTGCACCATGACTTTACGGACACACTGTATAGAGATTCGCTGATATCCTAGGTTTCACACTGCTGGTGGGAATTAGGGGGAAGGGGGGAGAAGGAAAACAAGGCTTTTGTCTTCCAAGCCTTGCAGACATCTTGTCACAAGCAGATAATCCAGGTCAATATGATCACGCCTGAGCCACGTTTACGCTGAGCAAGGAGGGTAGCATCCAAGAGAGTTTCTCAGAGGTAAACTTTGCCCTGGGTCTTAAATGGAAGACTGCCATAGCAATGGAGCATTATCCCAACCAGCAGGCTTAATCAGCAGGATGTGCACGTGACCCGAAGTCAAGCTTGTGGTGAATGCGGGCGGTCTGACCTCTGCACTGGTCACGCACGGTAGGACCGGCCTACGCCTTCTTGCACACGGCCCTGCAGCGCAGCCAGTGTGCGGTTCACTGTTCCAGAAGTGACGATCCTGGCCGCCTGGTGGCTGTGCTTGACCTCCAGTCATCTCAAGGCTGAATTCCCCACCCTGGGCCTGAAGTGAAGACTGTCCCGTATGCATCGGGCGCCCCACGTGCTGGCATCAGGGCTGACATTCTGCTGCAAAGACATGTCTAACTTTGATCTTTCCAGCACCTCGCCCAGGATACAATAGGAGGCACTGACCCAACCAGAGCCAGAGCCGGAACCCTCCGCATGTGAGGCCCAGGGTCTTTGTCCGGCCCCTGCGGTGCTCACTGCCCGTGTATTTTGTCCTAACAGGCAACAGCTGAGGTCACTGGGAGGTGCCCAGCAGCCCCCTGTGTCCAGGAAGGGCCGCCTCCACGCCAGGCACACACTAAAGCTTTGGAGAACGTTGCTCTGTGCGTGCAGAAAAGACGGTACACCCAAAGGTCGACATGATTGAAAAGAGGATTGAATTTGTTTGAATTTATTTTTTACACTAATAAAAACAGTTCCCAGATGTCAAATCATTTCTAAAACGTAATCCCTATATACCCACACACATGCATTAATTAGTACTATTATAGCTGTATAGAAAAAGACATCGAGCTTCAAAGAGATGAGCAGCTTTCCCACGTCAAACACCGGGACCAGCGTGGGCCTGTGCCTTGTACGTGCTAGACCTGCTATGCCTCTGTGTCTGGTCTCTTATTGCTTGTATTGGACAAAGACGGGGGCTTCTCTCTACAGGCTTTATAAAAATATTCCCTATTTTCTTTTATCGAACAAATCTATTTTTTGTTCTGTCAAACTTAAAGTAGTCGAAGATGGCAAAAAGCAAGAGACACTTACAGAATAAATATCTTCTCCATGAGTGTTTACACTTCCTTGAGTAAACTGGACATGAAATTTGGTTCTAATGGCATGCCCTCAACGTCAACGATGCCTTGAGAATTAAGTCCTTTCTTTATTTCTTATGCCATAAAACTTGGAACATGGAAGTCATCATAAAAATAAACCACAACAAATGTTATTTTATATAAATAATATTCACCCTTCTGATATTTTTTTTACTTAATTTCAAAGGGTCGGTAACATCTTTTGACATACAAATTACTCATGTCAGAAGGCATGTCACATGGAGCTGTTGTCTCTGTCCTTTTCCGTTTTACTTTTCTTATTTAAATATTGATGGGGCCATGCGTTTATTGGGTCTTGTATTAAGGTGAACTAGAATCTCTGGTATTTGCAAAGTTTGAAAATACATGTATGTTTCTAAACTGCATGACCCACCCACCCGGAGCCAGTTTGAGAAAACACGTGTTAAAGGGCTTTGTGAGAAGTCGTTCTGGGAATCAGCGGGTGGTTTGCCAACAAAATGAGAGCAGCATAACCCCTGACCCCTTCGCTCTGCTGTTGTGTTCCACTCCCAGCTCCTGGGGACCAGAGAATTGAGTGAGCACACAAAGAACCCACCATTAAAGGGGCACTGAACTGCGGCTAGGTTCTCCTTAATGGCATCATAAATTGTCCTCCCTCCAGGGCCTCAATATATGTCGTATGATACTTGCCTGGAATGAGTTTGGAACACCTGTTTTTATTGTGAGAAAAGAAAGCAACTCAGGTCTAGTGTCCCAGGGGCCATGCAGGGCTCATTGATATCTCTCTGGTTAGCATTGGTATCTGCCTGTCAGCTCCCGGAGGTCGGGGCCGGCCCAAGGGAGCACGCAGGTGCTGAGAGCCCCTCCACTGGATGGTGGAGTTCTCCCAAAACTTCCAGTGGAACAGTGGGAGCCCGTTCCTTAGAAATTCTGATGGGATTTTAATCCCCTGAGAAACCGGATGTCTAGCAAAGGCCGGTGTCTGAGAGGATCCCTAAGAATCTGGCTGGATTTCATCAGGGCAGACCTCCGTTCCCAGCCAGGCAGTCAAGTAAGCTGTAAGTCCGGGGGAGAGGCAAGGCTGAGGAGACCCTAACAGAAAGACAGAGAGAGTATGTCCAGTTACCTCTTTTTATTTTCCTTTAGCAAGAGGGATAGGAAGGGAGATAAAGAAGAAGCATCATCTCGTAGGTCATTGACTGCTTGACCAGGGTTTGGGGGCTTTAGCCATGCCAGAGACCCTTTGCTTAAGACAGCAACCTTGGATTTCAATCCAGTAATCTTTGGACTCAAGCCAGAGACCGCAGGATCATGTCGATGACCCCACGCTCAAACTGGTAAGCCTGCGTTCAAGCCACTGAGCTCGGGGTTTCAAACCTGGGACCTCAGTGCGCCACCACCAGTCAGGCCAGTTACCTCTTTCTTGAAGTCTAGGAAAACCTACTCTAATTCCTGCTCTGGGCAGTATTTATTATGAGACTAAGTGGGGCAGAGATTTAAAGATTCTGTAAGAAGATGAGGTTGGACCGTTTCAAGTTCACGTCTGAATTAGAGTACCTGAAGAAAAACAAAGAAACAAACAAACAAGCAAGCAGAAACGTTGCCTAGCGTAATGTATAGTGGGAGAATTGATCTGAGGAGTGCAGACAGGAGATATTGAAATACGAGGTGGGGTAAGAGTCGATGTGCAGTTGTTCCTTTGGGAAATGATGCCATAATTAATAAATAATAATACAAGAATAAAGTCTGTTTTGCATACTCACAACTGTAAACCTCCTTTCAGCCCACCCTGCAATACTGTGAACTGGACAGTGGGCATATCATAACCAGGCTGTGTCTTTGAAGAGAAGAGAGAAATACCAGCGCCCGCACACGTCTCGTCAGGCAGAAGTGCAAGCGGTTCGACTGTGAGCCCAGGCTTTGGAGGCATGTTGGCATGACCCCGACTGCCACACACCCTGCCACTCTGCACCAGCTGGGATACCCCTAGGGTCCCATGAGAACTAAATCAAGAATAAAAGTGTTACAGCTAGCTATGTTCCACATAAAATGGATTTGTCGATATCTCGGTATAACAACGGTATCGGTGTCATTAAGTTTGTTCCCTTCTTCTTGAGGTCCCCAGAATTCTGAGAATGCCGGGGATGCACCGGCGTTCATCACTGTCTGGAACAAATGAACGTGTACGTACAAGTAGAAAACGAAGTGTCCCTCATAGTCCTGTGCCGGGAAAATCCTAATTACGGAGTGTCTTGCACACCTTTGTTTGGTGGCAAAGTTCACATACGTCTCATGGCTCTGAGAGGTAAAAAGAAAAACCAATCCTGGTGGCTCTATGCTTCCTTAAGAGTCACTGAGGAAATAAAAATCTTCTTCTTTGCTTGGTTTTAATAAGTTGGGGACAATTTACATCACAGCTGGGATTTCAGAACATTCCGCGTGTGGGAATCATCTTATTTCCTGTTTTTGACTGCCTGGCCAGGGGCTGTCACCTCGCTTTCTCTACTTGTCTGATCCTCTTTGGGTGTCCACTGAGAAGTAGGTGCAGTCCCCCTGTCTTATGAGGCAGTTCTCCCCTGGGTGGAAATCCTATGGTTCCTTTCCGCTGTCCACTGGATGGATCTGGAATACAGTTTGCTGCCCTGGACATAATATCTCATGTATTTAAAATAAGTATGAGCATTTTAACTCCGAGAAAAGAATCTATGAAATGTTCTCTTATATATACTGTTCACAAAAATTAGGGGATATTTCAAAATTAATATGAAGCGATAAAAAAACAGAAACATTCGATTTTTTTTATTAAGCAAGAAGATCAGAAAATCAAATGATGCCTGACTAGGCAGTGGCACAGTGGACAGAGCATTGGACTGGGATGTGGAAGACCCGGGTTCGAGACCCCGAGGTCGCCAGCCTGAGCGCAGGCCCATCTGGCTTGAGCAAAAAGCTTACCAGCTTAGACACAAGGTCGCTGGCTCCAGCAAGGGGTTGCTCGGTCTGCTGAAGGCCCGCGGTCAAGACACATGTGAGAAAGCAATCAATGAACTATGGTGTCGCAACGGCAACGAGAAACTAATGATTGATGCTTCTTATCTCTCTCCGCTCCTGTCTGTCTGTCCCTATCTGTCCCTCTCTCTGACTCTCTCTCTCTGTCGTTGGGAAAAAAAAGTCCTAAGAAAATCATATGACAAGTCAAAGAAAGTTGTTTGATTATGCAAATGAGTTACAAAGCCAACTTTTATTTCATTGGTGAAAATGCGCTGTACAAAAGGCTGAGAGTACTGGAATCTCTGCACGTTCCCTGATCCCCTAATTTTTGTGAGCAGTGTATATTTTCAATACTTAAGCAATGTTTTAAAATTAAAAATATATCAATTTTTATTTAGAATATAATTTATCTAAAATAGCTCATTCTTCTTAGAACTTACATTTCAGTCTACACATGGTTCTAAAGGCTTGTTATGTATTAACCCATTTGACCTTCACAAGAACTGTGATAGAGATTTTTATTGGTCCCCATTGACAGATGAGGAAACTCAGACAACTATGAGAAGGAAGTTGCCTAAAGTTATATTGTGTTTGTATACTCTCCTAGTATCAGACAGTGTGTCCATAAAGTGATGGTGCACTTCTGACCGGTCACAGGAAAGCAACAAAAGATGATAGAAATGTGAAATCTGCACCAAATAAAAGGAAAACTCTCCCAGTTTCATACCTATTCAGTGCAGTTCGATGTGGGCTCCATTTGTTGCCCTACACACATCCAAACGATAGTGAAGTTCTTGCCACACACGGGTAAGCACGTCTGGTGTAACAGAGTGAATTATGTCTGTGATGCTCGGTTTTAAGTGATTAATGTCATTGATACGTTCAATGTACACATGTTGCTTCACATAATCCCAAAAAGTAAAAGTCTAAGGGCGTCAGATCCGGGGATCGTGGTGGCCATGGCTTGACAGAAGCCCTGCCTATCCACTGCCGGGGAATGTTCTATCCAGAAACTCACGAACAATGGTGGTGTAGTGTGGAGCGTCATCCTGTTGAAAGATGACACGTTCTGGAAATGGTGGCACTGCATACAATTTCAACATGTCAAGATAGGTGTTTGCCGTCATAGACTGCTCCGCGAAATAAAATGGGCCTATCATCTTATCATGCATCAGGCCACACCACACGTTCAATTTAGGGGTGTTACATTCGTACTCAACGTAGGCATGAGGACGTTCAGCAGCCCATATTCGGACGTTAAGGCGATGAACATGTCCACAGATATGGAAGGTTGCCTCATCGCTAAACATAATCTTCTGCAAAAATCTTGCATCACTGTCGATCTCATGAAGCATATCTGTAGCAAATGCGCATCGTGTGGGTCTATCCGCCGGTTTGATAGCGTGCAACAGCCGCAATTTGTACCCCATAAAACAGAGGCGTTTCTTTAACACCTTATGAACTGTAGTCTTGCTTAGGTGTAACTGTCGAGCACACGCACACACAGATGTTTTAGGGCTCCTTAGGTAGCTATCCCGTATGGCCTCTACAGACTCGTCACTGACTGATGGCCTACCAGACGGGGTTTCTCCACCAACCTGCCGGTTTCCTTCAACTGCTTATCCCACCGAGTAATGTTATTCCTATGTGGTGGCGCTTCGTTATAAACGTGCTGATATTCACGTTGCACTTTGGTCACGGATTCGAATTTAGCGAGCCACAGAACACACTGAACTTTCCTCTGTACTGTCCACATCTCAACTGGCATGGCCGTGGGCTGCTCCGCTGTATACATGGTGTTACGTCATCATCTGCACATGCGCACATGCTGCCACATCATCCTACAGAAACTGGGAGGGTTTTCCTTGTATTTGGTGCAGATTTCACATTTCTATCGTCTTTTGTTGCTTTGCTGTGACCAGTCAAAACTGCACCGTGACTTTATGGACACACTGTATATTCAAACCTTGGCAAGGTTAGCCCCAGAGCGCTAGAGATACTGTCTCTCTGTAAGAAAACAGTTATATCTCGCGGTCCACGATTTTCCTGCACCTCTGGCTGGGCAGGCATTTACAGTTCTTTTCCCAAAGATAGCGAACATTGTTGGAGCATGGAAATAGTGTTTCCCTCGGGAATGAAGAGCTTGTTACCTTGAAATTTTTATTTAAAAATGGATGTGAGTTCTTTACCTGCAGCAAAGACAGTCATGCTTTATCCCCTTAGATAAGATTTGCTTGATCTAAGCTTGGGACTCCTCTCCTGTAATTGTGGTAGGTCATTGAGAGGACATGTCTATTGGTTCACCTTCAACCTGGACCTAGGCAGTCGGAGGCTCTTCACCCCTTCTCTGTCTCTGGAATATATATTTACCCAGTTCCCCACTCATTTCACAGCAGAAACTCTTTCAAGGACACAACCTTGAGAGAGAAATATGTTGATATTGAGACCCTCTGGACGATGTGATTGAACCCAGATCAGATCTCTATATAAAATTTAGGGTTCTGCTGGGCAGGTGCAGAGATCTCACCGCGAGGTCACCCTAGCCTCACATATTAAGCTCCCTTGCTTGGCAAACCTGCCGCCTACCCATCTGGAGCGGTCTGCCTCTGTGTTCCCTCTCTACTTGCTCTCCGTGTGCAGGGCCAGACAGGCCCCCAAGGGTGTGAACTGACATAAATACAGCTCACTGTAGACGCTGGTGTCCTCTGGACTCCTCACATCGCACTATAGGAATTCTGTCCCAAGAAAATGGTACAAAAACGCTGGTACTTGGGCTTCTGCTATTGCCATCAGTACTCCATCCCTCTTTCCCTTTCAAACAGGAGTTTCCTGTCTCTGCTGACATCTATGACAAGGTGGTTGGCGCCTCAAACGTTTCAATGTTTTGACCATCTCATGGAAATAATAATTATAGTATGACTGTTTTTAAATGTCTTTATTTTGCATGCTTTTATTTTGCAATCGATGCTGGAACACAGATTTGGAAAGTGTTTCTTTTTGTTAGGAGCTTGAAGCATCATCAAGTAATGGCTGGGTGTGTTGTATGAACATAACTATGTATGGTAGCTAAGCAAAGGACACTTTCAAAGTCACTCTTGCAATTTTTCCAGAGGCTACTGTAGTCTTGATGTCTTGTCTTAATTAATCACGAGTGGCATTTACTATAAGGTCGCCACACGTTACTTTAGATTGGGGAAAATGACAAAAACGTTTCATAAAAAGGATAGAAAGGAAGCATATATTAGCAAGGTGGTCAAGCTACTTTATTGTAAGTGCTCCGTGCTCCACACATGCTTTAAAGAATGTCCCATGCCCTCCACCCAGTGGATCCAGGGCTGGGCGCAGAACAAGGGTTCGCTAAATCTGCCAAGACTATTGACTTTGTTAGTCTCTTAGAAGATAAATATCCAAAAGAAATTTGAAGCACTAGCCCTGGCTACTGTATTTTGTTTACTAAAGTCTTAAAAGATGATCTATAAGCCTACTTCCTTCAAATACAAATATATTTCCTGCACATGTTCAATAAAAACGCACTTTGTAACAAATCAAGTTAAGAAGTTTTGGAAAACATTGTTGAGCTTTAAATAATGTTCTGGAAACCTCAACCAGATTAAATAAATGCAATCTACATATAAGTACTACATTCCCTAGAAGCAAGACAAAATTAAACACATTATGTAGCAACCTCTTACAACACTCTGGCAATACAAACAAACGGCACCTTCCATTTTTGGAGCTCCATGTCATTTCCAAAATGGATTTGCACACGTTCATCATTTTTATTTTTGATAACGATTATACAACCTCACCTGGTGATTAGGAGACAGAGAGTCACACGACTAATAAACACTGACATTCAGACACACACACCCAGGATTTCTGCCTCATTTTAACTTTTTTAACTTTTAAAATTTATTTATTGCCTGACTTGTGGTGGCGCAGTGGATAAAGCCGTCAACCTGGGAACACCGAGGTCGCCAATTCAAACCCTGCACCGGTCTGGTCAAGGTACATATGGGAGTTGATGCTTCCAGCTCCTCCCCCCTTTCTCTCTCTCTCTCTCTCTCTCTCTCTCTCTCTCTCTCTCACTCACTCTGTGTCTCCTCTCTAAAATGAATAAAATAAAAATAAAAACATTTAAAATTTATTTATTGATGTTAGAGATAGAAGCAGGGAAACAGAGAGAGGGAGAGAAACATTGATTTGTGTTTTCCCACATATTTATGCATTTATTGGTTGATATTTATATGTGCCATGACTGGGGATTAAACCTGAAACCTTGGCCACATCAAGACAATGCTCTAACCAATTGAGCTACTCGGTCAAGGCTGCCTCGTCATATTTTCAATACCCTATGCTGCATTTTGTATATTGATTTGTGCTTTCAAACACATTCCTACAATTATGTCATTCAAATATGATCTAAATATTTTGCATATATAGAGATCAGCTTGTGTAGACCTATGCGTTGAAGAAAGAAGAATAAGAGAAAGAAAAAATGGAAGATGGACAATGACACGGACACGTGATATTTCTCTTCATGCCCATGCAAAAGCGGTATGTTTGATACAACTTTTCCCCTTGTCCTCATTGCCTAGTATATATTTGCTGCTCATCCTCCAATGTTTATTGGAGTTGACTGCTTCATTACCAGGATCTTTATCATCCATTGTTTAAACTATGTCTACATTCCTAACCAGTCACGCTGCCTCTAGCTTTTCCCTTTCCATCCATACATCTATTTTCCTGATGGAATTACATTTTTGTTTTTTTGTTTTTTAATCAGGATCATGTCACTCTTCCTTCAGCCTTGTGTTTGCTGCTGGGAAACAGGGCAGAACAGAATTCAAGTTCATCTCTGGAAGGAGTGTGGTGTGGTTGACTAGCACTTAAGCAGAGCTTTATAATGCAGTGTTCTAAATGCTATAATCACAGTCTCAACAGATCGCTATGGGGACACTGAGAAGGAAACTACACAAAAATTATTGGAGCTGGGTAACTAAAGAATAAGAAGAGTTTGCCAGATAGAACAGGAGAAAGATGTGTCAGGGAGAAGGTATTTTATTCATGAGCTCATTAGCCCCAAAGAGTATGGTTTATTTCAAGCCCATGGATATTTACCTGGGATAAAATAATACAGCTATGTACCAAAATGACAGGGGTGCATTCTAAGACATGTGCCAGTGGGCAATTTTGTTGTGAACACCATAAAGCATACTTAGATAAGCCTAGATAGTATAGCCAACCACACACCTAAGCTATCTGCTATAGACTACCATTCCTACGCTGCAAGCCTGTATGGCATGTTACTGTACAAAACAACATGCTATTAAATCAAACACAAGAGAACACGATGCAATGAAGACACACAATTCACAAGAGATGGATGAGGCTGCTCCTGGCATGACTCTACATACTGCTTTACAACACATTGGTTTTACAAGTAGAAAGATCATACTCTACAATAACAATGGAAAAGTATAGTATAGTAAATACATAAGCAACATTGTCGTCATTCTATTAGGTAACAGCTACTGCACATAGCTTTAACATGACTGACAGAGCGGTTGTTTTGTTTACATCAGCATCCCCGCAAACAGGTGACTAGCGCGCTGTGCTATGACATTACAACGATGACTACATCACTAAGAGACAGGAATTTTTCAGATTCCATTACAATCCTTTTTGTGTGTGACAGAGACAGAGACAGAGAGGGACAGATAGAGACAGAAAGACAGGAAGAGAGAGAGAGATAAGAAGCATCAATTCTTCGTTGTGGCACCTTAGTTGTTCATTGTTTGCTTTCTCATATGTACCTTGATGGGGGGGGGGGCTACAGCAAAACCAGTGACCACTTGCTCAAGCCAGTGATCTTGAGTTCAAGCCAGAAACCTTAGACTTCAAGCCAGCAATTTTTGGGCTCAAGCCAGCAACCATGGGGTCATGTCTATGATCCCACACTCAAGCCAATGACCCCATGTTCAAGCTGGGTGAGTCCACGTTCAAGCCAGAGACCTCAGGGTTTCAAACCTGGGTCCTCTGCATCCCAGTCTGACACTTGATCCACTGCACCACCGCCTGTTCAGGCAGATCAATTACAATCTTATGAAACCACCATTGTATATGTAGGTTGGTGTTAAACAAAATGTCATTATGTGGAGCATGTTTGTAATAACAACAACCATTTAGTAATAATTGCTGACACTAATCTAAGCATTTCACATTTAATTAGTCCATGCAACAATTCTACTAAGCATATATCATTATCATCATTTCAGAGATGAGAAAAACAGACACTTAGAGGTTAAGCTGTCCAAGGGCACAGAGTAACAAGTGTCCGAGTCACACCAGGAGCGCTGACACCCTGATTTTAGCACCTTTACTCTTCAGCAGGGTGCCATAAGGTGGCCTTGGGGCTGGTGGTAGAGGATTGTACACAAGGGTTCATGAATTTAACCATAAAAGTGGGAATCAGGTTGCTCTGAGCAAAAGGTGTAGATGATAGACAGAAGAAAGAGATATGAAAAGGCATAAGTCTTATCATAAGAAGGCCAGAGACAAGCAATGACATGGGCTTGATTAGACTCCAGGGGGTGGGACTGGAGCAGGGGTGGGAGGTTGATTTAATAGACATTTAGAAAATTAATTCATTTGGGCTGTAAATGAATGTGAGTAATGAGAAAAGAAAGAAGTCAAGACAGCCTTACAGGCTCTAGCATGTAGAACAAGCATGGGTGGTGGCATTGTTTAGGCATCAGGAAGAATTCAGCAAGTTTGAGAGCTATGATTAGGGCAACATTCATGTGAAAATTCACAGTATAGATCAAGCTTTTTCCTTCCTTCCTTCCTTCCTTCCTTCCTTCCTTCCTTCCTTCCTTCTTTCCTTCCTTCCTTCTTTCCTTTCTTCTGTCCTTCCTCCCTTCCCTCCTTCCTTCGTTCTTTCCCTCCCTCCCTCCCTCCCTCCCTCTCTCCTTTCATTCTTTCTTTTCTTCCTTTCTTCTTCCCTCCCTCCCTCCTTCCTTCCCTTTTTCCCTTCTTTCCTTCTTTCCTTTCTTCCTTCCTTTCTTCCTTTTTCTTTCCACCTTCCCTCTGTTCCCTCTTCTCCCTCTTTCCTTCTTTCCCTCCCCACTCTCTTTCTTTCTTTCCTTCCTTCTCTTTCTTTCTTTCTTCTTTCCTTTCCTTTCTCTTTCTCTCTCTCTCTCTTTCTCTCCTGCCTTCTGTCCTTCCTCCTTTCTTCATTTTTATATTTCTTTCTATTTATATAATAGGTGAGAAATTTTGAAAATTATTGCTATGAATATATTTTCCTGCTTTAGGGATTTTCCAGGCAAAAGCTGTATTTTCCATGTCTTATCAATGTAGTGGAGTCCTGAGCAAGAAGAAAACACTGAACTCTTTGGAACCAGACTGTCCTTGAGCAGACCTTCCACTCTGTTACTTACTAGTTTAACCCTTCCAAAGGTAAAGCAGGTCTGAGGACCTGCTCAAAACAGCACACCTGGATCTTCAAACCAGATGTGCCACTTAGAGCAGTCAGTAACATTTCTGACTCTCAATTTTTTTTAATAAAATGAAGATAATAACTTACCTGGTAGAGTTCATTTAAGGATTAAATGAACTTAAAGATATATTCTTCCCTGGCCAGTTGGCTCAGCAGTAGAGCATCAACCCAGCATGTGTAAGTCCCTGGTCCAATTCCCAGCCAGGGCACACAGGAGAAGCACCCATCTGCTTCTCAACCCTTCCCCACCTCCTTTCTCTCTATCTTTCTCTTCCCCTCCACTGGAGCAAAGTTGACCTGGGTGCTGAGGATGGCTCCATGGCCTCCGCCTCAGGTGCTAGAATGGCTCTGGTTGCAACGGAGCAACAGCCCAGAGGTGCAGAGCATCACTCCCTAGTGGGCATGCCGGGTGGATCCCAGTTGGGCCCATGTGGGGGTTTGTCTCTCTGCCTCCCCACTTCTCACTTCAGAAAAATACGAAAAGATAAAAAAGATATATCCTTAGCCCAGTGGATGGCATGTAGTAATCAAGCAATAAATATCATCCAGAAACTACAGGCAATCTGATAGTTAAGTAACATGTACAAAATGTGTGGTGTAATGCCATTACTAATTACTAATCCTAGTGTAAAGGACAAGCAATAAAAAATTTGTATAGAAATGTCCTCTGTCTAAAAATTCTCTCCTTCTATACTGATGTTATGTATCCTTCAAAGGGCATTCTAAGGGCACACACACCACCAAGTCTTCCTATTGCCTTTGTTAGAAAAAATGTGCTTTCTCTTCTGCACTTCTGCTACCACAGTCAGCTAACCTGTGATTATGCATGTGCTTAGATGAGTCCCCAGCCGCATGGAGGACAATGCTCCCTCAAAGTTAAGTTGGATAGGTTGAATTCCTCAGACATAACCAGCTGCTCTAACTTGAACTGACTGAGAATACCTGCTCACAACATGTTAAAGAACAACAAAAATATTGCAATGACTTGGTTTAGATCACCGTAACAGATGCAAAAGTGAGTTTCACGATCTGTTACCTATGTTCACGGGAGGATTGTTTTATTTTTCTTAATGTACGCATTTGCATAGAGAAAAATTAAGAGTTCCTTTTCTTTATACTCATCTGAGAGAAACAAATGCTGGGTTTTTTTTGCTCAACTGACAATATGTTGATGTTTTTCAAGCATGCATTCATCATTAAAGCAGCCCAAGGAAATTAAAGGTCAATGCCAGCTCTTAGATATAAACACTTATAAAATCTAGAATACTAACTAGCTACTGTTTGGGGAATTTGTGCCAGGCATCAACAGGGGGGAAAATGCTGGTGCATGTTATATGTTATGCTCTTATTCATATCTTATATATGTGAGAGTACCAATTGCAATATTTACTTCAGAAAGTACTATACACTGAATACATTTCGTATTGTGTTAGGCCAGTGGTTCTTAACCTTTTTGAGGTACCGAACCCACCAGTTTCATATGTGCATTCACCGAACCCTTCTTTAGTGATAAATAAAATATGATTTTTTTCCCCAAATTCAAGACATATGTATATGTTTTTTTACTGGTGCACAAAATGAGCCGTGCATGAACATCACCTTGCTCAAAGAACAAAACCAACAAAGTGCATGAACTCACAGCAAATCACAGTATTACTTTATTCTGGCCTCCGCAGCAGAGGCTTCTCCGAACCCAAGATCGACTCATCGAACCCCTAGGGTTCGACAGAACCCAGGTTAAGAACCACTGTGTTAGTCATTCAGTGTTTATATTCCATAATAGGTTCTTTCTTTTTCTTTTATTTTTTAAAAAGACCAACCAAAATATTGCAGTCCAAATTGCAGAGCCTTTACATAAGCAGTTTCAGTCTGTCTCTTCCTGACTCAGTAAGTTCTGGTACCATTTGCAGGGTGAGGTGGGGGTGTTTCCCACCTCACCCAGCAATTCCTGTGACTCCACCTCAATTTTCTACAGTGCCGCTCAATTCTTAACATTCTCTACCTGAAGATGCCATCCGATTCCACAGGGTAAGAGTTCAGTCCCATAAGACTGACAGTTGTCATACAACCGACAGATGCCAGTTGTAAGACCAGGTTGTCACCTGTACTTCAAACTGACTTGTTATAAATCAGAGGTTTCCAAGGCCACCTCCTCAGGTTAAATTAATTTGCTAAAGAGGCTCACAAATCTCAAAGGAATATTTTTACTTATTCGATTATAGGTTTGTTTCAAAAGGACATAACTCAGGTCCAGACAGACAGAAGAGGAACGCAGGGCAAGGCATGAGAAAGGGGCCTGGGTGCTCCCATCTTCCCAGCAGGGCTTTTCCTCCACCCACACAGAAGTTCTCAGAAACCCTCTGTGGTTTTTAAAAAGGTTTTGTTACAATCACAACTGGTTAACTCAACCTCCAGCCCTCTCCCCTCCATGAAAGTTGGGAAGCGGATACTAAAAATTTCAAATCTTTAATTAATGGCTGTTTCCTCAGGCAACCAGCACTCAATCTTACGTTACCTAAAGGCTTTCTGAAAGTCACTTTATTAAGAAAACAAAAGATACCTTTATTGTCTTACCACAGGAAATCCCAAGTGTTGTAAAAGCTCTCAGCCAAGAATAGGATTGGAGACTAAACACATATTTCTTATTATAAATCACAAAATCACACCTCCTCAAAGATGTTTATTAGAATTTTGTAACTTACATGTGCATCTACGCACACGTAGGTGCACACACACACTCATGACCAACTCGGTGTTATTTGAAGAAAATTAGAAGAGTGTGTAACTGGACTCATTATTATCCCAGAGGTGGGAATTCGGAACTACCTTCTATTCTCAGGACTTGTTTTTCTTATTTGTGAAATGGGGGACTCATTCTACCAACTGAACATTATAAGGCTATCCTAAGAATGAAGAACAGCTATGCGCTACTTGACTTCCATGAATCTTGGCTCTGCTATGTTCTCAAGGTCAGTTTGGGGTCATTTGGTTGCTAACCCTTCCCACTTCACAGCTCTAGGACAAGTTGAATCCAGCTTGGTCTGCTCTTATATTCAGAAAAACACTCAATAGAAAACTTGAGAGAAAAACGACTACTGGGGTCTGTTTTCCATGTCAAGGACCAGATTCACTGTGTAGTAAATATGATGGTTCTGTTGGCAAATACTAATGTTTCCTTTAATTTGTACCAGCTGCTAACAACTGTTGTATGAGGTTTTGCATGCAGTCCAAGAAAAAGAAAAGTAAAAATGAAAAAGAAAATAATGTACTAATTGCAATTTCTAAGCTAGGCTTTATATTTGATTTCAACTTTCAGAATCAATACATGGTTAAACCATGAAGAGCTCGCTTTTGATTACAAATTTGAATGGAAATACACACACTGACGATGGAAAATAAAAGTTCCACGGTTGGGAAATTCATAGAAGTGGCTGAGTTAATGTCCTTACCTGACACAGTGGGGACTCCTGGGATTCTGTGTACTGTTGTCCGGTAGAACTAAGGTGTAAATGATGTCATTTGAATTTGCAGAGTGAACCAGGAGGAAGTGGACATAGTGTGATATCAGGGGAATTAGGAAGAAACACAGGGAAGTGAGAGGGTGCTTATGATGAAGATAATTCTCCACTATAACAAAAATTCAATATAAAACATCAAATGTTAATAATTAAGATAACGTATTTGTATTATTTTGACATATGCACTGTGGACATCGTTGTTTGTTATCTGCTGTCTTATTTGTCATTATTTGCTTTCTGTATATTGTTGAATATTATATGTCTGTGCATAATACATTATTTAATTTTTTTAAATGTAACCTAAAATAAAACATGAAAAGTAGTAGAGCCATCACATATCACCAGATTTAAGGTGGTAAGTTAATTTTTATCTAAGTAAATGAAGAAAGGGCTGAAACTTGTATTAGAGATAAGAGTAAGTTTGTGAAATGATCTTGTAACAAGTCTGTCCTCCATGTCATCTTGTTACAATGGCCATATTTTGTGGTATTTCCCATGCAGAGTCTTCTAGATGTTCCTCCAAGGCTGGAGCGGGAGAGAAATCTGCACACACATCTGTGACGGTGTCTGGTTGGGATGCTGTATGAGACCATAGGGGCTTGTTTAAAAAGCTGTCACTGAGTGTCTCTTTTTGGGCCCCACCACTGCAGAATGTGAGTTCCTCTCCTTCCTGTGCAGCATGACTTTTATGGGCCCAGCAACTCTACCTAGTTTTAAAAAAAATAGGAAGCTAGGGTGAGCATCCTCAAAGAATGAAAAACAATGAACATAGGACCATTCTGATATTTCTTTACATTCTCTGAGCCCCATTAATCTTATTCCTATTTATTCTTCAAAAAGTAAAAAATAAAAGAAAATAATTTTTGTGAAGATGAAATAAGGTATTGCAAGTTGAAAGTGCTTCGCAGCAGTAAATATATGGGGAGGGAAGACATTTTTGTTTTCCTTAATTCTTCTAAAGGATCAAGTCATCAAGTCAGTTCTGATATCCGAGATCTGTTAAAAGCCATCTTCTTTGAAGCATAAGATTTTGTAGTCTGCATGATCTCCCTCCAAAGATTCCTGGAGGTCGCTGCTCACAACTGTCTCTCTGTCACCCACCAGCTGGCAGTGTAATTAGCTCTAGAAGGAAGGACCCTGTTTCCTATGAAAACATAGCATGGAGTTGAAGGCAGCATGGAATGAGAGAAGGGGAATGGGAATGAACAGATTCTCTGCTGTTTCCATAAAGAAGTCCTCTCTATTTTTACCCAAGTTCATTTTTCTAAGTGAAAACAAACTTTTCAACACCATGTAAGGCTCTAATTTCCCGAACGCCTCTGACTTGTTTGGGAATGTCTGGCTTATGAGTCTAACTGATGTTGAGATTGTGCGAATCCAGCCAGTAGACCACCCACCCTGTCTCCAAGGGTCTCTGTCGGAGTATTAATGCGGCCCCTAATTGCTCTCAGCTGGGAATTCAGTTCCCTCAAACAGATGGGATAGTCACTAGGTCAATCTGGCCATCTGTTCTGTGGCCCACAAAGCCATAAGAAGAAGCTGGACCAGATCACAGGCTAAGTCAGAGGTCTTGAACGCATGACTTAATAGCCCTTGAAGAGTATGTATAAATTCCCACACGCAATGAAGAAAAATGCGTTTACAATGACTCATTATGCAGCTTAAAAGAGAGAGTCATTCTCAAGTGATCTTTATGATTTTAGAATATATGTTCATATTTGAAAAATAGCAAGAAAAAATAATGGAGAGAATATTTCTAAATCGGTGAGATAAACCTTTCAAAGGCTGTTTCACCACAGCTTTCTGGCCTAAACTCTGCCCTCACAGAGACACTCCTTATCTTCCATATATCCCCCAATTCACTCTGATGCCCAGTTCCTGCAGAGTGAGCCAACAGCAAGCTCCTCATAGAAAATCTGAGACTGCGTTCACTCATGCCTAAATTAGCTGTGAAATCATTTAGATCATGCAAAGACTACATTTCTTGTTATCCAAATGAGGAGTAATTGACACATTAATTCTAAGCAACCGTTCTCTTTTCCTTAATTTGATAATTATAATGATGACAAAGCACCTTCAAAACATGCTTAAAATTACTCAAATGTTTATGTATTAAATGGTGAAAAGCAAAATATAAAATTTGTCATGCCTTTTAAATGTGTGAAAGTATGTTTGCCCCTGCTAAGAAAACTCTTTACAGCCTGACCAGGCAGTGGCGCAGTGGATAGAGCGTCGGACTGGGATGCTGAGGACCCAGGTTTGAGACCCCGAGGTCGCCAGCTTGAGTGTGGGCCCATCTTGCTTGAGCAAAAGCTCGTCAGCTTGAGCCCATGGTCACTGGCTCCAGCAAGGGGTTGCTCAGTCTGCTGAAGGCCTGCAGTCAAGGCATATGTGAGAAAGCAATCAATAAACAACTAAGGTGTCGCAATGAAAAACTGATGATTGATGCTTCTCATCTCTCGCCATTCCTGTCTATCTGTCCCTATCTATCCCTTTCTTTGACTCTCTCTCCGTCCCTGTAAAAACAAAACAAAACAACAACAACAAAAAATACCTCTTTACATACACTGTAATGGTCATATATTAATCCATTTCAGCTAGATTCTCAAATTAGAGTTGGGAGACCAGGTCAGCAAAAGTATTGCTTGGAAAACTGGCATCGTTTGCAGTTACAGAAGTTGTACTAAGATATTTCTATCTGAGGATATTACAAAAGCATGTTTATAAAAGTGTAGAGTAAATAATCAAGATGAGCTATGATTATTAATATTTAGAATGAGAAAAACATAATCTAATGCATCATTTTCAGGAAGAAAAAAGAAAAACCCACTGAGTTGATGTAGTTATAACTTTACATCTTTGCCAATCAAATTAGACTGATTACATTAGAAATCTGATGATTTAACATGTTGGCATAAACTGCTTTATTTCATCCATCATGTCTCTCCTTGTAAAGAACACTTTATAATATATAGACACAACGTTCATCACACTTGATATTGAAGGCAATTTGTATTCAGATAAGCCTGAGTACAACCCAAAAAATTTATCTGTCATCCAGTGGCATGGATCAGACTACAACCCTGGTCTACAACTCTGAACATCCCAATGTCACATTCAGATACTCACTGGGATGTGCAGAAGACACAGAAGCACTTGACTGCACCTGTCTCAGGAAGAAATCACTGCTCACCACTGTACCCCTACTACCCTGGTCCAGGCTGTTCCTTGAATTATTGCAAAAGGTTCTGCATGTCTTCCTGCTCTCCACGTGGTCCCCTCCGATCTTCACCTAGCGGTCAAAACAAGTCTTTTAAAAAAGTACATCAAAAGGCTTTAGGCAAGGTTATTTAAATAGACCCTTCCACTAAATACAACTAAATATGCCAAATAAAACACTTGCTAATTACAAAAAAAAAAAAAAAGGCTTGAAAAAGTAGTGTAAATGCTGTCAGGCAGCATTTGGAGAATTATCTGAATTCAGGGAGGTAACCAGACTATTGCAATATCAGATATCTGTGAAGGGGGTTTACAAATATCACATGCTTAAACTGAAAGGTGTATGTTTTCCTGAGGTTTAAGGATAAAATTCTATGCACAGTGACCATCTTTATATGTCAAGCTGAGGACATATCCGTCAAGAACACCTGCACATTAAACTCTGGCCATATCGATAAGTTGTTTGGTTGGAGTGTCATCTGGAAGTACAGAAGTTCCCGGTTCGATCCCCAGTCAGTCACATAAAGAAACAACTCAACACTCCTGCCTCTCTATCTCTCCTTCTCCCTGCCTCTCTTTCTCAGAGAAGAAGAAGAAGAAGGAAGAAGAGGAGCAGGAGAAGGAGGACCATCTGCTCTGGGCTCTGGCTGATTAGTTCAGTTGGTTACAGTGTCATGACTGGGTGGAACAACAAATTGATGTTTCTGTGTCCTTCTATCCCTCGCTCTCTCTATGAAATCAATATAAATAACTTAAGAAAAAAAGAACATCTGCACAGGTTGTACACTGCAAATCTCCCAGGTGGGAAGGGGTTATTCTGATACACTACAGTATCATTTGTACCCCTGAAACTGTGCAGTATACAACATGCAAAAACAGTAGGACACAGCTTTACTGGAATTCCCAGAGGATAAAAGCAAACTGAATCAAACAATCCTATCTTTAAACCCAGGATACTGTAAATAAAGTCACCATGATGCTAAGCAAAACAAAGGAAGAAAACGGAAATAAAGACAAAGGTTTTTTGTTTTTATCCTGAGGCTGAGTCCACAGATTCACCTTCCTTTGTTTTTCAGAAGTATCTGCTGTGCACCATCTGGGTGGGTTTGAAAACATCACGTCTTGACCTCAGTTGGTGGCAGTCTCCAAATGGTATGGTCCCCAGGCACCGAACCTGAACACACACAAGCGGCTCTGGAGGGAAATTTACCCAAGGCTTCAAGCAGTCTCCGGAAATACTGGTTCCAGAGCAATGGCCGTCACTACTGGTCCCCAAGCACACAGAGAACGAAGCAATGTTTAAGCGAGAAACAGTGGGACCGACCAAACACGCTGCCTTCAGAACTGAAAATTGATAGATATGCATAGTAACGCAGCAATGGCGTGGTAGATTGAGTGTATCAACCACCCTATCATTCTCTTCTACCCTTCTTGTACCTATGTATGCATCTTTCTACTTGACATGTCCTCTCATAAACGGCACAGTCATTTCCCTTCCCTTGGAATCGAGACTGGCCGTGTGACTTCGCTTTGGCTGATGGAATGCCACAGAAGGGATGGTGTACCGGCTTCCTAACAGAACTCAAAGGCTCCGTGTATCCGCTCCCCTTCCCGCCTGCCACGATCACAGCGAAAACAAGACATGAGCAAGCCCGCTGGAAATGCGTCACAGGAGGCAACCTGACACACCGCGGTCAAGGCCATCTTAGACCACCCCAAACCGGCCGTACCGCCCATATGGCAGCAAGCGTCCACTAGACCAGAGAACACACCAGACTCAGGCCAGTCTACCACAGCGCACACAGACATGGGAGCTGAATAGATACTACTCCAGTTATTCAGTCCTTGCCTCGCGGCTCTACCTTTACTCCTCCAAAACTATGTGCCATTCCTCAAGCACTATTCCTGTACAGGGGACACGCTGCACATTGTTGAACTTTCCCAGCAGAGGGCGATGGAGAGTCTCAGGAGGGAGAGGACGTTCATCCTGCCCGGTTGGTCGCCAGTGCAAGTGTGAAGATGTGTCCAGAACTCACAGTTTCAACAGCAGCCTCACAGCCCTGGCCTGGCAGGTGGCCATTTAATGGAAAGAGCCCTCAACAGGGACACGGGTGCTCCAGGCCTACCCCCTCAATGGCACCTCCACTCTGTGTCTTAAGGAGACCTTCCTTTTCCTGGTATCTTAAACATGGTCTGCAACTTCTCTAATACATGTACCGATGTGCGTGCGTGTGTGTGTGTGTGTGTGTGTGTGTGTGTGTGTGTGTGTGTTTAATCCATATAGAATTTCTTTTATAGTGGAACATGTGTTAATTATGTTATTATTCCATATGGGAAAAAAACATTTATTCAGACACTATATATTAAATTAAAGACAATCTGTCTCTTTCCCACAGGTATTTCTGGCAGGTTTGAAATTACCATAAACGCTTGAGCTCAGCTTCTAGTCTCTGTATCTCTGTGTGTTTCCATCACTTTGCAAATACCGCACCGCCTTGAACAGGGCAAGTTTAAATATCCCTGTGTTCGGTAGTACAAATGTACTTTTTCTATATACCTTCCCTCCTATAGAATTATCATAGATAATGTGAAACTTGGTTTTTAATATAAATTTCTAACCTACTTGATAAATTAGATGTCAAAGCATACTGAGACTTTTATTGGAGCTGTTTCAAATGTATTCATTAATAGAGGGAGAATGACATCCTTGTAAAACTAAGTATTTCAGAAATATTCTGAGTCAATCCATTCAAGGGTTAAGTTCCCGAAAATGTGTGTGTTTGGGGTGGGGTAGAGCCTGTGTCCACCTCTAGGGCACAGCGGGAAAGGCTACAGGTTCGAGAGCCCCGCTCGAATCCAATTGCTCTTAGGAGGACTGCATTTCCTAAAGAGTTTGTCGTAAGGGAAGCAAAGAGAGTTGTTTCTAACAGTCCATCTCTACCATTCTCTTGTATTAGTTTTCCCTATACTCCAAAGTGTTTATGGCATTCTCGTCTCTTTAATGTGAATTATGCCAGCAGAATTTATTAAATTTCTCAATGCTACTATCTGTATTTATCAAATTGTTTTTAGGGTACAAACACAACGCAAAATGCTTCCAATGTATTCACTCATCCGATCCTCACAAGAACACAGAATGGAACCAGTGGCGAGTCTGACATACTAGAGTAGACGTACTGGGTGTTAAAATATTGGAAGCCTTCCAATAGGAAGAGTAAGTAGCTCCATGCCAAACGTCCTGGTTCCTTTCCTGGTCAGCTCTCTCAGCAGTGCTCCCCACTCAGCGCTCTGTGGAGCTCCCCAAGACCCAGATGGACACACAGGTATACCTGTGGAGCTCCCCATGACCCAGGTGGACACACAGGTATACCTGTGGAGCTCCCCATGACGCAGATGGACACACAGGTATACCTGTGGAGCTCCCCATGACCCAGATGGACACACAGGTATACGTGTGGAGCTCCCCATGACCCAGGTGGACACACAGGTATACCTGTGGAGCTCCCCATGACCCAGGTGGACACACAGGTATAGCTGGCCCAGGTGGAGCTCCAGTTTCCTGCAACGATGCTGTTACCAGCATCCTTTTTGGATCATCAGGGCTTCTGCTATACCACTCACAAAAGTTTTTGAATACCATCCCTGGAAATGTATATTTTCCTCATTTTACAAATAAGAGTTCAAGTTTAAAAAGATAAATGGTATGCTCATGATCATACAGCTTTTAGGTGTCAGACAGAATTCAACCAAACTTCATATAATGAGATACCACAGATCATTAGATCAAAATGGGAATTAGTTTATGCAAACAAAGTTGGCAGCTTAATGTGTCAGTTTCTTTTGAACAATTGCCAACCCACCCCCTTGGTCCCCGCCCAGGTCACAAACAGCACCAGGCTAGATCTTAGAATATTGGTTCTGAAATTTTAAGCATTTATTTCTTATACCTTCCATTTTTCAATATGTTTAGATACAGCCAGAAAATGTAATGCACAGTCAAATTATTTATAAATTTCAGCAGCCTTTCAGATTCACCTGTTTACTGATGTTCTTTGACTCTATAAATCATTTTGTCCAACCTAGGAAAACCAGGAGTCATCAGTAATGTGTCAGAATTCCTTTATGTTGCCATAATTTGTTCCCTGAATGAAATCTATCACCTTTAAAGCAAAGCTGGCTCATGGAGAAGAGAAAACAAACATCTAAGAGCACCATTGTCTAATAACCCATAAAGAAACCTGAAAACAGCACAATATTTAAAAGTATTTGAAATGGTTATTTCTCACATAATTTAATTCATTAAATGAATGCTTAATAAACTTTTTTTTTAGTAATCCCAAATGCACAAAGATGATTATAGCATGATAATGTATATTGTCTGCATGGATACAAACCAAATGTCTAATAATAGGACAACTGTTTCATAGAAGGCAACATATACACACACTCTGTTAAGTATTTTGCTACTTAAAATTATGATTGTCTTTTTATTCTGTTCTTATTGTCTTTAGCTGTGCAAAAACTTTTTAGTTTGATATAGTCCCATTTGTTTATCTTGCCTTTTATTTCATTTGCCCGTGGAGATAAATCGGCAAATATATTGCTGCTACAGATGTTGGAGAGCTTGCTGCCTATGATTTCTTCTAAGATGCTTATGGTTTCACGGATTACATTTAAGACTTTTATCCATTTTGAGTTCGTTTTTGTGAATCATTTAAGTTGATAGTCTAGTTTCATTTTTTTGCAGGTAGATGTCCAATTTTCCCAACACCATTTGTTAAAGAGGCTGTCTTTACTCCATTGTATGTTCTTTCCTCCTTTGTCAAATATCAGTTGTCCATAAAGATGTGGGTTTATTTCTGGGTTCTCTGTTCTGTTCCATTGATCTATGTGCCTGTTCTTTAGCCAGTACCAGGCTGTCTTGAGTATAATGGCCTTATAGTAAACCTTGATATCTGGAAGAGTGATACCTCCTGCTTTATTTTTTCTTTTAAGATTGCTGAGGTTATTCGTGTTCTTTTTTGGTTCCATATAAATTTTTGGAATATGTGTTCTATATCTTTGAAGTATGTCATTGGTATTTTAATTGGTATTGCATTGAATTTATAATTGCTTTGGGTAATATAGACATTTTAATGATGTTTATTCTTCCTAGCCACGAGCACGGTATATGCTTCCACTTGTTTGTATCTTCCTTGATTTCTTTTATCAATGTTTTATAATTTTCCGAGTACAAGTCCTTAACCTCCTTGGTTAAATTTACTCCTAGGTAAAAAGACAAACCACACAATGGGAGAACATATTCGACAGCACGTCTGATAAGGGGTTAATAACCAAAATTTATAAAGAACTTATAAAACTCAACACCAGGAAGACAAACAATCCAATCAAAATATGGGCAAAAGAAATGAATAGAAATTTCTCCAAAGAGGACATAAAGATGGCCAATAGGCAGATGAACAAATGCTCAACATCACTAATCATTAGAGAAATGCAAATTAAAACCACAATGAGATATCACCTCACACCAGTCAGAATGGCACTCATCAGCAAAACAACACAGAATAAGTGCTGGCGGGGTTGTGGAGAAAAGGGAACCCTCCTGCACTGCTGGTGGGAATGCAGACTGGTGCAGCCACTGTGGAAAACAGTATGGAGATTCCTCAAAAAATTAAAAATCGAACTGCCGTTTGACCCAGCTATCCCACTTATAGGAATATACCCTAAGAACTCCATAGCGCTGTTTGAAAAGAAGAAATGCGCCTCCCATGTTCGTAGCAGCATTGTTCACAATAATGAAGATCTGGAAACAGCCCAAGTGTCCGTCAGAGGACGAGTGGATTAAAAAGCTTTGGTACATATATATTATGGAATACTACTCAGCCATAAGGAATGATGACATCGGATCATTTACAACAAAATGGATGGAACTTGATAACATCATACAGAGTGAAATAAGTAAATCAGAAAAAAACTGAGAACAGCATGATTTCATACATAGGGTAGACATAAAAGTGAGACTATGAGACATGGACAAGAGAGTGGTGGTTACGGGGTGGGGGGAGGGAGGGAAGGTGGGATAGGGAGGAGGGGAGGGGCACAGGGAAAACCAGATAGAAGGTGACAGAAGACAATTTGACTTTGGGTGACGGGTATACAACATAATTGAATGATAAGATAACCTGGAGATGTTTTCGTTGTACATATGTACCCTGATTTATTGGTGTCACCCCATTAAAATTAATAATAATAAAAAAATATTTTAAAAAATTATGATTGTGGTAACTAAGCTATAGCTTGTAAAATTATTATAGTGCTAGGTATAAAAACTTGACTATAAAAATGTTTGCACATTCTCATTGTGAGAAACTTAATTTTCCCTTCTGTTTTCTCTTGTTTAATATGTTTCCAACACAGCCATCGTCGAATTATTTCTAATTCCTACCAACTGTTAATTCCCTGTGTGTCCTGATGTCCTTTCATTCAATACAGCATTTTGTATTCCTTTGGGTAAAATATCCCATGATCAACGATTAGAAGCTGCGGTTGGTGATGCTCCTGTCACGTGGGAGGGTGGCTGGTCTAGGGTGGAGGAAAGTAAAGACAGAGAGAGAAAGAGGTTGAGATTATTTTGTAGCAGTTGTGTTTCATGTGCAAATGCATCCCTAAGTCCTTCCTAAGGCTTCTTCTCCATCAGAAATAGCTTATAAAAGCCCTATGTCGATTCTGTGAACTAACATGATGACCTTCATTAGGAAAGGCTGGTGGGAGAGGCTGTGGTCAGAGGAGGCTGGGTGAGGATGAAGGGGTGGAAGGTGGAGCCACAGAGCCAACGGGCAGCCACATTTTGAGAAGCCTCGAGGTCACAGGCATCAACTAGGCATAACTTCAAACTCACCCCTTTTCTTTTCATTGTGAAAAACTACATGATAAGACTGTCGAGAGGGAGACGATGTTTGTGGCCTTACAAATTGGTACTTCTATTTTAGAAAGCAAGTAACTAAATAGATATAGAATTTGGAGAGGTACATGTATACCCTTTGAATCAGGGTTGCTATTTCTGGGGGGGGGGGGAAACCTTTCCAGATATTGGACTATTTCCTTAGGTATTATATCCTTAGTTAAAGATTGCAACAACAATAGGACTACAAAAAGGAAGATGTTCCGATCAATAGGGGCAGCAGAAGGCTGAGAAGTTGTTTATTTCTGGGTCGATGTGAGAGCAATGGAGATGACATGATGGGTTGAGAGAATGAATGTCGGGTGCAAGACAAAAACAAAAGTCATAAAGGGCACCAAGATATTTGACCTTAAAAACTGGAAGAATGAAATTGCCCTTGACCGAGATTCCGAGATCACAAGAGTTGGTTTAGAAGAAAATATAAATAGAGCGGTTTTATTCATGTCAATTTTAGTGGTCAACAACTCTAGACACCTGTGCTTATCCACCTTCACCCATTTATCTTTGCTTCCTGTCATAAAAAAGAGACGACCTCATGCCGATCCCCCCAGTTCTCCTCTGGATCCTCGCTCCAGCTCTTTCCAAGAGGCATTAACCCTCCAGGGTAGAGTGGATGTTGTAGTTTCTCTAGCCTTGCTGACTTGCTTTTATCTCTAGTTTTTGTCAGACTCTTTTGGAAGCCTTACTTTCTGTGTCTGTTTCTTAAGTCAGTGTTCTTACAGTCTTCCCCCGGCCTTCTCTTCTCACACCCTCTGTATTCTTCCTGAAACATACCCCCTGTGTTCACCCCCAACTCGGTAAGTCCGGCTCCAGCCTGTGTCCTCAGTTCCCACCCCATCTACACAGACGATCTCCATGAAGCTGCTCTGGCAGCTCAAATGAAATGTCTGCTCCTAACTGAAAGCTCCATTCCCTTCTACTCGCTGTCTTACAGAAACATATCAGTGTCTGCTCTTACTTATCCATCTTACCGAGAGACTGTGCTCTAATGCAGTTGCTAGAGCCGAAAAAAAAAAAAATGGTGGAGTCCCTTCTGACCTCAACCTGCTACCTGCCCCTCACATTTCTATCCTGAACCAATGAACTTCCTAATTCAAGGAGGAAATTGTAAATAAATGGGAGCATGTAATAACACGGTCATTATTTTCAGCTCTAACCCCCCAATCAAAGAGAGGGTTGGTTTCCCTTTTTCTAGCACTGTAATAGTGAAGACATGAATTGCATTTTCTATGACCATCTCATTCTTTTTGATGATTATTCTTTCATCTGAACATACCTTGTGTAGACCTGATGTTGGGCAGCATGAATCATTCTGTGAAATTATATTCAGAAACTTCAGTCAGAGGTTGAGTCAGAATACATATGAATGCATATTTTCAGGGAGAAAAGCAAAGTAAGATCATTTGAATGCTTCCTACATTTGTCCTTACATACTCTCTTATATCAATAATAAAATAAGAACTAACATTCTTTTTTATCTTTTAAATTTTTTGTTTATTTTTTATATATTTTTAAATTTGCAAATTTAGAAACAGGATTTTATAAACACAATGCCTATGCAATGTACCACCTTCCAACAAGTTTTCTAATTCCCTCTGGTTTTCTAATTCACTTATGAGTTGTTCATCACTTGAGAAAGTAGACTTAAAAGAAACAGCTCCCATGATTTGAAAGAACATGTTCACCGATGCTTTAGCATAAACCTAATGCAAATCCTGTGACATAAGATGTAATCATTCATTCATCGTTGGTAGGTAACTAAATCCAGGAACTACATGCCTGACACGTTGACCCAATAATGTGATTGGAAAAGACATTTATGAGACCCGAAGAGAGAATTTGTTTCACTCATTAGCGACAAATATGAACAGAAAACCTGGACACAGGGTGGACAATACACTGCCCGCAACAGGAGGAGATCAGGTTTCTCCAGGGGCTTGGCCTCTGCTTGTCAGATTCTTGCTAAGAGCTTCTAGCACTCTCACCCCTTCTGCTCACAGTTCCGCACAGGGTAGCTGTGTGCTCTGCGCCGGGGCTCTGCAGGCCGCCTGCTGGAAACACTTCCCTGCGTCTGAGCGTGAACCTGGGTAAAGCAAAGGCAGAATTCCCATGAGCGTGTGCAAACGGGCAGGGCTCAGACTGTTCTGCCATCTTGTCTGAGGCTCAGAAAGGCAACAGCATTTGGTTTCCCTCTCATGACGTAAGCAGAAGAACTTGGATTAAATCTCAGAGTTTCTGATTCTAAAATAATACTACTTTACTATGTTATTTTGTCATATTTTATACAGGCAAAGTTCTGCCTTTTACAACACACCTTCATTATTATAAAAAGAAGAAATTAGGAGAATAGGGTTTCATCATAATTGCTCAAAGACTTAGTGGTAATTTGATGTTATTTGTTCTTCAATAAGTTTGTCCTCTCCATGTCTTGCTTTGTATTGTGGATGCCTCTATCTGTTCTTTAAAAATAAAGATATGTGACCCACTTCTCAATAAGAAATAATAAGCCTATCTGTGCTCTAGGGATAATGTGACACTTAGAGCTCAGGTATGATTGTCTTCCAGCTGCTAAGAATGGAGATTCAACTGCTTTTAGCCTCATGAGTAACAGTCCTGGTTATGACCCCTAGCACAGATTACATCGTACCTGGTATGATCCCCAGCACAGATTACATCGTACCTGGTTATGATCCCCAGCACAGATTACATCGTACCTGGTATGATCCCCAGCACAGATTACATCGTACCTGGTATGATCCCCAGCACAGATTACATCGTACCTGGTTATGATCCCCAGCACAGATTACATCGTACCTGGTTATGATCCCCAGTACAGATTACATTCTACCTGCGCTGCTTCCATTTCTTAGATAAGTCCTCTATCATATTTTTCACAGAGCTGGGGCAGAGTACAGATTTATTGAGACAAATAGTAAAAAGAATATAAAAATAATAAAAAGGAAATAAGTCATCAGAGACAGCTGTTCAAATCTCATTTTCCATTCTCTCTTCCATCATTTTGTGCATAATATTTTTTTTAAAAAAGCTTTAAACCCAAACAACATGTATTGAAAGGAATGTGAAAAGAAACAGCTTATAATTGGGCAAAATCTTTAGTGTCATGTCAAGCTGTGTTTCAAATCTGGGTCCTGATACTTATCAGCACCATGGTATTTAATCAGTTACTTAACCTCTCTGTACCTGAGGCCTTTTTATCACTGGGCAAGCTGCACGGTCAGAAATGCAAGGTAGTAGAAAAAGTAGATGGGGTACGTTCCTGGCTCATAGCAAAGACATAACAAATATGAATACATCTTCACTCCCACTTATTTTCACGAAAAGCTCTCAAACATATTTTTTTCCATTACATTCTTGTACAAAGTATCAGTAAAATTTAGAAATGGTAAAACAAGTAACCCAAACCCTCCTGTGAGGTTGATCTGACACTTGAAGGAACTTTCTTCTAAATGGTGTACACTCAGTTTAATGTACTTAGCAAATGAGAGAAAGCATCCCCTTACCCAACCAGGGTTGAGATGACTCGTTTCTTTCCTTCTGTGTAACCACCCCTTCCTGGGAGGACAGTGCTAAGTACACTCTGTCTGTCTTCCCAGCACAACCGGTTTGGTTTCTTTTAAGATGATGCCCACCGTATTCAGGGGGCATCACTGCTCTGCCCTCTCTCCATTGTTCTCTGGTTTCTTTCTCTCGTGGACCAAGTCACGCTCCTGTTCTAGCGGGACTAAAAGCAGGATCTTAGCCGCACACAACTGCACTTCTCAATCCAGCGACGGGCTGGACATACATTAGTTATGAATGTTACTGCATTCTAGCCTAAAGAAAAGATCAAGGACCTTTTCCCCACTCCATCCACACAGGTAAATAAAAATTCGCGAGAAAGATCAAGGGAAAAAATTAATTTCTTATGATGCTAGAATATTTATTTTCAGAGAAAGTAGAGAAGGGACTGTCAACATTCCTGAGAGAAGACAGTCTATCTCTATCTGCTCCTTTGTATCTCCTGTGTTCCCGATGAGAAGAGAGACCTCGAGTCTTACCCTGTTTGGAAGGCAGTTTCACAGTTAGCAGTGTCATGCCAGTCCAAGCACGGGCCTTTGGGAAAGCCAGTGTGAGACAAAGCCCGAAAGGTCTCACTCCCAAGAGCAAGTTTCCCAGCTCAACCAGAAAGAGACCAGAGATCTGGCCTGAAGATGGAGCTCATAATAAAGATTATGATGGGGGCGGGGAGTATTTTCTCACACTCAGGTTTCTTAAAGAAATGGCAAATTTGTAGTAAAGTGTGCTCAGGAGTTTAAATCTTGATCATTACAGAGAAACTATGAACCATGAGAAAGATATTTATTTGCTTTATTTCTCCTTCAACTAAACATCTTGCTCCCTACTCTTATAAGGAGAACTAAGGATTTTTGAGAACACCACTTCTTCATTTTGCCCCTGACTTCTTTTAGAGTTTCTAAATAGGGAAATGAAAAGGCCATCAGCTATTCTTCATAAACTAGGAGAGCTGTGTTGGAGCCGAGTTGTTTAACCATGGAGGGTTGAATGCGTGAGGAATCTCTCCTCTTTCAAAAACCCCACTGAGATGGAACAAAAACACTTTTAGAAGGCATAAACCAAAAGAACAAAGGAATTGAGAATGGAGATGTATCTAAGTTCATATTCCTTGGGGAAAAGACTGTAACAGGGAGGTGTTTGTGGCAAAAACTTACTAGGGGTATCCTTGGCGAGGGAGTGAGTACTGGACACCGGGAGAGAGTGAACTGTGATTGTAACTGCAACTAGGAAACTCACTGAGTCCTGTGGGAACCACTGGAGCTACAAAAACCCTATAGATTGTCTCCAATGGAGGCGTGGGTACAGGGGCTGTGCAGACACACATTAACCAGGGAGGGGATGCAGCTGGCCACCAGACAGAAGCATGAACGTGGCTGAGTAGCTCTCTTAGGCTGAGGGCAACAACTAGAAAAGGCCCAAGTGGGAGCTATCCGTATGAGAGCCAGTACTCTCAGGAGCCGGAGAAAGTATATGGGTATCCCCCACTACAACGATTCAGAAGACAAGAGTTATGACAGCATTTTATGAGAAACAAAGATGATGTATACATAGCAGCTGACTTAGAAGACCAGCAGTGGTAGTGCTGTGCTTCAACCAGCTACCGACTCGAACAGGGAACATGGTAAACAGTTACGCAGGGGGCCAAGAATATGGGGCTTTCCTTATCAGTCTCACAATAGGCTCTAAGGCCGTGGTGCAAATTTGACACCAGCAGAAGGAAGAGGGGAGGAAGTAGGGTTAGGTAAGAAGAGCCTCATAGCATAATACAGATTTGACCAAAGACTCAGCTAACCCAAGCAGAAACTCTCCAGAGAAAAACTCCCCAGAACTCCTGCTACGGGGAGAAACAGGCTTCAACATTTTATGACGCTTACCCGTTTCCCTGGAAACATGTGCCCCACCCCAGGGCTGCAATGATCACAATGTCACTGCAATCTCACGACAAGTGCCTTTTTCTGGATTTTCGGAATTGTACATTGCCATGGCCACCGCCCATCAGAAGTTCAAACGCAATAGACAAATAAATGCTTTAACATTCTGAGGTGAAGTCAAGCTATCAAAGAAAAATGAGGGTAAAAAGAATCGCAGGTATTTCATATCTTTTAATTTTTTTTCTTTTGTTCTGAGAAGAGGGGAAATAGTGAGACAGACTCCCACATGCAGCCTGCCTGGGATCCACCCAGCAAACTCCATCTGGGCCCGATGCTCAAATCAACCAAGCTATTTTTAACACCTGAAGTTGATGTGCTCCGACGAGCCAACCTATCCTCAGTGCTCAGGGTCAGGTTTGAGCTAATCAAGCTGTTGGCTCGGGGCGGGGGGACAGAGAGAGGGAGAAAAGGAAGGGAAGAGAAGCAAATGGTCATTTCTCATGTGCGACCTGACCAGGGGTCAAACCCAGGCCGCCCAGAGGCCAGTCTGACGCTCTACCCACTGAGCCATCTAGCCAAGACCACTTCATGTCTTGAAAAAATAAAAAATATATATTCTATATAGTTTAGGAAGGTATCCTGGGAAGAAAATCCCCCAAACAAGGGAATAAGCCCAGAAAGAAGAAGCCCCATGATCCAGAAAATAAAGCATTGTACATAAGAAGACCCTGAAAGAAATTCTCACTTAAACAGGAGTACAGCGGAGCTAGAGACAGCAGTGCAAACTGGGATAAGGAGCTATATCCCCACACCCTTACACACACACACACACACACACACACATACATGCACACACACACAAATAAAATAAAATAAACAGAAAAAAGATAAAAGGTCTCACTATAAGTGTCTGTCTCTATTGAAAACAGTCTCATACTTTCATTAGATATTTCTGGAGAGAATAAAGATAAATACATAGGAACCAAACCAAAAGTATCAAAGCAATTGGTAAAATGAACAAATAAATATCACACAATGAAGGAACGGATGCCTCATAATACACAACAGCACACGGCCAGGCTAAGCTTTGAACACTATTCATCTAGTCATGATTGATGTACAACCAAGTAAGTACCTGAGATAATTGTTAAGTAAGTGGGTTTGGTCGCTGCGGCTAGCAAATATAAACGGAGAGTGGTTGGGAACGTGGGCCATTGTTGTATCCTTCGTGTCAAACAGCCAATAGATTCAGTCTCAAAGCAGAATAAAAACAGACATGGTCTAGCTATATTATTTAGAAATTCCAAAAGAGGAGAACTATAATTATTGGAAAGATTTGGCTTTGGGAAATGGGATTTGGGAGTGGAGTATTGTAAGGCTTTTAGTACTACTTTTTCTTTAACAAATTAGGTACATATGTTAACTTTCAGAAGACTGCGATTTAGTACAACAGCACAAGACGAGAAGTCACGAAATCCAGGCCGCTTCCTACGCCACGGGCGTAGGAGGGAGGAGAGATGGGTTCTGGTCTCAGAGATCTTCCGTGCGGGTTTGGCAATGACGCCACCGCCCGCATGGAAACCCCTGTGCAGACGGCAGGGCGCTCGCGTAGGCATCTTGACACGCACACATTTCCCCCACATGCTCTCTCTCCCTCTCTCTCTCTCTCTCTCTCTCTCTCTCGCTCTCGCTCTCTCTCTCTCGCTCTCTAATGTCCTATTTTCTTACCGTTCGCTCTTCACTCCATGCACAATGTCCTTCCACTCTTCTCTATCTGGCAAAGTCCTCCCTCATTGCTCATGATGATGCTATAAAAAAGAAAATCATCCTTTCTGTAACACCTTCCTTCACCCCCCTCCTTCTCACAGTGGAATTAATTACTCCCTCATTTAATCCACCCCTGGCAGAGAGCCCGAAGCTCTGTCATGGCGTCCCCACCCTCTGGCATCATGCTGACTCGCAGTTTGTCTCTTCTGATGGACAGGAGGCTACCCCTCTTGGAGTGGGGACATGTTTTATTCATGGGCATGACCTTGCTTCCTTTCACTGGGTCCGACGCATACAAAGCCTGGCCTGATTCAGAGCTGCTAAGTGAATTAGTGAGAGCATCACAGCATGTCAGAGGAGAGGGTGGGACAGCGAGCATTAGCTTCCTTTATCAGGGGTGGGGGGCAGTGGAGTCCCAGAGTGACTGAGCACCTGGCCCAAGGTCACAGCTAGGAGGTTTCGGGTCTTTGACAACATTCGGCTCTCATGCACGCATCATTCAGAGGGTTATTTATTATAGCGATAATCATGCTCTTCCTTCCCAGTCCCTCGTGGTGCCCATTAAGCATAGAATCCGTCCAGTTCTAGTGAAGCAAGGAGACTGGCCCCCGGTGGCCTTCGGTCTATTCTTGGCGGTTCAGGAGCGTAGAGCCCAGTTGCAGAGCTGGCCTTGAGAAGCCTTGGGGCACCTGGAAGTTGGCGCCTCTTCCTTCCCTGCCATGGGGTCCCTCCCACAGGGCTCAGCCTAGGACAGCTCTGCCTATGTCCTGAGGCCCCGAGCTCTGCCTGACGGCCGCAGGGTAATGCGGCTCTCTCGCCCGCATGGGCTCTTCCCCGCAGGGGAAACCATAGGGGTGCAGGGTAGACAGGCTAAGGAAATACAGCGGAGGTGTCCCGAGTGGGGCGCGTGACACATTATTATGTGGCCACAAGGGCTTCACTCCCAGGCTATCTGGGTGTTGCATGTTTGCTCTTAAGAACATAAAGCTTATTTACAAAACACAGAACTGTAAAAAGAGCAAATAATTTAAAAAATCAAGTCTGCTCAGAGCAGGTATGATTTCAGCGGCTTGAGTGCTGGCACTCAATACATGGTAATGAATGATTAGACACTTAATAAGAGTGGCAAAAACAAGAAAGACTTTTCCAAATACCCATTACAGTCTTCAAGTAGGTAAAACTTCCGTGCCAGGTATTTCATACCAATTCATTTCAAGGGGCTTGGTTTTGATTTTTATCCACAGTACTGTTTCCTCAATAGCAGAAACTCAGTGTGTCTGCCCAAAGTGAACTCATTCTTGGGGCATTTCCTCTTCCTCTGTCACCCCAGTGAGTGTGCAAAGTCTTGGGATCCCTCTGGTGTTGTTACCCCCTTTCTATTAACCACAGAAGTGCTCAATCTCAAGATTTCTATGCATTTCCCACCTACAGAGCTCCCAGGACAGCTTATTTGGAGAGGAGCACACTGACATTGAAAACAATATGCAAAAACCACCATGTTCGGTGACTTACAAAAATACAGGGGTGGGCAAAAGTAGGTGTACAGTTACATTGTGACATTCTTTGGAGTTAAGAATGCTATTATGCTAATAATCATAAGCTGCGTGTCTTTTTCCATACAAGCAACTGCAAACCTACTTTTGCCCACCCCTGTGAATCTAATTTAACCATCTGTCTTTAAATTATGCTGCGTGTGTGTGTTTGTGTGTGTGTGCATGTTCACCCATTATATGCAATTTGTGTATAACTTATTTAAAATACATTTTGCACAATAATCCCCCACACCTCTGTATGAAGTGCAGATAAATTTGGAGGGACGGTACAGGTTGACTGGAGATATGAATGTGGGAAGTCTTCCACGTATACAAAAGAACGAACATTATGAGGTAATATACAGATACATTTATACTGTTAAATAAACATCTAAAGTTTACAGGTTCATACGCAGCAAAACAAGCCCACCTTCCAAACATCCTTTCCAAATCCCCCCAATATTTCGTTCCCTGACTGAAGAGAATCATGTGTTTGCCATTCACCCTGTCATTCCCCTTGCTAAGCGTGAATAAATATATCAACCTCTATAATAGCTAACATTCAAATCAATGTACCTAATTAACTTTAGTCTACCATATTTTCAATATATACTTTTCATACCGAAAGTAATTGCCCCATTTGTATCCATATATTTTACTGAACATACATAGCTGCAGTATTTCTCATATTATCAGATATTCTGCAAAAATATTTTAAGAGCTTTGGCATCCATAGGACATAGTCAGTTTTAGACATTTATATTGTTATAAAATCCTTGCTGTTATAAAAATGTTGAGATGATGATGACATTGATTTGTGAAAGAAAGAAAAAATGGGACTCTGAGTACAGAGAGAAAAGCTGCCCTTCAGACAGGGTGTAACGATGTGTATCTCTGTTAACGGTGTCGTGAGCTTCCCCTCACAAATGTGTGTTACCAGTGACTATCGCTATGTTTCATCTTCAACCAATTGATTAGCAAGACGTCTTTTATTAGGAAACCTCTCATTTTTATTCCCTTCATTAGTGCAAAGAATGAACACTTTCTGTGAACTTATTAACCATTTGACCTTTTAATTTTCCAAATTAAAGTTGCTTATGTAATTTCCTCAGTTTTCTTTCCGCCCTTTCAATCCCTCTGACGGACCCCCTCCTACCACACCGCCAACCCTGTCCAGAACTACTGCTCTGCTTTCGGTCACTGAAGATGGGCTTACATTTTCTTAGAACTGTGTAAAATTAATCATACAGTTCTGTTCAGAATTATGTTTAGATTCATCACGTTGTAGCAATATCAGTAAGTAATTCCTATTATTGCTGAATAGTTCCCTGTCATACAGATACTGAGAGACTTGCTTATCCATCTGCCAGTCATACACGCGGTTGTTCACAGTTTGCTGCTATTGTGGATAAAGTTGCTATGAACAGCAGATACAAGTCTGACTCGATATGCTTAATCGTTTTTTAGTTTGGCTATTTCAGTATGTGTTTAGTGACATCCCATTATAATTTTGTATTTCCTAGTGACTGATGATACTTGGCATCTTTTCATGTGCTCCTTTGCCATTTATACATCTTTTTAATAAAAAGTATGTTCAAATCTTTTGCCCATTTTTAAAGGATTATTTGGTGAACTTTTTACTGAATTTTGAGACATCTTTGTATATTATGAAAACTAGTCCTTTAACGGATGCATGCTTATCAAATAGTTTCTTTCAGTCTCTGGCTTGCTTCTCATTTTCATAGTGTCTTTTGAAGAGCAGACTTCCTAATTTTGATCAAGTCTAATTTACAATTTGTTCTTTTAAGGACTTGTCTAATCCAAAGTCACAATAGTTTTTCCAACAAAATTTTAGCTCTCTGTTTTGCATTTAGATATGTGGCACATTGCATTTAATTTTTGTATATGATATAAAGTTCATATTGAATTTATGTCATAAATATGAATAGATAACTGTTCCAGCAGAATCTGTTGAAAAACTATCCATTCTCCACTGAATTACCTTCTCATCTTTTTCAAAAATTAGTGGTTCATATATGTAAGATTATATTTCTGGACTCTTTAATCTGTTCTACTGAATTATAGCATATTGGTAATACCGTATTATCTTGATTGGTATAACTTTAAATTAAGATTTGAAATAGAATAGTCTTAGACTTATAATTTTGTTTTTTCTCTCAAGGTTATTTTTATCATCTTAAGATTTTTATATTTTCACATATATTTTGGCATTTTTTTGACAATTTATAAAAAAATATATCTGTTGGTATTTTTATTATGGTTGTGTTGAATGTACAGATCAATCTGGGGAGAATTGACAGCAACAATATTGAATCTTTTTATCAATGAGTATGGTATATTTTCCAGTTATTTGAGTCTTTAATTATCTCAATAATAGTTTTATGCTGTTGTGTGGAATGTTCTATAAATATTAATTATGTCAAGTTGGTTCATCTTATTCTTCAAATATTTGATATACTAACTGATTTTGTGTCTACTTGTTTCATCAATTATTGAGAGAGCACTATTGAAATCCCAGACTATAAGTGTGGACTGAAACATTTCAATTATTGTTATGGCCTTATTATTAGGTCCATAAACATTTAAGTTTGTTATTTTCTCTTATTGAACTGAACCCATTGTAATTATGAAATGACCTTGTTTATCCCAATGTTATTCCTGTCCCTAAAATCCTCTTGCAGAGAAAACAATGTAATTTTCCATTCTTTCACTTTTAACTTGTTTGTTCCTTTTATATTTAACTGTAGTTTTGTAAACAGCATGTTGTTGGCTGCTGCTTTTTATTCAAACTGAAGTAAAACGAGTTAGTTAAATTGAGATAGTTGTGTTGCACCGCTTGTATTAATGCGATTATTGATCTGGTGAGCATTAAATCTATGATCTTGTTACTTGCTTTCTCTTTATTTCATACTTACTCTGCTCACTTTTTCCTATTTTCTGCTTAAGCTTTTATTAATTCAATAACTTTTATAATTCAGTTTGATCCATCTTGGCTTATTAACCATACTAACCCTCTGTTTTGTTATTTTGATGGTTTAGTTTTTGCATCTTTAATTTATTTTCTACCTTCTAGTGATACTGACACAGGTTCTGAGGTCGGTGGAAATGTGGTTCTGCTGAGGTGTCCCACAAGGTGTCTTTGCCTTAAGTCATGCCATTAATGGTCTTGCTGAGGACAAATACTACGATTTGATATAGTAAAGGCCTCACAGTGTTTTTTAGTTTGTTTGTTTATTTATTATTTTGCAAACAAATATCCTAGGCAGTTTCAACTAAACTTTAGTACCTTCTTAGCTGAATGCAACGGAAACTCAACTCCCTACAGGTGTCAAGACACGCCTCTGGAGAAATTTCCTTTCAAGTATTACTTCGGTTTCTATGTCATTCCTGCTTCCTTAACTTTAGATATTCAACAACCGGAAATTAATTCAACATAAGAAAACAGGACAAGTGCCAAGACCTATTATCTCTGTCCATTCCTATGACAATTTCTGTTCCAACTATTTGTTAACAAGCCTACCTTGAATATAAAATGACAGCTATTTCTCCTCAGTGAGGACTGGCACCCACCCAGAAGATTAAGTGAGATGTAAGGGTTTAGGAATTCCCACCACTGGTTTAGTGACTTACCGTGATGTTTGTGGATTAGGAACTCTATTCCCAAATTAAAGTGAACAGTTTCAGCAATTTTACTGTCGTATGTAGTTGGTATAATCTGAAGAAGTTTATGTCTTTAACAGTGATGTGGAAAGTCTTGGTTTTAAAGGAAGGGAAAAGGACAAAATGGAAAAGAGTCTGGATGGTATTGAGTTTCAGTGGTCGTGAGAGAAGGTAAACACGAGTAATGGTAAAGCAGTAACTGAAGAAGGAAACAATCAGTGGAGTAATAACAGCAATAGGAGTAACAAGAAGAGCATGCCAATATCAATGGATGTTTCACAAAACAGCTACAGATTGTATTTAGTTAGTGTTGATTCTCAACTCTAAAGATAAATGTTATTCTCACCTACATGTTATGGGCAAAGAAACCTGAGTAGAATTGAGGGAAATATATAAAACTAACTGTTAGATTACCTGGCATATCAGAGCCAGGGCATTTTGAGTAAGTACAATTCTCAGCCTGAGTTTCATCTCTGGCCAATAGGAATGACATATGATTCACAAATGTGTTATAAGAACTATAGTATTAATATGTATGAAACTTCCAAGTTGCATATTTTATGCATAATATGCTACAAAATCTGTTGAAAAGTGATTGTCCTTGTCACTGACTTAATCTTGTTATTCTAACTTTCATGACTTCAGAGATTAATTTTTACTTAACCACATTATCTCTTTTGAAAAATAATAATTAATATTATAATCAACGTTCACTTTCATTATATTTGTATTTTTTCAGGTTGCAAAATAATTTAACAGTAGGCAAAAATAAAGTTAAAAAATACATGGGCTGCAGTAAGAAATAAGCATTTCTCCATAAATTAGAGAAAGCAAATCTCTAAATATGGTATACTAGACAGCAGATCCTTAAGACAATTATTAAATAACATGAAAATTAATACTTGTTGAGCACTTTCTATATGCCAGGCAATATTAAAAGAATTTTGCTTGCCTTCAGCAATTTGGTATTTACCATAAATTTATGAAGTTAAATACTATTATTACTATATTATTTTGCAGATGAGATCATTGAAGTTTAGTCTACTGAGAAGAAGAGTCATGACTTAAGTAAAAATTTGTGGGACCACAAGCATGACACCAATATTTAACACATATTACTCAATATTTAGCTCATATTTCAATAATAATAACAGTAACAACAGAAAGTATATTGAAAATAATTGTTATATTGATATTTTATACTTTCTGTAAGTTTTTGATAGTTGCATATACTACCTACCCAGCTTAAGATATTCACCATGATTCTTGCCCATTTTTTCCTATTATAAATAATGCTACAACAAACAGGTTTGTATATGATCTCCCCTTCCTTTAATCAATAGGTTATTTCTCTGAAATGAAGTCAAAGGATATGCCTAAGAATCTTGATAGATATTGACAAATTACTTTCACAGTATTTCCTTCCACCGCCATTACGAGTCATCATACAATCCCTTAACAGAAGAGTGTATTGCTCTGGGTGGTCATGGTTTACCCTTTGGGCATTCATGCATTTATATGCCTACATGCCATCAATTCTTATCTCTGTTTTAAGTGGAAATTATAGTGATGTTTGCCTCCTTTTGGTTATAGTTCAAGGTAAAGAAAAAGTAAATTGAGGCATATGAGTTATTGATTGGAAGCAGGGTGTCATTTGTCAGAGCAGTCATTGGCCTGAAATTTCAGCAACTGTACAAACACATATGTCTCATCACAGATTTTCTGCTCATGTTCTGTTTTGGAAGCACAAAGGCTTATTGATTGCATTCTCAAATTAAAACTCAGCTGGATGGTTGCAAACACACCGTTGCCTATAATACATTTATTTTTGAGACTTGTTTAACTGTAGCAGCTAAGAAAATCAATGTGTGGGGCCCAGCTAGACTGACCTTTAACAAACAAATAACCTTTTAATTCTTTTTTTTTTTTTTTCATCTACTCCTCATATAATTTTAGTCCTGCTCTTCTATGGTCTCGTGACCTCATGGTATTTAGAAAACTCCACAAAAACAGTATTTGGAACGCTTGATGTAAAGATGACTTGTTTGAGGCAAAGGGAGTAGGGACATTTGTACAGGTTGTAATTATATCTTTAGTTTTTTTTTACAATGTTTTTTGAGGTCACTTTATGGTGGTAACAGTATCATGCATGTGTGCCTCTGTCAAGACTTATCACATTGCACAGGTTATAACAAATGGCCTGGGACAGAAAACCTCTAAGAATTACTAGCTAAGGCCTTTATAGGCATGAATATTTTTCTCTACTCCCCTGTTCTAAGAGGTTGCTTTTGATGAAGTTCAATATGCTATCTGAAAAACAAATATCAACTAAAAAATGAGAAGGCTCTCAGGTGACATAAAAATTTGTGTACATAGAAATCATCAAAGATGCCCAAGCTTCTTTCAGAAGAAGCACAATCTGAATAGACAACGTAAACAGCCATTTTGCATGAGACCTGTGTTTTTCATGCCTCTGGGAAACATTTTCGTGTCTGTGAAAATCCTCATGCATTGGCTGAGTCCCCCTGGTTAAGACTTTTGAAAAAGGAGGTAGATGACAAAAGGAAAGAAGTGTGCCGTGTTGGGGTTTAAGAACAGCAGTGTTGTAGGGGACAGGAAATGGGTGACTGGAGAAAGCATACTTTGGCCTCACTCACTTTCGAGGAAAGCTTTATTATACTTATAATGAATATATGAAGAACTGCACACAATTATTGTGTACAATTTGATGTGTTTGCACATATGCAAACACCCTTGATACCGTCACTACAATCAAGACAGGAGACATATCCAACACTTCTCAAAGTTCCCTTGTGTCCCTGTCTGTGTTTCCTCATGTGTGTGTGTGTGTGTGTGTGTGTTAAGAACACTCAGCATGAGACTTACCCTCCTAACAAATTTTGATGTGCATGGTACCACACCGTTAATTATAAGAACCTTGTAGTACAGCTGATGTCTAGAACCTATTCATATTTTCTTCTATTATTGATTCATTTATTTGCTACACAGATACTGAGCACTGAGCCCCAGCTGCTGATTGGGTGTTCATAGTCCATAGTCTAACTGCAGAAGCGGACATACGAATGGGTAAGAACAATTCACTGAGCCAAGCTCCGAGTGGAGGCAATGCCCACAGTGCAGCAGGAACATCTAGAGAAAAGTGACCACGACTAACAGAGCTGGAAACTGTCCTCTAACAAAAGAGACAAGATTCATTAAGCTTAACCTTTAGAGCAGTGGTTCTTAACCTTTTTTGAGGTACCGAACCCACCAGTTTCATGTGCGCATTCACCGGACCCTTCTTTAGTGATAAATAAAATATGATTTTTTTTTCCAAATTCAAGACAAAGGTATATGTTTTTTTACTGGTGCACAAAATGAGCCGTGCATGAACATCACCTTGCTCAAAGAACAAAACCAACAAAGTGCATGAACTCACAACAAATTACGGTATTACTTTATTCTGGCCTCCGCGGCAGAGGCTTCTCCGAACCCCTGAGACCGACTCATCGAACGCTTAGGGTTCGATAGAACCCAGGTTAAGAACCACTGCTTTAGAACTAAGCAGATGTTGGATTTGCTGCGAAGATGAGAAAACAAGGCCAGGTAGATGGAGCACCCGTTGGCCTGGGGTTCTTGCTGGTGGAATGGGCACAGGAGTGTACGGATGCAGAAAGTTTCTTACGCCGGGTAGCACGTTTGAACTGTTCCATTTTATTTTCCTCCCTCTTTTCCTGCTGCAGAGTAACATGTTTTACATTTAAAAAAAAAAAATCTATTTTCAAACAGCAGCCAATTTGAGTGAGACCACTTAACACTTTTGCAAAAGCCTTAATGGCCTCCATTTCACTCAAAGAAAATCCAATTAAAAACGGCTTATGGGACATCACATGCCTTTCCTCTTCATCCCTCTCATTTCTTACTGAGCTGCCCTCTCATGCATTCTAAGCCATCTGATATTGTTTCTGAATCCGGCTGAAGTGTGGCTTGCATACGGCGTCCTATAAAAAGCATGTTAATGGGCCTGTACCGGGAGAAGCTTAGACTGTTGCCGTAATAGGTTTTTGGAGTTGAAGTAGAAGGTTGCTTGCAGGATTCTAGCGTCTCATCTCTGTCTGTCCCACCAAGGATAAAAGTCCAGTCTTGTCTTCATGAAGCCCAGCAGAAAGACCAAAATTCTAGATATTCTGCACCTTAGTTTAGTCCGTATCAAACCTCAGTCAAGTCCCGGCGCTGCTCAAATCTTGTGCTTGGGAGAACATCTGGCCACCAGCACACACAGCATGGTGCCATATGGAGACCCTAACAGCAAAAGAAAGGGGCAAAAACTTGTTCCCAAGCAAGAAGAGAGTAAGGCCAACCTCTGTTAAACCAGTATTTATTTTTCGGGGGATTGGCAGAACGAGCTTTTCTTAAGCCACCAATCAGTTTCTCTAAAATTTCACAGGCTTATGTTGGTTCTTCCTACTAACCAATCAGCTCCTTCCTCTAGGCTAGACTGACAGGCCTCTGTGGCCAACCTTCTGGTATCTACTGCACATGCCTTAAAGTGGAAACACAGAAACGTTTTCCTCCCAGCACCAAATGGCCCTGCCTTGGGGAGAGTCATCCTCACCTGAGTCTGGAGAGGCTGAGACACAGTGGACTGTGAGGACACAATGGATTCCTGAAAGGGGCCATTGAGCCTATGAATATGTTAGCCTTCTAGTAAATTAAGCTAAATGGGTTGCCGCAGCTTCTCACTGAAACAGGCTTCCCAGTTTTATAAACTATGACGTCCAACTACCTTTGCTCTCTTTTCCCATAAATATGGAGCTACCTGCCTATGTTAACATCTCCCCCCTAAGACCTCTGGGCCCTTCGTAATGTTACAAAGGTAAGTGGATGAAGGTCTCATCTTCTGTAGCTGCTTCTTGTTGACAAGAAGAATAGTCCTGCCTGTCATCAGGTTCAGAGACTCTGCCTATCTGCCAAAGGAAGATGGAAGCCCGAAGGAGAAAGAGACTTCACACAAGGGAGAGGGATTTGGCAAAGACCAGGTCATGTTGATGCTGTGCATAGAAAGAGACATATACAATGTCTAGTGGTTGGTGATCTGGAATAGGCTGGCATTCTTGTCATATTCTAGAGGTGACAGATTTGGCAAGGTCAAAAGACATAGTCCAAAACTGAGGAAAATATATAGGAATTAAAGGTTTGGTGAGAAGTAAGAAATCAGGTGACTGAGGGAAGAACTGATTTTATAGTGTTCCAGACTAGGTTGGAGGAGTGGCTTCCCTGGCCAAAAGGGTGCCACCTTCAGCTAGACTAAGGGGAGCATTTTAAGGCTATTCCCTTGAACCAGGTAAGCAGAAAAGTGGAAACAGTTTCAAGTGAAGCCAATAAACTACTTTATACTTCTCCAACTCAACTATCTAGTCCTGGCAAAAGTCAATCCACACAAACCACTGAGTCTTATTTCAATAGATGGCAAGAAAGATGGGCTTCTAAACTGAGATCTAGCCTGTGTCTTATGAAACAGAAGAAAAAAACATAAAGGTTAAGGAACACAGCAAATGATAACCCAGTTTCTAAGTGTGTAAGGCCATTAATTTAGAAGAATTCCAGATGTAAAGGTTTTGCTGGATCAAAAGCAAGCTACAAGGGGACAGATTCATATTTGCAGTTTGAACACCTTTGGTGAGGCCATCAGCTGAGTAAGTAAATTCTGGATGGCGTATACAGACACAGCCTTAGAAAACAAATTTTAGTTGAACAGCAAACTTGAAAGACAATTAACTGAACCAGAGTCCAATATGCACGGCTGGACACAGTGATTTCCATTGAGATGGAATTTTTCTCCCTAAAATCACTTTCATCTTTATTAAGTCCATTTTTTAAATTTGGCCTGATTATTTGTATAAACACAACAAGAATAACAATTGATTACATAGGCTTTTTCAACCTGTTTTGTTGAAATCTCATAAGGAACCTTGAGACTGAGCCGTTGCTTCACCTCTTCCAGGCAAAGACGTCAAGCTGCCACCCACCTTTGCTAACAATGCCTATAGGTTTGGATGGGTTCCTCAAGTCTGTGAGGTCCCCAAAAATGTCCTGAGGTTTCTTCCTTGCTGTCCTTCAGGAAAGCAACCTTCCTTCCTTGCCTGGGAAGACTGCCATGAACCGCGTGCATCAGCTAAGTGTCAGGCTGTCCGATGGACTTTTACCAGCTTTGAAAGTCAACCTCAATTCCTTTCAGGCCTTCTGTTGACATTCAGAGTCCAGGCATGTCCCTTCCGCCATGACATTCCAGTCACAGCCTTGGTTCATGGAACTGTCGTCAGAAACTGTCTTATGTGTTGTATTCAGAGAACAGACTCTTAATGGTTTTATGCAAACAAATGCACTGCCGTGCCATGCTCATTGAGAGCTGCCACATCTGGAGGGGTTAGGAAGGGAGAGAAATATGACGCAGAAGGGAAATTCTTGTCCCTTCAACACAACCACACACCTTCATAATTGTTCCCTAAGCGCGAGGTAGCCTCCTGCCTCGGGGTATTTCTCTGATACTTCCCTGGTCTGGAGTTCTCCTTGCCCGGAATCCACACCTGCTCGCCCCGTGTCGGCAGACCTTGCTGAAGCATCTCCCAGCCTTCACAGACCACTCTATTCCATGTCAATTGGCACCTTTAACCCCAGAATCAGCTTCCCCCTTTCCAGATTTACTTCTTACCATAATGTACATTTTATTCATTTAACTAATAATTTTCTGACCCCTCTGTTTAAAATGTAAGTTCCAGAGGGGCAGACACTTCCACCCACTAGACTTTAGAATGTGTGCTGTGTCTGTGAGTTGCTGTCCAGGCCCAGACTTCAGTGATGAACGTGTGTCCTCTGTTGGTCGGTTATAGTTGCCTGCTCTAGTGTCCAAGGGAGCTTGCTGCCTCTGGCTATTCATCCTGACTCTTGTCGTCCTGCCTAGGTTGAAAGAGAGCCTGATATTCCAGTTGCATGTTGGTGTCAAGCTCAGTCTGTCACTGCTCCTTTCTTTCCTGGTATAATTCTGAAAAGCAAGGGTGTGGGTTTGAAACCAAGGGCTCACTCATGGAGTGCTGGTCCACTGCAATGATTGAGTGTCCTTTTTATAGGGAAAAAAAAATATTGTGTTAGAAAGTTGAACTTTGACCAAGTAGGGCAAAGGAAAGAAAAGGAAAAGCGGCATTTTCTAGAAGGAAGAAAGTTGCGCCCGAGAGGTGAGATGCACTGATTCGGTAGCTTTAGACTCAGCAAAATGGGCTCCGATATATCATCTTGGTGTCATCGTGATGGAATAGAAACAACATAATCTAACAGGACAACTTCTCAAGTTCCCAGAGATAGCGTGCTCTCTTCTACACGCTGATGGAGCCATCACCAGCATCACGAGCCCTAATAGACACATATGTCGGAGGACAACTCCCCAATTCCCCAGCTCTTTGACACCATTAGCTCCATCCTAAACTCAGCCTTCCTTGTCCTTCTCCTGGTCATCATGACCCTTTCCCAGATAAGATCAAGCACGTTTTCCCCACATAGGGCTCTTTCTTTCCAATAGAGAAGTCCCAGAAACGAGAATCCTGGTTTCCAGTAGAAGAACCAGCCATCTCCCCAACAAGATAAAAGTATCCCTCCTGCAAGTTCTGTGGCATATAATATCCAGTGTGTCCATAGAATCATAGAACAGGAATCAGGTACACAGAGCAACACTTATTTCAAAGAATATCAGCACCTCTTGTCAAGTTACACTTACAAAAGAACCTTCTGGCAAACTCCAAGAAACACATCAGGTTCTGCCTTAAATAGAAGACCAATTTTCAGACATTCAGTCCAAAGAATTACATTAACATGCAAGCCTCACCTCACCCGATTTTCACATCCTGTTTTCTTTAAAACCAAGCAATCAGAGCACATTCGGAGGTTGGCTCTAATACAGAAAAAACAACTGCATAGCTCCATTGAGATTAATGTGCTTATTTGTACAGCTAAAGGTGTGTGGCCGAATGTCATGAGCTTCAGCTTGGAACCCCATGGTTTTTTAAAGTATAATATAAATTTCTTTCTTTTCTTTTCTTTTTTTTTTTAATGTAAGTCGTGAAAAGAGAGCCGGCATTTTCCTTCCTTCTCCCACCAAAGATACTTCTGTACATGTGCGAAATGAATTGTCCCACTGTCCCTTGCCACTTTGCTGTTTAGATTCCTGCAGCAGCTCAGAGCTTGTTTTTCCACTGGTGGTCAGAGCCGTGGGCTGGTGTTCCCCGGAGTATTGGAACTTTCAGCGCTGCTGGAGGCCTGGAATGTTGGCTCGGGGAATGGGGCTCCAGGCACAGGGCTGGGTCACGTGACTTGTTTCATTACCGTCTGCTAACGAAGACCTCTGCTTCACCAAATGGAGAGACTGTCCTCCAAAATACGCACAGATTTTTTTTTTAATGCTCCAATTACTTTTTTTTTTTTAAATTTTCTTACATTTGCCATCAGGTCCTTCAATGTAGAGGGAAGAAGAGAGAAACATGAGGCCATCCTAGTTGAAATTTCAAGTTCTGTAGCATTGAAGAGTGTGCTGGGTAACAGCATGTTCTTCCCAGTTACAAAGAGTGAATTATGCTTTTTAATGAGGAGACAGGCATTTGCTCAGCACCTGCCATGTGCTCAGCGCTTTACAGTTCACATTGGTTATTCTTCACCATCCCTGTAGGATACGTATGCTACATTCTCCCCCCAGGAGGACAATCACAGAAGCTCAGTGACTTGCTTAGACCCATGTCACATTACCGCACAGGAATTAGGAGCAAAACTCCATAATCAGAACACCTGGGCTCAAATTTCACCTCCATCCTTTGCTGATAGGATGTAAAACTCAGCCCACACAATGATCTTCCCACATAAAATATTGGTGAGTGATGCACTGGCCGGGTAGCTCAATTGGTTATTCTAATATATTAGCAAAGAACAGTAAATTATATTCAGCACTGGTTAAGCAGATACTTTTATATGCAAATAAAGCAACAGTATAATTTTCTCAGAGAGTAGGCTTCTAATATATTCTTACAGAGTCATATTATCAAAATATAAAATATCTAAGTATTAATCTTGAAGATATAATTGATGCCATGGACTGAATTATACACCCCCTAAAAATAAATATGGAAGGACATATGTTTTACTCAGTCTACCAATTTAAATGTTAATTTTACTCAAAACACACTCACAGACATACCCAGAATAATGTGTGACCAAATAGAATATCTGGGCACCCATAGGCCACTGAAGTTGACATATAAAATTAACAATTAGGCATACACTATAGTATGTATTCTATCTGTGTTTCATATTGTGGCTAGCTTCTATTGTTTTGTCTTCAAGTTTGTTTATCTTTCCTTCGTAAGTGTCTTAACTGCTATACTACTCAGTGTATTTTTAATGTCAGGTACCATATTTTTAATCTTTACAGATTCCCCTGGGTCTTTTTTATATAGTTTATTTTAAAAAAGCATGATCATATTTCTCAAATATTTAAAATGTCTATTTTTATACCTGGAGCATATTATAATATCTGTTGTAATATGCTTAATTTTATCATCTCTCTCATTTCAAGATCTGTTGGTACTGAAAATTTTTTCTTCAATGGGTCATATTTTCTTGCTTTTTATTAATCTGTGGACTCTGATTAAATGCTAGAGCTTGTGAACATTATATTCTTGATCGCTAGATATTATTTTATTTTTTTGAAGAGTATTGGGCTATATCTGACTAGTAGTTTAGTTACTTTTGTGTTAGTTTAATAACTTTAAATAATTTTGTTTTTACTTTTAAATAACATTTTTAATTTACTGGGATGACATAGTTCATCAAAGCTTACCATTTGCAAGTGTACAACGCATTATAACACCATCTGCACACCACATCATGCACCCTCCGCCATCCCAAGCCAAGTTCTTTGCTGTCCCCCTTTGCCCCTCCCCCTATTTACACTCGCCCTTTCCTTCTGGCCATCACCACCTGCTGTCTGGACCTATGTCTTATGTAGATATGGTGTTTGGCTGAATCCTTCACCTTCTCTCACCCAGTCCCCTCATCCCTTCCCCTCTGACAGCTGTCAGTCTGCTTCCTGTGTCCCTGCTTCTGTTTCTATTTTGTTCATCAGCTATTTTTAAAGTGAAAAGAGCTAATTATTCTTTACAGAATGATACCGATTTTTTTAAATTTGCAAGTTATTTAAATTATCTGATTCTTATGCACTTTTTTTTTTCATTCAGTGAGAGAAGTAGAGGCAGAGACAGAGTCCTGCATGTGCCCTGACAGGGATCCACCTGACAAGCCCACTGGGGGGCGATGCTCTGCTTAGCTGGAACATTGCTCTGTTGCTCAGCAACCAAGCTATCCTTAACACCTGAGGAAGAGGTTATGGAGCCATCCTCAGCACCCTTACTACATCCTCAGGGCCAACTCACTACAATAGAGCCATGGCTGCAGGAGGGAAAAAGAGAGAGAGAGAGAAGTGAAAGGGGGGGGGATGGAGAAGCAGATGGGCGCTTCTCCTGTGTGCCTTGAGAGGGAATAGACTCTGGGACATCCACACATCAGGCAGATGCTTTACCACTGAACCAACCGGTCAGGGCCCCCATGCACTTTTAAATCAAGATGTTATTTAGTTTTTTAGATATAATAATATTTTCCTGGAAAGAAAAGGCTATTGCATTCAATTGAAATTATTTTTATTATAGTCCTTGCCGAAGCTTTATAGAAGAATATAAATGAATATTTAATTGAATACTGGGTAAACTAGTCTTGCTAAAGAAATAAACCTTTTAAGATGGCATACAACTCCTAGAAAATGAAAATTACTCTCACGCCTGTGCCACAGAGGGTGATTTTATGATGAAATAAATGATAAACATTGAAGTAAGTCAAAATAGCTTTGGGTGTTAAAAGCTATAAAGTTTTCTTTTTTTCTTTTTGTAAGAAAGGGGGGAGTGAGGTTTGAGTAGAATTTATCCCAGAAACAAAAATGATCTTTACTCTGAGGACACAGCACCACCCTTGTCTGTGCTGATGATCCTGTGTACTCAGGAAGATGTTTCCTAAGAGAGACCCTTAATAATACTAACCTCTGTGTGATCTCTGAGAATTGTTTGGTGTATAGCTCTTAAGTAATGCTTCTTTTTTAAAATCAATTTTTCTCATCTGCCTCATGGGCTTTCACTCTATCCATGAGCAGGTAGGTATTCAGCCAAAGACTCAAGAAGACGCTTGTAAAGGTACCTGGCATCATTGTTCTATACATGTCCTTCTCGTGGGTGGGCACTCAGCCACACATCGTTTGGGTGCCTGGACCTTGTGAACGATTATCTCTGCCTTTTCTACTCAACAAGCTTGCTGGCCCCTGTCTGACTTCCCTGATGCACTCACTTCTTTCCATCGTTAGCTCCAGTCAGAAAGCTGGGAAATTACAGGGCTCACCTTGTTTGCTTTATTTTTTCCTAGGATGGGCTTTTTATGAGCATTGCCCAACATGTTAAAATAGTTCTATGTTTTGTTCATTTCTTTTTCTCTTTCTTTTTTTTTACTGAGAGAGACAGAGACAGGGAGAGATAGGGACAGACAAACAGGAAGGGAGAGAGATGAAAAGCATAAGTTCTTCATTGCAACACCTTAGTTGTTCATTGATTGCTTTCTCATGTGTGCCTTAATGGAGCGGGGAGCTCCAGCTGAACCAGTGACCCATTGCTCAAGCCAGCAACCTTGGGCTCAAGCCAGTGACCTTGATGTCATGTCTATGATCCCACACTCAAGCCAGTGAGCCCTCGCTCAAGCTGGTGAGCTCATGCTCAAGCCGGTGATCTCAGGGTTTCAAACCTGGGTCCTCTGCATCCAAGGCCAATGCTTTATCCTCTGCACCACTGCCTGGTCAGGCTGTTCATTTCTTTTTAGTTTTTACTGCAGAATGCTAATTTTGGACTACTTTATCTCATAATGATCAGAAGAAGAAGTTAAAAATTTATCCAGTACTCTATTTTCCACTTCAAATTATGACCAGCCCTGTTGTACAATATATCTCCTTAGCGATGCTGCAATGAGATTAAATGCCATTAGACACTCAAAGTGCCAACAATATGAGAATGTTCCCAAATTTAATTTTAACTGGATCCCATAACTTCAGGAAGAAATTAAAGTCCAAAAATTAAAAATTAAATAACTTTGCAAGTTAAGCTCCAAAGGAATTAATGCTTAAGATAAAATTCTTCTTCTTTGTGAATAAAAGGTCAAAGAAATCCAGATCTAAAATACACCCTTCCCTAACTTCTTATTTGGCTCGTTTTTACCAAGACACTCTTGATGCCTGGTTGGCTGAGGGGTTTTTTTTCGTACCAGCCAGAAGCCTCTCTGTTTTTGTTTCTCTATCTCTCTCTTTTATTTCCATGGTAACTTTTATTTTCTGCTAACTTTTTAGAGAATCTAAATAGAATTCACAATATTATACCAGTGACCTTCAGAGAGCATCCTTTGAGTTATTCCAATCTTCTTGCAAGCTTTAGAAATGTACAATAGTGGTAGCCCAAGTCACCAGGTATTGTAAATAATTTCGCCTCCTATAGATATATATTTATAGTATACTGTATTTTTGGCTCCCTAAGATGCACTTTATTTCCCCAAAAGTGGTGGGAAAAATACCCGTGAGTCTTACGGAGCAAATGTTCATTTTTAGCTGCTGCGGGCTCCCGGACAACTAGAAGAGTATTTGAACATTAAAGTCTCTCCTCATTTGTTAATAACAGTGCTAATGGTTGTTAACACTGCTGTTGAGTTTACATTGTTGGAATATTACTGTGGTATATTTTATTAAATATTTTAACACACCATTGGATTCCGAATATTTTTTTTCTTATTTTCCTCCTAAAACCCTAACTGCGTCATATGGTCAGGGGCATCTTATGGAGCGAAAAATACGGTAACTCTTCCTATATTTATAACTGAGTGTATGTCTATTTTTCTTATTTTCCATTTTTCTTTTCATTCTTGATAACATTGTTAATGCAAGAGTTTTTTTCTAGAGACATAATGTCCATTCTTTCCTGTTTAAGCATTTTACGTTCTTTGCCCCCGCCTGCCTACTTGCATTGTCTCTTCCAGTGCAAATCGTCTTAACCATGTTGTCATTTTTTCCTTCCACTAGAAAGGACTTCATCTAAAGCTAATTTTAAACCCTCTGTCTGGGATGAAGCTGAGAAGTGGGTCAGATTCAGGTTGTAGGGATTCTGACGTTTATACAATTTGCATCAACCTCTTACCAAAAAAAAAAAAAAAAAGAATATAAAATGTTAATGAGAACATCCCTTTGGTCTCTAATCCTGGTCCTGTGTACAGTGGTTTTGTGTGAGTTAGCAGAGAGACAGGAAGGATAGTCCTGGAACCCTGGTCGATGCCAGAATGACAGACAATAATATAACCCTTCACTGAAATGATAGTGATTCACATACAAATATCCCACTCAACTCAGACTAACTGTGCCCCCACTTAACTTCCCTTTAGTTAGATCTGAAAATGTTTGTGGCAACTTCCACCCAGCATATCAACCAGGAAAGAGAGGTGGAAAGCAAGTCAGAGTCTACATAAGCAATGACCAGAACTGATTGGGGCTAAATTAGCTGACTGTCACCAATCTCACAAAACACATGAGTTTATGACCACGTGGCAGCAAAGCTAGAGAAAGGGTTGGCGGGAAACCAGGCATGAGAAGAAGCCTACGCATCTTTACCTTCACTGCAAATCCACTTATGAAGAAGCGTTTACATCAATCCAAGGTTAGCTCCTGGCCTGAAAAGTATCAACTTGGAACCCCCTACGCTAATGTTCCTTGAGTACTCTTGACATTAACCATTAGAATTTGGGCCCTGTTCTCTTTGTCTAGTCCATGGGTAGTTCCTGTGCCTAACATTTGAGAGCAGGGATCATTGTTCTCGCCGGTAACACTGGGGAACAATTTCTTTTTTCATTTTCTGTTGCATGAGGTTTTAGAACTGTTTCTATATCTTTCTGCATCTCTAATTCAAAATCTGAAATCCATTTTTGGGTGCATGCTCTAGTTTTTACGCAATTTTAATTTATTTTTGTTACAGTTAATGGCATGCATTGGTTTTTAAATTGGAGTTAAAGGGAAACGACTCTTGGATTAAACATAACCACAAGGCAATGTATGTTTGACAAACATCACTTTTACATAATTTTAGTTGTTTTTAAATGTAAACAATTATTATATGATAAAAAACACCCTCTTATTTTGTTTTAAGATTAAATCATGGCTTCTTCAAGTAGCCGTAAATGTAAGAAGAGTCCTGATACCTTCTATTCTATATGTGGCTGTTACTCACTTCAACATCAAAGGCGCAATATTTCATCATTTTTGACACGTGCATATATTGCCTATTTTCAAGTTCCCCTTGGCTCCTCATATTGTGTGTCCTAATTGTGAGGAAATGCTTCGTGATTGGACAAAAAGAAAACGCAAAGAAATGCCTTTTGGTATTCCCATGGTTTGGTGTGAGCCTAAGGACCACAGCAGTGACTGTTATTTCTGTCTGATCCATACAAAGGACATTGGCAGGAAAAAAACAGCACATGATCACATATCCTAATATTCCTTCAGCAATATGACCAATCTCACACTCTGAGACACTCCTGGTTCCAGTTTTCAATGGTTTTATTTCTTCTAAGTACAAAGAAAGTGAACATGGTGATCAAGTGAATTTTGATAAGATGAATGAGGAAATGTCTGTAGAATCTGAACGGTCTTCTTCTGATGCCAAGCAGTCATTAACCCCTCAGCAGTTTAGCCAACCTGAATTGAATGACTGAATAAGAGATTTGGGCCTATCAAAGAAAAGCAGTTGAGTTAGTAGCCTCCAGGTTTCAAGAAAAGAATGTCCTTCACCCATTTCAGGAAGCGTGAACAAATTTTTGTGGACTATTTTTCTGAATACAAACACTTTGTTTACTGTCATGATATCAGTAGTCTTCTCAGCTAGGTAGGTGTTACCACTTACAGTCCAACAGAATGGCAGCTATTTCTTGACAGCTCTAACCGGAGTCTGCAATGTGTTCTCCTACACAACGGTAATGTTTATGCAGTGGTTCCAATTGGTTATTCAACTCATCTGCGAGAAGATTATAAAGACATAAAAATTGTCCTTGACTTGCTGAAGTATGAGGAGCATAACTGGATCATTTGTGTGGATCTTAAAATGGTAAATTTCCTGCTAAGACAACAGAGAGGTTTCACAAAGTATCCTTGCTTTCTGTGTTTGTGGGACAGCCAAGCTCGGGAGAAACACTGGACACAGAAGAAGAGGCCAAAACGTGAAGCTCTGGAAGTAGGGATGCAAAATATTGTGAATGAACTTGTAGTTAATCGAGACAGAATTATTTTCCCCCACTTCACATCAAACTTGGCTTAATAAACCAGTTTGTTCAGGCTTTGAATAGAGAAAGAGAATGCTTTCAACATATTATTTCTGCTTTTCCTGCCTTGTCTTTCAAGAAGATAAAAGCAGGTGTATTAAATGGACCTCAAATTCGAACCCCCATATGTGATGAAGAATTTGCCAGGAAGATGAATAAGGAGGAGAAAGCAACATGGCAGTCTTTTGTAGCAGTTACAAAAAACTTTCTTGACAGCAAAAAAGCAGAAAACTGTAAACTTCTGGTTCAAAGGATGCTGTTGGCTTTCTGCAACATTGGATGTAACATGAGCATTAAGATTCACTTCCTGAACAGTCACCTTGATAAGTTTTCTGAAAATCTTGGAGCTGTTAGTGATAATCAGACTACAACTAGGGAATCAAATGAGATTGTCCTCAACAAGTACACAAACGCAAGAGCTACAAACACAAATTTTGGCCTAAATAGAATTGAAATAAGTTTTGCTCAAATTTTATGATTAAAATGAGTGTTTTAATATGTTCTATTTCAAAATTGTAGACAAATTCTGATGCAATCATATTTTTAGTGTATTTGCTGCATTATATAAATTATTATATTTTCATAAAGATAATGCCCAAAAGACAGTCTACTTCATTATGTTAAACTAAATGTTGAAAATTTTACAATAAGATGAAAACCTACAATCTTGAATTGCAAAAAAACTGTAGCTTACAGAGAAAAACTAATGCAAGATTTGAGATCAGCACACTTGAATTAGGTAAGAACAAGTGTTTTTGAGGATGCAACAAAAATTTTCTACCCCAGTGTAATATTTAAAAGGTTGAGCATACTCTTCTTTTATGGAAAAATGTTTGCCTTGGCCAATTGTGCTCAGAAAAGGATGTTTTTCAAGAACAAGTCTCAGAAATTTGTCTCACCCATCTGCTGAGGCTGGTTGCAGTCTCCTCTGAATTTGTGGCTAGTCTCTAACCAAGCAAGCATGTGCTGTGACCACTGTTTAAGGTCTTGTGTGACTGGGTCGCCCTCGGCACCCTGTGATGTGCTGAGGCCAAAGCTATAGTAGTGTGCAATTTAACGATGCTCCCCACGTTCTTCCATTGAGCCTGCCATCCATAGCTGTACCTTGGCTGGGGCTTTTTTGTGAAGGCCATAGTGTTCACTGTTGGGTTGAAGAAACAGAAGGTCTGCTCAATTATGGAGCCCAATGGCTGCCATTTTACTGAGCTCTCTGACCCACACCTTTCCTGAGGGTCACTTTTGTATAAAATAAGCAAGTTCCAAGCCCTTACAGCATAAGGATTTATATATATGGTGCTACTTCTGAAACACATACTGTTTGCCTACAATTTTGGCACAAAATTGACCAAAATTGCAGAGATCAGTTAAGTTTAAAATCCCATGTTCTAAAGCCTAAGCCAGGTGCTCAGATGGTTGTGGTTAAAATCCAATTAGAAAATATATAAGCTGTATCCTGGCATAAAGCTGTATAAATCATAAAGTTTAAAATGCTATATCTACATAATATGCCCAACCGGAGGAATGTTGAACTCAAGAAAACGTTTTTTGTGTATCGTTTTTGAACCCGACTCTCTGTGGTCTACATGAAGCTGAGTGTTAAGACTATTAATATTGGGTTCACTATGCCAAGGTTGGAATCTTTGTTCAGCCATTTACTAGGTATACGACTTTGGGTAACTTAATGTCCCTTCTCTGTGCTTCAAGTTCTTCATCACGAAAATGAAGCAAACATTATAATATGGTAACACTATAGAATAACATGGGATAATGCTATGATATAGTATTATTATAAGTATCAAATAAATTTCCTTTTGTAAAGCACATAACAGTGCTTTGTAAGGGTTTGCTAAACATTCGTACACACACCTATACATATCTTAATTAATCAGCTACAGCCCATTTCTCAAAGGCCACAGCCTACACATGCATTAAAATCAACGCAGCCTCCAAACTCCAGCTGCTTCACTGCTCTCACCAGCACTGGGGGAGGTCCTATTCCTAAAGCTCAATGCCTAGAACATCTCCCCCAAGTCTTTCAGCCCTGTATCTTGGGGTGGGAGGAGGCTCAATGACTGCACCCATTTTCTTTCCTTGGTGCTGAACAAACTGAGAATTAAGGTAAAGTAGGGCAGGAGATGCTGAAATGCTAACCTTATTGCTGATAAAGCTAATGGATACAAGTTATATTTGTTAGTGTGTGAGCTTTCTGATGGAGCCTCAAATATTTGAAGCCACTTACCTACTCGGCATGGCCACCTCGAACTGGACAAGGTCTCTCTGTATAGAGTTTGTATGTGTGTGTGTGTGTGTGTGTGTGTGTGTGTGTGTGTGTGTGTGTGTGTGTGTGTGTGCTCCACTCTGTAAAAGTTATCAGAAATAGAATAGCATATATATATTTGTAAGAACCATGCGCCTAGAAGTAATGGAAGAAGAAATGACTGACTGTTTGTCTTTCATTTCTTCTTCCAAATTCACCAAGCAGGTGACTCCTCATGAATGGAAAGGAAGTGAGAAGATGGGGAAGGGTCAAATGTATTAGGTTATCAGACTGTCAGTCAGCCATTGTCACTGAAACACTGGATCAAAAAACACATCCAAGCTCAGTGGCTAGGGGCAGCACTCATTTCTTCTTACCAATATGAAACTCGAATGGGGATTGGATGGGCTAAGCTAGGCGGCTCCACCTCAACCTACAGGTTTGCTGGGTTGGTTGGGGTGACTGTACCCAATGTGCACGTACTGTGGGGCCCCAGCGGAAGGGGTAGCAAGGCACAGAAAGGCCTCCTCCAGGTGATGGCAGAAGCACAGATGAGAGAAAGAGAGGAGACACACCTCAAGACCTCCTCCACCCACATGCCTTCTGACAAAGTCACATGGCGAAGGCCAGCATTAAGAGGTGGGTGTACATGCCACCCACAGAGAGGCACAGAAATAGAGGAAGGCAGAGAGAAGTGGAGAATTGAAGTCAGTGACTCCATCTACTTCAAATCCCTAATCCAGCTGTCCAGCAGACTGAGCTGAGCGAGCTTCCTGGTCTCAGTCTCCATATTAAATAGTGCTTACGGCACACACTTCTGCTTTGGAGAGCCTTGCTCCAAACAACCAAAATGATAATTAAAAAAAAAAAAGCAAATACTGGTATCCTTAACTGAAATAATGACGTCTAGTCTATGGTTGATGTTTAATCATTTTTTGATGATTAAAAAATGAATGAATGAATGAATGAATGATGAATAGTTTTATGCCTTAAATGTTACTTAAACTCACTGAGTCTCATATTTAAAACATAATAATGAATAATATGGCTATTAAAATAGTCACAAATAGTCTGGCCTGTGGTGGCGCAGTGGATAAAAGCCTCGACCTCGAATGCTGAGGTTGCCGGTTCGAAACCCTGGGTTTGCCTGATTGGGACACATATGGAAGTTGATGCTTCCAGCTTTTCACCCTCTTTCACTCTCTTCCTTTCTCTCTCTAAAAATGAATAACTAAATAAAATAAATTGTTTAAAATAGTCACAAATAATCTCTTATTAATGCCTGAATTGGTGCATTCATTTTCTTAGCTGTTTTTGAATATAATTATTTTTATCATTTCTCTGGTATCTTAACTATCTCCTTTGTTTTTTAAGATTTATTTTTTCATATTAAATTATCCAATTTTTTACTTTTAAAAGTACTTTCTAGTCCTCTGTTGTTTTAACTCTTCCCCTTATTTCTTAATCTTTCCTGTAAATTACTGAAATTTGATGATGCAGATTTTAAATGAGAGTAAGTGGTCAAAACCAAAAGACCTTAGAGGTATAAAACCTTTCTTTCAAATAGACAGAGATTTTTCTCTTTCAAAAACAAAAAACCTTAGAGGTATAGAACCTTTCTTTCAAATAGACATAGATTTTTCTCTTGAGTTTATGTTACTGTGTTTTATTTATTTTTAAAGTAAAAATATGAAAGATAGGTTGTAACCTAAAAAGAGTAGATCAATGCTGTGACAACATAAATGTCAACTGTGGCAGAACATTGACTTAGAAGTCCCATATGTGTGCTAAAACTACAAAACAACTTTGAGCAAACCTCAGAATATATGAATACATACAAATGTAAATGATACCAGAATACCTGGATTGGAGAATCCGCACAGTTTTAAATAGTTGGGGTATTAAGCATTTATTGAATGTCTACTATGTTCACAAAATTGGGCTAGTCCCCATGTGTACATAGAGATTGACATACCACAATGCAGGGGACTTGGCAGTGGACTCGACCACTTACTTACTCAGCACTGGCATCAGTCTAGTTTGTTGAACTTCAGTTGCCTCATCTGGGAAAGCAGAGGTGTTCTGTTTGTTTGCTTTGGTTTAGAGCAAAGTCACCAATAAGCAACTTTCATTAGCACAGAATCTCTCACTGCCCCAATGTACATTTGAGGAAAAAAACATATCAGGTCATCATAAAAATAAATCCCTGGAAGAAGAAGACCAGATGTGTAAACCCAGGCTCTGGAGTCTGTCTGGTTCAAATCAAAACTCTGTTGGTAACTAGATCTGAGAAACATATGCGTTGAAATTTTCCACCTCATGGAAATGTGAGAAATAGAAATAAGACCCAAGGCGAGGACAGTGACTGCCACCCATGCTGTGCTCAGCACATTTGACTGTGATCGGGAAGGGAAACCCCCAAGTGGCTTCCCTAGTGCCACAGTCCATGCTAGTTCCCAACATGCTCAGGGTCCATCTGTAGGATGATGCGATACAATTACATTTTGAGTTTTTGTCAACAGTGTCTGACAAGTAATAAGTACTCAACAAGCTTGTATTTATTTGCTAAATAAACAAATGCAACTTTTAGTCTTTAAGGACTTAGTGAGGAAATAAAAACACCTATTTGCATTCACTTTTTTCAATTTGAATTCCTTCAAGTCAGAGTAACATCCATATTCAACTTATGATCACAATGGAAAAATCTCACCTTACTGTTTAAGAGTCTCATTCAAATCAGAATTTCTCAACCAGACCACGCCTCTTGTTCACTAGCCTTGGCTTTGAATTCAAACATTTTTAAACTGAAAATATAATCTAATAACAAGTAGGAAATGATTTACCTAACAGGGAGGACAGCCAATACCCAAATCATTTTAAAGTAACAATTCTTTTGTCAGAACTTTGCACCAGGAAGTATGGTAGGTGCTGGGCTTTTGCAAAGCTAAGGCAGGCTGGTATCTTTCCTCTGGAGACAGATGGCAGGCGTAAGTGGTGGTCTGGGGGAGAAAGAGGCATTTCAACATGAAAAACACACGATGTCTGTAACCCAAGGTTTGGTAAACACCTGGCAGAAGACAGACCTTAATATGATAAGAACTAGTATGATTTTCATTCATCCGAAAGAACTTATTAATGTGAAAAAGGGATATGAATGACAAACACACAGATTGCACATACATTTTTTTTTACAGGGACAGAGAGAGAGTCAGAGAGGAACAGATAGGGACAGACAGACAGGAACAGAGAGAGGTGAGAAGCATCAATCATTAGTTTTTCATTGCCATTGTGACACCTTAGTTGTTCATTGATTGCTTTCTCACATGTGCTTTGACCGCGGGCCTCCAGCAGACCGACCCACCCCTTGCTGGAGCCAGCGACCTTGGGTCCAAGCTGGTGAGCTTTTTGCTCAAGCCAGATGGGCCCGCGCTCAAGCTGGCGACCTCGGGGTGTCAAACCTGGGTCTTCCGCATTCCAGTTCGACGCTCTATCCACTGCGCCACCGCCTGGTCAGGTGCACATACATTTTTTCATTCATGTAACTGAAACTAAGAATGTGCATGAATTTACTGGTCTCGTGTTGCAGACTCAAGGCGTTTTCTAGGAGTCCACATCCCTGCTGGAGTTCTGCCTCCCCTTCCCAATATAAGCCATACCCACACTGACCCATCCATAAGTTTCAGTCTAAGTTTCCTTTTTAATGGATCAGAATGTAAAGACACTTTTAAAACAATATGCATATAACATCTAATTAAAGTTGAAAATGTTTTTCGGCAGTCTAATTAATACATTATTTGTATTATTTAAGCCACTCTCATTTTATAAATTATCCTGGAATATTTAGGTCAGTTTGCAAAAAAAAAATGTTAACTCTCAGATGTTTGTTCTTGTAGTGGTTAGATGTATACTTTGTTGAGAGCTCGTTGGTTGGTTGGTAGGCTTGTTCACTTTCTGGAATTCTACGACATAAGCCCCAAAACTAAGAGCTTGTTAGCTTGATTTCCTGAAGCTCCAGTTAATCTAACAGAAGAGTTTCAGAGAAACTGACACAAAGAAGAGCAACGTTCACCTGGTCCAGGTGACAAGATCTTGGCTATGCATCTAGGCCAGTGGTTCTTAACCTTTTTGAGATACCGAACCCACCAGTTTCATATGCGCACTCACCGAACCCTTCTTTAGTGATAAATAAAATATGATTTCTTTTTCCAACTTCAAGACATAGGTATATGTTATTTTACTGGTGCACAAAATGAGCCGTGCATGAACATCACCTTGCTCAAAGAACAAAACCAACAAAGTGCATGAACTCACAACAAATTACGGTATTACTTTATTCTGGTCTCCTCCGTGGCAGAGGCTTCTCCGAACCCCTGAGACCGACTCATCGAACCCCTAGCGTTCGATAGAACCCAGGTTAAGACCCATTGATCTAGACCCTATCACAAGCACAATTGTCCGGTTAATGTGTATCAGACTGAGCCTAGTAAAAGGCCATTGCTTCTCTCAGGAGATCTGCTTGTAATTCTTAGGCAATAGTCAACAACTACCCATATCCTTGTGGGACTTTGGCAGCCGAAAGCTTGACCCTCCATCTGTCATGTGTTGAAGTACGCTTTATTGTCCTTCTCTTCTCTGACCACACTGACCTCCTTCTTGTATCCCCTTAGAAAGCCCAGTGTGATTATTTTGTCCACAGGATGACTCGATTTGGGTTTTCAGTGTATTTGCAACCCTACTTATATTTTTATGCAAGTGGTTTTGCACGTTCATATTCTATTTATATATATATAATACTGAATTGCATCATTAAATAATAATTTTTTTTAAAAAGTGGAACTGCCATAAACCAGTAGGAGATAGACACAAGTGACCTTTGGCTAGCATCCATGTCAAATGCTGAGAGCAGAAGACCCTTGGGGACAGCGAAGAGAAGCCAGCAGGGAGACAAAGTGTGGTTAATATGCAGAGTGCATCCAGTGGGTTGCATTAGCCTCCTGAGACTGCTCTGATGAATTAACACAAACTAGGTGGCTTAAAAATATTGCAGATTTATTCTCTCACAGTTCCGGAGGCCAGAAGTCTGAATTCGAGGTTTCAGCACAGCCATAGTCCCTAGGGCGGCTCTGGGGGCAAATCCCTCCCTCCTTGCCTCTTCCAGTTACTGGTACCCAGCAGCAAGCTTTGGCTGCCCTGCCCGTGGCCCCCATCTCCATCTCTGTTTCATCTTCACATCTGACTCTCCCGTCTGCCCCATGTGTCTCAATCTCCCTCTGCGATTCTCTTGTAAACACTTGGATTGCGGGAAACGAGTTAAGTCGGCTCGCGTGAATTGCGCGTACTCCGCAGGAGCCGTCTTAACTCGGTTCATATAGATTTGCGGTCGAGTGCGGGAAACGTGTAAACTCGGGCCAATTGTAACTGCGTATTACCAAATATTTGTTTGTTTGCCGTTCACAAAGATACCTACCTGCGTATGCGAACCGTTTCATACCCATTGGGGTAATAGGTATCATAAAAATCCCTTGTAAGTAGAGAACACTTTATGGCGCTGATCGAGTACAATACCGTTAGGGTACCAATGTATTGTTTTCTCATTTTATAACTGATATCCCTGGATATCTCACCATGCAAAGAGAATAGTTATTGAGAAATACTTCTTGTGTCCGGACGTCTTTAGTTTTGAGTTTTGTGAATATTATTACGTGTTTAAATATTTAGATATATTGTGATAAAGACATTCATATAGAATTTTTTTAACCAAATAAAATAAAATCGTTCCGCAAAGTGTTCGCATAATAATTATTTTTTTATATCAGATATCTATCGGAATACCACTATTTTCAGTTATTATTATTTTTATTTGCTTTAACCTAAAATGTCGCAGCATTCAGACTATAGTGATGATGAGTTTTGTGCAGACAATTTGTCCAATTATTCTTGTGATAGCGATCTTGAAAATGCGAGTACAAGTGATGAAGATTCTAGTGATGATGAAGTAATGGTGAGTCCCAGGACACTGAGGCGACGAAGAATTTCGAGCTCCAGCTCTGACTCAGAGTCAGATATAGAAGGCGGGAGAGAAAATGGTCGCATGTTGATAATCCACCGGTCTTAGAAGATTTTTTAGGGCATCAAGGATTAAACACAGATGCTGTTATAAATAATATAGAAGATGCCGTGAAATTATTTATCGGAGATGATTTTTTTGAATTTCTTGTAGAGGAGTCAAACAGGTATTATAATCAAAATAGGAATAATTTCAAACTTTCAAAAAAAAGCCTAAAGTGGAAAGATATAACCCCTCAAGAGATGAAGAAGTTTTTAGGGTTAATTGTTCTCATGGGACAGGTGCGCAAAGATAGAAGAGATGACTATTGGACCACGGAGCCATGGACGGAGACGCCATATTTTGGTAAAACTATGACGAGAGACAGGTTCCGACAGATATGGAAAGCTTGGCACTTCAATAATAATGCGGATATCGTAAATGAATCAGATAGACTTTGCAAAGTGAGACCAGTACTAGATTATTTTGTGCCTAAATTTATAAATATTTACAAACCTCATCAGCAATTATCACTAGATGAAGGGATCGTACCTTGGAGGGGAAGATTATTCTTTAGGGTATATAATGCTGGCAAGATCGTTAAATATGGAATATTGGTTCGTTTGTTGTGCGAAAGTGATACAGGATATATCTGTAACATGGAAATTTATTGCGGCGAAGGAAAGCGATTATTGGAAACGATACAAACAGTAGTGTCTCCATACACTGATTCGTGGTACCATATATATATGGACAATTATTATAATAGCGTCGCAAATTGTGAAGCACTTATGAAAAACAAATTCAGAATATGTGGAACAATCCGGAAAAATCGAGGTATACCTAAAGATTTTCAAACAATTTCTTTGAAAAAAGGTGAAACAAAATTTATAAGGAAAAATGATATATTGTTACAAGTGTGGCAATCAAAAAAGCCTGTATACCTGATTTCTTCGATTCATTCTGCGGAGATGGAAGAAAGTCAGAATATTGACAGAACATCAAAAAAGAAAATTGTCAAACCGAATGCACTCATTGATTACAATAAACAAATGAAAGGTGTTGACCGGGCCGACCAATACCTTTCATATTATTCGATATTGCGGAAGACGGTCAAATGGACAAAAAGGTTGGCAATGTATATGATAAATTGCGCATTATTTAATTCTTATGCAGTTTACAAATCAGTGAAGCAAAGAAAAATGGGTTTTAAAATGTTTTTGAAACAAACAGCTATCCACTGGTTGACGGATGAAATTCCAGAGGACATGGACATTGTTCCAGACCTTCAACCAGTACCGTCTACTTCTAGAATGCAGGCTAAACCACCTACATCTGATCCACCATGCAGGCTATCGATGGACATGAGAAAGCATACGTTACAGGCAATTGTCGGAAGTGGAAAAAAGAAAAACATTTTGAGAAGGTGTCGCGTATGTTCTGTTCATAAATTGCGCAGTGAGACACGCTACATGTGCAAATTTTGCAATATACCTCTACATAAAGGGGCGTGTTTTGAAAAATATCATATGCTAAAAACTATTAATTTCTATTTGTTTTGATTTATTATGAAAATTTTATTTTAAACTTTAAAAATATGTGTATATTTTTAGGTAATAAGTATTTTTTGGGTTTTTCGTATTTAGTTTATATATATCGAATTATTTATGTACTGAATAGATAAAAAAATGTCTGTGATTGAATAAATTTTCATTTTTTACACAAGAAACCGAAAATTTCATTTCAATCGAACCCATACTTCAAAAGATATAGGCATTTTAAACTAACTCTGATTTTGCGCGGGAAACCTAAATAATTGCCCGCGCCATCTTATATTTTGGCGGGAAATTCACCCGACACCGTAGTGTAAAGACACTTGTCATTGGATTTAGGGTCCTTCTGGATAATCTCACCTCAATATCATTAATGTAATTACATCAGCAAAGCCTCTTTTTCAAAATAAGTTCACAATCTTAGGGTTCAGGAATTGATGTGAGCATATCTTCTGGGGGACACACCACAGAGGTCTTCTACTATATAGAAAGAACTCTTCACATTGCTTTACTATTTTATTTAAAACACTGTAAACGCTTTAAGCTTGTTCACGCTGGTTAAGACTTCCCTACCTATGCCTCTGACCTACTTTCCCATTGTCCTTGTCACTCAACACGCCAAGCCACCCACACTGACCTTCCTACTCTTCAGACATTACACTTGTTCCTATCTCCAGGATTTTTTGCTCGCTCTTCTTTCTACCTGGAATGTTCTTTCAAATGTTTTCATATAGCGTTCCAGTGGGCAGTCAGTTACTGATGAAAAGGAAGGGAACAAACATCTGATTAACTTGAAATAAGTAGGAAGGGGCAGTGTCACATTCATCCAGGAGATAGCTACCACACCCCTGAAAGAACAAGAAGAGGGAGAAATAGAAAGGGTAAAGTTATTTTACTAAGCCAAACGGTGAAGCAGAACTATGAGGTAGGTGCAGGAGGAGCCAAAATGGTGACCATAACGGGGAGAAGACTGGCTTAGAAAAATCTGTGGAAAAGTCTGGATAGGATAAGTCAGGAATCCCTGGAAGATCCTGGAAAGAAATTGGGTAGTTTGGGAAAAAAGCCTGCTCTTTCTCAAAGCCAAGAAAATGTAATTAAGCTGAACAAAGGCCTGCATCTGGGAGATAGCCACATGGCCTGGGCACCATCAAACCTTGGTGATGATGTGCAGATGAGGAATTGAGGCACAGAGAAGTTATGTAACTTGCCCAAAGTCACACAGCTAAGAATTTTGATGCCAGCAGGGAGCAGAGATAGAACTGGATTCCTGGAGCCTCAGAGGTATAAATAATGGCCCTGCAGCCCTGGGTCTTGGTCCTTCTGAGCCCGGTGGGCATAAGTACACTTATGTGGCCTTGGGAGCCAGACATCCCAACACCCCAAGAACCTATTTCCAGCTCAGCCCACCTCTGACCACAGCACTATCTCCTCAGCATGCTGGTCTCAGCTCAGTGTCACTCCACACGAGAGCTTCTGCGATGGCCTCGTATCAGTCAGACACCTACAGAAAATAGCTGAGACACTCGCCGCAGGAAAACTTGAGGGGTTATTTTCAGGAAGACTATATGTACACAAAAGCATAGAGGAGCCACGAGTTCGGGATCCTGAAAGATGAGTAGTTGCCAGCAGCCAGGATGAAGGAAAGCTGTGTGGAAAGAGGGTTTCCGTGAAGCAACTTAGGTCGGGTGAACAATCACTTACCTTTTTCACCTAAAAATCTACATTCTGTCCACCAGTTTTGGAGATAATTGCCTCAAGAAGTAGAGCTCCTAAAACATATATATATATATATAAAGCAAAAATAAGATATGATAGTCAAAATTCTGTTCCCATATTTCTGGTCGAACTAAAGACCTGATCCGATGATGTAATCTCCAGTTTCTTACATAAAAATGAATTCACCAGGAAATCGCGCAATAGACTGACACTGTTGAAGCACACACAAAAGCATACGGCTTCTACCTCTGAAAGCAGAGTTTCTGGCTCTCGCTTGGGAAATCCGCCACTCTGATAAACCTCTGGGTATTAATGAACAATGGTGTAGACTCAGAAGGCAAATAATACTGCTATTAATTGTTAAGCAGCCATAAATAGTAATTACACTGCAAAAGGGTGAATTAGTCATAACCTTATCCACTGTCAAAATTAAAATGAATTTGCATTACAAAGTGTGTCTGGAGATACAGGTTTAACATGACCCGAGGCAGGAAGTAAAAGCAAAGAAAAAGAAGCAGCAAACAATGAATATTTGATTAAGTACACTTATTTTTGAGAAAGAATGCTAAAAATAAAGTGTAAATTGCTTTCTGCTGATGTTTTAGACCAGGAAAAGTTTGTCATTATTTACTTATTTATGAATAACTTAATTTTTTCCAAGTGGTATTTGAAACAACTTAGAGTGCAACAAAATAAGAGAGAAATGATTAAAATCTCAGGAGCAATGAATACAAAGAGAAAAAGTTAAACAAAGTGTATTTTTTAAAAAAAAGAGCCTTATTTAGGCTCACTGTAGTTTAAGAAATCTTAATGAAGAAAATTTAATTAAGAAGTCTCTCTCATTTATAATTGTATCAGTCAGCTTGGGCAGTTATATCAAAATGCCACAGATGGGGTAGTTTAAACAGCAGAAATTATTTCTCAAATTTGAGAGGCCAGAAGTATCAGATGAAAGGCTTTCCACTGAGAACTCCCTGCAGATGGCCACCTAGTCCTCACATGACCTTCTCTCTAAGCAGGCACAGAATGAGAGAGGGATCTCTCTACTCCTTTTCGTAGAGAGTCACAAATCCCATAAAATTAAGGGACTTCATTTAATCTTAATTACCTTCTTTGGTCTCAATTCCAAATATGTCGTGGCGAGAAAAACTATCGGAGACCAGATAAAATGCTCTGAAGGGCCAAGGGGAGGCAACGGTCCTGGTCGAAGGACTAAAGCCTCATCCCCAGCCTCACTCAGATATTTATTAGCCAGTACAAATAACTCAAGGAAGCAGTAAGAAGAAGTTCTCAGGGGTTGAAGTAAAGGGGAAGGAACGTGCTGACTCCTAATCTTTGTTCTGAGTGCCTAAACATTTTCTGTTGCTAAATCTTACCCGCTGTTTGCTGTTTCCAACATATATTGTCTCCAGTACGGAGTCAGAGAGGCCCCTTAGACTCTCGTTCACTCAGGGTTTTCACTTCAGGGCAGCTCACTGCCTCTGATGGGTATCCTAACTCTGCACATTTTTACAGTATGTTTCCACACAAATATAGTTACACAGAGGGTTAGGAATTTAACATAAGAATTGGGAGTTACGATTCAGTCCATAGAAATACTTTTTAACACTTAACTGTTAAATGCAGCATTATTTGTTAATCCTGTGTTTCTTGAAAATTCAGGATAGTTCTGTCTTTGGAGTCAGCCTTGCATTCTGACCTTGATTACTTAGCTCTGGGTTGTGGGTCCCCCCAGTGGGCACCCATGAGTCCCTGGCATAACTCTCTGAGCATTAGCTCAAATGTTTCCTTTTCTAGTAACTCAGTCTACCAGAGACTATGAAGTTCTGGCAGCATGGACTGTGTCCCTAGTGTCTTACAGTCATCCACGCAGGTAATCACCTAGCAATCAAATATGCATTGACTTGCACTGTGTGTCAAGGATAATCACTCATGTAAGATCATCACCAAGCCTTCTATACCCTCTGTCTTCATGATGCTTCATTTTGACAAGTGGGATTAGTGCAAATGAATTCTAGTTAAAAAAAAGAACAATTAAACTTACAGATAAGAAACACATTTGCTTAGTAAGTCTGAGGAAGTTATTAAATTAGTGATGGTGACAAAAGTGATAGGGAGTTATTTACAGTAATAATGAAAAACATCTTTAATATGAAATGACATCAAAAGATGAAAAAGCAACCAGCAAATTGTTCTTTGTTTCCATTCCAAACAAAGGAAACCCATGGACAAGGCCTTGATGTGAGCAATAATTTGATGCTTTGGAGAGAGAAACTAAAGATCTGGGTGGCTGATCAATTGCAATTGGCAAGAAAGTCAGAGAACAAAGGTGGAGAAATAATTAAGGGCCAGGTCACAAAATACATGAGACACAGAGTCTGGTAGAGAACAGGAGATTATAACACAAGCTAAATGAACCAAGATGTCCGAAAGGAGCAGTCAGTGTGGCCAAAGGTATACCAGCCACGGACGGAGACACAGTCCTACACCCAGCACCATCCAGGACTCAGAACTTGGGAGGAGCCAGCAATATCAGTTGTTTCTCCTTCCTGCCCGAGGTCAAACATCTGCTACTCTGCCCAATTCTGCCCTTCACGGTGAGATGGTATATTCCTCTACTGGTACACTTTTGGGTAGGGAACAAAAAGCATTTGTCCTTTTCCTAAGAAAGCACCCTATGTCTTAAACAAAACTAAACTAAACTTTCTAACACTTAAGTCCTATTAGACCCACCCTGTTAACTTAATTAAACTAATAATCGCTGAGCCCCTATTACACGCAGAAGACCTCGTTGTTTCCTGCACGAGTTGCAAAGATAAACAAGCCACCATCCCCATATTCAAGGAATTAATCACATCTCTTCCCTGGCCAAAATTTTACTTCCAATAAATTAAGCATTATTTATTGGAATAATAATAGGGTCTATAAAGTCCTGTTAAATGGCAGTTGATTGGACGGCGTATATGGCAATTTGGAGATGCAACGAAGCAGCAGGCCCCTAACAAATATCCCAGACACGCCTGACCCATGGTGGTGCAGTGGATAAAGCCTTGACCTGGAATGCTAAGGTCGCCGGTTTGAAACCCTGGGCTTGCCTGGTCAAGGCACATATGGGAGTTGATGCTTCCTGTTCCTCCCCCTATTCTCTCTCTCTCTCTCCTCTGAAATGAACAAATAAAATAAAAATAATTTAAAAACTATCCCAGACAGATCTCAGTGTCTGACATAAAGAGGGCTCCCAATACAGGTTAGACGAGAGAATAGCACATGAACTTCCACCCCCCGACACATAGACACAGACAGACACCTCCAGTAGGGCCATGTTAGTGCAACACACGGGGGCCGGGAACTTCTGAGAATTCCATTTTCCCCCCAATAATTGAAGATAAGAATTTCAGTGGAATAATATCTCTGATTAAGGTATGATAGCTCTAGAAGGCTAATAACAATTGATACCATTTAACTTATCAAACAATCAGGTAATCAAAGCACATTTCCCAAAAGCACGATGTATTTGATCTCTTCACTGAAACTCACTAATATTGTTTAGATTTGGGGGAAAGATGGTATTGATAGACCTTTTCTTTAAATATGCATATAAAGTAAATTGGGATTTTAAGATTTCCCTCCACAGAGTCTCTTTAATGAACAAGTTGTTCATATGACTGTAATTTTGCCAACATCATGAGTTCAATGGCATTATTCTGAAGGCTGATTTTAAAGATTTAATTTCTTTTTATTTATTTATTTTAGAGAGGAGACACAGAGAGAGAGAGAGAGAGAGAGAGAGAGAGAGAGAGAGAGGGAGGGAGGGAGAAAGCAGGGAGGAGCTAGAAGCATCAACTCCCATATGTGCCTTGACCAGACCAGTGCAGGGTTTTGAACTGGCGACCTCAGTGTTCCCAGGTCGACGCTTTATCCACTGCGCCACCACAGGTCAGGCTGAAGGCTGACTTTAGATGCAGGAAATATTCTATCTTGTTTATACATTATAAGATAGATGTACTTCTCAGGAATATAAGCCTGGGCTGCACGATGTCACTGTGCATTTGTTGGTGGAGAAATCAACACTATAATTAATTAGATCTGGTCGTGTCATTGGCTGGCTCACCTGCCCCCGCAAAACTGGTTCCAGGGATCTCTCTGCCAAAGTCCTGGCCTTGTTTATCATCACATCTCCACCCAGCAGAGATGGAAGTCAGGAGCCCTTAACCCTCCACCAGGGTGTGTATCAGCATGCCAGCTTTGCCAGGTGTGGTTCAGAACTAAAGTAATTGATGCCTTCCGTTTGGAAGGGCTTAAGAAATCACGACTCTATTTCAACTGCCATTGGGCGGATGAGGCAGAAGGGATGAGTAGCACTAACGTGTCCCCAGCGGTTTCGTCCAGAGAGCTTGTTCAATGAATTGTGAAAATCCCCCTTTTTAACAGAATTCATTTTTGGCCACAATTCTTCACTCTTCCCAACTCTCCGGCTTGATGCAGAGACCTGCTCCTATTCCCCATCAGGAAGGACCTCTCAACCAGCACGAAATTATAAAGCCCACACCATGAGACAATATTTGAAAAGTCTGGAAAATTTCAGTTGTTTTTAAATCCAGTGGCAAACGTGACCTTAGAAACTCTTCATGAGTGATAGGGAAAGAAACTATTAATATGAGAAAATAAAGGAAAAAAATAAAGTGAAAATAGAGTCTTATATATCAGCCTCTCCCATAAAAATGCTTCAGTCACTCAATAAAAGAGGAATAATATGGGGGCATATTGAAAAGAAGTATTGCAATTCCCAGGACCGTTCACTACACATACTTGTACACGTTAGGAGAAAAAAGAAACCTTCTTTCACTTGTATAAGAAGTGATGTCCCTGAAATGTCTTTATTACATATCTAGATAGATATATAATTATAGAGATCAAGTGTCCATTACTTTTCAATTTTGAATATAGTATCAAAAAATGATTAAGATTATTTGAGAAACTAGAAAGTACTCTCTTATTTTCTCATCTCCCAAACCTTAAAGATAAACCCTGCGTTCTTCAGTCCTCTTCTTCCTGCACTTCTGCCTTCCACTGAGAACACAAAAGTCTCCTCTGCTCATCTCAAATATGTGCCTTCAAGTAGGGACAACAGAGATTGTGAATGGCAGGTTCTTATTGTGCGGTCTCCGTAGTGAACTGATAAGCAAACAGAATGGGATTGACATTTGTAATGGCTGGACAATCTCCCTCTGCAGAAATCGAGGCTCAGCTTAGAAGAGCATGAGTCAAGACTATGTATGCAGTGAACAGCCCTTGAGGACGGGAATGACCACCTGTCAGCTCCACGATTTCTCTACAGCGTGACTCTGCGGACAGTTAAAATAGGGAAAAGAGGGTCTCTGCCACCGAGAAGTGGCGGGGAGACTGGTCCAGAGGCATTCCCTTGCCTGGAAACAAAAAATGCTTCCTGACCCTGATTCCAGTGACAAAGAGAGGGACCAAGGTGATTTCAGGGAGAGGGTCAACTTCAAAGTCAGCTCAAATATCACTTTTAAACTAGTAATTTCTTTTGCTGCACTAACCTACCAGGCAGTAAGTCACCGGACCCGTGAGGAGACACTAAACTCACAAGTTGCAGAATCACAAAGTCTCAGCAGATTTCTCAGTCCTGCCACTCTCTATGCTTCCTCTGCACTTCCTCCTCCTTAAAGAGGTTGGGTGGAGACTGACACCTTAGGCGTGGAACTGACTCACGCAATATTAGGCACAAGACTGTCACGGGTTCTAGCATGCAAGATGGTATTTCTCTTATTGTTGAGGATGGAGTAAGAAATCAGCCAAGATGTGAGGGGGAAACACAGTGTGGGCAGATCACACCCAGGGCCTCAGCAAGTGACAGCAGGCGAGGAAGGGCAGCCCCCAAAGGGGCCGTGGAGCGTGCTGTCTGGCAAAGAGGATGGAGGAGGCTCAAGTGGGCATTTAAAAGGTAAGTGGGGAAGAGCGTGGTCACGTTAGAGATACAGGTATCATTATGTTGTAAATTAAAAGTTACCGGTATGTTACCATGCGCACGATAGCAAGGACACACCCTTGAAAAGAAAAGACAGTCTTTGTGAATACATTCTACTTCATAAAATTACCTTAACTTGTCCTTTTTTTTAATAACAAATGACAACTTTATCACAGACCTGCACCCAACTTGAAGGATTGTTGGGGACACATTTATAAGTGCACAGGATAGTCATGGAACTCAGTGAGGTTGTAGGTAAAATAAGGCTCAATTTGAATAGAAAGAAGAAAAATATAATTTTTAAAATAATTAGTGCTCCTCTGTGGGAAAAGAGTTGAAAAAAAGCAATTGCTGTTTTGTTGAAAGGTTGGGTTATTGCCCCTGAGGAACTTAATAAGGTTATTTAATTCTGAATTTCAATCTCAGCATGTGTTAAGAAGCCTAAATGCCTAACATATAAACTATGTCTACAACGTAATCTTTGATAGCAATAAAGGTAATACCTTGTCACCATCTGTTGAATCCATGGTCTTATTTCTAAGTTGATTCAAAACCCAAATAGAGAAGATAGGTGTTCTTTATTTGTAAACTTTCAACCACACCAAATATCAGGAGTATTCTTAATCGTTTTATCTGTATTTCCAGATAATATTGTTTTCCATATTGCTTACATAAACATGCACATATTATAGCGCTATTTCTATTTAGTTATCTCACTTAAAATTTTTTTATTGAATTAGTAAGGAAAATAATATACAATGTGCTTACAAATCTTTTCTTTCTTTCTTTCTGTTTTTTTTTTTTACAGGAACAGAGAGAGAGTCAGAGAGAGGGATAGACAGGGACAGACAGACAGGAAGGGAGAGAGATGAGAAGCATCAATCATCAGTTTTTCGTTGCGACACCTTAGTTGTTCATTGATTGCTTTCTCATATGTGCCTTGACCGTGGGCCTTCAGCAGACCGAGTAACCCCTTGCTCGAGCCAGAGACCTTGGGTCTAAGCTAGTGAGCTTTTTTTTCGCTCAAGCCAGATGAGCCCATGTTCAAGCTGGCAACCCTGGTTTCTCGAACCTGGGCCCTCCGCATCCCAGTCCAATGCTCTATCCACTGTGCCACCGCCTTGTCAGGCACAAATCTTGTGTTACTTGTCAATGTTCTACCATGATTTGAACTTTTAGGATACTTTATATAATATAGTGGAAGCTCCAGCTCTCTGGAACTAGAAAAAGGTCGTGCTATCCATTGTACATTTCAAACAAATGTTTTTCAAATGGAGATCTGCATTATTTGGAACTCATACATATTTTTGTATTACCTGCATTCAGATTTTTTCCTTCCCAGTAGACACACTTGGTAAATAATTCATAAACCATGCTTACAATTTTCTGCCAGTTAATAATGCAGTAACTAAAGCACAGAAATATTTCTAGTAAGTGGTTTATTGGTGATGGATTACTGTAGATGAACTTGGTGCATGTAAAATGCATATAAAATTTTCTCTAACAAAAGAACCTGGGGAAAGTGAATGTAAATATATGGCCTTGGGGATTTTCTAATCTAAGATTTGTAGGGAAAAACAGAAAAAGATAACTTAGAGGCACATCACATTCCCATTGCTAAACCCCATAGATATGCTTAGATCTGATATTTGCTAGTTACACTATGTTGAACATTTTCTCAGGACAAATAAATATAATTTTCACAGCTTAGGAAATGTAAGTAAAAGATCCAATTTTAGAGAGATATGCTAACAACCATATAATAGCCATAAATGAAAACTAATTGATTCAAAGCTGGCCTCAAAAAATGCACAATCACCCAAGATTTGAGAGTGTTAAATTTTTGCTCCACATTTGAGTTTTATTTATTTATTTATTTATTTATTTATTTATTTATTTATTTATTTTACAGTTGCTGTCACAACATCTTAGTTGTTTATTGATTGCTCTCTCACATGTGCCCCGACCGCGGGCCTTCAGCAGACCGAGCAACCCCTCGCTGGAGCCAGCGACCTTGGGTCCAAGCTGGTGACCTTGGGGTCTTGAACCTAGGTCTTCCGCATCCCAGTCCAACGCTCTATCCACTGTGCCACCACCTGGTCAGGCCACATTTGAGTTTTTTTGTTGTTGTTGTTTTGTGTTTTTTTTTTAAACCTCATTATATTGTTTGTAATTAGCTATCTTTACAGATGAGAAACTAGAGGCTCAGGTTTAAAGACTTTATTTTTAATTTCTTTTTATTTTATTTATTTTAGAGAGGAGACACAGAGTGAGAAAGGGGGGAGGAGCTGGAAGCATCAACTCCCAAATGTGCCTTGACCAGACCAGTGCAGGGTTTTGAACTGGCGACCTCAGTGTTCCCAGGTTGGCGCCTTATCCACTGTACCACCACAGGTCAGGCACACATTTGAGTTTTGACTTCACTATTTTGTTAAATGAACTCTCAGATAATATGAGTGATTTCCATATTTTAAATGTAAAAGCATTGTTTTTCCATTTTTAATTCCTCACCAGTAAATTTCATGTCCAAAGATAACGGGATGTATCCATATGAAGAAAAGATAAATAGAACTGTGTATGACGGTTGCCAGGGGGTAGGGGGAGTGGGTAGCAAAGGGTTAAAGGGGTCCAACATATGGTGATGGAAGATATGACTTTGGGTTGTAAAAATGCAATGTAATATACAGATCAAGTATTATAGAATTTTACACTTGAAATCTATAGCATTTAATTAACTAATGTTTCCTTAATAAATTCCATAAAAAGTTTTTAAATAAATTAAAAAGAAAAAAAACCCTAATTCTTAGAATGCCATGTCCCATCAGCTAATACCAAGACAAAAGATCAGATTAGAAGTATTCTTGAGTACAATGGCCTTGTAATATAGCTTGATATCTAAAAGAGTGATGCCTCCTGCTTTATTTTTTCTTTTTAAGATTGCTGAGGCTATTTGTGTTCTTTTTTGGTTCCATATAAATTTTTAGAATATGTGTTCTATATCTTGGAAGTATGTCTGTGGTATTTTAATTAGTATTGCATTGAATTTATAAATTGCTTTGGGTAATATAGACATTTTAATGATGTTTATTCTTCCTAACCATGAGCATGGTATATGCTTCCACTTGTTTGTATCTTCCTTGATTTCTTTTATCAATGTTTTATAATTTTCCGAGTATAAGTCCTTAACCTCTTTGATTAAATTTTCTCCTAGGTACTTTATTTTTTTGGTTGCAATAGTGAAGGGGATTGTTTCCTTAATTTCTTTTGCTGACAGTTTATTGTTGGTATATAAAAATGCCTCTGATTTCTGAATATTAATTTTATATCCTGCCACCTTCCTGAATTCATTTATCTGGTCCAGTAGTTTTTTGACTGAGACTTTAGGGTTTTCTATATACAATATCATATCATCTGCAAATAATGACAGTTTTACTTCTTCTTTTCCAATTTGGATGCCTTTTATTTCTTCTTGTTGTCTGATTGCTGTAGCTAGGACTTCCAGAACTATGTTGAATAAGAGTGGTGAAAGGGGGCACCCTTGCCTGATTGGGGTTTGGGGAGGGAGGAGATAGAGGGAGGGGCACAAAGAAAATCAGATAGAAGGTGACAGAGGACAATTTGACTTTGGGTGATGGGTATGCAACACAACTGAATGATAAGATAACCTGGAGATGTTTTCTTTAAACATATCTACCCTGATTTATTAATGTCACCTCATTAAAATTAATTTAAAAAAAGAAGTATTCTTGTTACTCAAGCAAGGCGACATTGATGTGTTTCTTTCAGGAGGGTGAGCGACATGGCAAATGGTATTTGAGATTGACTTGGAGAGTTTTTTTTTTTCCGCCAACAACACAGAAGACACATGTGATACATCAAGAACCGTGACAAGAGACTCTAGTGGAGCATTTCTGGGTGGACCAGCTTGGACGCTGTCAAGAGAGGCAGACAGAGTGGTCCAAAAAAGTTTACCTGGGAGGGCAGTCTAGAGGGTAAGGTGACCGCAGGATGGGAAGGATGAGGAATGGGAGGGGTGGAAAGTTAAGCCGTAATCTGAAACAGCGGCACAGTACCTAGACTTAGAAGACCGGGATTGAGGAAAACTACAGAAGTACTGCACATAGCCTCCCCTTTCCAAATAAAACACAAACAGACCAAAATCAGCCACGCACAAAGAACATTTCAGTCCAATTAATACTTTAAATCTGATGACATGTTTTTCTTCCCTTAACTCTCCTTCCTCCCCTTATTCCTACCCACAAAGAACCAAAAACAGAAAAGAAATTTAAAAGAAAGGAGCAAACCACTGTCCCTTCTCCTTCTAAGGGTTCTGGTTTAATTTAGGTAGAAACAGCAAGGAGAAGCTTTTAAAATTGGCTGAGTGAAAATATATGGTGTGTTATTATATTGAGTGGGACTGCCTTTAAATATCTTGGAAAATAGACTGGTTTTCATTACTTGAAAGGAGCCAGAGAACTTCACTGTTATCCAAGGTTGGGTGAAGGTCACTCCAGTAAAGTGGTTTAGGACGACATTGGTGGGAAAGAACAAAGTGGCAGGGGACCGAGTCCAGCCCACACAATAAATAATTGTACTTGTACATTAGTCAATTCTAAGTTCTGACTCCCTGTGGAAGACCCACATTTAATAATAATAATAATAATAATAATAATAGTAATAATAATAATAAAAGTATGCTAATGAAGACAATGATTCTAGTCAACTAAAATGTTCATGATCTATTATAAGTCTCAATGTTAGAAATGAAAATAAATAAAATGACAGGAGTTTTTTGTTCCCCATAATCCCCAGCTAATTGGTATATTTCTTTTTTCCCCCTCACTTACTCAAAGGGATCTGGTAACAAGCTAATATCACTCTTTTCTATTGTCACAATTATTGTATGCTAAGAGTACATTCCATTTGGACCTCCCTCCGTCTTGGCTATTTTTTTTTTTTACCCATTTCAACTTCATTTACTATTCTATTCCATCAGCAGCTGTGTATTGTCCATCTGCTTTACAAAACCATATGGCTGGTGCTCAATATAAAAGGTAAAAGCCACAGCCCGAACCCCCAACTAAAAGTTTATAGGATGGTAAGGAAGAGGAAAGCACAGACAAAGGCATCCTGATAACCCGGTGGGGTGAGTACCTGGTATTTGGAAACACAGTGGAGGCCTCCTGCCTAAGTTAAGATGGACGGGGGGAAGCAGGCCTCTGAGCTAAGTGTTTAATGATGGTCAGAAATGTTCCAGGCAGAGAGCCAGGAAAAGGGAGTCTTAACGGAGAAGAACATTGTATGTAAATACACAAGGACGTGAACCAACACGGTGCATTCAGGAAAGGCCACATGTCTCCCAGCATCTGGGTTCAAGAAACTAATGAGAAGAATACAGAGATAAAAGCCAAATCTTGAATAGCTGATTCTGAAGAGAGTGAGGAACTGGAAGTGGGCAACATTGACTTTCCTGTTCACCTCTTCTTGCATAAATGCTCCATTGACTCTCAAAGGCATTCTCACTATAGGGACCTCCAGGCCTATGCTCCCTGCCCTGGGGGGCACTCCTTTGTGTCAGTCTTCCCTCTTCCCTAAGGCACAGGTGGGCAGGTATCATTAGCGTCTAGTCCTTGGAAATATGGTCGGTCATTTTGCAGAAGAGAACTAAAGGAAGCAGCTGCAAGATAGACAAGCACCTGCCTTTCTTTCATTTCCCTCTGTTCTTTCGCCGCTGCTCTGGGAACACTTTTTTAAAGAGAAGATAAAACATTTAGTAGAAAAGGAGAAGAAAAAACAGACTAATTGAACAGGAGATGAAAGAGACAGAAAATAACAACCTAAGATGTAGTTGAAGAGAACTCAGACTCAGAAAAGAGGAGAAAAACAAGCTAGAAAGAAGGATGAGATAGTAACAGAAATTTTCACAATGAGAAGGACAGAGTTTGAGGCCAGGTGATGGGAAGAAAGAAAAGAATTTTTAAAAAGCAAGCAAAAGAAAGATTAATAAAGGAGTGTAACTATAATGGTGATAAAGAGTATTTTATTATAATGCATTATTAATTCACAATGAATTATTTAATACTTGGCTAATAGCACGTGCAGTGTTTCGATACTGTCTCAGTGGATGTTATAGCCATAACATAAATGGGAAATTGGAAAAGTTATATTTTTCCTTGTACTTGCAAAGGTCAAATGAACACTGAGGTACATAAATACTGTTTGCTCGTGCACAAGTGGTCAGTGCTGATAGGAAAAACCCTGTTCCCTGATGCCTCCTTCTGATTCGCACATGAGGACTTCTTGGCAGATGGGAGCTGTTGGAAGTGAAGTAATGAACAGGAAGCCACGAAGTAAATCAGTGGGAGTTAGGGAGACAAAACTCCAGACACATGGCTTGCATTTTTAATCATGGCCCTACAAAGCTGCTCTCACAGGCAGAAAAAGCCATAAAACCTCTTGAAAGAGACTTCTTTCTGCTCCCTAATGACTCAATATCTGAAGCCAAGGTAGGGCTTGTCAACCATGGCACTATTGACATCAGAAGGTACTTAAGGCCCTGTTTGGAGAGGAGAAATCCTGTGCATTTTAGGATATCTAACAGTATCTCTGATCTCTACCTACTAGATACAGTACCATTACAACCAAAAGTATCTCCAGATAATGCCAAATGTACTCTAAGGGATAAAATCACCCCTTATTGAAAACCAGTGGTCTAGTGGTAATGCACTAGATTAGGCTACAATAGACAAAATAGGTTCATAACTAACTGTGTGGCTTGAGGCAAGCCATCATGTGCCACTCCATTACTTCATTGCTCGACTGACAAAGATTCCGTCAGGGATCAAAACTCTGTTCAGGCTGCCCCGGAACTTTTTTTCAACTAGCCTGACCTTTGAACTTTCCTGCATCTCTCTGCATTTTCCAGTTTTAGCAAGAATCCTGATTTTCAGTTTAACAAGAACCCTCACCTAAATATATGATCACCCTCAATATCTAATCCAGTTTCTTATCACCACATCCCCCAGGGGATGTCTGATCATCCTGACTGCCTTCAGCAAGAATCCTGTCAGGTCAGATTACCCAGAATGCAATTTATGGCTTATGTTTCTTATTACCAATTTCCTATCCACTGACCCCTACACTAGCCTCTGGCCATAAATCCCCACTGGGCTAGACTGTGTTCAGCGTTGGGTCCGATCTCTCTCCCTCACTGCAAAATCCCATCCAAAGGCTCCCATACCTATTGCAATGTGATTCCTTGAATAAAGTCTTTCCTGCTGTATTTTAACAAGTGTTATTGGGCAATCTTTCTTTGACCTTACTTTCTTTTTACATGGCCAAGATGCTTTAGGTGTGAGCCTTAGCAAATCAGACAGTAAGAAGAGGATTGGGGAAGCAAAGGCAGTGTGTGTCTACAGCAGTCCTTGACTAGGGGGGTTGGGGAAGACCAGAATCACAGAGAGGAATCAAAGTAATAGCTGGGGGCCAAGTGCATATGGAAGTTGGAGAATGAGGAGCAAGACTGATGGCCATGGGGGGAGAAGCAGAATGGAACTAGATTCCAAGATGGAAGAATGAAGAGTGAGTATGACTCAGGTAGAACCAAGGCTGGAGGACTAGACACGTGGCTGGGGCAGAAGCTTGGGCAGGATCTCTTGTCTGCTGTGAGCATGGCACCTTGGGTGAGACACGGATTAGAGAATGGCCACCCATTGTGTCTCAGCAGTCACACTTGCATTTCATGTTTCATTTCAAAAAGTGTGTACAGTATTAAGATTGTTCCTGGTCCCCTGATGTTCTTCTCTGCACTCTCCTGTCTCTGCACACTGGCCCAAAGAAATGCACGGGCACGAGTTTGCAGAACACAAGGAAAAAAAAGTTGAATTGACCATAACAAAGACAGGGAGCTTGTGCTGTCTACAAGCAGACTCCCTGATGTGGGTTAGGAATTAGGGGTCGTGCTGCTGGGAGCTGATTGGTCGGAGGTGAGGTAAGGGTAATAAATCATTTCCTCAGATGTTGAAGACGCTCTGAGCTCTGTCCAAGAGTCCTTCTGTCCTGTCTCATGGGAAAGCAACCAGAGGGTCATTTCATCTGAGGACTCAGTAGCTGAAGCATAAGCTAAGTCAAGATGTATCTTCAGCCTGCAGAGATCCAGACTGCGTGACTGTTCGTATGGTCCAGGCTATTGTCTTCTGCTGCTTTGGGGGTTTCTGGCTATGCAGGGAAGGGCTATGTCTCTGAGACAGACAGATACACACAGAGGGAGATATGCTTTCTAGAGCTAGGATTTAAAACTGAATCTAATCAAAATAATAAGAAAACCAGGTTTCAGACTTAAGTCACTGGCCTGGGTACTTGACTATCTCAGACCGTTTACTTAATGTTCCCAACACCTGTTCCCCTTATTTGCAAAAATTGAAGTAACACCCTTTGAATACTCGAATGTGTTTGGCGTGAGCCGCAAAAGAGCTTCATTACCTCTCTCTTTCTCCTTTCTTGGGAAACACAAGGATGAAGAAAATATAATACTTTCAGTAAAGAAGAGGGTGGGGGCAGGAAGAAACAGTGGTTGAATGCTTTCAGTGGACAAGAAAAATAGGACTCAGAGGGAGAAAAATAAGTTACCTAATACTCCTATAAATAATTAAGTGAGCTGAAAGTCACACCCAGACAGGTGTCCCCAGAGTCCATGCTGTTTCTTTCACTACACATCTTTTCTAACTTCCATCCTGGCAAAATCAAATGGGTTAGTGTTTTGTAAAGGATAAATGCACTCTACAATATAAGCATTTCTTAGTATTTCAAAGTCAGGAAAAGAAAAACACACCTGAGAGTTGGGAACAAAGTTGATATTCCAAATATATCATATCTCTGAAATGTAGAGGAAGCCTTGGCTATTCTGTTTGCCCGTGGGAGTCCCCAACGATTCCAAACCGCAAAATGAAACAGGTATCAAGTAACTTGGAAGCTTCCAAATTTTGCACAGAGATTGGCAAGCATTTTTGGATGCAGGCTCTCATTCCAACTTTGCTAATTGAGATTGTGGACAAGATTGCAATGGACGAAATTATCCATGAGACTGAAGTTCTTTATTTAAAATGTGCAGGGTAATTTCTGAATCCATTATCCTCTCAGCCCAAAGCCAGCCACTCCTTCCAATAGACAAAGCAATTACATATTTCGAGGAGTGAGAGAGACCTACTTGCATGGACAGGCTAGGCTATCTTAAGAGGTAATAATAAGCAAAAAACAAAACAAAACATTTTTTTCATCATAGCTACAATAATGCAACATTTTCTGAAAACTTCTTTTTTCTTTACCCAAAACAATTTATTTTTTTTAAAAAAAAGATAACCAGCAAGCCCTTCTTGCATTAAAATATTTGAAGACACTCATATATCATAAGTCAACATTCTGTCTTTTCTTCCATTGTCTTCCTTGGGAAAGGGGAAGTTGAATGAATCTGCAGTTGCTTAAAATCGACTTCACATTGCCATGCCTTAGTCTTTGACATTTTATCTGTGTCATGCATTGGTGGAAAGTGGTCCATAATCGGGTAGTATGTAAAATAAGAAACCCCAGCCTCGTCATTATTTCCAGCACAATACGGAGGCTCGCTGAAGTCAGACATCCAGGCTGTGGAGGGGCTTGGAGTTAATTACATCACCTGAGACAATAAGTTGGTCTTTGTGGTTCCAGTTATCTCTGTGCACAGTGGCTCTGTTTTTGTTGTTGTTGTGCAATGTCCCATTAATCACAGTTACATTTGTTCCCTGCCATGCGATTCATCATCCTTTCCCCTGAAAGGACTTCCATTCTTCAGGACTCAAGATAAACCACTAATTTAAAGTGGCAGTGGCCACCCTTGCCATTCACAATGACAGCGCTTGAATGAGGAGGGTCAGTGGCAACACGTACAGACCCTAGGACTTCCAGTCAATTCAAATCATCCCCAGTGATAGGGTTTCAGCACTGGGACAGAGATCAGGTGTGACAATTATAGGACGATCTCTAAAAATGGAGCTGAAGGTGTATTTGCTTTTGGAACTTATCCAAGAGCCATTTTTTTAGAGGGAAGAAAATAACAAAGTGAAGTATGTGGACAGAGAGCGAAGTGTAGTGAGAAGAACATGGGGCTAAGTGTGGAAGGAATCTATTTCAAATATTGTTTCTTTCTTTAAATAAAATATCTGTGTGACCTTGAACAACTTATTTCATTACTCAAAGTTTTATTTTCTTAATTAGACATTTTTAAAAATGAAGAACTTGGAACAGGTAACAGAACTATTCTTTTTTCTTTTCCTGAACTGATTTATCAGGTTTGAGAATTGGCGTAGGGTAGCTACCTTTTGATAAAATATCAACAAAAGTATTACAGATATTATTTTGAAATGTCTCTAAAGATTAAAAAATTATTATTTTGGGGATACATAGAATTTGCTGTGAGTTATATAGCTCTTTCCCCTTGTTGAGACCAGATTTTCATATTCAGCACTACATTCTTCAGGAGAAGATGGTACCTCTCTGTAAATCAATGTTTATTTTTCTTTTCATGTCCTGCTAATCCTAACTTTGCCAAACAGTTGCAGATCTAACTCTCTGGTTAATTATCTTACAAAATTGAGTAGCCTAAGAAAGAAACTGCTTGTATGATTCCCTCCAATTGATTTCTTGAGTTTGGGTTAAAAAGCTTATTTCATAACACAAGTAACTAACACCCTCCCCCCAAAAAAATATGTCCAGAGTTGTGAACAATTACTGGAAATTTTGGAATTGCAGACCCATTTTCATTTTACCAAATTAACATTGTTACATAAACATAGTGTTGAGATAGCCATGTTTATTGCATTCTTACTCTTGAGATGAGAAACTACAGAAATGTCACTCCTCTGAATCTGTTCTCTGTACTGGTCTAATTCATTCATTACATTACCCTGTATTTTCACTATGTTTCCTCTTACCTGATATATCATGAACTTCTTAAAGACAAGATCTGCATATCACACATTAGAGATCTCAGTTCTAGCATAGTCCCTAGACAAATCACTCAATAAATGTTCCTAGCAAACATGTCCTCTTACCCAGGGTGGTGTTGATGAAAGAATATATATTTGTCACCCTTGCTTTCAAATGCCACTTGTTTGATTTCAAGGAAATCATATCCATAATCATATTTGATGATGTGTTCTGGGCCATCTACAGAATTAATAACTTCATAACATTTGTGCAAAGCAGCTGTTTCTACCTCCCTTTTCTATAGGAGAAAACTGAGATGTCAGTTTAATGATGTGTGTGAAATCATACAACCACTAGGCAGTGGAGTTGAGAACCATACCCAGGTGGTGGGTCCGTTAATAAGTGCTTGCAATAGCACCAAAATTGGTAAACTTATGATTACCTGGAACCATGGACTTTACCTACATGAGGCTCTGAGGAGAACATGTGGCATGTCCCTCTTACAGCCAAGAAGTCAGGTATCATAAGATTTTTAAATTTAAGAACTGATTTTAAAATGAAGCAGAACATAGGGAACATTTAAACCAAACAATAACGGGTTGCACGTGGCAATTAAAGCTAATCTGTACCTTCATAGAGATCAGTGTTGCTCAACCAAGGATAGTTTTGCACCCCACAATTCATTTGGCAACGTTTGGAGACATTTCTTACTTATCACAACTGTGGGGATGCTCCTGACATCTCATGTGTAAAGAGTAACAACGTTGCTTGACATCCTATAATACACAGGACAGCCCCACACAACAGTGAGTTATCCGGTCCAGAAAGGCAGGTTGCGCCAAGGCTGAAGTACCCTGAGATAGTCAGATAATAATGAATTAGAAAATGTAATTGGGGAAAAAATGGAGTCCATATTAAGAATAACAACAGAATCTATATACAGAGAACAAAATCGAACAAGATGTATACCGACTCATTTTTTGGGGGAAAAATAATACAATTTTTCTCTAGAATGTATTTTGAAAAGAGAGATGGAAATAACTATAGCTCATTCTAGGATGGGAAAACTTAATAACATAAAAATGCCAGTTCTCCGTGAATGACTCGCCACTGCCCATGAGATCCCACGCAATTGTTTTCTGAAGCAGCGGCTCAGCCTGGGCGAGAGGAGGCGTGTACTAAGATTATTATGGTAAGGGCAGAATGTGTGGAATATGGTAGAACATTGTGAAAACTTTCATTACCCTCCCCGGGAGGAGAGCGAGCTCGGCAAGTTTCCCACTGATGTGATGGTTTTAAGTCTTAGTCATGCAACCACGTGGGAAGTAGTTTCTGTGCGTTGGTCGTGAGAGGGACGATGAGGGCTGAAGAGACACGTGGCTGCATTGCCGTGGGACAGGCGAGAGGGTGGCATTTATCCCTGGGGGAAGAGACAGTGAAGGTTAGGGAAATGGGTCGCCGGAGAGAAGTCGGAGGTGAAAGCGAACAGCATTCGCCCGGTGATGAGCTGTCTGTAAATGTGGGATGAGGAAGTGGACAGGAACGGTTCCCACTGTCTGACCTACACACTTGCTAAAGCCTAGGTTCATCCATGACTGAGATCGGGGACAATTGGGGCCACAGCACGTTTGCACGTACATAGAAAAGAGTTGGGTTTTGAAGATCGTCAATGGGAGCTCTGCTCTGAACACTGATACATGTTCTTTCTAGACAGTTAGATAACTGAGTGTGGATTTCGTGGAGAAGTCGGGATTGAGATACAAATTTTAGAGTCATCAACGTCAAGGGGACATCTAAGATATTCACTTGAGGGGACAACCTAGAGTAAAATCTGACAAGAAGAGCAGGTCCAAGGACAAACCCCCAAATGTTCTAACATGGAAAGGTCCAAAGAAAGCCTGAAGGTACTGAAAACGGGAGCCAGTGAGGTCATGGGGCAAAGTACAGAGCCACTAAAACGGAGGTGTAAGTAGCATATTTTACAATTTCTATTGTTGTTGACAAAACTCCTTTGCTAAAATTAGACTATTTCCCAGAAGTATAAAATGTTTTCAATAATGCCCCAAAACTAAATATCACTTTTAAAATTTTATTATTAAAAACATCCAAATGGTATAGATTGTGTGTACATATATATATGCAAAACTTTCCTTAAAATAATAAATATTTTTGCTTTTATGTTTATCATTTTTTTAAAAAGGAAAGAATGTATAATTCCCAAGTAGGCAATTGTTGAATAGGTTATATGATAATATGATAACTGTCAAATCGCATTTTTCAAGAATATTCAATGATCTAGGCAAATTTAAATAATGTGGTAGAGGGAGAGTAAAATAATGTATATACTATGAAATAACTTGTTAAAGTAAGCTATAAATGCACATATAAATGTAAATTAAAATTAAAGTACACATATAATGTCTGGTCATAAAAGGAAGGAAAATTAGATGAAAATTTAAAAATGTAAAAGTGAAATTTATGGGTATTTTTTCATATATGTTTCTGGAATCTTATAAATGTTGATTGTCTTAATGAAACTTTAAAAGGTTTTTAATGTAACCTAACATTATAAAAATATAATATATTATCATGATCACCCAATGTAGTACTCACTGTTTTATTTTTAAGTCTGTGAAGATATCTATGTCATTAGCCTTAGATAATTCAAATTCTGTTCCGCTTAATGGCCCATGTTTGAATAATCTTATATTTTTAGTGTGGCACTCTGCCTACTGACACCACAGTTATAAAAGTTTTATGCGTCCTCCACATTTTATGAAGAAATATTTCCTTAAGGGAGTTATCGCTCACCCTTTGAGGTATACCTCTCAACCATGAACTGACCCTTTGGGAATAACTACGTCATGAAAGAGTAGGAACTGGTTTTATGCACGAGCCAATACTTGACTCTGTTAACTACTCTGACCCCTCCACTTTGCACTGCTATGAGATCATTTCATTGAAAAACAGTGCTTCTTTCTCCTATTCTTCCTAGCAAAAATAAGTATCGCATGACTGATAGGTGGCCAGCACCACTAGTTGTTGCTAATAAAACTGGATAACCCTTCTTCCTTGGCCTCAAAGAGAGACCAACACACAGTCAGTGTTGAAACAGCCTGGTAAGAGGTAGCAGGCAGGCATGTGCAGGAAGGAGTCTTTCTATCAGAGCACAGATTCCTAAACAGAATAGCATCAATGACATTGTGGTGATTGTATGGGGCCAGCTGAGTGCTAGAATGGTCAAGGGTCACTTTGTAAATTATATAAGCGTCTAACTACTGCACTGTACGCCTGGGACTAACATGAAATAACAGTGAATGTCAACCGTACTTGAACAACTTTAAAAAAAAGAGAAAAATAAATAAAAATTTAAAAAGAGGAAAAGGAGAGTGAGTTTTACCATGTCACACCACAGCCTCCACAGAGAATTCTAGTCCACCCCACAGTCAGGCAGTAAAAGGAATACTCTATACAATGTTAGTGAAAAAATTGCTAACGTTATTATTCAGTTTTAGTTGCATATACATGAGATTCCAGTTGGTGCATATTTGATATGTATCCTTTAATAAACAATGTATTCCTCATGGAAGTTAATTTAGACACCTCCGATTAGTAGAGTCAGCCCCTGGCACACACAGACTGGAAAAAATGTATTCTATCTGAAGAAGCTCAGAAGTAAATTCATAAGGCTGTGGAAATTTTCAAGATTACTTGGAAGACTTTGGGTCTCCAGACCCTTTGATATTCATATTTCTGCATCAAAAGGGTATATTTCAAAATCAACAATGGTAGCGCACTGATTATAAAACTAACGATGTTGACAGCAATTGAGTTATTGCAGTTGCTTCATTCTCGCCGAATGTTTGCAACGTTGGTTGGTATTTAAAACAGTGAAATGTTACATGAAGTGTGATAGTTTTATTTGGTAAATGCAAGTTTCAGTTCACACAGAAAACCATTTCCTGTATGTGATTACTAGCTCCACAATTAAAATGTATTGTTTTAACATCGATAAGGATTTGTTTTCAAAGTGAAAAAGAAAACACAAGAAAGTAATGATTGCTGCTGATCATTATTACTGAAAGTTGTGCATGTGTATGTTTTTGTGAGTTTATAGACTCACAGCGATAACTACAGAATACGTAATTACATACTTAGACTGGCCATAGCCGTTGGCAATGTACAGGGTTAATCATTTTGATGACTGCTTTGGTAAGCTTTCGTTAGGGGTATACTGTGATAATAAGCAACAACTCTGTACCCCGATGGCTTCCAACAACAGATATTGATTCCTTCCTTGTATTATACGTCCAGTTGCTATGGTGGTGCTCAGAACCCCTTTCTCTCCCCACCCCAGTTTTAAGAATCAGCCCTAAACACAATCTCATGATGAAACAACATCCAAACTATGCAAGGCTCTCAGAGCTTCTGTCTGGCTATGGCAAGGTTATTTCCATCGTTCTTCCATTCACCACAGCAAGCCATAGGATCAATTGTGACATCGGTGGCAGGTTGGCATGTCTATATACTGGAGAGAGGCGCCAGAAGTCACATTGAGCACTTGGAATGAAACATTCTCTTACAGAAGGAAATGAAAAAATAAGAAAAATAAGACAATGCACCATGTATCTGTTATTGTCTCTAAAAGAATCAGTCCTCTGCTTACAGCTCTGCCGGGTCAGATACTGCTCCTCTTTCGAATGTCCTCCTGTGCTTTGACCCTCAGCGACCCTTAGGACTCCTCCTAGTCAAGTCTTCCCATCTTCTTTTTCCAAAGAAGATACTAGATACCTCTTTTATCTTTCCACACAGTTTTTTTTTCTAAGCCTCCATTATTTATTATACTGTATTCTATTGTGATTTTGTGTGTATTTATCTTCTCTTACCTCTGTCTAACTGTAAGCTACTCAAGACGATGACTAGAGAGAGTTGTCTTTCTTGGATTCTGAAGCTGTAAGTTCTCAGTGTGTATCTGATAAATTAATAACAGAACACTCTCAAGATCTGTTATTAAGTTGGGCATTTTATGTCTTATTTGATGACATTTTCTCCCTTCCTCCTCCCTCCTTCTCTGCCTTCTTCCTAATTTAACTGATATCAATCGAGTGCCTTCTATTTGTTCAACAATGTTGTGTTAAAAAACATAACATAGTTTCTATCATTCAGAGACTCACAGTTTACTAGAAGACAGAATTACTTGAAGCAGCAGTCAGACTACCTTTAATAAATAATGCCCAGGTTGATGTCACCGACAAAGACAATCACAGTCTCAATATCCTCCCAGCAATTTAATTGCAGAGGTTCCTGTATAACAATTCAGGCCATTTCACATGGCATTATTTTAGTTGTGGAATGTCTAAGGGAATCAGGACAAATGGCCTTCTTGTTGAAGTCCTTTGGTCATATGTTATGGTTAACAGACTTTCTTTTATTTGCAGACAGCTGTCCTTCATGGTTCATTCAGGGCCATCATTTCCTCATAAATCCGTAATTTTTTTGGTTTTCAATCTGACCTGCTGACTCTTTGACAACCCTCAGTTGATTTATCAAATCACCATTATCTTCTTGACCCCAACATATTAGTTCTTGGCAATAAACTGGTTGTTAATTGAATAATAAAGTATACTTCACATGTTAACAATGTTCCCTATTCCAGAAAGGCTTATTTGAATATGGTTAAAATAAGAACTAGTCACCTGGATTAAAAGATGTTCTGGATGAGAAACGGAGGAAAAGCAGATACTCTTTTTTTGGACAGATGAAGTTCTGTGGGAACAACGAGTTCCTTTCCAGAAACACACAGTTTGGGGGGTAATGAAGTATCTACAGGTTTCGTCATTCTGATCAGAACAGACAAATCCACCAGGGACAAGGTAAAAAGCTGAGTTTCACTGGTGGAACAGAGATTGATCTTTCCTTTAATATATATACATATATATAATACAGGTTGATTGGTTCTGCAAACAGATGACTGTACGCTAATACCCTCACCATCCAACATTCCCGATGCTTCTGAGGGGAAGAGGAGGCTCAATTCTCTGAGATGATTAAATTGCTCTCCTGGGAGGGAACTCTCCTTCTTTCTGCCACTCATTTAACTCTTACTGACTCTAAAAAGAATGTTGGGTAGATTCTCTGCATAATAATTTAGAAGAAGACTTAAACAACTGTGGCCTGCCAGAGACAGTGAGTAAAAGCGTGAGGAAGTTGAGAATAGGCCAGGGGATCCATTTCTAAGAACGCATTTCAAAATAGGCATTCTTTCTTCAAATTGTTCTCCCCCCCCCCCCCGCCCCCCATTCTTTCTGTCCATTCCTTTTTGCAGCTTCTGGAAGCCATTACCACATCTCTTTATCACTTCATGCCTCATTCTGGGCAATTTTCTTCTGACCTATCATGTAATTTATATACATTTTCCACATCTCTACCTAGTAACTTTTAGCCCAACTAGGAGGCTCGGTTCTATTTCTTCGGGCTGGTGACCTCAGGATACGTTAAGGAAACACAGTGTATCATTTCAAATGAAGGGTGTGGAGTCGACCTAAGTTGAGTTTCCCTTCAAATATGAGGAAAATGACACTTGCCTCACAGAGTCATTGCCCGGCTTTGTGTTGGTCTGCATTCTCCAAAATACAGATGCCAAGCCTGGAATAAATGGGCAAGAATTGAATAGGTGGAAACTGTGTTAGAAAACTAGGGATGGGGAATGAGGGAAAGCAGGCTACTTCTAGTAAAGGGGAGATGTAAGGACGGTGGTCAGAAGCATCCTAGGTCACCACACAATCTACGGATGTCCAGTAAGGTCATTGCCAGGGTGTCCTTGAGTCAAAGTCAGCCAGCAGCTGGTACCCATGCTTCCAAAAGCATCCCTGTCATACTCAGTCATTGGCTGAGAACAGGCTCATAGGAGAGAGAGAGTCTTTCTTGCAAATGTGACAATAGACTTCAAAGCACAGCAGGGATGTCTTTTGGTCAGGTAAACTCCCTGTTTCTGGAAGTCTCCAGGTCATATTTTTTTATGGCTGCTCCCAGGTTAAATAATGGCATACAATCAGTGCTCACCACAGGGCCTCACACAGCGCCATCTGCTCTGTAAATAATTAATGAATGGTCACTATTTTTATTATTTCGGCATTGGCATGATTGAGACATGATAAGAATGGTGCCTTCGTCTACTGCTGACCCTGGGGTTTCCTTCCAAGCCACAAATCAGCCTCTAGATATCCTAACGGGGGGGGGGGGGGCCTGGGGCGGGGTTCCGCAAATGTCAGCGAAGCACAGTCGCTGCAGTAAAGGGCCTTGGAGACGGATACATTTCGGAAGTCTCAATGGGTGAAGTTAGAGACCCACAGACCAGGAGCAACAATGGCACCGCGGGTAGACAGAGAGAAAGGTGAAGGGATGCACTGCTGTCTTCCATGAGAATCATTCATGCATGCAGAAAGCAGGCTTGCTTGTTCCGAAGCTGTCTGCTGACCCAGGCAGAGGGAACAGCATGTCCTTCCGCACTGTGTTAGACACAGTAACGCAGGGAGGCTGACTTCACAGACTCCGGATAAACTGGTTCTAGTGTGTGTCCCTGAAGGGATAGATACCACACAGGACAGGAGCCAACGGAGGAGAAGGAAACACACTGAGTGCCGCAGCGATGAGGACTCTGTCCTGGGTTGTGGAACTCAGAAGGAAGGGACAGGAAAGGAGTGACCACTGGGCTCGGAAAGCATCCCCGGATCAGACTCTGCAGAGTGTGACCCTGGCTGGAGCCACCTTGTTCTTCTGGGACCCGGGCTCCTTCAGCTCAGCGAAAGGTCCATGAGTTTTTACTTTAGATCAATAAAATTAAGAGAGAAGTGGTGAGGGCATTGCTAAAACTCGCGCCCGCTCTCGGGGTCTCACTCCAGAAGCGACCCTGTCCCCCAAGGAAAGTCGAATTGGGACACCTCCCGGGTCTTAGCAAATGCCATTAAGCAGTTACAGCCCTCTCTGTTGTCAATCCCCTTCTCTCTCCAGTATCTCCATCATCTCTTTCTCAACGGGTTCCTTCCACAAATGATTTAAAACATGTGAGTCTCTCTCAATATAAAAAGGAAACAAAAAGCAAGAGGTGATTTTCTTTTACCCCATGACCCCCCCCCCAAGTATATCTCACTCGCCCCCTCCCCTAAGAGCCAGCCATTCTGTTCTCTCCAGCTGCTCTTTCCACTTTATCAGCCCCCTCCTTCCTTACCTTCTCGATCCCCTCTTCTCCTTACCACTTTCCCCTTTAAGTCGGTTTGTTCTGTCTTCCGGGGGACACCTCTATATTGCCGCTACTCTGTTTTTAAAGGGCAATATAGGTTTTGATCATGAAAGGTGAGGATTTAACCTATTTATTTTGGATTGTCCATTTCTCTGCCATTTTGATAGCTCTTTCATGTTCCGTCCCTCCTAAGCCACCCGGTTTCTGTAGTCTGTGTGGCTTTGTTCTTGAAATGGGGATACCAGCGTACCTTCTCTCTACTTTCCCTTCCCCGGCGGACCCCTGTCTTCTGTCAACTGGATCCTGACCTTTGTATTATAAAAGCATATCCCATTTATTTCCTGTTCTCTAAACACTGTTCTGTCTGGTGTGTTTTGTCAAAGGTAAATTCTTAAAGTTTGACATTGACTAAACAGCATTTATTTCATTTACCTTCTTATTTGAATCTATACTTAGCATTTTGTTTATTTTGTTGTAATAATGAATGGAATTAATTTCTTATTTTTTCTTTCTTACAGTTTGTTACTAAAGTATAGAAGTTCGACTCATTTTGATGTTTTTAAAATATTTTATCAAATTTATTAAGGTGACATTGGTTAATAAAATAATACAAGTTTCAGGTGCCCCATTCTATGGTGCATCTTGTGTCCATTCATTGTGTGTCTACCAGTCCTTCCACTGCACTGAGCTTGTTTAGTAGTTCTAACTGGATTTTTGTTGTTGGTGGTGGTGGTGGTAGTATCTTTAGGTAAGACCACTAACTCTAAATTCCACTGTGCAAGACATTTCTGAAAGGATTGTTTTTATTCAATTAGTCATAGTCCAATAGGTTGCTTTAATCCAAGTTTTTTCCCCCTAATTTATTCACATACTTATAAGCTCTGGAATCAAAAAAGAGAAAGGGAAGAAGGAAGGAAGGAAGGAAGGAAGGAAGGAAGGAAGGAAGGAAGGAAGGAAGGAAGGAAGGAAGGAAGGAAGAGAAAAGAGGGACAAGGTGTTCAAGCAGACAAAATCAAACTTCCCCTTGAAAGTAGAGTCTGCCAGTGAAAGCGTCCATGGTTCTGGGCTGAGGGTCTTTCAGGGGGCAGCTGCAGCAGGAGGGTCATAGAAAACAAGGTCTGGTTAACCAAACGGAAAAACCCTGCTGCCCTGTGTTTCAGTCCATTTGATCTTACCTCAGCACCAGCTCAGAGAACACTTTTTAAAATGTTATTTTTTAAATGGCAGAGGCAACCAATCTCACCTCCTGAATGTGTTACCTTGTTAAGAAGCATACTACCATCCTAATAACATCCAGGAGATTTATGGCAGGCACACAGAGGAACCAGATTTGGGTTAAAAATCTGGCATTTTTAAGCCAGCGGCTGCATTTGCGGTTCCCCCTGGAAAGGCATTTGCTCTCTTGCTGGGAACCAGCTGCAGAGGAGCCAGAGGCTCATTTTCAAAGATCTCTCCTCACCTATGTGCTAGAACAGGGTAAGCAGAATATTATATGGACCTCTTTAATGTGGTTAATAATATCAGTAGCACGTATTTTAATACCAATTCATAATAAAAGTAATAATACTTGAAAATGTCAATAAAGAACTAAAAGTTTGATGGGCATGTTCAAAATTAAGTTTGAGTGTTTCTTCCTTGGGCATCCCTCCCTGATCAGCCCCTCCAACCCACCCACCCCAGACTAAGGGTCCCTTCTTCCTCATGGTGCCAACCACAGCGGCCTTTGCTTAACCTTGACAACAATAGACACGGTCTTTTAAGTATTGCTTTCCTTTGTTTTGTTCGCCGGAGTAAGAGATGGTCTCATCTCAACGTTCACCCCCCAATAAGCGGTTCAGTTCCCGATGCTGAAACAGGCACGTAATAAATTTTAATGAATGAATAAATTCTCAAAGCACTTGCACACACAGTTTCTCATCTGATTAGTACAGAAAATTTTTGTTATCACCCCCCTTTAGCAGAGGGGAGGGAGCAAAAATGCTCAGGGACATGGTTTCACAGGTTCGCCTACAAATCCATGGCAGAGGGAAGCCCCACGCTGGCTGGGAAGGTGCCGCCTCCGCACTGAGAGAGGGTGGTGAGCGCCCGCCCACCTGGTGCTGCGTCTCCTGAGACCCGAGATGAAGAGTCGTCGGGGACCTGGGCACTGCTAGTCTTGTGGCTTTAGACAAATTGCTTGGGCTCAGTTTCTCAACGTTACTATCGAGCTAAGTGAGTTGCTAAGCATGACTATGTGTTACAAAATAACCCTAAATGAGCTAACGTTTCGGTTTTTTATAACCCATAGAGAACGGTATGGGCAAAAATGGTTACTGTTCATTCATTCGGTTCTGGGGGGCGTTCTAATCAAACACAAACTGGCCTCGTTGTTTCTGCCCTTCGAGACCGCTCCCCTGCAATTCATTCTCCACCCTGTAGCCAAGTGGACTTTCCAGAAGGCCGAGCTGTCACATCCTAACTTAAAGCGTTCCGCGGGCTCCTGGTGTCACAAACCGTTAGCTTCGCCACTCCATCCTTTACGAAACAACAGCTTCTCACCTCTCCAGCCTCAACAAGACCCAGTGTCTTCTCTGCTGGAGACACTCTTTCCCCATGACACTCTTGTCCCATGGGTCTTTCACACTCATGTCGAAAAGTGGGTACATAGATGATATGTGTGTGTGTGTGTGTGTGTGTGTGTGTGTACGTGTAATATATATATATATATATATGAAGGCCTTTTGCAAAATAAAATGACCTACATGATATATTTTGATAGCTATTTAAAATAGTGCTCCAAGTGTCATTTATTTTCTCATTCAGGGGGCATCTATTGAAAGCTATAGCTATGTCTTAATTTCTATATCTCTATTTTGGTATCTATAATTAGGTCTGTATTTATTTCTTACTTGAGAGAGCCTTCCTGATCTCCTAGAGAAGTTTAAACCTTTCTGTTCTAAAGCACCCTAGCACTTTAAATTTCTTCTTTCATAAAACTCATCACAATTTTTTCATGTCTCTCTCCCCAATAGGTTGTTCTGTGAGGTTAGAGAATCTGTTTGCCTTATTCGTCACTGTGTCCTGAGGACTTAGTGGCATTCCTGCCATGTAATAAATGCCCAATTAAATATGTGTTCGAATGGAAAAGTGGTAAAGACATACAGGACTATACCACGCTGTGTTTGGGTTAAATGAAGGAGATAGACTCTTTTTTTTTTTTAATTGACTCTTTCTGGTTTATTCATTGTCTATTGGATTAGCTCAGGAGGATTGAGGTAAAGAAACACATCACGGGCATCTTTCATGAGACAACACTAACCACTGAAATATTTCCAGAAAGACTTCCTATTTTATTAATATTTGTTTTGTTTTCTTTTTTAATTGAATGCATTGGGGTGACGCTGGTGAATAAAATGACATAGGTTTCAGGTGCACGATTCTACAGCACATCATCTGTACACTGTACTGTGTGCTCATCACTCCACATCAAGTCTCCTTCCATCACAATTTATTCCTCCTTTACCTGCTTCTACCTCCTCCAACCCATAAGGGAGGTGGAAATAGATTACTAAAAATAAATTGTGAAAAGTGATATGAAAATGATCTATGGTTTTCAAGCATGCAATGTCCTTTCTCTTATTTCTTTTGATGACTCATCTCATCCCATTCCATCCCTTCTGCTCTCGTAATCACTGGTACAGGTAGGCTGGTCCCAAAGCCTTATTCGTAGGACGTGTGTATGACCAATACAAGGACATTTAAAGTGAGCCCTCGCACTTCTTTGGGACTAATACGAAAGCGATACCTTCTTCCCTCCACATATTAAGCTGGTAGAATGTAAGGCTAGATCTGCATGGGGCCATCTTTGGACCACATGGGAGAGTCCTCTTTGGAAGAAAATCAATACCTGTGAGAGAGGAGTTGAGTAGCAAAAGAGATCAAATTCCAAAGACATGGTTGGAACATTTATATCAGGTCACGCTTGATTTTAGTCTATCTCTTGACTTTGTCATTTTTTTTTTTGTATTTTTCTGAAGTGAGAAGCAGGGAGGCAGAGAGATAGAATCCCGCATGCACCCGACTGAGATTCATCCAGCAAGCCCACTAGGGGGCGATGCTCTGCCCATTTGGGGCATTGCTTGGTTGCAACCAAAGTTATTCCAGCACCTGAGGTGGAGGCCATGGAGCTGCTCTCAGTGCCTAGGCCAACTTTGCTCCAATGGAGTCTTGGCTGCGGGAGGGGAAGAGAGAAAGGAGAGAGGGAAGCATGGAGAAGCAGATGGGCATTTCTCTTATCCTCTGACAGGGAATCAAACCCAGGACGTCCCCATGCCATCTGACACTCTACCACTGAGCCAACAGGCCAGGGCTTGACTTTGTCTTTTAATGAAGTAGTTTACTTCAACCTAAGATGAATTTAAGTTTAGCTTAAGTTAGTTTGAACTCAGTTTCTGTGAGCTGCAATGGAAAAGGTTTGAGCTCATTTAAATAGGCAAGTTCAGGAGGCAAGGGGGACCTCTCTTGCTTAACGGACAGAGGAGACTCTAAAGAGGTCCGCGCAGAGGAGGCTGTGCCTGGAGCTAAATTCTAACGAGGGGTGTTAATACTTGCAGAAAGTCTGACTTGCGCTGGGTATTAATTGCATTTTGGCCAAGCACGGCCTTGACAGAGGGTGATGAGGCATACATATATGTATATGGTTTTATGGCCCAAAGCCAAAATATGTTTAAAGCCCATGCATATACTTAGCCCATAATCTTTGCCTCCTTAACCTCTAATTACCCAGATTTTGCAAGGTTGCGTGACTTCCAAAGTTGTGCCCCTACAGGAATAGCGATAAAAGCATTAGATTTTGAACGCACTCTGATTGCACCAGGTACAAGTACTTAGTATAATTCCACAGGAGACTTTCTCAGTTCTGTAGATCCCCTTCTTTCTCACCTGCTGAATTATGAGAGTAATACCTATTTCAAAAGATGCAGGTAGCACATAAGAAATGCCCAGCATAGCATACAGGATGTAATAGACAATCAGCTTCAGTTTAATTAGTGGCAATATTCTCCCAAGACAATCCTGGATCTTGAATTTTTATAGGAAAAGATAGCTCATCATTTATTCATTTAAGTGTAATGCCTAACACAATTTGGACACTCCCTAAGTGTATAGGAAGGACAGAAAAGTGTCTCGATAAACCTGCATATCCCACTGCATCCACATTTTCGTCCACGTTTCTTCTCTGCCCACTGCATCCATGGCTCTGTGTTCACTACTCCACACATAGGAGGAAACCTCACCTACACATCCAGTAGACAGATATTTAGCTCTTACATAACTTGACCTCTGTGTAGCATTAAATCTCAGAGGCCATTTTTTTCTTTTTGAAAACTATGTCCTCTGAGCCTGACCGGGCTGTGGCGCAGTGGATAGAGCGTCGACCTGGGATACTGAGGACCCAGGTTCGAAACTCTGAGGTTGCCGGCTAAAGAGTGAGCTCACCAGCTTGAGTATGAGGCTGCTAGTTTGAACATGGGATCATAGACATGACCCCATGGTCACTGGCTTGACAAGCCCAAAGGTCGCTGGCTTATGCACGGGGTCACTGACTCAGCTGGAGTTCCCCAGTCAAGGCACATATGGGAAAGCAATCAATGAACAACTATTTGCTGCAACTGTGAGCTAATGCTTTTCACTTCTCTCCCTTGTCTGTTCTCATCTGCCCCTCATCACGACTCTAAAAAAAAATAATAATAAAGTAAATAAAATAAAGTAAAATAAAATAAATAATGAAACTATTTTCTCTGACTTTCAAGAACCCAGTGTCATTTTCTGAGCACTCCTTTCTATAATGTTCGTTATTCCTTCTGTGCCTGATCATTGAAAGCTGGTCGTTAGGTTGGTGTCGGGCTAGGAAAACTGGGGAGGTAGTGCTTAATGAGCGTAGCATTTTACGTTGGGAACGTGAAACAGTGGTGTGGACGGACGAGGGTGATGGGCACACAGCGATGTGACTGCGCCTGATGCCACAGAATAGTACACTTGGCGAAGGTCATGTGATGCATATTAACCACCATAAAAAGGGTGGTTTTTATCCAAACCCTGCAACCAGCCTTCTTTTTCCTGACTATTCAGTTTTTCCTCTTGCAGTAATCCCATCCAACACTAAACTGTCAACTGTCACTTACCTCTGAGCTATTACTTAAACTTCATGTTAAAATCTATTATCTCTAGTGTCCAATGGCCCCCAGGTTCATCAGTCCAGTCCCGCAGAAATCATTCACTGTGTGCCACTCATGCTTCTATGACTAAGATATCAACTGGGTATAAGTTGTAAACCAGCAGATACTTTCATTGTAATGTTTGTACAAGTTTGAATTCCTTCATAAGTAGACCCTAAGACCAGGGCATGGATGCCAATCGTTTGTCGAGGCTGCAGGAAGCGCAAGAGAACCGGTGCCGGGAAACAGGGACGACTGTGTTATGAGGAGTTGAGGATCATTCTGGGCTCTGTGCCTTTCACTCTATTGGGGACTTTCTAAGCATTGTGGAAATACCGAGGACTAACCGCACCAGAGGTTGGGAAGGCTGGCACATGAATCAACAACTTCCATCTGCACTGCTTGGGAATTTCACCCAGGGGCCTTAACCACCCTCACTCCTAGATTGAGCCTGCCTGAAGCATCACAGGTCTCAGTGGTGCTGGGGAAATCCTCAAAGAAGAGAGACTCAGGTCTGACTGTTGGGATAGAGCTATCAGTGTGCTGAAAACCGCACACTACAACTACCCCCGCGAACCACGTGGGCCAGGAGGACAGGAACCAGCACAAGACCAGCTCTTACTGCAGTGTCTCCCAGGTCCCTCAGCATTCCCCAAACTAGACACTCAGCCATCTCTCTCACACATATCCCTCTATCTTTTCATCGTAGTAAACAGCACCATGAACCATCCCGATCAATGTCAAACACACTATCAACACTTCTTCACTACTGGCTCCCACACCCTGAAACAAGCTTACTTACTATATCTCCTATGTGCAAAAAAAATGAAGCATTTTTCTTATTCTGTAGATAAACAAACTGAAAGGTGACAGTCCTCATGCAGTTTGCCCAAATTCCCCTGATTGTGATGTAAGTGAAGCAGGTTTCAGATTCAGGTCTGTCTGACTTCCGAGTCCAGGTTGTGAGCCATTTTATCCTAGGTATCTGTTTCAGCTTCACTTCCCACTTCTATAAAATAGAGACGGCGGTATTTCTCCAAAGGACTGATGTAAATACTGTATGTCGTGACACATATTTAGCATCTGACACAGAGCGCCCCAGGGTAGATATTTCATGCATGTTGACAGCCTTCTATGGTCAGGGCAGGTCCATCTCCCTCTTGGTAAAGCCGTCAAAACTAAAATTCCCTACATAAAATCCGAAAAGGAGAGCTGAGTCTTATATTTTTGCTTTTCGGTGTCTTGAGCAACACCAAAAACAATAACAGATGCTCGTTCAACAAACAAGCACTCAGTTTCATCCAACTGTTCCCTTAAGTTTCTCTTGACGTCCAGACTCTTCTACCGCCATTCTTCCTGCACACTTTCACGAAAACAATAGATCCAAAATTAAAATTGTCTTGCATTGCTTCCTAAAGATTACAGTCGCTGACACGGGAGCCCACAGTTTGGCGGTATCTACCAGGATGTGCTGTTTTCCAACGGACACAGTTTCAAATGACTCAGCGTCCCCTGGTGGCTCCATGCCCCTTCCCTCCAGGGGCCTCTGTGCTCTCGTTGTGCCTGGGATCTTCTTCTCAGGCTGCTGTCAGCCTCAACTCAGGCCACCCATCCTCTGTCTAGACAGCCTTTCCTGACCCCCTGACCCCTGCACTCCAGAGCTTCCTCTGGGTCAGTTCACAACATTCCACCTAGGATTTCCTCCGTGCCTTATGTGGACGTTTGCATAACACCTGTTGCATCATCTTGCAAATGCTGCACACCGCAACAGACGAGATCATATTTTATGCATTGTTTATTAATCCTGAAATCTAATCAATGAGATAACAAATGACCAATTATGTAGTGTTTACTGAGTTAATTGGATTCGTAGCTCAAGCTAGCCTTTCTAAATGTCTGCACCGAAACAGTCTCAAATACATTCATAGGCAGAATTTACACGTTTAATAATAAGTCCTGAAAGGTAGGGAAGAATGGCGGATTGAGCTACAGTTCTGCACGAATTGATCTGAAATGAAAGGAGATGAGGGAAGACAGCCTTCAGGATCCAGTGGGAAAGTCTAGCAAGTCACACTTCGTATGAGGCATTTCCTGTGGCCTTATCAGTGAGGGCAGCCGTAAGCTGTCGCTTAGGTGACAAGAGGGTCAAGTGCTAGGTACAGGGTGGGCAGTGAATTCCAGGTGGATGCACCAGGGTTAATAAATGCATGACGAGCTTGGCTGATGGCACAGATATGTATGGAGTGTGCCCCGGGCATTGGGTGAAGCTTGACACTGCAGGTCTGGTGCACGCTCTCATACACACAGCTAAGGTCCCCTGTGGGCTCTCGGTGAGCCGCCTGGGTGCCCTTGCCGGTCCCGCCCCCAGCTGTGACGGCGAAAGGGTGAGTAACGCAGCCCCTGGCTGAGCAGAACCCACTGTTCTGAGAGTCCGGGGCAGCCCGAGGCCGAGGGCCTGGGTGTGTCAGCCGCCATGGCCCCACCCAGAGCAGCTGAGGGGGAGAGGAACCAGGAATGGAGGAAGCACAAGAGAGGCAGTAGCTGTCCACTGTAGCCCGGAGCTCAGCTGCAGCTGCGCGAGTGTCGTTCACCCTCCGGACCTTTACTGGGCAGATTCCCCTCAGAGAGAGCGCTTCGCCAGAAGCCTGCAGGCCCTCTTCGCTGACTGCAGATAGATGAATGGATGTGAAGGTGCCGGGGACAGTGAGAGACATGGAGAGACATTGCCCAGATCCATCTTCCTGAAGAATTTGGTGCCCAGCCGTCAAGCATGTGGTCAGGAGAGTGTCCAGCTATTATTTCCATCACTGTCTGTCTCTGCTGCAGACACAGCCTCATCATGGGTCGTGTTCCTCCCAGGACAGCTTGCGACCTCGTAACTGAGTGGCATGAGATGAGGAGGGAGCTGGCTGTTCAGAACGATGCCTCAAGGCTCCAGACATTTCTTTCATCTTGGCTGTCACCTGAACTGCAGCCCGCTCAGGACGGCCTTGATGGATGGTAAGCAAGGAAGTTCTCTGCCAGTGGGCAGGCATGTGGGCAGTGCACCTGGCTCCCCATTTTGTGTTGAGACAGCAGTTCCCTGAGTTCAGCTGACGTACTGCAGGCGGGCAGCGGGTAAGTGCTCTGGCTGGCCGCGAGGGGTGCGGAGGAAGGAGGATTGGAAGATCTGTCACATGGGGGTGGGGCTGGGGGGCAGAGGGGGATACACAAACAGATCAGGGGAGGGCACCAGGTGAGACGGCCTGTATGTGTTCATTGCCACCAGTGTGCACTTGTCATGAAAGAAGCACTCACCCTCAATGAGAACAACTGACCTGGCCAGTTGAAATACGCCAGCTTCTAGCCTTGTCCCTCTGTCATTTTTGGCAGAATCAGAATATAAAGTGAACAGACTTTGATGACAAAGACAAAGAAAATGCATGAGTCCTCATCAGCCAAAGCTGAGCTGGCTCCTGTCACTTCCAGAGTTCAAACTTTCAGCAGGGAAACCCAACTTTTTGTCCCCACGTAGCACCACTCCTGGAGGATATTAAATGGCCACTTGATAGCAGGTTGACTACATGGGCTGTCTTCCATCCAAAAGTGTCAGCAACTCACTTGGACAGAGACAGACAGGTGGGTACGCATATATTCTGCGTAGGGTGTGAGCTGGTCTTCCCTTCCTGCCAACCCTCAAGGGCACGCTTTGTGGACTCAAGATTATCGGATTCTCTTCACATAGTTCACTATCTTGAATCAAAGATCTCTGTGTATGGTGCAGCGGGGGCCTTAGACGATGAACACATGGGACAAGGACCCAAAAGTAGAAGCCGGTGTGGCTCTGTTTGCCGTCTCTCTTAGTGACCCGGCGGGAGAATCCGTGCTTCTTGTCCCCAAGCCATGAATGGAAGGACACTTAGCTTCTTCTACAACCAGGTGCCCCTCATGCCTGTTGTGTCTGTTCCTACGGCAGCCATCACCTGCTCAATATGGCTGTTCTCAAGTGCATGACACACATCAGGGCACGGTGACCCCATATTTTAGTTTTGCAAGAGCTCCCTCCCCTTAAATCGTTGCTCATCTGACTGGAAGTGAGAGAAGGCGTGATGCCCACCGTGCCCTCAGCGGGAAGGAGGAGAAACATCTGAACTCAGCCTCCTTAACGCAATGCTCTGTCCTGGTCCCTCCAAGGCAGACGGTGATGGCTAAGGGACTGGAAACCATTGGGGATGCGACAGCCCTTGCCATCGTTCTTGATTTTGCTCTTGGTTTTGGGGGAGCCTCAGAGAAACACATTTTAAATTCTATTACATGAGATTATAAACATGCTGAAGACAACACCTGGGGTTTTGAATGCCAGACCGAAGAAATTGGAAGATGATGAACGTTCTCCACATTATTTTCTAGTGACCCTCGTTCTTGTCCTTATGTGTATCTCTTTGTTCCTTCTTGTAGGTTCTGCCCAAAGTGGAAAATTCTAACAACACGGACACTTTGAAACCCAGCAAAAATTTGGTTTTCATTATACACCTCACATAATAAATCAGAAACTTAACTGAGGTCTTCTAAAAAGATGTACATTTCCTTTCTGGGTTCCAGATTGGACCACTTTCACTCAATTTTGAATTTCATTACACACTGTCTTCTGAATTCAAAAGAAAGTCAATTTCTTTCCTAAACCCACCAAATGCCTGAATCGCCGTCAAACTTTTCTTAATGGGGTGTTAGAACCTCCATAATAAATATTGATCTTGTATTCAATCATTCTAAAACAAAACATTTCCCACCTTCATGAGTTCTACCCTTCAGAGGCAAATCCTCCAAAGAAGAGGCTAGTCTTTACCTTTCATCATATAACTAATGTAGTTCTACAGTTTTCTGCCGAGCCTGGAGGCTCTGAGCAGGATTTCAAGCACCTTCTCCCTAAATGAACTGTTAGAACATGAAGTTCAGTAGTTGAAGGCTTATTGAGCATGTGTGGTGTCCGTGTTGGTGTTGGTAGGAGAATTACAAGGATACTCACATGTAATATGTAAACCTAGGGAAGGTGTTTCTTTCCCTCGGTGGAAAATGGGCCATTTTACATGAGACTGCAGACATAAATGCCTAAAACAATGTAAAATGTAGACTGTAAAAAGAAAGCATTATTCAGTTATGATCAATACATCAGAGCTCCCTGAGTCTCTAGCCTGAGTCTAATTACAGCCCAGGGCACACTAATCTTCCCCCTAATGTGTTATCTTGTTCCATCTGAGTCCCCACCATTTTGGTGGCTGTTCATGGTTTAAAATCCCAAAGCCTTAGTATGTATAGATCCTAGGGTCTTTGCATTCTTGTATTAACTTATTCATGCAAACCTGTTCCCTTCCAATCTTGCAAAGTGAAACCTTTTTTATAAGTACCATGGCCCTATTAGAATACAGAATATTCTAGCTTTTACATGCCTGTATCTCAGGGTGTCCAGTCTCTCAAATTACCATATAATTGACCCATTTTGTACCTCAAAGCCTTAGACAGGGACTTGGAAGCAGCTTTGATAGGGAGGTAACCCTTGAAAACAGGAATGAGTGATTTGGGAGAGGAAGAAAAGTGGAGAAAGACACTATAAAGCAGGCTATCATGATGGGCAATGGGGGCTCAGTGCTCCTGGGGACTTCCTATGGAACCTTCTAGAAAGAGCTGCAGCATGGTCTGTCTGAAGGTTGGGAACAGGGGACTCTTTCCCTTAACTTTCACTCCCCAATAGTAGCAAATTCACTTGGAGGTATGCGCTTACCCATCACTCTGAGCCATGCTGGGGACATGAGCTGCTGGCCCTCAATGGTTTCAGGGAAGTCCCTGCAGCAGAAAGTCAGAGTCTCACTGTGTTGATTTGAAAGTGGGACGTGGGCAGGGTCTATGCAACCCTTCACTGAACATCATCGGAACAGTGGCGGGCTGGGGACAAGCTAAGGTATTGCCCATCTTCCAACGACACTTCAGAGTGAGCCCCAGACGGACTCACACTGGCTTTCCTTTTGTCCTTGACTTTGAAGGCATTTTTTAAAGCTCCTCGGTGGGTTCACAGGTTCGATTGGTGATAATGCCACATTGATTGGTGGCCTTATCAATGATTTTTCAAAAGATGATACAGCCCCAGGACCTTCAGCCACTGTGCGGTCCCATGGCTGCCATCCCTCCCTTCAGAGCACAGGGTAGTAGGGAAATCACCTCCGCCCACAAGCCTGCATTCCAAACACGTGCTCTGCTCGAGGCCTGTCAAAAAGCCCTTAGTTTTCATAAATGCTCAGAACCTTCTCTCTACACAGTTCATCTTCCCCTATTTAACTACTGCTTAACATCTATTTAACCTTGCGTTAGCACCCCCTATTATTTGTGTGTTTGTTTGTAACAGAGACAGAGAGAGAGACAGGGACAGACAGACAGGAAGGGAGAGAGATGAAGAGCATCAATTCTTCGTTTCAGCACCTTAGTTGTTCATTGATTGCTTTCTCATATGTGCCTTGACCGGGGGACTACAACAGAGTGAGTGACCCCTTGCTCAAGCCAGCAACCTTGGGCTCAAGCTGGTGAGCCTTGATCAAACAAGATGAGCCCACGCTCAAGCTGATGGCCTCAGGGTTTCAAACCTGGGTATCCTGCGTCCCAATCCAACGCTCTATCCACTGCGCCACCACCTGGTCAGACAGCATTCCCTATTTAACACCTATTTTCATTATTACAATGCAGACTGTGTTTCAAAGTTCTACTCAGCGTCTGCCATGTGTTTTGTGATTGTCTCAGTAAAGAAGGACCCCTCCGTTCTAGGAATGACGATGATAATAAGTAAGGGAGAAACTATTTCTTTATGAAACCCAGCTGTCAACTGAAATACCCTGTGCTTTAAAATTCAAAAGTAATGAAGAAATTGCTGCTCTCAAGCATTTTGGGAATTCTGGGGAGCTGACTTACAATTTTTTCCAGGTATCCTGGGTTCTAAGTTTCTGCTTCCTCTGAATTAATTCAACGTGTGGAGAGAGCACCTTGCAGGTGGCATCTTAGTCAGGCACATGTCACAACACACCTGATGTGTAGCTCTGTTCTCCTGAGGCCTACAACCACCACCACCACAACAACAATAACATACCTGTCCATCTGGATGAGTCTCACATTTGCACAGAAGAGTGACAAAACTTCTAATGCGTGGCTGAAATATAAAAATTGCATTAGCCGTTTGTGCCCCAAAGGGATTTAGCTTTCTTCCATACAAATGTGCATCATTCAATCTGCTCGCCCTCCATTCCTCCGCACCCCCCTTCACCGCTCTCCTAAATCCCTGTTTCAATGTGTATACACTTTATTTCTCCCACACCCTATTCCCAGGTCTGCAGCTTTAACTCCAATGGAACCATCAAGGTGTTTATTGAATAAAGACATTTGACTTCTCTCAAAAAAAAAATACACTGGAACAACTTGTAAAATAATATTTGCCTGCTAAAATACATGTGTTAGTAGAAGATTGATATGAATCCAATAATGTTGCAGTGTCTTCTAAGAGCCTCTCCTGGTCTGACCTTCCCTTAGGGACCCAGACCCTATTTTCCCAGCACCCAGCAAGGACAGGGCACAGGGAGATGACTCACTGAGTAAACACACACAGTCTGGCATGCTCTCAGGATGTCCTTTTTATCAATTTACAGTGAGACATAATCATCTCATGGGCAAGAGTTGTTCAGATGTCTTCCTGAGTCTTTTCTTCCTCTGGAGTCAGCGAACACCCAGAAACTGTTATGAAGTGACCGTGAGAAATCATTGCCATCGAAAGTGAAAGCAATCAAAATCTTTGTCATAAATGCTGTATTTCCCGAATGCTTTTCAGTAAACGTGGACACAAGATCTGTGAGAAGAATCTCACGGTCAAGGGCAATTGGGCTAACATATCTAATGGATTGATTAGACACTACTAACTTAAACTTCTCTAAGCCTTCTTTTTCTATACTATCAGGCATGTCCAATCTTATTCTTAAGAACAGATTATTTTTAAAGCACATTAATATACTTAAAAATGTTACTCCAGCATGTAGACATGCCAGGATCCACGCTCTGATTCAGATAATTCCGCACGTCTGTCTTCTAGACCTTGTCTCACAGCTTCCTTTGCCCGTGTCCTATGCTCTTGGGGAAGAGCTATATACTTGGCTTCAGGCACAACACCCATGTGCTGCAATTTGTAGCTTAATCTTTAAAACTCACAATACAAATTACATTTTATTATGCCGCATTATATAGTCTATAGCTCATCCTATCAATGCGTAGTTGCCTCACTGTAGATATTGTATATGATCCCAGTGATCTCTTCTTAAACGATGAGCGCTTAAAAGGCAGGGGAGAAGCCCAGGGGCAGTAAGAGATCCACAGAGATGTGTTCTGTACTATATAAAGCCAGATGTGACAGAGAAACTATTGATGACTGTTTCGTGGAGTGTGTATAACAACAAAAATAACTGTTTTTCATATTTTGAATAAAGACTCATGTTGCCTGACCAGGTGGTGGCGCAGTGGATAGAGAGTCAGACTGGGTTGCAGAGGACCCAGGTTCGAGACCCCAAGGTTGTCAGCTTGAGTGCAGGCTCATCTGGCTTGAGCAAAAGCTCGCCACCTTGAGCCCAAGGTCGCTGGCTCGAGCAAGGGGTGGCTCGGTCTGCTGAAGGCCCACGGTCATTGCACATACGAGAAAGGAATCAGTGAACAACTAAGGTGTCACAACAAAATACTGATGATTGATGCTTCTCACCTCTCTCCATTCTTGTCTGTCTGTCCCTATCTATCCCTCTCTCTGACTCTCTCTCTCTGTCCCTGTAAAAAAAAAAAAAAAAAAAAAGGTTCATGTCATTAGGTGGAGATTTGAGGAAGTGCAGATGAAAGCTTTCCTGAAAATGGGTGAGACTGACGTCAACCCAATAAAGAAGGGCCTGTGAGGGGGATCACACGGGCACTTCAAGTAAAATCGTGCAGCCAAAGGTGATGGAGAGCTCGCATCCAGAGAGAGGGGCATGGTTTGCCAAATGAGATGAGAAACTTATTGAAAGGGATCTAACTGATACACGCAGACACTCTTGACTTGGAAGCGCAGCGCTTCCGCTTGCTGCCGAGACAGCCTGATACGCCGCTGTTTCTTCGTCTGTACGATAAGGGCGAGCAAACCCTCTGTCAAGAGCTTTTGTGAGGATGGCAGGGCGACCGCCCGCACGTACTGAGATATTGAGGACGCACTGTGGTGCCACCCCATCTAGGGGTGCTACTTGTGTAATCCCATGGAGTCCTTTTATCCATTCTGAGATAGGTGTGCTTACTTACCAGGAAGAAAGAAGGCGCGAGAACATCACGGAGGGCCCTGCAGGTATAAAGGTGAGGCTGCAGTTTGAACTCAACCACCCTGGCACCAGAATCCCTCTGGTCTTAACCAGATCACCGCACTGCCATTAAACTACCCATTATCCCACTTCAAAGTGTTCTCACAGGAGACAATGCGCACGCGCGCGCGCACATAAATAAATAAATAAATAAATAAATAAATTACACCGAAACTTAGAATATAATCAGTACCATTTCTTCTTCTTACTTTATTATTATTAAATTTGTAATTATTAAATCCTATTGGAAATTATAACACTGAGTGTTGGGCCATCTTAATTCTGGTCTTAGCCCTGCCACTATCTAGATGTATGGCTTTAGGGGTATGACTTCCCGTCTCTGGAATTCATTCTTCTCACCTGTAAACTGAAGCGTTTCTTGTGCTATTGCTGGAGCTTGCTTTCTGCTCCAAGAGCTTAAGGTTCCTAGGTAAATGTAAGGCTGCTTATTAAAGAGCTTAGAGGCTCCACTGAGCAGAGTTTAAAGACCTTACACTTTGTTTCCTGAGAACATGGTTTTACCAAGTATTTCAGAGAGGATTCTAGATCAGAGAGGAATTAATAAGGCTAACAATTTTATTTGTGCTATGTGTTTCATCCAACAGCTGAGACGAGGGGAAAAAAAAGAAAAGAAAAAGCAGAAAATCCCATGTTTGTTTTCCAGAAATTGGCCTGGAATCTCCGAGGGGGAGAGATCCCATTGCCTGTCCACACCGATCCTGGCTGTCCCTTGAAATAAATGGATCTGGGGCTCTCACATATGTAATTTCAATTTAGGTAATGGCGGGTCTGCAGCATTAGCTGCAGTTGCCAAAAAAGGTTTGACATTTATTACAGGCTCAGACGCGGAGAAAAATGAGTCTTCACATGAATACATTTGCCTAAAGCAATGATAGTCTCGCGGGGGACCACAAACAGAAAGAAAATGCTATCAGGCTACCTTCAAATCTTGGGAAACCGATCGAGGCTGAAGAAGAAATAATTAGCACGCCGGACAACTCAGCCCCTCCGTCGCTCGCCCTAAGGGACTCGGCGGGTGCTCTGCCACGTGCCCTCGGCGCCTTCCACCTCAGCTGTGCCAGTGGCCTCCTGCTCCGCATCTGCTTCTCTGCCCCCGGGGCTTCCCTGGGTGAGCACGGGGCAGGACAGAGGCTCCAGGGGGTTGATGCTCTCGGAGCAGTCTTCCAGTGATTCCCCCTGGCATGGGTGGGCATCTCAGCTTCCTCACCCCTCCTGTAGGGCAGCTTTGAGCGCTGCTCTCCACAGTCACTAGAGGTCCTGGACAAGGCGGAATTCAGTGCCCACACAGGGTAACACGCTCCTTCATGCACCGGGCCGTTGGCTTCTGCCATGGCCTGGAGAAGACACCTGTCAGATCTCGGACTTCAGGGAAGTAATTGTTCTTAAACGCAACACAGCATTTGCGCCCAAACCATGCTTCCAGTGCACTGCCCTCGGACAAAAAGCCAGAGAGACTGGGACACGGAGGCACATGCCCTGCTCCTCTGATACCTTGCTGGAGCTCAGGGACACCCCTGAAGGCCTCCACCAAACTTTTCTTAACGGTCCAAGGTGCTGCCACCCACCTTCGTCCTCCCCTCTCTATCTCACAAAGGAGGAGATCACCCTGCAGGCCCAGGCTCTCCCAACTCCTCCCAGTCTCTCCCCGCCTCCCTCACTCAGATGTCTTCCCCTCACAACGCGCTTCAATGAAAGTCTGTCTGGTGTCTGCTCCTTGCAGGGCCCAGAATAGCACAGCCTCCTCACACTCAGTATGGTGGCCCTGCTCTTTACCAGCATGCCCTGAGATTATTTAATGTGCACCTTGCATTCAAATCTCTGTCTCATACTCAGCAACAAAACTCAATTTAAGACGGCCCTTCCTTAATTACACTCTGGAACTTGTAAACCCTATATTCCCTCACACACACACACACACATGTGCAAACGTATGCGTGCATGCTGAAGCACTCACAATAGAATTACCTCAATATAAACTTATTTCAGAAAATGTTCATCCGTAGGTTCAAACAGAAAAGTGGAAAAACAGTGTTAAACGCTGACCTATATTCGGCGACTTCAGAAATTTAGGGGGAGAGCTGGAACAATGGATATTCCATGATTGATTAATGTTTATTGCAACATCTATACTTCCTTTTCTATCAAGGAGAACCACCCAGTCGCTCTGGCCACAGTCTGAAGCTGTTCCAAGTCCCCTTTCGCACAGTCCCTGGAGTTTATAGGTGGGATTACATAACGCTGGTGTTCATCTGGACCTGTAAGCAGGGCCCACTAATATATCCAAATCCTGTAGCCATTATGGATGATGTGACAATTGTTTGGGACACAGGTGGAGGCGATGGTAGCAAACTGATATCACTTTTCCCTTTTGATAATGTTACTGCAAACAGTATGGGTGGTTACCACATTGATCTGGAGGGAGGGCGTATTGGGAGAGAAAGACAAAGCAGAGTCTAAGGACAGAGTTATTGGCATCTGTTTGGGTCTTGGATAAACATAAACCCATTTCAATCATCCTGAGATTGTGCCTTTCTTCCCTAATGCTGGCTTTATTGGGATTTTACTTGTTCGTGAGCTACTGCTTATCAGATGGAGTCCAACCTTCTTTTATATTACCTACTAAACTAAGGTCTAGGTCTTGCTAATACTCTTACTGAAAACGAACAGTGTCTTTTACCCAGTGATCCATGACCTCATCGTCTGGAGGAATGTAGACGCAATAGGTATACCCTCTCCGTTCACATTTCTACTCCAGCCATCGCTATGGTGATCAGAGGCAAAGGGGTATAACCTTATGGCACTTCCCACTTCCATACTAAACACACCAGGCTACCGCACGAGTCATCTGAGACAATCCGATAAGCCATGTTGACACATGGATAAACTTGGAATTATAATGGAGTTCATGCTCTAGGGGTCAACTCTTGAGCAATGGGAGGTTAGAGCCAGTAAATAAAGGTCTAACTTCTTCTGCAGGGAGATTCCTCCCATTTATCTACATCAATATATATCAGTTGAGTGGGCAGTTTTTTAGGGGACCAGTGTGGTGATTCTCAATCAGGAGTGACTATATCATTTCAGGAAAAATTTAGCAATATCTGAAGGCATTTGGGGCTGCCACATCAGGGGAAGTTTTCATCAGCATCTCCTGGGCAGAGAACAGAGCTGCTGATAAACATCCCCCAGCATCCTCCAGCTCCATAACAAATATTTTTCCCAACCCAAATAACCACAGTGCCAAGGCTGGGATGTTCTGACCCAGGGTGATGTCTACCACCTTTTCAGAGATTCTGAGTGGAATAGAGAAAAGGGAATTATTTGACATAGAAATTGGGGGCATACTCACATTTCCTAAGTATCTGCCAGGTGCCAGGTCCAGCAACAACTTCTCTTAAGACTCATGGGAAAGTAGATATTATGACATCCCTTTATAGAAAAAAGAAATAGTCTTCAAAAGAGAATCAATGACCCAGACAATAACTAATTTTAGATTCAACTTGAACCCAGATGTTTTTAGACACAAAGTTCAAAGCTGAGACCTAGCTGGGGAAAAAAAATACATGAGTTATTATTTTCTAGTTTTAAAATGAAAATGATTTCCATCAGTTGCTTATCATTTTTAACAAAGAACAGAAATGTCATTGTGTTTACGGCTGGCTTTATCTGTCAATAATTTTAGTCTGATCTTAGTAAGCTTTTAATAAATGTAGACATTATGCTATGAGAATGTTTATTTAAACATTAAATTTATTTAATATTTAAATATTAAGAATCACTTATCAAGGAGGTAGCATTGCGGATTATTTTAATTACTGACTAATTATTTTTTCCTAAATTTTGAAAATTGTTTATAATAAGCATATATTAAACACTATGGAGTTGCCAAAAAAGTATATTTTCATATGATACAAGTAGACATTTATTGCATAGAAAGTATAGACTCATTTATTTTGGGATTATATGGATTTGTTGGCCACAAAATCTAAAATTCAATTTCACTTACTATCATAAGCACTTGCTTATGTTTTACACAAAATGGGGAGAGAAGAGGGAGGGAAAAGGCACACAGTGTTCTCCCAGAGCAGTGGTTCTTAACCTGGGTTCTATCGAACCCTAGGGGTTCGATGAGTCGGTCTCAGGGGTTCGGAGAAGCCTCTGCCGTGGAGGCCAGAATAAAGTAATACCGTCATTTGTTGTGAGTTCATGCACTTCGTTGGTTTTGTTCTTTGAGCAAGGTGATGTTCATGCACAGCTCATTTTGTGCACCAGTAAAAAAACATATACCTATGTCTTGAATTTGGAAAAAAAAAATCATATTTTATTTATCACTAAAGAAGGGTTCGGTGAATGCGCATATGAAACTGGTGGGTTCGGTACCTCAAAAAAGGTTAAGAACCACTGTCCCAGAAGCTTGCAGAATACGACTCAGTCCAAACTGCTCTGAGTGTTTGGTGAGCCTTCTCCTCAGAACGTTCTAAGTATTGCCCCACAGCTCATTCTAATTCCATGTTTTGCACAAATATTCACCGATTATTGAATGCAATATCCTTTACCCTCCACTCTTACCTTGCTAGAATTTCTGATGAAACATTCTAGCTGCATTTTTATTAGTTTGCTCCCCCAAATTGGGATTTTCAAAGATGAAGTCTTATGCTTATTCAACGATATATTCCATTATCACCGAATGCAGTATCTTGCTCAAGGAAAACAGTCAGGCAATGCTGGCTTTGTTGAAGTGAATCCAGCCTTAGTGTCAGGGTGCTGACAGATTGCCATAACCCCAGGCAAGGGACAGGTATGGGGATAGGTCCAAAGAGTGTCTCTGCTGAGTAGTCGTGTGTATCATTCTGGCTTTGTGGCTCCCATGTTTAATTTAGTTGACTTTTCTACAGTATCGACTTTTTTTCTTAAATAATTCCTTATTTACATCTGAAGATCAAAAATCTTTCAAGTCGACGCCCTGCTTACACATTCATTTATGAGCTGTGCTCACAAAGCGCTAAGAAGCATTCAAAGCCCTTCACATGAAAAAATGGGTTTTATCACAAAGTTTTAAGATGGGCCAAGTGAAGAAATACGTAGCTCGACATTTATGGAGCAGGTGGAGGGTTAGACAGCGGTGACCCAGAGTTTAATGTCTCATCCTCCAGGTGTGGGTGAAATTCATCGGAAGAATGAGCGAAGTCTGCCATCTACAGGTCGGCAAGTGTATCACCGCGTGGGTGCCAAAAAGAGCCTGAATCTAAGAAGCTCTAATACAATAAATCTTGGGTAACACGCAGAGATGTGATGTCTAAGAGACAATTCTTTTTGCATTATTTAAAGTCAGTGCTTTGTTGTTGTCCTTAAATTTAGGTACGTAAGTGAAAAGTTAAAACGGGCTAAAAGGCATTTCCTGCAAAACAATTCCTTTGCAAAACTGAAGAAGGAAAACTCTGTGTATCTCCCGCTTTTACTTTTATCATGGTATTCTTCCTTTTTCCCCCACTATAATTATCCCTAGATAAGTCTATTTCCCTAGGAGTCAGGTGGCTCCTGCAGTGCGGGGGATCCATTGAGTTCATTTTGGCTTGCTTTCTGACACATGGCAGACCATTGGATGCATGAATGATGATGAGAATAAGAATGAATGAATAAGAAAATGAACCAATGCTAATTCCATTTTCACAGCATGGATGGATGTTGAGAGTACTACGCCAAGTGAAATAATTTGGGGGGAAGAACAAGAACCCCATGATTTCACTCCTATGTGGGATATAAAGCAATAAATGAACAAAAAGAAATACAAGAACAAAACCACCTATGGACACTGACAACACAATGGTGGTTACCAGAGAAAAGGGTGGACCAGGAGGAGGACAAAGAGGGTAAAGGAGGTCCCATATGTGGTGACAGATGAAAACTAGACTTTTGTGTGCTGAGCACACAATGATGTATACAGAAATTGTACACCTGAAATGTATATCATGTTATTAACTAATGTTACCCTCATGAAATTTTAAAATCTAATCGTATTTTGTCTTCTTGTTCCAAATTATTTAGACATCTGTGAATAAAATGCAGTCTAATATATGTTTACGAACACATATATAGTGATGTACTAATGTGAATAATCGCTTTGTGTACACATATGGGTCGACGGTCACTTGTTTTGCAACTCCTGTAATAAATTGAGGATTTAACACTTTTTTATTAAAAATCTGTCTATCTGTGTATTTAAGATTCCATAAATTCAGCTTTAGGGTTTTCGCTATGTCATTTTACCAGACAAAAATGTTTTTGAAAGATTCATTTTATTTATAAAGTGAATGTGACCCCAAGGTCACCATTATTGCTTCTCCTTTATTTAGTCTTTCCAGCACTTGTCTAGTTCCAGCCAGATGAAACGAGAGCCAAGGAAAATATGTTTAGATAAGATCATTATAAAGCTAGAATAAAATAGAAAGCAGAGAAGTAAGATAAATATTGCCTCTCCTAAGAGACCTGAATTCTCTTCCCTCTCTGTTCCCTATCCACGGAACCTCAAGGAAACTCTTTTGGATTTTTAAACTCCAGGTATCTTTTAAGGAAAGGGGCCAATATTTGCCATTCAGTGCTGTGCACCCTAGGCATGGCGCTTGGCATCCCCAGGAATTGTCACATTTACTCTGCCCAACAGCACCAGACTTGGGAGATACTTACATACAGTCATTTCACGGACAAGAAAACTGAGTCTCAGAAAAATTATTTCTTCAGGGCCGCCCTGCCGCAGGCACACAGGAAGGAACCAGCTCACGCAGGCCTGTGGAAGCCGAGGTTGAGTTTGGTGACGATACAAGGGTACCCTGAAGTCAACCCCAGCGGAATCATTCATGACATGTGCCAATTGCCAGGGGTGGGCCCCAGCCTCTCCCCCAAGAGCTAGTTAAATAGTGTATCCGCACACAACAGGTTATGAAGCAAAAGTCCAGTTTAAGAATAATTGACTCCACTGTGCATGTTTTCGAATACAACACAGTACCCAACAGTGACGGGATTGTTTGTTTAAGATTTAAGTAGCAATTTGTAGTCGATAAAACAATACATCTGTGCCTATATAGATTCAATAAAATAAACCCTATTTTCATTTTCTTTTCTTCCTCCCCATTGTTCCCCTTTTCCTCGCCTTCTCCCTTTTTAGCACAGCTGCTGCTGTATACTGAAGGTCTGCTATGTGCAGGTGCTGGACATAAACCACAAGTTTTATAACATTCAGAGGAATAAAGGCTGGCGCAGGGGAAGGTTTAGATAAAACCACGGCTTAAGTCCAGTACCCTGAATCCATCCCTTGGATCCGCAATGTGAGACTCATGCTTCCTTTCCAGACATGACCCCTCGAGTTCTTTCTTCTGGAAGGTTCTAGAGAGCCTCCCTTCTGCCTTTGTTCATTTCTTCAACAGACAACTGAGCACAGAGTGTGCACCGCCCTCTGTTCCAGGTGCTCAAGACACAGTAATGGAGTCAGGAGGAATCTCAGCCCTTGGGGGTCTTCCCTTCCAGTGGAGGAAACAAGATAGAAGCAACAACAGCCCCAGAACAGCGAGGTGGTCCAGCAAGCAGGCGTGGGTTTGATTCCCAGGGCCACCTCTTTCCAGCTGTGGACAAGGCACTAACTTTTTGGTTCCTCAGCTTCCTATCATGTATCCAAAGGGTACAGTAACAATCTCTGTGTCCTAAAGTTGTTTTGAGGATTAAATATATAACGTTAAATAGTGTCTGGTACGTCTAAGTGCTGGACACAGGCTTGCTATTAGTTTAAAAGGCACATGTTAATGACAGCTTGTAGTGAGAGTCATGAAGGGGATGCAGTGAATGCTGAGATTGAGATGAGGGTGGACTATTAGATAAAATGATCAATACAGACCTCTCTGATAAATTGATAAAAGGATGAGAAGCTATCCATCTTGGTGTTCCCTGGAGGAAGAACATTTCCTTTGTTAAGGAACTGAACTGCCAGGTTCAGAAATGGGAAAGTGGGTAGTGTTCCAAGAGATGTCTGAGGTCGATGAGCTCGGATCCCAAGCAGAATGGAATGAGAAGAGTCCTGTATTAGGTTATAGGTGGGGATGGAACCATGAAAGGCCCTTATGGACTTATGGAATTTGCATATTATTCTAAAAGCAAAGGAGAGTTTATAGCTCTTCCTTATAGTATTTCTGTCCCAGGCTTCATGTTCATATAGGAATTAGTCTCTTAACGCCCCTCTTCTCTGTGGCTCCTTGTTAAGGATTGTAGGTCTACCTCGTTAGAATCTTACCATCATTTCTTTTGTGAAAATGTCAAGAGATAATGAGCAACCGTCTGCAAATAGACGTTTCCAAAATATCCCACAGTTCTCTGCGTCCTGGAGCTTTGCCTTCAGTTTCTCAACCCTTGGCTTAAATAAGATCACCAGGAACTGAGACCCATTGATGGTTTCCGCAGATGTGTGCATTAATAAGTTCTCTGTCCAGAGAGAACTTCCACAGCATTTGTCAAATCTCAGCAGATGTCTGAACCAAGAATGATTGAAGATGATGAACTTAAATTTTCCCAAAGTCCACTCGGCTCCTGTTCCTACACCCACTACACCTACACAATGAGGTCCCTCCTCTGACCTCAAGGGAGAAACTTGACTTTGGGGTGGGGGAGGGGGAGAGAGTTCCAGCCTTGGAGACAAATCTCTCCTATCTCACGATCCTCTTACAATTGAACCTCAGGATGTGTCCCTGAGGCATTTATCATCATCATCATCACCTTTGTTTTATAAATGGAGAAACAGTATTAAATTTAGACTGACTGGAAAGACCTTCTATAGAATCTTTTTAAATGTTTATTTTATTGATTTTAGAGAGAGAGAAAGGGAGAGAGAGAGAGAGAGAGAGAGAGAGACAAGAACATCAATCTGTTCCTGTTTGTGCCCCGACCGGGGACCAAACCGGCACCTCTGCGCTTCGGGATGATGCTCTAAGCAACCAAGCTATCCAGTGAGGGCAAGTCCTTCTGCGCATCCGTCCTGTGTGTATCCCGCTTCCCCACATTTCCCAGGAGCAGCTCAGGGAACAGAAGCTGGCATCGTAGAGCAGCTCTACGCTCTCTCTTCTCTACAGACTCTTCTTACAGGAAGAGAGCACTAAGAGTTGGGAGAACACTCTATTTCCATGGGCTGATAATAGAGAAACTGGGAAAACCTCAGGGCTTATAACTTAGTTCCTATATAGTCATGCTATTAAAAAAGAAAGAAAGAAACATTTAAAATGATGAAATAAGGTATTTCAGTAATCCCACATGTCTCTCAAGCAATTTAGCGGGAATTCTCAAAGTAGCAATTTTATCTCCCATGCCAACTTCCCGCCTCACAAACAGCCCCACCCATACACACTTCCCTATGTCTTCCTCCCACGTCTAATTAGTGAACGTGACTGGTTTCTCCTATAATTCTCTTTGCATGCCATCATTATTCAGATAACCTACAACAACGTAACAATGAACAGAACAAAGGAGGGACCCACACTGAGCAAGCATGGCCTCCTCTCCCGCTCCTCCCAGCTCTGGGGCTTTTGCCTGTCAAGCTTCCCGGATCTTGGGGAGCCCAGCAAGCAGGCAGCGAAGACCCTCTCCCTAGATGGTGGGAATGAAAGTACAGACAGGTAACGTCTCGCTAGGGACCAGGAGGAACGGGAAAGTCTGGACCCCACCACATACTAACTGTTCCTACCCTCATCACCTTGTTCCCCAAGGGTAAAATCTCCAGAGGCTGAATGTACCAGGTCCAGGCTCCAGTAATGTCCTTAGGCCAGGAGTTAGTTATGCTTCAGAATGCTCCTTGTTGTTGCCTTCTTCCCCTCCCCTCCATTTCCTTCTCTTATTCCCCTTCTTACTTCCTCCTTTTTCCTCCTTCTTCTCTTCCTCTACTTTCTCCTCCTCTTTCTCTTCCTCCTTCCTACTTATTGCAGCCTGCTATTTTTCTAACAAAAATAGAAACTGGGTGTTTTCATTTACTTTTATTTTTGGAAACCCAATGATAATCTTTATTGAGACCTTGTTGTTTTTTGTTTGTTTGTGTGTGTGTGTGTGTGTGTCTGTGTGTGTGTGTGTGTGTGTATGTGGTGTCTGTGTGACAGAGAGAGGGACAGATAGGGACAGACAGAAAGGGAGAGAGATGAGAAGCCTCCAATCTGTGTTGCGGCACCTTAGTTGCTCATTGATTGCTTTCTCATCTGTACCCTGACCGGGGACGGGGTGGGGGTGGGGTGGCTACAGCAGACAGAGTAACCCCTTGCTCAAGCCAGCGACCTTGGGCTCAAGCTGGTGAGCCTTGCTCAAACCAGATGAGCCCGCGCTCAAGCTGGCGACCTCAGAGTTTTGAATCTGGGTCCTCCGCGTCCCAGTGCGACGCTCTATCCACTGCGCCACCGCCTGGTCAGGCAAGACCTTATTTTCTTTCTTTCTTTTTTTTATTCAGTGAGAGGAGGGAAGTCAGAGACAGACTCTCGCATGCGCCCCCACTGGGATCCACGCAGCTAGTTCACTAGGGGGTGATGCTCTGCCCATCTGGGGCATTGCTCCATTGCTCAGCAACTGAGTTATTCTTAGCACCTGAGGCGGAGGCCATGGAGCCATCTTCAGCACCTCAGGACAACATGGCTCCATGGCTGCAGGAGGGGAAGGGAGAGAGAGAGAGAAAGAGGGAAAGAAGCGAGAGGCGGAGGAGTGGAGAAGCAGATGGGCTGGGTGCTTCTCCTGTGTGCCCTGGCCAGGAATCAAACCTGGGACATCCACACACCAGGCTAACGTTCTACCATTGAGCCACTCGGTCAGGGCAGACCTTATTTTCTGAAACGATTTTCACCAAGTGACATTTAGAGGTAATTTTCTGGGAAACAGAGAGTCGTCAGTAACAGCGGTGGAGCCTGGGGTCCTTGGCCTCCGAGGTGAAATTGCTGGGGAGATGTCTAAACTGAGCTGCTGTTCCCCTGACCTTGTAAACACTCCTGCAGGTGCCTGTCTCATCAGCCACCTCGAACTGCCAGGGGAGGAGGCGGTAACAGTTTGATTTCACGCAGTCCCTTGAGTTATGAGTAATTTTGCTAGACTCTTGTCATTTTTCTGGCAGATTTCATAAAGCTGTGCTGAATTTGCAAACAAAGGAGAAGGCAAACAATGGTTTCAGCCGCTCTGAGACTGCCTCATTAGCCGCAGCCTGCCACCAGCTTCCTGCGTGTAGCGAGAACAGGGATCTGAGTTCACCAGCGATGTCACCATCGGAAACGCTGCTCACCCTGCTTTGGGGAAAGAAAGCTGCCTTCTGTGCAACCAACCAGAAAAACATAATAATAATTAGATACATAAGGAAGGGAGAGAAAAAAAAGGAAAGAGCAGAAAACTATTCATTATGAGGAAAGTGGGTTTTCAGCCTGATCACTGATGAGTGACTTCTCTGGCTTCTTCAAGCCTCAGGGTGCCACTCAGGAAGTTGAACACAGTAACATCTTTTTGTTTGGGGATTCCACTGGGCTTTGCTGGTGCCTCCTGTCCTGAAATGGTGTCATGCGGCATGCTCTCCAAAATCTTAAGCGTGGAAGTATGCATTTGTGAGGTTATGCAAAAGCCCTGTAAAACCCCCAAAGTCCAGAAGGTGCGGAGTCTCTCCCGGTGGGCTTTCCGGTTGAGTGGACCCTGTCAGGACCCACGAGCAGGAGCAGGGCAAAGCGGAAGGCGTGGCCCGCCGACGTGCGCGGGAGAGGGCTCCCCAAAGCGTTAGCGACCGCAGGGTGCGTCGCGGACTCTCCGGGACAGGCAGTTTCCTCACACACAAACTGTGACGGAATAGAACAATTGATCCTCACGAGGGTTGTAGGAGATTACAGGAAATTGGTTTAATTGTAAATAATGGGTGATAATAAACAAATAAGAAATCATATTATATTCTAAAGAGATTGTTTAAGAAAACCTGAAGCCCGTGGAATTAGTCATCCCAGTGTAAAGGGGCTGGGTGTCTCGTCCACTAGAAGAGTCTGTCCCAGACACGCGTTGTCTGAACTCATAACCCGTGGTGCTGGAAAGGCAGGCCGGTGCCCAGTAGTTCACATCTATAAAGTGGGTCGTAAGACCTAATTCTCAGGATCAATGCAGGACTCCCTGAGCCATGGGCAATGTGTCTGACACGTCACACTTGATTAAGAAATACTTGTTGCCTTTACTTTCTTTAAATCTTTTACGACATGGAATTTCATGTCATAGTGAACAGAAAAATGACATTCGCATAATACATTTTTTGCAAAGAGCTGTAATAACAACCCGCGAAGCAGGTTCGCAGCCTCCACCCTTGGACTTCAGAGGGAAGCCCACCCCTGGCAGAGCCCACAGCCTCACCCGGGTGGAGGTCTAGACCGAGCGGTCCTCGCTCCGACCAGATCTGCGTGACCACAGCTACTGCAGCATCTGCAGGAGCCGCGGCTCCCAGGGCCAGGGTGGAGTGGGGCATCTCCCTAGCACCCGAGAAGCTGCCCGACAGCGGCTTCTATACTTCCCCTTTCCGGTGACCCTCTGCAGGTTACCCTCTGACCTTTCAGCCTGCGCCTCTCTTTGGGGGATAGTGTGGACCTCTGGCCCAGAACAAAGCCAGCCCTCTCTGTGACTGGGTGCCACCCTAAAGCGAAGTCTTGGGATCTGTCCTTGGCTTAGCACAGCCCACAGAGCTGAGCTCTGGAGGGAGCCCACAGACAAGCAGTTCCCTCCGCCAGCTCTCCCCGGGTGATCTGAACGACACAAGCCTTCCCAACCAGCAAGCGTCCCGGGAGCCGGGCAGTCTTCCCCTGACTGGCCTTCTCCCCTTCGTCCCCCAGTGAGATCCTCAAATCCTGTGGGGCACATGCCACCGGGACCACACAGGAATGGTGGAAGGTCCGGGATCCCATCCTGTGAGGCCAAGTCAATGATAAGACTCAAGTGCTACTGGCAGCGGAGACACTGATGTTGAGACCATACCCCTGACTCTAGCCACAGCCTCCTGCTCAGCCTTCTCCTGGGCCCAGGGACCCTTCTCTCATGGGGGCCCACACTGGCCAATGTCAGGAACATCGAATTCCTGGTACACCCTCTCCACTGGTCACTGTTCCCAATCCAAGGCAGACATGAGCTTCTAGGCAGCCACAGAGAGTTCCCTGGGTGTGCTGAGGAAGGTGTCGCCATGGGCTATCAAAGGTCCACGATCAGCGGGCTGTGAGACCCCAGCCCTTGGCTGTCCAGCTTTACCTGGAGCCCCCAGTCCTGCCTGAAATGACTGTTTTGGTCATGACTTCAAGTAGGATCACAACATCTTGTCCTTGGACTCCAACTGAGTTGCCCAACCTCATGCACCAGGTTTGTGGCCATGGGTTTTGGACAAACACCAACTAATTCCTGAATTGACCGGAGACATCGCTGCTCCCTGTGACGCCAGCTCCTTGCAGAGCCCACCTGCTTTGCCGAGGTAAGGAAAACAGCCCTCGTGGATGACTTGCGTTTTTCCCAAAGTGACCCCAAAGTTACCTCCTTTTCTGTGCTCAATTGAGTCTAGAGATGAACAGAAAACTACTCCAAAAGCCACTTTTTGAGAAGCGTGTCTCTGGTGTCAAGAGCTCTGAGCATGCCAGTGGCCGAGCAGAATGGGATCTCACTTAGGGGACAAGTGTCAGTCCCATCCCATAGCCTAGGAAGAGTAAGTCAGACACCTAGATTTGAGGACCAGATGGAGGGAAAGCCCACCTCATGTCACTGCAACCCCCTCCAATACTCACTACAGCAGGTACCACTTGGGAAAATCATTCAGGTTTCAAAAATATGTTGTACCATGTATTTTGCGAGAGCATTTGGAGAGAAACAGTGAGAAAATATGCCTCACTGGTATAGTGAACCAAAGTTTTATTTGCTATGAAAGTTGTGGCTAAACATTGAGGTCTCCAGACATCATGCTGTGATGTCTCACATCTCACACCTTACAACACACTTTCCAGTCGGTCTTTGTCCTTTGATTTCATTGAACCAGTGAGGAATCCAAGGTGTGAAAATTCCTTTCCAGCCACAACTGGTAACAGACTGGAAGGAAGAAACCACAACTCACAGGTTTAGCTCTTAGTAAAATGAACGTGAAGACAAAATCTCAAGTCACATGATGTCTTTCTCCTCAGTAAACATTTTCCAAGTCACATATCATATATTCTACTCTCTGTGGTAATCCCGTAAATGTTGAGATGGTTATAGTGGTTCTTTACCGAGTTGTACGCATGGTGTTTGTTTAAAAAAAAAAAAAAGAACCATTTCATGGGAGTTGTTTGCTCCCTGCTATTGTATATATACCCACTTCTTATTTACACCAGGTAAACAAAGTGTCAGGGAATTCAGAATGAAGAAGACGCATCAATAAGCTTTGGGTTAGTCCAATTCAGTCAATGAAGAGAAACAAGCTAGACAGGTAGACCTAAATTGTAGCCCTGTGAGACAGTATTCTTCAGTCTGAGTCTAGCGGGTAAAATTAAAAGGTAAATTAAGGAAAAATTAAAGTCTCTCCCCTGGGAAGTATTGATTTAATGTATAGACTATTAAAATGAAATTGAGGTTATATTGCTGAGTAAAATTTTTCTACTACACACATGAACATTCCTCTACTACTAGGAGGAAAGGGGCCAGGCTTATTTGTATTTGTAACTTAAAATCATAACACCATGTGGGCAAACATCAAGGGGGGAGTAGAATAATTGAGTGAAGGAACAAACAGTGAAAATCAGTACGTGGGTACACAGTATCTCATGGAGTATTCACACAAGAAACTAGAAGATCATGAGAACACAACAGTATTCAAATCAGGAAAATGTCAAAAGCTTTAGTCAAACATGCAACCCCATGTTCATCACAGCATTGTTCACAGTGGCCAAGACATGGAAATAACCAAAAAGCCCTTCAATAGATGATTGGATAAAGAAGATGTGGTACATATATACTATGGAATACTACTCAGCCATAAGAAATGATGACATCGAATCATTTACAACAACATGGATGGACCTTGATAACATTATACTGAGTGAAATAAGTAAATCAGAAAAAACTAAGAACTGTATGATTCCATACCTAGGTGGGACACAAAATTGAGACTCGGACATGGACAAGAGCGTGCTGGTTATGGGGGGGGGGGAGGAGAGGAGAGTGTGGGGGGAGGGGGAGGGGAGGGGCACAAAGAAAACCAGATAGAAGGTGACAGAAGACAATTTGGCTTTGGGTGATGGGTGTACAACACAATCAAATGTCAAAATTATCAGGAGATGTTTTCTCTGAATCTATATACTCTAATTGATCAATGTCACCCCATTAAAGTTAGTTATCTAAATAAAATAAAAAATAAAACAAGCTTTCGTCAGGAGAGAACGTTGAGAACAGCACCAGGGAAATGACCAGTAACAGGAATTAAGAAGGAGAAGCACATCTCAGGCAGAAACGAAAGCTTTGGGTCAGTCCAATGCAGCCAATATCCCAGTGCCACATGACCTTGGTAGGTTTACTTACTCTTTTAAAAATTAATCTTATATAAAAAATGATAATATGCCTGACCAGTCTATGGTGCAGTGAATAGAATGTTGACCTGGAATACTGATGACCCAGGTTCAAAACCCTGAGGTCTCCGACTTGAGTGCAGGCTCACTAGCTTGAGCACGGGGTCACTGACTTAAGCGTGGGATTGTAGACATGACCTCAAGGTCATTGGCTTAAGCAAGGGGTCACTGGCTTGGCTGGAGTCCCCTGGTCAAGGCACATATGAGAACGCAATCAATAAGCAACTAAAATGCCGCAACAAAGAGTTGATGCTTCTTGTCTCTCTCCCTGTCTGTCTGCCCCCCCCTTTCTCTCTCATGAAAATAATAATAATAATAAATTGAGATGGTATGTTTACTTAGTTTAATAAAATGTAAAATAAGCAATAAGTATAAAAATATACATTAATATTATTTTTACAATGAATCCCATCTATTAAATAGCAACAGAGCGCAGGGTATGGTGATGGATCCTTATTCTTCTCCCATGGATAGCAGATACTTTCCCCTCCCAAGTTATTTCTAATACACATAGACTGGCTTAAACTGCAGATGACCAACTTGCCACAATTTGCCCAAGACTTTCTCGTTTTACATCGAAAGTTCAATGTCCCTGGAAACCTCTCCTTCCTGGGCAAGCTAGGATAGTCAGTGTGTTAGTTTGCTAGGGCTGCCATAACAAAATACCGCTGACTGGGTGGCTGAAACACTGAAATGTATTTTCCTCCAGTTCTGGAGGCCAGAAGTCCAAGATCAGGGTGTTGATGGGTTTGGTTTTCCCTGACGTCTCTCTCCTTGGCTTGTAACTGGCCACTCTCTCCTGACGTCCTTACATAACCTTCCCTCTGTCAATGCACATCTCTGGTGATTCATTCTGTGTTCAAACTTTCTCCTCCAGATTTCCACGACATTATAGTAAGTCCCCACCCTACAGGATCACCTCTTTAAAGATCCTGTCACCAAACACAATCACATTCTGAAGAAGAGGGGTTAAGGCTTCACCATATGATCCTGGGCAGACACAATTCCTCCCATGACACTTTGTCACCTCGTACATGCTTCAGAATGTCTCTAGTAGTCAAAAAATATTCTTTAAGCAGCCACTTTGAGCCAAGAAGTATGTTTAAGTATCTCCACGACACCTAAAGCCAACCTTCCATATAGCTCCTGTTCCTACTACCCCATGAGAAATGGGTTGCTGGCCCTTGAAGACAAAGTAGGACGTGAAATAGGCATCTTTCCTGTGGAAGCCTGAGGGTTACATGTGGAATTGCTCAATCACTCCCGGTGGAAACACCTTTGAACCTGTGAAAGAAAGAGAGCACATAGGTGGGGTGAGAGCTAAGAAGATAATATGTTCACATTGTCCAATATGAAATATATGTTATTGTATCATGTTGGCCTGCACAAACAGAAATTTCATCTGTTTCATAGAATATATAATGTTCTTGTAGTTTATAGACTTCTCAGTTTATAAAAGAGTATAGTCTTCTGCCTTCTCTGGGAGTAGCCCTCACATGTCCTTGGCCATGTTACTGCTTAAACGACCACACCCTTCGTGGCCATAGCTGATGAATGAAAGTTAAGCACGTAATTCAGTCTTACCCATTCAGAAACCCAGCAAAGGGCTGGAAGGGACAGAGAGAAAGAAAGTCGTCAAGATTGAGTCACATCTTTGGCAGCCTTCCGGGTAGAAGGTCCAAGTGCTTTAGCCATTCCAAGTCCAGGAATCTCCTTGGTTACTTTTCTTTCCTAGTTGTTGACCTTTTTCTCCCATTCCACCAGACACTTAAATATTCTTCTAAATATTATTATTATTATTATTATTATTTGTTTTTATTTTCTTAAGAAAACCAGGGTCACATTTTATTACTCAGAATACTCAGGATACCAATAGCGGGTACCATCACAGGCTCCCCGCTGGAGTCCTCTGAAGTTAGACCTCTTTAGGCTGCTCACCATTATAGCACCAGTGCTGTAAGCCCCGGTCACAGAACAGGAATTTCTAAATATTGAAAAGATAGATGAATGAATGACGAAATAAAAGATACACGCACAAACTAAATGCAAAACCTTGCTTTACTTCTTTAGCTTCCCTTGGGAGAAAAAAAACAATGCATTGTTTTTGGTTGTGTCTAAATTGACTCCTATCCCCCCAAATTGGTAAACACTGGCTTAGAGAATAATCAGAAAAACATGAGGTCAAGTGTTCCAAAATCCATTGCAACAGCATCAGATACAGGAGGGATTTGTGAACCTAGTCTTGTCCCTGAAAGCCCTGAGGTTGAAACCTGGGAACAGGGGCCGGGGGTGGGAGGGACGGCAAAGGAGATGAAGGCTCGAACACACCTAAACAAAGAACTTGCAGCTCTGGTTTCTTCTAAAATCTCTTTCCACAACTATTTGGTCTTCAACATGGCCCAGGAAAATATGATTGTCTTTTGGCATCATTTTAAAAAGCCCACTGTAAAAATGACCCGTGAAATGACCCAATAAAGTAAATATGTCCCCATCTAAATTTGAAAACAAAGAAAATCAAAATGTTTTGTCCGCTACTGTTAAAGCTGTCTGGGCGGGTGTGGTTGATTGTATAGGAACCATGCCCAATAGAATTAGGCAGACCTGACCAATCACAAGCAATTCTTGTCCCAGGGAAAGGTCTTTACAACTACACTTGCTGGGGGGAACTCTGGAACACCAGACCACACATTGTCTGACGATCAGCAGGTTCCTAAAAAGACAGAAGAGAGAAGGACTGAGCCTAAACTGCTCTCAGTTCTTTCCATAAGTCTCCAACAGTAAGAAAGGGTGTGGAAAGTGAAGAGAAGACAGAAAGTTCACACTCATAGCTTTCCCTGCACGTGAAAATAATTAGCATGGGGAACAGAAGTTCCTTGTTATAGTTCTGTTGCTACTGTGTTAATATTTTTTGAGAGATAAAGAAATTTGGTGTAAAGAGGGTGTGAAGGCTGTATAATAAAATAGATCTAGAATCAAATTATAACCACTTAAATCTTTTTGATAAGTTACTTGACCTCTCTGCGTGCAGACCCGCCATCTGTAGAAGCAGTCTCTTTGCTCCCTTTCAGAGGTTTTGAGAAACTAACATGAGATATATAACTCATAACATACACTGTGCTGAGCGCAGTTCTTGACCCAATACTCAATCATTGAAAAATAAAAAAATAATAAAGATATAGCAGCAAAAAGGCTATAACATAGCCGTGTCCTAATCAAAGTTATGTTAATAACAGCTAACATTTAACAAGAATAAACTGTGTGCCAAGCAATGTGCTACCCCATCTATCTTCTTGGCCTTACATCAGAGAGGTGATAACCACAGAACGTAAGCATTAATATGTACCCCTTTGTACAGAAATGAAAACCAAGGATTGGAAAGGCTTCAGAACTTAAAGTCAGTGAAGTGGCTCAGAGCAAGAAAAGCAAGCCCCGGTTCTCTGAGTTCAGAGCTTGTACCCTTCGCCACTGTGGCACATTGCCCCCCCCCATACTCAATGAACAAAGAAATGATGACCACATGAACGGGAAAGAGGACTTCCAGGAAGCAATGGGCCATCAATTGTAGCTCATGCACAAAGGAACCTTCAGCTGTTTCATTTTCTTGCCCAGGGCTGACTCTATGTTCCCACTTGAAAGTTTTCCTTCCTCTCTGACCCCGGCAAGACTACAACTGCAATGATAGATTAAACTATGTACATTAAAAAAAAAAACACTCAACAAAGAGGTCCAGGAATAGCAGTTCAGGTGAGTAGAAAGACTGACTCATAATGGGAATTTTTTAAAGTAATTCACTTTCAAAGGTATTTCAAATTTTGGCCAAGTGACAAGAAAAAGAAGACCTGATTGTAAACGGTGCATATTTAAGAGCCTGGAGAAGAATGTTTGGAATGCATAATATTAGTTCCTTTATTCTTCTCTTTATTTTTTTTTAAGTTACATTTAGGAAGCTGGGGCAAATCCACAGAAGAGACCACAAAGGGACCAGGCTGAAAATGTCTTCAGATATGAAAGGCTAGACCCAAAGAGCTGAGATTTGGCAAGTCTCCCTCTGAGAAAAAGCATTATGATTCAAAGGCTGGGAAAATATCCCTCAGCTTCCTCTCAAGGATTTTTCTTGTTCAAGCTGGATAAAGCAGAGTAAGTTCTAAGTCAATAGAGGGTTCATGTAACCAGTGCACGGTGGGCATGGGGGAGCATGGGGGGGGTGGAAGCAGCTTGGACAGCATTTCATTTCTACTGCAGACACGGATTTAAGTGACAGAAAGTGGCACTGAGTGTCACACCCAGTGTGAGTAAACTGGCATGAACTCATTTCCATGGAAATCAGGAAAATTGTAAAGGAAACGCCTCTCACGGGTGGATCTGGGAAAAGAGGAATGGAATGCCTGTAGCAAATCAATTCACGTAGACGGAAGGGTTGGCATCATGCTGGACATCGCACCATGTGTTGAAGAATCATAATTATCTTCCTATGGAAACTCAATGTCTTCAGAGCGCAGTGGGAAATACCCAAGAACTCTGGATGCAGACAAGGCGAAGTAATGCTGTTGGCTCTGCAGAGTTAGTTCTTTCTTTTGTGTATGTGTGTGTGTGTGTGTGTGTGTGTGTGTGTGTGTGACAGAAACAGAGAGAGGGACAGATAGAGACAGACAGACCTGAAGGTAGAGAGATGAGAAGTATCAATTCTTCGTTGTGGCACCTTAGTTTCTCATTTGATTGCTTTCTCATATGTGCCTTGAACGGGGGGTGGGGAGGGGGCTACAGCAGACTGAGTGACCCTTTGCTCGAGCCAGCGACCTTGAACTCAAGCTGGTGAGCCTTGCTCAAATAAAATGAGCCCACGCTCAATCTGGTGACCTCGGGGTTTTGAAACTGGGTCCTCCAGGTCTCAATCCAATGCTCTATCTACTGCGCCATCACCTGGTCAGGCTACAGAGTTCTTCTTGTTTTTGTTCTTAGTTTTGCTTTCTAAACCCACTGTTATCACATGGACCATGTGTTCACCCAGCATAAAGGAAAATAAAGACTTGGAATTAGGGGCTCTGAGTCTGAGGAGAGGCTTGCTATAGAAGTTTATGTGGAGCAGATTATATATTAATATGTTCAAACAGTCACTGATGTTAATATTGCCCATTCATGTAAAGCTTCTTGGTAAGAGGAGCAAAAATCCAGGAAGAGCCATTGTTTCGATTGAGACGCGGGCTCAGACACAAATTGCATTGTTTTTAAATTGGGTGAAAACTCTGGACTCTAGAAGGCAACTGAAAAGGACTTTCTACACAAGTTGTAATTTTATACAAGGTCACATTAACCCATAACAAGATATTAGCTTTTACTTGTTTCAGCCCTAGTTGGTGAGATTTTGCTTCACAATGTTAATTATTCAAGCAGGATTTCTATTCCCCAAACATTAAAATGTTAAAAAAAAATTTTAAGGTTCATTATCCACAGGCAAAGACAACACCTGGTCATTTCTAACTGTTGATGTCACCCTTCCCCAACCCCCAATTTATGCCCAAGACAACCACCAACAATGAAATTCTGTTGCTGTCTACACTTTTATTTAGAGCAGTGATTCTTGGGCTTTTGATAGTCCCTGATGGAAGTCATGCACGCCACAGAGCAAGTAAAACTTCTAAAGGTGCGGGGTAAAATGTGCAGATAGATGTCCCATCTTTTATTATGAATATTCTCAGGGGGATAGAATGGACCTTGGCGTCATTGTGGTATGCACACTTCAAGACAGATTCCCATCTGTGTGTGTCCACAGGTAAGGGAGGAAAAGGTACCTTGATAAATGCCCAAGAAGCAGAAGTATTCCAGATACCTTTTAGCATTCATTATAAATAAGAATACTTGATTATCAATGTAAACCAAGAGAGTTGCATTCAAATGCTACTTTTTATAAATAATACTTATTTTATCAGTCACAAAGGAGTTGGTTGTGCTGCCATAACAACTAACCCCCTAATTTCAGTGTCTTAAAGCATCAAAATAGTTTCTTGTTCCCAAGACATTGTGAGTTGGCAGGTATAAAATCCTACTACATTTCTGACTTAGTCAGAATTCAGAGCAATATAGAGAATTGTAACTCAGCTCTTCAATGTTGCTCCCAGGAGACACATGAATTTCATTAACCTAGGTAAGTGATCAGGTCATGCCTAACCTTTACTACGTGAAGGAACTAAGTAAGCTCGGACCGTGTGTCCAGAAGAAGAGACAGAAACACTAGTGAGGTAAACTAGCACCTTACGTACTGAAGCGTGTCATGCAGTGGTTGGAGGGCAGCCCTGGAATGCCACATGAGACTCCTGGGGTCTATACCAGAGTTCCCCTGAGGCTGTAGACTATCCTGCTGGCCCTCCCTTTATTTACATTTATGCATGTATGTAGATATGCAGGTATGTGTTCATAACAAGCATCTTCTTACTTCAGATTGTATGTGAGGAAGTAGAGATTTAAATACAAATTTTCTGCTCTAAATTTCTCATTTTTAAGGTAAACTCAGGGTTCTTTATATAAAAAAAAAAAAAGAACAAAATAATTATTCAGCCCAGGCTGGGAGCAAAGGTAATCTGGGCAGGCTTTCTGAGGGAAATTTGCTTTCAGAGCAAATTTTCAGGGCCTGAGGAGATGCCTCAGAGACATCTGGATAGAGACACGGCAGACACATCTGTATTGGACGGGGGGGAAAAATGTTCCAGATGCCTGTGGTTGGCAGATTCTCGGGAGGTATTAATAAAAAAACTCACACTCTTTGTCTGAAATTAAACTTGAGAAAATGAGAAAACACAGTCGTGTGCTGTGTTTGCTAGTTTCGCCGTCGGAGATGTGGCCTGGCCACGGGCAGGCGCGGGCAGCAGGGACAGTGAGCACGCGTCGGGACGCGTGGAGACTTGCAAAGAGGTTTTCTGTGCGCCGAGCTCTCACCAAGAAATGTGTACTGAATCCATCTGGAAGACTCCGAGCTTGCCCTGCGGCCTTGAAAGAACTTTCTCCTGTTTTCAATGCCTCCTGCTTTCCTGGGAACCGCCGGCTGTCAGAATGCTGAAAAGCAGTTCCCAGACGAGGCTTGCAGAATGGGAGAGAATACAGATGCTGGAGAGTGTCAGGGAATCAACCTGAGAAGGATTTGTTGAAACACTTACAATTTTACATTTTAATCTTCTGAGCACGGATCCGTCTCCTCTGTACCAGTAGGACCGCTGCCCCCAGACAGGTGAGCGTGCCGGAAAGATCCCACCCAGCACAGCGACGTCCTCTCACCGCCGCCGACATACACGTTGTTGAGAACACATGGAAAGTTGTCAAAAGATAACGGCTTTTGGAGACACTTTCATTTTGAACCCAGACACAGGACGCAAAAATTATTTATACTTGTTGAATTTTGATTTCCTCACCTATACAATAGAATCGATAATGACATCAGAAATATATAAGAAGTGATTGATTGGATTAGATTAATCAACGTAAGATACTTTGCATTGGGAGCAAGCCCTCCCTTACCCCATGATACTGTGATATTAGGTTTCTGAAATCCTATAGAGGGGCTAGGTGATGCCACCTAATTGAACATGCCATTAGATACACTTGGTGGCATTGCTAGCCAACCGATAGCCGGGGTGCCTCCCAATCAACAGACTCTCATGTGTATTATCTTATTTTCATGCCCTTCACCCTTACCACCTCTGTGAACAAGCTGTTGTCGTTTTCACCCCCATCTGCAATTGCACAAACGTGCCAGGCTCATCGTGATTAAAAGTGACAACATCGGATTCATCAGAAAACCTCCATTCTGACACAGCTGGCTGCCCAATCTGCAGCAGGGCGCTGGTTCTCTGGTTTCTCAGTCTCAATTCTTCAATCTCTAAAATGGACATCATTGTGATTTAACTGCCTCACACACTTGGTGAGAGAATTAGCTTACTATAAGATATGAATCAGTTCTCAATATATTGGTTTTCTTCCCTGAAATTTTACATTTTGCTCTACAGTCTACTATAAAGTCTATTATCTTTTTATGTTATTGTCTGTTTTATCCAAATTCATAAACCAAAGGGAAAGAGCTGTCCCTAAGGTAAATATGATAATAGGAAAAGTACATTTATTATTACATATATACACATTTAATATAGTTATATAAAATATTTTATATCTCAGTATATAAATTACATGACAAGATTTATATTAACATGACTATAAAAATATCCATATGATACATTGAGGTAATTATAAAATAAATCATGATACAGATTGTATCTAACAATATAAATTAAGGACATATAACGCATATTTGGATATAAACATTTTGATGTACTATGTTAAGTATAGAACATGCACAGTATGTTTCTATATTTTGTACACATGTCAGGGCGTTTTGTCAAAATTGCACTTAAACTGGCCATAAACTGCCTGTTTAGAAAAGTCACCATGACTGTTACACTGATTGCAGATGAATATAGTTGAAGAGAGGGTATGCAAACATCTGCCCCCCCACCAGACTCTGCTAAACACACACATACACACACACACCAGGACGACCACCACCAACAGCAAATATTTTTTAATTTATTTTAATTTATTGTGTTTACATAGATTCTAGTGTTGCCCCGAATGCATCCCCCTCCCCCGTATTCCCCTCAACATCTCCCTTACCCCCCTCTTCATAGCGCCCTCCCCCCTTCCCTTCAGGTTTATCCCATCCTATTCTCCCCCTTCCCTCTGTCCTCTTTTCCTCTGGTCCCTTTGATCCCTCCTCTGTCTCAATTCTGTTCCTCAGTTCTTATTGTTCATTGGATTCCTCAAATGAGTGAGGTCATATGATATTTTTCTTTTTCTTCCTGCCTTATTTCACTTAACATAATAGTTTCCAGGTTCATCCATGTTGTCGCAAAAGGTAAGATTTCCTTCTTTTTCATGGCCCCATAGTATTCCATTGTATATATGTACCAAAGCTTTTTAATCCACTCATCCACTGATGGACACTTGGGCTGTTTCCAGATCTTTGCTATTGTGAACAATGCTGCCATAAACATGGGGGTGCATTTCTCCTTTTGAAACGGTGATATGTTGTTCTTGGGGTATATTCCTAAAAGTGGGATAGCTGGGTCAAAAGGGAGTTCCATTTTAAATTTTTTGAGGAATCTCCATACTGTTTTCCACAGTGGCTGCACCAGTCTGCATTCCCACCAGCAATGCAGGAGGGTTCCCTTTTCTCCACATCCTCGCCAGCACTTATTCTGTGTTGTTTCATTAATGAGTGCCATTCTGACTGGTGTGAGGTGATATCTCATTGTGTTTTTAATTTGCATTTCTCTAATGATTAGTGATGTTGAGCATTTTTTCATATGTTTATTGGCCATCTGTATATCCTCTTTGGAGAAGTGTCTATTCATTTCTTTTGCCCATTTTTTGATTGGATTGTTTATCTTCCTGGTGTTGAGTTTTACAAGTTCTTTATAAATTTTGGTTATTAACTCCTTATCAGACGTATTGTCGAATATGTTCTCCCATTGTGGTGGTTTGTCTTTTTATTCTGTTCATATTGTCTTTAGCTGTGCAAAAGCTTTTTAGTTTGATATAGTCCCATTTGTTTATCCTGTCTTCTATTTCACTTGCCTGTGGGGATAAATCAGCAAATATATTTCTGTGAGGTATGTATTCTATATCTATAAAGTATGTCATTGGTATTTTAATTGGTATTGCATTGAATTTATAAATTACTTTGGGTAATATAGACATTGTAATGATGTTTATTCTTCCTAACCATGAGCACGGTATATGCTTCCACTTGTTTATATCTTCCTTGATTTCTCTTATCAATGTTTTATAATTTTCCGAGTACAAATCTTTAATCTCCTTGGTTAAATTTATTCCTAGGCCTGACCAGGCAGTTGTGCAGTGGATAGAGCGTCGGACTGGGATGAGGAAGACCCAGGTTCGAGACCCCAAGCTCACCAGCTTGAGCGTGGGCCCATCTGGCTGGAGCAAAAGCTTGTCAGCTTGGACCCAAGGTCGCTGGCTTCAGCAAGGGGTGGCTCGGTCTGCTGAAGGCCTGCGGTCAAGGCACATGTGAGAAAGCAATCAATGAACAACTAAGGTGTTGCGACGGCAATGAAAAACTAATGATTGATGCTTCTCACCTCTCTCCATTCCTGTCTGTCTGTCCCTGTCTATCTCTCTCTCTGACTCTCTCTTTGTCCCTGTAAAAAATAAAATAAAAATTATTCCTAGGTACCTAATTTTTTTAATTGCAATAGGGAAGGGGATTGTTTCCTTAATTTCTCTTTCTTGCAGTTCATTTTTGGTGTATAAAAATGCCTCTGATTTCTGAGTATTAATTTTATATCCTGCCACCTTGCTAAATTCATTTATCAGGTCCAGAAGTTTTTTGACTCAGACTTTAGGGTTTTCTATATACAATATCATATCATCAGCAAACAATGATAATTTTACTTATTTTTTTCCAATTTGGATGCCTTTTATTTCTTCTTCTTGTCTTATCCCTGTGGCTAGGACTTCCAGAACTATATTGAATAAGAGTATTGAAAGGGGGCACCCCTGCCTCGTTGTTGATCTTAAGAGGATTGCTTTTCATTTTCGCCCATTGAGTATAATGTTGGCTGTGGGTTTGTCATAGAGGTATGTTGGCCTTTATCATGTTGAGGTATGTTCCCTGTATTCCCACTTTGCTGAGAGTTTTGATCATGAATGGGTGCTGGATTTTATCAAATGCTTTTTCTGCATCTATTGAAATTATGTGGTTTTTGCTTTTCCTTTTGTTTATGTGATGAATCACATTGATTGATTTGTGAATATTGAACCAGCCTTGCCTCCCCAGAATAAATCCCACTTGATCATGGTGTATGATTTTTTTCATATATTGTTGGATCGGCATTGCTAATATTCTGTTGAGGATATTAGCATTTAAATTTATCAGGGATATTGGCCTATAATTTTCTTTCTTTGTGTTGTCTTAGCCTGGTTTTGAAATCAGAATTATGCTTACCTCATAGAAGGAGTTTGAAAGTCTTTTTTTCTCTTGAATTATTTGAAATACCTTGAGCAGGATAGGAGTTAGTTCTTTGAATATTTAGTAGAATTCACCAGTGAAGCCATCTGGCCCAGGGCTTTTGTTTGTTGGGAGATTTTTTATAACTATTTCTATCTCATTTGTTGTAATTGGTCTATTTAGGTTTTCTGATTCTTTCAGATTGATTTTTAAAAGATTATGTTTTATGGAATTTGTCCATTTCATCTAGGATATCTAATTTTTTGGCATACAGTTCTTCATAGTATTTTATTACAATCCTTTATATTTCTGTTGTGTCAGTTGTTATTTCTCCACTCTCATTCTAATTTTATTTATTTGAGTCCTCTCTCTTTTTTTCTTGGTGAGTCTGGTTAAAGGTTCATTGGTCTTTTTTTACCTTTTCAAAGAACCAGCTCGTTGTTTCATTGATCCTCTGTATTGTTTCTTTAGCCTCAATGTCATTTATTTCTACTTTGATCTTATTATTTTCTTCCTTCTACTACCTCTGGGCTTTACTTGCTGCTCTTTTCCTAGTTCTTTTAGATGCAGGGTTAAGTTGTTTATTTAAGCTTATTCTAGCTTCTTAAGGTATGCCTGTAATGCTATGAACTTCCCTCTCAGTACTGCTTTTGCTGTGTCTCAAAAATTTTGAATTGTTGTATGCTCATTATCATTCGTTTATAGGAATTTTTTATTTTTTCTTTGATGTCATTGTTAAGCCATTCGTTATTTAATAACATTCTATTCAGTTTTCAAAGTGTTTGAGTATTTTTCAGTTTCTCTGTTGTGGTTGATTTCTAGTTTCATGCCATTGTGATCAGAGAAAATCCTTGATATAATTTCAATCTTCTTAAATTTGTTGAGACCACTTTTGTGCCCTAACATGTGGTCTATTCTGAAGAATGTACCATGAGCGCTTGAAAAGGATGTATATTCTGCTGTTTTAGGGTGAAAGGTTCCAAAGATATTTATTAACTCCAGTTGATCTAGTGTCCTTTAAGTTTGCTGTTTCTTTGTTAATTTTCTTTCTTGAGGATATATCCAGTGATGTTAGTGGGGTATTGAAATCCCCTTAATATTATAGTATTGCTGTTGATCTTGCCCTTTATATCCATCAAAGTCTGCTTTATATATTTAGGAGCTCCTATATTAGGTGTGTAGATATTTATAATGGTTATATCTTCCTGTTGGATTGCTCTCTTTTTCATTGTGTAGTGACCTTCTTTATCTCTTACTATAGCCTTTGTTTTAAAGTCCATTTTGTCTCATATAAGTATTGCTACCCTGGCATTTTTTTATTTCCATTTGCATGAAATATTTTTTTCCATCCTTTTACCTTCAGTCTATGTGCATCTTTTGTTTTGAGGTGTGTCTCTTGTAGACAGCATATGTATGGGTCCTGTTTCTTTATCCAGGCAGCTACCCTATGTCTTTTGATTGGATCCTTTAATTCATTTACATTTAAGGTTATTATTGATATGTAGTTGTTTATTGCCATTTTATTCTTTAAAGCTATATTTCTTTTTCACTATATTCTTTTCCCCCTTTGATCTGTTTACAACAGGCCCCTTAACATTTCTTGCAGCATTGGTTTGGTTGTCATGAATTCCTTGAGTTTTCTTTTGTCTGGGAACCTCTTTTTTTCTCCTTCAGTTTTAAATGATAGCCTTGCTGGATAAAGTAGTCTTGATTGTAGGCTCTTGTTCTGCATTACTTTGAATATTTCTTGCCATTTCATTCTGGCCTCAAGTGTTTCTGTTAAGAAGTCAGATGTCATCCTTATGGGGCTTCTTTGTACATGATAGCCTTTTTTTTCTCTAATAGCTTTTAATATTTTCTCTTTATCTCTTAGCTTTGACATTTTAATTATGATGTGTCTTGGTGTAGATTTCTTTGGGTTTCTCTTTAATGGAGATCTCTGTGCTTCTTGAACTTGTGTAACTTTTTCCTGCATCAATTTAGGGAAGTTTTCAGCTATGATTTGATTAAACAAGGTCTCTATTCCTTGTTCTTTCTCTTCTTCTTCAGGAACCCCTATGATGCAGATATTATTTCACTTCATGTTGTCACAGAGCTCTCTTAGAGTTTCCTCTGACTTTTTGAGTCTCTTTTCTTTTTGTTGCTCTGCCTCTGTGCCTTTATTTATCTTGTCCTCTAACTTGTTGATTTGATCCTCAGCTTTATCCATCCTGCTTTTAATTCCTTCCATTGTGGTCTTCATTTTTGATATTGTATTTGTTATTTCTGACTGATTCTTTTTAATTATTTCAATGTCCTTTTTTTACTAGCTATCTCTTTATTTAGGTGTCTATCTATTGTTGTTCTAAGATCTTAGAGCATCCTAACAATCATTATTTTAAACTCTGCATCTAGTAATTTGGTTATATCTGACTCATTCAAGTCCTTTTCTGGGATTTCTCTTTATTCATCTGGGTTGCATTTCTCTGTCTTCCCATTTTGTCTGTGTATAAGAAGGGTGTAGCCACTGGAGACCAATGGGTGTGGCCCGTGTTTCCTAGGTGTGGTCTGTCTGCAGGCCTGCCACCCCCTCTGCTGCTGCCTCAGGCATTCAGATATGGGTGTTGCCCACACCGGCCCGCTGTGGCAGTCATTGCGGTTTCCGCCTTGCCTCCACAGGAGGGGCTGTGTTCATCTGCTCAGTTCTACAAGCCTTGACCAGCCTCAGCCTTTGCCCTGCCCCCATGGATCGGGCTGCTTACCACACCCGGCTGCAAGCCTAGGCACCAGGGGAAGAACTGCATACCTATGCTCAGCGCCGGTCTCCGCCTGTTCATACACTTCTTCTAGGCTCTGGGGCTGCAGGCTGGGGCTTTGCTCCTGGGGCCCAGGACCCTCCCCTCTCTTCTAAACTCACTTCCTGCCACATGGGTCTCTTCGGGCTGCCATTTACTCCCAGGAACCGGGCAGCCCCCTCCGCATTTCTGCTATACCTATCAGTCTCAGTGTAGCTTCTTCAGTGTTCCCTGGTTAAAGAGTCTTCTTATTTTAGTTTAAAGTTGTATTTTCCAGATGATGGTTTTTAAAATTTAGTTGTAATTCACTTTGGTTCTGGGAGGTGAAAGTTGGTACATCTGCCTATTCCATGGCCATCTTGCCACCCTCCCAACAGCAAGTATTAATTTGCAAATGAGAAATTACCAAACTTCAGAGAGACTTCCTGAGTTAAATAAGACCAAGGTCCAGAGCCTTCCCTCAACAGGTAGAATCTCCTTTGGCTGCCTGTCCTCCTAAGGCCTCTGAAGTCCAGGATTCTAACAATGACCACTGAGGATGCTTATGGTCGGTAGAATTATGGCCTCCAAAGATGTCTATGTCCTAATGCCCTATATGGCCAGTAGTCACGGTTGTTGTGGCCATTCATGTGCAGGTCCTCTTTGGATTCGGGCAGATGGTAAAGAAACAGTGGAGCCAAAATTGGTGGGTCATTCCTTTACTAAAGTCTTGCACCAGCCAATGAGCAAACATGTGAGGAAAACACTTCCTTCTTCATTCATTAAGAGCTCACAAAGTCCTGACACATTCTCTGGTTCCACAACCAAAAGAATCTTCTATGGTTTCTGCTAGAATCAAAGGCCCCACCAGTCTTAGTAGAGTTCATAAAAGCCCATCAACTCTGGTTCCCCATCTGCCAACATGGCTTACTTTTCAGTACCCTGTATTCTCTCTGTTCTCTCTCTGCAAACATGGGTTCCTCCTGTCTCTCCTCCTTCAAATATGAGCAAGACAATGGTCCTTCCCAAGCAGGAAGGTCTACAATTTCATGGACCATATATACCTGGCGCTGCCCAGCACCATTATAACAATAAACGTGAACCAACTCAAAAAAAAATACAAGTTTTATGAACTTATTTGCCCAACATGCCCCAAGTCCTATGAATATGTTATCTTACAAAGGGGATCTTGTAATTGACTAAGAATATTGCGATGGGCAGTTCATCTTGATGAATTAGATGGCCCAAGGTGGAGACAGGGGTCCTGTGACGTGGACTCCAATCAGAGGACGTGAGCACCTATAGAAGGCAGGAAAAGCAGAGCACAGATCTCCCCTTAGGACGCCTGAGGGGAAAAAAGCATGCCAACACCCCAGCTTTAACCATGGAGGATTTATTTCAGACATCTGACTGTGGCCTGTGTTAAAGCAAGAACAGGACGAATACAGTGCTGTCTCCAGCCGACACCAATGTTGCCCGGCCAGAGACCCACTGTCACAGGCTTGGTTCTCAGCATGCGCACCACATACGCTTTGGTCTAAAGCGAAGTGTGCCTAACCTTCCCTGGACTGCCGTGGCCTAGAAAACTGCTGTTGTTTGTCTGCAGGGTTTCACACATTGTGACTGTGTGTGTCATGCTGGCCATTCCTCCCCCAGCTAACTGTCTCGAGGTCTCTGGCAGGGACCTGCAGGGAAAGTGGGCCAGAAAAATTCTTCATGTAAGACTCCATAGTATAAACATAATGGACGCCTCTTTGCTTGCCCCATGCAAGGCCAGAGACCCCGTGCATTTTCCCAATACCATGTGACCCTATTGTCTGATTCATGGTGAAACTTAATGCAACTCTGTGGACTGACAGCCCAGCCTTGGACCAGCTTTGTGCAGACATGCACTGTCCTCTCCGAGCTCCCTCTAATACCACCCCACGTGCCCCCCTTCCATGCTACCCTTACACAGCACAAAGAAAGTGGCCCCTCCCTTTCCCAGCACCCTCAACTAAACATGTCGATGGGGGTTGAACTGTGTACCTCTAAAAGATATTGAAGTCCTAGTGCAGGTACCTATAAATGGGATCTTTTTCAGACCCAGGATTTTTATAGGGATGGCCATATTGGATTAGAGTAAAACCTCAATCCAATGACAGGTGTCGTTTATGAGAAGAGAAACGTTTGGACGCAGACTCTAAGGAAAGACATCCCTGTCAAGGCAGAGACAGATATTGGAGTCATGCTGCCACAAGGCCAAAAAGGACAGGGGCTGCCGGAACCCACAGAGAGGCCCTAGGAGAGAGGCATGGGGCAGTCTCTCCCACAAAGTCCCCCAAAAGGACCTGCCCCACTGCACCTTGACCCCATGTCTCTGGCCCCTGTAATGTGGGAAGTTTCATCTCTGTTCTATGCCCACAGATTGTGGCAGTTTGTCACAACAGCCCGGAGGAGCTAACACACGTAACTTGTGTTAAGCCAGGCACTTTACAACGTGTGTATGCCTGTGTCCCATCATCCACGCACCTGTAATGCATGCAGTCCCTCGCAGGCACAAACCACTGCACTCCCAGCTGATTGAGGTTGACAAAAGACGGATCTATTTGTGCCAACCCATCAAGATGGAGACGCTCTGCACTCCCCCCTCCCGGGAGAGTCCCCCCCTGGGCTAGCCTGTCCTCATTGAAATCATCTGCTTATAAAGAGAAAGTTAATGTGTCAGCGCCACAGTGTTCCTGTTAGCTACTGATTTGTTTTCTCATTTGCATAAACATGAACTGAACTATCCGTGAAGGCAGAGGAAGAAAATCCAGTCAGGGAGTTTTATAGGTGCCATAAGTGTTCCCGACACCTGGGCTGCCTTGTGCATCCGGAAGCCTGCCTGCATCTGAAACGCTCATTTCCTGTTGTCAACAAGAAGTTCAACATTTGTTAGCACACAGCGCTATATATGGAAATCTCTCACTCTCTCCTCAATTGTTCCATGAACCTTAAGCTTTTCTAAAAAATACTTCTATTTTTTTATTGAATTTATTAGGGTGGCATTAGTTTGCGAAAACATGAGGTATATTTTAGAAGACTTTTCTCTGTAACAATAATCTGTCAAACCAGGGGCCCATCTGGATTTTTCTGTGGCTCTTCACTTGAATTCAGAGAATTATTGAGGTTGCCAAATGGCAGGACTTCAATCTGGTGAAGAATGACTGAAACCGTAGAAGGCAGAGGTTGTGGGAAAACAGATAAGGGAATATTTCTACAAACTGAAACATTTATCAAAACACGGAGACTCTAGGAAGTATCTAGCATCCTCTCTTTGCAAGTCATCAAATCCAACTTCAAGGGAGCAACGGGGAACTGTTATTTAAGTGTACAAACTTTCAACCAGTAGATAAATGTCTTGGCAATCTAATCCGCACTCTAGTGATTACAGAAAACAACATTGTATTATGAACATCAAATTTGCTAAGAGACTAGATCTTAACTGTTCCTACCACATGAAAGAAATGACAATTATGTGTCCCGATAGAGGTGTTAAGTAATGCTGAGGTGGTAATAGCATTGCAGTGTGTGTGTGTGTGTGTGTGTGTGTGTGTGTGTATTAAGTCAGCACAGTACATTCTATGCTTACACAATGTCATACGTCAATTATATATTAATTTAAAATAATCCAACTGCCAATCTCCTGTGACATTATATAAGCCTCACCCCTACTGTTTGTTAAAGAAGCTGGACATAGCTAAGAGGCACAAAAGGCTGTCCCCATACCGAAGGAGATGATGGACTGATACACAAGCGCTCACCAGAGGGTCTGCTTTGGAGCCAGAGAACTACTGAGGCATTGGTAACCAAGTTCTCTTGGTCTGTGTTCTGGCTGTGATGCTACCAATCCCTGAAACGATAAGACTAGGGTCAACATCAAGATGGAGCCACATTGCCTAGCTTTCATTCCTGTTAAGAAGATAAAGAACGAAAGACCGTGTCGAAACTAAAATCACCCAATAGAACCTATGTCTGTCACAGCTTTCTGATAGACAGGCACTTCCTATCTTCTTGAAGACTTGGAACCACTTAGAGTAATCTCCAGGCAGCTCTGGGGGTCAGCAACCCCATCCTCACAGCGTGGCTGGCTCTCCTTGGGGGGTACATATTTTTGTGGTACACAAACCTTCAAATTAGACTAAATATTTTTCTTATCAATATCTCAAAGAAGGAAATCAAGTGCCTAATACTAGTGAGCAAGGATGATCTTCCTAAAGATGCCACAGGGAAGGTGAAGGGAAAGTTCCCGTCGCCCCCTGGAGAGCGGAGGACTGCATGGCGGCCCCTTACCTCTGTAGATATTTCTCTTGCCTCCTATCCTCTCTGGGGACGGATGGGCAACCTTACCTTTCATACCATTAGCTGGCCTCCGCTCTACCTCGCTCGTCCTCAATCAGCCTCTTTCTCTTCAAATTTCCTGGAAAGCTTGTTAAAAAACAAAAATAGAAGTGTAATTAACATAATATGATTCACTCATCAAAGTGTACAATTTAATATTTTTAGTACAATCACAAGGTTGTGCATTCATTACCAGTATATAAGCCACTTACTGCTACAAAAAGAAACCCCTTTGCCACCAACACCCCCCTGCACTGATCCCCTAACCTATTGTTCATGCCCTAGATGCACTGATTCTGGACCTTTCCTAGGGATGGAGTTGTACAATGCATAGCCTTTTGTGACTAGCTTCTTCACTGTCACAGAACGCTCTGCTGTGTGTATACACACAGCGCATTTAGCCACTCGTTATCTCTGGGTATTGGGCTGCTTTCGCTTCCTGGCAGTTAGGAAAATGCTGTTATGAACATTCATTCGCAAAGGTTTTGTGTGTAGGTGGCTGTTTCCCCTCCTCTCGTGTGTATAGGGACGGAACTGCTCAGTGTAATGGGAACTGTATTTTTCGTCATTTTGAGAAACTGCCACACTCGTTTCCAAAGCAGTTGCCCAATTTCGCATTCCCACCAGCACCACGGGAGGGTTCCAATGTCTCTCTACCCTCACCAACACTCCTCTATCCTCTGACAGATAGGTGGGCATAAAAACCTCGTGGTGGTTTTTGCTTTCATTTCCCTAGAGGTTCATGGTGTTAACCTTCATTTTAGGTCTTCCTGGAGATTTGAAAACACACTTTGGAGAATGTCTAGCCACATCATTTGCCCGTGTTCTTTGGCCGCCATAACAAGAATAACGTAGAGGAAGTAAAACCACCAGCGCTTAGCACAACCCTGCGCGCTGGGGAGTGTCAGATCGAGGTGCTGGCAGGTTCTGGTGCGGGCCTGCTTCCTGGAGAAGAGGTGGCTGTCATCTCACTGTGTCCTCACATGCTGGTGGGAGGGAGAAGCCCTCTCAGAGGTCTCTTTTATGAGAACACTAATCTCATGTATGAGGGCACCATCCTCATGACCTGATCACCTCCCAAAGGCCCCACCTGCAAACGCCATCACCTGGGGATTAGGTTTGGCCGTATGAACTGTGAAGGGACACAAATAGGTAGTTTGAAACACTGACCATTAAATCCATTTATCTTTTTATTATTGAGCTATAGGAGTTTTTATGTGAACGTTTTTTTATCAGATACGTGATTTGCAAATGTTTTGTCCTGTGTTTTGGTTTGTCTTTCACTTTCTTGGTAGTATTATTGCTTTATGAACAAAAGTTTACATTTTGACAAAGTCCAACTTACCTTTTCTTGGTCACTGGTGCTTTTGGTGTAATATTTAGCAAGTTATAGCCTAATCCAAGGTCATTAAGATTTATTCTTATGTGTTCTTTGAGAGTTTTATAATGTCGGTTGTCACAGTTTGGTCTGTGGTACATTTTAAGTTATTTTTATGCATCGTATGTGGAGGAAATCCAAGTTCATTTATTCTTTTTTCATGCGGCTAACCGTTTGTCCCAGTGCTGATCATTTAAAGGACTATTCTATCCTCAGTGAATTCTCTCACATCCCTTGTTAAAAATCAATTGACCATAAGTGTATGGTTTTAGCTCTGGACTCCCAATTCCATCCCACTGATCTGTGTGCCTCTGTGTCTCATGTTTCTTTTGTTCCTCTCTCCCTCCTTTCTTCTTCCCTCTGTCATTATTTTCTGGTGTAACATTTTTATTCCTTTATTTTTTAATTCTATGTTTTGAGTTATATTCTTAGTGGATGCTCTGGGGCTTACAATGTATACATCTTAAATTATCAGAGTCTATTTCAGATTTGTAATGACAGTTCAAGTGAAAAATAGAAAATTTACTATTATATAAATACATTCTTTCCTCTCTCTCTTTGTCTGGGTACGGCTGTATCTACTTGTGCTGTGCGCCCACCGGTACGCTATGTGTTACTATGTGTACGGTACGCTGCTATGTGTTACTATGTGTAAGCTTCTGGTTTTAGAAGGAATTCAAAGAATAAAGGCAAGCAAGTCTAGACTGAGACATCATCATATTATCTTTCATACTTTCCCTGGCAGGTTCTCTTTGTCTCTTCTTGTGGGTTTCAGTTACTGCCTGTTTTAATTTCCTTCTTCCAGGACAATGCTGTTCCCACCTCCGTCCTTCTTGCTGCTATTGTCAAGTGTATACCATTTCCACATAAGTCTAGCAATGTAATTGCACAAACTGTTTTCATATTGTTATTTGCAAGTCAGTTAAGAGAAGAGGGGAGAATCAATATGCAGCTATGCTGTCTTCCATAATTACCTACTCAGTTACCTTTGCTGGTGCTCCTGTGTGTGCGGATTACAACTCCTCGCTGCTGTCACTTGCTTTCATTTCGGAGAACTTCCTTCAGTGACTTTTCTTGTAATCCAGGTCTTCTAGCAATGAATGTTCTGTCTTGTTTCCCTAGAAGTATCTTTTACCATTCAACTCAAAAGAGAGCATAGAGAATGTCAGATTCCCATTTGACAATGGGGTGTGTTTTCTCCCAGTCCTTTGACTCTGTTGTTCTATTGCCTCTTGTCATTTCGCTGCAATTGTTCATCTCGTCAGTAAGCCTTTTTTCCCTCACTGTGTTCAAGATTATTCTTTTTGTCCTTTCATATTATGGCGATGACATGTTTGGAGGTAAATGCTATCCTTTTGTTTATCTTATTTGGAGCTTTTTCAATTTTAGATGTGAAGAATATTTTTTTAAAAAACAATTGTTTCCAGCCATTGAATCTTTGAATATTTCCCCTCCTTTCTCTGGCCTCCTTCTGAAGTCCCATTACGCATATGGCGACACACCTGACAATGCCTCACCCTTTCACGAGGCGCTGTCCGCTTTTTTTATTTTCGTCTCTGTAGGGTTAGGGTTGCACAATCTCTATCGCTCTACACTCCAGTTCGGTGATTCTTTCTCCTGCCAGCTCACATCACCTGTGTATCCCTTCCCGTAACTGTTTTTCATGTTAGTTATGGAACTCCTTATTTCCAGAATGCTTATTTGCTTATTTTATACAATTTCTTTCTCTGTTTTGATATTCCATATTTTGATGTTTTCATAATACTTTCCTTTATTTTTTAAGCATGATTATCTTTAGTTCTCTGAACATATTTATCATAGCCTTTATGAAGCCTTTGTTTAGTAATTCTGACATTGTGGCCTCTTCAAGTCAGGTTTATTGCATGATTTTTTTTCCTGTGTTTTGGTCACACTTTTCTGTTTCCTTAGTGTCTCATGATTTTGTTTTAAACAGCACATTTTTGATACTATAATGTAGGAGCTCTGTTTATTGATGTCTATAAGTTTGTTCCTACAGAGGTGGTTGTTGTTGATTGTTTGGTCATTTGTTTGTTTGTTAGTAACCGACAATACTAACTCTATGAAGTCTATTTCCTCCATGGCTTATAGCCATAGACTGCCCTGCCCAAATTTTTAAATAATATTTATCCTGAATTCTTCAGGGTCATTCCTGGATTGGCATAAGCCACGTACAGCCTAAAGGTCGTTTACCTTTTACTACATGACAAGTCAGAGTTTTATCCTTTACAGTTAACGTGTGTGTAGTTTCCAAACTGTTACCCCAGTTCTGAGGTTAACATTTTTACCCTACATTAAGACAGAGACTCATAACATGACTTCCTTTGCCGATCGCTTCTTACAGGGTAAACTTTGCATGAACAGTCTTCCAGAGTCTCAAAGAAAATGTGAGTTAATTTTTATATTTGGATCTCTGAGTCATCCCTTGGTCAGAGTGGCTTGTTGCTCTCTCAGGTTTGGGTCACAAGTTGTGTTTAAGCTCTCCGTGCCACAAGGGCTTCCACCCTGGGTGGATGAGAGTTTGTGCGTGGCTTGGGGATGTGGTCAAGAGCAAGGTGACTGACTTTTTACAATGAAAAGGAGGACAAAAATAAATTGAAGAAAACAATATCGTAAATAAAAGAAACATTTAATTCATTTCAACAATAATACACTATAATATGATAAATGCATAATAAAAACATTTGTAATATTTTATATTGTAATTATGCTTACACGCCTATTAATTTTTTTTATAATAATTGTAAGAAAAAAGTACTCATTTAGATACAAATACGTCACATCACACACAATGGATCGACTGTGCATCGATCGGATACGGACATTTACAGATGAGTCTTCCAATATCAAGGAGGAGGACATGTAGGAGGACACTTTTGGAGGGAGGACGGAACTTACAAAAGGAGGACTGTCCTCCCTAAAGGAGAACGATTGTTCACCTTAGTCAAGAGTGTGCCACAACGTTCAGTGACTCTCCTGCCTAGGCACAGCCTCACGCATGCGCCCAGACGTTCTATCTCCGCTCTTCCAGATGTTGATTCTGAATCAGCGAGGGCCCTTCGTGGCGGTCTCTCTCTCTAGTTCTCTCTATTAAACTTGTGGCTGATCTACAGTGTGTTTGTTTTTTTTGTGTCTGTTTTCTTTCAGACTGTGAAGCTACCAGACTCCACTTAATTGTTCTCCACCAAGTCCTGCATTGTTTCCGACAGTGCCCTTAGGCACGAAGTCCTTCAAGCTACATTCTAAATCAAATCAGTCTCCTGGGGCCGCGCTGGGAATTTCTGCAGCAGTTTCAGCCTACTGCAGAGTTAGAGACAGCACAGTCCACCCAAGGCCACCTTGAATTCTGATGCCCTTTGCACGTTCTGTGGTTCCCCAAGTCACCCTCAGCTTCTGTAACTCACTGGAGGAACTCACAGAGATCACACAAAATTTTTCCATTCACAACTACCGGTTATTACAGAGGAAAGACACAAAGTGAAGTCGCCAGAAAGAAGAGATGCAAGGGGCAGAGTCTAGGAGGACTGTCGAGGGAAGAGTCCCCACTGCCCTTCGCCCATGGAGCCACAGACCTTACTTTCCTGGCACTGGTGCAGGAAAGCACCCACTAAAGACTGAAGAAAAAACAGCAAGACAGACCTCACTTATTCCATTGTCAGTCTCTGGCTAGTTCTTAAAGAGTAACTTCAGGGTCAGCAAGACTGAGAGCCTCAATTTACAGAGCCTCCAACGGATGTCATCACTTGTCCATGACCACCCAAGCACTGTGGCAAGCTGGGACAAACGTCCACTTTCCCTGGGTCTCTGTGAGCACTGAGTATAAGAGTGCGCCATGGGGAGCATTTTATGTATTTTGAAGAAAATATTTTTGCATGAAAGATGACATTACCTTTTTAGGTACCTCGGGGACTTGCAAGATAGCTTCCTTGTCTATTACTACACGCTCTGCTTTCTTGATGCGATTCCCGTGTGTGTGTTTTTCGTCTCACACCCCATCTTTTAGAACCGTAAACTTTATACCAGGAGTCAGAAACCTATGGCTCCCAGATGTGGCTCTTTTGATGGCTGCATCTGGCTCACAGAAATATCTTTAATAAAAATAATAATAATGTTAAAAATATAAAACATTCTCATGTATTACAATCCATTCATTTCCTACCACTCATGTTCATGGTTGCGGGTGGCTGGAGCCAATCACAGCTGTCCTCCAGGACAACACCAAATTTTTATTAAATAATTCATAACATACATGGGTCATTGTGAGGTCAAGAAGTAAACTTCCCTTATTTTAATCAAGTAGTCAGCTAGCTAATTGCAGAAACCCTTTTAACGAAGAAGATGGCTAAAAGCAAAAGAGATGAGGAGTATCGTACTTTTCAGCAGGAATGGACAGAGGAATTCGCCTTTGTGGAGGGAGCAGGTTCTGCAGTGTGTCTAATATGCAATGATAAAATTGCATCGATGAAACGGTCAAATATAAAGCAGCACTTGGACACACGCCATACTACATTTGCATCAAAATATCCAGCAGGGACAGCAGGAAGAAAGCATGTCAAGAGCTACTGTGCAGAGTGCAAGCTAGTTAGCAGCAACTTCGTGTTTGGACCCAACAAGGTGACTGAAATTCGGCTAGCTTTGCTGGTGCTTTAGCAATTGTGAAAAACAGAAAGCCATTCAAAGATAGGGAGTATGCCAAAACATCCATGCTTTATGTTGCCAATAAACATTTTGATGACTTTTCAGATAAAGACAAGATAATCAAATGAATAAAAGACATGCCTCTGTCGGCAAAAACTGTTCACGATTGTACCATCATGATGGCAAATCAAATTGACGCAACACAAGTGAAGGACAAAAATGAAGCACCATTCTTTTCTCTCGCTTTGGAAGAGTCAACAGACGTAAGCCATTTCTCTGTTCAGTGTGATTGCAAGGTATGCTGTCGGTGACACACTACTTGAAGAAAGTCTTTCTGTTTTGCCTATGAAAGAGGCAACAAGAGGGGAGGATTTATTCAAGTCTTTCACTGAGTTTGCTAAAGAAAAGAATCTACTGATGGATAAACTTATTTTGGTGTGTACTGATGGTACTTCATGCATGGTGGGGAAAAACAGAGGATGCATAGCGCTTCTTCATGAACATGAAAAGAGACCCATTCTAAGTTTTCACTGCATCCTACATTAGGGGCAATGTGTGGCAAGCAGCTTGGTGAGGTGATGTCGCTGGTCATTCGGGCGGTCAACTTTATTGTTGCCCGAGCTTTAAATGATCGCCACTTTAAAACACTGCTGGATGAAGTTGGAAATAATTATCCTGGTCTGCTTCTGCACAACAATGTGTGTTGGTTGTCAAGAGGGAAGGTGCTCAGCCATTTTGTGGCTTGTCTGAGCGAAATCTGGACTTTTCTTGAAATGAAAAACGTCGAGCATCCTGAGTTAACTAACACTGAGTGGCTCCTGAAGTTCTACTATCTCTTAAATATGACTGAACATCTGAACTCAATGTGAAAATGCAAGGTGTTGGAAATACAGTCTTATCCCTTCAACAAGTAGTGTTTGCATTTAAAAACAATCTGGAATTCTTCATGCCGACATTGAAACAGGTTGTTTACTACACTTTGAAAAACTGGGAGAGTTTAAAGATGCATGCACAGTAAGTGACCCTGCTCAACATCTTGATCTCCAGCAGCTAGCGGGCTTCACATCTAATCTCCTGCAGTCATTCAAAGCGCGCTTTGGAGAATTTCATTAGCGCACTCGTCTTTTTAAGTTCATCACCCATCCACATGAGTGTGCAGTGGACAGCGCCGACCTGAGTTACATCCCCAGTGTCTCCGTCAGAGAGTTTGAGCTACAAGCTGCTGAACTGAAGGCCTCAGACATATCGGTGAATAAGTTCAAGTCACTGAATGAAGATTTGGAAAGATTTGCACGACAGCAAACAGAGTTGGCGAGCAAACACAAGTGGGGAGAAATGAAAAAACTTCAACCTGCAGACCAGCTGATTGTCAAAACTTGGAACGTGTTTCCCATCACATACCACACACTGCAGCGTGTGAGTATTGCTGTACTGACAATGTTTGGCTCTACATATGCATGTGAGCAGTCTTTCTCACATCTAAAGAACGTTAAGACCAATCTACAATCACGTTTAACAGATGGAAGTCTCAATGCCTGCATGAAGCTTAACCTCACCAGAGTACAAAGCCATCAGCAAAACCATGCAGCATCAGAAGTCGCATTAATGGTAAGAAGTGCTTTATTCATCATTGGTTAGCAACAGCATAACAATGTTATTAAGAAGAATTCAGAGACTTATTGTACTTTAAAAGTGTTGCTCTCACATAAAATGCACACATTTACTTGTATTTAGTGTTAAATATATTGTATGGCTCTCACGGAATTACATTTTAAAATATGTGGCGTTCATGGCTCTCTCAGCCAAGAAGATTCCCGACCTCTGCTTTATATAGTCAAAACCCCATTTCCGTGAGAATTTTAAAGCAGAGATCAGGTGGTGATTTCCCTATGTAACCCAGCCTGTTACACAATTCAGATTAGAAAGCCACAAACTTCTTACTTTCAGTTCAAGCCTCTTTCCAACAGGCCCCATCTGGCTGACCGTCTCATAGGTCAGAAGTCAGAGGCCTTCCCTTCCCTCCTTTCTTTAACATCAGTATCTAAAACCACAGCCCCCCCAGCTAATGACCCCTCCCCTAGGTCCCCATCTGAGGCAGCCCCAGAACCCTCAGCCACCCTTTATTTTCTTACGGGTTAGATAGTCACACAATAACAAGCTGACCCGTTCTGTTTGTTTTATATTGTCATTCCTCCACCTTTCCCCTTGTTGATATTTAGGGTGCACATAACCTTAGGATTTATCTGCTCTGTGGATTCTGTAAGTGAGAGAGAGGTGAAGCACCACCTCCGGTGCCAAGCTGCCGAGAAGAGCCCAGAGAGGCTCATGCTCTTAAGCAGGTGCGAAAGATCAGAAGATGCCAAAAACGTATGTCAGCTGTAAATTGAAGCCGATTAGGTTGTCTATGACCAAAAAGAATGTACTCAGGAAAAAAGAAAAGATTACCATCCAGTCCCTGCGGCCCAGGTGAGCCAAGTGCACAGCCTGTGAAAGGTGCAGGAAGCCCCGACTACAGAGGGGAGGAGGAGGTAAGGAGGGGGGCTGGCACAATTCTAGAATTCTGCTGTATATACAGTGCTCTTCCTGAGGACCCTTCCAGAAGACATAGGGTGTGAGAGCTCCTCCCTCCCTCAGGCCCTTCCACTTCCTGTCTAGGTGAAGGTCTCTGCCACAATTTCAACAAAACACGCCTGCACTAGGGACAGAGGCTGAGAAAACAGGCTTCCCCAAACATCCCATCAGGGATCATAGGAAGAAAAGTGATTCTAGCTGGACAACGTAGGCCGTGGTCCATGCTCTACTAGAGGAAAGTGAGTCACAAAAGAGTAGTCTGGGACGTAGGCAGGAAGTCAAGTGTTCAAACTCAGGGGTTATGCTAAAAATTCCTTAGTAAAACTATGTCTCAATAATATAACGTTATAGTAATTAAATATATAGAAATATAGGAAACTATGGAAGATATATAAAAGTAATTACGATATAATATTAAAATCAATTACAGAAATTAAATAAAGTTATGCCGTCGGGATAGGAATTAATATAGTGTGTGCAGATGTGATAAACAGACTGACTTTTGCGCAGGGCCCAGTTAGTGTGTGTGTGTGAAGTTATACATAGACATGAAGTGGCTCGATGTCATAACTCTGTAAGTTAGCATAAACAAGCTTCCCTAAGAACACCTTAAAAGTGGTTTGATGTGACATTTCTGTAGATTAACATAAAAAGGGCTCCCTGCAGGGAACTCCCAAAAAGGTGGTTTGAGGTGATAATCCTGTAGATTGACACCTGTTAGAAGGCGTTGGCCAGAAAAGGCACTAAAGCTGAGGGGCCCCTGCTGCAGTAGTCACCCAGACTCCAAGGTGAACGTGGACTGTCTCCACGCCGCTCTGAGCTCTGACCAAAGCCAGCCGAGAGGAGCACGCCGACGGGGCCCCCTTAAGCTGTACCCAGGCATGCCATAGGATTTTTTTTTAATTTCTTTTTTTTTTATTTTATTCATTTTAGAGAGGAGACGCAGAGTGAGAGAGAGAGAGAGAGAAAGAGAGAAAGGGAGGAGGAGCTGGAAGCATCAACTCCCATGTGTGCCTTGACCAGACCAGTGCAGGGTTTTGAACTGGCGACCTCAGTGTTCCCAGGTTGACGCTTTACCCACTGCGCCACCACAGGTCAGGCAACATGCCATAGGATTTGTGAGTAACAGACTGCCTGTGTGATTCTTGCAACTACCTTGTGTGTCGGTCGTGTCTCTCCTCCAGTGGCAGTTAGTGTCGGCACTGATAAGTAGCACCCTCATAGCCACCTCAAGAGTAGTCTTGAAGAGGCTGCCAGCCCTGCTGATAAGCAGGAGTGTCCCACTGCACGGGGAAGTCGAATCCGAATCGGGGACGCCTAATCGACATAGAGCTTGGGCTCTACCGGGACAACCTAGTAGGCCAAGGTTTAGGAAGAAACCACACACAAAGTGAGAGTTAAATAAGTGTATGAAACTCTCATGGTAAATTGGAGACGAGGGGCAGGAGACTAAATAGAAAGGAGAAAGAACGCAGGAGAGAGAGGTCTAGGAAGATGAGCCTGTGGAGGAGAATGTGTGAGAAATTTTTGATGGAAGAAAGGTAGAGAATTTTCAAGGGCAAGCATGTCTATCATTCCATTTTAATTTGTGTTGCTTTGTCACAAAGCAGTTAACAATTCTGCTAACCAGTGGTCATGCACGGAGCCGCTCGGGCTTAAGAGATCCCACCTGTGAAGGTAAACTATTTGGCAGGTGACAAGGAATAAAATAACATAGTTGATCTCATTTTATTTCAGTCTCTATCCTGACATCTATGAACTGTAGGACCTTGAACGAATCAAACTCTCAAGCCTCGGTTTCTCCCGCCATAAAAAGAGAGCAATAATCTTTAACCTGTAAGACTATTAGGAGATTCAGGGAATATTTTCCTCATCCAGGACTTGAACTTGTGGAATCCAGAGAGTATCTTTGATTGACAGCACTCATAAAATTGTCAACGTTTATTTCAATAACATCTGTGAAATATTTTTTCCAATGTTTCTGTGTTCCAAACCTCAATGGCTAAACCGTCCTTAGTCTTTTAAGTGTGGTAAGAACACTTGACGTGAGAGCTGCCCCTACCACAGTTGCACATGCAAAGCAGGGGTGTTAACTGTAGGCACAATGTTGTGCAACAGATCTCTAGAACTTTCCCTCTTGTTTAACTGTAGCTTTATACCTGTTAAACAGCAACTCCCCATTTTCCCAACCCTCCCCTCCCTTGGCAACCACCATTCTACTCTCCTTTTGGTAAGTTTGTCTATTTTAGGTAATAGTAGGAAAAGTTGAATCATGCAGTATTTGGCCTTCTGTGACTGGTTAATTTCATGTAGCACAATGTTTTCCAGATTCATCCATGTTGTCACATCTGGCAGGATTCGTTTGTTTCATGTTTTAAAGCTGAATACTATATACCATTGTGTGGATATACTATAGTTTCCTTATCCCATCAGCTATTGGTTACATTTTCTGAGGTAACCTCAGTTTTCTCCTCTGTAATTTAGGGTGATTACAAAAATCTAAGTCCGCTACAAAAAGTATATATATGGAATTCACTTAAAAGAAAGTTTATCTTTTTTCCTTCTTCTATAAAATGTGATTAGTCACATTTTACAGATTTAAAAAAAAAAAAGAGCTGTTAGACAATCTCACCTTTTTAATCTAAAATTTTTGTTCTGTCCACTAGATAGCAACACCCCCATAATCCACTGAGACCTAAGACAGAGCACTTGATCTGTTAGCGGCTTGGGTGTCTGCAGCTCAGTTCCTTTGGGGCGTTACTACAATTGACATTGCCTCATAGTTTGTGTCCCTGGGCACATTGTACCTTGTTCTTTTTCCTGCCTTTATAGCAACTTGAAGAGAATAATGACACATTTAAAGAACACGTTGAGAAACCATTTCATAAATTTATGAAGATTGTACTGCTCATTCCCGGCACTCTTTGGAACGGTCATGAATTCGACAACATTAGAACTATTTCTTTAAATTTGAGATTCCACCTGACCTTCAAACTCAGTGTATTACTTCTTTCTGTGATGGAACGCTTGGGAGACAGTTGATGAGTTATGCAACCAGTCATGACCTTTTCTTTATATTAAAAGTGGTCTTTGCTTTTAGCATACCCCTGCCCCTTGCCATTGCTTGTTGCTATAACGAATGCTAAATATCTCTTTTCCAAAAGGCTCTTGATTCTGCCAAAATGCTTTGCAGTCAATCATGGTTACCAAAAAGCGGCCAGCTAAAGCTCAAACAACCTTTAATTGCCACCTCTATTATTCCAGGGTCTGATATAGCCACATTTATTTTATTTTTAATTTACCCCAAAGCCAATCTTTCAATAAACTAAAGAGCAGAGAAGAAAAATGACTAGTCCATAGTTAGGAGGCTGGAAAGGAAAATAGTTGGGAGCCAACCCCTCCACAGACGATATTCCAGAGGAGCGCATTCCACGGAGCACACGCAAATAGAGATGCGCTGAGGCTGTGATTCCGACAAATGCCCGAAGCAAATGTCATCCCAGTTATCAGCTAAATGATGCCCTCTTAGTGAGAGGGATGAACCTTTGGATGAGGTCTTTCATAAGATCGACAAATATGGGTTGGTGTCTGCAGCATGTCAAGCACAGTACTCGACCCAGATAATGTACAGACGAGTCAGAAGACCAGCATATGGGGAACCCTGGGAACTCCACCCAGCAAGCCTGTAAAGCCAGTAGTCGAGGCCACCTTCACAGCAGCCTGACCCACGCAGGTTCGCAATAGATTCAAACAGTCGGTAATAAAACACAGGAGCCACGAACTGGTGAGCCATCAGCTTTAATTCTAGCTTGCACCTGGCGGGCAAGCAAAAAACACACACTGGGCTCCAAAACCCACACATTCAGTGCTCACAAAGCTACTGATTTATCCGAGTTTCCTAGAATCAAAGGTTTCTAGCTCACCAGACTTATTCGCCTCTGTTCCACATCTCCTCCAGCTCAAACTCTAAACAAACTGGCTTCTCCCTCAGCACTCTGCCATCTTGGCTGCTTCTCCTGGCCCTCACGTGGCCTTAATCTGCTCTCCTCTCTAATACCTCAGGAACCAAGAGCGAGATCAAGCTACTGGTCTCTCCTACTTTATATCGTAGATTCAAAACCTTTAATCCAATTATACAAACAAGGAAGTCTCTGATACAAAGTCACCCATCCGAGGCACAATGGGATTCCTCAGGAGAGTGCACCACCCTACATTATCCAATCAGTCAAGGGTGTGGAGAAGAACTTACTCTTAAAACCAAGCCTTAGGCCATAATGACCTGGCCTGCTTACATTACAGCCTTTCCCCCACACCCATCCCAAGCATAAGGGCAAATAATATCACCTGGGTGATGGGATTCCATGTGGGCAGCGCCATCTTTAACAAAGTGAGCATATTATATTTTATCTGCCCAACAAAGCCCCACTCAGAGCACGCGGCTGCTCTTTTGTGCAAATGTTTTGAGACAAAACAAGACAAACACCTGCGGAGGCACTAAAATGCCAGGTGACTAGAATGTGACCTCGTGGAGAATGTGTGTTCCCTTCCATGTCACCTTCTGGACTGCTATGGATTCTTCCAAAGCTGCTGCCCTTACTGGAAACTGTTGCCTGGAACTGACTCCAGATTAATCTTAACTTTTATTCTGCTTATTTAATAAATATGTGATCAATTTGTGAAAGTTTGAAAATAGCGACATTTATTTAAAAATGTATGTATTTTTTCAAAATTCAACCTTTATTTGCCACTCTATTGTTTAGCATCTTGTATAGCAATGTTCGTATTGCATTGTGCTTCTTTCTCATTTTACACATGTAAAGCCAGTAGTCAAGGCCACTATCACAGCCGCCTGGCCAATGCAGGTTCGCATTAGATTAGAACAGTTGGTAATGAAACAACGGAGCCAAAAACTGGTGAGCCATCAGCTTTAATTCTAGCTTGCACCTGGCGGGCAAGTAAAAACACACACTGGGCTCCAAAACCCACTCACTCAGTGCTCACAAAGCTACTGACTTCTCCGAGTTTCCTAGAATCAAAGGTTTCTAGCTCACCAGACTTATTCACTTCTGTTCCCCATCTCCTTCTCTAGAACAAACTCTGTTCAAACTGGCTTCTTCCTCAGCACTCTGCCATCTTGGCTGCCTCTCCTTTTCCACGTGGCCTTAATCTGCTCTCCTCTCTGATACCTCAGGAACCAAGAGGGAGTAAGCTCCCAGTCTGTCCCACTTTGTACTGTAGAAATCCAAACCCTTAATCCAATCTACAGACAAGGAAGTCTGATACAAAGTCACCCATCTGAGGCACAATGGGATTCCTCAGGAGAGTGCACCACCCCACATCATCCAATCAGTCAAGGGTGTGGGGAAAAGCTTACTCTTAAAACTAAGCCTTAGGCTATAATGACCCGGCCTGCTTACATTACAGTCTTTCCCCCACACCCATCCCAAGCATAAGGGCAAATAATATCACCTGGGTGACAGGCTTCCATGTGGGCAGCACCATCTTTAACAAAGTAAGCATATTATATTTTATCTGCCCAACAACACACATCATCAAAACATCTTAAGTGGCTGTGTTTTACCCCACTATAGAAATATAGCACCATTTATTTAACTATTTCTCTAAAAAGAAAAAAATTGAAGTCACTTCTAATTTTCCACTGTTATAGGTAATGTTACTTTGGGGATCACCTTTGTCTACGCTCTGGCTTCGTTGTTTTAGCTTGCTTCACCAGAGTAGTACTTGTAACAGAGTAAAAAGAAAAAATCAATTGTTTTTCTTTTGAGAGTGATCAAAAGAGAGAAGTTTTCTTTTCAATTTAGAAACTGGTCTAGTCGCTTTGTTACTAAATCCTGAAGTCACCATGTAAAAGGTAAAAACAGATGATAGTAACTTCATTCCAAAAACCTGTGTGCTTTTTGAGAAAAGAGATAGTGCCTTCTGAGTAAAGCCCTAACCCTTAATCTGCCTGGAAGCCCTCTCCCACGTTCCGTCGTAAACCAGGACCCAGCCACATCTGAGCAAGTTCTCCTGTTCTCTCTGTTGCTTCTGCTTCTGCTTTTCTCTACCGTTTGCCAGTGTCTTAGCCACATTATGTTGACCAGTCTGATCGCGCTCAGCTCCTAATCCTGCCCTCGCCTTCTCTGTCTCGAACGCGTCACCATCTCCTAATGCCCTTCAAGGTTCCGACAAATTTCACTTTGCCGCAGCTGACCTTGTCAACACGATGAATCTCTCCTCTTGTAAAGAAGCAGGAAGCAATTAAAACATTTCTCCAGCAAACAATGGAAACACTCACTGTCATGTGATTGCGGGCTTACTTATAAGCTAGGTGTGGCCACACTTATTTCCTGGCAGTCTCCCTGAGGCTGTGGTTTACGTCTTTACACTTGTCTTCATGAAAACAAGCAGGACCCTACATGAGTGATGTGTGCCCTAAATGGGGCCAGAAAGACATGCTTGAAAGCTCTTCTCCCCTAAATTATGGAACCAATCCCGCCAGCCTCTTTCCTGCTATTCCTGGCATCCCTCCCTGTATGAGTATTAACCTGGATTACTACTCCTAGTTGTGAAGGCTCAGAATAACTACCTTCTGACTAAACCTGTGACCGTCTGCAAGCCTTGTCTGACCACAGCATGGACACACTCAGGAGGAAAACTTGTGCATGATGATGCTGGCGATCTCTACCTGACGAGATCAGGTAGCGCAGGCCTGGATGCCACCCGTCTGTCAAAGGCAGTCCCTGTTCACGAGGTGCTGTAGAGGTTGTAACCCTAGCCCCCAGTGAGATGACATTTGGGGCTCTTGGAAGGTAAATTGGCCAGGAAGGAAAAGTCCTCATTTGGGGATGACTGCCCTTGTCACAAGAAACACAAGAGAACCTGACTTCCTTTCTGACCCCAGGCCACATGAGGACACAATCAGAAGACGGCCATCTGCAAACAAGGACGAGCCTTCATTAGACACGAGAGCTGCCAGCCCCGTGATTTGGGATTCTCCGGCACCCAGAATGGTGTTAAACAAATATCTGTTGTTTAAGGCACCCGGTCTGTGGTATTCTGTTATAGAAGGCAGAAGTGACTAAGACCTGAGCCAAATGACAACTCCACATCGCTTACACAGGAAACTGGTATCTCACACGAAACTACTTAAAATTCTGTGAAACTGAACAAAAACACATTTCTATCCTCCACTTGCACCAAATTGTATCAAACTGGTCAAGACAGGTGCTGCATTGTGCCTAAAGGGGGATGTCTCGGGCTTAGGCAGAGAGTACCATCGCTTGGGCAAGGTGTCATCGGAGCCGTGATGCATAAGCTAGTGCGTGTGCTGAGGAAGAGACACACAGTAAAATATCGCAGGCAGGGCACCTGGACAAAAGATGCGGTGTTGGGAGAAAAGACCCTGGGCTCGTTATTAAGAGCTTTAACATTTCCCAGACCTAGCTTTAAATTCCAGTTGCCCCTTGTAAGCTCTTTGACACTGGGAGGGACAGTCAACATCTTTGCCCTCATTCTAAAATATGAATGACTTAGACAAAATACAGTTAATTATACAAAATAAGCCATAAGATTGTCTGCTATGGATGGAATTGTGTTCCACCAAAATTCAAACGTTAAATTCCTAACTCCAGGCACATCTGAATGTATCTGTATTTCTACACGGTCTTTAAACAGGTAGTTAGGTTAAAATGAGGCCCTTAGAAAGGGTCCCAATCTACTTGACAAGTGCCCTTATCAGAAGAGACTTGGACTCAACAAATTTAGAGGGAAGGCCACGTGAAGACACAAGTAGCCAGGGAGGGAGGCCTCAGAAGTAACGGACCCTGCCAACACCTTGGTCTCAACCTCCAGAGTGATGAGAAAATACACTTCTATTGTGTAAACCACTCAGTCTTGGGTACTGCGTCATGAGGGCCAAGGGGAACGAATATATTATTTTTGACACTGTATCTATCTAGCACGTGGTATGTTTCTGATCCATGCCAACTATTTTTATTTATATATGAATGTTTATTATCTAGCATGAAAATAAATTTTTTAAAGTATTGTTTATATGATAAATAGCTCGATGTGACTTTTTGCTTAAAATGCTCTACATGAGATTCTTCTGAAATGAACTACTTCAAGAAAGAAACAAACACACACCTTTGCATGGACTATTTGGTCAAAATATTGCCATGGTAATAAAACTTATTTTACTGAATCCTTTTTTTTTCTTTAAATGACAAACTTGAGGCAGTGCGCAGAGCTGAGAGCTGAAAGCCCACCAAGTGTGGAGAAGAAAGCGGGCCAAGCTCTTCCTGCCGGAATAGGCCCGCGCTGTGGACCCCACAACACAAGCAACGGCCGGAGCGGCCAGGGAAATGTGTGGAGGGAAGAAACCAGAACTGTGAGGGCCAAGGACAGGTCAGAGGACAAACACCGCCTCGGAAAAGCACGGTGCCGAGGAAACAGCTCTTGCTAGGACGCAGCTTCTAGCGCCCGGTGGGCTGACCCAGTGCTGTCCATGCCTAACTGCCCATCTGACATTAGGATGCGATGCACACTGCCGCTCTGGGCTCATCACGTGGGTCCGCAGTCAGCTTGAGTCTCACCAGGTCCCTGTCGTGCCGTAATTTAAAACGTGTGTTTGGAAAGCGTGCCAGGAACTGTGGAAGGCACCCCTCAATGTCAGGGAGGAACAGCCCAGGGAGGCAGAACTGAGACAGAGGCACACTCGGGTCCCCCTACCCCAGGCCCCGCCCCCTCCGAGGAGGGCTGCTACAATACCGTGCGGGTGGTGAGGCCTATAAAAGGTGCGTGGGAATGTAAAATAAATTTGCTATGGAAGCATCATCCTCTTGCCAAGGTGAGAGACCAGAGCAAGAGAGATTCATTTGTTCCCTTTTCTTTCAATGTAGGGAATAGAATACAGACCCTTCCCGTTCCCACAAGATTCTTCTCAGGGTTCCATAAGAAAATACATGCACAAGGAGGTCACTTCATTCGAGGAAATACTGGGATTCCGCGACCTGCCTGGGCAATGCCCTGCAAGCCTCTCAGTTTGTGATTGCGGGCAAGCTCCTTAGGGTCTCTAAGCCTCGATGTTTTCATCTGTGAAATAAGAGTTATCACGGCTTTCTCTGCAGCGGTCCGTGAGGATTCAATGACAGAGTTTGCATCACTGTCTGGAATGGAAGGGACGCCCAGTTGTTCTAATGTTCTATCTCATCATTATCATTGGGGTTGCGTTTGGGACTCCACGTTCTGCAAGAAAACGTGCGTCTCCGCAACCATTTTACTTTTTTGCATTTTTGTTCCTTCTCTATCGACTCGGCAGGACACTCAGAAATATCATATTGATCACTAATATTCTTCGGGATGCATATTATAAAATATTCACAGCCGTTTTTATGGATTTGAAATGGACCCCAAGAGGTGCTCTGGTACTTTGTTGTGTAATATGGTGGCATATTTTCCCCACTGTATTTCACTATCTACCATGTTGGCAAGTGGTATGGAATCAAGAAAAAACAAATCTGGGGCCAAAGCATAGCCTGGACTCTGTCACTCATCTCAGGGAGCCTGAGGCTGCATCTACCATGTGCCAACAGAAACCATCGCTTCAGAAGGGAAATAAGACTAGCTGCTCATTTGCCAACAAGTGTCAAACAATTAACCCGAGTCAATGAACAATGGCTTTCATTTCTTTATCATCTTCTCTTTGTCTGTTCCTGGATTGTTTATGGTGATGGCAAGCTCTATTGAGTCATAAATAGGTGATTTGACTGGGAATTTGATTTTCATTATCTGTGTTTTTAACTGGGTGGCTTAGGAGAGTCCAATAATTTCACTTGTATGTGTATATTAACAATTTAACACGGAGCCATAGTCTAATCATTTCCAACATGTATTCGGCTATGTTGTAGTAAATCAGGAAAATGAAGCATGCTTCATAAATTCCATCACTATTAAAATAAAGGTCATGTTCCAAGGAAGGGCCCATGAACTGAAAATTAATGCCTGGCTTTAAATGTTTAGGGATTAAAATTTTAAATTGCACAGCTCAAGTCTGTTAATATTGAAACGCATATTTTGAAACACTGGCAGACTCAATAAAGAGGATTCAAATGAAAGAGGGAAAGTTTTAAAGATTTCTCCAACTGATTGTGAATATAAATCACTTGAGAAGCTCTTTAAGGAAGCAGATTCCTGGTCCCTCTCCCCCATGTGAAAGATTTCTGGTCAGCGATCTGAATGGGGGCATTGGTAACAGCTCCCAGGGGTCTCTGAGGATCACAGTTGTACATTACATTTCTATATAGCATCTGACTTGTTTCGTGACCTCTCCCCTCGCTACCAGCAACACCTTGGGACCTCAGATGTTCCCTGCCTGGGAATCGTGTAACAAAGCCTTCCCTTAGTCAAAGGGATTAGAAGGTTTTCATATCTATTTCCCTATTACTACATATCAAATCACCTGTGTGTTTCATGTCCAATACAGACCATCCAGACTGTGTAAAGAGGAACTTCGTCCAAACAGGCTATTGCAAGAGGGCAGGAGAGAAACACAATGAGAGGGTTTCTTGAGTTATGTACTTTAGTTACTGTTTCCCAGGGTGACCAGGCCCAGGTAAAGTTTACCATCCGTTTGCCAATCTTTTGAACTTGTAACCCGCTTAACAATTGCTGAGCGCCTGCTACATTCCTGATGCTGCCTTTGATTCAAGAGATAGACATGTCCCTGCCATCAGGAATAGTATAGTCCAGTAAGAAAAACAGGAAAGTGAACAAAGTTGCAAAAAAAAAATAAAAAGCAATAAATTGTATAATTCAAGAGTGTGCAGGATGTTCTGAGGGGCAGGAAGAAAGGGAAGTCATTTTCCTTCCTTTCCTTGATCTAGGTGCAAAGAAGAAATAGCCATTTGTTGAAATTTCTGGTAACTCATCCCTCAGTCCTCACTCCTCCCCCAATGCTGCTGTGACTGATTGAAGAGATTGAGAGGAAACGCTGGGGGAAGTTCCATCACTTGGAGAAATCATCTTCTGTTTGCTGTGGCCTTGTGATGTTTTGCTTAATGAGGCCCAGAACCTTTTCAGGGAGGTCTGTTGCCCTTTCTGCGGTACAATACTGTACCTAAGACCCAGCACGGCACCCCAGCAAGTCCATCCTACTTCTCTGGCACTGGCCACCAGCCTACCTTGAGCTCTGCCCTTTGAGTAGACCCCCATGGGGTCTGCTTGGTGGTCTCAGAACCCTCACACCCGGCCCAGCACTGCCTTCTGCTCGCCACCACATTGGGCCTGGGATGCTGTCTTCCGGCTGCCTGACAGCACCCTCCCATCTGTCTCACCATTTATTTACTGAGTGAAGAGCGCGGTTGTCTAAACTCTCTTGTGCCAACAGGAAGGCCCTGGAGAGTACTATGTGGCAGAGAAAGGAGGCGTAGCCTGGGGACCTGGAAGCTTGAGACCCATGGCCACTTCTCGTTTCCTGCATGGTCTCGTACAAGAATACCAGCCAGTTAGCACCTTCGTGAAGGAGAGAACAACACCTGGCATGACATGGTAGATTCGGGACTCACAAGTTCTTCTACAGATAAATCCTTCTGTCTCACCGACAGTAGGGTTTTTGGACAGTCAGCCATCTTAGCCTGCTATCAGCTGCTTCCATTATTGTTGTAGCACTTTTAGTCAAAACACTTCCAAAAATCGTTGAGACAGGGTTTCAGAACAAACAAACAAAAAGCATGGACTTCAGAATAAGACAGCTGATGTAGCCTAAGTTTTTTCATCTATAGATAGGATGACTCTCTACCTTGCAGGATGTCACAGATCCAGCAGAAATCCATTTAAAGCATCTGGTGTATTTATTGGGACTTCTGATGGCAATCAACAGAAACAGAGTTCAAACGAGCTTACGCAAAAGGGCATTTGTTGGAAGGATGCCTAAGTGTCTCCCAGAGGAGCCAAGGAACTAAACTTCCAAACAGCAGCAGCCAGAGCCGCTGGAGACCAGAAGGCTGGGAGCAGTCTGGTCCTTCTTCTTCGCTGTCGCCATACCATGTTTTGGGTATGTTGGCTCCCTATGCTCGCTCCACACTCTGACTTCCATGTTGCACAGCATATGTGGTCACAGGCAGCTGACAGGCTCACACCAGCAAAGGGTCATCACACCAATGGCAACATCATCTGTCTTTCAGCCCCAATGGAAAACATTCTGGGGACGACGTCTTGTGGACTCATCTTGAATCCGATGCCATCATGCTGGACAGGCTCGTAGGACAAGGCAGCTCTCTTCTGAAATACGTTTGAATGAGAGTTCACAGGAGTAGACGCAATTCAAGAAAGACCAGTCAGTAAGTGTTCACCAGCTCTGGGACTCGTTGCCGACACTCAGCAATGGCAGCGTCATGTTCTTATTAAATTATCAAGGCCCTGATTAATGGTCCTTGTTCTCATGTCAGTACATTTATCATAACTAAGTCGATTAAATAGCAACAGATATATTTATTAAGAAAAAGGTATCAATAGTCTATCTTAAAACCACCATCCCGCTACAATCCTAACCGATTAGAAAAGAGACACCACTGTCAAGCAGAGTTCAAGGTCTCGGGCTTATTCATGGTGGAACAAGCCTCAAATTATTCCCACACGTATAGTTTCTGATAAACGCTGTCAGAGGTCAATCCTTTAATGTGAAGGCAAAGAGGTCTCTTGACTCCCAGCTCGGAAGCCCCGAGGGGCATTGCACAGATCATACATATTCCCGATGCCAGGACAACACTGAGCAGCTGCAGACACTTCGGACGTCCTGACAACAGCCTCATCAGGGCAACAAAGGGAGGAATACAAATATGAGGCGGCTGGCAGGGCCTTTCCACACTGTCTCTCCTCTCCATTGACATGCATCCCACACAGCCTTGGGGAGCAGAGAGAGGCCAAGAGTCTTTCACAGTCCAGCCCTGCAGGGCAGGCAGGCTGCTAGACAGCCCATCCTCTAGCCTCTGGTGTAGAAACACAAGGAGAGGAAGCTTGACCTGTGGTGGTGCAGTGGATTAAGTGTCGGCCTGGAACTCTGAGGTTGCTGGTTCGCAACCCCAGGCCGGCCTGGTCAAGGCACATGTCAGAAACATGCAGGTTGGTGCTTTCTAGTCCTCACCCCACTCTCTCCTCTCTCTAAAATCAATACTGTAAATAATATTAAAAAGAAATACAAGGAGAGAAAAAGAAATATTTCCCCCAAAACATGTCTTTGACATTTACGTTGATCCGAAAAAGTTGAAGAAGTCCTGAACCCATTTCCCTGTCAATTTCTTTTCAACACGTTCTGGAAGTTTCCATCAGTGTCTCTTCTGTTCCCTCCAGAGCAAGCGACCCCTCACTGCATCATATGGTAAATACAGAAACAGCCTTGGCTACCTGGTTTCTTCCCCCTGAAGTGACTGGGGTCACTGTGTAGCGCAGGCCATGCCAAGGGTGCCAACGGCATAGTCCAGTGTGCACCGGAGATCACCCAGTAAGGCGCAGGCCCCCTCTCCTCACTTACTACGTCGCCGCAGAAGCACTACTGCTTTTTGCTCCCGAGGCTTGTACCAGCTCTCTCCCACTGAAGACTGAGACGGCACCGGGACCGTGTTTCAGAAGAAGATCTGACTGCATCTTGCGAGCAGCTGTAAGCGGTCCCATGACTGTCGCTTACTTTGGGGTTTTTGACATGGTCAACTTTGCCTCCCTGGTGGTGATTAGATTCTGCTCTCAAAATCTGCCATTCCAACCTAAGTCCGAAGCTAAAGCCAAGATTCTACAGAGATAACCCTAAAGGCATGTCTTAGTCCATTCGGGCTGCTGTCACCCAGGACGCTGGCCTGGGTAGGTTATAAACAGAAAACTCTCACAGGGGAGGGTCTGGTAAGGGCGCACTTCCTGGTTCATAGAGGCTGGCTTTGCTTTGTGTCCTCACAGGGTGGTAGGAGGGTGGGGCCTCTTTTATAAAAGCACTACTTCTACCCATGGGGGCTCTGTCCTTATGACCCAGTCACCTCCCTAAATCCCACCTCTGAATACTATCACCTGGGGGGGGTAAGGATTTTAACATATGAATTTTGGAGACACAAGCATTTAGTCATTAACAATTCATTTCTTTGAATTCTGCATATATATTATGTGTGTATCTATATGTATATATACATTTATCTCACGTTGTATGGCAATTGTATATATCTGAAGAATGTTTTCAATGCTTAGAAAATTTACATTTTTCAAATGAATTTAGAAATGTTATGCTTTTGGGAGTCATAAGGTATGAAGTTTATTCTGTAAAACAGCAGCATAAGTAAATATAAGAAATAGCAAAAGCTTCAGGACTAGTTCTCTAAGGGCAATGGGGAAATATAGTGCATTTTTTTCTCAGCATTAAGTGAAATACTTTCTATGAAGAGTGTGTTTTTGACTTGAAAACTCAATCAAACATGGTGCAGAGTTGGTTCAAAACATGAATTACTTTTAATGATTTTCCCAGTGTTGTTAAGCAGAACTTCCTCAGCTCGGTGCTAAGAACTTGAAAAATAAAAGAGATAAAATCTAAGGATTCCACATGACTGCTTTCCGATGTACCACCAAGAGACGGCCGCAGCAACATTCTAGAGCAGTGGATCTTAACCTGGGTTCTATCGAACCCTAGGGGTTTGGTGAGTCAGTCTCAGGGGCTCAGAGAAGCCTCTGCTGTGGAGGCCAGAATAAAGTAATACCGTAATTTGTTGTGAGTTCATGCACTTTGTTGGTTTTGTTCTTTGAGCAAGGTGATGATCATGCATGGCTCATTTTGTGCACCAGTAAGAAAACATATACCTATGTCTTGAAAAAATCATATTTTATTCATCACTAAAGAAGGGTTCGGTGAATGCGCATATGAAACTGGTGGGTTCGGTACCTCAAAAAAGGTTAAGAACCACTGTTCTAGAGAGACTGTAATCTATTCTTCTGGATTCTATAGAATCGGTGTTTCCTCCCGCCTTTGTCTGTGCTTCTTATTCTTGTGATTTCGTAAGTACACAGCCGGTTTTATCTTCTACTGCTGGATGCACCTACCTTTAAAACAAGTCCTTCCTATAATGAAAAGCAACAAATGAACAAACAAGAAAAACAAAAACCCATGGACTCCACAACAGTGTGGGGGTTACCAGAGGGCGGGGGAGTGAGGGAATAATAAGGACAGAGAGTCAAATCTATAGTGATGAAAGGCGATTCGACTTTGGGCGGTGGGCACACAATGCAATATATAGATCATCTATCAGAATTTTACACTTGTGGCCTATATAATCTTATTAATCAATGTCACCCCAATAAATATGATAAAATATAATAAAGTGACTCCCTTTTCTAAAAGACAAAATAAAAACCAGAGCTTTAGTTTTTGTTTGTCTGATATCCAAGACCAGATGAAATGATCTTAGGACCTGACCTAATCATCATTGGTAACATACGTGGAGTTCGGGAGTTAAAAAATAATTTTAACTTTATTAAGTTTATTTTAGATTACCAATTAACCAATGATTTTAGTCATTAGTTAATAAATTTAATATTCAATATATTAATATTGATCTTACTTTTATATTACCTATCTATAATCTGCACCTACACTTATAACCTATCAACAAACATTTTGATGTATAACATCAGTCCTTTTAAATTATTTCTTGATTTTGTAATTTGAATTCCTTTTCAAGAACACCTCCCTAGAAATAAATCCAAGCATTTTAGTCAGGGCATCTTTGACAATGGGAACAAGAACACGTCACAGGGAAAGGACAGTGTCCTCAGTGAATGCTGTTGAGAAAACTGGGTTTTCACACGCAGAAGAATGAAGTATGTCCTTATCTTACTGCATATTCAAAAATTTACTCAAAATGTATTAAAGATCTACCGTAACGGTAGGACCCAAAAACAAAAGCTATTAAAACATAGAGGGGAACACTATTGACGTAAATCTGGGCAATGAAGTTTTGGATGTAACCCCTAAAAGCACAGGCAACGAAAGCAAAATAGACAAATGGAATTTCGTCAAATTAAGTTGCTTCTGCACAGCGAAGGAAAAACTCAGCAGAGCACAGAAACAACCTATGCAATGAGAGAAAACATTCGCAAACCATTTATCTAATAATTGATTAATATCCAGAATATCTGAGGAAGTCAAATTGATAATGTGAAAACAAATAGACATTTTTCAAAAGAAGATGTACACGTGACCAACAGGTGCACGAAAAGTTGCTCAACATTACTAATCGTCAAGGAATTGCCAATCAAAGCCACGGTGAGATTTTATATTGTGACTGTTAGCACGTAAGGAAATCCTGTCGTTTGAGACAGCATAGATGAAAATGGACGGACCTTATGCTAAGTGGAATTAGCCAGAGAGAGAGAGAGAGAGAGAGAGAGACTCTCTTTTTCTCCAAGGTGGGACAGTTTGGGTCATCCGACAGGAACAGTGAACCCCACAGGAAGAGCAAACAAGGTCAATTTCTGGGAGGTTCATGGGGTGAGACGTGGTGGGGACTTAGTTTCTCCTTCTCTCTCACTGGTACGGAAAGGAAACCTTGCTGTGCATGGCATGACACCCTGATGAGAATCAGCACAGCTCTGTCCAGAGGAGGCAACTTGAAACAGCGATGGATTTATCATCTCGAAATGCAGGCTCTCTCATCTAGCACACTTATTGTAATGGCCTGCTGGGAACCCAAGGACTCAGACCCTCTCTAAGGCCAATAGTGCCTTCACTCTCCAGGCAACACGGTGATGGACGCCTGACTAGCTGGCGCTTATCGGCTGGTGCACGAGGGTGCATCTGTTTTCTTCCCGACAAACTTAGTCCAGGCAGTGGGCACCTAGACAAGCCCCGGAAAATCGTATATATTCATTCCATTAATCTAAAATACATCCGCTCAACAAAAATATTAAGAGGATAAATAAGAAGCCTCAGATTTGGAGAATAATATTTACAAAGCATGCAGCTTACCTATAAAGAAAGAGTTTTCAGGATTTATAAGGAACTCCAAAATTCAATATTAAAAAGTCAGAAAACCTTATTAAAAATAACAAAATATTTTAACAGCCCCTCCACTGTGTGAATGTGTGTGTATATATGTGTGTCTGTGTATATATATACATATATATATATATATATACACACACACACACACACACACACACACATATATATGTATGTATGTATGTATGTATGAATGGTTAAAAAGCACATGGAAACTGCTTAACATCTTCATTTACAAGTGAAATTTAAATGAAAGCCACTATAAGATCCCACTATATATGTACCAAAATGTCTAAATTTTAAAAGATAGATAACCCCTAACTTTGGCTAACCTGAAGAGGAACATCCTACGTTATTAGCTGGAATGTGATGCTTTGTAACCCCCTTAGGGAAAGTTCTAGCGGCTTTTCATAAACAGAACACACAGCTACTCTATGTCCTGCGCATTCCTGCGCATTCCCGTCCTAGGCGGTTACCTGAGGGAAAGGAGAATGAATCTTCTTCGCAAACACGCAGGCAAAAGCAGTCCCGAGTCATTCGCAGCAGCTCAGTCATCACAAAGCAAAGCTGGAGTTAGGACAATGGATAAACAAAGTACTTTACTTCTGCCAAATAATGCCACTCGGCAATGGAAAAAAAATACTAGTGATTGAAACCAGAACAAGGCGTGACCTCAACTTTGAGGAGTGAAAGAAGTCTACAAACAAAGCGCAGGCTTTGTGGTTCCTTCGACATGAAGTTCTAGCAGAGGCGAAGCGGGGATCACTGGACAGGTCAGAAGTGCAGCTGCCTCAGGCAGGGAAGGGGGAGGAGGGGTTGGGGTTGAACAGGTGCGAGGGCTTGTCAGAACTCTGTGGAAATACAGTACCATCTGTCTATCTTATTGAACATAAATCGTATACTAAAGACCAAACTGCACTACGCAAATATTGACCACCAGTTAATAACACACATTCTTAAGTACCCGGGGGAAGGGCACAAATGTCTACAATTCACTTTAAAACGCTTTAAAAACAAGATGGATGGATGCATAGGGAGGGAGGTGAGTAGATCATAGACACCTGGTAAGGGATTATAGTAAAATTCTAGTGACAACATCAAGATGATAGTCCCAGTGAGTCTGAACTCTGTCATCTTCACACAATGTCAGGGTGGTTAACTCTTTTGTAGACTAGCATGAGATTTCTGGCGGAAAAACGCCGGTCCGCAGCCTGGAGGTTGAAACACCCTGCTCCAGCCGACGCTGTTATCTAAAAATAATTCTTTTATTTTTCTGCGGTAGCAGTTCTTACCCTTGTGGGTCCCACTGCCACTTTAAACTGAACTGCCCGGTTCTGGGTTCCAAGCTCTCGGGTCGCTCAGCCCCCTGCCCGCCGCCTGCTTCTCAGCCCGTGGCCCTGCACTCCGTGTCCTTCTCCTGGAAGTTTTCAGTCTTGTTTCACAGTTACTATGGTCCTGCTCTTCGTTCAGAAAACAAAGCAGGTATCACATTTTTCTTTTGTTTCCCTCGTGGAGTCTCTTCAAAATTGTATTTCTCCTGCATCGTGAGTACAGTGACACCTTCCTTTTTTTCATTCAGTATGTTTTAAGACCACGGACTGAATGTTTTAAAGGAATTACAGGAATTTAAAATTTTTATTGATTGATCGTAGTGAAAGGAGGGGAGAGAAAGAGAGAGCAGGCAAGAGACAGGAACATTGATCTATTTCTGTATATGTGCCCTGTCCCGGGATCGAACCCACAACCTCTGCGCTTTGGGACAATGCTCTAACCAACCAAGCTATCCAACCAGGATGGAATTATACAAATTTTGATGAGTTATATCCAGAGCCAGTAACTGCCAATAACCAAACAGTGCAGAGGCAGCCCAGGGATCAATGTAATTCCCACTTCACGCACAGAAACCTCCTCTCTGACACTGACCACGTCTGCTCACAACGCTTCCACCTGTGCTTTCTCCCCTCCCATGGCCGCCACCCACCCGGCCCCTGGAGAAGCCTATCTGAATTATAGACACCCCACTACCACCACCACCACAGAACCAAGGGACGACATTGCCCTATTCTTAAGAACATTCCTCCAGCGCACCAGAGTTTCTAACTGCACCTTGAGGACTGCAGCCAGAGCTCATGTACTATCGCTTACTTTGGGCTTTTAACAAACAAACAAACACATGTACATGAAATGTATCTGCTAACTATATCAAAGAGCAGAGAGTATAGGAGATAAATTAACAACTGCGGCCTCAGCACAGCACAGATTACGGACAAATGCATAAAATGGAAGCGGCAGAGGTTAAATCACACACCGCTAAACATAGCAGTCTTCTGATTCTCTATGTTAAAATTATTGAATTCTCCCATTTAATACCTGGTTTGATTTTAGTGTATCAGTCTGTACAATGGACATGGTAACTCCCAGAAAACAACTGAAATAAAAATAGTAGAGTTAGCAATGGAAGTACTCCCTCAAGGAATTGTTATTGGTGAGAAAAAAAATATTAAGAGTAGTTAGAGTAGTTCACACAATAAAATGAAGAACTATGTTTTAATTAATCTGAGTGCTGAGTAAAGTTCAATGGCAATCAGTTTTGTAGTTAAATGTAAAGAATGAATTAGTAATACTGCAGTATTCCATATAAAAATAATGTTTCAGAGGGGGAAAACTGTGAAAATATCACATTCTCCTCTCATGAAACACTAGACTGAAGGTGTATCAACCCAGCCTCTGATGGACCTTTCTGTCTAGAAGCCCACGGTCAAGTCGTCTGACCTGGTCTGAGGACACTGACATCTTAGCTAGATTTCATCTCCCCACATGGCCTCAATCTGGGAAGAATCCGGTCCTTGCTCGGGACCTCATCCTCACATGGGTACTTAGGAGAGGAACGAGCATTTTGTAAATCCCAAGATAGTCCATGACCCAGAGAATCTGTGCTTTAAGTATCATCAATACCCCGGAAGTCAGGGATCTCTCATTAGAAAAAAGACAAGGCTATAATTCTGTCGTCAGTAGCAGCCTTTGACGTGAACAGAGAAGGAAGCTGCCTTCAGGATTATGATGCCAGGGGAAGCAGAGAGAACTTTCCACCTGAATCTCCTTCCCCTGGTCAGGTGCCATCATGCTGTCTGTGTTTCCACCAGGCTGGGCTCAGCACCTCGCACGCATCCTGCGGTTGTATCGGAAACAATCACAAGCCAAGGACACAGCTTTCTGTGTGCCTAGACCTTTGATCTATTAATCACATATCCGTCGAAGACAGGGCCAATATGGGAAGATGGGATCACCGAAGGGGAGAGGGATGAGGGCAGAGGATGAAGACAAGGGAAGAAGACCAAGTCTTAGGCGAGAGTTGATGTTAGTGACGACCCTGTAAGCACAACTATGAGAATCAGTCTTGGTGGCTTGGAAAAGGACTCTGGATGGAAGACAGAGAATCTCAGTTCTAGTCTCAGCTCCTTGACCAACCAACAGAATCACCTTGTACCAGGTCACCTCTCCTCTCTGGATCTGCTTCTTCACAGATGTCTGTTGTATATTCCTGCATGAGACTCATGGTAACCACCTCTGAAGACCCTCCCTAAAGCCTGGTAAGACCTTCCAGATGTAGCTGGTCAGGATACGATACTCAGTCCCCTGGGATTCTTCCATGACAGAGATATGCATGAGAAGGAAGAGCTAAAGGAGGAATTCCAAACTACCAAAACAGCTTAGATCGGTGAGAACATATACTCTGGCCACCATACCCCACTGTAGTCCATTCTGGAAACCAGAAATAAAAGATGCAATCCCAGCCCACTGCTGGGTTTGCAGCTGACATGTATTTATCAAGGACTAGCCCATGGCAGAAGCAATGCTAATTATTGTATCTCCCGCAATCCTCATGACTGCCTTAGGATGTTGATAATAACTCCCAACGTAATAAACGGTATAAAGAAAATTTTACTAGTGGTTCCCAAATTTTGGTGCGAATAAAAACCACTTGGAGAACCCGTCACAAAAGTGCCTGAGTGGCGGGCTCCCAAGGATACTGATTCAGCAAGGCTTCAACAGAGCTTCGGAATTTTGCATTTTTAGCAAAGTCTCCAGGTAATCGAAAGCTGGTAGACGATGGACCACTAATACAGACACACTTCCTTACATTGTTACATACGTGATGCCAAGGGACAGAGAGATCCTAAAGGCCAGTATTAAAAAAAAAAAATGAATGCAAGCATCACCTGATGATTGTTAAAAACATAAGGTCCCAGACTCATCCCTTAGAGGGCCCTGATGCAATAATCTGAGGACAAAGCTCAAGAATCCGAGTTTTTGTTTGTTTGTTCCTTTACAAGCAATTGTTGTGCCAAGTGATTCTTATGGCCAAACGTGTAGTTAGAGTGAATTGTCTGTGGTTACCTAGTAACATCCTCTTATAATAAAGAACAAAAGCCCAGTTCCTGGCCTTCCAGACCAAGACTCCGTCCAATGCATTGTCACTGGAAGAAACATCCAAGCCGGGAGCATAGGTTCTGTCCTGCGCGGATTCGGGAAAGGGTCAGGGGTAGGTCCTGCAGCTGCTTCAGGTACCCTGGGCCCATTCTCAGGGTCATCTCAGGACAACAGTTTAAACCTCATGCCGAAGCCCTTCCTGCGTGGGAATTCCAGAGCAGAACGGCTGCATGTGCGGCCTGAGGAGGGGTGGAAAAACATCCACCGAACCTGTTGCCCCCGTCACCCAAACTGCTTGGCCAGCTGCAGGAAGCCAGCAAATCCCCAGGCACACTAATCCCAGCAGGCAGAAGGTTCCGGCCCATTGACCACGCTCGCTCACTTCCTCCAGGAGGCTCAGCTGCATCTACCTGGGCTGAGCACCTCGTCCGGAGGCATCAGGACAGAGCTGGGGGCCGACCGAGGTGGGTATATGGCACGCAGCCTTGCTGACTCATTTTCCAAGCCTTGTGCAGGTCCTGGCTGGGAGCTCGCTGGGAGAAGAGCAGTTCGAGTCTCTGCTGGATGGAGCTCGTGCCTGGCAGGAGGTCCTCGTATAGATAAAGGTTCCAGATGTCAGAGAGTGTTCCGTGGGGCTCAGGTGCAGAGACCACACCCTCTCACCTTCTCAGCCTGGGGTTTTCTGTCTATATAGCCAGGAGGAAACCACTATATATATATATATATATGTATGTATATGTATATATATGTATATATATGTATATATGTATATGTATATTACTATTATATATTATATATATATATAATATATATAATACATATGTATATAGTTAAGCCCCTTCCTATTCACAGGGTTGGTGGGCTATGGAACATCACAGAACAATAGAGATATGTGATTCCGTATTCTAGAATGAGGAAAACCCTTTAGATATTCTAGGTGTCGCGATCACACTACTATTTTTGAGAAGTCATTTCCCTCATTGTGATTTTCTTTTGCCTAACGCACAGGAAGCCACACAGGACTAACGAAGGAAAGGACTGGGTTTTGATTGATTTATATGTTTTTATCGGAAGGGCAAAGAAGATTGAAAGCAAAGGCTATGCTGAGAGCTTTGTACATTTTTCACATTCAATGCTCGGAAACAAACAAACAAACCCCACAAGTTAGAGACAGTAATCTCCATTTTACAAGTGAGAAACAGAGATGCAGGGATTAAATACCTTATCTACAATCACAAGGCTTACTAGAAGATCCAAGATTCGAGCTGTGCCTGGAACATAGTAAGTGTTTCAGAAATATGTAGAGAATAAATATATATTCTGTACTATATATAATGTAAAGACACATATTATAAAGTAAAGAATGAATATCCCCAACACCAGAATTTGTGCCCTACTCTGGGGCACGTTTGCACACTGTAGTCCGATTAGCCATTCATGCCCGTTTATTCAGTCAGCATACTCTCCTCTGACAATTGTTATGTGCACAGATCTGTTGGAAACCCGAAAGTAAACCAGGCAAAATTCTTGTCCATGAGCGGTTGATAGGTGACAGCGAGGAGTGGACAGGTACAGAAAGAATCATAGCACGAGCCTGTATGTGCTGAGCTACCAGGGCGTCCGGAGGGAGATGGAGGAGGGACCTTGGGCAGCCCCCTTTCAGCAGAGTCTGCAGGGATGTTCAGACCTTGGCTGTCCAGGAACGAACAGAAGAGCACATGGGCCACAGAAACACGGGCCCCGAGGAACATGTCCAGAGTACCAGGTGGTTTAAAAGAACAGGGGGTGCAGATTTGTTGAGGTTGAGAAGATAAACCCACACGTTTTTGCTGGAGCTTCTCCACAGCACCCTTCTGAACCCCCACCTTAGAAAGCCCCTCCGGGCGCATAATCCAAGTGTCCCCTGCTGCCTGGGGTTCCGGAGAAGGGCACAATGAGCCTGCAGAGTCTCACTCTTCCACGGCACCCATCGATGCTCAGATGCTGTTTTGTGATCTCGAGACATTCAGAGAAACCCGGGTGTCCTCTACCAAGTGGCGCTCACAAGATGTCTGTTGTGTATTCCTGCATGCCAGTCACCAGTGGGCACTGAAACACTTAGAAAGTTCCACTATAAAGATGAAGGAGTAAGCCTGACCAGGCGGTGGCACAGTGGATGGAGCGTTGGCCTGGGATGTGGAGGACCCAGGTTCGAGACCCCGAAGTTGCCAACTTGAACACGGCTCATCCAGCTTGAGCACAGGCTCACCAGCTTGAGTACAGCATGGGGTCACTGACTTGAGCGTAGGATCTGGGACAATAAACATGACCCTATGGTCGCTGGCTTGAGCCCAAAGGTCACTGGCTTGAAGCCCAAAGCACACTGGCTTGAGCCCAAGGTCACTGGTTTCAACAAGGGGTCACTGGCTCAGATGTTGCCCCCAGTCAAGACACATGTGATAAAGCAATCAATGAGCAACTAAGATGTCGCAGCACAGAATTGATGCTTCTCATCTCTCTCCCTTCCTGCCTGTCTGTCCCTCTTTCTGTCTCTTTTGCTATAAAAAAAGAAAAGATGAAAGAATAGAGTTTGTGTGCTGTTACCAATTTTACATGGTCTGTCACCCCCATTTTATAATGAGAGGTGTGTAGGTAAGGCAAATATGCAATAACAGCAGTCATGTACTTGGAGGGACCGGAATTAAAATTCAGCTCCGGAAAAATATTCATTTCCTGCCTCAGATCTGTGCAAACACGAGCTTCGAGACTATCACATTACCCATGCATACCATTAGCATAACTCTGCCTAATGAATTAATTCCTTCTGTGAAGCTAAAGGTAAAAATGTTTTCCTTTCCCCTTAATCCTCTGTAATGGATGCAGATTTGCTAATTGAAGTTATTTTTTCCTACATTATGATGCATCGATTAGGTGGATTCTCGTCTTCTGCATAGATGGCTGGATAGAGAATACATTCAATTGCAGTCTGTGCAAATATGGGCCTTCCACTTCAGAAGCAGAGAGAACAAAACTTTTGTTTTGTTTTTAGTTAGTTCTCAGGAAATTTATGGTCACATTAGGATGACCGGTTACTCAGATATTTGACCCAAAGAAATCATTTCTTTTCCTCTAGAACCTTATGGATCTAAGAATGTGGACAGATTTTACTTTGCTGCTAAAAGTGCAAAATAGTACAAGTATTTTAGAAAACAAGGTATTCTTGATGTTGGTATGCATCAAGAAACATTAAAGTGTTGAAACCTTTGACCCAGAAATTTTTATCTCTGGAATGTGTTTTAAGGAAGTAACCCTAAATATCAAAATAAATCTTGATGTATAGACCCAGTATCATGTTATTTACCATAATAAAAGGCTTACATGTTTAATAATAAAAGGATGGCTAAATAAATCATGTAGTACCTTCAGTGGCAGAGTGTACAGATAGTCTAAGATATTCACAAAACACTCTAAAATAAGAAATAAAATGGAAATTCTTATGGCCTGGAATGACGGCAGCTAATACGTATCGACCACTGTAAGTCTACTGCTGGCAGAGCAATGTTGACTTCTTACAAGACCCCAATGAGCTGAGCACTACGACTGTTATCTCACACATCAGACAACAGCCCTAAAGGCTCTAGAGTTTATCTGTCCATGGCCACGCTGTTAATTAGTTTTGAAAAGCAGATTTTGTGCCATGATGAGTCCCCAAGACCGCTCTTAGGTAAAAAAAATGTACTGGAAAAACTCAGAGCTCTGGAGAACTGTTATACGCAGAGTCACAGTTGATTCTAGCAAAAGAATAGACTTTTGGTGTCCCAGGTCTCCCTAGCTGGCCAGTCCTGTAGACATGGAAGCGCACTAAGCGGACCTCAGTTCCTCAGTCTCCAGTCCTTATGTTAAGTGTCGAACTGATACAGCTTGTCCCAGGGCCTCCACATAAATGACACTGTGAGTATGGACTAGCTGGAGTGGCCCAAGGTCCAGACAGAGAGAAACACTCACCAGGCAGGGTTTTCCAAAGGCCTCAGGGTGATCTCTCAGGAGCCTGGGAAAGCCCAGACCTTTCTCTGGAGTGTGCGGAGCTTGAACAGCCTGGAGGGTGTGTGGAGGTGAGACTGCGCACACAGTCAGGTAGGAGGGCACCACTGAGGGGTGGGGGAAGGGGTTTTCCATACGGGGATTTAGTTGTTGCTAAGAGTCAGTCCCCTGGAGGGCTGTGGGGCAGGTAAGGGCATAATGGATTTCAGGAGCTAAAAATGATGGGGAGGGGTGCTACTTCTGACAGCTTGCTGTGAAAGTACAACTATGTCTAAATAAAAAGTTAAATTAAGAAAAAGTGGTTTGTGTGGGCAAAATAACTTCAACCTTTAAGCCCCATTTTCCTCACCTGATAAAAGAATGCCTTTTAAAGCTCTTGATATCATAAATGTCCATAGTCAGTGTGACTTTGTGATTTATAGTTAGAAATACATATTTTGATCTTTGAACCTTCCTGGTAAAAAACTCTTAACACCCTTGGAGTATCCTGTGATACGAGTCATTAAGGTGGTTTATGTTGGTTAATAAGATGGCTTTTGGGAAGGCCTTAGGTAAGCCCAGGACGGGGGCTGGCTGTCGAAAGAGCCAACCCTTTGTTTAGAAGGTAGGACCTTTTCGTACCTTCCTCCCCGCAACCTGTGGGGATGAGGAGTCTGGAGGTTGAATTGATCAGTCATGACTGTGTAATGCTGGGTGGGACTGGTGAACACCTGGGGGTGCGGCAGTGAAAGCACCCCTGGAGGTGGAGGAGACCCCACGCCCGTTCTCCGTGCTCTGCACCACACATCTCTGCTGTCTGGCTACTCCTGAGATGCATCCTTTTATGATAACCCGGTGATCTAGTCAGTAAAATATTTCTCTGAGCTCTGTGAGCCGACCTGGCAAATTAATCAACCCCAGAGAGGAGGCTGTGGGAAGCTCTGCTTTGTAGTCCGTGGGTCAGAAGCCCAGGGAACAGCCTGGGCTCGGCGCGAGCATCTGAACCGTGGTGGGAGGGAGCACGTCTGGTAGCACTGGGCCCTTGGCCTGTGGGACCTGGCGTCGTCTCCACGCAGATATTATCAGAATGGGGTTGGAGTGTAGGACGCCCAGCTGGTGTCTGGGGGATTGTTGGTTGTTGGTATGGAAACTGCACGCGCGCGCGCGCGCGCACACACACACACACACACACTGAGATTGGGTCTCAGAACACCAAAATAGTCAGGTATTGTGTTTGTGTTTTTTGCAAGAACAGTCGTGTACTGTCGGAGACTGCGAAGGCATCTTTTACTAAAGCAGCACCTTCCGCCGAGTCCCTCACCCCTCAGGACCCTTCCGCGGTAACCGCCGTCTCTTGTGCGGAACGACTCGCCGCTTTCCCTACTGGAGACAGTCAGCCTGGAGTCCATCAGGGCTTTGTTTCCCTTGCTGTCTCTGTCTGTGGGCTGTGAATTAGCGCCGCAGTCCCCGCGGGCCTCTGGGAATGAATAGAAGGCTTGCAAAAGCAGTTTCCAGACCCCAAGGACCCGCAGGTCTGAGATCTGTCCCTCTGCTCCTGTGGCCCCTTTGCTTCCCAGTTACAACCTACCAGAAGGAGAGGGGTACTATATTTCAATTGATCCTTCCTGTTTGGGCTGACTTCCCACTTTCTTAGGACAGGGTATTGCCACAAAACCTTACACATTTTCACGGCCAAATTTAACAACTATATCTTCAGTGCCTACTCTAGGTAGGGTCCCAAAGGTCAGGAGAACGGGGAGGATTCAGTAGCATCCCCACCTTTCCAGAGCCCACAGTCCCGTAGGGAACGAGAGAGACCCTCAGAGGAAGGAGCACACTCTGATGTCATAAAGGCAACAAGTAATGCCTGCAGAGGCAGGACGGGATGTGGGAGGAGGGGGTCTCACCCGAGGGCCCGGGGAGTGACCCGAGAAAGCAACACATGAGCAGCAGCGTTGCAGGGTAGGAGGCTGCTTGGGTAGACGAAGGCGGGAGCGAGCAGGTAGAGGGTCGCCCTGGTGAAGAGTGGGCCCCTTTGATCACGCCTCCTGCACTCAGTGCCCGCTGTCTGGCTCCGGAGGTTGAACTGATCAGTCATGACTGTGTAATGACGTCTGCTGGGTAGGACTGGTGAACACCTGGGGGTGCGGCGGTGAAGGCGCCCCTGGAGGTGGAGGAGACCCCACGCCGGTTCTCAGTGCTCTGCGCCACGCATCTCTGCTGTCTGGCTCCGCACCGCGGCTGTGTGTGCTCTATCCCGCACCCAGATGTCCACTGACATAAGGGAGCCCAGGACCATCCCGCCCCGCAGAGATCATGCTGCCCAGTGGCCACACGTTAGGATATAATGGACACGAGGTGGTTCGGAACGCAGAGCCGCAGAGCAGAGCTGGCACAGAGACAGGACGGGCTTGGCCAACGCCTGGGCTGCTGCCCCCACCCCGAGCTCCATGAGGGTCAGACGCCAGGCTCTCAGAGCCCACCCCAGCGGAGGACCTCTGTCAGCCCAGGACGGTGAGTCAGGTCTTTGTTGTATAAAGTGGCCGCTGCCAAAGACAGGGAAACCTGGGGACAAAGAGGACAACACTTTGGTCTTCATTCATCTCAACAAATGTTTTAAACAACCCATCCTTGCATATAATGTATAAAAAATGCGACGCTAGGGAGGCTGTGTCCCGTGTCCTTCAGGAACATGCGTGTCAGCGGAGGAGAAATTTACAGACCCAGCTCGATTCCGGCGGTTCCGTAGAAACAGAAATAAAATACTGCCCCTTTCCCCTTTGAGAGAAGCGGCTGGTCCTACTGCGGCAGAATGAATGGTATATACCCCAAAGCCGGAGGGGAGTTAACATTTGGTAAATTCCTGGTCCAGGTGACGTTTCATCCAGTAGACCAGTGGTTCTCAACCTTTTTTGAGGTACCGAACCCACCAGTTTCATATGCGCACTCACCGAACCCTTCTTTAGTGATAAATAAAATATGATTTTTTTTCTAAATTCAAGACATAGGTATATGTTTTTTTACTGGTGCACAAAATGAGCCGTGCATGAACATCACCTTGCTCAAAGAACAAAACCAACAAAGTGCATGAACTCACAACAAATTACGGTATTAATTTATTCTGGCCTCCACGGCAGAGGCTTCTCTGAACCCCTGAGACCGACTCATCGAACCCCTAGGTTTCGATAGAACCCAGGTTAAGAACCACTGCAGTAGACAAAAGGCAAACCTACTGGAAAGAAAAAAGGGTTAGAGGATTCAATGATGACCAGATTGATTGCAACAATAGCTTGATTCAACATAAAGAACACGGGACCCTCCTCAGTCACCAGAGGGAGACGCGGTCCCCGTGCAGAGATGGACAAGAGCAGTTTAGCACGCACCTTCTGATGACAAGGGCCTCTGAAATACGCTACAACTTTTCTCTGGTTCTGCAGCAGAGATCTGGGATTCTCGCTGAGGGAGAAAAGATTGTCCTTGTCTCCCTACAGCAAAATGGTATTTTTGGAAAGAGGGAAGATTTCCAAGGGGCTAATTAAAAAGAGTTATCGAGCACAGGGCAAGAATCCAAACGCTGAGCAGCCAGAATTCCCCCTGCGATGTCTTCATCAACAGAGACGGAGGCGAGCTCCTCAGAAGACTGGACCCTCCGGGGCTTCAGGGAACAGACCGGGGAGGCCTCGAGAGCTGGCCCCTTCCACGGAAAAGGCCACCGGAATATAAAAAACAAGGTGACCACACGATTTAGTATTTTCTCCCAAACCAAGCTAAATTCTATCAGCACAGAACCTCGGTTTAGATTACATCAGAATAACAAGATAATGTCCTAAATGCAAGAGATATGTGAAGGCTCCATCTGAATCAATTCTTATGTCTTTTGTGGGAATCTAATACAAAGGGCTCTGAGTTCCTCTTCTCATGACATTTTCCCTCAACCAGAGAGAGTACAGGTGCATGTGTTTGGGATTCACTGAACCTGGTTCTGGACGAAGCTCGCTGACACAGAGGTGAGTGAGGAAAGCCTGACCCTCTGGGCAGGGGGTGTGGCCTTTCTGGAAGGGAAGGGGGGCCTGCAGGTAGCTGTGATGTGATGTGTGGGGTCAGACAGAGAGCAGAGTGTTAGGAGAAAGACCAGAAACCCACCTGGGCACAGTGGTGCGGGGAGCTTTGGGGAGGAGCCAGGGGCTCCGATGTAAAGCCAGTACTCACGGCCACTATCAGAGCCGCCTGGCCCATGCAGGTTCACATTAGATTTGGACAGTCGGTAATGAAACAACAGAGCCAAGAACTGGTGAGCCATCAGCTTTAATTCTAGCTTGCACCCGGCGGGCAAGCAAAAACACACACTGGGCTCCAAAACCCACACATTCAGTGCTCACAAAGCTACTGACTTATCCGAGTTTCCTAGAATCAAAGGTTTCCAGCTCACCAGACTTATTCACCTCTGTTTCCCATCTCCTCCTGCACAAACTCTGCACAAACTCGCTTCTCTCTCAGCACTCTGCCATCTTGGCTACTTCTCCTCCACATGGCCTTAATCTGCTCTCCCCTCTAATACTAACCTCAGGAACTCAGGAACCAAGAGAGAGAGAGAGATCAAGCTACTGCTCTCTCCCATTTTATACCATAGAATCAAAACCTTTAATCCAATTATACAAACAAGGAAGTCTCTGATACAAAGTCACCCATCTGAGGCATAATGGGATTCCTCCCTACATCACCACCCTACATCATCCAATCAGTCAAGGGTGTGGGGAAGAGCTTACTCTTAAACTAAGCCTTAGGCTATAATGACCCGGCCTGCTTACATTACAACTTTTCCCCCACAGCCATCACAAGCATAAGGGCAAATAGTATCACCTGGGTGACGGGCTTCCATGTGGGCAGCACCATCTTTAACAAAGTGAGCATAATATATTTTATCTGCCCAACAGCTGGTCTTATAGGAGGTGAAGCTGCACGTAAGTGTTAAGAGGGAGACACAGGTGAGGACAGGCAGAGAGAGGCCTAGCAGCCCCGAGAGAAACCTTCCAGCCTTAGGGGAGGGCAGTCACCAAAATCCCCCAGAGGGGGAACTTCGGGCAGCAGGCCAGGGTTCCAGGTGAGAGATGAGAGAGACGGGAGGAAGACTCCGTAGTCAAGGGGTTCTTCTGCACGTGCTAAGATAGGTGGGCCTTTTCCCATAAGCAACAGGGCCACACTGAAGTGTGTGACACACAGAATTTGAGTGCTCGGGACTGAAGGGACTGTGGCCCGTATCAGGGAGTGTAGGTAGGGCGGCAGAGCCCTGGGCCAAAGTGGGATCTGTCACCCAGAACTGACTCCTTGTCCTGGTCCCATACTTAGCAGCCGGGCTCTCTGTGTCCCCTCTCTAACTTCGGGTTTTCTCTTCCGTAACATAGAGGTCTTCATACCACCCATGTTGCTAGAGCGACTCGATCAGGAAGCACGTAGAATCTTCAGTAGGATACGGACTGTGGGGAAAGCTCTTACCATATGAACAGCATCTAGTAAGGACCACGTCAGCGTCTGCAGAAAGTGGTCCACCTTCCACAAGAGATGTGGGAAGAGCCGTGATTTTAGGGAGGGGGGATTTAATACTGTTCGAACGTTAATGTCCGTAGGTTCATTGCATGGTTGGAAAGATGCATGACTCATATATGAAAATTGTTCTCATTTACATTTGCCGCAAACATTCAGCAAAGTCCCAAAGGAAGGTCCCAGTCTATTTGTAAAACCTAAGTGCTGATGGAGTGTCCCACTCCTCGCCGAGGGGGACGCTCTCAGGGAGTCTGTCCCAGCCGAGAGCCCGAGCCCAGACTGTAACAGGGGGCCCAGAAGTTCAAGGAGGAGGGGTGGCCACACTGTGAGATGCCCCCGAAGCTGGCCAATAAGAAAGGTCGTATTTGACTTGGGAGAGTTTTCCCAAAGTAACTTTGATTCTAGAAAAGAATGAGTGGAGGTTGGGGTCACGCCTCCAGTCCCCCTACCCCAGTCCCCAGTCCCCAGCCCCGAGCAGGGGGCAGGAGAGGGTTTGGGGACTTGGCGCAGTCCTTGCTTGCCCTGTGACCTTGGATGCTTGGACCTCCGTCTCTGAGTCTCAGCTTTCTTACTTCGGAAACAGGGACAGTATATCATCCTCTTAATGCCAAGGACACTCTAAGCATTATGCAAAGAAAGGGAAAACAAGGGATGGAAAGAAGACAGAGGAAGTGAGATTGGATATGTTTGGCACCCTGGCATTTATTAGGTGCCGTAAAAATGTTGGTTTTCTTCCTTTTCCCTCCCTCTTGTGTGTGGAGGTGCTATGCAGAAGTAAGAAGTTGGAGAAACTGAACTAAACAAACAAGAGTAACAAGTTTCCCTCGGATGCCTGAGGGCACAGCTAACATTTCCCTCTCCTGGGCTCCTGCAGCAGATAGTCAATACCCCGATTACAATGCTCATCACATCGGGATAGCAATTGTTTTTAGTGCAACTGGGTTTTTTTTTCTTCTGAAAATGCTATCTTGAGTTGGCATTTCTAATCCCAACCATTAGAAAAATGTAGTTTTCAATTCCAATAAAAATCTACAGTATGTAATTGTAGGTTTAATGATCCCCATGGAAACAGTGTTATTTCAGACATTTTATTCTGAAAACCTGAGATAGCTCGGAGACATGAGGTCCTTGGCCCAACATCTTCTAGCTAGCTCATTCTTAAAGAGCTGGGACTTAACCTGTGTCCTCTGGGGGTAAGCAGTGCATTCCTGTCTCTGCCAGCATCCTGAGGAGTGTCACCTTGGGTCAGACAGACAGCAGCCCGGGGCTCTGGGCGCGCGGGAGGTGGGTGGGAGGCTGAGGGGGCCGAGTGAGCCCCGCAGGCTTGCACCCCTGCCTGTAGCATCTACATTCCCAAAGCAGGAAGAAGTACGCCCACTGCACAGAATTACCTTCACAGCCATTATATAAATAAGCAGCCCAAGAACTGCGATGTGCAGGGCGGGATATTTACTGAATTCCCTCCCTGGGATGGCGGGGGTGGGGGGTGGGGGGGTGGGATTGCAGGAGGCAATGTTTGCTGTCTGCAATATTTATTTCAAAGAGCAGAAATAAATAGGATAAAGGGTAACATTTGTAAGGGGTAGGTGGTAAGTAGACAGGTGTTGTGCATTGCACCCTTATCTCAATGTTTTAACTGTTTCAATTTTTGTTTGTTTGTTTTAAAGCCTTTTTGTTTGGAAAAATGGCCAGAAACAAATGACTACCAACCTGTGGAGAGGTGGGCAGGGGGTCCCCGCCTCCCAGGTAGTGGATCAGAGTTGACTAGCTGGCTGAGTCCTTGCGGGAAGAGGACAGGGTTTCTGGGAGAGTTTCCAAGGGACTGAGAGATGGGGCCCTCAGGAGAAGCTCCAGGAGTTGAGGACAACGGATGACCGCGCCTTCGTGACTATGCGTGCTCTTTTTCTCGCTCAGCTCCCCAGAGAGTGGGGGTAACTCTTCCCCTGGGCCTTCAGGGACTGGTCTGTGGGAAGAGTCTTTCTTCTGCATTGGCAAAATGTAAACGTGCTCCAGAAAAGGGATTGGAACTGTGTCTCTTCTTTCTGTGAGAGCCTGATCTAACATGTGTGGGCTAAGAAAATAAAGTCTCCATTTCCGTCGCTCTATCGTAATGATCACTATGGTAGTAACTATGTCAAGGGTGAATTATTTCATGCGTATTAGAAAGCAATAGACGTGAAAAGACACAGCACGTAGGTGTTGCTATTATAACACGCAGATCTCAAAGTCTCTAGCAAATATCTGTGTTGCGATCACACTGGATAAAAATACATTTTAGACTTTTAGAATTGACATGTCCTCTATTTCGGGAAGGAAAGAAAAGGTTGATGTTGGCTCAAGGATGCCACCTGGTGGTCACAGGTAATATTAACAGGACTATTTTTTTTTTCTTCTCATCTCAGGTGAGGCTGATTCTTTGATTTTTTTCTCATCTCAGGTGAGGCTGTGTGATTCCTTGAGGAATCTGACATTCATTGAGAAAAACTGGTGTTTATTGAGAAATTTCTTTACTGTGTGTCCAATCTCATGTATTTTCAGTACTTGCATCTATTTAATTTTTACAATAACTCAATGACAGATCCCCTCCTCCTCTATTTTAGAGGAGGAAGGGAAAAGGCAGAGAGAGGACAGGAATCCCGCAGTCCTGTGGCTGGTACCATGGAGTCGAGATTAGACCCCCCACACACACCCACACCCACTACTGCAATCACTGCCTCACCGGTACCTGGCTGTCTGTCAGCAAATGGCAATCTCTGAGACGGGTGCTCTCACCCATCCATTCACTCACTCACTCACTCATCACAGGGCTTCCACCCGGCGTCACCTACAACCGCCAGCACAGTTTTCTAGGTCCTGTCACGTGGGGGACAGACACTAACCACCGAAGGTCAGCGATTCGGCGTCAACCAGCCTCTTCAAGATGACCTCACGCAGAACCGACAACCTCCCAAGAAGAGGCAAAGCGGTGGTTGTGGACACGGTGAAAAACGCTCGTTATAAATGCAATCTCCGGGAAATAATTACGCGGTCTATCCGGATTCTGTCGCAGCAGCTGCGCCTCCCCAGTGCGATGTGTGAATTCCTGGCAAGACACGCGGAGGTGGCCCTGCCACAAACCACTTGGGCATCTGAACCTGGGGTGTCGCGAAGCTTTATTCGCGGGGTTAATTAGTGCCAACTCGTGCAACGGAGAAGCTCTGCCGTCTTAGAGGCTGAATACGGTGGAGGTTTATTTTTCTCTTGCATCAGAGTTTGAGGTGGATTCCACAGCTGTCATTCTTTTGTTTGTTTGTTTGTTTGTTTGTTTTTATCATGTATGTGTTTCCATCTTGAACCTGCATCTGGAAAGCGTGACCTCCAGGTGGCGGGAGCAGGAGGAGGAAAAGATAGAGGAGGCAAGCCAGGTTTCCTGGTCGCTTCTATTCTCAGTTTGTTGCCCAAAAATGTCGCATGGCCCAACCCAACTGTAAAGGGGCCCCGGGAAGTAGGAGCAGCATGCGGAGATGGGGAGACTCATTATCTCTGCATCAGGGGCCCAAAGCCACAGGAGGGACAGTCGGCCAGTGAATTTGTATGAATGAGAAAAAAATAGGTAAAAAGAAAGTCAACTTACGGAAAGGCACTGGTGAGACATTTCTCTTGGAAACACTGTCAGAATGTTTTTCAACGTCAACGAACAGAAAGAAAAGGGATAACGCCTCCCTGGGAGAAAGAACTCAACTCCTTGTGAGCGGCAGGTTTCTGCCTGTATTGCTTCTTCCTTCCACACTCCAGGTGGTGCCTGTCCCTCCCTTAGCAAAAGAAAGAGGTAAAGCAAGGCGCCATTAGATGGTAACCACTTTGCTGTAGCTCCTCAGGTTGGAGAATGCTGTCTATCACTGCCTTCCGTGGTTTCTTAGCTCTGTTTTATCACGGAGGCTCTTGTTATAATAGTGTTCACTGGGGTGTCACACTTCACTGTGTCTACTGGTTTATTATTATAGGACAGTGGCAAAGAGAATTTATTTTCCAATGTCTCATACTTGCTGAGACCAGAGAGAGAGAGAGAGAGAAACAGAGTCAGAGAGATTTTGTTTTACATAATAATGTCCCTGAATCCATCAGCAGAGTAAAAACTCTGGTTCCTTAATAGCTTTTCAGGCCATGTACCTTGGGTTAACTTCACTTTCTTCCCAGTTCTCACGATTCTGAAATCCTCTCTCGGTCAAAGCAGTAGAAAGCTTGGTGAAATCCAGTAACCATCTGGCTGAGAGTAAAGAGAGGCAGGACCCCGGTGGAGAGAGGGTCAGAGGGTTTAAGTGACAATGTGAGAGAAAAAGAATGCTTCACTTTAGGGCTGAGAATTTTTGAGGTCCCCAGAAAAGGTGACATCATAGGCAGCCCCAGAAGTCTTTAGTGAAGCCCACCTAGGGCTCGCTGTACCCTGGGTGGACCCGAGTGCTGCTCTGTATGCTTGCTTTCGAATTTCATGTTGGTAGTGCTGCCGAGGCTGCCCGGCCGTTTCAAGGGTAAGGGCAGAGTAAGAGCCTCACAGAAAGTAGCCCAAAGCAACAACAGCTAAATGATATTGTGATACGTCACATGTGTGCTCTAAGGCACCCTCTGTGCAGGGTTCACCCCCAGGTAAACCAAACAGGGGCCCCCAAGCCAGATGTCAGAGACACTGGGGATTCCCAGGGAGCCAGGTGTATCAGGAACCATGGCTGCTTGAGCCAGTCCTAGGACCCGGGTCAGCCGACGCACTCTCTCACGCTAGCTCTCCATGGTTGTAACATAGGGACACGAGGACACTGGTGTTTAAATCCTGGCATGGAATTCTAGGTGCTACGTCAGAGCTTCTCAGTCCGCACCTATGAAAACGTGTTTATTATAGGAGAGAAACACCCTCGTGAATTTGTGTGCACACTGTTGATATGTATTTACTTGATGAAGATTCCAAAACTATTAAAAACAATCAGCCTAAAATGTTGGATTATCAGATATGCTTGTAATGGCATGTGACAATGGTAAGTGAAGAAAAGGTTGGGATGCAAAACCACAGGGTCACGATGGCCGTGCCTGTGAAATGGGGTATGCGCAATACAACGTTCGATAGAAAATAAACCCTAACACGCACTGCAGCTGTGTCAGAATGGCAACTGTAATAATTTTCCTATTCTTTTTTACTTTTCTTCTTCAAGTTGCTATGACCTTTAGAATGACTTTGAGGAAGAAAAATAAATCATCATTATTAACAATATATTAATTAATAATTCTTTATTTTATAGTAACATATAATATTACATATGTTATTATCGTGGGAAATCCAGTTTTCCTGGTGGCTGGTTAGAAGCATGAGGAGCTGCCAATTTTGTTCTGGTCACTGTGGACTGTGGCTTCAAGCACGCAATTAGAACATAGGTTTTATTAAACTCGTTATATTAATGTATACATATGTGTGAACATAGACGTGTGTACATATATATTAAGGTGACAAATCCTTTTACAATGAAAAGGAGGACAGAAATAAATTGAAGAGAACAATACCATAAATAAAAAGAAATTTTATTCATTGCAACAATAATACACTATAATATGACAAATGCATAATAAAAACATTTGTAATATTTTATATTGTAATTATGCTTACATGCCTATTAAGTTACAATAATAATTGTAAGAAAAAAGTACTCATTTAGTAAAACTAAATATCAAACAAAACAACTAATTTGGAGTGATATTTGGGTGTATTTATCACTTTCTATTTTAAAAAGTCTGTTTATGCAACTATTTAATCAGAATGCATTATTAATAGATAGGGTTTGAGGTTAGATTTCCACTTTAAAATTAGAATTTTGGGAAAATACTTGTAAAATTATATGTATTTGGAAATTATTAAATAGATAATGAATTAATAAAACGTGAATTGTGGTTACCTGACAGTGATTGAATATTCACTGAGAAAGAAATAATCGTGAGTCTACAACGTCGTATGTGCTGTGTCGTGTTTCAGTAAGAAGTGCACAAAGCCATCTGCGAGCTCAGTATATTGCGGGCTCTCAGAGTCTCCCCTGTGGAGCGCATGCGTCTCATAATCGTATCTCGCCGCACTGTCCTGATCCTTGATGAATCGTCAGGTCAAATATGAATACGTCACATCACACACAATGGATCAACTCTGCATCGATCAAATACGGACATTTACAGATGAGTCTTCCAATATCAAAAAGGAGGACGTGTAGGAGGACACTTTTCGAGGGAGAACGGAACTTACAAAAGAAGGACTGTCCTCCCTAAAGGAGGACGATTGGTCACCTTATATACATATACCTACAGTGTGTCCGTCAAGTCACGGTGCACTTTTGACCGGTCACAGGAAAGCAACAAAAGACAATAGAAATGTGAAATCTGCACCAAATAAAAGGAAAACCCTCCCAGTTTCTGTAGGATGATGTGGCAGCATGTGCGCATGCGCAGATGATGACGTAACACCGTGTAGACAGCGGAGGAGCCCACGGCCATGCCAGTCGAGATGTGGACGGTACAGAGGAAAGTCCAGTGTGTTTGGTGGCTCGCTAAATTCGAATCCGTGACCAAAGTGCAACATGAATATCGGCGTGTTTATAACGAAGCGCCACCACATAGGAATAACATTACTCAGTGGGATAAGCAGTTGAAGGAAAGCGGCAGTTTGGTGGAGAAACCCCGTCTGGTAGGCCATCAGTCAGTGACGAGTCTATAGAGGCTACACGGGACAGCTACCTAAGGAGCCCTAAAACATCTGTGTGTGCGTGTGCTCGACATTACACCTAAGCAAGACTACAGTTCATAAGGTGTTAAAGAAACGTCTGTTTTACGGGGTACAAATTGCGGCTGTTGCACGCTATCAAACCGGTGGATAGACCCACACGATGCGCGTTTGCTACAGATATGCTTCATGAGATCGACAGTGATGCAAGACTTTTGCAGAAGATTGTGTTTAGCGATGAGGCGACCTTCCATATCTGTGGACATGCTCATCGCCATAACGTCCGAATATGGGCAGCTGAACATCCTCATGCCTACGTTGGGTACGAACGTAACACCCCTAAAGTGAGCGTGTGGTGTGGCCTGATGCATGATAAGGTGATAGGCCCATTTATTTTCATGGAGCAGTCTGTGACGGCAAACACCTATCTTGACATGTTGGAATTGTATGCAGTGCCACAATTTCCAGAAGGTGTCATCTTTCAACAGGATGGCGCTCCTCCACACTACACCACCATTGTTCGTGAGTTTCTGGATAGAACATTCCCCCGGCGGTGGATAGGCAGGGGTTCTGTCAAGCCATGGCCACCACGATCCCCGGATATGACGCCCTTAGACTTTTACTTTTGGGTTATGTGAAGCAACATGTGTACATTGAACGTATCAACGACATTAATCACTTAAAACCGAGCATCACAGACATTAATCACTCTGTTACACCAGACGTCCTTACCCGTGTGTGGCAAGAACTTCACTATCGTTTGGATGTGTGCAGGGCAACAAATGGAGCCCACATCGAACTGCACTGAATAGGTATGAAACTGGGAGAGTTTTCCTTTTATTTGGTGCAGATTTCACATTTCTATCATCTTTTGTTGCTTTCCTGTGACCGGTCAAAAGTGCACCATGACTTTACGAATACACTGTACTTTCTACTTTAAGATTTGAATTTAAAGGAAAACACCCTCAGTATGGCAATCAGACATTTTCCTAGCTTCTCCAACTTTACACTTGGACTCTAAGTGACACCAATTTGAAAATTGAAGAAGGCAGGTGCCACCACTGCTGATATCACCCTCCCCCTTCCAGCACTTTCTGTGTCCCCAGAGAACATAGAGATCCCAGCCTCCAGTGACGCTCTGCTGAGGGTTGGGATGCCTCAGGGGAGGCATTAGCTCTGAACATCCGCAGAATGCTCACAGCGCGGGTCACCAAGTGCTGTGCAGAAAGTCACACAACGCTCATCGTTCCGCGAGCCCAGAGATGCCTCCGGCCTGTTGCTGGGCCCAGTGAGCCTGCAGACCCCGTCCCGGAACCGTGGCTTGGCTGACACAGAGGCGGGGAGGCTGCCAGAGCCACTTCCAACATCGTTTCCAAAATCGGCCCTCTGCATTGGGTCTGGGTGAGAAGAGGTAGAGAAGGGAGCTGAGCGTGTCTCCCGTGGACTGCTGGGTTCAGAAACGTGCCACGTCCACGAAGAACGCCACCCGTGGAGACAGGAAGCAAGAGGGAGTGGACATCACAGCTCTCAGGTGCTTCACGTTTGCGTTTGTTAGAGACCCAGAAAGAAAGGTCAGGAGAAGGGGGCCCAGAAAGGAAACAAGGTAGAAAATTCCTAAAGCCCCAAGTGGCAGAATTCTTCATCACGATTTCAAGATAAACTTCCTTGAAAGTGTTGTCTCCAAAACTTCCGCCTGGGAAGCCCCGCTTCCTCTCACCATGACCGTGACTTTTACTAACAAAGAAGTAGAGAAAGGGTCTCCGTGTGACACCCGGGGGGGGCAAAATAAGGAAAAGCACCGTTTGTTAACTAACTTGGTTTCAGGCACAAAAGAGGACACAGGTTGTGGTCTCGTGATTCCATTGTAATTGCAGAAATGTCAACATTTGGCTGATGAATTGATTGACCAACTCATTCATTCATTCATCATTCACAAAACATGGAGCACTAACTTACTCCCCGATGCCACGCTGAATGCTTAGAGTCCATACTGACTCTTGCTACTAAAACATTGGTCTACAGACCTGGAGAACCTGTGTCCCCTGGGAATATGTTAGGACAACACACTTGCAGATACTACTCTAGACCTAATGACTCCACACCTGCGTTTTACCAGAACACCCAGCTTGTCATGTGCACGTTAAACTCTGAGATACACTGCATGAGACAAAGTCCTAGAATCCAGCAAGCTCACCATAGAAATGTGGTATCTACCTTTTTGCAGATACTATCGTTATTAGCCCCCACTGGGGGTCACCACTTCTCAGTTCCTGAGCCAAAGGTGACCATCAAAACTTCAACCTTTAAGCCCTGTCTGATCCTTGGTGTCCATCCCTAAAAACTGTGCAGGAAATGCTACCCTTTATCATGTCTGAGACTTATATGGAACAATACTTACAAACCTCGGGTCCGAGTGACAGGCTCAGGTTGAGCTCTTTGAAGTTGTGGTGACTTCGTCGCTCTTTCTCGCAGATCCTCACGCCCATCGACACTGCCCCTGTTTGTCTGGAGCAAACCCAAACTCTCACTCCCCATTTGTACCTCCTGGACCATTTGTAACCCAATGCCCATTTTCGGTTTTTGTGTTAAGCTCCTTACTAGAGCCTGAGGACAGGGCTATGCTGATTCACTCTCGAAGCCGAGTACCTGTACAACTCAGGCATCTGGGCTGGCATCCCTGCTGGCCACTCAGTTGGCTGAAGCCTTGATCGACCATTGCTCCCTTAGTGGTACAATGGTGGTAACTGTTTATTTCTTTATGGCAGTACACTAATTAGTAAGCTCCCTTGTAAGCTATGACATTCTTTCTTTCTATCACTTTAATTCCATATCAGACCCACCTCTTTAATTTTTTGCATGCTTCCTGCGTGTTTTGCAATGTTTATGTCTGGCCTAGAGCGTGACAGGCATTGTGTGTAATGCTTTATGGCTTGATGCGTGAGCACACACACACGCACACACACATCCTTGCTAGTAATCACATATTTATAAATTAATTACACATATTATGAAGTATTCTTATTTGAAATAACTAGGTTACCACCCAGGGGATCTGAATAAAAAAGCATATGCTAGGCATTGTCAATGAACCCTGGTTCATAGACAAGAAAAGCATCAAAAGCAGCCAGCAGAGGGCAGAGCGCCCTAACAAAAGGGGGACAGGTTGTTCTCAGAGCCCCCTGCTCCTGCCTAGGTGCGCCTGGGTCCTGCCCTCAGGGATAGAATACCTTCCAGCAGCTTCTTGGATCTTGGAAACGCACTTGGAGAACTCTGGAGCAGGGTCAGGCCTCGGGGACCCCTAAATGCCTGTCCGTACCCGAGAGCCAGTGCACAGTCCAGAGCTCAGACTCAGCACAGACTTGGATTTGAAGGCTAGTATTTCGACACTGAAATGCAGACTAGAGTGAGTCATTTAACATCCAAGATCTCAGTATCCCTTGCTTTGTTGCATTATTTATTTAAAGGCTAGTAAGACACTGAAACAACGGACCTGTAACTACTCAGATTGTTATTGTGCCAAATATTAAACTGTGGGGCTCACTGTTGGGATCAACCCGGCTGAATTGCTGCACAGAATGATGAGAGGACACGTGCATTTTCTGCAGGCCATCAGCTGGCTCGCTCTCGGAAGGAAAGGAGGGAAAGCCGTCCACTCGGATGGACACACCCTTGTGTGCCGGGCTCTGCCCTGGTCATTCACGGGCATCTCCTTCAACCCTCTCAAAATGCCAGGGGATAAGTCCCTTTGCCATTTTGCACATCAGAAAGCTGAGACTCAGAAAAGCCAAGTTATCTAGCCAACGATACACACCTAATAAGCAGCTTCAAATATGATTCAAACATCAGACTGTGAGACTCCCTTTTTGCACTAGAATCAAGGCAACATCAAAAACCTTTGAAAATATCAAAGCCAATCCTTAAACTTCTTCACTGATTGATTGATTGATTGGATCTCTCATTCCTCCATTCAATGATTATTTACTGAGCAGCTACTGTACGTTTTCTAGATGTTGAGATTTCAGAAATGGATGGGAATACACGGTCTTTGTACTCACTCAAGGGGCTGACTTCAGTAGAGTGAAAGGTGTCAACAATCATGATGAAGGTATACACAAAGGACAAAATCCATCAATAATTGACATAATCACAATGCCCATGGCTATTGCACACCAAGCTTCCCAGGATCCGCGCCCTATTCCTGAGTCCCCTCTACCTGGGTCACCCCCCTGCTCCCCTTGAGGATCCATCTGATGGCCACATCTCCACCGAGCATGACAGGTGAGACCTTCTCCTTCTAACTGTCACAGACCTGTGTTCAGCCTTAGGCCATGCGTTTTATTCTGCCTGATAGCAAGTTTTATTCTTGCCTAACTCCAAGAGAGGTAGATAATGACCCTTCAAGATCCAGCTGGCATGGAGAAATGGAAGACAAGAACAGAGAGGAGGCACAGCCCGGGTATTATGACATCATGACCCGCTTCAGCTCACAAAGGCAGATAGACCAGGAGAAGAGGCGTGACCTACTATAAGGAGCTGGCCAGTGGCCGATAAGGACGCCTGGCATTTTAAGTATTGTTCAAGCAAGGTCAGGCTGAGTCCATCATATCATCTCAATCAGGAATCTAAAACAAACCAACAACAACAAAAAACACATAAAATTAGGGAGTTAGCACCAAAATATTAGATGGTAGAAAGTCATGAGGGCCCCACGAGTGCTGAAGTGTTGAGTAAGAGGAAACCATGAAAACCCAAGAGTCTGTTTAATCAGCAATGTTAAGACGGTTACATGGTTATAATGCAGATCCCAAAGCCAGATACCTTTACTCACAAGCTCTGTGACCCTGGCAAGCTGTAAGTCTCCCTTCTTCAATTTCCTTGTCTTTGAAGGAGAGAAGAACAGCTTTGCCTCCATGGACTCGTCCTGGCCACCTTAGCTGGAGGAGTGAGCATGGGCCATAAGGTGGGCCACCGCTAGCCAGGAGAGGGCAGCGGGACTCCCGGGAGAGCAGCTGCCCACCTTCCCTCTCCCCTCACAGTCTGGAGGGGCTGTAGTAGAATTCGGACACTGTGCAGACGTTCTGTCTCTGAAAGAAGCCGACAAAATGAGAACAGAGCCAAGTCAGGGACAGAGAGCACTGGGTCCCATGCCAAGCATGTCTGAAGTCACCCTTTTCCGTTATGGGAGCCAATAGGTGAGAGGGCCGGGCTTTCTGGCTCTTGCACGCAGCAAGAGTTCTAACCCGGGCAGCTAGTCCTGGGACCCTCAAAGCTTCCTGTAGCCAATCTGATGGAGTGTCAGACTTTCTGCCCTCATTTCTTTATCCCTTCCAGACTCTTCTCTCCTCAGCCCCCTCTCGAACATTTTCAATAAAACCCCATTATATTTAAAAATGCTTGAGTGAGCCCTTGATCCTGACTAGTCCTTGGCTTACGCTGACCTGTTCTTCCCACTGCATTAGGAGAAATGTTATACATCCTGTATCCTTTAATTCCCTCCCACAGAGGTTCCCAAGTCAGGTGACCTATCCAAACCATGAAGGGCTTTTTCACAACACACTCGTGTGCAGGGCCACCTTCGTGGGTATGCAAGCTATGCATTTTCACCAGCTCCATGCTCAGAAGAGCACTGCACTGGGCTTAAGGCTCTGCTACCAACACCCTGAAATGCTTAATACTTTTAACCAGGATTCTTCGTGTTCAGTTTTCCCCAGCCCCTCCACAAACCGGGGGCCCCACAGAACCACAGACCCTGATCTGAAAGTTCCGCGGGCAGGCCGGGGAGTCAGTATTTTTTCGACAATCACTGCCACATGGTCTAACACAGCACGCATCTTCAGTGAGTACCTGTTTAAATAAATTTGAAAAGTTTAAAACAAATCGATTTTTAAGAATTTGCTTAAGGCAAACATTATTGTGGGGAGTGGAGTTAGACTTTGAAAAGCCTCAGAGACTCAGAGATTCTGAGAAATACAGGAGTCTTTAGAATGATCATTTCAACTGGTTTTCCATGTCGACTACAATATAGGGAACCCTCAGCAGGTCAGAAATCGCCAACCCAGAGTCCACGCCCAGTCCCCCAATTGTTTGAATTCCTTTGATCTGAGATGGGACTTGGAGGTCACCAGTTTTATAAGTTCCCCAGGGGATGCCAGGCATGATGACCTCTGATGTAGGCTAATAGTCTCATATTACATTTGAGGAAATGAGGACCAGAAAAAGGAAGTGGATTACCCAAGGCCATACTAATTAATACCAAGGACGGATCGGTAGCAATTGTAAATGGTGGCCGAGGACTGTGCCAGATCAGAAGGTGGACTTCAGGACCGCCCGCTCCTCCCCCATCCAGACAGCTGTGAACAGAACTAGCCGCCTGTCCTCACTGAGTGAGTTTAGAAAATATTGCTGACTCATGATGTTGTGTGTCCATCCGCACTTGCTCTAAGGAAATTGTTAAAGCAGAATCACCTCCCTGTGTTAGACACTAAGGCCTATAATATTTTGAGTGATGGACTAGAATAAAAGCAGTAGAAGCACTAATGACCCCAAGTGTCATAAAACATGAGGCGCATATTACAGAGAAGTTTGCATTGCAGGAAGACATCCATGTGACCCTCTCTTCATAACCACAGCTGAACCGGGGCACTGGCCACACCAGTTGGCTCCTCCAGGCAGGGATTTAGCCTCGCAGTAGGTCAGGAGAAGTCAGGGCGAGTCAGTTCAGCTTCCCCCGTGGCCAAAGTTAGCCACCTAGAGCTTTGAGATCACAAGTGCGGCGCTAAAGGGAAATCAAAACAACTGGCAGGTCAGCTTCGTTGTCTTCCAGCCTCCGTTGTGCGCATTTACAGGAAGCCAGGAACAGAGACATTAACGGAGGAGGGAATAATAACTCCTACTACTTATCAGGCTGTGTTATCATTATTAATTTACTGGTTTGCTATTGTCATTAAAGTTTAGCAACTCTTAGCTCGACTAGTCCACAGATGTGTAATCATGGATGAAATATAGATTGGGGTCAGCCAGTGCTTGTTGAATTTATAATATGCACCCGTGGATTTGTGTGAGTGTGTGTGTGTGTGTGTGTGTGTGTGTGTGTGTGTACAGGGCTGAGCAAGAGTAGGCTTACATCTGTATGAAAAATAATACAATAATTAATAAATAATTATCATACAAGAATAAGCTCTGTGTTTCACGTACTCACAGCTGTGCGCCTCCTTTTGTCCTACCCTGTCTTACCTCTGCATAATTATGTTAAATAGCCTTTCTGAATGCTATCTAAAGTTTTAAATAGATTTTACTTAGACAAGGTTAGGTTCACAAAAGATTGAATAGCAAGTCCATAGGCTTTCCATGCGACTCCTGCTCCCCGACATGCACGACCCTCGCTCTGTCAACATCCCCCACAGAGAGCTTCATTTGTTATCATCGATGTGCCAGCCTACACTCCCACATCATTATCACCCCACTAACTAGGCTTCGCTCTTGGTGCTAGGCTTTCCGTGGGTTTCAACAAACGGCATGTCTTCACCCTTACGGTATCATAGAGAATGGTTTCGCCGCTCTCCACCACCGGTCTCTCTACTGGCTCCATGGCTTTGTCTTCTCTAGGAGGTCATGTCATTGAAACCAGGCAATCCATAGCCTTTCCCCGTTGTCTCCTTTCACCTGGTGAGTGCATCCACACTTCCTCCAGGTCTTCCGCATGGATGGCTCGCTAGCTCGTCTCTTTTGGGTGCTGAATGATATGTCGTCGTTTGCCTGTGCCTCAGTTCCTTGACCTGTCCACCTGCTGAAGGGCATTTTGTTTTGAAGGACATCAATGTTTTGGCCATTATGGATGAAGCTGCAATAAGCATCAACGTGCAGGTTTTTGTGTGAACTTCTTTTCAACTCCCTTAGGTAAATATTCAGCAGTGTGACCGCCGGATCATATGGTAAAGAGTGTGTTTAGTGTTGCAGGAGAGTGCAATGTGGCTGTACCATGTCGCGGTCTCACCGGCAGAGTCCTGACACCCCGCGTCCTCGCCAGAATTTATTGTGCTCAATATTTTAGATTGCGGCCATTACAACAGATGTGTGATGGTATCTATTATTGTTTCCGTGTAACTTTTGAATTGAAAAAGCAGTATTTATCAGAAGTGAGTAAGGAAGCATAATGGACAATAAAGGAGCTGCTAAGTTCGTCCCATTTACTTCAATTAAGTATATTATAAATGAACGTTTGTATTTTCTTAAGAAAAATAAGAAGCAATATTTCAAGTGTTTTATTAAAATAAGCACCATGACAGACAGAGGCAGCAGTGCAGTGATAGAGGGAAGGGGGGAAGGAGGCAGGTGAAGGTGGGCAATGGGGGGCATTGGGGGTGGGATAGAAGCTGGGAGGGGTGGAGGGCACGTGACATAGCGGGGGGATGGTGGTTTGTTGAGCTGTGCACTTGAAACTTGTACGGTTTTGCAAACCAACGTCAGCTCAATAAATTCAGTAAAATAAATAAGTAAAATAAAGACCATTGTGTCAAATTCACTTTCCGTAGTTGTCTTAGTCCACTTGGGCTGCTGTGACAAAATGCCAGTGACTGGTGGCTTATAAGTGACAGAAATTTATTTCTCACAGTTCTGAAACCTGGAAGTCCAAGATCAGGATGCTAGGTGATTCTGCGTCGGGTTAGAACCCACGTCCTGATTTATAGACAATGTTTTCTCTGATTCCCCATACAGCAGAAGGGGGAAGAGAGTTTTTTTTTTGGGGGGGGTCTCTTATAAAAGCACCAATCTCATTTATTCTTCACTCTATGGCCTTATCAGGTACTGAAGATCCCATTTGTTAACATAGTCACCCTGGGGGTTAGGATTCAATGTATAAACTTGGAGAAATAAAACCTTCAGACCATGGTATAGAAAAATAATTATTAAAGTGCCTGAAAACAAAATTAATACAAATACTAATAGCTTTCTTATATAAAATAAAAACTAATTTTGTAATCTAATAAAAAATCATACAACAGTAACAAAAGATGATGAAGTATATACAAGTATATCTTCATAAAAATTATCAACATCTCTAGGATAAAACACTAAAAAAACTTCAGAGAGAGACTCAGAAATGTTGAGAAATAGAAAGGCGCATCTTGTGGTTGGATAGGAAGATCCAATATTACAGAAGTTTAATTCTTTTCAGATTAATCTATGAACTTAACACAAGCACAATAAAAATATTATTTTATTAAGATTTAGGCAATATAAATCTTTCATGTGAGAAAACAAATAAGAGTCATCATAGATTAACTATTTACTATGTACCACGTGCTTTCCTAAACATTGTAGACCTATTAAACAATACACTTTCATCAATTCTAGGAGAAAAGATTTATTTTAGTTCCACATTTGCAAATGGTAATTTTGAGGAATGGAAGTTAAGCAACTTGTCCAAAGTCACGTAGCAAGTGTGCGGCAGAGGCTGTATCTGGATCCAAGCAGTCTGGCTTCAGAGTTCGTAAGTTGAATGAACTAAGCTTCACTTAAAAAGAACCAGAAATATTCAGGGGCAGGTAAAGGAAGCGATGGACAAGTCCCACATACTATTAAATCATGCAACAAAGATCGGAGAGGGTAGTAACACCACAGCAGAAGAGAAGAGGAAATCACAAATATATACGGGAGTTCAGGGTGCGACAAGTGTGACATTGCACATCGGTGGAGCAAACAGATCCTTCTGCATCAATGGCACAGGGACAACCTGGTAGCCATCGGGAACAAGCATGGAATTGTATCCTTACCTCACTTCTTGCATCATAATAAACTCCACAGAGCTTGAAGATTTTGAATGCCCCCTGAATTATATTAACAGTAATGGGAAAAGAAATAATTTTAAAAATTAGAATGGAGAAGATCTTTCTTAGGACAACTTAAAAGCCCAGAAATTATAAAAGGTTGACCATCTTACTACATTGTAACTGGAAAAATAAAATGCTGAAGATGATCTGGATGTGAAAAAAGGAAAGAGAGAGAGAGAGAGAGTAGATGGTTCAAAGTGACTCCAGTGTTTAGGTCTGAACCGCTGGGTGGATGTTGGTAACAGTGTCTAAGGCTGAAAATCTAGGAAGACACAGGTTCGAGGGTATGCAGAATGTAACCTTCACTTCTCTACTTGCCAATGCCCTTAAACCATGTGGAGATAACAAGCAGGCAGTGCATCATGGGAGTCTAGGGTTCAGAAGACAAGGCAAGATTGGCGATAGAGTTTTGAGTTACTGGTGTACATGTAACAATGAGCACTAAATTAAATTTAGTACATATCATTGAAGTCTTCGCTGGCATTTTGATCTCTGATGAAAATAGATAGGAGAGTTCAGGGTGTGAAGTAAAGTAACTGGGGCTCAAGGTAGCGAAAAGACTTATCTACCTCACTGGCACTCAGTATGTCCCAGACTTGCCCTGAGCACTTCCCCAAAGCTATGCTCTGCGTGAGGGCAAGGCAGCTGTAAACAGATAACTGCACTGGACACATCCTGGATTTTAACTTCAGCCTGTACCTTATATTCTACTTTTATGCAACATTAAATAAATAAAGTAACAGATAAAGAAAAGCAGTCGTCTACTTTGTTTTGGCTGTTCATGACATTGGAACTCTTATCTCCATCTGACTGCCCTTCAAGAGAGGCCACCCCTTTGCTCCATCTCGGCCAGCGGATCCAACTGCACATGCTGTGTGCCCCTTAGACACTGAGGTTTGCAAGTCAGCTTAAAGCCTCTGTTCTTCCCTTCACAACACCTTCAAAATGCAAGAGGCAAAGTCACTCCACCCACTAACGTCTCTGTCCTTTCCCGCCCCCTAAAAGTCTTAACAATAACAAACGGGAATATCCGATCGCAAATATAAACGACATTATAAGCTCAAGTAAGAAGCTTGTGGCCCTGAGCCAGGCGCTGTGACGATGTGCTATCCACTTGTTCACGACGAAAGAGCCTGCTTCCTGAGTGGTTCCTCACTACTGGTCGTGCAAGGCTCCGAGCCCTGGTGTGCCCAGCACCTCCAGGTGACTTGGGTGCTACCTCAATGGGGGACTGGACAAAAATAGAGGCGAGGGCAGAGAAAGGACCTTCAGAGCACGCAGCTCGGGGTTCGAATCCTCCCAGCTATGCCTCAGGAATGATCTTTTAGCCAATGGCTTACCCTATCTGTGTTCAATGAGTTAACTGAGAACGACTCAAGTGTGATTACGTATGTGAAACGTTGGGCATAACCTGTCCCCTGCCCCCTGGTCTCTCCAGTAAGAAAGAAAAGGAATGAAAGTCATCTTTCTTGACAAGAAATGCCGCCCCCCAGCACCCCAGGCCCTTCCGGACCTGCCTCTTAGGTTTCAGCTCCCAGAAGCAGGCTGACCACCGGGCTGACCACGGGCAGCCCACTCAGAGCCAGACCCAGCGGACAGACAAAATAAACTGGGGGAGGAGCTGTCTCAAAGGCGGTTTTATAAATCAGATCCTTGCTAACAGCCTGAGGAAAATATCAAGTCTTACCCCCACCACCACCTCTCCAAACTCTGAAACACGGTATATTTTCCAACGTCAAGTGCTCAGGCTCCTCTATTGCCCTAAGAAGCAGGAGACTGGGAGGGAAGGGCCTTGGGGGGGCAGAGAGGGGAGATCTGTGACACATTGTTCTGCTGAGAAGGTGGAGGACGACAGAGGTGTGTGGTCCCGCTCCGCCTCGGCCTGGCGATGCCTCCCTCCCCCCAGAAACTCATTTATCACCTTGATGGTTTCAGCTCATTTGCAGCCAAGTTATTGTCACCCTTAAAATAATGTGGCTTGACAGGGGGAAAAAATGAAATCCTTGTGAAAAGTTACATAGTCATCACACTCTGGAGTCAAAATATAGGCCGCAGTATCCAAACACCGGCCCTGGGTCCGCAGGGGTGGTATTTCCTCTCTCCCGCAGGCTTTGGTTTTAGAACAGGACATTAACATTTATGTCATGTTAACGTGCACCTAGGCATGGCGTGTGGGCTCCTGCCACGGACACGGAGAAACACATGCTCCGGCATGGCCGCCAAGACTCGCAGTGTGAATGCAGACGCGTGTTTCCTTGCCCAGAGAGTTAATCGCCGGCGGCCAGACTTCAGTGTTTCGTCATCCCCGGGCGCAGGGACTCCATTCCACATGTCAAGAAAGGACTAAATCTTGCGCAGCTACCACCAGCGACTGATTTTCACCCCCAGAACCAATTAAGCCAAAGCATTCTTGGCTCGGAACCCCTAAACATCCTGGCCAGCCTCCCCCCCCCCCCCCCACCGTCTAACAGGCACGTGTGACCCGGATGCCTGTGTTAGCCTCAGTTTCCCAATCAGTAAAGTGAGGAGGGTGGAGTGAACCTGCGTGGGAGCTGCAGAGAAGAAAGGAGGTCATGTCCGTAAACGGGTTCGTCCTGGTTTCTGGAAAGCGGCGGAGGAACGGTACAAAGCGGTTGTTTTCTTATTTGCACACACCTTTAAAACTGGGTTTTGTATATTGCATTGTGTGTTTACCACCTTAAATCCAATCGCCTTCCGTCACCGCAGGTTTGAGCTCCCTTAATCTCAGAGAGCGGAGCTGGCTCCCCTCACCGCGGCGTGCTGGGCACAACCTGCCAAGGCTACCAAGTGACTTGTTTCGGGTTCCGCACCAGCTGGAACCAGACCACACCAGCCAGGATGGGTGAGCCTCCCTGCAGAGGCGCGACTGGCCAAAGGGAGTCCAGGGGAGGCTTCCCTCCTCCTTACGCCAGCTCTCCATTCTGCACCCCAAACAGATCTTAGAGGGTCACAACGCCATGCGTTCTCTGCTTAGGATTCATCTACCTGAAATCCCTTCCTTTTCTTGTCTCTTTCTTGAATTACTCATTCTGAACCAGTCAGAGCACAGCGCCCCCTGCCGACTGGGAGGCCCCACTTCTGTACTCTTCCAGCACTCTCTGGGGTGGGACTTGGGGTGGGGTGGGGTCCATCCCTTCTCTTTGTGTGACAGCGTGTGTATATTGATTGCTTGACATTCGGTTCCTTGTCTCATCCTTTCTTGTTGTTACAGAAAGACCCAGCTTTGTCCTTACCTTGGTACCTGTCCCAGCCACGAGCACCTGAGTGCGACTCAGGAAGAGTTTGGAAGAATGCCTTTAAACCCAGTCCCTACAGGTATTTCTCCTCAGGTGGTGCCCAGCACACCTAGTGCGGCCACGGTCCGGTCCACCTCCCCCAGGACCTGCAGAGTCCGGCAGAAGTCCTCAAGGACAAACGCGACTTTGCTATTCCTTCTGTCTGTCACTTATTGTGTGGACCCTGCAATTTCATCCTTTCATATTAATCAGCAAGAGATTTAAACCTTTTTTTAATTAAATTTATTGGGATAACATTGGTTAATAAAACTATATAAGTTTCAAATGTATGTCTCTACGATCCATCATTTATACATTGCTGTGTGTGTGTGTGTGTGTGTGTTTACTACCCTCACCATGATTGGACCCCTTTACTACCTACCACGCGCCTCTCTCTCTAGCAATCATCATACTGTTGTCTGCGTCTGCAAGTTTATCTCTTTCTGTTTGTCTCCTCTGTTCATTTGTTGCTTTCTATTTCACCCACATGTGAGTGAAATAATTGGTTTTAGAATTGTTTTGTTTGACTTATTTTTCTTAGCCTGATACTCTCAAGGCCCATCCATGTTGTCACAAATGGCAGAATTTCATCCTTTCTTGTGGCTGCGTAGTATTCCATTGCATATGGTATCACATCTTCTTTATCCAAACCTTCATCAAGGGACACTTTATTAAAAAGAGTTGTCAAAGAGCATATGTGTGGTTTTATTTTCAGATGGGAGATATGTCCAAAGCATGTAGTGTGCCTTATGGCCACAAGGAAACATCCTTTTTAGCTATTTCACATAACGCTCCTAGCTCACGTGTAGTTTGAATGTGCTCATATACTTTTTATTTAGATCGAGAACTCAGTTTCTGGGGATATTTTTTGGCACTCATCCTTTTGTGTTTTTGTTTTTTGGTTTTTTTTACGTGGCTTAGCAATGGTCCCAAACCTGCTTTGTGTCCAGCCCAGGAAAAAAGTTACATGAAACCGGTTCAGGGTTCTTGTCTCACAGGGTAAGCAAAATTGCAGACAAATTTCCTCTTAGTCCATAAAGATTTTGTTATCAGTTTTCCATGGCTATGTATATGTTTAATAGACTTAAAAAAATAATACTCTATTTTGAAAAATATGAAAAGTAAAGTGATTCACATGCTTATGTTATCATGGCTAACTGGAAAGCAATATTCTTTCTTTATCTTCAAACAGTACTGATCTTTTCTTATCTATCTGACTTCGCAACCTGAGTGTATTCACTCTTTCTACTCAAATGCATGAGTGTTATCATTGCATATCTTTTACTGACAAAATTGTTTTGAAATTCGTTTTCCTTGATTTGATATAGAGCATGAAACCTAAGGGACTAGTTACCTCCTGTCCTGTGAAACTATCTTCCAGGAGTGAAGTTCTCTCTAGCAAAGCTCTCTACTAATCTATGAATTCCTTCAGTATGTATTTCAGTTGAGTTATACAGGAGCATGACATTGTTTTCATGTTCATTTGTTTTCATTAACGGTTTATCAGAATAATAATTAAATGATCATAATTATCTAATATTTATGGTATATATTTTTTAACGTTATCTTTAAATTTAGCTGGGAATAAACTTTCCAGAAGACAGTCGGGAAATGTCTATCAAGATCTCTTTACAAAGTTTGTACCATACAACCTTATAAATTTGTTTATATTAATTTATGCTAGATAACATCAAATATGCATTAAAGTTTTATTTACAAAGATATGAAATTTTTATTATAACATTTGTATGTATTTGAAAAAATATGACAATATTATTAGCTGAAGTACAGAATTAAATAAATCATGGTGTATATATATGATAAAATATTCAGCCATTGAAGATAATGATTTCCAGGGATATTCAACTTTGAAAAATTTGCTTATGATGTGTGAAATGAAAATAAAAAATTTATAAACTCTTATACCATTTTCTTCTTTGTATCTATTTTTCTTTCTAGCTACATATTAATTTATCTACATATGTGAGACAAAATATTTAAGAAGCATTAGACCAAGACATTAAGTCTGATTTTTCAACATGATAGAATTCTGGTATTATTCTTCATATTCCTTTTATTTTTCAAATTTTATACAATGACTATAACATTGAAACCATGGAGAAAAGGTATTTTTTTTATTATTGTCTTATGTTTAAAACTATGTGAGACATGGTAGAACTAAGAGAGGGAGAATTAAAGGGAAGGAGAAAAGGAAGAAAAGATGGAAGAAGGAAAGAGGGGGTGCTCTCTGTCGTGACATTTTCTATATTATTCTTTCGCTATACAAAGATAAGGCACAGCTGAAAGTCACAGATCCAGAAGGATCTGGTGTTGATCACCACAGGCACTTAAAACTCATCAGCTCTGAGTCTGTGAACATTTAGGAAAGCAAACAGCCAACCGGGGGTCCCAAATAAAAGCACAGGGCAGAAGTCAGCAAAGATCATTATGGCAATCTTCAAAGGCCGGCTCGGACCACACATTTGGGTGGCAGCTCACATGGCCACCATTCAAGAATTCAGAGAAGGAACAAGAAGAAGAAGGGGCCGGAATTGGGGTGGGGGAAGGGCAGAAGAGCTGTTTCCTGTGCCGAACCCCTGTAAGACTATTAAAAAAAAAAAAAAATGGAGCTACAGTGATGTCACATTTCAAAGAGACTGAAGTAAACAGTTCTGAGTTCTAGTGAGCAGTGCGGTATATTTCTGGTATTTGGAGTGAGTTGTTTCCTTTCCCCTTTTTATCTGTAGGCCGACCGCACAGTTCTTGGCATAAGACTTTGATTGCCACAAGAAGCATCTGCTCGAGCCACAGCGAAGCATGCTTCATTGCAAGGGCACTATTCATCCCTCTCCCAAGTCGAAGCCAACCGCAGTTTTCTAAGGGCCACATCATTACGTGTCGTGTGTCTCTCTTCTTCTAGACCTCCACTCTTGGTCTGGTCTGCGGTGGTCCTTCCCTGTTTCACTCACAGAATCTTTTCTCCCAAAGCCTTCTGAGGCTTTAACTCATCGTATTGCAACCCGGGATCCTACTTTCCATGACCTCTTAATCCAAGAGTCAGCCATTCCTTTCAATTTATTCCCTCATTGCCATCGTTCCTAATTCTTTCAAGAAAAATTCCGTCAGTCACATTGGGCCAGTGTCACACATGGTACAGTCAACAGCAGTACAAGTTAGACGTGTATTCAGGGCAAATGCCTCCTAAGGGTTGTGGGTGAAGTCATCTCTCTGACAGGGATAACAATTGACATGTCTGCAGCAGGTACTAATTTCGTAAGGAAAAAGAGCCATGCACACTTGACCATAGTTATCAAACATCTAAGAAAGGGTTAGGAAGGGACATCCTTATTAAGTGTCAGAACCTGTGCCCATGGCAGCCCACTTAATTATGTGAGATATTATTCTTCTAACAGCAGTTAATGATTACCAAGCATCTACTACTGAGGACCGAATGCTTTTCTCTATGTTGTATCATATTAACCTCATCCAAATGCTGCAGAATTACTGCTTTACGTTACAAAGAAGAAAAGTTAGCAAGGGTTCTGGTCACCAATTCTAATTCATGTGCACGGCATGAGAGGTTGTCCAGGCAATACGCTGACACCAGCTGTGTTCAGTAATCCGACTCCATTCTGACACTATCTACCCAGAGAGACAGCATCAGGTCCCACAGGTTAAGTGCTCAGTCCCACAGGGTGATCCCTCCATGCATACTCGGGTCATCACCCGTGCTTCTGACAGACCTCTTATAGATGAGAGGTTCCAAGAATCCCCCTCCTTAGGGCCCATTAATTTGTTAGAGCAGTACATAGAACTCAGAGGAGAGAACCTTTACTTATCAGATCACCAGTTTATTATTATTAAAGACACAGCTCAATAACAGCCCAATGGAGGAGATGTAGGAGGTGAGGTATGGGAAGAGAACACAGAGCTTTCGTGTTCTCTTCGATGATGCCAGTCTCCCCAGTTGCCACATGGTTGTCAACCAGGAAGCTCTCAAAACCCTTCCATTTAAATTTTTTTATGGTGGCCTCATTGCACAGGCATGATTGATTACATCATTGGCCATTGGAGGCTGGGGAGGTGGGGCTCAATGACTCAGCCCTCAAATCACTGGCACCCTCATTAACATAACAAGAGACCTTTCTTGTTCTTATCACTTAGGAAATTCCAAGCGTTTTAGAAGCTCAGTGACAGAAAGGAGGATAAAAACCAAATATATATTTCTTATTAGGAATCACAACATCACAGTTAATCTTGGGAATATTGAGTGATTGCCCAGGAATACTCAATTTAAGTGAAATTTTAAGAAAACCCACACCTGTCTGACTGTTTTAGGTAATGTTTCTCTTAAAACCTCAGGTTAGTCCAGAGCCAATCACTGATTCACCGTGTATTTCTGCAACAGTCACTTAGTCTCATCAAGCCTCACACTTCTCGTGTCTGAAGCAAAAACATTCTATAAGCTATCTCCAGGGTCTCTCTTTGTTGGGCAGATAAAATATATTATGCTCACTTTGTTAAAGATGGCGCTGCCCACATGCAAGTTCGTTGATATTAATGTGTGTTCTGGAACAGGCTGTGGGCAGGCCGGGTCGTTATAGCCTAAGGCTTAGTTTAAGAGTAAGCTCTTCCCCACACCCTTGACTGATTGGATGATGTAGGGTGGTGCACTCTCCTGAGGAATCCCATTATACAGAGACTTCCTTGTTTGTATAATTGGATTAAAGGTTTTGAGTCTATGCTATAAAGTGGGAGAGACTAGTAGCTTGATCTCTCTCTTGGTTCCTGAGGTAGAAGAGAGGAGAGCAGATTAAGGCCACATGGAGGCCAGGAGAAGCAGTCAAGATGGCTGAATGCTGAGGGAGAAGCCAGTTTGTTAAGAGTTTGTGCTGGAGGAGATGGGGAACAGAGGTGAATAAGTCTGGTGAGCTAGAAACCTTTGATTCTAGGAAACTCGGATAAAAGTCAGTAGCTTTGTGAGCACTGAATGTGTGGGTTTTGGAGCCCACTGTGTGTTTTTGCTTGCCCACCGGGTGCAAGCTAGAATTAAAGCTGATGGCTCACCAGTTTTTGGCTCTGTTGTTTCATAACCGACTGTTCGAATCTAATGCGAAGCTACACGGGTCAGGCTGCTGTGATGGTGGCCGCGACTACTGGCTTTACATTGGCTTTACACTCTTCATTTCTACTTTTATGAAACTTTGATAATGTATTACTTATTGTTTTGTTTTATTCTGTTTATAATCTGAATTGCCATAGTTTGATTTTTTTTTTTGGTAGTAATTCTAAGTAAGAGCCCTACAAATAAATATTGGTAATACAAGGGAAGTTGATTTTGATCAAAATAATAAGAAAGTCATTCGGAATTCAACATTAAGAGTTTAATGTTTATAGATACAATAGCCTTAAAATTAGGCACATGACACCAATCACTTCAGGAAAATTGAGCAGTATAAACTGAGTGCCTCCTTTCTTCATGGTTAGCCATTGGAAAGGATCCCGAGAAGAATTAGATGTAGAATACTCTGTGTAGCGAGTGCTTCAGGACAGACATGGAAACGCAGGTAAAATGGCGGAACTCTAGACTGCTCAAGCAATGAGCTCACTCAGGGGGGACGTTGAGAGGGGGAGGGTGTTGGGAATGCTTCCCGAAAGAGTGGCACTGGGGAGGTGTAGTGAGCATACGAGCCAAGATAAAGTATTAATCGGAATCAATAATAATCACTCTTCTCTTTCAGCCAAAACCATAACAGCTTAACTCCATTTGAAATAATTTGCTTCTCTCCTTACATTCTTTTTTCTATCAGTCCACGTATAAACATCAGCACCCGAGAGTCAAACCTAGAGAATTCTGACAGCAGGAGCCAAGCCCAAGCAGCTCCTGGGGGGCACAGAGTACACTCAGGACTTGAGCACAGCTGTGGGGCTGCTCCCCTTGACTTGTGTGGCGTGTTGCTGAGTGTAAAGCATACGAAGTGATGTGGAACCGGAATTCAGAGCGATCCAGGTCCCGCTGCAGTAAAAGTCTGCCGGAGAAGCAGCTGAGTACATAAAAGCCCATAAAGAAAACCAAAGCAATGATATTCCCCATTGTGACTGTTTAGTCTTTCTGTAGAGACTCGTGGGGTCTTGGCCATTATCTATTTTTAATATCACTTGACCTGAAAATTTATGCTACCATCTGGAAAAAGAGGGAAGATTTTTCCCCCTAATGTGAATGTGGATAAAGAAAAAAAAAATGATGAGGGAAAAGTCACAGAATGGTTTAAGCCTCTTAAATCAGCAGACATAACTCATTTCTTAACATCTTACAGATAATGAAACACATTAGACATTCCAAACAACTGGTCAATCATTTTGTGTGCACCCACTATACACACACACACACACCTTATCTTTTTTGAAGGGTGCACCCATTTTATATATATACCTTATCTGGGGCCACTGATCTCTCAAACGAGAAAGTGTAAAAGCTAAGATTTCATTCCTTATGTATGATCTTTCCCTTTCCATTAATATAAGAAATGTAGCTGTGCTTTGAAGAGGTACTGCTAATTGTTCCACTGCTTTCTTCATCATCATCCTCTTCCATTTAGTTAGGAAGAATCAGAAATTTATATGTTTCTTCTGGGACTGAATTATAAAGAGCTCATTGAATTCAATTCACTCTACAGAATTCAATCACTTGGTCAAGAGTCCAGGGTAGGAGCCTAGGATATGGTGGGGACTCTGTGAGATGCCTGGTGTTCAGACACAAATAGGCTTTGATCTCTTATCGGTACCATCACCGACCTCAGAGAGAGAGAGAGAGAGACAAAGAAATGATTGGTGAGTGCAGACTTGCACGTGCACATGCAGGGTCCAGAACCTGTGGTTCCGAGGTCACACAGAGCAGGGAGACCAGGGAAAGATGGCAGCCAGAGTTCTCTTGGAGGAATATTTGTGCAGGAGTGGTAAGTATGAACAGTAAATTGCCAAGTGAACAAAGAAAAAGGTCGGGATGACTCTAATTACCAAAAATCAGCATTTCCTCTACATTTTAATTAAATTAACCATTTTAACTCCACGACAGCAGTCAAAATACGATGTAGAAGACTCAATATTCTAATTTGCTAGACCACAAATGGAATACCATGAAGCCAGATTTTACTGAGGACTGTTATGCTGTGTTTCCCTGGTGCTGGCTGGGGCGTTTAACCCCGCTTTTTATGTTCCCTGTGTGTAGCAAGAGCTAACTTTGCACGACCCTCCTGTCTTCTCTTCACCTCTAGGGAGAGGGAGTGACTACCTCCTTGGTGATTTCAGAATGAGGAACTGGGTATGTGTGTCTGCTGTCTGCTGTCTTCCCCTTGCCTTGGAGAGAGCTCTGTCCATCTCCAGGGAGCGGGAGTTTCACTCAGTCGTTATCCTAATGCACGTGAACCTGTCTGAGCTGGAGGTCAGCATGAGAGAGTAATTTTCCTACACAGAGAGGCCATGTTCTCTTAGGTGAGCTTTGTTAGTTACAGAAGTGATTTTCCGGCAAACATCTGCCTTAACTCCTTTGTATTACTTTGCAACTGATACAGAATGTGAATTTATTTTTCTTTAATTGGCATGATTCCGGTCCTCTGTTGTAAAGGTAACATGATCTTGTAGTTATGCGCTTGGATCTTGAGTGAAATGATCCTGGTGTGAGTCCCTTTTCTACTACCTTTGCTTCAGTACATTTTGGAAATTTGCCAGATGCCTTTGAACTTCAACTTCCTCGTTTATGATATGAAGATTTATAAAATTATAAAGTGGCTTATCTTTTTTAATTAAGAGGACTTCTAACAAAATTTTCCAATGTTTTTTAACATTCATATGCCTTCTACATTTCTTTCTTTCTTTCTTTTATTAACATAAGACAGTGGTTAAGATCATGAACTTCAGAGCTAGACAGAGTGAGTTTGAATCCTGGCTCTATTATTTACTTAGTGATGACTTTGTTTTTTTTTTTTTTTTTACAGAGACAGAGAGAGAGTCAGACAGAAGGACTGATAGAGACAGACAGACAGGAAGGGAGAGAGATGAAGAGCATCAATTCTTTGTTGCAGCTCCTTAGTTGTTCATTGATTGCTCTCTCATATGTGCCTTGACCCTGGGGCTACAGCAGAGCAAGTGACCCCTTGCTCAAGCCAGCAACGTTGAGCTCAAGCTGGTGAGCCTTGCTCAAACCAGATGAGCCCACACTCAAGCTGGCAAGCTCAGGGTTTCAAGCTGGAGTTCTCCACGTCCCAGTCCAACACTCTATCCACTGAGCAATTGCCTGGTCAGGCACTTAGTTATGACTGTGATAGGAGTAATTACTGCTCTGTATTTAAATTACTTTATCAGGAACTTTGAGGTAATATCTATATCAGAGAATTATTATAGGGATTAAATAGGCTAAATGTCTTTTAAAAACTATAATTGACATGCACTATTTATTCATTTTAAATGTACAACATAATGATTTGACATTTTTATATATTGCCAAGTGATTACCACAATAAATCCAGTTACCATCCATCACTAGACAAGGTAAATACACTCTACTGAGTGCATTGCTCATGCAGTAGGTTACACCCCCATAACTTACTTACTTTGTATCTGGAAGTTTGGACTCTTTGATTTCCTTACACATTTTGCCCCTCGCCTTATACCTCTCCTCTTTAGCAACCACCAATCTAATTTTATTTTGTTTGTCTGTACTGTTTTTTATATTCCACATATAAGTGAAATCATATAGTATTTGTTTATCTCTGTCTGACTTATCTCACTTAGCATAACACCCTCCAAGTTCACCCATGTTATCACAAGTAGCAAGATTTCATTATTTTTTATGGCTGAGTAGTATTCCATTATATATACTTTTTATATATAATGGAATATATATTATATAATGGAATATATATTACCCTTCATCCACTGATAGATAGATACAAAGGTTGTTTCCATATCTTGGTTATTGTAAATAATGTTGAGAAATATCTTATTGAGAGACCACTGCATCTAGTCTCCACGTCTGCAGAAACAGAGGACCAGAGAGGTGAAGTCAGTGCTCATGCGGCCACGTAATCAGCAAGTCCCAACCTGACTCCTGAGCCTACCTTTCCAACCCTCACAGCTGCTTGTCCAAACAATACTCTCCATGGCTTTGCCTGTGTGTCCTCTGCCCGATGCCTTTCTCACGGGCTGCCATGTTCATCTGAGATCGGTTTTCTTCCCCCCACTCCCTTTTATTTTGTTAATTCAAGCATCACTTTTACTCAAAGATCTTCCCCCAACCCCAAATCTAATTTATAGTCTCTGTATCTCAACCTCTGTGCTTCCAAAGTATGGAGTGTGACCCATGGGTTTGCTTCTGATCTGTACAAAATATTGCTCTCTGTGAAGAGAGGGAATCGTGTCTAATATAATTAACCATTCACGATGCCTGGCATGATTTGTGGTATGCAGTATGCTCAGTTGAACAGATTTCTATAAGTATCTTCGGACAATCAATAAATGATTGAATGTATTCCCTTCCCATGCCATATTAATAAACTAGTCTATTTGCATTTATTTGTCTGAATGCATGTGTATATATCTGTCATTGTTGCTATTTTATTTCCAGTTTTGTCTTAAGCATTAGATAGTTCTAACATACATGAAACTGATTTCTCAGTATATTTAATGTTTGTTTCTTTCCCTAACAAATAGCCAACACAGGGAAACAAAGTCAGGCATGATCACAGAGTTCAGACAGCCAGGCATAAAGGTCACATTTCCTTTTTTAAAATATGTTGAAATGTTTTCATCATGTGAATTAAAACACAAATAGACAAATTCAATATCTAGTTTTCTATTGTATTGTTCAGGTTGGCACAGGATACTTGACACCATGTGGTGCTGTGTATTCAAACTGACTGCTAGAATAAAATAAACGTGCTTCTGAGCCCTAGAAAGGCACAGGCTCCCAGCAAAACCCTCTATCAGCTCAGCCTTTGAGCCCTAGGAAGGTAGTCCATCAGTCAGTTAGAATAAGAACAGGAAGGTGGCGCAGTGGATAAAGCGTCGACTTGGGAATACTGAGGTCGCCAGTTCAAAACCCTGCACTGGTCTGGTCAAGGCACATATGGGAGTTGATGCTTCCAACTCCTCCCCCCTTTCTCTCTTTCTCTCTCTCTCTCTCACACACACTCTGTGTCTCCTCTCTAAAATGAATAAATAGAATAAGAACAGGAAGACTCCTTGACATATTCATTTAAAAATGCCATAAAATACCTAGCATTGTATTTGGTCCACCTGACTTTGCACATCAGAGTTTTCAGTCCAGAAGTAATTTGTATTTGTCATTGAAGAGCTTCTCAATTTTGCTGTGAAGCCAAGTGACATGGACTGATGATAAACAGCAGTTCAATCCCAGCACGAAGTCCTACCTGGGAGATGTCAGCCAAGTTATTCAACTTACCTGCTCCTTCCTGTTTTATAGAATGGGAGGAGATAACTACAATTTTTGTAGGTAAAACTTCCAGCTTAGATTCTGATGCAGAGAAGACAGCGAACGAGTGTTAGTTCCCTTCGCGCTTCTTGGTTTAAAGCAAAGCTGACAGTACACAGCAAATATTCATTCTGACTCCACCCTGTTCTTCTGGTTTAAAAATATCTTTTCACTGAAACCTAGTGAAACCCTACGATTCCCGGGATAGGCAACTGATCAGCCCCGACACGAGGACTCAAGTATATATAACACCCAGGGCTAAATTGGGAAAGTATCCAAGATGACTGCATTGGGCTAACCTGGAGACCTTCCTAAAAATGCAGTCTTTGAGTCCGAGTTTAATCCTAGTGACTCCAAGTTTCTGGGCTTCAGGCTAAGGATTGTTGATAATTTTCCGAAATTGTTTCTATTCACACCATAGTTTAAGCACCACGGTTAGTTCGCTTTACTTTGACAAGCATTTATCTGCCAAGGTAAATAGAAGACATGAACCTTGTCCTATAAAAGGTCACAGGGTATTGAGAGAACAGAAAAGAATGGTCACCATGATGATACGATAATAAACCCTACAATAGAAGATTGAATCAAGATCCCTCAGAAATCTAGAGGGTACCAAGATCATATATCTGTGTGTTTCTCAATAAGCATACTAGAAAATTTTAAAAAAAGCTAAATCAAAATTACAAAAATTATAATGCTGCATAGTTGGATCATTGACAAAATAAATCCAGGATTTATTAAAGGTATGAATCAGTAGATATTGATAAGCAGTGTAGACCTGAATACAACAAAAATTCCAGATGAGATGAACAGTGTTCTTCAGTCCTGTCACTGTAATTTGTGGCAATAGAAATTCGTTATTCTGGGACGATTTGAGAAATTTAGTATGTCCAAAGTCCAAATTTAATTTCATAGACAATGACCCTTTAGTCAACCCTTCACCCTCATCTATGTTAGTTTCTAAGACGAGGAGAAATTAATTAACTAACAACATGGGTTTGGAGAAAGTTGGGAATGTCTTCACAGAGGAAGGGCAGGGGGTGTGGAAGTCCAAACAGAAGTTTGCTGGGATGTCCTCCCCATGTGGGGCTTCCTGCAGCATCTCCGGCCTAGAGCTGCTGGATGAACGGCTTGGCACCTTGTGGTGGCAGGTCTCTGGCAGTCTAGCGTTTCACTTCACACAGGATGATGGCACCTTTCAAGAACCCTTTCAGATCTATTCACCGTTTCCACCATCTCTCAGAACTGTTAACCGTGCCGTCACTGAACCGGGGACAGTGCTGGCCAGCCTATACAGGGACATTGGCAGGGATGCAAGTGTCTTAGAGAAAGAACAGCTGCAGAAGGAATGTCTCTGGGTCACCGAGCCCTCCTTACCCACCACCACCCCTTCCCTGTCTCCTACCTCTTCACAGGAAGAAGAAGGAACAGGATTTTAGTTCAAACATGGTGGGGTTTATCTATTGGTCCCCATGTCAAGGGTCCTTGAACCATCCCATTCAGTCCCCTTGGCTCTTCTACCAGACGGTTCTTAACGAGAGACTACTATCCTTCTGTATAACCTTCTGCTGCCTATAGTTTTCTTTTTTTGAATTTTAATCTCTGTATTTCATGAGTGGTACATAGTAATTGTGTTATAGTTTTGTCTATAGCCCAAATGACATTTTACCAACAAATAATAAATACTTCTATAAATATGCACCTATAGCAAAATTGTATTACAAGTTTCTACCCAAGATGAGCTATTAGGTTTCATTTCCCAATGATGTCAGAAAAATCAAGTGTTCTTTAGTATAAGCTGAATATAGTTTTTTAATTTTTCAAATAAAATCAGGTTTCATGAGTTTTGTTTGTTTTTTTCTCTCAATTAAATATAATTATAAATCTAACAAAAACAGTTATTCAATAAGAATATTTTAATGTTATGATTATATATTCTATGTCATTTCAATAGTGAGATTAGGTGGGTTATAAAAACATAAAGTACTTGCTAGAAGGAAAAGTAGTTTAAAACAAATGAGAGTGAGAAAAAAATAAGAATTGAGTGGGAAAGTAAGCAATGGAGAGCTTTGAACATACATGCATGCCCAAAGATTTTAAAGCTCATCATAAAAATAAACTATTGACTAAAATTGTGCCTCAGAGCTACCTGCCATTCAAAGGAAAAGGCCAATACCTATGTGTTTTAATATCCATTATCTCTGTACTATAAAGATTAACCAGTTACTTAGAACTACAGCTAACTAAAAAGTTAGCAAGGCTGAGAATTTATAATCGGGTGGTTCTGGGCAATGTAGGTAAAACTCTTAAATGACACAGTCACAGTGCACATAGACTTGTACAGCTTCTCCTCATTGCAGGTCTCCGCGCATGCGGGACACAACTGTGGCCTTCCAGGGCTCTCCCTGGATATTCCTCCACAATCTCTTAGCATTTGTCTTCTCCTACCTGGTCCTTAAAAATTGAGGGTCCTCTGTGTTGGTCAATTTTCCTTTGTCATTCATTCCCTTTCCTGGGGGGGGGGGTCAGAAGCCTCTCAACGACTTCATTAACACCCTCTTGCATCTCCAGCCCAGACCTCCCGCGTGAGCTACAAAACCCTTTCATCAGTAGTCTTCCCAGCATTTGTGTATTGGTTTCTTCCAGGCCCCTCAAAGTCATTACATTTCAAAGCTGGACTGATGGCTGTGTTCCTATAGGGCTTTGTCATGTAGTGTTCCATAGCTCAGTTCCTAATCATTCGACCTGAAACCCATCCCATCCATCCAGTCCCTCAACACAGATATGCCCATCCACTTCTTCTTCTTTTTCCTTTCTTGCCCCTGTCGCTAGTCAATGGCCATGTGCTACCAATTTTACCTCTTGTTATGAATCCATGCACATTTCTTTTGCTTCTTGACCACTGTCTGAGTGCCAGGCAGGGACACCCCTTGCCCAGGTTACGATGAGAGCCTGGTTTTTCCACTAACACTCTGAACTGACCACAGTCTGTTTCAGCCAGTAGGTACCAAGGCTCATCTTGAGATGCAGATCTGATCATATCCCTCTCTGGCTTAAATTCCTCTAATGGCTTCTTTTAAATGCTGAGTTTTATTTATTTTTTAATTTTATTTTATTCATTTTAGAGAGGAGACACACACACACACACACACACACACAGAGAGAGAGAGAGAGAGAGAGAGAGAGAGAGAGAGAGAAAAGGGGGAGGAGCTAGAAGCATCAACTCCCATATGTGCCTTGACCAGATCAGTGCAGGGTTTTGAACTGGCGACCTCAGTGTTCCCAGGTCGACACTTTATCCACTGAGCCACCACAGGTCAGGCCTCCTCTAATGGCTTCTTAAAGAATGAATTGAATGTTGAATGCAAGATGTATATTATCAGCTGTCATTGCTTATGAGGCTTTTGAGGACCTGGGTCCGACCACCTTCCACTGCATCAGTACAAACTCCTACCCTTCTGGTCTCCAGTCTTGGCTTTTAATCCTCTACGGGGTCAAATGCTCCCTTCAGAGGTGTGTTCTGTGCTCAAAGTCTTCTCCCCAACCGGCCTTCTCCACCCTGATACCCTCTGCCCATCATGCTAACTCTGACCCTAACCTAAGATCATGAGGGCGGGCCCTTAGGAGAAGGTCAGTCCTCTCCGGCTGGACTCCCTTGGCTCCATGCCTTCTCCCGTGGCCGGCTCCCACAGCCCCACGCCCCCTCCCGTGGCGGGCTCCCACAGCCCCGCGCCCTCTCCCGTGGCCTGCTCCCACAGTCCCGCGCCCCCTCCAGTGGCCGGCTCCACAGCCCCGCGCCTTCTCCCGTGGCCGGCTCCCACAGCCCCGCTCCCCCTCCCGTGGCCGGCTCCCACAGCCCCGCGCTCCCTCCCGTGACGGGCTCCCACAGCCCCGCGCTCCCTCCCGTGACGGGCTCCCACAGCCCCGCGCCCTCTCCTGTGGCCGGCTCCCACAGCCCCGCTCCCCCTCCCGTGGCCGGCTCCCACAGCCCCGCGCTCCCTCCCGTGACGGGCTCCCACAGCCCCTCGCCCTCTCCCGTGGCCGGCTCCCACAGCCCCGCGCTCCCTCCCGTGGCCGGCTCCCACAGCCCCGCGCTCCCTCCCGTGACGGGCTCCCACAGCCCCTCGCCCTCTCCCGTGGCCGGCTACCACAGCCCCGCTCCCCCTCCCGTGGCCGGCTCCCACAGCCCCGCGCTCCCTCCCGTGACGGGCTCCCACAGCCCCGCGCCCTCTCCTGTGGCCGGCTACCACAGCCCCGCGCCCCCTCCTGTGGCCGGCTCCCACAGCCCCGCGCCCTCTCTTGTGGCGGGCTCCCACAGTCCCGCGCCTTCTCCCGTGGCGGGCTCCCACAGTACCGCGCCTTCTCCCGTGGCGGGCTCCCACAGCCCCGCACCTTCTCCCGTGGCCGGCTCCCACAGCCTCGCGCCCCCTCCCGTGGTCTATCTTTCTCACTAGGCTTTGAACTCCATTCATACAGAGACCAAACAGAGTTTTCCTCACCCCCAGTACCCCCCTCTCTGACACAATGACAGGCACTTTGTGGGAGGTCAAATCCTTACTTCTTAAATGTATGGATGGAAACATGACTGACGGAACAAACCAACAAACCTTTGTTAGCAAGACGCGTCTTATTCAAAATCCAGAAACTGTCAAGTTATTGGGTTGTACACCTTCTGCTAAAGAAGCGCTGGAAGGAATGAGCTGCTCAAGCTTGAACGAGAGGAGACTACAGCCTTCTCCAGCTGACATTCTCCTCGGTTTTCTTCCTTGGTGGTCCACTTGGACTTCATCAATTGGAGTCCCCGGTGCAATGTGTCTCAGGTTATGAACCGATGTGCTTCATAAACCACCCATAATGTGCTCGAATATGGCTCCCGGGCTTCCGTGTTCACCGTGAGAACCGCCGGCTCTGCTTACACAGCATCTGTGTAATTTACTCAGCACATGGAGCTCCATGTCAGGAGAAGATAGAAGTGTGATCTTTAGAGCCAGATAGTCCACTCTATTGCTGCTCAAACATGCTTTCTTTCTTTTAACTTGAAGTATCAGAGAGCTTTACCACTATATTTCCTACCTGAAACCACCAGAAGAGAATTTCCCATAAATCAACTGAGCAAATATTTATTGAGTTTCTCATATACTCAGACCCAAATGGGCCTATAGAGACTATCCCGTCAAACTTCCTTATTTTACCGAGAAAAATAACAGAACCCGGTGGACTCCTGATCTAAAATATATCAAATAATTCCCTATACACAAATGGAAAAAAATATGTAAGATGTCCCCTTTTGTCCCCAACAACTACCTTGCTTCTGCTGCGCAGTGGAAGTCTTACCCCAGGACGTCTAGGTTCTGAAGCTTGGGAAGTCCCTGCAATACGTCCAGTGACCTGATGTGTGGAGCATCCTGGGAGTGTTGGGGAGCTACCACCCCGGGGAGAAATTCTTCATAAAGGGGACTGAGACCTGAGATGATGGCTGACCCGAGGGCACCCAGGGGGATTTAGCTGCAGTTGCCTCTGTGATCAACCTGATAACATGCCTGTGAATGGGCTTCCTTCCTTCCTCCACTTCATACTTGTCCGGTCCCCACACCTTTCTTGGGATTTCGTCCACTAATGACTTCCCCATATCAAGCACTCATCTTAAGTTCTTTTTGTTCTACGGCCATACCACCCTGAATGCGCCTGATCTCATCTGATCTCGGAAGCTAAGCAGGGTTGGACCTGGTTAGTACTTGGATACTGTTAATGTCAGACCCAAAGGAACATAATAAATCTATTTTTTAAAAAACCTGGCTGAAAATGATGGGTTTTTTATTATATACTTCAATTTTTTTAAATCTAAAGAAATAGATTATTCCAAAAGAAAACATTGTCCATTAGCAAAGTTTAAGACTGAATTTAAAGTGAATTATAATAAATGGGATAAAAGACACTGTGAATAGATAAAAGGTCCAATCAATGAAGAAGACGAGCCATAGACCCAACATGCTATGACCAAATATGTATTTGATGTATGGGATGTCTCCGGGATGCTAAGAACGAGGCCACCCTACGTGAGGTTGGGGTGAGCTGGCACACCTTCACACAGGAAAGGTGCTTCTCAGACTGGGAAGACGAGAGCTTTTCTGCAGGTAGCTAATGATAAAGGGGCTTCTTGACTGAAGAAAACCATGTGAACAAAGGCGTGGAGATGAAACTCTGTTATTTGGGAACCCAAAGTCCTAGAGTCTGTCTGAGTGTTAGTGCTCAAGGCAAGGGGGAGGTGAAAGAGATGGTGGAGCAGGAACCGAGAGATGGAGAAGAACAGTGTAGAGTGAGAATCCAGGACTGCTTACAGACAGACACTCATACGTATAAAGCAAGAAATGACACACCCTGGTTTTCGTTTTACAAAGTCCACTGTGGTTATAGCAGAAAAGACGGCCTTATTGGGAAACACACAAACAAAACTGAAATATGAACATATTGAGCTTGAATTGTCTATGAAAATATAAACTCGCTCTCTGATGAGTTGGACTACAGTTGGGGACAGTTAAGGGATTGCATTAGAAACCCAGATGTGGGTAGGTCACCAAATGAAACTGGGTTTTAGACTACAGAGTTTAGATACTGAGAGAAGTTAAGATTTTTCAGGCTGTTAGGATAGAATTAATGTATTTTGCAATCGAGAAAGACATTAATTTTGCAAGGCTGGGGACGAATGGTATAGACTGAATATTTGTGTCCCCCTAAAATTTATAATTGAAATTCCAATCCATAATATGATGATATTAGGAGATGGGGCCTCTTGGAAGTGATTAGGGAATAACTTTCAAAATAAAATTGATACTCTTATAAAGAGACCCTCAGCGAGCTCTCTGGTCCCTCCCACTATGTGAGGACACCGTCAAAAGAAGGCTGCCTATGAACAAGGAAGCTGCCCTTCCCTGATATCTAATCTGCTGATCCCTTTATCTTGTAATTATCAGTCTCTAGACCTCTAAAAAGTAAATTTCTATTGTTTGTAAGCCACCTACTCTACTGTATTCTAAGACAAATAATTTCTGCATGAAAATGGTATCATTACACCTTTTTATCATTGAGAAACTGAGTGATCACTCTGTATAACACATGCCAGAATGGAATTATTGACATTAATATAAAACTAACTATTATTATATTCATATTAATAGGAGTTGAGATTGCTGAATATTTTATATTTGGCAGGCACTGGCTAAGCACTTACATGCACCATTTAATTACCAAAATAACCCTATGAGAGAACTGTTCTTACCTCCATCCTACAGAAAATCAAGACATGGAGAAGTTGTAAATGGTACAAGGTGAATATGCTGGTAAGTAGGAGAGGTGAGATTTGAACTCAGGACTACCTGCTTTTTCAAGCTAAGCTTGTAACTTCTTTGCTACAGCAACCCCCTGGGCAAGATAGACCAATTCCAAGAGCAAAGGAATTTTTGTGCAAATTGCTAAGCGCATTATCTCAGAAACTCCCACAGAATCACTGACAGGTCAGTGTTATTACTACTTCCACTGTGTGGATGATATAATTGACGATCAGAGGAAAACCCATTATCTCTCAAAATGTACACAAGTGAAAGCGAATTATGGGGTTGGTTGGCTCAGCAAATGTCCCCATTTGTGCTGAAAACCCACGTGTGCAGGACTTGCAAAGACAAGGCTGCTAGAGTGGTCCTGCCAGCACTGCCTACCTCCAGAGTGGATGGCATTAACTGCCCAGTGGAAAAATCGGTGGAGGTGAATAACCGTTGTTGATATCTTACAGGATGTTCTGAGAACGAAATACAAGAAGGCACTAGGAACTTAGCCGAGTGCTCTGTGCCCATTAGACATCAATGGGACAATAGTCTCATTGCGCTATGGCCAGTGCTTACAGTCAACAGAGAATGGCTTATCTTCCTGTTTTCTTCCTGTTTAGTAGATAAAAGATAGTGCTGACTTCTAATTGCACCCAAATTTCATAGTTAGTTTCCATACCAAGAAGCCATGTGGTAATTCGTAACTTGGTCATTTCTTCTTCTACCAACTCTTGGCTGTTTCCACTAAAACATGCTATATTTTACACAGCTGAATAACAAATAGCAGCGTTTGAACAAACCGTAGTTATTTTGTGATGATACGCACACTCCTTTCTTTCTTTCTTAAAAAACAATGTTGCAAAGTCAGTGGCAAAACGGCATTATGGAGGGGAGGAAACAAAAGGTCTTAGAGCTAGACAGACGGTGGCTGACATCTTAGGTTATGTCATCCACAGTAGGGGAAGAGAGCTTTCACCTTCCGTGTCACTGTGGGGACAGAGTGGGGTGATGTGGTCTGTGTGCATCACAGTAACAGATGCCCACTGGAGTGTCCTGTACGCGGGGTTCTGTCCACTACACTTCTGGTCCTTCTGGCCTGTTTTTGTTTCAGAAAGGAGGTGCATACTAATGGTTAGTCCAAGGAATTCCCGAATGTTCGCACTTGTGTGGAAGATGTCTTAAGCCAACGTTAATGAGCTTAGAACAAATGAAGAAAGGAAGGAGGGGGGGGGGGAAGAAAGGCTAGGATAGTGGGAGCAAATCTCTTCACTCACTCACTCACTCACTCACTCATTCACTCACTCACTCATTCATTCACTCACTCACTCATTCACTCACTCACTCATTCACTCACTCACTCATTCATTCACTCACTCACTCACTCATTCATTCACTCACTCAGTCACTCATTCATTCACTCACTCACTCATTCATTCACTTATTCATTCATTCTCGCTGCATTTTGGGGAACCAGATTTGGACAATGGAGGGCCCCTCCTGCTGCCTCTAAACAAAACTTCTGAGGAGTCCTAGAATATCAACCCCCAGGCGAGATGTTTACCTGAGAGCGTGGGTGGGGGTAGGAAGATAAACATTTCGAATTTGATCAGTGTTCGAGGGGAAGGTGCCGGGTTCCCCTCTGTGACCTGTGGAGTCCCTGCCGCCACCTTGCAGCCCCTGCTACCTTGGAAGCCTGAACTTAGACCCTGAGTGGAAGGGGAGAGTGTGTGGTGTTTGCACAGCTGAAAACAAGATGAAAACCCCAGGCCCCTCTCACACCCCATTAGCCCCTGAAGTCCACGGAGTGTTGCACTCAACACATAAATACTCCGCTCGGGGAAGCCATGGACAGCGCGTGAGAGGGAGGGACCCTGTCTCACAGAGGAACAATGGGCTGTCTGTGCAGAGGCTGGCACCCCGTCCTGCAGCCCGGGGGGCATTAATCATTACTCCCACTGTGCTCACTGCAGCAAAGCCCAAGGCCTTTGGGGATTGTTAATGGGACAGCAGGTAAGAGGACACCCAATCAGAAAATAAACACTATTGGGCCAGGCAAGTCGACATCCCCCTTTCCTGGTCCAGAGAGGCAGAGTGGAACAGAGAAAGAATTCAGAGCAAACAATACCGGGTCTTCCCGTAGTTGGATGTGGAACCGCGGGCAGCGAATGAACTTCTCCGGCTTTCCTGAAACCCTGCGCCTTTGCCCTTGTGATTCTACCAGCCTGGAATGTTCTCCCAACCACACATGCTTTCTCTGGGGCATATGCTTCCTCTTCTTGGTAGACAATGTCCCAGTCCCGCTCTTCAGAGAAGCTTTGTGACCCGCCACCTTGCGCGGAGCTATCCACCCCCGCCTCTGCGTCCTCACAGTGCTTCGCACCCAGCTTTCATCAAAGGACTTTCCGCGTTGTGCTGGAATTTGTGCGCCTGGCTTTGCTCCTCTGCATTTCGATTTTCTGAGGTCGCATAGGCTGTGGAACACGAAGCTCTCGGTTTTCTGCCTAATCTCTGCAAGAGGAGCTCTGCAGTGCTCTTACTGTGTTTGCTGCCGTTGTGGGTTGAATTGTGTCCTGCCAAAACATAGCTTGGAGTCTGAACGCCTGGTACCTATGAATGTGAGCTTATTTGGAGATAAGGTCTTTGAAGATGTAATCAAATTGAGATGAGGCGGTGCCAGGTTAGGGTGGGTCCTAAATCCAATGACTTGTATCCTTATAAAATGAGGGAGGCTTGGAGACTGCTATGGGCTGACTTGTGTCTTCCCAAAATTTGTATTTTGAAGCTTTAATGCCCAATGTGATGGTATTTGGAGACAGGATCTTTGTGAGGTGATTAGGCCATAAAGGTGAAGCCCTCGTGTCGGGATTAGTACCCTTCTAAAATGAGACACGAGGGAGCCTCTATTCTCTCTCTTCCCATCATGCAAAGAAGAGGTGATGTGATCACACAGCCCAGAGATGGCCACCCAGAACCCAAGAGAAGAGGCTTCAGCATGAAACCTGCTTTGTTAGCACCATGACCTTGGACTTCCCAGACCCCAGACTGTGAGAAAGAGTTTCTGTAGTTGAAGCCACCCAGTCTATGGTATTTTGTTATAGTGGCCAAACTGATTGAGACAGGGACACAGAGCCATACACAGAGAAACTAGAGTGATGGTATCCCAAGGATTGCTAGCACACATCAGAAGCAAGAAGGAGGAAAAGAATTCTTCTGCAGAGCCTGTGGAGGGAGCATGTCCTTGCCAACACCTTGGTCTCAGACTCCCAGCCTCCCCACTGGGAAAGAATAATTTTTGTTACTTTTTTTAAGTAACCCAGTGTATGTCAACTGTAGAAAACATATAAACAAAGAAACACCTGAATCCTTTCCATGCCTTTTGTTTGACTGGCCTTTTCCTTCTTTCTCTCTTCCCTGGGATCCAGGACTAGAACCCGACCTAACATTTCCCAGCCGACAAGCTCCTTCCCTACTGCCATTACAAATGCTCGGGTCTCTCATATTTAAAATAACAGCAGCACTGCCCTTCTGGGGCTCTCAGTCCCTGTCTGGATGGAGGAGTATAGCTCTCTCTTTCTTGAAGAGCTAAATTCCACAGTATAAGAATTTTTGTTGCTGTCTCTCGTCCGCCCTCCCCTCATATTCACTCTTCCTATTGCTAAAATCAAGGTCTGTCCCCAACGCTACCTTGAAATTATTCTGTCCAAGCCGGGGATTGCCAAACTCCATGGTCTCTTTTTAGCCTTTACATTACTTTGCCTCATTGGGTATGACCTATCTGCCTCTCTTTCTGTCCTTTGTTATAACAAAACCCCTTCAGACTGGGCATCCTCTAATCCACAGCGGTCCACTGCTCACAGTTCTGCAAACTGGCAGTCTGAGATGAAGGTGCCCGCAGTGTCAGGTGAGGGCTCTCTCTCCAGTCACCGACCTCTCCTTGTGTCCTCCTATGGAAAAAGAAGGCTGGAGGCTCTGTGAGGTCTCTAATCACACCACGCATCCCATTCACAAAGACTTTGTCATCGTGGGTGGATCACCTCCCCAGTGCTCCACCTGCCATCACCATTGGGGGGTTAAGTTTTCAACATATGCATTGGGGAGCAGGCCCACGACCATTCGGAACACAGCACTGTCCCTTGGCTTCCGTGCCCCCACCTCCACCCCCTCTGCTTCTATGACCGCTGCTCCTCAGTCTCATCATCAGCCCCCTTTCCTCTGCGCTACCCTCATTCGTCCATAAGGCAGAGCTCTGACCTCAGCCCTTCTCGCGTTGTACTCCGGGGGCTTTTGTGAACCAACGTCATCTGCCTGGTGTCTTCCACGACCACCTGTGTGGTGTCCAACCTCCGTATTGAGTGGTCGTCGGGCCACACGAGGAGTGCTCTTTTCTGAAGAGGCTTTCTCATTCTTTTCAATATGGATGAGCTGAGAGTGTCTCAGACCTTCACTTCTGCTTCCCTTTAATTATCATCTCACCTTTAAATCATTCCTCTCTACTCGCCCTTCGTAATCAGTCAGGAGGGAGCAGGCAGCTCCTTCAACCCTTTGCTTACATGTTCCCTCCACCAATGTCCGACTCCATTGCTCACAAGGTCTCCCTTCCACAGAACACTGGATCGTGAACACAGTTCAGTCAAGCTCATCGCCATTTTATAACAAGGAAGGCCTTTCCCCCGTTGTCCAATGACGTGGCTCTTATTTCTTTCTGAGACCCCATCCGAACAGCCTGTACTGTCCATATGTCTACAACAGTGTGCTCAGGCTTATCTAGGTGATCTCTGGAAAGACCAAAGCCTTCTCCACAGCTCTCCCCCCCTTCCTTTCGGGGGTCTTCACCAGAATCATCCTCCACAGTGCGTTCACAACATTGCCAGCTTTTTCTAGCCTGCGCCCTAAAACTCTTCCAACTTTTACCCACTAACCAGTTCCTAAGCCACTCCCACATTTTTCGGTGTTTGTTACAGTGGCCCCCTGCTTCTTGGTGTCAATGTCTGTCTCAGTCTGTTCAGGCTGCTAAACAGAATAGCGCAGCCTAAGCAGCTTTTAAGCAACAAAAATTTATTTCTACAGTTTGGGAGGCTGCAAAGTCCAAGATTAAGGTGCTGCAAGATTGCACGTCTGGAAAGTGTCATTCAGAGGTGGCAGTCTTTTCTCACAGCCAAAGGGGCAAGTGATCTCTCCGGGTTCTCTTTCCTAAAGGCGCCCATCTCACTCTTGGCATCTATGTCCTGACGTAACCATCTCCGAGAGACCCCTCCTTTTAATAAAATGACATTAAGGGTTAGAATCTTAACGTGAAAATTGCGGACATGCAGTCTATAGCACTATTCATTCCAAAATATTGTTGAGCTCTGCTTTGGGCACTAGTGAGTTTCTGGAATACAAATGCACTACCCAACAGGTGACATTATACAATTTACTGGGGAAAACTAACCCATGAAGAAACATCAGTGCACTTAAGTAAACATTATATAAAGTAGGAGCACAGATTAGGAGGCAGGAGTTGCAAAATATAAACAAATGGGAACACATTTGTGGTGCTAGAGAGAGAAGATTCAACTCCAACATTTCCTTATACCTGGCTAAGCAGTGTCACAGAAAATCGGAATACAACGTGATACAACGTGGTCTTTTTGCTGGACTTCAGTCATCATCCATTATAGCCTTTTCTGCCAGAGGAGAAAGATTACTTGGTCTGGAATAGACTTTAAAAAATGTTATGGAAGAACTGAAATTGAGTAATAGCAGGACTTGTGTCTCAGAGGTAAATGCACTCACAAGTGAAAAAAAGGTCATTTGTTAAAAAATCCCATTCATTAGGAGTTTAAATCCAATAAATAATTGCTACTGTCACTTTAAATTTTATTGTATGATTTTTGTAAGGAAAATGACATTAGAAAATAAAATCTGGCAATATTAACCAGAAGTTAACATATTTTGTACATACCCTACCTGGCATTCTCAGAGATAACCAAATTTCTGTTATTTGGTTTTGTTTTTAAACTGCCATACTATTATATTATGTTAAAATGCATCAGTAATCTAAAACTATTTCTATGTAATTAAAAATTATTTTTTAAAAAGAGAAAACAATCAGCTTTATTCGATTTTTAAAAACTTCATCTTTGGTGATAAAATTTGGCATCAGGAATCCATGGAAACACTGGTAGTTATGTATACCATACACTGGTGACTAAGTTGGAGTCTGTGTTAGCCAGACTAGCACATGTAGGATTACTTCAAAAACATTTTAAACAGTTTAACATTGTCACAAACAACCACAACTTGAGTTCAAGAGAACTCCCTTTTCTTTTCTTTGGACACCCCAATGAAATGTCATTCCTTATCATCTACACACCAAAACTACTAAAACATACCATTCTCAGCAAGCTGCCACGAATCGTACAAATGTCCCAGTTAAGAAGAGGTACTATCTTCAGTTTACACACTGAACACAGTCTAGCAGCTGCGGTAAGACTAACACACCCAGTCTTTCTCAGAACAGAGGACAGAAGTCACACCACTCTAAACCCACACAAAGCAGCTTTGGGGGCCATCATACTGGGACAGATGCTCAGGATGGTAAATTTAGCGGATGCACTAAGTTTTTAAATCACACTTACTCTGATACTAGTTTTAAAATACAGTGTTGACCTATTATTTTCAATTTAGTTTTGTATTGGGTCTTCAGTTTCCCATGATCCAACTCTCTTTCTGAGACGTTTTTCTTTTCTAAATGTTTATTGCTTGGGCCTTAAATATTTTAGTCAGTAATCAAAGTGACTTATATAAAGTATCTACATTTTAAATATTCTGACATTTTGTTGTGGTCAATTTTTGTAAATCTATTCTAAAAATGCATATTGATTCACAAGATACTTTAGAGTATTTAGAGTATCCTAATGTATATTGTTGTGTTTATTTGTGACCTACAATGTCATTCTATGTTATGTTATTTTTGCTTTTTTTTTGATAATCCTATATACCATACATTTTACTCCAAATGGAAGTTAAAATTTTTGTATGACTTGAAATTTTATTTTTATCCTATTGTAAAAGTTAAAACAAATTTAGAAAATAAAGATAAATGGGGAAAAATAGTTATTTCATTTTTTAAAATTTATAATCTCCTAAAAGTTTACTGACTGTGGAAACAGCTATTGGGGACATGCATCAAATATATTTATTGCAAACTGCTAGCCTGTTGGGAAGGAAGAGCAAATAATGAGAAGTTCCCATGAAAATGCTGACAGACACTATTAAAAGAATCATTTTCTAAAAAAAAAAATTATATCATGGAAACCTCATAATACTTTGTAGTCATTTTCACTATTTTATGGTAGTTTTCACAGAGATCTTGGGTGGTCACCCCACTAGGTCCCAACGACAGCTCAGTTCTCGGTTCATCACAAGGACTGTCTACAAGTTTGGACTTTTAAACTCAGTTGTCCCATAAACTAAAAAAAATAAAAATAAAGGCATAAATAAGTTAAATGATTCTACCAATGTTTTCAATTTCTTAGAGCAATGGCTGTCTCCTTCAAAACACACACACACACCACACACACACACAATAAATGTTTTTCCAAACAGATCATCTAAAGACAATCTGGAGTCATTAATACGTATAAGCTTCATAAAAATTATTTTTGGAGTGAAGACAATAGAAAGAGAATGTGTGGACAGGAACTGTTAGTTGTCACCAATATCCCCTTCTAGTCCTTCCAGGGACATGGAGGAATTATAGCCTGGGCACAGGGACCCGGCATTTCTAGGCTACCCTGTAGCTGGGTGTAGCCATGTGAAAGAAAATATCAGAAGTGGCACAATGGAAATATGTCAGATGTGTGTGTGCGTGTGTGTGTGTGTGTGTGTAAAATGACTCATTTATCCTGTTCACATCCTTTTGCTCTATGCTGCAGCTTGGAATGTGGAGACCAGGTTGTCCTATGAAGATAAGGGCTCCTCTCGAAGAACCCTGTGGTGTTCCATCTCCCGCAAGATAGCTCACCTCCAGGCAGTGGCCGGGTCACTCTCACAGGTGCACAAGTTCTGGAGGTGGGCCAGCTGGCTTCAGCTAACCTTGGGGAAGTTAATTTCTCTATGTCTCAGTTACCTCATTTGTACAATGGGGATAATCAGTTCTTGTAGAGTTTTGTGACAGTTAAAAGAGTCCACAAATGTGACGCACTCAGAGGAGTGCCTGGTATGCAGAGAATGTTAAAAAATGGTAACCCATTCTTGTCCATTTGTGAGAATAACTTCCCATCTTGTTAAAAATGGACTAAACATTCAGTGATTTTTATTAGCCACAACCAAATATACTTTTTATTATTATTATTCTGGGGAGGCAGAGAGGCAAAGAGACACACTCTCGCATGTTCCCCAACTGGGATCCACCCAGCAAACCCCCTACCAGGTGATGCTCTGCCCATCTGAGGCCGCTGCTCTGTTGCTCAGCAACTGAGCTATTTCAGCACCTGAGGCAGGGTCATAGAGCCATCCTCAGTGCCTGAGGCCAACTTGCTTGAACCATTGGAGCCATGGTTGCAGAGAGAGAAGGGGAAGGGGGAGGGGTGGAGAAGCAGATGGTGGCTTCTTCTGTGTGCCCTGACTGGGAATCAAACTTGGGAGTTCCACACACTGGGCCGACACTCTACCAGTGAGCCTACTGGCCAGGGCGACAACCAAATATACTTTTAACTAAAACAACATGCAGGCATCTACTGCAAGCATAATTAAATGTAGATTTTTATCAATGTTTCTGAATTAAGAGCATAGCCTTTCTAGTTTCTCCCAGGATGCCACAAAAAAAATATATTGGGAGGAAAAGAAAATAAAAATCAGCATGTTCAGTATTTATATATTTGTGTTGCTATTCAGATAAAGTATAATTTTGTCACATCTCATTTATTTCTCTTCACTCTAACAACCAAAGCTGCTGTTGGTCTTTCTCTGTCACCCTTCCCTTGTACTTATATTATGTGCGCACACACATATGCACTCGCGTGGTGGGTATGCCCATGGAACATCCATGTCGGTTTGGGCTGCAGATATATTGTTGAAGCACTGTTCTGCCTTTGACATTTAGAGTTTCAGAAACAGAACCGATAGAGATTATGATAAAAAAAAATAACTGTGGTCAAAGGTGTTTTCTTTTGGTGACAACTTTTTGTTTTTATTCTCTTAAGATACAATAATTGAATTTAAAAATAAATTCTTTAATAAAAACTTTCATAACAAATTATTTGTTTTAAATTTATGGTGAATGTGCTGTTTCTGTTTTCCAAAAAGAACAATGAGCACTTGGTCCATTTTTCTGGAGTTGTTTACTTATTGGTTCCACTTCTGTTTCCCAGACTGAGAGCTCTCGTTCCCTTTCTATCTGCCGAATACACAGCTCCTGTACAGTAATTATGTTTTGAAAGAATGAGTCAACACATGGGATTCCTAGCTTCCCAGACCTGGTAGTGTGGCTCGCTTACACTGGATAGAACATCAAGGCCCTCCGATGGAAAAAGGCTGTCCAGAAAACCTCTAGATACTTCATGGTAGGAACAAGTGGTGAGTTCCAGTTCTCTGCTTCTCAACCACAGAGTCTATTTAACCCCAGCACCGTTTGTCTGAAATTTTAGGAATGAGAGCTTTTATTTTTTTTTCTCCCTCTTTTTGTAAATGGTGCTGAATGATGGAACAGAAAGGAGGGCAGGACACCATTCAAACTGCCCAGCGATGAAAATAAATTAGTAGGGAGGCATCCTGAAGGTCCAGGACCTAATAACCGTGCGTGGCAGCGGGCAGATGTTTTTCCTGGCACACTCGACCCCTGAATGTAATCAAGCACAGAACTTGGTGTTTCGTTACTTTCAGCATTTGTAGTACATGCTTTGTTATGTAAGTGGTGTGTAGGAAGAAAGAGGGAAAAGAAATTTCTTGTTATTACATATTGTGAAATGTTCGCTATTTCTACAGCATAGTTTATTTTGAGTTCTCTTACTCAGCGTGTAATTCTCACAATTTGGAGATAGAAAAATCTCTAACAGACACACATTCGTATGTACATAGACTCTCTGACACGGACTGCCCTCATTTGAATCCTGGCTTCATTCCATGGCTGTGTGATGTAGGAAAGTGAAGTAACACTTGGGGTCTACTCTTTTTTCATCTGAAAATGTACTCTTGACACTTAAAAAAAAATAAAACTATAGCACCTATCTCATTTGAATGTTTCTGAGCATTAAACAAGATAATATATGTAAAACATCTAGCCTAGTAGTGTCTGACACTTTTAATGATTCTATCAGTTAGTTATTGGTGTGGAGCAAACTAACTCAAAACTCAGTGACTTAAAACAATAGACATTTTTTAATTGAAGTTTACAGGTCAACAGGATGGTAGAGTGTTGGTTGACTTGTGTTCGGCTGGTGATTCTGCTGATCTTGGCTGGGCCAGTGCATGTGTCTGAAGGGTGAATAGGACACTATGCTCTAGCTTAGACTTGGCTGGGTCAAGTTAACTGAGGCAGCTCTGTTCACATGTCCTTCCTTTCTCTTCTAGTATTAATCCAGATTAGTTAACTCAGGCCTGTCTTTCTCAAGAAAATGGGGGAAGAGCGAGGGGAAGCAAGCCTAACATGCAAACACCTTTCACAACTTGGCTTGCAAACATCTACTTGGCCAAACAGATCCTCATACCAAGATGAGGGGTAGAAGTGTGTCTCTCCGAAACCACTTCCGTGGGTCTGAATAGACTGCAAAGTTAAAGAGCAAAGGTATGGATTCAGGGAAAGGCAACAAGTTGGTGTCAATAACATATTGATTCCAAACACTCATTTGTACAACCCTAAGTAATATTAACTCTATCGTTCACATCCCAAATCTTTGCACCTAAAATGCATTATTTCTTCCTCAGCTATTAAATGGCAGAAAGTGCAAATACAAGGAGCCAGAAGCTTGATGAATAGTATAGACAAGTATCCAACAGCTTAGAGAAGCTATGTCCTTCCCAGCCCTTCAGAAATGGCTAACTCAATGCTGTATCACCCATTTATTCACTTTCAGGTTCTTCCCTTTCAGCTCAGTCTCCTTTCAAATGTGAGACTTGGTCTTGTTTTCATGACTTTATACTTGAGCACACTCAACCACTTAAGCCTTTTGTTTTCTCCTCTCTCTGTTCCTTGGATTAAGTTCTATTAATCTATCTTTAAATTCATTGAACATCCAGTGATCATTTTCATACTTTTCAGCTATAGAACTTTCATTCATTTGTTTATCTAAGTTCAACTCCTCTGATCAATTTCATTTATTTAATAAAGCCATTATTTCCTTTCATTCTTTGAGCACATTTAAAAACTTTTTTTTTAATGTCTCATAATATATAGCTTGAAGTCTTTGTCTGAAAATAACCTAAGAACATGCTTCATGTTCTTTGTATTAATTGGCTTTTCTCCTTCAGTAGGAATCACATTTTACTGTCACTAGATGCATGCCTTCTAATGTTTTATTCAAGACTGGAGAGTTCAGGTACTATTGTATAGCTAGTTTACATTCTGCTGCATTCTGGTAGGTTTTTTTATGCTTGTCCTACTGATTAACTTTCTTGAACCCAAGCTGCTATGTCTGTCTCTTCCATGATATGTGACACCTGAAATCTCTACATACTTTTATTGCTTCAAAGTGCTGCAATCTCCTTGAAGTCTCCTTATTTAAAATTTGACCATCAGCAAAGACTAGAACAGTGCTTCTACTCAGGTTTTTGGGTTTGTCCTCTATAAGTTTCCTTAATTCTGTAAATTCCTCTTCTAATTGCTTTGTTTGACTCAGTCCCTGTCTTCTGGTCTAGTAAACCAGTAAAGTTTCAGCTTTTTGCCACTTGGGTTATATATTTTAAAACGCATTCATTAGAAAATGAGCAGATTCATGGATCTCACACCCAAGGCATCTTTGTCTTTTACAGATGGGTTCTCTCAGCTCTCTGCTGGCATTTCCATGGAGTCTCCTGAGTCTAATGACTAACACACATGACCAGCCAAGAACTTGCACAAAGAATGCTGTTATATATTGGGCCCAATTCTCCTCCAGAATTAAATTCTGTTTTTTAACACTTTGAGCTAAGAAGGTTGTGGGTTTCTGCGGCCACTTATGAACATAGCCTAACAACGAAGCCAAAAACTCACAATAGTCATTATTTCCTGCTGGAAGACTTTTTTTTTTTAAATAAATAAACTCTCCTATTTGATTTTGGTTATTTTCTAGTGCCTTTAAATAGTTGTTTTCATGTCTAGACTTTGTACAAGTGATCTGCAGGGATCCTGAGAGCACTTCACATCACTGCCATACCATAAGTTGTGTGCCTTGTAGGACAATGTGATGGCAAGGGGGGCTCACTCCCACAGGATGACTTTAAAGGATATAAACACAGGACTTGATGAGAAGGACAGGAGGTCATATGCCAAAGCTATCAGTCCATCAAGGTAAGTGCTCAGAAGGCTGATAGATGAAAACCATCCTGCTGTTGAATATCTAAACCTCTAAGAAGCTGACATTAAAAGGAAAAAAAAAGGCCAAGGAATAATGCTGAGAAACAACTCTTCAAATCAGAAGAACAGGAAACCACCTGCAAGTCATGGGGAAGAAGGAGCATCCATAAGGGGGTGAGTTCCTACATGTCACAACCGGATTGGGTGACATGCAGGAAGCACACGGCGCGCTCCCGGAAGATGAGACTGTAGCGGACTTGCTCGCTGTAGGAACTGTGCAAGGTGGCGGGAGAACAGTACTCAGCAATGAGCTCTGGCATAGGAACCCCCCATATCCAGACTCTGTCACTTAATATTTGTGCCAACACTCATTGACGAGCACACAGTAGAAACTCAACAAACAGTCGCTGTTGTCATACCGGGAAGCAAGATTTCAAAGGCAGAGGGCAACATATTGGGTGAGGAGGACTGTGGGGGTGCATGAAGAAAGGATGTGCCAACAGTCACAGGGTCTAGAAACTAGGGGGTGCAGGGTGGGGCGCGTGGCTGCAGGTGTACGATTTTCAGTGGTTTAAAAATAAAGGAGTGACAGGTGGGAGGGGTTTAATTCTGCCCCCAAGTTTTGAAGAAAGGACATAGCAGTGGTGGAGAATGGCTAGGCCTCGTGGAAATTTAGTAGGTAAGCAATGATCACAGTCTTGCACCCCTACTTCCTCTTCCCAACTTCTCAGAAAGGAGAGGATTGGTGAGTTGAAGTCACCCCATCCACAGAGGACACAGGGAAAATGTAGTGATGAAAACTGGGGCCTTCCCTCATTCCTCCAGCTCAGGTAAGGGCCAGTGCTTCTGGGGGCTGGGAGGGGTGGTGGTTATCGGCGCAAGGGAATGGGGTAGACACAGCAAGTGACCTGGTGAAACAAGGAGGTGCACGCTAGTGAGATGCAACTGGAGTCCTGAACTCCACGAGAAGAAATGAGGAAGTCCCTAGGATTTCAACATTGTCTCTCCCAGATCTTCAGAGGAGGAGGAAAGAAGATGTTTGCAGATGTAGATTCTAGGAAGCAACCCAACAGGGCTCTATTTGGGACTGAGCACATGGCTATGAAAAATAAGAGCGCTACAGAATACGGAGATTTTCTTGCAGCGTTATCGTTCTGGATCATGAAGGGAGTGTGAGTATAGAGAGCGGGAAGAATGGCGGTCATCGTGTAAGGCAAGAAGACTTTAGGCTTAAACCTGGGACTTAGTTGCTGAGAAGACTACATGGTGTAGTGGCGAAAAGAGTGGGTTTTGGAGCCTAGCCTAGCATTCTTGGGTTTGAATCTCAACTTCATCATTGAGTAATTACTTTTTAACTTGCTTAACTTATTTAAATGCTTTATGCCTCAGTGTCTTCGTCCATAAAATATAAACTGTGGTGACTATCACACAACGTTCTTGTGAGAATTAAATACACGTCTATAAAGGCATAGAGCATTCAGTGGTATAGTCAGTAATATGTACTGATGACTGGCTGCTTTTAATTGAAAAAGAAAGAAACTGCGGATGAATTTCAGTGGCTCCATGTAGAGGAACCACTGGAATGGCATCACAGAGCCCTGGACGTGGTGTGAGCCCTGGGGTGTGGGCATGTCACATCCTCTCGGCAGACCTGTCACTCCATCCACAAAACGGGGAATTTCCCGTTTCACCTAGTTCGTGAAGTTGTTGTGACGGTCAAATCAGATAATGGGTTTGAAAGAGCTTTGTAAACTGCAAAGTGCTAGAGAAAAACGACATAGGTGAATTGACAAGAACTATTTTTAGCTTACAAAAAAAGAATCTCCACTCTTCCACAAGGATTGACTGTATGGGATCACACCGTATTTTCCTTCCAACTGAAGGCTTTCTTATAGATTCCCTCTGTGTTTCAGAATGCTTGCTTTTTTTTTTTTTTCATGTTGATTCCAAGATGCCACACAGTAGTTGCCTGCATTTAGTGAAAGGATTATGTGAATACCTAAAATAAACAATATTGGGCCTGATGTTTTAATTGGGAATTTGAGAACATGGAACAGTTTAAGGTTGCACAAAATTTACCAAAAAATGAGGGGAGTCAAAATGAATTCACAAAAAAATTTAGTAAAAACATTTTTGTCTTAACAGATGACCACATCCTGGTACAGAAGTGCATTCCTAATATTTGGGCACCAGGCACCCTTTTACAAAATCGTTGGAGTGTTTCTTGAAAATCCCTGTGCATGGTGGAGTCTGTGCAGGCATAACACTGAACTTGGCTTTGTGCAAGTGTTCTTAGCGGGTTCTTAAGATTCAGTTTTTATAAAGTCCTCAAATGGCCACAACGTTTTAAAGCAAAGAAATGTCAGTAGACAAAATGCCTTTCTGTTTTCTTAAAAATTCTAACCAATCCTTGTGGTTATGAAACCGCAGAGTAATAAGCAAACTGATCCTTTTCTGCAAGAAATCCAACACAATGTTTATTTGATATTACCTTAAGTTAGACTTTTCCAGAGTAACGGTTCCCATCTTTCCACCAACTCCTTTGCAGATGTCATCTGTGTTGCTGTTATTGTTGTCTGTGCCTGTTAGGAATGCCTTCAGCTGCAAGTAATAATCTCTAACTAGAAATAGCCTAAAATCAGTTAGTTATTGTTTGTTGTTATCTAATATCAAGAAGTCTGAAAATAGATCATTGCACTTGGTGTTGGTTTAGTAGCAAATGAAATTAGGGCTCAGGATTAACATTTCTAACATTAACTCGACTTCCTGGCTATCCAATGGCTGCAACTGCTCCAAGTATCACATACTTACGCACATAGAAAGACAGGATTGTGAACTAGGGAGCAGGGGGCAAGTAGACCGTGGATAGGGGATTTATCTTCACAGGATGTCCAGCTGCATTACTACTCAGCCCCTGACTGAATTTTGTCTCATCACTTAATATGTAAGATGTTGGCACAGTGTGTTACACTTTGCACAAATCTATGGAAATAAACTGATTGACTCATTCAGCTGGAACCCAGTCATAAATCCATGGGAAGAGTGAAGGGCACATAGATTAATAGAGTAAAAAAGTAAAAACACGCACAAATTACTGAAATATTTGATCAGACCTCACTATTTCTTTTACCAATAAAATATTGCTAAACATTGCACCATTGACATTTTCCCACACCTTTCATATTTAAAATTTGTGTCATTTCTCTATTTTTATAACAAGATGTGCCTATTTTGTTTGGGCACTTGTCACTTTCTCCAGCTAGCTTTGAAACATTAGGAAGACAAGAACTGTCATTAGTTACCATATTCCCGGAGGTTAGCCAAGGGCCTAACACACTGGTATTTGATAAACATGTGCAGAGTCATTGAGTTATTTAATGACCAAATACCAAGTGTTAGTCAAAATGAACAAGTGTACCCGCTGAATGAATGTTCCAAATTTTATTTGCCTATTTTTTGAGACTACTTTGATTTTTTTCTCTTTCTTATGGATTTTTAACACATATCAATAAGCCCTTATTGACATCTTCTCTGCACCAGGCCCTGTGTTTGTAAGTGTTGCCTGAACCCATTCTCTGAGAGATGGCTTTTCTAATAATACTCAGGGGCAAGACACTTGTCTAGCAGAAACAAAGATTTTTTTCTTTCTTTGTAACTCCAACATTCTGGTTTGTCTTGGACTCAGAAGGGTGAACTTTTACAAAGACCAAAGATGTAGGAGCCACAATCTTAATGACCTATCTAATGTTCAAATTCTATTCACGCCCATATCATGGTAATTCACAGTCCTCCAACTATGAACACCAAAAGAAGTCACTTTGTTTTTTGTCTTGTTTTTGTCTCTTATAAACCAAGTTCTTAGGCACCACTCTTAAAATCTGATTATCCGAGGCTTCTGAGTGCCTATCTGAGAGAAGGAAAATATTATACCAAAGACACGTATTTGAAAATATAATAAAACAATTCTGATGCAATTGCATGAGACTGCACACCATGATCTATTAAAAAAAAAAATGTATTGCTAGCAAGAGAAGGTTCCTGAAGGGAGCCCTTTCTTCCCTTGGCTGCCCTCGGCTACACGAGCAGCATCCCAGGTCTTTGTACCTGTGCTGTTCCTTGCGGATGCTGCTAGTCACATCTGGCGGCTGAAGGCTTGAAACCTGCCCTGTCTGATACACACCCAATTGTGAAGACTGGATCCAATTAAAAATCGAATGCGAATTGTCTCATTATTAATCTTTAACACGGATCACATGTTAACATGATGATCTACTGGATGTGTGAGGTTTCTGCTGCTGCTTTTTTCCTGCATTTCTTCACAAAAATAGAAAGTCTTGGAAGCATGGCTTGATGCTGTTGTCCCTACTTAGAACCCCTCCCCCACTCTGTCCACCACAAGCTCCCATCAGCATTCTTCACTCCAACGGACCACGACCTCCCTCGATTAGCGAGGTTTCAAATAACTGTATTATGAGAAAATTTTGTAATCATGACTCCTCCTGTGTTACTGAATTTGATCTCAGCGTTATCTGACACAGTTGATGGCTCTATCCTTTCTGCAACCCTCTCTTTTGGTTTCAGTCTCACCATCTGTTTCTGGGCTTCCCTCACACCCCATGGAGGCTCTTCCTTGCCTCTTACCCTGTCTTTGACCTCTAAATATCAGAGTTACCCTATGCTCAGTCTGGAGATTTCATCTTTCTATCATTCTTTCTCTCACTCACCCAGGCTTTCAGTTTTAGTGTTTCCTTTTTTTTTTTTTTTTTTTAGATGATTAAATTTAACAAGGTGACATTGGTGGATTTCAGTTTTAGACACCCCTGCCATATCTAAGAATCCAAAATCTCCCTTCAAGTCTTGAATGATTTCCCAAGCCATGTATACAACTATGCACTATTGAGTATCTTTACATGGTTGCCTAATACACACCTCCAACTTAATTCCCTCTCGATTCAGCCTGGGCTCTTCTTTTTCAGGGCACCTACCAATCTGCTCGCTCTTCATGAATGGCACCGCCATCTGTCCCACTGCTGAAGCCAAACATCTGGGATCTATTCTCTGTCTCTCTTACGTCCAACCCGTCAGCATATCTGAATGACTTTACCTCCAAAGCACGCCCCCAAACCGACTACTCTCCATCTTCCCTGGCTGCTTCCGGGTCCAAGCTACTCTCTTCTATCACCTGGACTGCTGTACTAGTCGGCCGGCTCTCACTCCCACCCCTCTGTCACCCGTCTCCCACACCACGGGCTGAGCCATCCCTTCTGTCCCAGATCAGATAATGTCACACCCGTCCTGTCACACCATGTCACACACTTCCCCATTGCCTCAAGGATAAATGCAGACTCCTCACTCTGAACAGCCCCTGCATACTTGCTCAGCACCTAGACCTATTCTCCAACTTTTCAACCACGCCCCAGACAAGGTCTCCTTTTTAAAGTTCCTTGAACACACCCAGGGTGTCCTTTCTGACTGCCCCCATGGCTTATAGTGCTCCCTCCTGATCTGTTTGCAGCTGGCTTCTTGTCATGGGCTCTCTCAGCTCAGCGGCCATCTTGCCAGAGATATTTTGCAATGATCATATCTCAAGTCCAACTCAGTCACTTTTTAAAACAACACCATATTTTCATTCCCTACTTTTCTCTAATCTGTAGCCCATAATATTTTTCTGGTTAATTTTTCTCGGTAAAAGGCTGGACCTTGTCTTCTCATTCACCGGTGTATTCCCAGTGCCTGGAACAGCGCACACACTGGACACTCAGATATTTCCTGATTGAGTGAACACTCACAGCATCTCATTCACTAGTACAGGGCAAAGACTCTTCAAAACCAGCGCTACTGGGGCCAGTTATCCAGTTTCATAGTAAACTCAATGTGTTTTTAAGTCTGTCTACTTTAGTGGATGGTCACTTCCTGGTGCACACCTGCTTGTGTTCACGTCAGACCCGATTTGTCCTAACTCATTTTCTATGATGTCCAGTACAGTAGCTATTAGCCACGTGTTGCTGATGAGTCCTGGAATTATGATGAGTACAGCTGAGAAACTGAACACCTAATTGTGTTTCACTTAAGCTTAAATACCCACCTGTGGCTAGGAGCCAGCCTCCAAGGCTGGCTCTGTATCTTAACCCATCTCTGTGTCCTCCGTATGGGACAAGGATCCGGTGCAGCACAGGTGACCACTAAGGCTGCTGGAAATTCCTGAGTCAGCTGTAGCCCTGGAGGGCAGAGTAGCAGGACTGTCAGCCTTCCTCGAGGAGGGGCAGGAATCCACGTGATGTCTCTGTGGCAAAGAAGGCCCCCATGTGGTGTCTCTTCTCCGGTGCAGTCAAGGCACCCATACAGGTCCTAGGGCGTGAGGATAGGTACTCAAGAGGCTCACCACCTCTATACAAGTCATGTGACCTCAGGCGAGACACAGAACCACCTTGGGAAAGAAGCCACCCGTTCTTTTCCCTCACCTGTAAACAGTGATTAAAAATAAATAAATAAAACAAAACAAAACCCAAAAGAATACAGCCTCTAATCCACTAGATTTTTTACAGAAACACATAGAGGCCAAGAATAGGAAAACCAAGCTGTAAATTGTGGAGTGGTCTGTAAGTATATGGTTTTGTTATGAGTCCCGAGGATTGATCCTGTTGGCAGATACACACTGGGAGTCAGTTATCAAACATCACACCTTCTAGACAGCCTGAGCCCTACAAATGTTGGCATCTGCTCATTTTACTCCATGATGGAAAAAAGAATAAATAAATCATAAATGATTAATTTAGACTTCCCTCCACGCCTCCCGTTAACAGCTCAAAGCCCGCACCACACAGCAGGCTTGGTGATGAACTGGTGCGGTGGAACCTTCAGGACTGCGGCTAAACCTTCTCCAAGTACAACCAGCTGTGAAAACAAATTGAGCTCCACCAACCCTGCAAAGGAGCAAAGCCTTTCCATAGGTTAGAGATATAATGTTCACCCCATTCAGAGGAATCCAAACCGAGCACCGACGGCTTGTGAGGGGAAGAGGATATTAAGCATAATAGACAGATTATCTGCTAGTTTGTCGAAGGCAAAGGAAGAGATATTTGTCATAGTTTTGATAGAAAATGAGACTTTATCAAAGGGAGGGAGGGTGAAAGGTCAGCAGTTCTATTGGCGCGATTATTGTCTTTACATAGCTGGAGTGGCAAAAGAAATGATCCCAAACAGAGCAAAACAAAACAGACCTCACCGAAGCACTTCAAGATGAGCCCCAAGAAGCCTTCACGCCGGAGCCACGGGCTACATCTCCATTTATCATCTCGGCTTGTTGACAAGGGCTGATGGCGCTTTGCATCCACCCAAGCCGCCCCCGGTTGTGTCTGGGCAAAGCGCTCCGTGGACATAGGGGACGTCTCTGTTTCAGGGAACAGTCCTCATAATAAGAAGAATACCACCATTTTTTTGAGCACCTACAACAGCCCTGAAACTATTCTTTCTATTTATTGTCTCAATCGACAAGCCACAACCTAAGTGTTACTATTACTGCTTTGTGAATGAGGCAGCTGGGCGTTCAGTACATCAGTAGATTGCTTCGGGGATCTATTTTTTTTGTTTGGGGTACAGTAATGGATACCGTTATCAGAAGCAGCCTCTTTTGTAAATGCCTCTCTCGGTGCCTACAAAATGGACACGTAAAGGATTTGATTGTCATTGTCGAGTTGGCATGTCTCTGTCGACTTTTGGCTAAGGTTTCTATACTGTTTATCTTCCTGGGAAGCTTGGAAACCTCCAGGAGCACGTCTGCGCTCCAAGCTCATTTCCTTAGCATTGCCTTCATTGTTCGTATCTGCTGTCACCGCTGCCCCAGACAAAGAAGCTGGCTCCCTGCCTCCACCAGGACAGGTTTCCCCGGGCTCGTTGTCATTCTCCAGTCCCCTGCTCTGGGCATCCGCTCTCTCCTGGTGACATCTCATCCCACCCCCACACCTGGGTGCACCCTCTGTCTGGTCGTTTCACAAGTGCTGTAGATGACCTGTCTGGCTTTCGTTCTACCTTCCTGCAGAAGCATGGCTTCTCGGAGTCTCCCTTTTCTTTAGATCAGTGATTCTCACCCAGGGTGCGGCAAGGAACTGTAAAACACGTAAGACCTCACGTTTCATCCAGGGGCACAGACCTCTTTTCCTTTCAATTGCCAAATTAAAAAAAAAAAAAAAAAAGACAACAATCAACACAACAACAAATGTCTGGTGTGAATACATCAGAGTTATACCTATTTTTTTTGGGTCAGAGTTTTGTTAAAATTGTGCCACAAATCTTTAGTAATTAGTTCCTGTGTGCCATGAGATGAAAAAGGTTGTTAAGCGCTACTTTAGATATAAAACTAAGGCTTTTTTGCTTGCCCTTCTCAGAGCCAGGGACACGTCAGGAAGAAGTGTTAGTCCCTGTGACACTTTCCACTACGCTGACATGCCTCTTATTTTGTTTTATATTTTTTAAATTTACTTAAATTAAAATAAGAAGTTCACCCATTTCTGTCACCCCCACCCTCAATATTTGGCAGCCATCAGTCTGTTCTCTGTATTGATGAAATTATTCTTTTATATAGTATTTGTCATTTCACTTAGTTAGCATAAAGCCCTCAAGGCCTGTCCGCATTGGCTCAAATGGCAAGATTCCATTCTTTTCTTATGACTGAATGATATTCTATTTTTTATTATGTTATATTTTATATTATACACAACACACACACACACTCACACACACATACATACACATCCCATTTTCTTTATCCATTCATCTATGGATAGACACCAGTTGTTTCCGTGTCTTGACTACTGTAAATAATACTGCATTGCAAAGGGGGAGGGTGCATATATCTTTCCAAGTAAGTGTCTTCCTTAGCTTTACATAAATACCCAGAAGGGGGATTGCCACATCACAGCCTCCACGCAGGACAGACACAGGACAAACTCTCAGAGAAGGGGCGACAAGAGGAGTAGAGCCCACGGAGACGTGGGTCAGATGGCCCTGACTTCAGTCCCTGCCTCCCACACTCATCAGGCTGACCTTGGGAGGGTCGCTCACACCCTCTGAGCCTGGTCTGATATCTGCAACAGCACCAGCCTCGTGGGCTTTCCTGTCATCTTAAATGTAACATATTATATATATACAGCATGCAGGAGAACTGATTTCCATCTAGCTTCACTTTACCACACCTTCAGGGTCATGCTCAAATCTAAGATTTCCTGGTCCTGAAGTGCCACATGGCTAGACTTTTCATTTGGAAAAGAAGGGAAAAAAAAATACTCATTCTGTTATTAATTTTAATATATTAGAATTATAGTACTAATTCAGTTTACATAGAGTTCTCTGCTTAGGTTAAATAGTGCTTTTATTTAAGTAGAGTATAAAATTAAGCAATCAGTGTAAGTGAAGTTGAAGGACAGTAGAAGTGATTCGGTTTAAAGAAAGCAGAGCACTGATTCAGTGTCAGTAGAAGCTAACATGCAACATACAAGCTAACACACGTAGATGAGCCCACAACAGAAGAGGAGCTGAAGAAGGGGGTGGGAGGGAGGGAAAGTTTTTATCTAGTGCTTTCTTTTTCTACCATTCTTTCCTACCTTTATCTTTAAGACCACCACTAGACACCAATAGAATCCCAAGCTCTCCAAAAACTTAACACAGACATGCAAGAAAATACTCCCACATGTCATTTATTTTAACAACATGGAAGGAGCACCACCTCCTGCATCCCAGGCCTTGTGTTAGCTGTTCAAGACAGAGGACAGTCTCCCGAAGAAGCAACCAGACAGACTGAACAGACAAGGCAATCCCTTTCAGGCTTAAGAAGTAAGAAAAGAGTCACTGAATCCTCCCCTCAAGGAATTTGCTCGAATCTAATGGGAGGAAGAACGTCTGGGCAGATATAAAGCCCACGGTAAAGACGCCTGGAGGTTGGGGGAGAAGGTCAGATTTCGGAAGGCGATGGCTGGGACAGTGGAAACCACCACTTCCCTTGCAGAGGGAAGGGGAGAAGCAAAGGCACCAGAGAGCAGAACGTGCCAGGTGTGTAGAAGGCACTGGGAAGAGAGAGCTTCTCAGTCAGCCTCCTGGGTTCTCTGACCAGAACCAAAGCCACTTGACTTCTACTTTCACTCCAGTTTTGCATTCGATCTTGCTGGGTTCAAGTCCATCTTTGTACACCGCTTTGAAAGGGGTCTAAGAAGGTCCTTCTGGCTCCTCTGCAGGCTCCTCGTGTCTCCTGCCCATTGTCCCAGTTGTATCATCCCATAAACACTTCCCTGAAAATAACAGTGCTCAGATCAGCGTGGAGTGCCAAGTATAGCAAATCAAAACACAAGATACCCCAGTACTTTTGAACTGGAGATAAACAAGAAATTACTGTTTTAGTATAAGTACGTGCTATGCAATATTTAGGACATACTGATTCTAGAACAAGTCATTGATTGTTCATCTGAAATTCCGGTTTCACTGGATGCCCTGTGTTTTGTCTGCTAAAAGTACTTCCATCCTTCATTGATAAAACATGCGAGTGGTTTTAGAATTCCCGCTTCTCATTTCCATGCACTTAACCTAGATGCATCCTCATCACCTCATGTTGCAGACTGAATATTTACACCCCCACCACAATTCATAGGTTGAAGCCTTAACACCCAGTGCGGCTTTATCTGGACAACGGGGCCTCTAAGATAGTCCTTGAATGGTTAAAGGAGGTCAAAGCGTGGAGCCTTGATTGGATCAAGTGTCCTCAGAAGAAGAGACATCAGAGTGCTCCTTCTCTCCCTCTCTCTCCACCCTCACACAAAGAGGGGTCAGGTCAGCTCAAAACAAGTTTCCCTACACACCAGCAAGCCAAGAAAAGAGGCCTCAGAATGCACCCTATCTTGCCAGCACCTTGAGCTTGGACTTTCCAGCCTCTAGAACTGTGAGAAGATCTGTTTCAGTTGTTAAAGCCACTCCGTCTGTGACATTTTGCTCTGGCAGCCCAGGCAGAATGCCGGCTCCTTTTTGCAGCTCTTCAGGGACTAGTACACAGAGTGTGACACTGGGTTAGGCGCTTACTACTTGTTTGTTGAATGAATGACGGGCCAAGTGTTTGGGATCCTGTTGAGTAACACAAGTGCCCACCTTCTCTTCCGAGAATGAAAGTGTCCTAACCCGTCTCTGCTAGAGTCTGTCTTCACACAGCAGCCCACGGTGCCAATGCCCAGTCATTGTCTGCCTACTACCAGGGACCGGGAAGACAGCAACTGAGTGTCAGTCACTACTTGTCATGCCTCTAACAGTAAGCAAAGTCCCTCCCACACTGCCAACAGCACACACTAACGAATAACAAAGGCTGCAGAGTGAGATGTAATATTAACCATAGTGCTCAGGACTTGGGGTTTTAATAGTTCTGAGGGAACTGAAACAATTTCCCAAACACTTCCCTCAAGTTCTCTGGTTTAAGCCTTCGGCCAGGGTGGGGACTGTCCACAAGTCTGAGTGCACATGTCCGGGCACTGCTGAGACAGGATCGAATGTTTCCTGTCGGCACTGGGTCTCAGCAGCCCTCGCAGGGCTCCCAGTGACCCCGAGAGCCGGTGTGAAAGTGGACCAGCGGCCAGATGGCTTCGTGTTTCCGCATTCCTCCGACCTTGTTTTTCTTACAGCGACACATACCCAAGAGCGTCCCAAATCCTCAAGAGAGAGGAGACTGCAGGAAAGATTTGGTTACTTTTGCAAAGCAAGAGATGTGAACTCTTGAGCCCGATGAAGAGAAGATTTAAAACATACATCAAAGATTTTCAAGCTATCTGCCACGATATCAAATATAAGCATATATCTATATATCCAAAACGGTAATCCATTTTCTTTTTTTTTTTTTTTTTTTTAACACGCATTCCACCTGGAGACAAAGGTACCACACATGCCCAGCCCCGAAGATTAAGACAGGTCAGGGATCATAGAGCTGCGGCCACACAAACAGATGATCCTGTTTCCTGAGGCATTGCTTAGGCCACAGCTGTCCCCTTGGAAGGAAGATCATGAATCACATCGTTCTGCTCTCGTCTATTTGATCCGACGCCATGAAAACAAGCACGTTGAATGGGAAAGAAAACATTTCAGGCAAATGATTTCAGTACGGATGGGACAGCTTACCTTGTGTCAGCCAGCACCCCGCTCGCTCAGGAGCAAGGTCTGACCCTACCAGGAGCAGTCTGGGTGTGAATACGTTTGAATAAACGAACGAAGAACAATTATTACTGAACAGCAATTTTGTGGCTTCTTTTTCCCTACATGTGGTCTTATTTCACTCAGCTGCCCTGGGGAAAAATGATCACTTCCTATAAATTATAGGTGAGAAAACAGGCCCCAAATCATTTAATGAAGGGCAAAGTCAGCATTTAAACCCACGTCTCCTGATTTTAATTAATTTAATTCAACGAACATTTCATTGTAATTAGTTGTGTAAATGATCAATGACTATTGAGTAAACAAATGCATGAGTTATCTCATTTGATCTTATTTATCTATTTTTGAACTAATAACTGAGCTTCAAAGCGGTTAAGAAATTTATTTATTTTCACAAATCTCAAAAGTCAAAGATTTTTTGTTTTGTTTTTATTTTACTTTTTAAAATGTATTTATTTTAGAAAGAGAGAAAGGTAGGAGAGAGAGAGAGAGAAACAATTGATTTGTTGTTTCTCTTATTTATGTATTTATTAGTTAATTCTTATATGTGTTTTCACCGGCAATCTTGGTTTATCAGGACAACACTCTAACCAAGTGAGCTACCCAGTCATGGCCTCAAAAGACAGTTTTGATCTTTCTTATAAAACAATTGAGGGATGCAAGAAGTCAAATTTTAATATAATGAGAACGAGATGTCAATAAAACATTACAATGCCCCATTATTTGGGATAAGTTAGTTTTGAATACCTCCCCCACCCACCCCCACCCCCGCAAATAAAAGAATGTTTTTTAAAGTATTTGTAAACAGCTCTTCTAACAAATCACTCTGGTGACAACAGCCAGTTTACAGAAAAAAGGTAGTAAGTAGAGATCAAGAGGCAGAGAAACGCCCTGTTGGAGAAACAGCCACCAAAGTGAAAGGAACAGGAGGCTGAGATTAAACAGTGGTGATCCGAGTTGGTGAAATTACAGTGCCTTGGCACACCTGGAGAAGTGTGAGAACTTTCTTCTGATTGCTTCACGGAGAAGCTCTCAATGTGAGGACAAGTGTTCAGCAGTAAAGACCCTGAGGTCGGAGTAGAACTGCCTGAGTTTGTATTCCAGCTCTGCCAAGTACCTACCTACCACATGTCCACCTGGAGAGACTCATTCACCTCTCTGCGCTTCCCGGAATAGCATGATCGTTATAACCACCACTTCATTTAGCATTATGATGATTTAATATGATGATCCTTCCAAAGCACATAGACAGTGCTAATGTATAATATACGTAAATAAATAATAAAATTACTAAATGAAAACCAACTTTTAAGATGGTCTCATATTATTTCACAATAGTGATTAAACACCTTCTGTTGTTAAAATTAGGATTATATTAGTGTGCCTTCTTTGATCTATTTTTCCTAATATCAATGACCTAAGACTTACTTTGCGTAGGACATCATTATTAGTCAAAGGAATGAGCGAATCAATAGGTATTCAATCATATAAACAACGATCATAAGTTCTAAATCAGCACAATGACATTCGTGGAGAAAGACGAGCTAATGCCACCAGCAATGGAGCAGCGGGGTGTTGAGGGGAATACATTGAGTTAAAAATTAGCATGATTTCAATCAAATCTTCACTCAAGTTACATTGTCTCTCTAAGTCTTGGGTTATTCATCTGTGCACAAGTGACTAAGGCAAAATTATCAATGTCGTTGCTTCCATTTCTCAAATGGAAGTTATTACCATTTTAATGTTGCTTTAGTAATATACAAGTATTAGTAACAATTATTATTATAAATAATCTGGTCTTCGCCTTTCCAAATTATTGCCTCAGTCATTAAATCCAATTACCTAAGTATTCAAATTCATATGGATTATCATATAACCCTGAAAGTCATGCACAAGCATGGCTTTGAAGAAACCGATGTGTCACATCATGCATTCATAAAATAATCAAAGTGGGAGGCCATATGGTAAAAGGTCCAAGGTTCGCTGCCTCCCCTCCCAAAACTCTCCTTTGACTTCCATTTCTACTCCACATTTTACAGTATTTATTTACCTTAAGCTTACATGAGACCCTGTAGTCCCTGAAGGGGATGTACAGAGATTCAGTTCTGAAGAGGGACTTGTGGGGGGGAGGGGACATATTTCATGCCCATTGGCATTTGGAAGACTGTCGAACTATCTGTTGGGAAGTTTCTTGCAAAGAGTATAAACAGAGAGTTAGAGGGTGGCCGGCTGAGCCTTTGGCTTCCCATCTGACTCAGAGCTCTCAGCACCTCCAGCTCACCATCTGCAAGATAGATCATCAGAATGTAACAGACCATTTATTCTGATGACCTTGTTCCACTGATGTAGAAAGGGGGGCCCCCGAAAGGGAAGCAATGTGCCAAGGTCACAGAATGAGTCCGCGTGGCTCCCAATCGGAGACCACACTCTCAGCAGCCCTCGCTTTCCTCCTAAGTCAAGCATGAGTTTGTGACAAGGAAGAATTTGGGGAATTGTGAAAAACAAGGGCACTGCTTGGTCTTCAGCCACGCAAGGAATTCAGCTCACTGGACAGGAGCGATTACGGGCTTCACGTTCAAGAAGAACGCGAATCATTATTTTTTTACTCAAACACTGTGTGTTTTTCACCTATGGGTTACCCTTTGTTTCCTTCTTTGTAAAACAAAGAGGGTATCTCCTTCCTGGAACCATCCCTATGTTAAGAGGAACTGATAACATATGCTAAGGAGCAGAGAACAGAGCCTAACACCACAAGGAGACCCTAAAGCAGCCTCTTCTCCTCCCGTAGCCCCAGGCGGCTGTGGTCATCAGTGACGTCAGTCCCCAACAGAGGGGCATTCTCAAAGAGCACCAGAGACAGTTTATGAAACAGCTGCCTTTCAAATATTTCTTTTTTCTTTCTTTTTTTTTTTACTCACATTGCCGAAGGATTCTTACCACAAATGCTTTGCCAGGGTATGGAAAAGGAATTCTCAAAAGTAGTCATTAAGAGACATCCAGCTAAAGGGAACCGCTAGAACACACACATCCTCCCACAAACACACACACACACACACACACACACACGTACATACAGATTCGCGTGCATCCCACTCTCTCCATCCTCTTCTCCTCCACCCCTCCACAGGAAAAAGAAAGAGAGGGTAAAAAGAACACTAAAAGAACAGGTAAATTGTCTTTGAAGGTCTAAAACCCCCAAGGACGAAGAAGCAGGCCTAGCAGGACCCTGTGGAAGCGGGAAAGCAGATGCCCGAGAGCCGCAGTAACTAGCTTAGCAGACGCGCTCAGCCGAGTCTGACGCAGCACAGCAGAGGGAGCCAAGAAGCGCGCTGATCTACAGCCCAGGCTCCTGCGAGGCTGGGGCACTGGCAGCTGCATGCGCACCAGAGGCTGGGGGCGGGAGGGAAGAAGTGGGGGGAAAGCGACAGGAACTGTAGGAACGCTGTTGAAATGCAGTCAGATCACTAGACCCCTTTCCCTGTTTCGGGCGGTGCTCCCCTCCCAGGTATGAAAGAAACGGGGCTTTTCCCTACAGATGGGAAAGCAAAGGGATTCTGAATAGAAGGACACCAGGCACGGCTTGGGGGGGGGGGCGATGGGGGTGCCACAGTGGAACAGGAGAAACAAGTGAGTGTCCACGTGCTCGAATGAGGAGACGGGGAGACCCCTGCCTTCTCCCTGCACGGAGATTGCAGAGTTGGGGGGCATGTTTTGGAGAATAACGGAGTCATCTCTGGAGAACTGGGTTAGTCCAAATTAAGGACCTAAGAGGTACTGGATGCAAGGGTTCCCCAATGAAAACAGCCTGCAGAGTACCTCTACAGTGAATAGGTCAACTGACATGCTGGTCTGGCACTCAGGGAACTTCTAATCTAATCAGGTGTCAGTGCCTAGCCTTACAAACGGGCAAGTAGCCAAACCCACCTGATACTGGGAGACAGCATCTAATACAAAGCTTGGAGACAAGAGGAAGAGAGACAGAGTGAGAGAAATCACCTGGCAGGTTTGGTGTGTTTTCCCTAAAGAAAAGAATAAATCAGGAGGAAGGAAACAGTGGACCCCAGGACCCAGACACGAGACCCCATACGAGAGAGAGCCTAATCGATCCCCAGAGTTAAGGATATTAACAGGTGGTCTGTGCAGCAGGTTCTGGACCAGCGTGGGGGAGGGAGGGGGGACAGGCAAGGAAGGATAACCCTGAGAAGATGCAATGTTTTCAATGTCTATAGTATTTGTGTGCCTTCAAGGAGATTTACAAAACCGGGACATGCGGGTGGGGGTTCAAAGTTGAATTCCTCACCAGTAAGTAGAAAACAAACAAATGAAACAAACAGAAAAATCACTGGCTTCCATGGGAAAATTGCAGTAAAGGAAATACAATCACATTACTTGGGTGAACCAAGAATAGCATAATGCACATGGTAATGATACAATGTAATACTGAGAGTTAAAGTAAAACTTTCTAGATGAGTTATACAGGGAAGACAGAGCAACAGGACATATGGGAGAAGGGAAGAGAGATAAAGAGGCAACAGAGTCAGGGGGATAGACAAAAGAAAGCAATATCCCATCTCCTCTATTGGCAAGTCAATGTCTGGGGTCTAAAACAGAAAAAAATCTAGAAATATAGTCGTGTCACTTGTAAATATTGATGCAATTATCAAAGCCTGAGCTCGAACACTTTACAAGCGGTTGGTTGCCTCTAAGCCAGTGGTTCTTAACCTTTTTTGAGGTACCGAGCCCACCAGTTTCATATGCGCATTCACCGAACCCTTCTTTAGTGATAAATAAAATAGGATATTTTTTTCCAAATTCAAGACATAGGTTTGTTTTTTATTTAGTGAGCAGAGAGAGGGGGTGGGGAAGAGCAGGAAGCATCAACTCCCACACGTGGCTTGACCAGACAAGCACAGGGTTTTGAACCGGCAACCTCAGCATTCCAGGTCGACGCTTTATCCACTGCGCCACCACAGGTCAGGTTTATGTTTTTTTTACTGGTGCACAAAATGAGCCGTGCATGAACATCCCCTTGCTCAAAGAACAAAACCAACAAAGTGCATGAACTCACAACAAATGACGGTATTTCTTTATTCTGGCCTCTGCGGCAGAGGTTTCTCCGAACCCCTGAGACCGACTCATCGAACCCCTAGGGTTCGATAGAACGCAGGTTAAGAGCCACTGCTCTAAGAAGAAGGTAAGGCTGAGGTGAGGCAGGGTGACTGTTTTTCTTAAGTCTCCTATGACTGAGTCCTTTCAAACAAATGCCTATTTACTTTCGATAAAAGTAACATTAAATGAAAAGCTATAACTTTCTAAGCTTCTTCTCCACCTCTGTTTTTCCATGTCTGTGAACCAGTAGTTAACTTTCTTTTACTCATTGCCTGTTTTATTTTCTACTCGAACCATGAACAAACAGGAAAGCCCATACCAGCACTAAGCTGGAGGGGCTGTGTCGTGTGTTCCCTCCAACACACACTAGGGTTAAATCCTCAATACTATGATGAGGAAATGCTTGTCAGTGTGCCACCTGGCATTGTCGTCCTGTCAGTGCCCACCTGTCCACCTCACACTGAACACTTCCCCGACAGAGTCCCTCACGAAAGTCGTCACTGTTCTTCACTGGCCACTAGAGGGAAATGTTGGTCTTCTCACTAAGTCCTCCTCGAGGTCCCGAGGGGAACAGCTCCTTCAGGCAATGGGCAGGCATCCTGAAGCCAACACCGGTCCTTTTTCCCTTCCTGGAGCGTAGGATACCAGAGCTTGAGGGGACTTTGGTCAAGTCTTCGAGCTGTGCCTCTCTACACTTAAAGACACCGAGGTCCAGAGATGAACAGTGCTTTCTTAGGTCAAGGGATACGGCAGAGAGAAACTCAGTGCTAAAGCCAGTTTCCTCATTTACCTAAACTGGGCAGATCGGGAATTGAACAAGTAACACAAAGGTGTTGCTTTGGAGTATGAGAGTGCTGAGCTTAGGAGGGTGATAATAAAAACTCACACTCACTGAACATTTGCTAAGTGCCGGGCATACATGGAATGTTATCGCATGCCAGAACTTGACGTGCTTTATTCTTTCATCTCCATGCTCTCTTCCTATCCTGGGCACAGTCCCGTGGAGTAGAAACGGTCATTATCCCCTTCGTACAGACAAGGACGCTAAAGCACAGAGAGGTTAAGTTACCACCTAACGTCACACAGGTACTGATTAGCAGAGCAGGGATTCAAGCCCACAACCATCATGCTTCCTGACTGCCCAGAAAAGACAGAGGATTTACTTGTTAACATGGAGCAAGCTACCTGTCTGTCCTCTCTGGGGAAGTGGCCTCACTTCACTTTTGGCTTAGATGAGATTTGTCCAATGGACCCCTACAGATCGTTCAAGATCTCAGCCTGGTAGGCAGAGCTGCCCAGGGTATGACTGTTTTCTGTTCCTGGTGCCTCTCATGGTGCCCAGCTCAGAGGCCTGGCTCACTGAATATCAATCGAGTGAATAAATATGACCCTAATTACTTCACAGGCAAATCAACTGTGGAGAAAACACACCCGTGTCACATCTCATAATTTATCCGGTTTGAAGAAAATGCCACAAAAGCCATCGTTGTCCACTAGGTCTCTCTCAAGACTGGAGGTGATCCAGCCAAATGTCTAATCCTTCCTGACTCTCCCCGCTGCCCCCTGCACCCACCCCACCCTCAGTTTGCAACACCGTTATTCAGTTCATAAAACACAATCATGTCGCTGTGGATGTAGGAAGTCTCCTAAGCCCCCTGCATCCTATCCCTTCATGAGATGACGTGTCACCGCTGTACAAAACACCTGGAGACTGTACTCTGTATTGCTCAGGGGCCCGGCCAAGTCCCCATCCTCTCATCTTCGCTGTTCACAGGGCTTCGAGCAGCGGGGGTGACTCACATTCCCCGGTGCACCAGGGTGGTGGGAGGGGACAGGCTCCTGTGCAAAGCAGGAGACCAGCCTGACCTGTGGTGGCACAGTGGATAAAGCGTCGACCTGGGAACACTGAGGTCGCCAGTTCAAAACCCTGCACTGGTCTGGTCAAGGCACATATGGGAGTTGATGCTTCCAGATCCTCCCTCCTTTCTCTATTTCTCTCTATATATCTCACTCTGTGTCTTCTCTCTAAAATGAATAAAATAAAATAAATAAAATTAAAAAAAAAAAGCAGGAGACCAGACAGCAAGGGACGGGCCTTCCCTAAGTATGGCCACCTCTGCCCAGAAGAAAAGCATGTTCCACAAAGAATCCTCACGGGTTCTCTAACTCCCTGCTAGGTCCCTGTGTGACTCCTTCTTGTCCACCTTCCTTGTATTTCTTTTTAACACTGACTTTTTGGGGTATACAGTTCAGTGAATTATAAGACATGCATAGATTCTTGTACCCACCACTGCAAACAAAAGATAAAACATTTCTACGACTACCCCAAATTGATATTTCTCTGTATTCATACCCTCTCTTCCTCCTTAACCCCTAGCAAACATCGACACGCTCCCATCACTATAATTTTGTCCTTTCCATCATGACTACATACAAACATGATCATAGAGCATGTAAACTTAGAGACTGGCTTCTTGTCACTCAGCATAATGTTTCTAAGGGTCATTTAAGTTGTTTTGCGTATCTGTAGCTCTCTTTTCTATTGCTGAACACTGTTCAACTGTATGGACATGCCACCGTTTATTCATTCACAAAGATTTTTGAGTTATTTTCAGTTTGGGGCAATTATAAATAGAGCTGCTAGAAACATTCATATGCAAGTTTTTTTGTGTGGACATAAGGTTTCATGACTCCAGAATAAATGCTAGAAGTCGTATTGCTGTGGCATGTGATAAACGCATGTTTAACTTTATAACAAATGACCCCAATGTTCCCTGGAACATCTTTGTCATGTTGCATTCCCACGAACGATGGATGAGAATCCCAGTAGTTCTGTTCCTCGATAGCGTGGTCCTGGTACTATCAGTCAATTTATTATACACTCTAATAGTTACGAACTGTTATCTAATGGTGCTGTTAACTCACATTTCCTTGAGGACTTATGATGTTGGGCATCTTTTAATCTCCTTATTTTTCTTCTGTATATGCCCTTTGGTTAGGTGTTTATGGAAATATTTGCCCCATTTTTAAAAATAGTTTCTGTTTTCTCACGTTGAATTTTGAGAATTTTTTTATATGTTCTGTACACAAATCATTTGTCAGATGTGTGATTTTTAAATATTTTTCCCATTTTAGGACTTGTCTTTTCATTCTTTTAACAGTATATTTCAAAGAATATCTTTTATAATACATTTTGATTAAGTCCAATTTGTCATTTCTTTAAATTTTATGGATTGTGCTATTGGGGTAATAGCTAATAACTTCTTGCTTAACCCTAGGTCCCAAAACTTTTCAAGAAGATGTATTGTTTAAAGTTTTACATTTAGGTCTGTGGTCCATTTTGAGTTAGCATTTGTATCAAGTGTGAGATTTAGTTTGAGGTTCATTATTTTAATGTGAATTATCATTGCTGTCAAAATAATTTATTGAAAAGACTATTCTTTATTAGACTGCCTTTATATCTTTGGAAAAACTTAATTGGCTATATATGTGTTGGTCTATTTATAGATTCTCTTTGTTTCCACTGATTTATGTATCAATTCCTTCAACACCACAAAGTCACGATCAGTGTAGCTTTATACAAGTCTTAAAATCAGGTAATAAGAACACTTCAACTTTCTCCTGCCATGTTGACAATTCTGTATTTGCTATTCTACAATAGTTTTAGAAATATGAAATATGTTAGCTCTAGATTTTTGGTAGATGTTCTTTATAAGCTTAAGGAAGTTTCCTTCTATTTTTTAGTAGGCTGCAAAGTTTTATTAGAAATGATGCTGTATGTTGCCAATTGTGTCTCTGCATCTATAGAAACAATCATGATTTTCCTTCCTCTTTAGCCCAGCAGTTTTCAACCTTTGTCATTTATGGCACGCATAAAGCAATTACTAAACTTAGACAGCACGCCAACAAATATATTTTTTGCCAATCTGACAAAAAAAAAATAGGTATAATTCTGATTCACTCACACCAGAGAGCTATTGCTGTGTTGGCCGTTGTCATTTTTTCTTTGACAATCTAAGGGAAAAGAGGCCAGTGCCCCTGACTAGTCAGGTCTTGCATGTTTTAAAAATTCTTATGGAACAACTGGTTGAAAATTGCTGTTTTATACTCTTAATAGAATATATTACATTAATTGATTTCCAAATATTGAATAAGCCTTGCATTCCCTGGAAAAATCCTATTTGGTCATCGTGTATTGTTTTTATATTTTGAAGTATTTGATTTGCTGATGTTTTGCTGATTTTTGTGTCTATGAAAGATTTGGTTTGTAGTTTTCTTCTTTTTTTGGTAGTGTTTTCTTCTGGTTTGGGTGTCAGAATAATACTACCCTCATAACGTGAGAAATATCATCTCCCCTCTCTTTATTTTCTAGAAGAGGTTGTCTAGCATTAATATTATTTCTTTCTTATATGTTTGGTAGAATTTTCCAGTGGATCTATCCGGGCCTAGAGATGTTTTCTGGGGAAACTTTTAAATATAAATTTAATTTGTTACTAAGTACAACACTGTTTAACTTGTCCAGGTCACTTGGGTGAGTTTTGGTAGTTGTGGTTTTTGAGGAATTGGTCAATTTCATCTTAGTTTAGAATTTGTGTTCATAGACTTGTTCATAAAATCTTTTATTATCTTTTTAATTCGTAAGCATTGTACGTTTATCTCAGTTTTCACTTCTGATTAGAAAATTTTTTCCTATCTGTTTTTTCCTGATTTAGTCTTGATAGAGATATATCAATTTTATTGATCTTCAAAATGGATTTTTGTTTGATGTTATTTACTTTTCTTCTGTTTAAAATTTAATTAATATCTGCTCCTCTTTGGGGGCTTTTTTTCCCCTCCTTGTTTGGTTACATTTTACATTTCTTAAGCTAAAAACTTAGATTATTTGAGATTTTTCTTCTTTTCTAATATAAATACATGATGCTATGAATTATTTTTCTATGATCTGCCATAACTGAACCTCACAAATACTTATATATTGTATTTTTATTTTTACTCAGTGCAAAACATTTCTCAATTCTCTTGCGAAATCTTCTTTTACCATGGATTATTTAGAAGCCCATTGTTTAATTTTCAAATGCTTGAAGATTCTCTTATAATTTTTGCTATAGACTTTTACTTTAATCTATTGTGGTAAAATAACAAATTGTGTCTGATTTCAACTATTTTGAATTTTTTACTTTGTGATGTAACCCAAATAAATAAAAGTCCAGTTGACTGACGCTGTTGTTCAGTTCTGCTGTATCTTTGTAGACTTTCTATTTCCACTAATTCTATTTATTAATGAGAGTAGGGTTTGAATTACTAAGAGCAGAGGTTACATATCCAAAATGTCATCATGGATTTTTTGTACTTCTCAGCTCTAAACAAATTTTGTTTTATATACTCTGAAGCTCTTTATCTTCTTGGTGAATTGATTTTCTTATCATTATGTAATGTCTCACTTTATCTCTGTTCTCGTTCTCTGCTAGGAGTTCTCTCTTGCCTGATGTTAGCACAGCTAGATATGAACTCCAGTCTTCTTTTTATTAATTGCATGGTATACCTTTTTCCATTCTTCCACTGTTATCTTACTGTCATCATTACATTTGAAGTGAGTTTCAAGTAGACATGATAGAGTTGTAGTGTTCTGCCTGAAAAAGAAATATTTTTTCATCCTTGGAGTCAGTATGCTGGCGACAGATGCTCAGGTCCCCTCCATCTGAGAACGGCTCTATTTTACCGTTATTTCTGAGAAAAGCTTTCACTCGATAGAGAATTCTGAGTTGACTGTTGTTGACTTTCAGCCCTTTAAACATGTTTCTCTCCCTTGTGGCTTTTATGCTTTCTATGAAAAATTTATAGCCATGGACATCATTGTTTTCTTGAGTAATGAATAGTTTTTTTTTTCCTCTGTCTTCAAGCTGTATCTTTGAGTTTTTCGTTTCCAGCAGTTATGATTCTAATGTGTCTGGATTTCCTTGTTTGTTTCATGTTTGGACTTTGGTCAACTTTTGAATCTCTAAGTTAATGGGTCTTGCCAATATTGGAAGATGTCTCTACTATTATGTCTTTAAGTATTCCTTCTGCACACTCTTTCTTATCTCCTTCTGAGAATTTCATGCCATTAATGTTAGCGATTTCAGTCTTGCACCTGAGACTGTTCCCTTGTGTCTCCCTCTTTCTTCTGGTTATATCATTTCTATTGATCTATTTCAAGTTTATTGACTCTTTCTTCTATCATCTCCATTCTACTATTGAGCCTATTCTATAGTTTTGCTTAATGTGTTTTTGTTTTAAATTTTCATTTGAATTTTCTTTATACCGTCTATGTTTTTGATGAGACATTCTATTTTGCTGCTTGTTTCAAGAGTGTTTACCTTAACTCAGTAAAGCATTTTCAAAATATCTGCTTTAAACTCTATGAGATAATTCCAACATCTACTTCAGTGTCTGTTGATTCACTATTCCTCTGAGACTTGATATTTCCTAACTTCTTCATATACCGAATAATTTTCTACTATAGTTTGCAAGCTGCTGGGTCTCGTTTGAATCATGTGGATGCTTTAAATCTTTGTTAACATATCCATGTGTACAGTTTGGGGTGCACCAGGAGTTCATATGCCAATGTTAAGGTCATTTTCTGAAATCATCACAGAATCACCTCACTTTCTAAAACTCCCATTTTCAGCACTCCGACAGGAAAGCGGGAGTTGAGTTTACTCCAACCTCTCACAGTTCCTTTGTGGCACTGCACACACTCAGAGAACAGAAGGAGGTGGAAATGGGAGTTTTCTCCTCCCTTTGGGAACAATAGCTTCTCTGATCAGAGAAGGAGATTCCACTCCCTCAGAATCCGGGGTGTCTGTGGGCAGCTATAGGCTGAAATAGAATTACCTTTTAATAGGGTGTCTACTTATTCTCTTTGTCACTAAGAAATCAATTCCCATCTCTTGAGCCCAAATAGAGAGCCTCTCCAGGCATTGTCTGTGCCCTCACCTGTCCCCACTTCCAGGTTCTGAACGGGGCTGCATCCAGGCTGGGGGCACTGTGGTAAACATAAATGAAAATTTCCCTGGTGGTGCAGTGGCATCTTGAGTTCTGTCTTCGTCCTCAATACTCCTGCCCATAGTTGTGCTTTACAGTCAGAGAAGCGTGTCCAGGCATCTGTCCAGGTTTTACAGCACATTCCACGAGAGAGCCAGGGTGCAGCTTGCTCCCTCCCTCCCAGCCATATCTGAGACTCCTGCGTTGTTTAGTTTTAAACAGTTCTCTTAAACCTTCCAAAACGGTTCCCTATTTCTAGCCTTTGCCTACTTCTCCAGCCCCTAATCTTAGCAAACCTGCACTAATTCATGGAATACACGGTTAATGGGACTGTCTGGAATTGTGAACCACAGAGGTCCTATGACTCCATCGGTGTTTGCTGTCCTTCTTTCCTTCTCCATATTTCTCCGGGTAACTCCTGAGGCTTTAAAACTCAGGTCAAGTGCTGGCCAGAGATCGAGGTGAATGTCTGCCTTCTATTGATGCTCTCTGTGTTCTAAACGGACTGCTTAAAAATTCTGATTGTACTAACCATGACTTCTTTCAAGGACTGTGTCTTTTCTCAATGTGTATTTCCAAGGTCTAAAAGAAAGTGTGTGTTTCATAAATGTTTGTTGAATAAATGAAAGAAGAAAGAAAGAAGTGAAAATTTATTGAGTGCTCACTTTGTGTTTTCCTTATGTAATCCGCACAAGCTTGAAAGAACAAAATTGGATTAGACATGTTTTGCAAGTGACTGTCCTTCACACTTCCTGTCCATAAACCTTGTGTAAGGTGATGTGCCCTAACCCACAGCCTCTGCTGTCACAGACAATTGGATCACAGCACTGAAGTTCAGCTTCCCCAAGACGGACTAACAACCTATGACTACAAAGTAAAATATGAGCTAAACCAATCATCGTAAGCTTTCAGGAATTTTGGAATTAAGAAACAGAAAACATAGTCAGCTGGAGCCAGAACCAGAAGGCCACAAATAATTGGAACCATGGTGACAATAAGGGTTTTGTCTAACTTGATACAAATAAAAGAAAAAATAGATTTTAGACGGGAGATAGTGAATACATGTAGAGAAACACAGTGCTCTGGAACATTGGGAGAGAGACCATGGAGGGCGGGGGGCTATTTCCCTATTTCCCACGGCTTTCCGTTTGCAGCTCCCAATAACTGACTCTCCCCATACACACTCCTAAACTTAAATTCTCTTGGGACCCACAGTATAGTTTTCAGAAAGAATTTTCTTTTGTGGATCTCTGTTGCTTGTACTATCTTGGTCCAAAGAGACACTGATGATTCCTAACATAATAACCACTAGCTTCCTTTCCTCTTTTCTAACAAAACCCAGATTTTGTTCAGATTGTTTAGCCTCCCCCACATAGCCATGCTTTTCAGGGAAGGTCGGTAGCATCCCCAGCCCCTGGGAGTGACTTTTGTTTGATTTAGGCAAAACATCATAAACCTCTCCCTTTGACAGTGAGTGGACTATATAGCGGAAGGGAGTACAATAAGATGTTAGTGATAGTTGGTTGGGGGGGCTTCTGTGGAAAGGTTTTCTTCAAAACTAAAAATATGACAACTGAGATATAACAATTTGCCATTGTCCAATGGGCATTGTTGTTTCGGCCTATGGTTCTTAGAACTGTGACAGCCATCTTAAAATCAGAACAGAACTTTTAAAACCACACTGAAAGTTAAAATAGAAAAGCAAAAAGAAATGTTGTTGATGATCTTGACGATGCTGTTTGCTGGCTTAATTTTACCAAATTAGAGCTGCCCTATGCCTTACTACCTCATATCATTTAAACCATCTGAAAAACAGTTTCCTAATATTTGCAGACCAAACATCTTAATTAAAATAGTAGTCTACATAACATTATGCAGATGCACATGATGAACCAAGAATATGGGGGGACTTCTCTAGTTTGTCCAAATCCTAACCAAGACTCAACTCAAATCTGTCCAGCTCAACCCAGCAGAGGGATGTTAAGTGTCCTTTGTTTATGACGTTCCATGTAGCATAGTGGATTGACATTTATTTTTTCATAACTATACAAATCCTTTATTATTAAAAAAAAATTATAACAATGCTTTTCTTTCGTGGTTGACTAGTCAAGGATAAATCCCAACTCTGGAGCATGGTATTGGAGTCTCCTCAGAAGATTGTCCATATATTTCTCTCAATTCTTGTGTCTTCCCACTCCTGCCCAACCACTTGGTGGCAGATGGTGTTGGTGCCACAACCGAATCCCCTCGCATCTTTTCTATCCATCCGGTGTGCCGCCTTACTGCACCTCCAACCAGGGACCAACAGCAGTGAGAGTGTCAGCCAAGACTTCTGATTTCATATCGGGAACCAATCTGAGGTGTCATCAACGTACCAGAATTCCTCTCCGGGGTCATTCTACACTAAGTGGGACTTTCACCAAAGGTTTCTTCATTCCTTGGCTTTCTTTCCTTCGCTGTCTTGTTTTTCCTTTAGCAACAACAACAACAAAAGTCACTTAAACACAGTTTCTCACTCAGAGTCCGTTTTTAAGGAACACATAGACCTGTCCTACATTGCAGTCATTCCGGACTCATCACTACTGCTCAGGCATCTTTGTCCTTATTTGCCGTTGGTGATGGCCTTTTTTCTAACTGGGAAGCCTTTCCCCCACCTTTGTGTAGCTATCCTCTGTGATTACAGAGTATTTAAAAATGCAGCTTTTGAAGCCAGACCGTCTTGGGTTCAAATCCTCATTTCTCCACTTAGAATCTGTGTAATCTTAGGCAACTTCCCTAAGCTCTCTTTGCTTCCCGTTCTGCACACATAAATAATACTGCTTGGTGCTGTGTGTGTGTGTGTGTGTGGAGGGGGGATTCAATGGGATAGAGAATAAATATATAAACTTCTCAACAAAACAGGGCTCTTCTACATCACACTTCCTCTTCCTTTCTCTAGGTCATCCTCTCATTCCTATATTATTAATAATATTGCTATCAGTATTATTATTTAATTGGTGTGCCCAATTTTTAACTCCTCCCTGACATCTTCCTTATTTGCCTCTACCCGTGCTGAGACAATCGCTGTTCATGCTCAATAATGTAATCAACAATTCTAGTAAATACTGCATATGGAATTCATTAATTTATTCAAGAAAAGTTAACACTTAGGTCACAAGCCCACTTTATCTTTATTACTGATGCATTGCTTTCTTTCTCCTATTACTACATAGCAGCTGTTTTTTCCCAAACCCACACCCTCTACCTTATTGTTGGTGCAAAGAGTTTGGACTTAAAATTTTCCTCTTTTCAGCACGATGTTTCTCCCTCTTTACCAGCCAAAGTTCATCAGCTGATGCATGTGAGCTATCCCATACTATCTTAAAACATAACCCTTTCTTAACGTCATCCTTTCCAGGAGCTCCGACGCCCCCCCCTCCCCCCCCCGTTGTTTGCCGCCCGCCTGAGCAGAACTCAGAAATGGTGGCTGTTTCAGTGTTACGCCTATCTTCCTCCAGGGGAAACTCTCCAGAAATTCGCGCTGCCCTTTGTGCTGGTGCTAAACGTCACCATGACTCTCCCGTGCCTGTTTTGTGGAAACCATCCCTTCACGATCAGTCCACTTGATCACCTGACCAGGTTTTCTCCCACCTCGTTGGCCACACCCCCTCTGTTTATTCCTCACCGGTTCTTCCTTCTCTGCGGCCTGTCCCATAAAAGTGGGCGTGTCTCTGGGCTCAGCTTTCTCTCCTACGCCCACACCATCTTCCAGGACCATTAGTCACAGACACAGATGTGCACACCTTCAAGAGGCTCCCACTGAATGCTAGCAACCTCTGCCTGGAAAGCCACACCAGGCTTGCGGGTTGGGAGGCTCTTACCCATTCCTTTAAATAGAAAAAACTTCGTAATACATTACATATCGATCTCAAACCTACAGTTTTTGAAGACACAATAAATTAATTATATGCAATTAATAAGCTCTTACGTTAAGATGCAACATGTTTAAATAGGACCTACCGATCAGCAAACCATTCCAATGCCGCCGCAGGCGCCCGCCTTGTCTTCGGTTGCATGACGTCTCCACTGTCTGATAACGCGCCATCCGAGCAGCGTGTCTATTTGTGCACATGGGGAAAAGTTCCAGATGTTTGCCTGTGTGTACACATCCGTCTCCCAGGACGTCCCCTGTCCCTCTGGTGAGTTCTCGCATTTGACCTAAATACCCGACCTGTCACGCTCTAGCTCTCACTTTCTTTCCGTCTCTTTCCTGCACCCCTAGACGCACACACAAGCCTGCCTCTCCACTCGTCCTTCCCTGTCTAGCACTCTCACTTTCTTTCTGTCTCTTTCCTGCACCCCTAGACGCACACACACAAGCCTGCCTCTCCACTCGTCCTTCCCTGTCTAGCCCAAGTCACCACCATCCACCAAGATGTCCAAAGCAAAAAATCCCCGCCTCATTCCCGACCCCTTTTCCACTTCATGCCAGTCTCTAAGTTATCAGTCGATTCTGTCGATCGTATTTACAAAGCACATCCCATGCCCTCTGTGCTAGAACATTGTAGTCTGTGTGAGGTCCAGCGATGATTTCTGCTAGGCTAGGCACTCCACACTTACCTCCCCGGCTCGCTCTGGCTCCTCTGCTACCTGTTCTCCATCAATAGACAGAGAACATAGACAATGGAATCCACCTAGAATATTCCAAAGGTTTCCCATTTAATCATAAAATAAAATACAGATTCTGAAATCTGCGTGGTACAGGCAAGGGGTGGAGGGTCCTGAGGTCTGCTCTTTCTGCATCGATGTTCACCCACCAAAGGCCCTAGATTGTCCCACATCCCCAGAACCCCATACTATGCAAATTCCTGATTTTCAAAATGTAGTTAAACTGTAAAAAAATTATTAGGATGTAATTTATGGTAAAAAAAATAATATAACACTCATAATATAATAAAACATATCTAGACAAGAGCAGAGCATGCAGAAATTATAAAGAGTTAAGAACTGACTGGTACAAAAACCTGCCCACACTTGGACTGGAGCAGGGGTGCTCAATACGTCGATCGCGATCTACTAGTCGATCGGAAGGAAGTGTGGGTAGATCGCATGACATTAACAGTGGTTCTTAACCTGGGTTCTATCAAACCCTAGGGGTTCGATGAGTCAGTCTCAGGGGTTCGGAGAAGCCTCTGCCGCGGAGGCCAGAATAAAGTAATACCGTAATTTGTTGTGAGTTCATGCACTTTGTTGGTTTTGTTCTTTGAGCAAGGTGATGTTCATGCACGGCTCATTTTGTGCACCAGTAAAAAAACATACACCTATGTCTTGAATTTGGGGGAAAAAATCATATTTTATTTATCACTAAAGCAGGGTTCGGTGAATGCGCATATGAAACTGGTGGGTTTGGTACCTCAAAAAAGGTTAAGAACCACTGCATTAAAAAGACATTTGTCTTGCCTGACCTGTGGTGGCGCAGTGGATAAAGCGTCGACCTGGGAACACTGAGGTCGCCAGTTCAAAACCCTGCACTGGTCTGGTCAAGGCACATACGGGATGCTTCCAGCTCCTCCCCCCTTTCTCTCTCTCTCTCTCTGTCTCCTTTCTAAAATGAATAATAATAAAAAAGACATTTGTCTTTTGATTGGCATACAGGGTAGCCAATCTGACGTCTGAACTTTTGACACCCTACGAATGCGTGTTAAACCGTGCTAACTTGTTCAGTTACATTGCTACGTAGTTAGCCTTCAACTTATTTAAACTAAATACAACAAAGGGTATAAAAATGAGCGCCGTAGCTGGTCCGAGGAAGAAGCCTAAAACCTACCACTTTCATCCAGAATGGGAGGGGATTTTTGTCACTATGTCATATTCTAAGTGTGTTTGCCTCATCTGTCTGTGTGCCACTGCTATTCCAAAGAAGGGAAATGTGGAGCGGCTTTTTCGGACTGTTCATAAAAACTATGACATTGACTTTCCTCCGAAAAGAGAGCTGAGAAGGAGAAAGGTGAAAGAAGAATACACAATATTAAATAGTAATAATAGTAACTTAAATAATGATAATATAGAAGAAGTAACTTTATGTTTTGCATTTTTATTGTAGGTAGATCATTTTGACTTGGTCATCTTATTAGTAACTCGCAAGCTGAAGAAGTGTGGGCACCCCTGGACTGGAGGGCTGTGGGCACTGCTTACAAGGCTGCAGGGTGACCGGAGGACCCTGGAGCAGCGTCTGGTTCCACGTACACAAGCCCACGGCGGTCAGTTAGTCTCAATCGGCGTAGAGAGCACTTTGTCACAACTGGAGGCCACCTGGAAGGATGGCAATAATGACGGTTTGGAGTCAGACAGAGCCAGGTTCAAATCACTGACCCTTGATTTTCTTGTCATTGAATTTAGGATGATAAGAAGAAGTCAAACATAGCAGTCAGGAGTGTGGACTCTGGATCCGACTGCCTGTCTTCAGAATCACTTTGCAGCTGTGTGACCTTGAGCAAGTTGTTTAACCTCTCTGAGCCTCAGTTTCATCAGTCATAAAATGGAGAAATAAGAGTACCTACCTCCTAGGGTGTTTGAAAAAAATGAAATGATTTACTATATCCAAAGCATACAGGAGAGTCCCTGGTCCACAGTCTCTGGGCACAGTGCCTGAAGTATCCAGAGTGTCCTATAAACATTACTTACCTCCTTTCCCTTAAGCTGTCTACAAAAGGAACAAATGCCCCTTCAGAGGTGATGAGTTCCCCATCAGCAGATGTGTTCAAGCAGAAGTAGGTTAACCATCTATCCAGAGTGTTACAGTGAAGCATCTGAAACTACGGAGAGACCAGGATTAGGTGATCCCTGAGCTTCCCTTCTAATTAGAGATTCCATGATTAAGTCGGAAACTTTTGGAAAGTCTGTCAGAGGGGAACTGTGGGTAACCAAAACTTTCCTGAAATTTCCAGCTCATTTTCCAGGATAAATGCAACCCCCATCTCCCTACCCAGCACACCAAATATTAACACACACACACGCACACGCACACACACAAACACACGCATGTACACAGAGGCATCATTCATATGTTGTAACATGAATCTTTTCACCACAATGACCGCGGTTGTCAGTGAAAGAAATACTCTTGTTCAGTCCAATGCACTTGGGTAGCCCAAATAAACAATGGTATAATACCCGGCATTTATTCAGCACCCTTTGGGGCAAGGGCTCACACTTTATACATATTTCTCGTTTATCATGGCCACATTCCTGGGAGACAGGCTGCCCCTCAGAGAGGCAATGGTCTTGGGCTTTTGCTTTCAAGCCCGGCTGGTGGAGAGTTGCTGCTTTCGGCATGTAAGAACGTGCAGTACTTAAATGTCCTTCAGCCTTCTTGGGCCTGGCTAAGTGGCCTTTCACGACAGAGTTCTGAAGCCGCGTTGGGAGTCACAGTGCCTGGGGTCTCAGCTGTTTCTCATCACCACTGGGGCTTCTACCTCGCCTGGCAGGAACAGTCAGGCTCTGAGTGAAACCTTTGTGATGTGTTTCAGCAACAGCGCCCCCTGGAGTGTGCTACAGTGTTTGCATCTAGCTCTGACCACAACCTGCAAGAGCTTAGAGCAGTGGTTCTCAAACTTTCTAAAGTCGGGGCACATTTAAAATCCTACAAATAATTGTAGGCGCACTATATAAAAATTTCTGAGAAATATGTTATAATAATTAAGTCAAATATTAAAAAATATATATAAAGTCCAAGCGTGCTTTTATGGTAATTAAACAAAATAAATACGACAAAATAAAATTTATTCTGACATTAAAAAACATTTTTATGTTACATTATTTGAATTATGCTTTTTAGAATTTGTAAAAAAGAGGGGTTAAAAAATAAAAAAATGACAAAAATGTTATCTTTATATATATATATATATATATATATATATATATATATATATATATTACTAAGAATGTATATATATACATTCTTAGATTTAGTAAATTCAGCAGGTCCCGGTGCAAATGTGTTAAGTTCTTTCATTCTTGTGTTTATGAGAAACATGAGCCTGATGTGTCCTAGCGATTTCTTCAATGTTTGGGCATATATTTGAAAGGTAGACTCTCATTTCCTCGTCAATACATTGAAGAATTCCTCTCTTTTTACTCTTAATTGTATTGAGGATAGAAAATCCTAATTCACATAAATAGGATGTTGAAAATTGTAGCAAAATGTTCAAAGCTTTTTTAGATATTGCCACATAGTCTTTGTTTATAGAAATCCAAAAGGCTTCAAGAGACAATTCCTTATGTTTAATCATCAATCCACAATCAGTGGATATAGCTGCCAGCTCTTCTTCTTCTGTTAACGTTAAACCAAAATTACTAGAAGCTTCCATGAATGGGTTTCCTATCCAATCGTATTGTTCAATGTTAAGTGATGGAAAATGCTATAAATTTAATCCTGCCCATCTGTCTTCAAGTCCTATTTTATTTACACTTAACTTTTGCTCACTTCCAGAATCGGATTTTTCAATATCACACTTCTTTTTGAGAAATTTATCCATTTTATTTGGGTGTATTTATGTAAAAATAATATAATGATGTGTTAATAATAAATATAATAATGATATATTAACAAAAAGAGCAGTATTTCCATAATGAAATGGTATAATAGAGTAACTATATTTAATTTTATATCTGGGCACATGCCGCGAACCAGCGCAGCTAGTAATTCCAGGTCCCGGGTGGGAACGGTGCGGAATTAAGAAAATACACAGAATTAAGAAAATACGAGGTTGAGAGGGCCTGTAATTGATGCTGGCAAGAACAAAGCGCACCCAAAAACCTCATCTTGCTTTATTTATAGGGCAAAGTGAGGCCATTAGCAAATCTTAACTTCACACCAAACAAAGGATAGAAGAAACTTGCCTTCAGTCTTTCTGGGGAACATGGGAGGTAGTGTAAACAATCCATACCACAGCTTAACAGCCTTTTGTCACTTAATCAGGCAAGGGAGGTGGGGGGCTGGGCAGACTGTCACCTTACAGCCAATTCCCCACACCTCTGTCCCCCGGAAATCTAAACTCTAAAAACCCTGTTGGTGTTTTGATCCCCAACAGGCACATATTTCTCTGGAATACCATAGGGAGCACCTGGTAATCTTCTAGGGCGCCCCAGTTGCCCTGGCGCACACTTTGAGAACCGTTGGCTTAGAGGATGCTATGGACACAAGCCTAAGTCACTAACCAGCGATGTGACCTTTGGGAAATGACTTAACCTTTTTTAGCTATTGGACCCAGAAATTGAGTTCATAAGATATAATTGGCTAGGCTGTTCTGGCACTCACATGGAATAAAGTGTGTAAATTCCCAGGCAGCTGGTAAAATCTGAATTAAAAGTACTTACGGGCATCACCTTGCCCCTCGGTTCTGAGCTCGCTGTTTCTGCACATCCAGTGGTAGGGGCTGAGTACTGTTTCCCCAAAATGTATGTGTGGTAGTCGTGACACCCAGCACCTCAGAATATGACTGTATTTGGAGACAAGGGTCTTAAAAAAAAGTAATTAAATTAAAATGAGGTCATTCGGGTGGTTCTTAGCCCAATATGGCTGGCGTCCTTATAAGAAGAGGAGATTGGGACACAGACACACACAGGGGGGAGACCATGTGAGGACACAGGGAGAAGATGGCATCTACAAGCCAAAGGAAAGGCCTCAGAAGGAAACAGTCTTGCTGACCCCTGGATCTCAGACTCCTCACCTCCAGACCTAGGAGACAATACATTTCTGTTGTTTCATCCATTCTCTCTGGGGAAGTTTGTCACGGCAGCCCGAGAAGACTAATGCACCCAGGGTGAGTCTACAAGCATAAGCCCCAACCTCAGGTTGTGAGACCCCTTTGAAAGATGAAGTAAATAATGTCCCGAGGTTCGGAGGACATTTAAGCAAATAGAAGCGCTGCTCGTACATAGGAAACTAGCTGGATTGGTCCCTTGGCCAGAAAAAAAAAAAAAAAATCAGAATCCAAAGATCACCGGATCTGCATCCAAGGTCAAAGTGTGAATCCCACCTCTACCAGGGTTTCTCTGTGCAAACGCTGATAGTCATATATATGCACGTTTAGACTTGACTCAAATAAATTTGCCTGGTTTCCACACCAGAGCATCCTTAACAACCTGAACCGTGATAATAATCCTTGAGCATTCAGGGCATAGCCCAGTTACCGGCTTATACTAAACACTTTGGGAGTGTTCCTCAGATGCATAGAACTTAAAGGTTCTGTCTGGAGTTATTCTCAAGCCTGCAATTCCGATTTCGGTGAAAAGACACATGTGCCTTTCAATGAATGTTGCTGTTATTACAGAAAAATGAGATGTCATGGAATCACGTGGAAGGGAGCATGAGTCTTGATATTCTTTACTCAGATGCCTTCCACAGAAGCAGACAATAATAATGTTTTATTGAATAGCCAGATCTCATCCTACATGTTTTATGTAGTTGGCATAAAATAAATGTTGAAATGTATTTCTTTTTTTTTTTTTTTTTTAGTGAGAGGAGGAGAGGCAGACTCCCGCATATGCCTCGACCGGGATTCACCTGGCAAGCCCCACTAAAGGGTGATGCTCTGCCCATCTGGGGCCCTTACTCTGTTGCAACCAGAGCCACTTTTTTGCACTTGTGGTAGATGCCATGGAGCCATCTTCAGCACCCAAAGCCAACTCACTCTAATTAAGCCATAACTGTATGAGGGAAGGAAAAGAGAGAGAGAAAGAGAGAGAGAGAGAGAGAAGGGAAGGGGGAGAAGTGGAGAAGCAGATGGGCATTTCTCCTGTTTGCCCTGACCAGGAATTGAACCCAGAACTTCCACACGCCAGGTCAACGCTCTACTACTGAGCCACTGGCCAGAGCTGAACAGCATTTCTTGAGATATATTTTCAGGAAACATAACTCTTTCTAGAGACACAACAATACATGTGAGAATAAATAGTCAATCTCACTAACCATAGCACAAAAACCATCGCTACCCTGAAGAAGCAAGTTAATTTCCTATCAAAGAATTTGCTAACTGCCTTGTGAGTTTTGAGAATTAACTCATGTTTTATGTGTTAAGAGTTTCTGAGGTGGAAGTCCCATACAAATGTTTATGTTGCTATTATGTCCTGATTCAATAAAAATTTGTCAGAAAAAAAAAAGTGCATTTGAAGGGTACTTGTACGCCTTTTGGACTTCATCACATAGGTAAAGTAGACGTTATGCCACGTTGCAATGACACACGACCACCTCCCACCTTGGCACTCTGAAGAACCCTATAGACCAGCCTCGGACAGAGGAGAGGTCGTGAGTCTGACACTCAGGGAGCTCCAGGTCCACGTTCCCGCATGGCTACTTGCTAGTTTGGGCACCTGAAGTGACACGGGGCTGTCGCTCTATATGGCTTTCCACCTCCGTTTCCCTTCCCTCAGCTGGGAAGATAGAAAGGCAGTAGGAACCAACCTTACACAAACTCTGGGACGATAAAGTAATCGCGGGCACGTATTGAGGGTGGAGTTTACATGGAAGGTTAGAGTGCGTGACCCCCTCTGCACTTAAAAGCGGATCCAAACCGAAGGACGTTGCTTAGATATCATTATTTTCTCCTCTAGGGACAAGAGCAGTGACTCTTTGAAGCACTCTCTGTACCCTGTGGATAGTGGCTGCTTTCAGAAGCTTCTAAATTATCTAGGAAGAAAGCTTAGCTACGGGGCAGTGCCTTCAAATGTGGGTCAACTGTTTTAAGCAATGAGGTCCAAGCAGCAAATAAATAGACACACGCACGCATGCACACATGCACACACACACACACACACAACCTCCCCCCCCGCTCCCCTCACAGAGCTCACAGACCAGCAGGAAGACAGGTATTCTCAGGGTAAGGACGTGGCGCTATAGCACATTGAGCAGTGGTCAGTACCGAGGTGTTAAGACAAGATCTTGCACAGAGAGCCTGCTGTGCGTTCTAGGCTGTAGTTGCAGCTGGGTTCGCCAGAGGTGCCTCACCAGGAACATGGCAGGTATGTAAACGTGTGCAGGAGGCGAGGGCTTTAATCATATGTCACCTTCTCAGTGACAAGTTATGACAAGGGCCAAGTGCTGTAAGACACTGCCAACAATGCAGAGACATGACAGAGAGCCTGGCATGGGGGTGGGCGTCCTCTGCACGGTGCCCAGGGTGTATTCACCCTTTCTCCCCTGGAAAACAGCTGTGCTTTTCAGAACCTGGACTGCTTTTCCCGTGGCCGGCATCACTGAGAGCTAACAGTGACAAAGATCTTTGAAGACTGTGTTCATGTTACGTCCAAAGGACCTGTCCCCAAAACATTTAAAAGTATAGGATTCGAGCGATGATGAAAACGTTGGAAGGATCCTTGACATCATTGCAATGTTAGGTTTTTCAAACACATCGGCGTATGTCTCACTGAGACTGGGAGCCTAGCGGGTCCTGAACGACCCGCCTACCACAGTCCCTTCATCTGTCTGCCCGCCAGTCCGTCCGGGGGGGAAGCAGGCCGGGAACACCGCAGCAGAGCCTCAGAAGATTGGCACTCAGCCACCGAGTCCTGCCTCACCTGCCCTTTCTCCCGGGAATCATCGTGGGGCTCAGACATCTCTTTCCGGAGTCTACACGGTCCTGGACGGCAGATCCTGAGACGTGAGAGATTTCAGTTTCTCCAGCCCGTCGGCAGGGCCCGGCCCACAGTCTGGTCAGTGGCCTCGCCCAGGCCAGGACGAGCTGTGAGACAGGGCCGCTTATGAGAAATTTCCCCTAAGGGTCAGGTGGCCGGCGCGAGCGGGGCTTTCTGCACAGCACGACTGTGGTTTCGGCTCGCACTGAAGATTGCCAGAACGCTTGCACGGATTAAAAACAGGAAATCCAATGATCCACATAAATGATATTTTCCTAATGGTAATATTCCTCACATTTAAAAAGGACACAAGTCCTAGAGTTGTGCAGGGAAACAGGACCCCCCGGCTCTTCCTTTCCTGTCAATAACTCCACTATGCAAGTCGTATATCATTTTTTTTTACGCTCACTCAAACCTGTGACATGTCGACTTAGGTGATTTGGGTGCTGTGCGTGTTGCCTTTACTGCTTGTCCCAAACGTGTGGGGTCCATTCCATGTGTGACTGCACACTAGAGTACTTTCAAAGATGTGGACATAAATTTCTAATGTGCTGCCATTTGTCCCAGGCTGAGAATTCGGTGTCTGACTCTCCACGTGGACAGTTGCCTGGAAGTCTGTGCAGCCCACACCAGGCCGGGTGCCCTGAAGGCTGGGAAGGTGGAGGAGCCTTGCACCCTGCCCGCTGGAAGCTTAGTATCTCGCGTGCAATTCAGTTCAGAGCGTCTTCTTCTCTGATAGGAACAGAAACCAGCGGATAATTTCTGACATCCAATTTGTACAAATGATCAAGAGCCTTTAAAAATATTTGTATTATTGTGTGTGTGCGTGTGTGTGTGTGTGTTTATGACAGAGACAGAGTGAGGTACAGATAGGGACAGACAGGAAGGGAAAAGGATGAGAATCATCAATTCTTCGTTTTGGCACCTTAGTTGTTCATTGATTGCTTTCTCATATGTGCCTTGACCGGAGAGCTACAGCAGACCGAGTGACCCCTTGCTCAAGCCAGTGACCTTGGGCTCAAGCTGGTGAGCCTTGCTCAAACCAGATGAACCCGCACTCAAGCTGGTGACCTCGGGATTTCAAACCTGGGTCCTCTGTATCCCAGTCCGATGCTCTATACACTGCGCCACAACCTGGTCAGGCAAAATATTTGTATTCTTTAAATTAGCAAATTTACTATTAGAAATGTGTTTTATAGAAATTATTAGAGTTCTATGTATAAACATATTCATTGCACCATTATTCACATTGCAGGAAAAACTAGGGGAAAATTAAAACATCCAATTATAGAGATTAATGAATAAGTTTTGATAAACCAATAAAATGGATAATTACACAGCCACTAAAAATTATTCTTTTCAAGAATGTCTAACTCCAAAAAGGTGCTTACCATGTTTCCCCATGTATAAGATGCTCTCATGTATAAGACGCATCTTAATTTTGGGGCCCGAAATTTGAAAAAGAAAACGTTACATAAAGTTATTGAACTCAAGTTTCATTCATCATAAAATTTATACAACTCCTCATCACTGTCAAAACTCCCACCCATTACCTTGTCCTCATCTTTGTCTGATGATGAATCACTGTCTTCATTTATTGCTTCATCCTCAGTTCCATCTATGGCATTTGAAATGCCACAACTACTGTATAAGACACATCTAGTTTTTAGACCCCCAATTTTTTGATCCCTGGTCAGGGCACATACAGGAATAAATCAGTATTCCTCTCTCTCTCTCTCTCTCTCTCTCCCTTTCCCTCTCACTAAAATCAATCAATAAAATTTTTTAAAAAGTGGTTAAGATGGTAAATTTAAAATAAAAAAGAAAAAGAAAAGTATCAGATAACAAAATATTATACATACATAATAAGATTTCAGAATTTTATCCTGACCAACAGTATGTATGCATGTATGTGTGGGTCCATGTATTGGGAAATCACAGCAGGTTCCTCTGGGTGATGCCATCAGGGATATTCATTTGGTTCCTGAATGGAAACGTTCTTTTTCCATCAGTACTAAGCACCATATTACATCACATTATGCCATGTTATTCACAGTGATATAAATCAGGGCTCAGCACCTGATGGCCCACGGTCCAAATCCACCCCACTCTGTCTGGTACATCAAGTTTTGTTGGTACTCAGCCATGTCATTCTTTATATATTGTCTGTAGCACAACAATAAGAGCTGAGTAACAGTGACAAAAGCCAAATGGTTCTAAAAGCTTAAAACATTTACAATAAATATGACCCTTATTTAAAAAAATAAAAGAAGTTTGCTGATCCCTGATATAAATGTAAATCACTGATTCTCAATAAGGGAGAGTTCATGCTGTGGAAGTCATTTTCAATGTCTGGAAATATTTCTGTAGGTTGCAACTGGGAATGTTGGTGGTGCCGTGAGCTCTAGTGGATAGGGATCAGTGATACTCTTAAATAATCCTACAATTCACAAGACAACTTTTCACAACAAAGAATTATCCAGCTCAAATGTCAACGGTGCTGAGTCCAAACAACTCCGATCTAAATACACAGTTAAAACACTCTACTATTCCTTCAGATGACAAGATTTGACCAACCCAAGCCTTTTGAGGACCCAATCAGGAGATGAATGTTTCATCTTTGCTGAAGACAACCTAACTTAGTTCTTTTTCCTCTCTGTGCCTTTTTAAAGGATAGTTTGCTCAGGTTTATTGCCAATATTTAAACAAAGTTCTTCCTGACCTAAGAAAATCAAGTAATTTTAGAAATAGGCCATCACCGGAAAGAAAATGTTACCACTGTAATGCGTATACTTTCAGCCATATACTTTGAGTCAACAACTACTCAAAAGCTTAAAAATTCCTTTGAATATGTTTTAGGCCCCATCCTGTTCTGAAGGAAGCTAAAAGATAAATTTTTAAGAGAACAAAGAGAGACTGAAGTAACCACAGGTGTATCCTTTTAGTTACCTTTGAAAAGACAATAATATTTCATCTATTAGACTCAATGACCTTAATTTAAGATAGAAAGAATAGTAATGTGATTCTAAAACTGTGAATGGGAAATCTCAAAGAAAGTGATTATAAGTTCTGTTGGAGTCCAAATATTTCTACTCAAAATTCTTAAGGATTCTTCTGCATTTTCTTTTTTCTTTCTTTTTATTTTTCTTTTTAGCAAAAGAGAGAAAGAAATAGGAAGGGAGAGAGATGAGAAGCATCAACTCATAGTTGCAGCACTTTAACTGTTCATTGGTTGTTTTTCATATGTGCCTTAAATGGAGGGCTCCAGTCAAGCCAGTGACCCCTTTCTCACACCAGTGACCTTGTACTCAAGCCAGTGGCCTTGGGCTTCAAACCAGTAACCTCTGGGGTCAAGCCAGCAACCATGGGATCATGTCGATGATCCCACACTTAAGCTGGCGACCCGGCACTCAAGCTCATGAGCCTGCACACAAGACAGTGACCTCAGGGTTTTGAACCTGGGACTTCAGTGTCCCAGGTCAATGTTCCAGCCACTACGCCACCACCGGTCAGGCTCTTCTTCTGCATTTTGGATAACAGGCATGTAACCATCTCAGTCTCAGTCTTCAAAAGTTGGCCAATCGTCTGGGAGACTGAATGACTGTATATCTGAACCAACTAAAATGGAAGTAAGTAATAGCTTATTCACCAATCCTCACTAACCTATGGTTTAAGTAGATCTTGCAACATGAAAGTCTGGGGGAAGGCCCATAGCCACCAGGCTCCAAGCTCTGTGCTCCGGGTATGTCCAAGCACAATAAGGACACTTTTCTCCTTTGTACAATGAAGATCATGAAAAACATGCTCATAAATATGTGTGAGAAGGAATGAGTTTATCCATAGTTCAGTACATGGTAAGTTGTAAGTGCTATATTAGTATTAGCTATCTTTTATTGGTTTTCTTCTTCATGCTCAAAATAATTCTTTGAGGGTAGCTATTATTAAAGCAATGTGCAAAATGCAGACATTGAGACTTTTAAGAGTTTAAGCAGCTTGCCAGAGTTCATAGGGCTAATAAGCCGTGAGGTCAACTCACCGCTATTTTTCTCCACAAGACAGGAGAGGCAAACTTGCTGATAGGTGCAGAATGGTTACAGTGGCTCAGCTAGATGACAGTCCTTGACAGGCTGTGAAAGGAGTCTTCAGGTGCTTCCTTGACTCTTGGTTTGACAGCTCCCTCCTGTCCACACTCAACTCTCTCATTGCCCCTGTCAGAGTCAAAATGGCAGCCGGGGCCATGGTGATCCCAATCTAGCCTGGCAGTTCTTATGGTCTTAAAGTCTGCCCTGAGTTGAAATTATTTCACTACATGCCTTGCCCTTATTTCAAAGGCTTCTAAGGCCCCCATTTTCGGGTTACAAAAACAGTCCTAAAAACCAACTTCTGCCAAATCGCAAGTAATTGGGCAAATTATGCTTCCTAATCACCCATCTCTCTTTGCGTCTCGGCCGTCAAACCCCTTCTCCTGACGTGCTCCGGGGGCCCCTGACTTTCCAGCCTCTTCTCTGGTGTCATTCTAATTGGCACTAATAGCTTCACTAAAATTCAGGCATCAAAAAGGTCCCACCAATCAGGTTATCCTCTGACCCCAAGCTGCTGGCTTCTCTGTCAAGTTCAGGCATCACTAATCCACCTAGTGGTTCGTTGAGACAGCTTCTTTTGTCTGCACCTTTTCTCTTTCCCACTAAGAACTAAAATGATGGCCAGATGCATTCATTCAAGTGTCCCTGCCCCTCGGTGACCCATAAACCTGCCATGGCCCTGGGCGGTTAGTCCTCCCTCCGCACATTCCCTGGGCCCCCTGCCCCCGCCCCCACCGGCCCTTTCTTCCTCACACCTGGGAGCTGAAAAGCCAGACTTTTTTGCTGAGCCCTCAATTTCACCACCTTTGTTTCTGTCCCAGCATGAGAGATCAGACAGGTGACAAGGGCGAGGTCACAGGCAGTGCTGTCAGAAAGTAGAGAACGGGGCCTCCGAGGCAATGAGATTTAAGAGGATTTTTTGTGTCCTGCCTGTCTAAGCTAATCCCCCCAAAGCCGCACCATAAACAAAATGTCCTCTTTCTTGGAGAAAGAAAGGCATGGGACACCTGAAAGTTATTTATGGCCACCTCTAGCCTCTCTTCCTTGGAGTAGTCAGCCTTCTCACATGTCTGGAGCATCCTTATCTTCCTTACACACACACACACACACACACACACACACACACACACCAGACCCACCTCTCCGCCAGGAGCGTGGAAGCCTTCCAGTCCTCCGCACTGTCCCTGTGATTCCCCAACATCCTCTGAGAAACGTCGTCCCAGTATGGTCCAACGCGTGGAAAGAGTATTTTGTCTTTGCAACATGAACCGTGTGAGGTAAGTGGTGTTCTAACTCCTGACACACCGAGTGAGTCACTGGCGCCCCCTGGACTGGACAGGGCTATGACATCGCATGAACTGGAAAGATGAAGAGGGATCAGAGTCTGAGCTGCAGCCCAGCTAGCAGCACCGCTAATTCCGTCAAGGTTGTCATGGAAGCAATGTTTCTGCTGGCTCTTCCGAAAGGAAGCCCCTCCTGTCAGATAAAATAGGTAGAGGGCATGGAGACAGGGGTCCGAAGGAAGAGAAGAGTGGGAGGAACAGTCAGGGAGCTACTCGAGCGCCTCCATACCCCCCACCCTGTCTCTAGAAGGAAGACATACCAGGAAGGTTGAAGGTCCTTGACTTCAGACTCAGAAAAGACTAGATTCTCAACCTAATTCCACCACTCACTGCGGCAAATGACCCAACGGGTCTCCTTGTCCGTCAGATGGGTATGATGTCCTCCGAACTGCGGCAATGAGAGCTGCAGGGGCCGGTGTGAGGCTTCAGCTCATTCGTTTCTCACAACACGCTTAAAGACAAGTACTGTTATGCTCATCCTGTGTCACCCAGGAGATAGCTGCATTAGAAAGAAGCTGAAAAAGGCCGCTCACATGTGGCAGAGTAAGACGTGGACCTTTGTGGGCAGATGGTAGCACTGGAATTCCTGCCCGCCCCTCTCTCTCCAGCCCAGCCTCTGAAGATGAATCCGATGATGGGGGTAAAAGAGGGAGAGCAGCTCCTGGGAATCAGCATTTCTTTTGTAAAGTGTGGCTCTCTCCCTCTTTCCTGTGTAATCTGCTGCCCCTTTTAGCCCTACTACTCTGAGCAAGAGTCTTCACTACATAGCTCTTTATATTTAAAAGAAAAAGTCTTTACTTTAAACTGGGGCTCAACTGATCCCTGGTAGCCTACTGTTTGCTATGGACTCAATTTTTTTTCTCTCCTGCCCGAGATAGTTCTACTTTAATACAAGGGAGTAGAGAGTACAGACATATATCCAGAGAACTTGGTTAAAAATTCATCTAATTTAATCAGAATTGATTAATTAATCTGATTGGATCCTCCAAACACTTTTTGAGAGGGAACAGAATCTTAGGCATAACTCCTAAAGGCGAAGAACTTAGAGCCCACTAGGGACGTGAGACCCACACACGAATATGCACACGGATGCACGCCAGGGAGAGAGTCAGCATGCGGAACGGAGAAACGGCAGACAGAGGAGAGGCGGAGGCCGGGAGACACGCGCAGAGGACTTTCCTGTGAACCAGGAAAGCGGTGGCACAGTAGCGGTGACAAGGGAGTGTGAGTGGTTTGAGGACCGATGAGAACCTGGAGGTCTAGGGACAGAGCGAGAAAGGCTGAGGGAGAGAGATAGGGGGGGGCCACAAGGTTCTGGTTTAGCAAACTGCATTCACAGAGATCAGGGCAGAGTTGGAGCCACATTGCGGGCAAGGTGGAGGGACAGACGGTGTAGAAAGAAGAGGACATACTGAGTATCACCTGCGTCTGAGTGGTCACGGTGGGAGGTCCAGCCGCAGTTAAACATCTTAGTCTGGAGATGAGAAGGTTTGGGTTGATGATGGGAATGTGGGACGCATCAACAAACAAGGACTATGAGCTTGGGCCTTATGGTGCCCATTCTTTGGCGCTTTCTAGGAATTAGCTGTCCATTTTTGTGTGTAGATTGACTCCAAGGAAGAGTTACAGAGAGAGCTTGTCAACAAAGTACTTTTCAAATGACAGTGCCATAGGACAGCCTGCAGGTCGTATGTCTGAGGACAAGGACAGTTACATAAGCCTCCGTGTTGGCGAGCCCTTGTGCCGAGTCTGCTTTCTTCCCCTGAGCATGAGTCCTTGGAGGCCTTCCTGGACAAAGCATACCATCCTGCATCACATTCCATCAAAGGCTTTTAGAAAATACCCAAGAAATTGCCCAAATTAGCTGTCAAAGAAACACTGAGTTTGATAGAATTTTGCATGCTTTTTCTGCCTATTGTTCTTTTCCATAAATGGCTGTTTTATAAAATAATAAACTAACAATAATAATGAGGCGTAATGTCTGCGCAACACACGTAGTTTGAATTAGCTGATTTAATCCTCACAAAACTAAAGGAGGCTGAAGTGTTAGTTAGCTATGGCCACCATGATGCTGTGTAACAAATCACCCAAAAACTCAGTGGTGTAAACCCATAGTCACTCATCATCCGATCATCAGGACAGCTGAGTTACCTCCGTTGCTCTAGGCAGATCTTTTCTGGGCAGTTCCCCCTCTCACTGCAGGTCTGGGGTCAGCTGAGGAAGGTCTGGTATGCTATAATGTCTTTGCAGTGCAGTCCAGGCTGGAGGGACAGCAGGAATAGGTCCCCAGAAGCAATGCTAGGCTTGGCACTGGTACCCTCTCTCTCTACCCATAAGCCATTGGTCAAAGCACATGGCATGCCCAAACTTCTGCCCACTGTGGCACAGTAAAGAAGGGTAAAGAATCAGGGCCAATTATTTAATCTACCATAACAGATGGCCTTGATCATTCCCATTTTACAGGTATAAAATTCTATACATAGAAATGTTACCCCTAAGGCTCCATCCTTTCCTTTATTCACCCACTTACTTGTTTTTTCTTTTATTAAGAACTGTAACATTCCAGGTAATGTTGCCAAACCTGCTAAGCCAGAAATTCACGGCACAGCCCATGTCTGAAAGGGTTGTGTGGCGTGTGTTGCGTGTTGTATGTTATGAGAGAGACAAACTCACAGGTACGTCACTGCAGCAAAGGGCAGCGGCTTTTACAACAGACGTCCTCGCTAGCTGTAGAGAAGGAAGGGGTGGCTCACTCCGCCTGGAAGAGCCGGGTGGAGGAGATGATGTCCCCACGAGGTCTTTGAGGGAGAAGAACGATGTTGTATAAAAGGCGGGAGATGAGTAAGTTGCAAACAAAGTACGTGTCCCAAAGTCAGGTGTCTAAACAAGGGAGAACCCCTAAAGGCGTAAGCAGAGGGTGGCCTTCATGGTGCAGTGGAGTGTGCACCGGAGTAACTGCAGTGCAGGAAGGAGGGGCCACCTGACACAACCCTACAGAAGTGAGGTCTGAACAAGGACACCAACTGCGGCACAAGGTCAGTGTGGGCACGCAACACACACACAACACACACACGTGTCCACGCATACATATACAGACACAAATATACACAAGTACACACAGAAACACACAGATACAAAAGCACAGATACACACACACATGTGCCAACATGCACGCATATATACAAACACACAGAGGCCAACACTCTGAGCAGATATTTTTAGAATGAGAAGGGAATAGAAAACCAACATGGAAGCAATTTCAGCCACTTTCTCTAATTGCTCACCTGACGGCCCTGCGGGATAGCATTTCAGCAGGGGTGTCACACAGAGTGAGACGCACCCCGTGACCCTAGCCGCTACCCTCCCCTTCCCAGGTGTGTTTAGCTTTCCCCAGTAGCCTGCCTTTCCCTCATCTCTGAATTCGGATCGGCACCTCTGTAGATTACCACCTCAAAGTGGTTGTCACAGGGCCAGGCAGACTTAGGAGGCTGAAGTGACCCCTTGAGGTGTCCCATCAGGACACTGGGCCCAGCACCAGTGAGTCACAGCAGTGGACAGAGCAAAATGAACAATGCCTGAACTTCTGACTGTGTCCTGTGTGTAATGTGGGGTCCCAGGCATTACACATATATCATCCCAAACATTCCTTACAAATTTAGAAAATAGAAAAAAAAATCCCCCAAAATAACAAAGTTTCAAATGCCTATCTTCCCCCCTAGAAATAACTACTGGTTATTAAGTATCCAATTGTGTCTGATTCCGGAGCTCCGAAAACTTTCATTAGACCAGACCCATTCCCAAGGACACACTCGTCCCGAGCCCGAGTGTTTTTGCTAAGCGGGCAGGAGAGCTTAACAGTAAATAGGGAGCAGCAAAGAGCCCAGCTCGGACCCTCAGCTCCATCCACTGCGTAGTTCCTGAGCAGCCCGGGGCCCATCCCTAACTTCTGGGAGCTTTAGTTTCCTGATATCTGGAGCAGGAATCCTAGAGCTACCTCTGAGGTTATTGTGAGGACTCTGTGAAGTGGCGTACGTTGTCCGACTCAAGCAGCGCAAGTTGGTTTGGGATTCATGTACACTGTCTTCTAGTCATGGGATTCCTTGGAAGAACTGGAAGAGAAGGGCCAGCAGCAGGACAGGAATGGAGATGGATCAATGCAAAGATGTGGGTCAGGGGAGTTTAGCTCCCACTCACATCCCCGGGGAGCTTTGGCCTATAAAATGTACCAGAGAGTCTGCCCTGCCAGGAGATAAGGGAGGGGCTCTTTTGCTCCCCAGCGCCAACCAATCAGTGTTTGCTGGATGGTGGGCAAGGTGGCTTCTATCACTGAAGGGCAACTGCCCAGAGAAGGGTACAGTGTGAGCCGTTAGCTGAACCACCTGTAGCATCTGGAGAATGAGCACACCAGCTAACCACTAAAGGGATCCCGGGGGACCTGGCAGGGCACCGAAAGCATCTGCTGCAGTCCACCCCGTGGGGCATCCAGATGAATCAAAGTCTCATATCAGGTTTGTTCTAACATGCCGTTGCAAACTGTGGAGTTTGGTTGGACATCATAGCTGGTGGTATGTTCCCTCACAGTGAAACAGAGAAGAAAAAGAACCTAGCCCCAACAAAGTGATGTGATATTGTGATCCTGAAGATCAGTGTCTCTGGTTTCAGACATTTTGGCCTTAAAACTTGATTTTCACTCTTACCTCCTCTGTCACCTCTGTGAGCTACTTAAACAGGGTTTGTTTCCTCATCTACAGAATGAGGATATTAATTGTAGTGAGCTGAATAGTGGGATCCCAAAATATGTACCAAACTGGAACCTGAGAATGTCACCTGATTTGGAATGAGTATCTTTCAACTGTAATTAGATAAGAATCTTTGGGTGAGATCATCCTGGATTAGGGTGGCCCTAAGCTCAATAATGACTATCCTTTAAGACACAGAAAAAGAAAACACTGAGATGCACAGAGAGAAAGTGTGTGTGGAGATTGGGGTCCAACCACAAGCCAAGCCAAGGAGCACCAAGGATGGCTTGCAGCCACCAGAAGTCAGGGGAGAGACATGGGACAGATTCTCCCTTTCAGCCTCCAGAAGGAACCAACACTGCTGACACCTTGATTTTGGACTGCTGGTCTCCACAACTCTGAAATGATAAATTTCTGTTGATTTAAGCTACTCCGTTTGTGATCATTTGTATTAGGAAACTAGTACAATAACTATGTGAGTTGGTTTTCAGGATTAAATTAATGCAAGTCAATTATGTAGAGACTGGGACATACTAAGAACTTTTAAAGTGTTTGGTTTCACTGTAACCATCAAAACTGTGTGCTGACAAATATACCTAGAGGTAGTTGAATATTATTTATTGCTGACTGTAAGTCTATTCCACAACCAGAGTCAAAGCAACAATTTGGGAGCCCACGCACAATCCCAGTCAGAAGAATGACATGCATAGACTTGGACTTGGCAGGATTGCTTCCAATCTTACTAAGTCTCACAGTATATCAAGTGTAATGCTGTCCTCTTAGCAGCTAGTCACCAAATGAGGAGTCATTCAAATGGAATTCTAAAAGATCTCTGTTTAAATCCAACTCTTTGGATACAGATGCAAGGTTTCCAAGAGTCCAGGTTGTCTCTATGGATATTACCTAAAATAGAGTAGATCTAAGTATCTCGCCTTCCCCTTTCCAAGAATGAAAGTCTGCATTTACTGTGTGGGCAAAGTCAAGCAAAATATACGTCGTTACTAGGCCGACATTCCACTGGTACCATAGTCTACACTTTCCGTGATGGATTCTTACAGAGATGAGAGGCTGAAGTAGGAGAGATTTTGTAAAAAAAGGTCAAGGGAAGGAAAGGTTCATCCAGGAAAGTATTCCTGCTTTCCCCCCCCCCCCCCCCCAATGCACCAACAGCCATGGCCTTACCCTCGTTCTGAAGTGCTAGAGATTATTTAGGTAAACTCACTTATTGGCAGTAATGAAGGTCTCAATTCAAAACCCTCTTTCGGGTAAAGTGATTCAGAGTGAGAAGTGTTATGTTTGATTTCTTCTCCCTGTGAAATCCAGATTTTGCACGGCTATAATGTTTCCTTTTCGGGAAGGCTGGCAGGGCCGACGTTGCAGCCCAGTTCAACCAGGCCTAATGCTCTATCCTGCCGCCTCGGTGCCCTCCTCCTGCCGTGCCCTTTGCCCCCCTTTCTGCCCTTCCACTTCGCCCTGTAAGATGAAGCGAAGGGTTATTCTTACCCTAGGGTTTAGAGTCTTTTAATTCTGTTTTTGGATGTGTCCAGGGGCAAGAAAGCGTTTTTATTTTAATTTGTGTTTACCAAACCTCTATCAGGCACTCCATCGGGCAGTGGGCTCCTTTGGGGTCTTTCCAGAAAATTAAAAACATAAATTAAGTATAAACGGCCAAAGCCACAGAACAAGCAAGACCTTCTTAGTGTCCACAGAGAGGAGTTCTATTACCGCCACTTGCTTTAGAGAGGAGGGAGGTTACCTGCAGCTCTTGTCCTCTTGAAGGTGTGTATTTTATAATAGGTCCCCGTTCACTACGTGGGCCTTCCCCAAGGGGTTCTTAGTTGCTTGATTTCTTTTTGGCTACAGAAAAACTGGCAGTGAGGGGTTAGCACATTCTTATGACCCCTGGGGTAGCTACATTGCAGTTCTAGCAAGTGTTTATTCCCTCTTCAACTGAGTTTCTGGGTTTTTTTTTTTTAATTTATTTAATTATTTGTGTTTACATAGATTCTAGGGTAACCCCGGCTGTATCCCTTTCCCCCATATTCCCCTCCACATCTCCCTTGCCCCCCTCCTACTGCACCCTCCCCCCTTCCCTTCAGGTTTATCCCATCCTATCATCCCCTTCCCTCTGTCCTCTTTTCCTCTGGTCCCTTTGATCCTTCCTCTGTCTCAATTCCGTTCCTCAGTTCTCATTGTTCCCTGGATTCCTCAAATGAGTGAGGTCCTATCATATTTTTCTCTTTCTGCGTTTCTGGATTTTAATTTTGCCTTGAGCTTATGTTAAAAGAGTCCTCCCTGATGAGAATAACTCTGCCTTTAAGGAAAAACGCTTCCCTAATGATGCCCTGTCTTCATGAACAGAAATCCCTTCTCCCTTTTAAAGTAATTACAATAAGACACTCAAAGGAAACGTGGCCATTTTGAAGACCGCAGGCCTCCTCGTGTTTCTTCTGTCTATTGCCTTGAACTTGAACCGTGCAGTCTAATATACATAAAGGAAATGTCTCAGCTTCTCTCGCTTCCTAAGACTAAAAACTTTCTTGAAGCAGGAGTGCCAATTCATTTCAACCCACTTGGCGTCTCTTACGGATGGATAGTGGGCTGCCTGTTGAGGAGGCGTCCCGGCCAGGTGCAGACCCAGCAGGGAGGAGTGTGGTGATTGATTAATGATGTCTGCCTAGGGGAATGAGGAAGCAGTGGCCACCCATGTGCCATGCAGTTGCCCTTTCTGGTAAGGACTGTGTCCTATTCATCTTTGTATCCCTGTGCCTAGCATGGTGCCTGACTCAGAGGGGTGCTCCATAAATATTTGTTGTACTGAATTGAACTAAACTTTCTGTCCAATTCCATCTTTCTCTGAGTCAGAAGGAATGGTGGAGGTAATGTCATCATCGATTAGCAGGAAGCAGTGGTGGGAAGATATGTCCCCTTAAGGGCTCCTGTGGGGCCAGTAGTTCCAGAGACCCTACAATGTGCTCAATTACTCTGCCAGGGACCTGCTGTCCCTCTACAGAATGAGACTTTCATAATCATTAGCTCTTTTTGCTGGAGCCTTGTTGCCTCTCTAGGGAACAAAATTATGATCTTCATGTGCCCAGCTGCCAGGTGGGGACCGCTGGGAAACATCTCTCAGCACCCCAACATGACTCTACCCCAGTATGCTAATACTGACAACCAGGAATATTCTATGATTTCTTCATTGGGACACACCCCTATGCTCGCTACCCTACCTCTGAGCTTGCAGCAGCCACTGGACCCTGTGCTTAAAGCTAACTGCATCCAAGTTCTGAGCCCGTGCTACCGCACGTTTTCTCCTCACTCCCCTCACCCCACCCCCACCCGCACCCCCTTCACCGTCCTGTTTCCCGCACGTATCCGATACCCTCATGGTGACGCGGTCTCCATCACAGTTGCTGCAGCAATGAAGTGAATTACGTACTTGGGAGTTGAGAAATCTGGCTTACGTATATTTTGTCCAGTTTTCCTAAGACATAACTGGCCTACGTTGCTGTATAGATAGATCTCGGGCGTACAGCACGATGGCGTGATGTACATGTATCGTGAAATGACCGGCACAACAGGGGCAGCTCCCATCCACCATCTCATCTAGATACAATGAAGAAAAAAAAAAACCCCTAAAACTAAATAATTCTCCTTGTGATATGATCTCCTGAGATCTGCTCTCATAAGAACCTTCCCAGGTTCATACAGCAGTGTCGGCTCCAGACAGCACACGGCATGTTCCCCCCCTGGTGCTTCCTCGTCACGTGAGTAACTAGAAGGGTCTGCCTTTGTGGTTTCCATTATCTTAAGGGAGCCTCCGCACAATGCTGCTGTTTTATACATGAGGCTACTGAAGCCAAAAGGGGCTCGTCGATTTGGCTATGGTCAGAGTCCCCGTAAGTGACGGGCCTCAGTCTTGTCCCCAAGTCTTCTCTGCAGTCCTTACCTCCCCCCCCACCCGTGGTACATCACCTCCTTATAGAGATGTTTACAGGGGAGTCTGAACCAGGGTCCTATCCAAACTGCGTGGGACAAGCCTAGAATGACAGAGCCTGTCCTCCCTGATGACGTCCTTCACTGAGTCTGTGACAGTGTTGAGTGGAGGACTCCACAGATGACCCACCACAGCCACGAACGTTTCTTCCCACACAGAGCTCCCGACAATTGAGGTGCCAGGTGTCATCACCTCACCAAGCCGCAGCCGGGCCCAGGGTGCCCACCTCCGCAGGAGCATACCTGAACAAGCAGCAGTGGGAAGAGAACCCCCTGCCCACCCTGGCGTGGGGTGTTGGAGGGAGGCAGAATCACACCCGTGTCTGCCATGAGGAGGTAGGTGTCGCTGTACCGGTGACAGCCACCCTGGTCTTTTTCAAATGCACCCATGGCCCAACACTTGGGTTTTTCAGAAGCTCCTCAGAAACGTGTTTGAAGAGAGCTAGCTCCTGAGAGGGCTGCGTCTAGAAGCAAATCGCCAACCTTCCCAGGAAGGAGAGAGTCCTTAGCAGCTACTTTTTGCAAGATGACCACCCTGTCTTCGTGCAAAGAGCACGCTCCTCGCCTTGCCTCTTGCGGTTCCAAACCAGAGCTCAAAGGACAGGGACGTGCTGATTACCATGTACCTAACCCTGCTCCAACTAGCCTCACTTCCTAAGAGCTGGGAGCTTGTTGGGACTCCCGGAAAAATCACAGCAATATTTTATGGGCACATCTCTGGGAGCAGAGAATGTCACTGGAGCTCATAACCACTAAGGTCGATTTGAGGAAAAGTTTCAGGACTGAGAACCCTGTATCTTCCCTATCCTGCCATCAGGTAGTGTGGGGCTGTTGGTGATACTTAAGTCTCTGCTTCTTGATTCTCGATCTGTTTCTCTTTCTTTGGCTTACACACAACCATGGAGAAGGCACCCTAGCTCGCACATCCCACCAGTTAAAATTATATGCTTCAGAGGTTGGTGACAGCCATTGTGACCCATGCAACATTTCTGGGTGAAAGAGACTGACCAACCCAGTGCTGCTTCTCCTGACTCAGGTGTCCTCATCTGTAGAGAAAGAGAATTAAAGAAGGCAAACATGGCTGCCGGAATCACCCCCACGAGTGAGAGGTGGACAGTTGTCAGAGCACGGTCATAGGCTGGTAGTCATCTCAAAGATCTCAGAGTACTTCATACAGTGAGCATCTTATAACTTTAGAGCACAAAGGGGATGCAGGAGCATACCAGCCCCTTAACGATGGCTCAAAAACTTCCAAAGACCTTGCAGAAGGAGTGCCTCTGTGCCACTGGACAAGAAAATTAATCCTCAGAGAGGTTAACTTGCTCAAGGTTGCACTTTCTGGAAGAAAAGCCATGAAAATCAAACCTATCTTCTTTCTCCCGGGAGCCCTCGCAGAGAATCTGCTGACCGGGTTACTGACCACTGCCCAAGTTCCAGCCCTTCAGTGCCGGCAGGGCATCCCTGTTGGCCCCCACTCAGAGTGGATCCATCTTGGTGGATAGACACACACGTATGAACTCACAGGGAATGGTGAAACGCAAGACACCCATCTACTCTTCTTCAAGAATTCATACCCGAATTCTCAAGAAGTCTGGAAGTACATTGCCTCCTTACAAGACTTACACGGGAAAACAGATCATATAAGGCATCTGAATAGGGACATTTCATATATAATTCTAATATTTTAGCTTGTGTAGCAGTAGTACTCTGATGTGACCATCTGTCTAATTAGAATGGACCTGCTCCTAAGTCCTGGTAGTTCTGTCTTGGGACCTGGGCATCTTCCATTTAGTCACCTCTTGGAAGGGCGTCACCAATGCTTGTCTGCATGACTCTCCTTTGTCGTGGTTTCTGCTAGGCTTGCCCTTTTTTGATTGGCATATATATTTTTTTTCAATAGGTTAACCTCTTTTCTCACTGCTTACACCCACCTGGGATCTAATCTATCTTTTCAAAAACAATTTTTTCTCTCTCTCTTCTGACCTATTTGTCCCTCTACTTTACACCCACCCTCTGAGGGATGTCCCAATCTCGGGGTGCGCTCCGTTTTTGCCGCTGATCCCCACCACCCATACCCAGATATACATAATTTAAAATGCAACTGAAAATTAAAGCCATTACAGAAGCGTTCCAAATGGGCAAATATTTGCCTCAATTATTCTATTTACAATTCCAAAAATATTTCTTCTGTCGAAGTCTGTGTACAAGAAGTGGCTCCAAAACCATTTTTAAGGGAGTTTTGACATCAATGAAACGTTCTACTGGCAGGGCGGGTGAAGTGCTTGATTAATAAAGAGCCTCAGTGTTTTCAAACACATATTCCAAGCAGCCTCATTTGAAGAAAACCACAAACGGAGAATGCTTTGCTGCTCACAGTCACAAGGGGGTTGTGTATTTCACTCCCGCTTACACAGTCCGCTTACTTTGGAGCTGGGGTAGGAAAGAAACATGGCCAGCAGAAATAAGGCTACATTCAGTGACCCTGCCCTTCTACCCGCTGGCCTGACGGGAGAACTGGGTTTTTTTTTGGTTTTTTTTTACCCTTCTTTGCTACTGTTTTCTTAGTTTTTAACCTTTTAATACTTAATAATTCTCTCAAAGACCATCTTGAGAAAAGAGAGGGGCGGGTGCAGCTTAAGAGGCCATTGTGCTCGCAGCCGGGGATTAACAGAGTCCTCTCTGCAGAAGTTCCAGGCGGCCGTGTTGGCCTGCCGCACAGAAACGTAATTGACCATGTTCATGCTAATTACTTTGAAGTGCTTTCCCCTTTTCCAGCGCTTTACAAAAATACAGCCACCTACACTGGGTCATTATTTCATGTGTCTAGGACTCTGCTCCGCTACTTTCGGTAGCCGTGGAAATGCAGTCAGAGAATCCATTAGAACCGGGTCGTTCGGCTTCCTAATAAAGGGAAGGAAAGAAAAGCTAATTTAAAAAAAATAAGAGATTAAGTGAAAGACCATATCGGCAGGTAATGACTGTAATAGGAATGTATAATAATGATTTTAAAATCACAAAATATCTTTAAACCCTCATTTTCTTCTACTAATATGTTTTGGGTGCCAGCAACGTGCCGGGCATCTCCAGTTTTATCTAGCAATGGGTCTCATTTCATCCCCTCAGCGGGTCCCACAAAACACAGAAGTATGTCTGACAGGTAGAGGGAGGTTAAGGAACTTCCCCGAACTCACACAGCGACTTAGTGAGGAGCAGACCTATGGACACAGATCTAATCTCTCACTGATGCCCTGCAATGCACCGTGTGCTGCCCAGGAGCCAAATCTAATCTCAGGTACATTGCCCAGAAGTCTGGCTGTATACAATATACTTATCTTTGTTGTACACTTATTTATTTTGTCATCTATTTTCATCTACTCCTAGTAAAACATCTACGGCAATAATGACGACTCTTAAACAGCAAATGTGAGTGCGCCTGTGTGTGTGTCTGTGATTGACTCTTGTTTCCATGTTCTCAGCTTTTAGAGGATGCTGAAGTGGACAAAAGAAGGTGAAATAAATTTTATTCTTTGGTTCGTTCACTGTAAAAGTCACCTATTATCTCCCAGACAACAGGATACAGTGGTAGAAATCCAGGGACGGATAAGAGTCTAGGTAAAGGCTCACATGCAAGAAAGCAAAGGAGCATAATTAAAGTTAATTAGTTTATTTTTCCATGGTGTTGGCCCAGTTCAAGACTTCATCACCTTATATTTGGCTATGATGATAAAATCTTCCATTTCCCTGCCTTAATTATCTCCCCTTCTAATTAATGAACCAGGTTGGTTTTATTCCTATGATGTGTCTTTCATCCATTGCTGCATAAGAAGACAACCTCTAAATTTAATGGCTTAAAACAATAGCCACTTAATTTGGTCTCTCCATTCTAAGTCAGGAATTCAAACAGAGCTCAGCAAGTAGGCTCATCACTGCTCCATGAAGTCAGGGCTTTCAGGTGGGATGGCTCAGCTGACTCGAAACGACTCGGGGAAACTGGGTCTCTCTCTTTACAAGGTGTCACCTCCAGAAACTAGACTGGGGCCGGAAGATCCAACGCAGCTGTCCTTGTGTCTGTAGTTTTGGTGCTAGGTGTTGGCAGAAATGGTTTCTCTCTCCTTGGTCTACCTTTCTCCCAGGACTTCTTTCTCCATCAGGATAGCTGGACCACCTTACACAGCACATGGGTCTTCCTCCAAGCAAAACTGAAAAATGTTAAGTCTCCTTAAGACCTATCCTTAAAAGTCCTGGAGCCCTACCATATCACATCGATTAGAGCAAATCACAAGGTCAGACAGATCAAACGGTGGGGAAGTGGACTCGATCTTTGCACCGGGAGAAGCAGCATGCACATACCGGAACGGGAGGGATTGTGGGTGGTCACTGTTTCAAACAACCACTTACACAATGTATTTACTTATTCAAATATCATCAATGTCTTTATTGATTTAAAAATAATAACACCAAACACCTCTGCCAGGCATTCAAGAAGTCCTGTGATAGGGTTTAATTTTCTGATCATGAATTACTTTGTTTCCAGCAAACCCTCAATAAACAATTCACAGAATTTCCCTAGTGTTTAACCTATTCCATCCATTCTTTCATTCCACTTGTATATGAATACACACACACATATGATTATACACATAGAATTAAAATAATTTGGAGGGTCTGCTCAACTCTTTGGAAGGTCTACTTCTCCCACTCATCAGCCCTGGCCTGGGCCATTCTCCCCATCGGTGTTGGACATGTGAACCCGGCCTGGCCAATCTGAGTGCCCATCTCCCAGGCCAGAGCATTGATTCAACGATGGTGACAATGACTAAAGCAGAGCCAAGCAAACTCTCCCTTGAAAATATTGTGCAATGATCCAAAACAAAGGTATAGCGATGACCTCAAATGTTACACAGACACAAAGTTTCAAGACAGCCTAGAACTCCCAGGGCTGTCCTTAATACCGCATGGGGTAGCTTGCCTGAAGACAGAGCAAACACCAGGAGAGCAGACAGTGACGAAGAACGGAACGATGGTTCTGCCCTGGATAGTCTTAACCCTTCAATAGCTTTGAGTTACATGAGACTCCCCATTTCCTTGGGATAACTAGTAAGGTTTGTGGGAGTAGGGGGTTAGTCAAAAGAATCACATCCAGTACACCATTTCCTTACGTATATCTCTCTTACCAGACCGCAGGAAACTAAAATGTTCCTCCAGAGCCCTCCTAGCATGTGACGTCATGGCCCTTGATTACCTTGTCATTCTGCTTATTATATCTAGAGGCTTAACCACATTATGCTGGCAGCTTTGTACACCTTGATTTTTTTCCTGAAGAAAAAAATGTAAATTACCAAAACTGACACAAGAAGATTTAGAAAGTCTAAAGTGCCCAATAACCATGGAATAAGAAAAAAAAAAGAAAACATAAATCAAATTACCTCCAAAAAGCTTCCAATTTCCCATAGGTTCATGTCCCTGTGTTTTCAAGGAAAAATTAGAGATTATTTATACATCATTTAAACTAACTTTGAAGAGAAACAGTGATAAATTTATTAAGCTAAACCAGAATAACCATGATATGAAAAGATGGCAAAATGAGGGGGAAAAATCAAGATATACTCTCATTTATGAATGGGATTACAAATCTTTTATAAAATTCTAGCAAATTAAAAAAAAATTCTAGCAAATTTATTCCACAGCATGGTAAAAGAATAATAGAACATTGCCAAGTATAGATTTTATGACCTTCCAAAAAAGAACATTTTTAGTAAACTAAGAATAAAAGGATACTTCTTGAATATAATTTACACCAAGGAATGGAAGTATTTCTCTTCAAATCAACAAGAAACAAACCACAATTACCATCATTATTTTGTTCGTTTGTTCTTCATGAGCTACATAACAAGAACTTGAATGAGTTTCACACATACAGACCCCAAAGTCCTGGTTTCTCTATGATTGTCAGCCTCTGGAGTGTCCGTCCTTGGTTTTCAACTGGTCAGAATCCTGCCCTGCTTCTAAGAGCAACACTTCATTTCTTTTGGAAAACTGCCTTTCTCCTATTACTTGCAATGTTAATGGGCATATCAGTCAAGCTGTCCTGCCTGCTTCCTAGCCAGAAAGTAGACAAGCCACCAACCAATTAGATGTTCTTTCCTTTTCTCTCTGTCTGCCCCAATTCTGTGGAATTGGATCTTTAATAGAATAACCCAGTGTACTAACTATTTCAAACTGATTCATCCTAATGGGTGTGGTCTCAGGAGGCTGTGCTTTTAATTCCTAGAGCTTTCTCATTCCTGCCCTTTCTAAGGCCTCATTTTAATGTGTCCTTTCAATCTATGAGTCATTTTCAGAGCCTTCAAATCCTTTAAATAAATATCTTTTAAATGACATTTTGCTAAAGTGAACCAGTATAAGTCTTGTCACTTGCAAAGAGCCTGTACTTCCAAACAACTAAACTACAACTTTGGACTCACAGGCCTTCCCTAAACTCACGTTTGTCAGTTAATCCTGTACCCTGTGGGTTACTTATACAGTAGACTAAGTCTTCTTTTTGCCTCTCCCATTTCTGTTACTGTCTTAGCTTAAGTTGTCATTACTTCCTGCCTGAACTATTACAATGGCTTCTAACCTGCATCTTTACCTGCAGTCTCTTACTGCCTAATCCATTCCACCAACAGTCTTCAGATTATTATATCCTTGATGATGTGACTACTCTGCCCCTAATTGGTGAATGAGCCCACATTTCAAACAGAATGAAGTTCAAAATAAGAAAAACAACAGCCTGACAATCCGGAACTTACACAACTAACCTTATAGCTAATCTTTAACCTTCTCTTATGTTTACACCTGACATTTTACTCAAGTCAAAGGAAAGAACTCATCTTTCTCTTTCAGGTGCAACACATTCTTGCCCTTCATCCTAGGCCAGGTGTCTTTTCCTTTCTTCATAGCTTGCCATCTGATGCAGCCCGATCTTACGTGTGTCGAGAAGACAACTGTGGTCACCGCTGCCTTTGGAAAGCTAGCCAGAGAGCTGATGATTCTGTCTGCTTCTCTCGCCTCCCCAGAACTTTCCCTCTGTCCATCTTGGCACTCCTAAAGCTTTTTACCTGATTCACTTAAATCTAAAAATTGTATCTTTCCGTTTAGACATAAGCCACCCCATGAGTCCTAGTTGTTTTTCGGGACAACTAGGACAGGAAAAATGGATGATGAATGATGAAGCAGGAATGGACGGCTTGAGCCAGGCCAAGACATTTCCTAAAGCCAGCTCATTAAACCTGGGAAGATAGATAGGGTGTGGCTGCTGAGAATGTTTCTGAGAAGGCCCTGTATGCATGAAACCTTCTTTGAGCCTCTACCTCTACTTGCGAATTGTGTGGTCACAGCCCAATGACCAGTGTGGTCAGCTAAAAGCACGCCCATGGCCACACATGTGTAACAAACTGCCAAGGATGAATGACAGCAGCAGCATTGCTGAAAAAAAGCTAAATAGAAAATGTTCATCATTCTTGAGATTTACACTGCTAAGCTTCTTTGTTTGTTTGTTTTAGTGGATGACATATTTCAAACCTACTAAAGGCCCTAATGTCAAAGTCCATAGAGAACTGTAGATTAGACACAGGGAGAACTCAAGCTTTAGAATCAGACAAGGTTCAGTTTAATTCTGGTCCACCATGTGTTAGTAACACGACTTATCAGTCATTTCCTTTAACCATGAGATGGGTATAAAACAGTGACCAGAAAGTATACTTCTGAACAACAAATGAGATCATGTATGTCAGATGTCTACCACAGTGAACTTAGCTGTTTTCTGTGCTCATGTCAATGGGTGTCTTGCTATAATATATATATTTATCTCAACTACTTTTTTGAGATAAAGAGAATTTTGAAAAAAAAAACATTGTACCCATTAGGAACAGGTATTGCTGTTTAGTAGGCTAAATGTATAATATATCAGTATATATTATATATAATTAATATATCATAAATATAATGTTTATTTATTTTATTTTCCAGATGAGCTAACAGTCTCAGAGAGATTAGGTAAATTGACCAAGCCCACATACCTAGTAGATAACAAACCTTGGAATCATATCATGGTCTATTTCAAAGTCCATTTTCTTAACCATTATTTATGTTATCACCATCTTCAAAGGGCTCCTCAAAAAGCCCTCTCAGAAGCCTACAAAGCATCTCATTAGGAGTCTTCATTTTCTCAAATCCAAATCATTTGTTAATTTCCCCACTTTTCATGAGAAGCGCCCCTCAGGGCTTCATGTGATTCTACACTGCCTACCCACCAGCCACCGGTCAGTCCTCACCATACTTCTCGACATCCAACACTGTGCACCCCTTTCTCCACGGACCTCTTTGCCCCATGGCCAGCAACAACCCCACACTCTGGATCCTACATAGCCCAGTCCTGAGGCCACACCAAAAGGAATACTGACCTGGAGGGTGGCAGCGCTGGTCCTTATTCTCACTCCAGCCCTGAGCCTCGGCGTGGTTTGGGGCAATCTCCTCATTTCCTCTAGACCTTCAATTTGCTCACTCCCAAATAAGGGAGATGGTCTAGAGAGTCCAAATTAGCTTCCACAGTCTATAATTCCAAGTTCATAAAAAGGACATTGAGAGGGAAAAATCTTGGCCGTCTGCCTCAGGGAAAAAATAATTAAGATATCACTTTGCAAGAGAAGTAAGTGAATTTCAACAGCATCGTGCCTGTCTCTGCCTAGAGCTGGCTGCCTCTCCGGGCCGGGCTCCCTTTTGGACACTATAAATTATCCAAGGACATAGGCTAATTGACACAGTTGAGAGGAGTGGGACCCAAACAGTCCCAGGTTTGGAGAGTGAGACCTCTGTGGGGAGGTTAACAGAGCTGGCGCGGCACAGGCTTGAGGAACGGCTGCTGAAGGGAGCCATCATTCTGCCGACACGTTCATAAAAAGATATTGTGAGAAGGGCAAGGATCAGTCTTCTTATTAATCAACAAGGGCAGAATGAGAATTAACAAGCTGTAAGCTGCAATGAGGAATATCAGGGAAAATGTTAGACCACTGGGAGCAGTTAGGCAATGGAACAGACTGCTAAGAGAAGCCATGAAATCACTCTAATTGGGGACATTCAAGGCAGAAAGCAGATACCCATCTGACACAGGGGAGGGAGCTCCAGAGGGAAAGTGAGGAGTTAGACTCCAACAGACTCCAATGACCTCGGTGTAACCAGCTCTCGGCGTGAACAGGAGAGCACAGTCTGAGGCCCAGTGTGACGGTGGAGTGGGTGGGAAGGGTGATGGTGGGTAGGGGGTGGAGTTAAACATGGAGTGAGGATGGCATAGTGGTGGAGACAGTAGTTTTCCAAGTTTGCATGAACTGGATTCAAACCTTAACTTTGCCACCTTCCAACTTGCAGAGTTTCCTTCTGAGATCCCATTTTCTTGGCTAGAGAATAGGGACCATGATGACCATCCTCTCGAGGCTGTTGTCAAGATGAAATAAGGCCACGTAGCATGACAGCTGGCACCCAGGAAGTTCTAGACAAATGATGTTGATGATGAAAATAGGAGCTCCCTGGGACAGGAAGTGAGGAGAGGAAAGGCCCAGTCCCCAACTTCTTTTAGTGGCTGGTCCTTGGACTTTGAGGAGGACAGGGGCTCAGTGTCCAGAAGCGCTGATATTTAACCACTGCTGCATCTCTCTTGCCGAGGGTGTCAGTATTGGGAGTAAGCCATTCTGAGGTTGGGTGGGGCCCCGTACGGGAAAGGTAGAATGTTTTTCTGAACTGCTGAAGTGTTAGAGAGGACCTGGGGTCAGAACATAAAAAGGAGTTTGGGAGCATTAACAAGAGAGCGACTGCTTCCTGCAACAGGGGTTCTTGGTGGGTCACAACGCGTCTTTCAGCCCACCACTGAGGTCTTCCACAGCAGTGGATAGCTCTGCGTGAGCTTACACTCACAGGACAATGTCTAATGCTGACCTTGTCACTTTCTGCCTTAGAAAAGGGCCTTTGCTAAATAAAGCCTGTGGTATCAGTAAACCCATGCAAAAATACGGCCTAGAAGGGAAGATCCATTAATGCCTCACAGATAGTCCTCAAACAACACAGAAGAAGAACCCATGGCTCTTTGGGCAGAAATTCTGAGGCACACTGACTTTTCTTTCAGAAGTCCTCACAGAACCCAGCACCCACTTTCTACAGCAGGAACATTGTCGCTATCAGCTCTTCTTCCTGCTCTGACTCGGTCTGCCCACATCCCCATTCTTGCTCCCTGAAGTTACTTCCCAAATAAACTACCTGCACTCTAATCCCTGGATCAGGCTGTGCTTTGGGGGTGGGGGGAGCAGGCAAGAATCGAAACTAAGACAGTGTTTGGAAGGGACAATAATTCAAAAGGTCATAAACTACAGGCAGAATTCAACAGAGCTTTATATATAGGGACTTGCCATAACGATTACTCTAGAAGAAGTATGTATCTTCAATCTTTCATTTTGAACATATGTTGCCATGTATTTATTATTATCATCATCATTATTATTAAGGATTTTCCCTTCAGATAGGCTTTCATGTCCTCACAAGGGTAAAAGCAAAAACTTGAGAACTTTAAATGCCTTCAGTTTTCTTTTTTTCCATATCTTCTATGGACCTCTAATCAGTATCTTTTCTGGTTCAATCCATCAGGGCATCCGCCATCAAAGATACCCACAGTATTTTTGAACTCAGAATTAGTCCTCATTGACTTCCTCTCTGTTTCACAGGTATATGTATACTCTCTTCCTCAGGAACAGAAACAGAGGTCATACGTGCACATAGTAGACTACCATCTTTCATTTTATTGGCTAGAGTTGTGTGCTGTGGCTGCTCTAGATGCAAGGGAGGCAGGAAATTTTATTTTTCTTCCTTCTAGAATGGACACAATCAAGTTAAGTGGAATAACAAATGAGTAATCAGTTAGCCAGTAAAAACATATTTTCTATAACTTTTCTTTTCAGAGGCTGTGCAGGGGCTTATTGGATAAGTTTGGATTATAAATTATTTGTTTATTTTGCTGAGTGTGGAAAGAAACCACTAGAGTCATAAGCAAGAGAGCAGAACAATATGAGCTACCTGCTAAAAGGAGCATTCCATTGGTTATGTGAAGAATGAAGGAGTGAAGCATGGTGACAGGGAAACCGGTTATCAGGACCCTGCAGCTGGTTGGGGGAGAGAGAGGGAGGGAGAGAGGGAGGGAGAGAGAGAGGGAGAGAGAGAAGGAGAGGGAGGGAGAGAGGGAGAGAGAGAGAAAGAGGGAGGGAGAGAGGGAGAGAGGGAGAGGGGGGAGAGAGAAGGAGAGAAAAAGGGATAGAAAGAGGGAGGGAGGGAGGGAGAGAAAGAGGAAAAAAAGAGGGAGAGAGGGAGGGAGGGAGAGAGAGTTAGAGAGGGGGAGAGAGGGAGGGAGAGAGAGAGGGAGAGACAGAGGGGGAGAGAGAGAGAGAGAGAGAGGGAGGGAGATGGCTTGCTTTGGGGTTGGAGCTTTGGAGATAGAAGTGATCAGATTCAGTACATATTTTAGAGCTACTACAAACTGCTGAACTGACTATAAATTAGAAGAGGGAAAATAGGAAAAATAGAAAAGATACCCCTTTTTTTTTCAGCCAGAGTAATTGGAAACATGTAGGCTTCATTTGCAAAGATAGAGAAGATTGGTGAATGAACTGGTGAGAAGGTGAAGTCTTCTTTGCTTGTGTGAAGTTAGAGCTGCCCATGAGCTAATGAAGTGGAGTTGTCAAGTAGTCTGGTACTCAGGGGAAAGGCTGAAGCCCAGGGAGAAGCACTGTCCCTTCCTTTATAAGATCTTCCATGATGCCTCCACCCCTAAATCTAATTTTTAAGCGCTCCTCACTGGGCCCCTTTTCAACCTCAGCATAACTCATTCAACTCTGCCATAATTCTCCTCACCTATCTTTCTCACCTGCCTGCAAACTTGTTTGTGTGAACTTGCTGACTATGTTTCATTCATTTAGGCATTTCTATCATAAGATCAAGCAGATAACACGGTTGTCACCATATTTTTGGTAGTAAAAAATATTCAAAGACTAAATGAGCATCCTTGTCAGATAGGAAAAGCACAGCTGATTATAATCACCTTCTTCATCATCTGCATTTTGTAGATGTTGAGTGTGAAAGGTTAGGGACTGACAACCCGTCTTCTAACCTTGAATGCCTTATTCTTGCTCCTTCATAATTATACAGCCAAGTCCATAGTAAGTACAGAATTAACTAAACTGACTTGTGTCCATGGAGTCTAAAAAGAACTATCTCATTTCTTCAACAAGGTTTTTTCAGAGGTGTTAGTTATAGCAACAGAATGCCGGTCCTCCCGGTTGTCAAAGCTAGCAGCATACAGATGTTTGTGGGGAAGTCTCATTAATATTTGACTAGGGGGGACTATTGAAAAGGTATGTGTCAGTTCTGGGAAATAAGTCAGCTATAGAACATATGTAGTTGCACTGTAATTATCATCTTTATTCCCTTCTGTCTCAGAATAAAGGGGTCAGACTCTTGGATGACAGTCTTTGTGCATAACTGAAATGAAGTTAGGGTTTGGGCCACAACATCTGATATGCATTCCCCCGTGACATTTCTGAGAAGGCAAATTAAAATCTCCGTGTTGAAAATATTCTAAAAGATATCATGGAATTCAGCAAACAACATGGAACAGTATGTTCAGATAACAAAGATTTTCTACATATAAATAGGGTGTTTATTATATTTCCCTTTTTATTCATAGCTACTCTTAAAGCTTTATTATTTGGGAGTGTGCTATGATTATGACCAATAAATTATGTTATTTGCTCGGGATTTTCAAAGCTGTAACTTTACAGTCAACATCAGTCTGTAGCCTGTTCCAGTTACACTCATTTGCAGTGATTAATTAACCTTGTAGAAAAGTTGACACCACTCCTGGGAATAATTCTTTGTTATTTTTTAACCATGCTTTTTTTCTTGTATTAAACTACTTATGTTTATATCTCCTGAGGCCATATAATTTAATACTTGGTGATTTCAGAAAGATTTAATTGGTGGAAAACCTTATATGTTATTGCTAATGTATGAGGAAGGCTTAGAGAAAGCCAAATTAAGTTTAGAAATGATCAGGCCATGCTGTTCAGAAATACCTACTAAAACAGTCTGCATTTTATTTCAGGTTATTTTTCCCCAAAATAAAATGGAAGTGAATTGCATGAAGGAAAAGCCGCTGTGTCCCAGACCTGGACCAACGCCTGCCACACAGCACTGTGCAGTACATTCTTTTTGAGTGACTGACGCCTGGCTCATTTTTACAGTGGGGATGACCTTGCTTCTCTCGAAAGTACCATCACTTGATCGTTGCAGTGAGATAATGACAGCCAATTACATTTGCAGAGCATGTTAAAATTAGCAAAGTAATGTTTAATTCTCGAGATCTTTCACTTACTTGAGACTTGCAGAAACCTCGTGTAACAAAAAGGATAGCCACACGTTAGATGGGCACATGGGGGTTTTCTGTGGAGCAGACCAAGACTGAGAAAATGCCAGACACGAGGTCAGCATAGGTCTGAGTTCCAATACATGTCCTCTCACTGCGCTGCCTGTAGGGGCAGGAGGACCTCCCTACAGCAGGTTCCAGGGCAGCCTACGTTCTGCCCTGCGGGATGGATAAACCCCATTGCGACGCGTGCTATCTTGTGGAGTGGGGGTGTCCCCGCACCGGAGGGAGGTGAGGCTATGGCAGAACGCTGAAGAATGAACAAACTGGGCTGGCTCTGGCCTGCTAGCTCAGCGGTAGAGTGCCAACCTGGCATGTAGAAGTCCCGGGTTCGATCCCCGGCCAGGGCACACAGAAGCACCCACCTATTTTTCCACCTCACCCCCTCTCCTTTCTCTCTATCTTTCTTTCCTTCCCACAGTCAAGGCTCCGTTGGAGCAAAGTTGACCCGGGCGCTGAGGACAGCTCCATGGCCTCGGCCTAGGGCATTAGAATGGCTCCAGTTGCAGGGGAGCAACGCCCCAGATGGACAGAGCATCGCCCCCTGGTGGACATGCCGGGTGGATCCCGGTCGGGGCGTGCGGGAGTCTGTCTGTCTGCTCCCAGCTTCTCACTTTAGAAAAGTAAAAAAAAAAAAAAAAAAATAGTGAACAAAAAAAGAATAAACAAACCGGGGAGTGGAGGTAAGGAGTCTAAGCTCCTCCTCCACCATTCTCTAGCCCCTTGCTCTGCTCTTTTTTTCCTTAGCAGCTCTTATCACTTACCTGCTGGGACAGTATATACGCCAGTGCTTACTGACTGCCTCTCCCTCTAGAACGCAAAAGAGGCGGGGACCCTGTGTAACGTAATCACCTCTGCCTCGCACATTCCGGGCACTTAAAGCGGGTCAGAAGGGTGCGCGACTGCTGGCGGAGGTGCACGTACAGGTACAGGGGTGCGGACAGGTGTACAGACGGGTGTGAACAGGTGTACAGACGGGTGTGAACAAGAGTACAGACTGGGGTGTGGACAGGCGTATTCTGAAAACTGCCCGCCATTCTCTCTCCCCACTGGGCCGAACCGCAGAGATCTTGATGTTTGACTACCTTTGACTAATTTACATGGAGATCTTGTCTAGTTCGGCTCCATAGCTCATGGTGAGGAAGTCAGGAAGGGAAGAGCTCTTAAGGCTGGAAACAAAGGAACTGACCAAGTTCGGGACAGACTTCTGTAGCTCTCTTTGTCTGCCCCTTCTGAAGCATGAAAGGGCCTCAAATATATTCCTTTTCTCACAGCTGAGACAGGCTTGGTTCACCTGAAAACTAAAGACATGTGAAATGGGAGGGAATAAAGCCAACCATCCCAGCGTGGATTTCTGAGCTGACAAAGCCAAGCCACTCATCCCAAACTCGGGGAGATCCCATGTGTTCCCCCTTCTGAATTCTCTGGCCCTCTCCCTACCTCCTCCTTTTATCAATCTGCTTGGTCTTAAGTTATTTTTATTTTTAAATCAAGATCTAATTTTATATAATGCAGGTTTATAAACAGGATTTTATGCTTGTGTTTTATTTGATATGACGTCAGTAGGAAAACAGTTTTTGGCATCTAATTGTTACTAACAACAATGGCAGAAGAACATCCATCCTATCACCAATAACACCATTTTTTGCAACATCTATCATCTGGCTCTAAATTTGTTTGTACGAATAAAGACATGCTTAAGAAGGAAAAAACCACTATTTGTAATTAGCCGGGACAACAGGCATAGACCAGGACTTTCCCCAGGCTAAAGAGACATGGGACACCCAGGCTATAGCTGAAAACTCAAAATACAGGCACTCATTGTATCGCTCTCCCTGGGGAGGTATTTTGCAACAAGTTTCTTGGGGATACGTCTCCCCAACACTGCACTGTGTCAAGTCTACCTGTTCTCTAGGAAGATTATATCTGCTTCAAACTTTCGCGCACTGCAAGTATTAGAGTTTTTGCTCTTTCTAGCCTTCACATTTCCATGTGGTGTCTTCTGGATGCTATAATGATCCTATAAGGTAAACAAGGGTCAAGATTAATATATGCATGTCACAGATAAGGTAGCTGGGGCTCCGAGATAGTAGAGCTGAAAGGTCATGATGCTAAGGAGAAGGGACCCTCCCTTTGAGTCACAGAGCACATCTGTGGGTACTGGTGGACCGTTCACAGAAGTGCTGCCCTAAGTGTGGGCACACACACTGTCACCCAGTTGCAGCGAGAAGAGACTTACAGAAACCTCCATAGCGATTCAGCAGAATTAGCTTGTCTATTGAAACAAATAAAAATAAATAAAATTTGTATCTTATCAGCCTATCTTATATTTTTTTTAATTTTTGGTGTTTAATAATTCATGTTTATTTTATTTTTTCAAAACCATCAGTCCATGACACATTGAATTATTCTTAAAATAAATAATTTCCTATGGCTCTTCGGGAAATATTGGAGAGATCAGGCAATCACTTAAGCATTCTGGGTTTTAACTTCCTCATATTTCAAACCAGAACACAAAATGCCAGTCCACCTTACACTGCTGATGAAACAAAAATAATAATAATAATAATGAAGTCATAAGTAATATTTGAATAGATCCAAAGAGTAGCAATTATGAAAATATACTCAATAGCAGCCCCTAAGAATGTAACGTCAGCAAGTAGAGGGTGGGACTTGGTGATAGATGTCAACCCTCCCTCACTGTCCCCTCCTTCTCCCCCTTTCCAAAGCAGGTTTGCTATCACGTCACCTAAATATGAGGTTTCTGCCTTAAGAATGCCATAGAGGGAAGGTGTTCATGAATAAAAAAAAATCAACTTTTCACTGTAGCGTACAAAGTACTTTTGTCCCATTATCTCGCTTCCTCTTCAGGACAGTCATGTGATGTCAAAATTATTTCTTCAGCCCTAGTGGGGCTAGGATCTCAGCAGGCAGGGGACAACCTTGATACAGCCAGACCAGGGAGGCCATGCCCAGGTAGGTCCCCTCCTGCCACTTGGAGAGTCTTAAAAATGCCACAAGTGTCTGCATTTTTTCTTTCCTTCTGCATTTCTTTGTAAAATCTTGGTTCATAAAAAGAATCCTTAAAAGAAAAAAAAGAGAAAGAAAGAAATAATTCCAAGATCTACAAAAGTACGTATTATACTAAAAAAAAAAAAAAAAAAGCTACTAAATAAGATAAGAAACATTTCCCAACACAGGCTTAACTTTGTATGTGTTATGAGGTCAACTGTGTCCTCCAAAAATTGAGAGGTTTAAGTCCTAACCCCCAGGACCCCAGAATGTAGCCAGAGTTGGAGAGAAGGTCTTTAAAGAGAGAATTAAATTAAAATGTGGGCCTTAAGGGGAGCCCTAATCCAATATGACTGGCGGACTTAAAGAAGAGGAAATTAGGATGGACACTAAAAGAGGCAAAATGATGTAAAAAACAGAGAAGACAGTCATCTCGAAAGCCGAGCGGAGAGGTTCTGAACAGAGCCCTCCCTCACAGCCCTTAGAAAGAACCAACCCTGCCAACATCTTGATCTTGGACTGGTCACCTCCCAAACGGTGAGAGAATACATATTTGTTGCGTGAGCCGCCTGGCTTGCGGTCCCTTGTTGTGGCAGCCCGGCAAACTAACGCAGTGAGTGCTTAGCAGTGTACGGAACCACTTAAGTTTCTTTTTATGTGTCAGGTAACAAAAACACATCGTATTATCGTCTGTCCCATATATTCAAGAAACATCCTGTTCACATTCCAAGGCAAGTGAGTCATAATTTTGAACTTTTTCTGCTTTTTTTCTTTTAAAATCCTGCATTTTCAGAGGCATACTAAATCCCCACAACAAGTGTTTGGTTAATAGGAAGTGAATTGTTCTTTGAGGTTCGCAAGTTAACCACCTACCAAGGCAGCATGTCTGCAGTCTCTGAGCCCATCAGGAAGGCATTTGTACTCCTTGAATCCTAATATGTCTGTTATCTACAAAAAAGAAGAGTTGCGATAATGAGCTCTTGATCTCTACGGCAATGGGCACTTATAAGAGCACTAAATTTGGGGCAAAGAAAATCTGAATCCACGCCTTGACTCTGTCACTGTCTCTCTATGTGGTGTCAGGCAGGTCCTTAGCCCCTTCGAGCTTTTATCTATACTCTTTTGTAAAATGCACACAATTTACTGAAACCACAATGTGGCTCTGAGGACACTGTGAAGTAATGAAATGTGAAAACACCTGGCACATTGGAGAATCAAAATATAAGTTACTTTTATTTTCATTTCAGCTCTGAACTAACTTCTAAGGAGCATGTGAGATTGGATTATATGCAGAAAAATCACTTCAGTCATCCTGCATTTTTATTTCTTGCTAAGGTATTTTAAAAGGCAAGAATGATGTCTTCCGGACATCATCATGACGTGCCAGAACATGATGTCACTTAGTGTTGAAATCAGTCATCAGCTCCTCTAATATCCTTCCTGCTGGCTGGGATGTCTTAGAAATGTCAGAAGTGATTTTGCTTAATCCATCTTGCTAGTACTGAGCATCTCCTAGTTTTTGGCCAATAACAATCCACTCTCAAGAAAAATGTTTAAAGTGGTGTTTTTATCAATTAAAATATTAAACCAATAGTTTCCCCAAAGTTTTCTGCTATGAGACGTGAAGCTAGATGCTTTTAATTTTAGATGAACCGGATTGAAGGTACTACAAATTTTCAATAAAATAAAATCCAAGCCGGTTCTTAATTCTCGCAGCCAAGCCTTTGAGACGGTCTGATAGAGTCTAAAGAGTGCATCTGCTCACCATGGTTGTCCAGGACAAGTGGCTCCCTGGAGCAAGATAGAGGTAGAATTAAGTTAGAGACTCAAAAACAGTGAGAAGCCACTGAGTAATCAGTCAATTCAATTGATCCTATTAGGCATCTATTAGATGTCCAGTATTGTGTTCCTAAGAGGGAGGAAAGTAACTTATTTCTTCTCCCCATGGTCAAATACAATGAACATGTTGATGGCCTAGTGCAGCGGTTCTCAAAGTGTGCGTCAGGGCACACTGGGGTGCCCTAGAATATTACCAGGTGCTCCCTATGGTATTCCAGAGAAATAAGTGCCTGTTGGGGATCAAAAAACCAAGAGGGTTTTTGAAGTTTAGATTTTTGGGGGACAGAGGTGTGGGGAATTGGCTGTAAGCTGACAGTCTGCCCAACCCTCCACTTCATTTGCCTGATAAGGTTGCAAAAGGCTGTTAAGCTGTGGTGCTGGATTGTTTACACTACCTCCCATGTTCCCCGGAAAGACTAGAGGCAAGTTTCTTCTGTCCTTTGTTTGGTGTAAAGTTAAGATGATATGTATGGTGGGGTTTTGGATTGATGATTAAACATAAGGAATTGTCTCTTGAAGCCTTTTGTATTTCTATAAAAGAAGAATATCTGGCAATATCTAAAAAAGCTGTGAACATTTTACTATAATTTTCAACATCCTATTTATGTGAATTAGGGTATTTTACCCTCAACACAATTAAGAGTAAAATGAGAGGAGTTCTTCAATGTATTGGTGAGGAAATGAGAGTTTGCCTTTCAAATATATGGCCAAATATTGAAGAAATTGCTAGGACACATCAGGCTCATGTTTCTCATAAACACAAGAATGAAAAAACTTAACACATTCGCGCTGGAACCTGCCAAATTTACTAAGTCTTACTAAGAATGCATCTATATATATAAAAAGATAACCTTTTGTCATTTTTTTTTATTTTTCAACCCCTCTTTTTTATGAATTCTAAAAAACATAACTCAAAAAATGTAACATAAAAATGTTTTTTAATGTCAGAATAAATTTAATTTTGTCAAATTTATTTTGCTTAATTACCATAAAAGCATGCTTAGACTTCATATTTTGTTCTTTAATATTTGACTTAATTATTATAACATTTTTCTCAGAAATTTCTATATAATGCGTCTACAATTATTTGTAGGATTTTAAATGCGTCCCGACTTTAAAAGGTTTGAGAACCACTAGCCTCGTGTATAATCTGCTAGAAATAAAGGTGACTATAATAGGCACACTTCCCTTCAGGAATGCATAGAGGGGACATACAAGTCACGTATCACACACACAAAGTCAATAGCAACTTAGATAATAAGCTAATACTTTATGACCAGCAGCGTCAGCGACGGATAACCTGTCAACCCTGCTGAAGGCCTTTCAGAGCCTGTAGCTGAAGCACAAAGCTAAGACCAGACCTCTGATCACCCAGCCGCTGTGAGGTCTAAACTTCGGGGTCCTACCACCTCTCGCTGGCAACAAGGAGAGAAGAACTTGTAGAAGCTGCACAGTTAGTTGATGTGGTGTCAGAGAAGCAAAGAGAGAACTAAAGTGAGACAGGCAGCGAAACAGAGTGAGAGAGGGTGGCAGAGAGATCTGAGAGCTTACAGAGGAACCCTAAAAGAGTGTTGGCTGATTGGACCAATGGCTACTTGTCCATCGCCTGAGAATAAAAGGAGAAGAACAGTGATAGGCAAGTAAGTTACGGCTTTTCCTTCCGTCAGGGGTTGGAGGGAGGGAGGGAAAAGACAAGGAATGAGTTAGCAACCTAGTCTTCTTTGCCAAGCGGAAGGCCCTTCAAACAACGCTGAGGCTGTAGATGATGGGGGTCCCTCTGCACGAGATCATGTCAGGAGAAAGCCCAAGAACATGGAAGCTCTGAACAACAGCAGAGCCTCACATTTGAAGCCTAGACGACTGAGGCAATGACTATTAAAACTTGCTCAACAAACACTTTTAAGCATCTATTACATACATTACACTTGTTGAACTTGTTGATTGATAGATACAGACACAATCTTTAAATTCAAAATACGCACACTCCTCTCAGGCTGAGCTGTGTCCGGAAACACACAGCGTGGAGTGTAACGTGGTAATTGCGATAAAGAATAGACATGCCGGGGGCCAGGGAAACGCAGAAGAACAATGTCGCTGTACCCCGGCAAGTTAAGATAAGGCTCTGCAAAGACGGAACATGTGAACTGAGTCTTCGACACAGGAGAAAGTGTGATTGAGCAAGGTGACCAATTGGAGGGGAGACAGTGAGCTGTCCAAAGGAAAGGAAGCATGGAGGACATGCCATGTTCTGAAGACGTCTTTATGTGTTCTTGGGAACGCAAGAGCACGTAACGGAGAACAGTCTCTACTTTCACGAAGGCTCCATCGTGCCTGTGGATGAGAGGATGCAGACAGCAAACAAGCAAACTAACAGATGACTACAATATTTTTAGACACCAATGTGTGCAGCCTAGAAAATGAAGTGGACTTACGGGATCATTCCAGGACACCTGTTTCGTGTGCAGAGGGCGTCGGGGAAAATGACTGTGGTCATCGAAGTTGAACGCCAACGTTAAGAAGGATCCAGATGTATAAAACGCAAGGGGGCCAAACACTCCAGAAGAAAAGGAGAAAGCCAAAGTCAACTCTCAGAGACCAGAAGCAACTTGGAAGATTCAAGAAAGAGGTCAAAGGCCCCCCCTGGCTGGAGTATGTGAGTCGAGGGCAACCCTGAAGGGGCGATGCCCAGGGAAGCAGGAGTGTGCCCAGAGCATGCAAGGCCTGCACATGTTTGGCACGGTGGGCACAGAGTGCAGAAGCCGGAGGAGCATTAGAAGGACCGTCATAAAGGGCCGAAGCATCCCCACTATGGAATTTGGATTTTTCTCATCGTCTCGGTCCCTGTGGGTCTCTATACCAAAATACAACAGACTGGAGGGCTTATAGGCAACAGAGGGCTTTTGTGTGTGTGTGTGTGTGTGTTTTTCTTGAGACTGTGATGTCCAAGATCAAGGCGTCAGCAGAGTCAGTGTTTCAGAAGGGCCGTCTCCTCACTGCAACTCCAGGTGGTGGAAGGCGGGGGGAAGGGGGGGGCGAAGAAGGTCTCTCTCCAGGGTCACTTTAATAAGAGCATTAATCTCACTCATGAGGGCTCTGCTCTCAGGACCTCCTTTGCCTCCCCAAAGCCCTAACCCTCACTGCCACCACCTTGCGGGCTGGGATTTCAGCGTAGGAGTATAACGGAGACACAAACATTCAGTCCCCTGCACCCACTATCACTGGAGATGAGGCCAGATCTGGGGGAAGTTTTCATTTCAGGGATGTTAACTGGTTGAGGAGACAAAGCCCTCTCCCTGGGACGCTCCCCAGCCTCTCGGTAGCTTACCCTTGGCCTGGAAAGCCATGGCACAGCACACAGGGTCTGGGACTAAGCATCCATAAACTGTCCATGGGAGCCCAGAACCCAGGCCCGACAGCCCTCCAGAAAGAGGAGAATTCACAAGCCCCTTGGACACAGAATGTCCTCTGTGAACCGGCCAGGAGAAAGCACGCGCTTTTACAGCGCGTGTAATCTGGAGAGCGAGGAAAGAAACATTTAAGCTGTTATTCAAACAAGTTTCATTCCAATTACTACTTTCCTCTCCGTCAAAATCAATTATTCTCACTTCTGACACGGCCCTCGCTCGCCCAGGCGACTGGGGGCGGGGAGAGGGGCCTGTGCCTCTTTCCCCTGCTGTTTTCTTTGCTGGCCGCTGGGGCTGCAGCGTCGTTCTATATAGCGTTGTTGATTTTCCCACTGCCGCCAGCGCCACGAACTCGCTTTTACGTGGCCATAAAATCAAATGAGTGTACACAGGAAAGGGGGCCTCGCTCCAAGTCAAGTGCTGGACAGCTTGGCTTGCTCTGTGCTCGGCTTCACAGGCAGAGACCTGTTTATCCTCAGCGCCTCAAGATCTGTTCCCCTTGTGCTCGGCGCCGCCCCCGCCCCCCCCCTGCCAGCGCTGGGCCCCCCGCCAGACAGGGACTGACGGGCCAGGTCATTTCTTGCCTTGGGACCCAAGGAGAAACGCTCGTTGTCAGACCTGGAGAGGCTCGGGGCGGCGGCACTCTGAGACAATGAGGCCACCATGGGTTGGGAGCCTGTCAGGGCACCTGCACGATGCTGTCTGCCAGCCCCAGCGACAGAGTTTTCAGGACACAGAGGAAAGAGAGAGCGTAAGGACTTCCCCAGTCCGTGGCTAGTAGGCTGACTGTGACCGGTGTTCACGCCACCAGGTCAGATCCCTCTTGGTTTTGTCACCGTGAGTCGACTTGGGTTCTTCATCGCCCTGTCTTCTGAGAATCGGGCACGGATCTCAAAACAACTGTCAGCATAAGTGTTTTTCAGTGATTACATTTTTTTAAAAAAGAAATGTATTCAGCTGCAGTTTAAAAGCCATTTCTTAAACCATGTATTCTTTCCTGTCTCTACCCTGATGAATTCTCAGGAATGCAGGGTAAACCTTAGTGGGATGGTCTCAGGAAAGATGTGGGCAGAGTCAAAATATGGGTGAAGAGGAGACATGCTTTGTTTTTACGTGACAGTCGAAATGAAATTTATTTCTGTTCTCTTGTTATTTTCTACTTTTTTTTTTATCACATTCCAGCTTTTGCTCATGGTACTCTTATGCAGTTATCTTAGTCATGTCTAGCTCCTATAACAAGTTACCGTAGACTTGAGGGGCTTACATAGCAAACAATTACTCTTCACAGTTCTGGAGGTGGGAAGTGCAAGGTCAGGGTGCCCGCAGATCCAGGGTCTGGGAAGAGCCCACTTCCTGGTTTGCAGACACCTGCTTCTCCTTGTATCCTCACATGGCGGAGAGAGAGCACGCTGGTCTCTTCATCTCTTCCTAAAGGTGCTAATCTCATGTATGAGGGCTCCACCCCATGTCCTAATTATGTCTGAAAGCTCCCCCACCAAACACCATACACTGAAAAGTAAGGCTTTAATATATGCATTTAGAGCATAAACATTCAGTTAACAGGATTGTGCCCTGTCACCCCAAAATTTATGTCCTTTTCATAGGCGAAATACATTCATTTCATCTCAACAGTCCCAAGAGGCTTGACTGGTCCTAGAATCAACTCTAAAGCTCAAAGTCTCAAAAAAATTCTAAATATCATCTAAAACAGATATGGATGAGACTCCAGGTACTATTCCTCCCGGGGCAAAATTCCCCTTCAGCTATGAGTCTGTGAAACCAAAACACTGTGTGTTTCCAAAATGCAATGGCAGGACTGTCAGGGACCGAAAAACCAACCGGGTTTTTCCAGTTTAGATTTTTGGGGCACAGAGGTGTGGGGAACTGACTGTAAGCTGACAGTCTGCCCAACCCCCCACCTCCCTTGTCTGATTAAGTTGCAAAGGCTAAGCCCTTCTCCACACCTCCATGTTAGCTGATACTCATCCTACCCCCCCATGTTCCCCAGAAAGACTGGAGGCAAGTTTTTAATATCCTTTGTTCAGTAAAGTTAAGATGTAATGTATTGTTGGGGTTTTCTGCACTTGGTAAAATTCTTAGGTTGCCTTGGAAATGTGATCAGAGATCTCATTGATTTGCTAATGGCCTGCTTTGCCCTATAAATAAAGCAAGAGGCAGTTTTGGGGTGCGCTCTCTTGCCAACAGCAGTTGTAGAGCCCTCCCGAACCCATTCTTTAAGCATATTTTCTTAATTCCACGCCGTTCCCACTCAGGACCTGGAATTACTAGTCACGCTGGTTTGTGGCACGGGACAGGTGCAGGATACATTCCTGTTCTGAAAGGGGGAAGCTGGAGTTGAAGGGAGAGCCGTAGGTCTCAAGCAAGTCCCAAACCTAGCAAAGTGAGCTAGAAGAGATCTTAAGGCTCGAGGATAATCTTTTTGGGGGCAATGCTTTGTCTTCCAGACTGGCTGCAGGTGGGGATCCTGCAGCCACACCTCTGCCAGGCCAAGATCCCACTCCACTGCCCAGGCAGCCTTCTGGCCTATTGAAATCAAGGCAATGGCTCTCCGCTTTTTGAAACTGTGGATGCAGCCTTGACAACCTGTCAATTGTCTTTCTCCCTTTGTTGTGAAGAACAGTGTGGTTTCATGGTCAGAGATCTCTGTGATGCTGTCATATGACTTCCTGGCTTCCATTCGTCTCCGCCTCTTCACTGGGACGGGCAGTGCTCCTGCGGGGAAGGCTACTCGGTGCCCAGTCACACCAGCACCAACGCCCTTAGTAAATGACAGGTCTACCACATCCTGAGAGTTCTCTTCCAAACATGCTTTCTTTCTCCCTCTCCCTCTCCCTATCTCTCTCGCTCTCCCTCACTCTCTTCCTCTCTCTCTCCCTCTCCCTCTCTCCCTCTCTATCTCCCTCCCTCTCTCCCTCTCTATCTCCCTCTCTCCTCTCCCTCTCTCCCTCTCTATCTCCCTTTCTCCCTCTCCCTCTCTCCCTCTCTATCTCCCTCTCTTCCTCTCTATCTCCCTCTCTTCCTCTCTATCTCCCTCTCTCCCTCTCCCTCTCTCTCTCTCCCTCTCCCTCTTTCTCTCTGTCTCTCTCCCCCTCTTTCTCTCTGTCTCTCTCCCCCTCTCTATCTCTCTCTTTTGCAGTATGGACAGCCTGAGGGCTTCCCAGATCTTTGCATTTTGGTTGTTTCGGGTTAGTGGTTCAACCTCCGACTCCTTTCTCTCGTTTGGAGTTCTCCCGTAGCAGTCAGGAGTAACAAGCCGCTTCTCCAGCACTTTGCTCAGGAGTCTCCTCAGCTCAATTCTGATATCACTCTCAAGTCCCTCCTTACATAACATGCCATGACACAAACACAACTCAGCCAAAATACTTGCCGCTGCCCAACCAGGCCCACCTGTCCATCCACGGCCCCATCACATGTTCCTCATTTACATCTTAGACCTCAGAAGATGGCCTTTTCCATCATATTCCCGCCAACATTCTGTACATGGTAATTTATTATTCTTCAATGAATACATAAATAGAAAATACACAAATGTCTTAGGAAGACAGAAGCTCTGTCAACAGATAGCTCTCCTCCTTCCTCTCTGAGGCCCCACCACAACCACCCTTCAAAGCCCCTCCGTGAGAAAACAGGCTTTTTCTAGCAGGCATCTTAGAAACTTCCCAGCCCTTCTTCATTACTCAGTTCCAACGCTGCTTCCAGATTTTTAGTATTTGTCACGCAACACCCACTCTCAGTACCCATTACAGTACTATCAAGTGCACTGCGGCTCCTTTAGCAACTGCCACCGACTGGTGACATAAACAACAAACAGGGACTTCTCACGGCTCTGAAAACTAAAAAGTCTGAGATCAGGGGACAGCTAATTCAGTGGCTGGTGAGAGCCCTCTCCCTGGTCCACAGAGTGTTACCTTCTTTCTGCATTTGCATATGACAGAAAGACATAGTCTCTCTAGAGTCTCTCCTTATAAGGGCACTAATGCCATTCATGAGGGCTCCACCCTCATGACCCAAACACCTCCTCAAGACCCCGCCTTTTAGTACCATCACATTGGGGGTTAGAGCTTTAACATATTATTTGGGAGGGGGACATATTTAGTTCATAGCAAAGGGATTAAAAAGAGTGACAGATGTCCACAGTTTAGCTGAGATCTTTTGTTTTCTAATGAAGTGTTTTTCTGTATACATGCATGTACACACATGTATGTATATGTATACCTGTAGGCACATATACATATATATTTTTCTTTCCTACATATTTATTTGTTTTTTACTAAATGACATGGCTGATATCATGAGCTATGGTAGCATTGGCAAACTGGGATATTTATGAGAAACTGAGTATGTATCACACATGAACATCACAATTTTACTACATTAAATAAGCTATTTTCTGAAACTCTTCACTGGCCTGATTTGTTTGTACATCCAGGAGTTGGCTCTATTTGAAACGGCCACTAGAAAAGCATAATGTATTTCACAGTTAACATGTTAGAATTCTACTAAAAGAATATTTGAGACTCACAGTAACTTAAGGAGGCAAGGAATGGAGATGTTTATTTTAATCTGTTGTATGTGAAGAAATAAAGACACTTAAAGTGATTCCGGGTCTTTTGAGGCAGGGATGTGGACTGATGTGTTCACCTCTCAGCCCTCCATCCAGGATTTAGTGTATAATGACTACTGAATAATTATTTAATGAATGACTCAATTACCCATCAACCAGTTCATTGTGGAAAACCCAGCATCCTTTTCTGTGTCACAGTTGCTCCCACATGTTTCATTTTCAAGCTCACAGTCCCGAATTAAGTGCACATAGGCATACAGTCAGGTCCAGTAAGAGGTTTCTTCAAGTAGAAGCAAACATAGCATGAATGCCATAATTTAAAGATTTTAAAACATTCTTTAAAATCCTCACAATCATTATCATTAGAAAAACAAGAAACTCCTTTGATATTATTCGGCTTATCTGACGGCTTTGAGTTGTTTAAGTTGCATACAGAAGGAAGGGAATGGGGCCCCCATGATGTTCTGGTGCTTGTGGCCCCTGGAGTTTATTATGTCCCTCTTCCTGCGCTCTTTCCCATTAGCCCCTGCTTCGTTTACTCTTAGGAAGGGAGTGTTTGGGCTCCTTTTGCTGTCAAAGCGCCTAATCTGGACTCTTGCGATGCCTACTTAGAGTGGTTTTCACAGCCCAGAAAATCTCTGTGCAGGCGCGACCATTAGCTACTGCTGAGATACCCACGAAGAAGCCCGGGGGCTAGAGGTAGTCTGAGCCCATGTAAGAAGCAGACCTCCACCCCAGATGTGTTTATTTTTTCTTTAATCAATTAGTGAAGCAACACAGACATACAGCCATGACGAGGGTCCTCTCCCAAAGCACCAGAGAAGTGAGGTTAGAGAAGTTAGGAGGATCCCCTGGTGAGTCCTTGCAAAGTTTGAGACAGTCCTGGGCTTTCTCAACTCTGAGCTCAATGCTCAACAGCTTACCATAAGGCCTTTCCAGTGAACTCTGTCTCATTGATATTGGACATTACAGGAAAAGGTAATAATCAGTCTCATGGGCCCCTGTGGCCTGGGAAAGATGAATAAGGGTGTGAGTAGCTGCCTACCCAAGTTGCAAGGACAATGAGCTCTGCACTTGATGGTCTCAGCATAGCTTCACAGAATCAGAAATAGAATGGAATGCACCATCTCTCTGTTCCGTTTCACTAGTGTCTTTATGTCCACTGGTGAATGAGTCCTGTAATAGGACCTTACCAATCTTTAAGACTGCTAATCACTTCTTTACTAATTTTAAGTGCCAGACATGTCTACTAACATAGAAGCCAAAGTGACTTCACCTTGTTAATGGTTTTTGTCCCATGGAAGCAAAATAGATGAGAATTTATCTCTAGTTGCCATAAGATCTCTTCAAATATTTGAATGTAAGAATCCTACAACCCTAATTCTTCCTCCCCGTATGCTAAATAACCCCACTTCTCACCCTCCTCCACCCCGGTTTTCACCCCATTGGCACTACTCAGCACGGCCACCGATGAACTTCCAGATAATGGATCCTGTGAACAGGTGTCAGTTTGTACTCTCCTGAACCCCTCAGATGCATCTGACAGGCATAACCATTCCCTTCTAGGAATCCCTCTCATGAAACAGGTCTTTCCCAGCATTCCACTCACCACACTAGGTATTCTTAGTCACCTCTTGTACTGTTCTTCCCCGATCTAATCACCCATGACGTCGCTGCTGCCTTCTTTCCTTCTCACTTTACGAACTGGCCCTCAACAAATGTATTCATGCTTATGCCTCAGCTCTCACCTGAACATTGACGGTGCCCACACTTCACTTCCTGTTTGAGCATCACATGACCGTGTCAAACCTCATGAAAATGACACCCTCACAGCGTTTTCAAACTCATCAAAATGCAAAACTGAAATGATTCCCTTCTTCTTCACAAAAATGAGTTCCTCCTCCTGTGTTCCCCAACCTGATAAGATAAATGTCTTTACCGTCTGTCTCCACAAGGACACAGTGAGAAAAACCTGGAAGTTATCCTGGACCTACATCATTTATCCACATTGTTTTCCAGCAAATTAGGAGGCAAAGGTGGATTTTCAATCCAAGACTCGTGATTCCCAACCAGATGGCTAAATACCTGTTTATGTATATATTTTTCTGTTACTCAGGTAAATACATGCAAAACCCATTTCTCAAGGTCTTTGAGAGAACGTTTACGAGTACACAATGAGATTGATTTCACTGACAGATACAATCGCTATTTCCGTCCCATGTCATCTCATATCACCTTTGTATAAGTATAGGGCTTTGGCACAGATGACAATTGGTTGTGAAGTCTGTTTCTGTCAAGGAGAGGTGAGGCAACAAGCAGAGTTCACAGCCCAGGCTGGGCACACTCTGCCAACAGCCCGCGTGAACAAGGAGAACTCTGACACTTACACTGAGGGCAGACCTTGCCATGAATCGCTGCTTTCTTGAAATTTTGCCCAGCAGATGCAGTTTAAGTGGAAAGGGCATTTCTGCTGCTGTTTATAGGACTGTGGGGGTCAGATGTCAACTGGGGTCTTCTTCCAGTGGCCTGAAAGAGCTTGCCTCTTCGGGGTCAGCCTCCATGTTTTCACTTGTGACAAATCTGTAGGAATTAAGTAAGTCTGTGAAGGGAGGCATGATGTCTTTTACAGCCTGCAAGCCGAGGGGTTGCCATGGATGTGGACCTCAGAGTTTCCACAGCATTTCTAAATATTTGCAGAGAACCGTTTCCTGCTTCAAGAATGACAAAAGTCTAACTCGGAGATTGGACATTTTAGTGCTGGCCAATTATTTCAGAAGAGTTGTGCTTTGTTGAATTCCACAGTCAAATATGCTAACAACAACATTTTGGGCTTGGCAAGCTTGCCCAGTCTAGGAAGTTCGAAATAAAGGTTGAATACTTCATCCTTGGAGCTCTCAGGGAGAGTCGGACAGCACAGTGCGCTTGTTACATAAGAGGCCATTCTCTGGGAGCAAGTGGTGGAATTGGGCATGAAATCCTCTATTCAGGAGAGTACAACCTGGTATTATCCTAAAGTGAGCATGATTATTGAACGCGTTCAGATAGAATAACATTTCCTCCCCCACTCAGCCTCTTAACCTTCAGCCGCCTCTCAAATGATTTCATTATTCAGATTTATAAAATTTAACTTAGTTGCCTCCTTTTGCTGCCAAAAGTTTGCAAACCGTTGCTAGGATCTGTTAGATGTTCTGAGAATGAATCCTCCAGTGTCTCCCTCTCACATGAAATAGCAAATCTGTTCACACTACAGAAAGGTAATAGCAGCCACCATTTACTAAATGTCTTCCATGTGTCATATTCAGTGTGACGCATGTTGCAAACATTATCTCTTCTCATTTTCATAAGAACTCTGCGAGGTGGAATTTATTTGAAGTATTAGTCTACTCCGCTATAATCCAAAATAGATTCAAAACACAGATGAAGATGTCATTCAACTTGCTCTCTGCGTGAGAAACTTAAAATTGAGAGTAGTTGACTCACTTTCTCAATGGGAATAAAACCAAAGAGCCGCAGAACTAAAGATTTTACTCCGATAGACCCAACTCCAAAGGCCAGTCTGTTTCCACCACACCATCAGTAGGGACTGTGATCCTCAGCAAAGTGACGTGCCACCCACCGTAGAACTAAGGGTGGTGGGGCAGAGCAGGAGACACAGTGAAGCATGTGCCAGATGGAAAATGCAGAACTAAAAGTGACGAAACCTCTTTTTCATGTGTATCACATGTCATGACTCACCAGGGGAATATTATTGGCATTTATGGATGGGCTACTTCTCCGTTGGGCAGCACTGTCTCCACATTGCAGAATGTTGCTTCACACTGTCTAATGATACTTAATGCCAGGAGCATCTCCTGCCATTGATACAAACAACAGCACCCTACTCATTTATGAATGTTCTCTGAAGGGGCAGTGCCAACCGCAGTTGAGGACCATTGCTGAGAGGAAGGGGAAATAAAATCCTAATAAGTATAAATACTGTAATTCTTATTTTGCAGTAGAAGAAACTCTAAGTTCAAGTTCATACCTTTGGAATAAAACGTATCAGTGAATGAAGATAAATGTTATTCTCTTAATTCAATGATACTATTGTTCTAATTGGCTTGCTATTTCTCTTCTTGTCAATACCAGAATCTGTAAAGAGTCATTTAATAGACACACAGATAGATCATTTGCTTCCTGGAACAGGACATGACTCTTCTACCTTCTCCAGAGCATTCTTCTCATGATAGATACTTGAATAATCTGCCTAACTTGATTTTCTGTTTTGTTGATTAAAGACAAGATCCCAGTAAAAACAAACCAACCTTGACCTGTTTTTATTTGTGGAGTCTGAACAGGAAAGGCTTTGTGAAATAAGTGATCTGGTAAACATTAATTTTATATGCAATATTAATTCAATACTTGAGATTTCATCTAAGAAGAGAAGAGGTTAGGTTGAAAAACGCATCATGATAGAAAACAAAGCAAAGTCTTTGTGAAATTGGGAAGCCTTCAAAAGTGATTGAGCTTAGTTCACGCTTAGCAAGACCAAAGGGTTCAGGTTATTTCAAAGGAGAAGAACATCTTACGGTGACTGCCGAGTCCTTGGGTTACACTGAGCAATCTCAGACATCTGTTTCCAAACAATTTGGCCCCACCTTTACTTATTTCTGACTTTGCACACAAGTAACAGAAAAACGACCACGCCCCATCTCCAAAGCCTCCACTATAGCTCAGTTCTGGTGCTAAGCTAATAAAGCATGAGCTCTCAGCGAACTTATCACAAAGACACTCAATCAAAACATAGATTTCAAAATATTAGCCAGATTTCATTAGGACAAGGAGAAGAATGCTCATGCCCTCTCTAGAACATTTAATACAAACTACAAACCGTACTGCCTGCCATTCAATATTAACTCAGTCCTTAATTACCACCCAAATGGTACCTCCCAGGCTTCTCTGTGAGTCCTTTCTCTGACAAGGTCCAACTCCTTTTCATTTTCATCTGGCTGGCCTCTGTTCCCCCACCACCACTACCCTAAGCACATGATTTGCCCTTCTCTGGCTCACTTTGCCCTGGAAAATAGAAACTTCTATGTATGGCCGCTTCCAAGTACCCTTGACCCTGACTTCCAGTTGGGCACAGCCATTGGGAGGGCCAAGCAGAAAATCAGAGAAGTGGAGACAGATGTACTCCTTCCTGCATCTTCACAGTGTCTCTTCCACCACCATGTCTAGAAACTAGCTGACTCCCGCCAAGTTAACTTTTCCTGTAGCTTCCTCATGTCAAGGGCCTTTTATCCCACACCTCACATGCCTTAGGAACAGGGCTGACTGTCGTTACAGCACACACACACACACACACACACACACACACACACACACACACACACCAGAAGCACAGAAACCTTTAAAAGAGTCCCGCCATCCTGTCTTATCTCCATCTTCAACAATTTGTTGCTGTCATCTGTGGACCTCCAAATCATTTCTCACTTGTTTAAGCCTTTATCAGTCAAGTCAGTCTTCCACCACAGCTTTTCTCATGCCTGCATTTTCCATGACATGAGCATCCATCATTCATCCAACAAGTAGTCACTGAACACCTATTGCCACCATGATCTACCTGCTAGGAATAGTGTTAAGACAGGAGTAAGTGCTTACTCTTTTATACTAATGTGAGTGTGGGAGAGGGAATCTATGTGGGTTAATCACTCAGACTTTAGCCTAACCAGTGTCTCAGATGACTACGTGAATGGAGTCCTTGAAAATGTGTAATAGAGTGGCCCTGTTAGCCTCTCTGGTCTTCACTTTCCTAACCTCCAATGACTTGTGTTTCCACTTGACTGTAGCTACTACATTGTCATCACCAGAACCTGCCCTGTCTTCTATATCAGATTTAAAAATGGCACTCTCTGATCCCCACCTTCCATTCTGGGGCTCACTTGCTCTAGTAACTCTCCTATCAGGTGCTCAGCCTCACTAGACCTCCATTCGAGTGATCTTACTGTTTTCTCGCCATCTTAGCTTTTTCCGGTCTTTCGGACAAACGGAAGAGCTGACCCCGAGCTTCTGCATTAAGCCAGAAGGGGACTAACGTGGTCCCAGGTCACCGAGACTGAGAGCACGAGTTCTTCCCTTTGTCTGCCAGCACAGGGTGACAGTGCTTTGTGATGTTAGCCTAGTCTCTGGGTAACCCCTGTCCAACTCTTAGCAACTCCAGTGCCCATGCAAACAAAGCCCTAAAATAAACTTCTTCTGTTTAAACTTTTAAAGTGGTTTTTGTATTCTTTTTTAGACTCGGACTAAAACACAAAAGACCAATCAGATTGAAAAGATGTTCAACTTCAATAATTATCAGGAAGAAGTGAAAATTAACACAATATACCAACCAGCTTGACACTAAATAAAAAGTAGTTGACATTGAAATTGAAAACACTTTAGTGTTATTTTACCTTTGTGGACATTTGCACATCCAACACTCCTAACTCTTCATAATTGGAGAAACTCTAACCCTTCAGCAACAACTGCTTTTCTAAAAACCGTCTTATTAATTAAAAAAAAGCAATTTAGCAAGAGCAAATAGGAAGTAAAAAATAAAGAAAGAAAGGAAGGGAAAGAGGAGAAAAGGAAAGGAAATACTACAAAGTAACTGTTAACAATAGTATGGTGATAAAGTATTATTATTTATTCTTTAAGTGGAATATCACGTGGCAGAGAAAATGACTAAAGCTCCCTACACAAAACATGAAGTAATATTGGAAATATAATTTTCTTTTTTGTGTGTGTGACAAAGACAGAGAAAGGGATAGATAGGGACAGACAGACAGAAAGGGAGAGAGATGAGAAGCATCAATTCTTCACTGTGGCACATTGGTGGTTCATTGATTGCTTTCTCATATGTGCCTTGACTGGGGGGCTACAGCAGACAGAGTGACCCCTTGCTCAAGCCAGCGACCTTGGGCTCAAGCTGATGAGCCTTGCTCAAACCAGATGAGTTTGTGTTCAAGCCGGTAACCTCGGGGTTTCGAACCTGGGTCCTTCGCAATCCAGTCTGATGCTCTATCCACTGCATATAATTTTCAATTAAAAAGTCACTGAGTAATATATGAAATATATCATTTATATAAAGCTCAACAAACAAAATTAAACAACATATTCTTTATGGCATGTATATATCATTAAATTATTTTTATAAAAAAGGAGGTTAAACTCAGTGATTATCTGGAGTAAAATCACACTGGTGAAGGCAATGGCTTTGTTAATGCTTGAAACCTTGTATTAGATGTGAGGTTAATGGATATTTAATTTTTATCCTTCATAATTATAATACATATTTTATGTTGTTTATATATCAACATATCTCAATATTTTCCTTATTTTTACACTTTTCATTCTGTATTTGACAAACATCGGCTCTACAAAGTAAGCCTTTTCTATCCCAGATAAATAAACTATCATTCTATGGAAGTTAAATATTCTGAAGATGCTTTCTTTTTGATCATTCTTTATTGTTAATTAATTTTTTAATTCCATGCCACCGACAGAGACTGTTATTGCTTAATGCTTAGTATTTAAGTGCTCTGTGCCTCAGTTTCCTCATCGAGCAAATGAGGAACTGACACTGTGTACCTCCCGGGACTTCTGTGAAGATAAAATCAGGTAATGTAAGAAACCACTTAGTGGTGTCGGGCATAAAGAAAAATATAAAACATGGCAGCTTTTCTTATGGTATCAACATAAATAATGATATCCTCCGACAAAAACTGACCTAGAGAAAGCACAGTGCGGAGACTGTTGGGTGCAGTGTGGACATGACCGAGTTCTTCAGAGAAGTCCCCCCTCTCATATGAGGGGGGACACCCCAACTGGTCACAGAGTCGACAGCTCAGGTAAACTACCCAAAGGCACCAGCTAAACATTTTATTCCACAATCATGAGCTTTGACAGAGAAATGTCCAAAATGCAAGCAAAGAAAGCCAGAAGGAAATTGTTTTGTGGTCAGCACTGAAGTTTAAACAGAAATAAATTGCATGCCATTAGCAAGGTTCCCATCTCTACTTCCATCAAGCGGGACATTGGTTTAGCCTCACTGTATCTTAATTTCCAAGTCTATGTAACAGTGTGAAAGAACGAACTTTGCAATAAAAGTGTCAGAGGTTGTCTCCTACACCCACTGCCAAAGAACTATAGGACTTAACTCAAAGAAATCTCTGTGTCTCAGGGTTTTGTATATAAAGTAAGAACAGCAACGCGTACAGAGGCTCAAAAGATTACATGAGGTGATGTTTATGAAAGGCTTCATCCAGTAGCAGACACATTCAAAGTGCTCAACAAATATTTAGGTTGTCACTGTTATCCATCTCCACCATGACAACTCTTTGAAACCGGGGGGCCACTTCTTATTTACTTTTATGAGTCTCGATTCCAAACCAGCCAATGCGCAGTGAGTGTCCAATGGTAATTTATTGACTTGCTTTCTTGCTGATCACAGAGAACCCAATAGAGTCTTTAGTGTCCATGTGAAATTCGGAAAACCCTTTGGAGTTTATCGGTGCTGGGTTCTTGGTGAAACATGGCTTCCTTGGTAGCAAGAGGGGAAAAGTCCATATTTTAAAAGGCTTCATGGACTGCCAAGGACTGTTATAAAACAATATTTTGATGAGTTATACAGTAAATGAATCAGAAACATATGAGCTTAATTTCCCTGAAAATACATGCGGGTTTAAAAATGAAAGGAAAGGAACTTTGGCACCTTTTGCTATGCCAAGCCCCAAATGTTAGAAAAACATTTTAAGATGTTAGGATGCACAAATCCTAACTGTAGCTCGATGCGATCAGCCTTTAGTGGCCTGCTCCCAAGGTACCTGTTGAGTCTGGTCTGCCATAGTCAGAATGAGGAAAACCTAAAAAAAGAAAGAAAAAAATAAAGCCATGTTGGCATCAAACAGGTTGCCAGGAGTTCCCAGCCAAGACCTGGCTCTGCCACTGATTAGCGGCGGGGCTCTGCATTAATCACTTAGCCTTCCCGGACTTCAGCTCGGGAAAACAGTCCGTGACTCGCAGACATGGCGGGGTGGTGGGGAGCTGTTAGAACAGGAGTGCAGGAAACGCTGATAAGCTCGGGGTGATGGGGACCAGACCCCAAAGTGAGATGATAACCTCAGGGTGAAGCATGTGCCCAGAGGAGACCACACCCACATGTCACACTGAAACAGGCGTGAGCAAGATAAGCACGGAGCGAGCTGCAGAGGAATCCTCAGCGAGGCAGCCATGGCGAATTAGCTGACCTATCCTTGTTCACAGGGAGCCTCAACTCCCCTGGACCCCCTGCCCCTTTCTCTCCATCGTGCCCCAGCTTGTGGAAGCATTCTCTCCCTCTCTGTTGACTCTGCCACTCTCAGCCTTAGAGCACACTTGTACTTGACCAGCTTATGTCACTAGAGGAACACATCTGAGCCACCGTGTTCCAGAAGGGAACGAAGCATGATATGTCCATGGTAATGTTAATTCATTTTAACAAGTATACCACATTAATGTCACCTATTCATTATAGAGAGAAGGTGTCTTCGGGAACTTTCTACCATCTTTGCCATTTTTTTTTCCATATATCTAAAACCATTAAAAATGTTAAAAAGCGTGTTTTACAAAGATGTCTAATCTCATCAAAATAAATGAATCCTTTTTCAAAGGTAAAGGTTTTCATGTCTTATACTGACCAATGCCTTTAAAAGGTGAAGAAATGCAGTGTTGGTTAGAAAGTGGGTATTGCCATTCTGGAAGCGTAAATTCAGACAGCATGTCTCCAGAGCAGTCTGTATCAGGTAACAGTTCAAAAAGGAAGACTCTTGGGTTCAGCGATCTCGTTTCTAGCTTGTATGCCTATTACGCGCATCACATAAATGGGAAAGCTACACAAATGCTTCTTGCAGCTAAATACGTGTCAACGTGAGACAAGTTAAGCTAATAGCCTTCCCCTCACCCATCCCATATTATGCAGCCACCTAACTGGGCACTTGGAAATAGGTTCATATCAAAATTTTTATCAAAAATTTTCCAGGTGGTGTTACTTGTATAAAGGCAGAATTACCCTATGTGTACAAACACACACACTTAGATAAATAACTGGATAGACAGACAGTAGATGTTAAAATATTAGCCGTGGTTAGTGAAGAATGTGCTATATATATAATCATTATTGTCTTTATATTTTTCTTTTTTAATTTGTTTTTATAAAGTATTATTGATTTATATGTTAAAGCCATGTAATCATTGTTTGTTTGTTTTTATTTTTGGACCCCTAAGGAGTATCCTCTTGCTCCAAGTTTAACACCAGGGAGAGGGGTTTCCAATGCCCAAGCCAGTTTTGCAGTGTCGCCCTTTGGATTTTAACCAGCTGGTGGGAAACAGAAATGCTTGCGATGCAAACAGAAGGAAACTGAAGTCTTCAGTGGTCAAACAACCTGTTCAAGCTCATACTATTCTGAAGAAGCCTCAGCAGGATTCAAATGACCTGTTTTATCCCAATACTAGCTTTAAGACCACCCGTCATTGTTCTGGAAACAGACAGAAATTGTTCAGACCGTGACTCTGCTGCGTGCTAGCCGTGTGGATACTGGGCGGTTTTCACCATTTTTCAGATCTCCACTTTGACCGTCTGTAAAACTGAGGCAGCTACACCCGGCGTGCAAACGCACGTGACGTGGAGACAATACTGCCCAAGGGCATGGCCCAGCGTAGATGTCTAGTAAACATTTCTTTGATAAATAGACAAATGAATGTAAAGACAATATATGTTAGCTACACAGAGTATGGTGACCAGTTTTGTCAACACAGTAGTGGGGTAAGAGGTTCCTAATTACAAAACATCTTTCATAGGGATTTTTCATCGTAAGATGCCAGACAGCACTGTATACATTCTACTCCCTGCTAAGTGGTCTTTCCCGTCAGGGGGACCGCCCTCAAAACTCTTCATTCTTTCTCAAATGTATATTGTAAACTATTTTTAAAGCTGTTTATTTTATTTTATTTTTCTTCATGGAAGGAAAAAAATTATTACTTCCTTTACTTTCCAAAATAATAAATATAATATATGACTAGTTTAAAAACTGACTTTTTAAAAATTGTATTAAAAGTACTTCATTCATTTTGTGACTGAAATAGAATATATTAACCGTAAGGAAGTTTTGATATTTGGAGTCTGTCAATATAAGCTCTACAGAAGTGTCTAAACCTAGTCTAAAATAGCTAAAAGATTTCAGAAATATTTTTAAAAAATGAAAAGAAATCTAGAAAGGTCTGAAAGGAAGACTACAGCCCAGACACTGCTGCCTCTCAGTTGCTGATTGAAACGAATACAACTTAAGAAAATACCTAAAATAAGAATTATGTCCTCGTGTCTGAGCCAGTACCTGCTGATTACATGGATGCAGCCCAGCAAAAGAATTCATCTTCACAAATATGAAAAAGCATGAGAAAATGCAGTTTTTAATTCAATAATTGCCTCTACAAATATATTTCTTACAAATGAATACAATTCTTTTTCTCGCTTGTTTGTTTGTTTGTTTGTCTGTGAAGGGACGCAAAGCTCAGAGACAAGAAAGTGAAGTCAAGTCCCTTGGCAGTTAGACTGTGAACCCTTCCACCGGCTGAGCAGGGGCGCGCCGGGGCTCCGCGGTGGGAACCGGCGCTGCGGCTTTATCTCCAGCGGCGCTGGGGAAGGCCCAGGACCTTCCTGACCTGTTCAGTGGTAGGTTTACATTGAAACTGTTATAAATTATTGCAGAGGTGAAACCCAGCCAAACAGTCCAACATAAATATATATGCAGACACACTGGCTACTATATATTCTAAACACTGTCGGTACCTGAATAAACAGAGCTTTCTAAATCATTTAAGAAAAATATATTTATTTATAAAATCAATTTTTATTTTTAAGTTTGAGACCCTCCGTGTTAGAAAGAAAGAAAGAAAGAAAGAAAGAAAGAAAGAAAGAAAGAAAGAAAGAAAGAAAGAAAGAAAGAGAGAAAGAAAGAAAGAAAGAAAGAAAGACCTATTATATCTAATCTTCTGGACTGTGTCCATTTCCTGGACCCCGTTCCTGAGATAATGGCCGAGGTTCATCCTTCTCTGAGCGATCCCTGTGGGAATGGTTTTCAGCTTGGACACTCGACTACTCTCTACCTGCTGAAACTGTCCCACTGCGTTACACACGCTAAATACCCGAGCCCCCGCATGTCCAGAGACGGACTCTGCATCAGTACAAAGGGACAAAGAAGTGTAACAGAGCCGTGGGATTTTCTGAGGGTTTGGGGGAAATCAGCAGGACTGCTGGCTTGCCCCTGTGGGTGAATCGTAGCCAACCCGAGTAGACCAAATTTTGCGGTCTGGTTTTATTTGCCCAGTCATATAACTCAGGGCTTTAAGTCTGCACATTGTTGACCAACACATTAATTGTGGCAAAATAGTTTGTGTCTGTACTGAAGGAGTCGAACCAGAGTAACCCACATGGAGTGACCATGAATTAGTTCAACAAGGGGGGGGGGGGAGCTCCAAACCTTGGAAAGTGAAGTCACTGGGAGGTCTGGGGCTGAAGACAGAGCTTCAGAAGAAGTGGGAGGGGCCTCTGGGGGGAGGGGCGTCCCGTAATGTGGCAAGGACTGGAAGTCAAAGCTATTCTGGTTAATAATTCCTTGTCTTTGCTCTCCCGTATTCATCAACGTAACTGTATGTCTCTGTCATCTGAATTTGCTCATCTCCTAAACAGAGCCAACATGGGAGCGTCTGCAGCCCACCTTGTCGAAGAGCAATTTGCCTTCTCTTGTCCCTTGAGTGATAGGGAGCATGGGGGCAAGTTTGATATCATCAATAAATGTTGGACACGGGAAACCACCAAAATCAAGAGTGTAAAACTGGATGTCACGGGGTGTGGAGAATATGAATGGAGACTGCCTCAGACAAACACATCTGCATGAGAAAGAGAAGGTTCTGTCCTTTTCATAGCAGCCCCAGCCCTCCAAAGGGCGAGCCTATGACGGGGCCCTGGCTGTCCTAACATCTGGTAGGGCAGGTTGTGGAGCAGAGCGCCTGATCAATGGGAATCAACACCCAGACCTCGAACTGCAACCCGCCAGGAGAGACTTGGTTTCAGTTTTTGTTTTAGCAGAAAGTTTTTTTTTTAATTACAGGTGTAAAGCCAGTGGCCAAGGCCACCATCAGAGCCGCCTGGCCCGTGCAGGTTCGCATTAGATTCGAACAGTCAGTAATGAAACAACAGAGCCAAGAAATGGTGAGCCATCAGCTTTAATTCTAGTTTGCACCTGGCGAGCAAGTAAAAACACACACTGGGCTCCAGAACCCACTCATGCAGTGCTCACAAAGCTACTGACTTATCTGAGTTTCCTAGCATCAAAGCTTTCTAGCTCACCAGACTTATTCACCTCTGTTCCCCATCTCCTTCTCTCTGCACAAACTGGCTTCTTCCTCAGCACTCTGCCATCTTGGCTGCTTCTCCTCTCCTCCACGTGGCCTTAATCTGCTCTGCTCCCTAATGCTAACCTCAGGAACCTAGAGAGAGCAAGCTCCCGGTTTGCCCCACTTTATAGTGTAGAAACCAAAACCTTTAATCCAATCTACAAACAAGGAAGTCTCTGATACAAAGTCACTTATCTGAGACATACTGGGAGGATTCCTCATGAGAGTGCACCACCCCACATCATCCAATCATTCAAGGGTGTGGGGAAAAGCTTACTCTTAAAACTTGCATGTGGGCAGCGCCATCTTTAACAAAGTGAGTATATTATATTTTATCTGCCCAACAATCCACACCTATGCTCATTTTACTACCCACAATCTACACCACCGGCATCCCTGTACAAGGAAATTAGGTACATTACAGGTATTACTAATAAATGACAAATCATACAATTTCAACAATTACAAAGGTACATTCCACCAGTCTCTGAGAACTTTGCCAAAAGTGCAAAATGTCCTCAGCCTTCTTTCTAGCCATGGGAAAAGCTTCCCGGGGCAGAAGCGCCTCCATCAAAGCCACCCCCACCCCCATCAGGGTATTTCACATTGTCCAAAATCCATAAGTCCATTCAACAAAGGAGCCTGTGCCCATCCGGTCATAGTCCAGGAAATCAGTCCACACACATGGGGCTTTAGCCTCCCCCCTCATTCCTGCCATGATGGCAGGTCTCACACTGTCCTAAAGAGAAGCATGTGGCAATGGCAGTCAGCATTTCCATCTCTGCTCTAGGGAGCATGATGGCATCCACCCCTGTGTCCCAAAATCACAGACCTACCAGCAGCTTAGCAGACACTCCCTGCCATTCCAGTGGCCACTCGGGGATGCATGCCTGGCTACCGGGATGTCTGTTCATCCTCCTGCCACAGCTGCCACCGTTTACCTTCTGGAATCTGTGAATCACAACTCCAGCTCAATTCTCCTCATCCTCCAAAGAAGAACTGAAAACAACAGCTCCCACAGCTGGGCTTAAGCCACAGGCTGCCGCCACCTTCTGCTCTACAGGCCTTGCAGCTCCTGCCCAAGTCGCAGCTCCAACCCTAGCCTCAGCTCTGGTCATGACCTCAGCCTCAGCCTCCTGCCGCTGCTGGCTTTCCACAATGTCCAGGGCAATCTGCAACTCACAAACCTGTGATTCCTTCTCCAGTGCTCGCTCCAATTTCAGGCAAATCTCACAAACCTGGCTGGCCTCCTCCTCCGGTGCTTGCTCCAGCTCCAGGGTTGGCATCTCTTTCTCCCACGTTTCCTCCAGCTCGTTCCGCTGCTCGGTTTGCAGGTCCCGGGCAGCCTCTGCCATAGAACTCTTGGTTTCCTCACGCATGGCTGTAAAAGTCAGCCAGCCAATAGTCCCCCAAAAAACAGCCATAGGGAACCATAACAGCAGCCAGTCTTCTACTCCACCACTCAAAGGTGGTGGTGGCTCTATACAGAACTTTATCGAATCCTGCTGACTACACCAAATGTAAAGCTAGTGGCCAAGGTCACCATCAGAGCCACCTGGCTAGTGCAGGTTCGCATTAGATTTGGACAGTTGGTAATGAAACAATGGAGCCAAGAACTGGTGAGCCATCAGCTCTAATTCTAGCTTGCACCCGGCGAGCAAGTAAAAACACACACTGGGCTCCAGAACCCACTCATTCAGTGCTCACAAAGCTACTGACTTATCCACGTTTCCTAGCATCAAAGCTTTCTAGCTCACCAGACTTATTCACCTCTGTTCCCCATCTCCTTCTCCAGCACAAACTCTGCACAAACTGACTTCTTCCTCAGCACTCCACCATCTTGGCTGCTTCTCCTGGTCTCCACGTGGCCTTAATCTACTCTCCTCCATAATGCTAACCTCAGGAACCAAGAGAGCAAGCTCCTGGCCTGCCCCACTTTATAGTGTAGAAATCCAAACCTTTAATCCAATCTACAAACAAGGAAGTCTCTGATACAAAGTCACTTATCTGAGACATACTGGGAGGATTCCTCATGAGAGTACACCGCCCTACATCATCCAATCATTCAAGGGTGTAGGGAAAAGCTTACTCTTAAAACTTGCATGTGAGCAGCGCCATCTTTAACAAAGTGATTATATTATATTTTATTTGCCCAACGACAGGAGAACCACCTTTCCTGGGTTTGAAATAGGAATTAATGTCTCTCTCTGACATTCAGCTCTTTATAACAAGCTAGCTGGTTGTATGTTCCCCACTGTTATGATGAAGGGGCCACAGACGGGGTGGCCTGAGACAACGGAATTTGTTCCACAAGTCCTTCTAAGTAGTTTCTGGTGATAGTTAGCAATCCTCAGCCCTCCTTAGCTTGCAGCTAAAACATTCCAGTCTTTGCCCCTGTTGTCACATGGCCGTCCCTACCTTGTGTGGCTCTGTCCTCTTCTTCTAAGAACACCAATCCTATTGGATAACGCCCCCCCCCCGCCCAGCATGATCTCTTGTTAATTACATCTACAGCCACTCTGTTCTCAAATAAGGTCATGTTCTATGATACTAGGCATTGGGGCCTCAATATATATTTTGTTATAATTTAATTTACAGCACTATTCTATTCACATACCATGTTTCTTCTAGTCTATAAAAACACTTCAGCCTTATGTGTGCCTAACCAGCAGTTCTCAAAGTGTGGCCCCACCATCTGCAAGACTCTCTCAAGGGACTTACCCGGTAAAAGCTGTTTCCATAAGAATATCGAGTTATTTGCCTCCTTTATTCTTATTTTTTTATGACTGTCTGGTGGATTTCCCAGAGTCTTTGTATGTGATGATGTCATCACTCATGTCTAATGGAATGTATATTTGTGTATTATCGTATTTTCTAAAATGTTCTAGAATTGCAGTTTTAAAGAATAAACATGTGCGTTTTCAGAGATTAACCCAGGTTTGTCCTTAGTACTGTAACGGTGCTCTTACTAGGTTTCTTTGAATATACCTGCTGTAACCTCCACAGTCCATTATTACAAAGACGTTATTTGTTTGAAATGCCAACATTTTCCTTGTACTTACATTAGAAACACAATAAGAAATAAGTATAAACGAAGATGAGCAAGCCATTGAAGCATCTGGAAGGGTAGGTATTGTATTGCATTGGCAAGAGAAGTCCTTTCAATAGCTAGGAGCTTCGTGAACAGTTTGTGGAGCCGACCTTGCCGGTTGGCAGCTGAATGAATAGCCAGGAAGAGAAATCGCAGCTTCGCACTACCCCACGACACAGCAGCACCTCCACTTAAAGATGCAGTTGCAAATGTCAAGACTAAGTTCATATTCCAACTGCAGAATTGAACTTTAGCTATTTATTTGCTCATTAGTAGGAAAGTGGAGGGAAACAGCCACGGTCACTGAAGAATGACCTTACTGAAGCACTGGAAGTTATTAATTTGACTAAGTCTCAACACCTGATTACTAGCCATGTCTTAATATTTTGTGTGGTGACATGTGAAGCGTGCACAAAGCACATCTGCAAAACTAAGTCTCATAGTTGTCCCAGGACAAGCACTCAGGCAATGCTTGAATTGCAAGCTGAATCACATGAGTGGGGTTTTCTTTTTTCTTTTTTTTTCATAAAATACCATTTTTATTTGAAAGAATGGATGACAAACTATGCTTTTTCAAATGTGGTTATTTGACAAACATTTTCTTGAAAGTTAATGAAGCGGGGCAATCTATCTAGTCAAGGAAAAACATTGGCAGTATTTGTTGCCAATGATAAAATCCAAGCTTGACGAAAAAACTTAGAACTTTGGAGACCTTGTGTCCTCCACCTTAAAACGAACAGATTTTCAATCTTTTCTGTTGAGACTGGTGATGATATATTTTTTTAAATGCAAATCTTAAATTAATTCAGAATACCTGAATAATTCCATAGCTTGATATTTTTGTCAAATGACATTACACAATGTTACAAAACCATCCCTGGGTTAAAAAAAAAAAAAAAAAAAAAAGATGTATTCAAATATCAAGACAGACCAATGGATTTTAGTTTAACAGAAAAGTGTATCAATATGGTTTCATATTGCACATCACAGCTGACCTTTTAGCAATTACCACTTGGCAACTGACCTTTTGGAAACTACCACTTTACTAAAGAAGAGTGTCCACAATTATTTAAATTGCTAATTACAAGGCTCTTTTTTTTGGGGGGGGGTCAACTATATTCCTGCGTGAAGCTAGATTTTCTACGTATTTACTGCTTACAAAAACTGGGGAATATTTTATCGCTTTATATTCGTTTTTAAATATCCCCTAATTTTTGTGAGCAGTGTATTTCAACCTAAATAGCATGTTGCAATGACTGAATACAGAAGTAAGTAGCAAAGGAGCTGTCCTCTATTAAACCAAACACTAGAAATGCTTGCATACACATAAAACAATGACTCCTTTTCTCACTAGCTTGTTTTCAAATATAGTGCTTTTTTCATAAAAGTATGTATGTTAAAAATTTTACAACTTATTTTTAAAAAATTAGTAATCATTTTATTTTTTCAGCTTACATATGTACCTATACGTAATAAATAAATATAAGTAAACATAAATAAATAACATTGCTTTGGAGTTCTCAATATTTTTTAATCCTAAAAGTGATCCTAAGATCAAAAATTTGCAGAACTGAATGATGTCAGAGAAATGGCACCATGAGGAGTGCTCCCAATACCTCTCCCTGACACTTCAACAAATTCAACAACTAGAGACAGAAGAACAATCTCAGGAGAATATGAAAGACACATATATCAAACAAAGGTACAATTGGGCAAAAACATGACTGAATATATAATCTACTCTGAAGGAAATAAGACAGAGAACGAAGTATTCTGCTTTCCTCCCTGACCTGAGCAGATGCTGCTTTCACTTGGAACTGAGAGAAAGTGAGGGCTGGGGGCGTGGAAGAAGCTGGGCTAGGGCAGAGACATTCAAGCCGAGGAGAGAGTGTGCCCGCGGCTCAGCCCATGCGGAGCTAATGCCAGCAGCAGACCCCGGCAGAGGTGGGCGAGCAGTTGCCTTGTTTACTCCCGGTATCCCAGTCGGTGAGCACAGGCAGTGTGTGAGTGGACCCACCTGGCGCTTCGGGCGTGGGTGCTGCGTTCCTGGACGAAGGGACTGGGTGGGAGACTGTCAGTAGTGACCCTCTGCGTGAGCTGTGACCAGAGTTTCTGAATGATCTCGGCTTCCCAAACAACAGCGTGCGGGCAGTGCATGAAAGCCGGCTTCCCTACACCCGGACCTGTCTGGGCACAGCACCTCCATTAGCCATACAGGCTAACAAAGCACGCTCCTGGGGAAGAGAACTGCAGAAGTGTTGTGGGGAAGGGCACGCAGGCAGCTTGCAGACAGCCCCTGCAGGGCAGACCTGCGGAGTGCTGAGGCATACTAGACATGCCCGGAGGTTCATAGAAAGACAGCTGAAAGGCAATCGGCTCCCAGCCCTGCCTGATTACGCTGGTGGCTCTGGCTGGCAAAGCCTTACCCAGAACCCTGCATTGAGTGGGGATAGAGGGGGGATTTGGCAGCTCTTAGAGACTCTTACTCTCCAGGAAGTGGCTGGGGCAACTTCACAGCTGGGTCCCAGGCTGCTGGTTCAGGAAAGAGAGACTGGGGGAGAGGCTCTGGGGAAACGGACTCTCCCATTGTTGGAGCCTGCAAACACTAACAAGCCCCGCCTACCAACAAGACTGAGGCTAGTGTATGTCATTACTATAGTGACACAACAGCAAATCTCTGCCTAAGTGTGCCGCAAGGCAGAACCTGGGGTACAGCACCACCGGCCAAAAAGAGAGAGAAGAAAGAAAAAGGAGGAAGATAACTTCTCAAAACCAGAAAAAAATCCACAGTTTTTATAACTTTTTCCATTTTTTTCTTGTATTTTTTATCTTTTTGTTCTTCCACCTCAGACATTTTATTCTCTTTCCATTTTATTCTTTTCTTTTATTTTTGAACATTATTATCCATCAATGTTACATTTTCCATTCTTTTTTTATGAGTGCTACATTCCAAAAAACTTAACTCAATTTCTTTTCTCTCTGTCTTTTTGTTTCTTCTTTTCTCTTTCAATTTTTCTCTCATTCAAATCTCACCCACAAACAAATTATTTTATTCTGGATTTAAATTTTTTCTTTGTGGCATTTTGTGTGCTTTTTACTTTGCTGTTTATCTCTTTAGCATTTCCCCCAACTCCGGCTCTCCATTCTATAGTTTTTGTGCCACTTAATACCATAGAATTTTCATTTCTCACTGTATTTTTTTCTTTCTTCTTTTCCTTTTCTATTACACTATTTCTCTCATTTGACCATCATTTACAAACAAATTATTTTATTCTTGAACCAATTTTTTTCCTTGTGGTATTTTGTGGGTTCTTTCCTCGGTTTTTGCCTTTTTGTCATTCCCCCGCAAACTAGGCCCTCCGTTCTATGTATTTTTGTTCTACTTAACACAATAGAAATTTCAGTTTTTACTGCATTTTCTCAAAAAATATTTTTATCAATTCTTATTAGTGTTATTAACAATACCACTCTCAAATGCCATTAAAGAAAAAGAAATCAAATATCATAGATACAAAAGACAGTGATGTAGCTCAGATAGATGAGAAAAAATTTATAGAAAAAAATTTCAATAGCTTAGAAACCTTGGAGTTAAATGATAGAGAATTTAAAACTGAAGTCCTAAAAATACTCAGGGATATACAAGAAAGCACAGAAAGGCAATTTAGGGAGCTCAAAAAACAGTTCAATGAACAGAAAGAATACTTCACCAAGGAAATTGAAACTATGAAAATGAATCAAACAGAGATGAAAAACTCAATTCATGAACTGAAAAATGAGGTAACAAGCTTAGCCAATAGAACAGGCCAGATAGAGGAGAAAATTAGTGACATAGAAGACAGGCAACTAGAGGTACTACAGAGAGAAGAGGAGAGAGACCTATGAATTAAAAAAAAAAATGAGATAGCCCTACAGGAATTGTCTGACTCCATCAGAAAGAGCAACATAAGAATAATGGGTATATCAGAAGGAGAAGAGAGAGAAATGGAATGGAGAACATATTCAAACAAATAATAGATGAGAACTTCCCAAGCCTATGGAAAGAACTAAAGCCTTGAATTCAAGAAGCAAACAGAACACTGAGTTATCTTAACCCTAACAAACCTATTCCAAGGCACATCATAATGAAATTGGCACAAACCAATGACAAAGAAAAAATTCTCAAGGCAGCCAGAGAAAAGAAGAATACAACATATAAAGGAAGGCCCATTAGATTATCAACAGATTTCTCAGCAGAAACTCTACAAGCTAGAAAAGAGTGGACCCCAATATTTAAAGTTCTGAAAGAGAGAAACTTCCAGCCAAGAATACTATACCCATCAAAGCTATCCTTCATATACGAAGAAATTAAAACATTCACAGATACAAGAAAGATGAGGGAATTTATCACCAGAAAACCCTCACTTCAGGAAATACTAAAGGAGGTTTTCTGACCAGACACAAAGAACAAAACAAAGCAAAACTACAAGTAAAAGCTCCATCAAGATTGCAATAAAAACAAGATTAATCTGTGACAAAGAAACAAAAAAGGGGACAGGACAAAGACAGTAAAGAAGGATGGAGTGCAGAAGCATTCATGAGATAATATACTTCAATGAACATAATATGTATTCTTGTCATTACGTAATGGTAACCACCCCTGAAAAAACCAACACAGAAGTACATAGCTTGAAAAAAGAAGTAACAGAGAAAAGAAGTATGTATTACAACCAAACAAAAACAAATGATACAAAAATAAAAGAATAAAAACAAACAAGATACAAAACTATCAGAAAGCAATATATAAAATGGCAATAGAAAATCCTCAAATGTCAATAATTACACTAAACATAAATGGATTGAACTCACCAATAGAAAGACACAGAGTAGCAGAATGAATTAAAAAATAAAATCCAACTGGATGCTGCCTACAGGAAACACATCTAAGCTACAAGGATAAAAACAAATTCAAAGTGAAAGGTTGGAAAACAATACTCCAAGCAAATAACATCTAAATAAAAGCACATGTAGCCATACTCATATCTAACAATGCTGACTACAAGACAGCAAAGGTAAGCAGAGACAAAACCGGTCATTTCATAATGATAAAGGGGACATTGAATCAAGAAGACATAACACTTCTTAATATATATGCACCAGACCAAGGAGCACCAAAATATATAAGACAGCTACTGACTGACCTAAAATCAAAAACCGACAAAAATACAATCATACTTGGAGACCTCAATACACCGCTGACAGTTCTAGATCGTTCATCCAAACAGAAAATCAATAAAAAAATATTGGCCTTAAATGAAACACTAGAACAATTAGATATGATAGACATCTACAGGATATTTCATCCCAAAGTGCCAGAGTATACATTTTTCTCTAGTGTACATGGAACATTCTCAAGAATTGACCATATGTTGGGCCACAAAAATAACATCAACAAATTCAGAAAGATTGAAATTATACCAAGCATATTTTCTGATCATAAAGCCTTGAAACTAGAATTCAACTGCAAAAAAGAGGTAGACAAACCCAAAAAAATGTGGAAATTAAGCAACATACTTTTAAAAAAATGAGTGGGTCAAATAAGAAATAAGTGCAGAGATCAAAAGATACATACAGACAAATGAAAATGACAATACGACATATCAGAATCTCTGGGATACAACAAAAGCAATAAGAAGGAAGTTTATATCACTTCAGGCCTATATGAACAAACAAGAGAGAGCCCAAGTAAACCACTTAACTTCACATCTTAAGGAATTAGAAAAAGAAGAACAAAGACAACCCAAAACCAGGAGGAGAAAGGAAATAATAAAAATCAGAGCAGAAATAAACAAAATAGAGAACAAAAAACTATAGAAAAAATTAATAAAACAAGGAGCTGATTCTTTGAAAAGATCATCAAAATTGACACACCCTTGGCAAGACTCACCAAGGAAAAAAGAGAAAGGACTCATATAAACAAAATCCAAAATAAAAGAGAAGAAGTCACTACAGGTATTATAGATATACAGAGAATTATTGTAGAATACTATGAAAAACTATATGCCACCAAATTTAACAATATAGAAGAAATGGATAAATTCCTAGAACAATACAATCTTCCTAGACTGAGTCATGAAGAAGCAGAATGCCTAAACAGACCTATAAGCAGGGAGGAAATAGAAACAGCTATTAAAAACCTCCCCAAAAATAAAAGTCCAGGGCCAGACGGCTATACTAGTGAATTCTATCAAACATTCAAAGAAGACTTGGTTCCTATTCTACTCAAAGTCTTCCAAAAAACTGAAGAAGAAGCAATACTGCTGAACACATTTTATGAAGCCAGCATAAACCTCATATCAAAACCTGGCAAGGACAACACAAAAATGAAAACTACAGACCAATATCTCTAATGAATACAGATGCTAAAATACTAAACAAAATGCTAGCAAATCAAATACAACAACACATTAAAAGAATAATTCATTATTATCAAGTGGGATTCATTTCAGAATCACAAGGATGGTTCAACATACGTAAAACAGTTAATGTAATACACCATATCAACAAAACAAAGAACAAAAACCATATAATCTTATCAATAGATGCATAAAAGACATTCAATAAAATACAACATCATTTTGTGTTTAAAACACTTAACAAAATGGGTATAGAAGGAAAATATCTAAACATAATAAATGCCATCTATGATAAACCATCAGCTCACAGCACATTAAATGGCATAAAACTGAGGACTTTTCCCCTAAAATCAGGAACAAGACAAGGTTGCCCACTCTTTCCACTCTTATTCAACGTAGTGCTGGAAGTTCTAGCCAGAGCAATCAGACAAGAGAAAGAAATAAAAGGTATTTATATTGGAAAAGAAGAAGTAAAGGTTTCACTTTTGGCAGATGATATGATCCTATACATCAAAAACCCCAAAGAGTCCACAAAATGACTACTAGAAACAATAAACCAATACAGTAAGGTCGCAGGATACAAAATTAATATACAAAAGTCCATTGCCTTCCTATATGCCAACAATGAAACCTCAGAAAACGAGCTCAAAAAAACAATCCCCTTCATGGTTGCAACAACAAAAAATAAAATACCTAGGAATAAACAACAAAGAACGTAAAGGACCTATATAATGAAAACTACTAAGCATTGTTAAGGGAAATCAAAAAGGATATAGTGAAATGGAAAAATATTCCTTGTTCTTGGATAAGAAGAATAAATATAGTCAAAATGACTATATTACCCAAAGTGACATACAAATTTAATGCAATTCCCATCAAAATTCCAATGTCATTTTTAAAAGAAATAAAACAAAATATCATCAGGTTTACATGGAACTCCAAAATAACCCGAATAGCCAGAGCAATCCTCAGGAAAAAGAACGAAGCTGAGGGCATTACAATACCTGACTTCAAATTATATTATAGAGCCACAACAATCAAAACAGCATGGTATTGGCAGAAAAATAGACACTCAGACCAATGGAACAGAATAGAAAGCCTAGAAATAAAACCACATATATATGGTAAAATAATTTTTTATAAAGGGGCCAACAACACACAATGGAGAAATAAAAGCCTCTTCAACAAATGGTGCTGGGAAAACTGGAAAGCCACATACAAAAGAATGAAACTCGACTACAGTTTGTCCCCTTGTACTAAAATTAATTCAAAATGAATCAAAGACCTAAATATAAGACCTGAAACAACAAATTACATAGAAGAAAACATAGGTACTAATCTCATGGACCTTGGTTACAAAGAGCACTTTATGAATTTGACCCCAAGGACAAGGGAAGTGAAGGCAAAGATAAATGAATGAGACTACATCAGACTAAGAAGCTTTTGCACAGCAAGAGAAACTGACAACAAAACAAACAGACAGCCAACTAAATGGGAGATGATATTTTCAAACAACAGCACAGATAAGGACCTAATATACAAAATATACAAAGAACTCATAAAACTCAACAGCAAACAAGTAAACAATCCAATAAAAAAATGGGAAGAGGACATGAACAGACACTTCTCCCAGGAAGAAATACAAATGCCCAACAGATATATGAAAAGATGCTCATCTTCATTAGCTATTAGAGAAAGGCAAATCAAAACTACAATGAGATACCACCTCACGCCTGTTAGATTAGCTATTATCAACAAGACAGGTAATAACAAGTGCTGGACAGGCTGTGGAAAGAAAGGAACCCTCATCCACTGTTGGTGGGAATGTAAAGTAGTACAACCACTATGGAAGAAAGTATGGTGGTTCCTCAAAAAACTAAAAATAGAGCTACCATATGACCCAGCAATCCCTCTACTGGGTATATACCCCCCAAACTCAAAAACACTGGTGCATAAAGACACATGCAGCCCCTTGTTCATTGCAGCATTGTTCACAGAGGCCAAGACATGGAAACAACCAAAAAGCCCTTCAACAGATGACTGGATAAAGAAGATGTGGTACATAAATACTACGGAATACTACTCAGCCATAAGAAATGATGACATCGGATCATTTACAACAACATGGATGGAACTTGATAACATTATACGGAGTGAAATAAGTAAATCAGAAAAAACTAAGAACTATATGATTTCATACATAGGTGGGACATAACAACGAGACTCAGGGACATGGACAAGAGTGTGGCGGTTATGGGGAGGGGATGGGAGGAGGGGAGGGGCACAAAGAAAACCAGATAGAAGGTGACGGAAGACTATGTGACTTTGGGTGATGGGTATACAACATAATCAAATGTCAAAATAACCTAGAGATGTTTTCTTTGAACCTATGTACCCTGACTGATTAATGTCACCCCATTAAAATTAATTTTAAAAAGTTGCAGAATGCTGATCTAAATAGTCACAAATCATCTTTCTCCACTTCTTTCCTTGCTCTTCAAATCCAACTTGGTTTTAATTCAGTTTTATGTTCTTCATTTCAAAACGATACCTCTAAGCCCCTGTGGTATGGTCCTTCTGTGGGAGAATCACTCTTTCTGTCTCAGGAATACTGAATTAGAAGGAAAGAGGAGGTGAGGAGAGGGGAGAGAAGGGCAAAGGGGAGGAGGGAGAGGGGAAGGAAAGGATTTGATTATCCTTCCCTCTAATCCTCTTCCATAATCTAGAAACTAAAGGGTTAACGCCTTCCAGGACCCAAAACCAGCACTAAATCAACATCTGTTCTCAGCTACCCATGCTGTGGTCGACTTGCTGTTAAATATTTTTAATCATTCGCCTTATATGATTGCTAGACGGACTAAGTAAAGCAGCATATGAACAGGGCTAGCACAGTGCCTGTGGGCATGAGCGTGCAGTGAGTGTTTGATGCCATCCCAACTATGACTTCCTCACCCTGCTCCAACAGTCGCTCTCTCCCTTCCCCAGCCTCTCAAGCAACGGCTATATTCCACCCTGTCTTTTCACAAGAGGGTATCATCTGCCTTAAAGTATGCTATGAAGACTGAAGACAACTCTGGAATATTCCAAAACCATGTTTGTTTGGGGATGCAACTCAACACCTTTCAGAGGGGCCTGAACAACGTGGCCAGGGTCTATGCATAGCTCCTAAGCACTGGCTTTTGGTTCCTTTTGCCTGTTGCAAAAGGAAAGAAGAGCAAACTTGCAACAAGATCCCAGAGACACTTCTTGGTATTTGAGCCCAGGTAAAGGCAGTAAACATCAAACGTCCTGTGTGAAAACTTGTCTCTGGCCGGAGACCTCTGGCCAGCACAGACGGACTGACCCCAATACTTTTCATAAGGCAAACAAGACTCTGAAAACCTGGCCATGTGCTCCCAAAGCAACTCAAATCCCAACACTAGGAATTGGACTTATTACTAATACAATTTACTTCGTGAAGAGATGTTGGATACTGAGAATGTCCCAACCAGGGAAATTCCGATTCCCCCAGTCCTTCTCATTTTACTTAAGCTGTAGGTGTATTTACACAAAAGTTTGGGAAGCGTTGAACCACAGCTCGTCAGAGAGGTCCTGGACACTCAGGACAAATTCATCCTTCCCCACTTGAAAAGCATCTTCTGGCCCAAGAATTAGCCAAAGGAGTTTCCGGTTCATTTGGAATCCAAGTTCTAACACAACGTGGCTTTTTGGTTTTTTTTTTTCTTTTCCCTACCTGTTCAACCAACAAGCAAGCTAAGACATTAAGTATTTTTCCACAGATCTTCACAAATGCAAAACACTGCTTCTGCTCACATATAATGAGGCCTGAACAGTTTACAAAATGTTCTCTGACTGGTGTCCTCACTCATCTTCACAGGAGCCCTGGAAGTGAGGTAGGTGGAGGCTCCAGGTGTAAAACAAAAACAACTGAACTCGGAGTCAAAAAAATGGTCTTAAATGTTCAGCTGTACCAGTGACGACCTGTGTGATATTCTTTCAGTCAGATCCATGTCAACTCTGAGACACAAAATCTAAAGTAATTTTGGCTCAGACAAGATAGAGATCTATTGATCTCTTACAGAGCAGAATGCAGGAGTAAGCAGTCCAAGGCTGGCAAGGTGACACCTTATATTTTATTGCTCCAACATCCTTAACATGTGGCTTTCACCTCATGCCTTAAGATGGTTGCTTGGACTTCATCCATGCTGTCCACAGTACAGCCACACCAGAAAGGAAAAGGGGATGAAGAAGAAAAGGAGCGGAGGGTCCAAAACAGCTGTTCTCCATGCTGCCATGTCTGCTTTCCACTTATATCTCATCGGTTGGAATATGGACATGTGACGACACAACTAACTGCAAGGGGGGCTGGGAAATGTAGTCCACAAGCCATGTTTCCAACTAACAATCACAAGTTATATTGATAAAAAATGATTTAAAAAATAGATTTTGGCCTGACCAGGCAGTGGCGCAGTGGATAGAGTGTTGAACTGGGATGCAGAGTACCCAGGTTGGAGACCCTGAGGTCGCCAGCTTGAGCGCGGGCTCATCTGGTTTGAGCAAAGCTCACCAGCTTGGAGCCAAGGTCACTGGCTTGAGCAAGGGGTTACTTGGTCTGCTGTAGCCCCATGGTCAAGGCACATGTGAGAAGGCAATCAATGAACAACTAAGGTGTCGCAATGAAAAACTGACGATTGATGCTTCTCATCTCTCTCTGTTCTTGTCTGTCTGTCCCTATCTGTCCCTCTCTATGTCTCTATCACACACACACACACACACACACACACACAATTACATGACAATTTTTGCAAAAAAGGCTTTATGAACTATGTAATGCTATTCAAATGTAATAAATAATAGTTTGAAAATTCATGCTATCCTACCACTACTTTCTGGTTATAGTGGACATAGTACCTGAAAAACTGTAAGTGTCTAAAAGGAATGTTTCTGATGATGAGAATTAGAAGCTACTACAGGTCAGGGACCAAAACAGCTTATCCCTTTGACTGAGCCCAGTTGTCAGCTGCCTCTCCAGTCCTAGGTGAGAGGACGGGAGCTCTAGATGGAGCTGAAGACACCTGGCTTCCTGGCCTGGCTCCACTACTTATTAGCATGGGGGCCTCTGAGTTTCCTTTAGCCAAACTGGGCCTCAGTGCCCCGAACCTTAAAATGAAGTGATGTGTGCTTATCTAAGAAATAAAGTTCAATGTCAATCCTTGGTCCACATATTAAATAAATACTAGCAGTAGAATTTCTACATGCTACATGCTTTGCTAGAAGCTGATCGGCTATAATGCACTACCCGAATGTAAAGCAGTACAAACAAGCCTGCGGTTAGGAGTATAAGTGTGGAAGACTGTCTAGAATCTTGCCTCTGCCACTTGTGTGCTGGGTGACTCTGGCCAAGTCACTGAAACTCTCTGGGTTGCCTTTTCCTCATCTCCAAAAGGAGGGTGACAGTAATGCATCCTTCACAGGACTGGTGATGCACGCCAAGTGCTTCCAGAAGAGTCTCTGTCTGCATGCACCGAGAGTTCAGCATCTGTTTGCCAGTATTATTATTGATGTTGTTGTTGTTGCCTCATCAAAGCAACTGCCCACTTGTATTTCTTGTCCTTGACATCCCCATCAGGATGCTTTATATAGATGCCATTCAGAAGGACTACAAAATGCCAAGTCACAGATAAGAACTTGGGGATCCATCGTCTGTCTCTCACAAACAGCCCTGGAATGATCATCGCTGTTGTTATCAGAAGAAGAAACAGATGCTCTGTCCACGTACACACTGGTGACAGGTACTAGACCTGACATTTGAATGAGGAGGCCTCACTGGTTTGAACAACTGTGTTCTTTCAACCTTGACCTGTTATTTTATCTGTCCAGCCCTGCCTGACCTTGGCTAGTTATTTGTTTATTTCACCTCTCTGGTTAGAGGGAAAGTGCCACCAGAAGGGGCTCCGCCTAGTTCACCATGAGGTGCTGCCTGCAGGGTAGGGCCTGTGTCCTTCCACAGAACACCCAAGGCCTCCCCGGGGGGATTGCTGCTGCCTCCCCACTCCCGTTTCTCTCTTCTTTCAGTGACGAGCTCCTGGCCGTACTGCGTCCTTCACAGTTCCTCAAAGGGGCAGCCCCTCCTGTAAACATGTGTCTCTCATCGTGCCCTTTGATTTTCTCCCCATGCTTGTCCCTCTGTCCATGCTATGTCCCTCTGTCCATGCTATGTCCCTCTGTCCATGCTATACGACAACTGGGGCTTTTTTTTTTAATAAGACTCACCTCAGAAAAGGCACGGCATGACTTCGAGAAGGGAAGTAAAGTAAGCGAAGTTTCCATCGAGACCCATTGCAGTTGGACCTTTATTTATAGCATCTCTCCACCTTTGTCGAATAGGGACAAGGTCTGCATTTCCACTCTTTCCTGTAACGTGGAAACCTCCCCCCAAATGTCCAACTGAAGTCTCGTTCTTCAAAATTGTTTTGGCCTCAGACTTCTGTGCCAAAAACTTATGTAGAGAGGCTGACCCTCTGAAGGTTCAGTGTACACTGACCACATCCCTCGATAGGCGAAATTTTCTCTGTTTCCCGGAAGCAGCCTGGGTATTTATCAAGATAATTTGTATTTGGAACTGGAGCTACAGATATGATTGAATAGAGCAATCTGAGGCATACTAAAAATCAGCCACAAACTCTTGTGTGCATCGGAATTCTGAGCACAGGTCAGTTTTCTCCAACTGTTCTTGAAAGCGTACGTTCAGCTCCCACAGAACCCCTGGGGCTGAGCTGTATATGTGTGCGCATAACTATTATGTTCCAGTTTATGGCACGTTCATTCTGAACAGCCTCATGTACCTGACCTTGTGCCCATTCTGGGGAAATGGGACGGCTGGGCTGTGTATTTGCATGATGTGTCCTGGAAGCAAAGCAGATGAGAGAAGGCAGTGTTGTTAGCCCTGGAAAAAACTTCTGAAGAACAACAATTTTTAATATCCCACATAAAAGTAATATCTTATCAGAGCTGTGGAAAGGATCTCATGAAGGAAGTTTTGTATTTTAGTTTAAGAAATATTTGCACCAGCTAGACATATGAAACGAATGCTTGAGAAAATATAACATTGTTGGTGTTGCAGAAAGAGCAGGAAGATGAAGTGGGACCCGGAGATAAATTCCATCTCTGTTCCATGCTGGGAAACATTAAGCCAATGTCTTACACTCCACTAAACCTCAGTTGCTTTAGCTGTAAAATGAGAATAGTAACAACACTGGGGAACAATTTTTTTTTAATTTTCTGTTGCATGAGGTTTTAGAACTGTATCTATATATTTCTGCGTTGCTGATTCCAAATCTAAAATCTGATTTTTGGTGCATGCTCTAGTTTTTATGCAATTTTAATTTCTTTTTGTTACAGTTAATGGCATACGTTGGTTTTTAAATTGGAGTTAAAGGGCAACAACTCTTGGATTGAACATAACCACAAGGCAATTAATGTTTTACAAGCATCACTTTTACACAATTGTAGCTGTTTTTAAATGTAAAAAATTATGATCTGATTAAAACACCCTCTTATTTTGTTTTAAGATTGAATCATGGCTTCTTTGAGTAGGCATAAATGTAAGAATAGGCCTGACACCTTCTGTTATATATGTGGCGGTTACACACTTCAACGGCAGAGGCGCAATATTTCATCATCTGTGACACATGCATATATTGCCTATTTTCAAGTTCCCCTGGGTGATCAAGATAAAAATTGGGCTCCTCATATTGTGTGTCATAATTGTGAGAAAATGCTTTGTGACTGGACAAAAGGAAAAGACAAAGGAATGCCTTTTGGTATTCCCATGGTTTGGCGTGAACCTAAGGACCACAGCAGTGACTGTTACGTCTGTCTGATCCATACAAAGGGCATCAGCAAGAAAAAACGGCTTATGGTCGCATATCCTAATATTCCTTCAGCAATACGACCTATCCCACACTCTGAGACACTCCCAGTTCCAGTTTTCAATGGTTTTATTTCTTCTAAGGAAAAGAAAGTGAACATAGTGACCAAGTATATTTTGAAAAGATGCATGAGGAAATGGTTGTAGAATCTGAAGGGTCTTCTTCTGATGCCAAGCAGTCATTAACCCCTCAGCAGTTTAGCCAACCCGAATTGAATGACTTAGTAAGAGATTTGGGCCTATCAAAGAAAGCAGCCGAGTTATTAGCCTCTAAGCTTCAAGAAAAGAATGAACTTCACTGGTCAGCTAAAGTATCCCATTTCAGGAAGTGTGAATAAATTTTTGTGGACTTTTTTTTCCAAAGACAAACATTTTGTTTACTGTCATGATATCAGTAGTCTTCTCAGCCAGCTAGGTGTTACCACTTACAGTCCAACAGAATGGCGGCTATTTCTTGACAGCTCTAAACGGAATCTGAAATGTGTTCTCCTACACAAAGGTAATGTTTATGCAGCAGTACCAATTGGTTATTCAAGTAATCTGTGAGAAGATTATAATTACATAAAAATTGTCCTCAACTTACTGAAGTATGAGGAGCATAACTGGATTGTTTGTGTGGATCTTAAAATGGCAAATTTCCTGCCAGGACAACAGAGAGGTTTCACAAAGTATCCTTGCTTTCTGTATTTGTGGGACAGCCGAGCTCGGGAGAAACACTGGACACAGAAGGAGTGGCCAAAAGGTGAAGCTCTGAAAGTAGGGATGCAAAATATTGTGAATGAACATGTAGTTAATTGAGACAGGATCATTTTCCCCCCACTTCACATCAAACTTGGCTTAATGAAGCAGTTTGTTCAGGCTTTGAATAGAGAAAGTGAATGCTTTCAACATATTATTTCTGCTTTCCCTGCCTTATCTTTCGAGAAGATAAAAGCAGATGTATTTGATGGACCTCAAATTCGAACCCTCATACGTGATGAAGAATTTGCCAGGAAGATGAATAAGGAGGAGAAAGCAGCATGGTTATCTTTTGTGGCAGTTACAAAGAACTTCCTTGGCAACAAAAGAGCAGAAATCTATTAACTTCTGGTTCAAAGAGTGCTGTTGGCTTTCCATGACATTGGATGTAACATGAGTGTTAAGATTCACTTCCTGAATAGTTACCTTAATAAGTTTCCTAAAAATCTTGGAGTTGTTAGTGATGAGCAGGGAAAATGTTTTCATCAAGAGCTGACGACGATGGAAGAGCATAATCAGGGGAGAAGGGACAGAAATATCATGGCAGACTACTGCTGGAGCATCAAATGGGATTGTCCTCAACAAGTACACAAAGGCAAGAGCTACAAACACAGATTTTTGCCTGAATAAAATTTAAATAAGTTTTTTTCAAATTTTATGATTAAAATAAGTGTTTTAATATGCTCTATTTTGAAATTGTAGACAAATTCTGATGCAATCATATCTTTTAGTGTATTAGTGTATTTACTGCATTATATAAATTATTATATTTTCACAAAGATGATGTCCAAGAAGACATCCTACTTCATTATGTTAAACTAAATGCTGAAAATTTTACAATAAGATGAAAACCTAAAATCTTGAATTGCAGAAAAACTGTAGCTCACAGAGAAAAACTAATGTCAGATTTGAGATCAACACACTCGAATTAGGTAAAAACAACTATTTTGGTGGATGCAACAAAAATTTTGTTCCCCAGTGTAATTTTTGATGGCTGGAGGAGCCGTACTCATGAAAAGACAATATCTATTCTACTTGCCTTGGAAACCAGAGCTGTAGAAATGGTTGAAGACACAAACACCAGGAACTACAACAGAGAGGAGAATGCATGGGTTGTGACCTACAGGCAGCCCGGCTGTAGCTGGGCAGCCCCTCAACTCCTGGGTCTGGGTCCCGGCTCTGAAAGCCCAGTGACCTAGTCACACTGTCCCAGAGGCAAGCAATTGCAAAGATACTAACTAACCAAAATGCAAAAAAGGTGGAAGTAGTTAACAGAATGCTACTGTAGTTAGAAGTCTGAACTTGAACCTTATCTCGAAACTGAGTTGGGAAGAAGCATAGCAACTTATCTAAATATGTAAGTAGGTCCTCACTGGGGAGTTATTTCAAAAATTCAGTTGCACTGTGGACAGGAACTAGAGACAAGCTGAGATCTTTCCAGAAGAAAGTGAAAATGTGTGTGGGTGTGTGTGTCCAGGTAGGTAGGTAGTTCTCAGAGGGGATGAGTAGAAAATGAGGGAATGAGATGGCAGAGGGGGAGGGGAAAGGGGACCGGGCATAAAGAAGGGCAAATATAAGGCGACAGAAAGTGATTTGACTTTGGGAGATGGGTATACAACATAATTGACTATTCAAATGATGTAATGATATTTGCCTGAAATCTAAGTACACTTGTTGATCAATGTCAACACGCTGTTGAATTTAATTTTCTAAATAAAAAATAAAAACAAAAAATAAATTTACAAAAAAGTAATGGTGCAAGAAGACAAGGATATGTCATGCTCAATGTAAAGTTATTTGCATTGATCCAAAGTGCCACTGTCTCAAAACTTCAGAGAACATTTCTATGCGTACTCTGGTTTTGTGTCTGTTGTACATTTTTGTAGTTTTGAACAACAGAGGTTGTTTCCTGGATCAATGGCATAGAAAAGAGAAAGGAACAGAGACAGAATGAGCAAAGATAGCACATAAAAGCCAAAGGTGAGTCTAAGATTCTAAGCATGACCCCTTCTACCCACAATGAAGAATTCTCAGGAATATTAGAGAGTATGGTTTTATTTTTATTGAATGTATTGGGGTGACAGTGGTTAACACAACTATATAGGTTTCAAGTGTACAATTCTATAATACCAACTATATATTGTTTTGTATGTTTACCACAAGTTCCCTTCCATCACCATCTACCCCCCTTTACCCTCTCCTACCTCCCCCACCCTTACGTCCCTCTTGTAATCCCCACACTATTATCTGTGTCCATGAGGTTTTTTCTTTGCTTAGTCCAGGGGTTCTTAACCTGGGTTCTGTCGAACCCTAGGGGTTCGATGAGTCGGTCTCAGGGGTTCGGAGAAGCCTGACACGAAGGACAGAATAAAGTAATACCGTCATTTGTTGTGAGTTCATGCACTTTGTTGGTTTTGTTCTTTGAGCAAGGTGATGTTCATGCACGGCTCATTTTGTGCACCAGTAAAAAAACATATACTTATGTCTTGAATTTAGGGAAAAAAAATCCTATTTTATTTATCACTAAAGAAGGGTTCGGTGAATGCGCATATGAAACTGGTGGGTTTGGTACCTCAAAAAAGGTTAAGAACCACTGGCTTAATCCCTTCACCTTTTCCACCGCCTGCACCACCTGCCCTCTGACAGCTGTCAGTCTGTGAGTCTGTATCTACTTTGTTACTTTATTCTGTTCATTAGATTCCACATGTAAGTGAAATCCTCTGATACTTGTCTTTGTTTGTCTGACCTATTTCACTTAGCGGAGTAATCTCCTGGTCATCCACATTGTCACAAAAAGTAAGATTTTCTTCTTCTTTTTTTTTTTTTTACAGCTGAGTAGTATTAAACTTTTTCACAAGGTATGGAATGGGGGATTGAGATCATCTTATGCAGAATCTGAAGGGTAGATGCAGATGTAAATGTAACATTTTTAATGAAAAATAATGTTCCCAAGAAATGGGATTATTTGTAATCTTCATGAGGAATGGATACCCTGTCTGCCAGCCCTCCCCTTAGGAATCTAAGTTCTTACTAGAAGTTTACTTAGATGAATCAAAAATCAAACTTTAGGAATAGAACCACCTTGAAGAAATTTCTCCTCTAAAATAGCTTACAGATGTTTACGGTATAGGGAACACCCTATCAGATTAAAAATGGCACACCCAACTTCTTTCGACCAAGATGCCCTCTGTTCCAGGCTGTGCTCAGATATATTGACCATGTCTTTATTGGCTTCTTTCTCCTGGATATATACTATTTTCATGAACTTGGCCCTTTCTCTCTTTCTTCATTTTGTTAATGCTGTTGTCTATGACTCAACCTTATTATGCGCTTGTAGACTGGACTTGGCTGGCTACCTCCAGGTTGGAATCATCACTTGAGTCATTTCCACTCTGACATTTTATGCTGCTTCTTGTAGGGGCCTGGCTAATATCCCCCACCATGTGCTGACTTTGTAGTTGAGCCATCAGAGGGCAATCTTATTTTTCACGTTCCCAAGTCCTTGGAAGACAACTTGCTACAGCTCTGGGTATGGAAAACTAGTGTAATAAACTTGGCACCTAGGTGATGTTTAATAAATATTAATCCTTTTCTTTTCCTTTGGGGGATAGAAAACCACTGCAATCTATCAAATAAGTATTTAATAAGTGCTGCAAGAAAGCAGTGAGTTACTCTCAGAGGCTGCCATGTAAAATGTGTTGGCAAAGAAAGTTAAGAACTCTTGTGTGTTGCATGTAAAAGACCAAGACTGTGGATGGATTGTAACCTGGTTCCAATAGTATTGCTGAGATTGATGAAAAGATTTAACTACAATTGCAATGTATCAGTCACAAAAGTTTTGATTTTAAAGATGACTAGAAGCAAACATTAGCTAGTATAAACCCATGGAAATAAAGAATTGCTAAAACTGCTCATGTCACTGATATCATATGCTCCTATGATATGCTACCTTTATGCATCTGTCTCCTCTATTAGTGAAATCTTTGGTGGTCAGATCTACATCTAAATAATCTTCTGTCGTTAGCATCTAGCAGTGCCTGCTATACAATAGTGCTCATAGATGTTTAAGGAATGTACACTGAACACACGACTGATCTTTCCACTTAAGAAACCGCCTTGCCAATGGAATAAGTACATCCACTTTATCATATTACTATGCAAACGTTCAGCCCTCGCTCTGCATTTCTCCCCAGAGGCTAATATTTCTCCTCTTTGAGTTTGGACCTTCTGTAAAGGAATGAAGAAATAAGATTTGGAAGTTGGGTCAGGGTGGGGATTTTTCTCTGGGGCTTCGGATTTGTTTTATTTTGAGAGGGCTACTTAAGATCTGAATACTAAAATATGTGCTGCTTATCAAAACAACCACCCCAAAGTTGGCATAGGAAGAACAACATAAGCAAAGATAATTGGCAAGTCGCAGGATTCGAAGGGACTCAGAGAACCCCCGTTTCCCTTACTGTACTTGTGGGCGCTGCCTATCACTTTGTGTCCACGGGAGGAAACCAGCATGGCCCTCCATTAAGTTATGGAGGAGCTCTAAGCAGCTAGCCAAGGATGGAAAACAGAAAAGAACCTCGAGTTGCTGGATGGGGAAGAGTGAGAGGAAAATGCATGCATATTGTGTGCGTGTTGTGCTCAGGATGGTTTCCTATGGCTGTTCCAATCCCATATGAGGACATCCCATTCTGGAGATGCAGACAGCTAGTTGCGTGGCTGAGACACTTACTTAGGTCTCTGGCTCAAAATATCTATCTCTTCCTACTAAACCCGTGTTTCCTATGTATTTCTGAGTCACGGCATCACCTGCAGCACTGGATGGAAATACACAATTTCAGGCCTCCATCTGGAAATCTTGACCAGTTAAGTTTGGGGTAGGAGTCAAATTTTAACCATCACAGCAGGTGGTAAGCAAGGTTGGAATCCCCTACCTTGCCAGAGATATCCCCAGGGTCAAAATGTCCTAGGATGTCGGAATAGCTCATGAGAGTCGAAAGGTAAAAAGACTCTGAATAATACCACCACCATTATGTCCCTTCTCTTCCAAACTTTTAGCAATCTATTTCATTTTATGAACAATAAAAATATATTTATGTCATGCCAACTCAGCTTAAAGCACCCCTTTTAATAGACTGACCCTCTCCAATACTCCCCTATTCAAAAACTCTGACATTCATATTGGAGAGCCACTCTGAGGTTGGTCCATCCCCAGGTTATATAGAAAATCTAGGCTAAGAAGAGTAAGTCAAATGATTGTCCGCATTGGAGTAGTTCTCTGTCCTGACTATTTCTCCTCATCGCTGTCTTGTCTCTGTGCTTTTACCTGTCTCTGTCACATGTGTGAATAACCCATGAATATATCTGTACTTGCCACTAAGGTCTGAAGCGCTTATGAGCTCTTCTTTCTTAAGGTGAGGCTTAAGAAAGAAGGACCCTCCCTGTACACAGACAACTTTGAAGGAGTCAACTCCTAATCCACTGTTTGTGAGACATTCCCCTTGAGACGTCCTTAAATGACAGAGGGAAGTTATTTATGCCTTGGGGACTTGTGAAAACAAAACCATTGGATTCTGCGATAAAAGCATGAAATTCATTTACAGTTTCCTATTACAAGCTCATGTGGACTTGGCTTTCAAATTTAAAATATATCCACATTTGCTTTAATATAAAAGTATAATTTTTCTCAGTACCTTTAAATAAAATTGAATCTCCACATATATATATGTATATATTATATATATGCATGTGTGTATATATACTTTTTTCTTCTTTTTTTTTTGTAAATCCAAAGATGTGCCATTGCCATGCACAGATAAATTTGCATGGCATCCATCCACCACCTCACCTTAAATAAATTTACTAGGTTAGTTAACTTTCCCAAGACAAGGTGACCCAAAGTGGGAATTCCTTAAACAGGAAATGAGAATGAAAAGTTCCGAGCAATGGTCTGAATGTGCACAGACCCCCATGCTGAGTATAAAAGGAAAGGTATCCAGTCTCTGCGCCAGTCAACGGGAGTAGAGGCACCCCTTGCAGTCAGACCCTGCTCGCCACACCCCTTCTCTCAACTTCAGACTCAGTACTGAACCCTAAATTATCTTCCAGGTTACATGTCGCTTCCCTATCCCCGATCACATCTCATCTTCTATTAACTTTAGACAGCTAACAAAGAGAAATTATGACTCTCGTTTACCAGAAAAATGAGCCACATTACAAGACTATCCCAGAGTCCCAGAGTTCATTCTAGCAACTTCCTCCTCCCCCATGTTTCTTCTACACACAGCAAGATCCTAGAGACGTTCTCATCCGTATCAGGCAGAGTTGGGAATTGATGGCTGAACTGAATGTATTATTCCAGTTGAACCACCTTGTGAATGCTAAGCGCAGATGTGTCACCGCGGAAGCACTCGCGGTGTTACAAAAATGCTAATGCTGGTTTCACTAATAATATTTGTGCACCTCCTCATATACCAGCTCGCGGAGTATAAACACTGAACTGTGCGCTGCCCAATTGAAACAGCTCCTCCTCGCTTACCACTGGAAAATCAAGAGACTTTTTTTTTTTTTAAGTTCCAGAGGGCTAGACTGAAGTCAATATTTGTAAATATTAACTACTGTATTTTTTTATTCTGCAAAGTCCAATCTGATAACAAAAATCACAAATCGGACTGGGCTCCGGGTTACATAAAGCTCTCATTTACATGAAACACGCTGGTAGCCAAGGTGGGCGGGGGCAGCAGAAGAGCGCCCTTCAGCTGGGGGCCTTGAGTCGTTATCGTCCATCAGTCCCGGCTAACAGCTCACTGAAATGCCGGTGAGATCGGGTTTAACATAAACTTCCTGAGCTGGACTCCGGTATTGCTAAAATAACTAGAAGGAAATCATTTGAATATTTTCCAGAATGCCAATATTTGGGCTTACCCTGCTTTGACGAATAGAATTTTAAGAGTCCACCCTCCTTCCAAGTGTCAAGAACTACTTAAGTTTTATTTCTAGAAAGAACATGAAAGGAGTGTTATTTCAACCTCTCTGCTCATGAAAGGTGCCCTGATAGAATGTGACCGAATGTTGCCACAAATGGCCAGGAATGGACATTATTGCTTCCCAAGGTCCATCTTTCCATGGTTGGAGATGGAGATATGTGGCCGGTATGAACCACAGTGAAAGGAGACACTCATGAGGGAGCCCTGCAGCCCTTCTGCAAAGAAGACAGAGGGTGGTACCTTTCTCATATGCTCTCGCCATCAGGTTTCACGTGGTCATAGGGAGACAAACATCTGTTAGAAATCTCACTCGGTTAAAAAAAAAAAAACATGCAATAAGTTCTTAACTTATTAAGATGGAAATGATCAATTTTCCATTCTCAGGATATAGATGGGGGGGGGGGAAATATGGCATGGACAGTATTCTACTTTTTATTCAATTTATTGCCGTGATGTTGATTAACGAAATTATACACCTTTCATATTTTTTAAGTGAGCAGAGGGGAGCTAGAGAGACAGACCCCTGCATGTGCCCCAACCAAGAACTACTCAGTAATCCCTGTGTGGGGCTAATGCTCAAATCAACCAAGCTATTTTTAGTGCCTGAGGCTGATATGCTTGGACCAGTGTACAACTCAACAAGACATCATCTGCACATTGCATGGTGCACCTACCACCCCAAGCAAAGTCTCTTTCCATCCCCTTTTCATCACCCTCTTTGCCCACTTCCACCTAATCCCTACCTTTCTTTCCCTCTGGCCATCACCACGCTGTTGTGTGTGTCTATGTGTTGTGTATCTATGTGTTTGTTTAATATCTTCACCTTCTTTCATCCAACTCCCCACCCCTCTCCCCTCTGACAGCTGTCAGTCTGTTCTACATATCCATGCTTCTGATTCCATTTTGTTCGTCACTTTATTTTGTTCATTATGTTCCACATACAAGTGAAATCACATGGTATTTGTCTTTTTTCCAACTGGCTTATTTCACTTAGCATAATAATCTTCTTAAAAAGTAATTACTGGTTATGTAGAAATAACTTCAACTTGGGAAAAGGGTTAGTACATTATATTGAATTTCATATAATTGAGAAGACCAACACGGTACAGAACTGGACATGAGGCAATGATCAAAAAACCCAAAGTAGCCTGACCTGTGGTGGCGCAGCGGATAAAGCGTCGACCTGGGAACACTGAGGTCGCCAGTTCAAAACCCTGCACTGGTCTGGTCAAGGCACATATGGGAGTTGATGCTTCCAGCTCCTCCCCCTTTCTCTCTTTCTCTCTTTCTCTCTCTCTCTCTCACTCTCTCACTCTGTGTCTCCTCTCTAAAATGAATAAAATAAAAAGAAAAATTAAAAAAAAACAAAAGTAAAAATTCATGTAATCTCATGATACTTACCCACTTACCCTATTACCTTTTCACTATTTGATCTTTACTGAGCACCTACTGTGTGCCGGACTCTGCGAGGCACCAGAGAACACAGATAAATGATATAGTCTCCGACCAAAGATGTTTGCAATCTAGCAGATAAGACCAGAAAAAAAAATCAAGGATTCAGGACTTTGATGATAACTTTAATAGAGAAGATGGTGTATGTATTGCATTCTCTTGTATGTATTACAGGATTTAGGCACAGACTTCTTTGAATCACCTTACAGTCTAGGTCAATAATTCCTAAAGATTCATGGACGGCTACATCATTAGTGTGAGAGTTTGTTCTCATCTTTATTTCTTTTTTGTTTCTTTTTAAGTGAGAGGAAGAGGGAGAGAGAGAGACTCCTGTATGTGCCCTGATCAGGACCCACTCTGCAGCCCCCACTGGGGGCCGATGCTAAAATCAACTGAGCCACTGGCTGCAAGAGGGGACGAGGTAGAGAAGAGGTAGGAGGAAGAGAGAAGCAGATGGTCGCTTCTCAAGCGTGCCCTGACCGGGGATCAAACCCAGGACATCCTCATGCTGGGCTGACGCTCTATCCACTGAACCAACTGGCCACGACCCTCATCTTCATTTTGATCCAACACCTACAACTTTCAGCACCTGTGATCAGCATTCTATGGGTGTGTGAGAATGGGAAGGAGAAAGCCGGGGAAGCTAATACTTTTAAGCACCTAATATTATTAGTCCTTACGATGCCGGGTGTTTTACATTCAATATTTTATGTCACCGACAGGAAAATAAATCGCGCTGAGCTAAGGATTATTCTATCAGTTGCATGGCCGGGGAAACTGAGAGGACTACACCACCGGCCTGAAACTGCACGTTCGTGAGGGTCCTGAGTAAGGATGAGCCCCTTCCAGTTCCTAACACTACTGCACGCTGTGATGCGAAGGCCAGGCGGGCCCGGCTTTGGGAGCTGCGTCCTGACTTCTGCTTTGTCTGCATCCTGTGACCTCACCCACGGGGGCGCTGTCCATCTGTTTCGGTTTAATTCCACCAAGCCTTCGATTCCCATCCCAAAACCATATCAGTCAAGTTTTGGAAGTACAAAGATGAGTAAGACATGGTTCCTTCCTTCAGAGATCAAGTCTAGCGAGGGTGACAACATGCGAACACAGAAACGGAGAAACGGGCACAGGGCAAGCTATGTTGTGCTAGACACTTACACCGGGTGCTATTGGTCAATGAGCCGCCACTAACTCCGTCCTGATTGGACCCCACAGACCGCTCTGTCCCTCCCTACCCCCACCCCGTCTTTCCTTTCTCCTGCGAACCCACATCCAGCTCTCTTACTAAGCTTCCCAGCCCCTGCCTTCACGCACCTTGTTTTCTCTACGTACCTCACATCCCCTGTCCTCACCATTCTTCCCCGTCCCCATGACACCCCCTCACCTGGCTATCTCCTCCTTGTCTCTCTGGTCATCTCTCGACCTGTGGGCTCTCCGGGTTGCCATAGGTTGCCTGTTTATTTTAACTCCATTACTTTGGGCTGGGTGTGCAAAGGCCAGATGTAGATCAAGAGAGAAACACTAGAGGGAGTTTTACAGTTTGGGGCCTCACACAGTTCCCATCATGCCCTGCAGGGCCACAGGGACAGCGCCCAGGCCAGTTGAGGGAGAAGAGAAGGGGAAGGTGTGCCCAGTGCCCATGTACTGGTTTCCAGGGGCAGGAACAGGTAGGAGCAGTAAGCCGACGTATGATTGGCTAGCTTGAACCACGTCAGTAAACTGCGGGCCAGAGGGTGTCCCTCCGCCTCTGGAACTCAGCCCTGAATAGAGTAGGGCAGGTGCGTCCCGGCACAGAAGTGAGAACCCAGCCACTGAGGTGGCCGGGGGTGTGGTCTTCATTGGCTTCTCAAGAAGTGGAACAGACAGACCTCTAGCCAGGGTCTCCAAACTGGGTCAAGACAGCATTTTTAAAAATGCTATTACACTGCTTGTGTCCTTGTAGACACCCTGGGCAATGTCCATCATAAATTGCATGCTATTTTATAATTCCTCATGGAGTTCTTACCTTTCCTACTCATGTAAACTAGCTCGGTGAAGGCAAGAATAACCCTAGAAGTCAGCGTGTAGGAGATGCTCCCTGACTAAAAAGGACTGAAATTTAGGTTGTGTTTTGAAGGATGAATAGGAGTTCCTTAGGAGCAGGTGAGTTGGGTGGGAAACCGAGAAAGAGGGAAGAGTAGGCCAGAGCTCGGACATGTCCTGGAAAGTGTTTGCTTGGGAATGACAAGTGGCTGTAGGCTTTTAAGGTGAGCATTCATGAAGAAACATCATGGTGTAAGGAGTCTAGAACAGATGACCTGAGGTCTGATTAAGAAAACTTCATATGTTAGGCTAAGGAACCTAGACGTTCCCCTCTCTGCACTGGGGACTCCTCAGGCCACTGCAGACCATGGGTTGCTTCTCAATACAGAAGAGAAATATTTTTAAAAAATCAAATGTGTGCTACCATGATAGATGCCCAGTGTTCAACTGGCATAGTTCTAAGTGCAAATACTTTTACCTCTACAGCCAGCTTCCACAGCCAGAGCACAGCAAGGTCCAGTGTTATGTGCTGATGGACCCGGAAATAAGCTACCAGGAAATCCCTAGTTTCCTGTTACCAGGAGTTTCTACTTCATTTCTCACTTCTTTATCCAGTATAGCATGAGTAGGTGAGGGATAAACTTCTGGAAATATAGAAAGTGCATATTTCCAAGTAATACGTAATGCTTAATACATAATTGCCGAAGTCGTAAAAGATCTGGCCTCTGGGCGAGTGATATTTCTTTAATGACTCTTCATCTTTAAATTGCTGTTTAATAACTGGCCTGCCCTCCTATTAAGGAAACGCCGTGCATGGTGTGACATCGTACTACAGTTTATTATTTTTCTTCACACACAGACATGACACCATAACATTAAGAAGCCATGTCTTTGGCCGTACTCAAATAAATAAAATTCGCTAAAAGCCGCAATCTGTGCAGGATCGCAGCGTCTCCATGAGAAAATGAGAAAGGAGATGCAGACATCAGATTTGCTCGGGTCCCTCACGAGCCCTGTGCAACCCGCTCAGCGCGAGACACAAAGGGCTTTTGTGATGCGTGTGCTGTGCATCACAAATGGAGAGCCCGGCCAAAGAAAATATACAGTCACCAGAAGAATAAACCCAGGATGAAAATCACAGAGGTAGCATCAATAGACGTCGAAGATGCCATTGCCCCATCTGGTTAGAATCACATCATCAGAGGGAGCGCTGGAGCGGCCCTTCCAGGTCGTCCCATCCATCCCCTGGCCAACACAACAATCATCTTGTAGAGGACCAGGTCCAGTTCAATTTCACAAGTCTCAAGAGGCAAGAATTCCACAGATCTTGTGGGCAAGATATTTACCATGTTTAAAGAGACAAGAGTAGTCATAGTACAGATTTAAGTCAGTAAATTAACTGTATTCAGCAGTGGAACAGAAGGGTTGGCTTTTTTTAAGGAGTTATTTATTTTTTCCAGTCGAAGACAAAGAATCCTGCAGAATCACAATTGAGATTAAAAGAAATAATAAGTAGTGTAGCCTTGGCCAGATAGCTCAATTGGTTAGAGTGTCGTCCCAACATGCAAAGGTTGTGGGTTTGATCCCCGATCAGGGCACATACAGGAACAGATTGATGTTTCTGTCTGTCTGTCTGTCTCCTCCTTCCTCTATCTAAAATAAATCAATAAAAAGAAAGCTGTAAGCAGTACAAAGATTTAAGGGAGCCTCAGAAGCATGTGAAAGGATCTTCTGAAGTCAGCCCAAAGAAAGTCTATGTCTGTATCCAAATTCTTTTTCCAAAGAGGAGACCAGAGCTGTCGTGACCAGGAGCCAGCTAAGGTGTTAGAAGAATAGGTGCTCGAAGCTGTAAGCTCTCATCAGAGATAACAGAGGACAATAGGTCTTCTTTAGGAGATGGTGGGGGTGCAAAGGGCAATTGCGCATTAAGAGAAATGTAGGTGAAGGGTCAGGAAGTAGAATTAGAACCTATGCCCAATGTTCAAGGATGTGAAGGTAGGGTAAAGATATAGCCTACAAAGTCAAGAGTGTGCAAGGGAGATAAGAACTAGTGCAAACAGTTGAGGGTAAGAAGGAATGAGAGGCTCTCAAGTGATGACGTTTAAGAATCATTTGAAAATCCTTTTTAAATAGTAAAGCCTTTTGTTTAAAACGCTATGTGGCACATATATATATGGTATATACATATATGCATCCATACATATATGGCACATACGTAACAGATAGAAATACCAGCAGCCTTTCTCAGTGAAACATGACATGGATTGGATGAGTAGGGAATGCTGGGACCCTCATGTCCAAAGCACCTATTCCTGTGGACCTCGCTGCACTTCTGTGGAAGTGGTTTAAAACACTATTTCTTAACTGGACAGGTAATAATTATGCTGAATACGCCATGGTAGGGAAAGTTGGAAGAGAGAAGGTATAGTTCTTCAACAAAGAATTCTACCATGGGACTCAGAGCTTATTATATTTAGGTCAGCATTCTGTTGTCTCATACATCCATGTAGCTGCGTAGTCCTTGCAAAACCCACAATCTATGTATCTCAGGAGAGGATGTGAAGAAGACAGAATAGCCAAAAACTAGAAAACAAGGAGTTAGAAGAACAAAAGAAGGCCCAGTAACATGACCATCAGGGATGATGACACTGGATACTGATGGTGTAACCAGCAGCATTATTTTCTTTAACCAAATGCACATGTCATCCTCTTTTCTGGCCAACAGAAATAGGACTTTGCTTGAATTGATACGTCCTCCTCTACCCAGCCTGAGTTGGACGGATGGCAGTGAACTTCAATAAATGACTGAGGTGAACTGTCAATGGCAACCAGAAATAACTAAGCCAGTCATAGTAATTCCATTCTCCTTACCAGTAATTGAGTTAAAAACTGGACATAAGATACCATTCTGGGCGAAGGCTAGTTCCAATAGCTAACTTCTGTGAAGAACTTTCCTGCTCTTACAATGGTGTAGCAGGAGTAGTGGTCACTCTTCTTCTCCTGGATATTATGTCTGGAAAATGGAACTATAGCAGGGAACATACTGAGTGACAATGTTGACAGCAATAGTTCTTGAGTACTGGATGTCATGGCTGAATCACTGAATGGTCCAACCTTGGAACTGCCCTGGCTCTGGGCTTTCCTTTATGGGAAATACTAGTTTTTCTTCTTATTGCTCAGATCAATTGAGATGGGGTTTCTGTTAGTGGCAAGCTAAGCATCCAATTGGTACCAGTGGGTAGAAAGTAGCTTTGCAACCCAACTTAGAACTATTATCTCCTTAGACCTTTCCTGTACACATTGTTTAATATCTGTTACTAAACTAAAACTTCTCTTAAAGCAGCATCTAGATATTTGTTTGGGAGGAAAGAATTAAAAAAATATGATAAAAGAGAAATAGGTTAATTTTGTAAGATGAAGCCTAAATTTTATCACAGAGTTTAAGTGAACAGTTTAAATATTTATGTATATTGAACTGACATAGACCAAAGAAGAGGAATAAAAATCTTCGGAGAGCCTGACCTGTGGTGGCGCAGTGGATAAAGCGTCGACCTGGGAACACTGAGGTCGCCGGTTCAAAACCCTGCACTGGTCTGGTCAAGGCATATGGGAGTTGATGCTTCCAGCTCCTCCCCCCTTTTTCTCTCTCTCTCTCTCTCTCTCTCACTCACTCACTCACTCTGTGTCTCCTCTCTATAATGAATAAAAAAAAAGAAAAAAAAAGATTCTTAAAAAAATCTTCGGAGAAATCAAGGAAAAGAAATCAACAATGTCTCTAAGCTCCTTAGGGCAGGCACCATGTTTTATTGATTTCTGGGTATCCAGTCCTTAGCGGCATGCCTGGAATATGGTAAGTGCTCTAAAAATGGAAAATTAACCAATTAAGGAAGACTAGGTATATAGTAATTAATGTTTATTCTCAGTCTCATCCAAGCATTTCCCAGTTGCTTACAGCATATTTGAATAGAGGAGGCTCAACTGATAACAGGAAATAAGTCCAATGCATTAAACATTAGATGCAAATGTAGCACCTTCAAGAGGTGTTGAGGCAGAAACTATTGACTGCTCATTTAAATTAAAATTCATGTCCATCTTCCCAGGATGGCAGTAAGAACAATATTGAATAGATCTAAACCTAAGCACATGAGCGTCATAGCTTATCATGATTTGATATTTCCTACCTCTGTGGTCCTGCCAACCCTCACTAGCCTACTATTTCTAGACTCCCTAGCATGGGTGAGCCGTGTGACTGAGTTTGAGTCAGTTGAATACAAGTGGGCTTTAATGGGTGCCATTCCTGAGCGTAGCTTTTAGAAGCAGTGTGCTAATCTCCATGTTCTCTTTTCACTGTTCTACCAGCTGGATGAAGATGGCAGTGAACTCCCATAAATGACTGAGGTGAACTGTCAACAGCAACCAGAAATAACAACCTTATAGAGATATTGCTCTGTTACATACTGTACCATGTCTTTGTTACCACAGTGTAGCCTACTTTAAATAACGGAACTTGTACACACCAACTGGGCTTATGAGCCTAAGGACACCAGCCTGTCAGCCTTTCAGCATGCCAGCGTCTGCAATGAAAATGGATGCACCTTGCAATTCATAATGCTTTGGCATTCACTGGCTTACACGGTCCTCCGCACAACCCCGTAAGATGGGCAGAGCAGACATTTCCAACCTCTTTTCAGAAGTGAGAGACTCAATGACCAAGGAGATTAAACAAACCATCCAAACCTACTAAGTGCTAGATTGAGAACAAAAGCATAGATCTGTTGATTCCAAATTCTTTCTTTTGCTCATTGTAAATATGTTGAGTGTCTGCCTCTGTCAGGATTCTTTAAAAAAAAAACAACAAATCAGTTCACTTAAATTCTAAATATAAAATCTATATATGGAAGGATTTATAATTTCAGTTCCCCTACTGATTATTCTCCTCTGCGGGTTCTCACAGTGCCCCAGACTCGGATGGCTCCCACAGTGGCCACACAGCCCACTCTCCTTCCCGGAACAGCGCGGCTGGCTCTGACACATCCCTGAGGACTGGTTGGTCAGCCTCCGCTCCAGCGCCTTTAACAATGCAGCACTCACGGCTCAAAACTTGCTCCGTTTGTTGTTAGGGTGACTAACTCTCCCTGGTTTTCCCAGAACCGTTCTGGTTTTGTAACTGAAAGTCCCACATCCTGGGAAACCCCTCCGTCCGGACCAAACTGGGATGGTTGGCCATCCTACTACCATTGTTCAACAGTAGAAATCATTAAAACCCACTTTGAATTAAAATAAAACCTGCCTTGCTATAATTTCTGCCTACTTTCCTCGTTTTTCCTTTTTTAAGTCTCTATTACTCAGCCACAATGTGCTTCTTGATGAGATCTGGGTTGTTTTGGGTTTTATCTGGCTATCAAAGCCTGTAGGAAAACTGTGGTTTCCAGCACTGTCTTACCATAAACCCTGAGATCAGTGGATCAGAGACCTAAGCTTAGCACCCTTGGCTGTGATGGACAGAGCCTGGTAAGTACTAGCGAGGGTCTATGTCTCCTAAACAAATTATGATTCTTATAAGCCTGCAGGACAAGCTTTTTAAAATTGTTTTTTTTCTAGCCCCTAATTTGAGTTTCATTAAAGTTTAGTGACAATATAAATAAATACACCCTTATTGTTATCTAACAGGGCTGAAGGTAGTTTATTAATAGTAATTGATTCTTAAACACAAACATTTTCTAACTGCATGCTCTTGAGGAAAAAAATATATTGTCTTCTAAGGTTTCAGCCTTGAGTTGAATGTGCCTCTGAGAATTGAACCACTTTTTCTCTTTCTTTTCTTTTTTTCCCCTCTTTTTTTTTTATTTTAAATAAGAGTATACAAGTTACTCTTTAGCGGGAAAACCAGTCTCTACATTATTGGGTACTTAGGGACCACCAAAACCAGGAAATTCATGTTTTATGAGTTTTCCCCCAAATCAAAGCTACAGGGTTATGGTCAACATCATCCTTCCACTCCCACGGGCTACTTTCAAGAGAGGTGCTTTGGGGGGCAAAAGAAATATTTTGCAGTGAGAAGCACATCCACTTCATAGCTTTCTTTCCTGCTGAAAATCGAGGCAGGGATCCTAGCAGCCAGCAAGCCCTCTGCACAAGCCAGACGGGTCTCTTTACACTGTTTGGACTTCCTTGCCACTTACATATCTGTCATCTGGTAGAATACTTTATAACCCTAGTTCTTAAATGTGTATTTTCTGTATGTAGCAAAAACGAAAGAAAAAAAAGAAAAAAGAAAAGTGGAATCATGATCACCAGGTAAATTCTGAGAAATGAAGAAGGAAATGTTTCTAGAACAGTGGTTCTTAACCCACCAGTTTCATATGCGCATTCACCGAACCCTTCTTTAGTGATAAATAAAATATGATTTTTTTTTCCAAATTCAAGACATAGGTATATGTTTTTTTCCTGGTGCACAAAATGAGCCGTGCATGAACATCACTTTGCTCAAAGAACAAAACCAACAAAGAGTATGAACTCACAACAAATTACGGTATTACTTTATTCTGGCCTCCGCGGCAGAGGCTTCTTCGAACCCCTGAGACCAACTCATTGAACCCCTAGGGTTCGATAGAACCCAGGGTAAGAACCACTGTTCTAGAAAAAGTTTTAGGTTGACAGTACCTGTGGAAAGGTAGATCATATAGTCCTTTAAATGAAGTAAGACTTTGAAGAGTTGAATTCTTAAATTACAGAATGTTAGGTTAGATTGGGACTTATAAGAGCACGTAGTTCAACCACACCCATTTTACAGATGGGAAAATTGAGTCCAGGGAGCACAGATCATCACACTAACAGTCAGGGGGCAGAGTTCTCAAAACAACCAGACTGGCCTTTCATTCTGGCTTAACAAGGCAAAAAGGGATTCTTGACCTGTGGGCAGTGATAAAGCCCTTGGAGAGCTGGATTAATATTATGGAACCTGACAAAATGCACCGCCCCCCAAGTTTTCTAGAGAAGTAGACACCTTGTGAGATGCATCCTTAAATCCCTTGTACTGGGGCTCTTGGGCCATGGATAGCTTTCCAAGCAAACAGCTCCAGCAATTCCTGACAGGGCTCCATATTCAACAGATGAGCCAAACTGGACTTGGATTATTTGAAAAGTGATTTGACCTAGCCACCAGGAAATCAAAAGGCACATAAGCACACATGCAAAATATGGGGCCTTAGCTGTCCCTGAGTGCCACAGTGTGTTCCTTAGGTGACAGGTTTGGCAAATATGTCTGGAGTGGACAGAGCACTGACAGTGAACCCTGTCTTCCTGTTTTGTAATCTTCAGTCCTGGCTGTGCATTAATGTCCCCTCTGGGACACCCAGCCCAATGCTAAGCTCCCCCCAGACCAACAACAGTCAGCACCCCTGGAAGCAGAGCCCCGGAAGCCATATATTGAGAAAGTACTTAAGGCGGTTCTGGTGCAGAGCCAGGTGTGAAATCCCAGCAGCAGAGCCTCATGGGATTAGGGGGAGAAAAACAAAACCTTTTTATTTCTGGTTTAGGCTCCACGACGTGTAAAAATCACTGTGAAAGGAGTTACCTTTGAGCCCCCTGAGAAGACAGGTTTTTTCTTTGACTACGAGGTTACTAATCTGTGGATCCGCGGGCAGGAGGAACGCCCCGCCCCTCCCCCAGCGTGGCCCATCTCGGGAAGGCGCACCTCCTCTGCCCTCCCAGCTTCTGCACCCTCCGCGCACCCAATCCGCTGTCCACCTTCCACTCCTCCTCCCCGCCTGCCTCACCGCCTTCCTCCATTGAAACCGCCTCCCTCAAGCCTCCGCCATCTCTTATTTTCCGATTTTAGAAGCCTCTTTTACTGATCTGAATTAAAACATGACTAAATGATTAAAAGAGAAGAAAAACATGAGAGCTAGCGTGGAAAGCAAGGACTACGTGTAAGCTTTGTGCAGGGGTTTTCGTGCGTCACCTAATTTTTATTCTTCCCGCAATATCATGAGTCCAGTGGTCACCTCAGACTGCTCTATAGAGGACAGGGTGGAATGGGCAATGGTCATTTACCCACGTCACACAGGACACAGGTAGTAAACGGCTAAGAAGCATCTTTACATCCAACGTCCTTCCTTCAGCCCAGAGCATTTCTATGAGTTTCAGAACCATTGCCAGGTCGTCCTTTCTCATGAATAATCTACATTCCAGCAGCTTTCCATAAATGTCTTTGCCTTGTTTCTCTTTGCCTGATGGGCACAGGGACCGACTGTTCCTTGTCATTCATCAATTACACTTTCTCACACGTGAAGCCTGAAGACCTCTTCTAATTTTCTAATTAATCAATCACTCTTTCATACCCTGAACTCAGTTTCCATTGATTGAATGGCCACAGATTCCTGGCATCGTCCTTGGCACTGGGGGTGCCAAGAGGGAGGGAGATGACAAGTTCGCTACCATTGGGACACTTGAGTCCAATAGAAGCATGACAAATGACAACCAGGCAAATTAGTTAAGTGCATTCTCTGAAGTCAAGTCCTGAACTAAATAGGAAGGCTGTGTGTGAAATGAGGCAATAGTCCAAGAGCCCTCTTAACCAACCGGGCGACCTCTTAGAGAAATAAACAGCACCCTTTTAACCATCCAGACAGACTCATGGTTGAGCCCATTTATCTGTATCATCTACAAACAATATTTAACTTAATCTAACGCAGAACAGGAGCACAAACATTAAGGTCTGGGTCTGTAACCATTCCTCCAGCGCTGCGATGTTTATGGGAACATTCAAGGCCAAGAATGTGTGAGTTCTCAGCAGACATTGCCCTGCATGCAGATGCCAGGTTCTCGCTTATTCATGAAGCGTGCACTTCGGAAGACCTACATTATCCAGCTGTCCTTTCGGGCGGGGGGGGGGGTCCAGTCAAGGGCCTGCAGTTCGGAGCTGAGCTGTGTGTCTCACTAGTTGCATCATGTAAGGAAAGCCACCGACGTCACTCGGTTTCAAAAAATCCAAAACGTGAGTAGGGCTCGATTTCTCTAAGGGATCCTTCAGCTTCATGGCTCAAGAGTTTCGTCAGAATGAGTTCCCCTCAGGAAGAAAACAGGATCACTGCTTCTTACTTGGGGAGAGGCACATGTGGTCTGAGCGGAGAGAGGGTCTTCACTTGTCCTCGACCTCTGTGTCCCCTGTGTATGACTGCTACTCTCCACCAGGGCCAGTGAGAGCATGCTGGTGCTTAGTGTCCCTCCCTGCTAACCACACATGACTGTCACGTGCTCCTGCCCACTAACGTAGGTGCTAGGGACTCCTCTTTTGCGTGGCAGCCAACATCCCCAGGTACCCGACTGGGGATGTGTGGGAGGGGAGGTATCACCTCACACTATGCTGAAACAGGAGCCATAGAGTCCACTCTGATGTGCCAGGGAAGAATTTCAAGACAGAGGTCAAGCAAGGAAGCAACTTAAATGACTCCCCTAAACAGGTTTGTGCCTTCCCAAGCATGGGGTGGGGGGTGAGGGGGTGGATAACTATTGGTTTTATATTCCCACGATTCATACCTTCTTCCTCCAGCGGCAACAACCCAATTGTTTCTTCAGGAATATTTTCTCTCCTACATCTGTACGTATATAGTTTTGGAGTGGACGTGTGAGCCAGGCCTCAACCAGCCACATGGTCCATGTCCTGAATAAAGTAGCTGTCTCAGGAACTGGTTGCATGTCCTGTCTGAAGTTTGGAAGAATCAGATTGAGACTGAGGAGAGACTTCTTCTCCTGGGACTACCCAGGGCAAGGATGATGTAAGCCTGGAGCTGTCATGAGCGTCACATGCAACCTTAAAACAAAAGTCTAAACAAAGGAGAGCAGAGCCCAGAGGCGAAGGAAATGCATCCTGATGGTAGTGGCCTGAGTCCATGGGTCCGGCCATGCCTGAAACTGCTTTTTCTTGTATGCAAGCCGGTGACATCCCTGTCCTATTGAAGCCAGCTTCCACTGGGTTCTGACTACAGGACCAGAAGATCCATGACTTACCCACCAAATGCCAGCATCGTGCCTTACCCTTGCTTGCTAAAGCATATTCATAGGTGGTTTGACAAAATTCGATCGTCTCTAAAACAGCTTCCTGTTGTATCACTCAGTGGTATTTTTTAAGCTAATATGTATAATAAAAGTGCCATGGCAGAAGGAGCAAACATGGTGAGATCACACCAACCCGGGCTGGACTCCCAACGTGTCCCCTGCCGCGTTTCAAAATCTTAGTCCCTCAGCCGCTGTGAGACTGTGTGTTGCTACCAAACGAGGAGTCATAATATGTCCCTTGAAGAATTTCTTTCCAGGATCAAATTAAAACCCTGAGCACTGAGCACATCGTTCACCACATAATATGCGGCCCATGGATGGCTGCTGTCATTTCTTTATTAGTTCATAAAACCAGAAGCCATATCTTGCAGTGTCTAATATAAATGCAATAATGGTACTTCCTGGCAACATCAAAGTTCCATAGAGTTTACAAAATATTTTCTTACCCACTGGCTCGTTCCTCCCACTCACTCCCCAATGCGCAGGAGGAAAATTTGGTATAACAAGCCCCACTTTCAAGAAGAAACCAAGATTTCACTGTCTATATAAAACAGAATCAGGACCACAGTCACAGCCTTTTGACCTCCAGCTTGGCACTCTGACTCCCCTGCCATGCAGCCTGTAGGTCCGACGCCCAGAACATGGATCACCTCTCAGGGCTCCCACTGACACTCCCTGCCTTATGCATATTACAGAATGACAGAGTGATAAAGCCAGAAAGTCACTAAAAACCCCAAACCCCTCCCCCTGAAAACTTGTACGAATACTGTGGTAAAAAGCATAGGATGGAAGGCAGGAAGGATCGGAGTTAGAATACAGCAATTTTGGACTTTGTGACCACAAGCAAGTAAAAAAAAAGAAAAAGTCTTGCTGAACTGCAGTTTTCTTATCTGTAATATAGGGCTCAGAAGACTGTCTACCTCTTCTGCTTAGAAAGAGAATTAAATGGGCATAAGCCCTAAAACAATGACCGCAATGACCATCCCATGAAAACCTCTCCCTGAAAGGCATACATTATCAAATCATTGCCTTGATTATTATTATTATAAACCCATGATCCTGAACCACCTCTCTCCATTCTGTAAAATTTAAATAACATACACGCCACCGAGACTAGAAATTGTGTCTCTGATGACTTTGTGCCCCCAAATCTATTTATATTTATTGAATGTCACAATCAATGAGTGACTCTAATGTTAAGGCATTTACTTGAAGCATTAGCGGAAGGAAATAATCACCTTTGAGGTCTTACATGGGCTCTTCCCTCTTCCCTCTTCCCTCTCGCCTCCAGAAGGGTGGTATTATAGTCATTAAATCTCAAGACGTTTCCTACAATAACATGTAGTGCGCAGAGGCAGAACAAAACCCACAGACAACCTCAGCAACAACACCAAATGGTAGGACCTTAAAGCCAACATCAAAATAAGAATGAGTTGTGTCAAATCACCTACATCATCAAGCTACTAACGGTGAGGAAGGTTGAATCCCACGTCTCTGTTCCTTCGAGAAGTGTTTCTTGGTGCCTTTTCCCCCTCTGTCTTAGCCCTTGTTCCTTCCCACGCCTGCTTCAGATTCGGTTGCTAGTCCAGGATGGAGGTGCTGGGCGTTGGTCTCATTGGGGAGGATCTGAACTTTCTCCTTTGCTGCGTTCACCATCTTGTGATTTGAATTAAATTCGTTTAGGGACACATGTTACAAGGCACAAGAGGCCTTTCTGATTGACCAGTGAAAGGAGCCTATTAGAAATGTGAAATCATAATTTCTGGAGGTTTTGGGATTTAAAAAAAAAAATGTGGACAGCTGTTGGCTGAAGAACTGAGCAATGTTTAAGTCAGGAAAATATCCTAGGTAATGGAGCCAGAGAGCCTAAATCAGTGGGAAATACTGCTAAGCCATCATTACACACTAAATAGTTATTAGTCATTTCTCTGCGTTTCACGGAAAGCTTAAGGGTCTGAATTCCAAAGCTTAGACTCCATTCTCTCTCACAAATCAAAAATCCCATTCCCTCTAACAACAGAATTTGCCCAGAGAACATTAAAGGTCAAGCTAAACCCACAAAAGCAAAGCAATGAAAATTTCAAAGACCCTGAATGGAAAAATACAATTAAAAGTCACCAGTACTTTCTGAAGAGGAGAAAAGTTTGAGAGCTTGATTTAAGGTCAGGAGCCCAAGGGGCAATGGCGAAGGGAAGCAGGATCCCCGAGCCAAACCATAAGCAAAGTGGCCTGGAAACTCTCAAACTTGGCGGGAGCCTTTCCCTTTCCGGCCCCCTCTTGGGCGAGCGGGTCACCGTGCGGTTGGAACACTGAGCTGCCCCCCTGGGGCCTATATTGGGAACAGAATGTGAGGACCTGGCCTCCAACGGATAGGCCTGGGCTGTGGACCTGGCTTGCTCCCAACTTCACAGGGATTTTCCTGTATTACCCTACACAAGTCACTCTCCCTGCCCTGCCCGAGCTCTATTTAATTTCTCCTAATGAAGCCAAGCTTACCAGCAAGCCCACATTTCGTTGTGTGAGAGATGCCAAGAAGGCGCCCCTGGGACTGCAGGCCTGACTCCATAATATTGACATCTCCTGGTATCCGTTTTCAACAAGCCCCGAAATACCACCATTCGTTATATATTTAATCTGAAAACACAGTGTGTGTACCTACTTTAAGTCCAGACACTGGACTAGGCACTAGGTATACAGGAGTGAGTAACACACCCAAGGATCCTACATGGTCCAGTTGAAAGAAAAACTGATTGAAATAGGTCAATACACACAGACATACATGCAAACAGAGAGCCCTCTGTTCATTTCGTGGACAAAGGACTCTGGGACAGATTAGGAGCCTGAATCTCGGGCAAGGTCATGAGCAAAGCCACTGAGGAGGCGACTGTTGAACTGAGACAGCAGACGCACTGCACCGTGAGGGGCCAGGGGGCATGCTGCTCTGGGTCGGGGTGAGCGTCAGCCTCCAGGCTGGAACGGCGCAGCCCGGTCTGCGCGTGGAAAGGAAAGTGGAAACGGGTTTTCACGTCCTCTGCCCATTTTTGGATCAGCTATTTACTTATGTTTTGTTATTGAGTTGTATTAGTTTCTCAAAACAGACTCAGAGAAACAGAGACAAAAGGGTGGTCGCCAGGCAGGGGGAGAGACCGGTGTAAAGGGGGACATGGAGAAGCGAATTGTGGTAAGTCAGCGCCCTGATGATATAGCTAATGTAAGAGGGTGCATCAACTATACCTAATCTGTTTTCTTTTTTTATATATATAAAAAGAAGACAACGAAAAGGAGAAGCCGTCGCGGATGGAGCACAGGGTGGGAGAGGAAAGGAGCCAAGATGAGGCTGGGGGTTGCTAAGGAGAGGTCACCCGGGGCACAGTAGGGTCACTGCTTACTGTCTGGGCAGAGTGGGAAGCCACTGGAGGCTCTGGGCAAGAGGGGACATGTGTTTCCTTTAGTACAGCTACTCTGGGTCAGAGAGGTAGACAGAATGGGCGAAGGCACAAGAGGAAGCAGGGAAACCAGATGAAAAGTTTGCTCTCCTCCCTAGATGGTGAGCCCCCGGAAGGTCAAAGACTTAGGCCTGGTTCATTCACTGAAATCGCGCTGGCCCTTGGGACAGCAGCGGCGCCGTGACGCCAGTGGCTCGGCTCTGATGGAGAGTAAGAGCAGAGCCTCACTGAAGAGAAGTCCCGCGTGTGGCACTGGAGAGGAGTTGGATCGATAAACCCTTGGTGAAGGCATGGCGGGACAAATGGAGACCGCTGTACTTAAGAAAAAGAGACATCACAGCAGCCCGGGAAGAGGGGTAGGAGGGAAGAGTGAGCAGCACGCAGATTGAGACATACGTGAAGGCAGAAAATGAAGGACTTACAGAAAGGACGGAAAGAAAAGGTGGGAGGGTGGAGAGGGGGCAAATAAAGACCAACAGCCTCATTTATGGCTCAAGCAACAAGGTAAGGGACAAAGGCATTTTCTGGAACAGGAGAAACAGGTAGATTCGATTATGGGCCTGTGGCCTGAAGAAAAGCCAGCCTAGCCACCCCAGACTCTTGCACATTATAATAAACGTGTGTTTGTCACGAAGTCTCGGGCTGGTTAGCTATGCGGCATTGCCGTGGCCATAACTGGGTGAGGCGGGAATCTTGAGATTCAAGAGAACATGAATTCAGTGTTGAAATGTCTGAATGCTATTGTGTAGGGATATTTACTGAGGTCTTGTTAAAGCAGGTATGATTGATTAGAGCACTGTTGAATGGTGATTGAACTCAATTTCCAGTCCCCCTCGGCTTCCTAAGGTAGGGCTGCAAGTTCTAGCCCTTTAGAGTCACATGGTATAGTCAACTACACTGTGGCCATCGCCCCCACGCTGACATCATGTTGTACCACTGACCTTTTTACCACTAATGAATCATCGCACTAGCAACCAAAAGACAGGCATGGGACGAAAAGAGATAGATGTCTTTTACTACACCAGGACATCTGTAATCTAGAAGGAGTCTTCCTGTTGAAAAGTATCTCTCTTTCACACAGAACTATATGAGAGGCATTTGACGAATCAGAGAATAGACCTAAACTATAAAAGAAACCCACTCCAGCTACTTATCTCAAACAACTAAAAGTTTTCAAACATGTGAGGGAGAAAGAAAGAGCACGGACTAGAAAAATCAAGATAGATAAAAAAAAAAAAATAGTGGAATAACAAGAGCTAATTCACAAAGTATGAGAACTTTCAGAAACGATTCTCAGGCAGGTTCTCAAAGATATCTGAGGAAAGATCAGATCAACACGATAAACACAGGTTGACATAAAACGATTAACCAGGGGACAGGAAAGTACTCAAGAAATCAAAAATATGACGACTGGAAAACTTATCTAAATAAAATAGTATGGTCTGTGGAAAATACCCCAGGACACAAGACCGAAACAAAGAAAAGAAAAATATTATAAGATGAAAGGAGTCCTAAGGGATTAAGCCAGAGGTGTCAGCCTCTACCACAGGCGCGCTAGACGCGAAGGAAGACGGTGATGGAGAATACAACCCCCCAAAATGCTGCAGAGCCCCTGATTCCTTACCTAGTGTCAACACAAAGTGTGAGAAAGAAATAAAGACATTTTAGACATAAAAGAACTAAGAACACTTGTCTTCATGTAGTCCTCAGGTTGGGAGAGGAGATTTTTACGCATCCAACCAAACCAAAACAAAAAGATAGAAAAAGCAAAGTTCACAAAACTAATTCAGCATTGTGGTTGGAGATGGAGTGCTTCCCCTTTTCCTAAGCAAACAATGGACTTCTTCCATCCAGACAGAACTTATCACTGTTTTTATCACTGGAAAATGGTCAAGTCACATATGCTCCTTCCAGCCCAAATCGGTTGGAGCCATGTGGCCTCCACTCACCTGTCTTTGCCTGGATAGCGGCTGACCGCAGAGGAGATGGAGGACCCCATGGACAGCTCGGACCCCGCAGGGCAATGCTTGCATCCAGGATATCTGCCCAAAGCAGAGCTCCCTCCCGGGCCTCGTGGGGCTGGGAAGTGAGTAGTGAAGACTAGATGTCTGTAAAAATAAGCCTCCGACGTGTGGAGGTGGTAGGGGATTTAACCTAACCTGATTAATAGAGAAATACAGTGGGGAAGAGTTAGACGCAAAGTCCAAACTGGAACCAGATTCGAAGACTATCCCCGTTTTGTCTTTTAATAGAAAGTCGATTTTGTTAAACAAAGAACATTCTAAGAAAGCCTGGAAATTGCATGGACACAGAGAAGAAAGGGTCTAGTTCTTTCATCAGCAAGCACAAGAAAGCAATCAGAAAAACCAGGACAGGGTAAAGATGCAGAAGAACATCGTGGTTTGCATATAAAGTAAACCGTGGCAGGAGATTAGGCAGTAAGAACAGAGTCTACTTGAACTTAGCACTGGCACCATGCACTGTGGAGCCCAAATAACATCAGGTGGCATTTCCTTCTCCCTGAGTCCAACAAGGCACCATTACCGCTTTTTCACTGACATCACAATACCGTAAAGAGTATCTGTTTGCTTTCAAATGTTTAAAAGAAAAAAAACAAACAGAGTGTAAACGTGAAAATTCTGATATTGGGCAAGGAATTCTACAGCTGGCACAACTTGGAGGTGCAAGGAAGAAAGGAGGCCAAACGTACTCCGAAGCCCAAACTCACGGAGACAGAGGGCACATCATCATGGAGTCCGCTCTAAATCTGGGGGAACCAGAACCACAGCGTTTGTTCAATGATGACATTGAACAAAACTGGAGAGTGGTGTCTGTGAGCTCAAGTCCTGATTGTTCCTGGCAAAGAGTCAACCAAGAAATGTGTCATAATAAATGGTTTTACTATTGCTTCCGTAACAATTGGAAAAATAAATAATCCCCACTAAGGAGTGGGACTCAGGAAAGAGGGTAAGAATGGGGAATGGAGAAATCTCCTTTCTTTCTTTTTTCCACTTAATCCTGATGTTCCATTTTTCCAGGAATGTGCATATCTTACTTTTATGGTGCCTTCAGCTAGGACTGGGAGAAGAGGAAGAAGGACAGGTGTGTGTGAGGAGGGGGCTTTACCTGGGTGAGTCATGTATTTGAAATCTTCAGATCAACACGAGCTTTTACGATAAGCTCTCAGATAGAGGGATTACAGGAATATACTTAAAACACAATGGGGGGCTTTAGTGTACTCACTTTGAAATTTGCATTTTTATTTTGGAAGGGATTTTCTGTTCAACATTTTTGTTTGTTCTCAAATATATATTCACTTTTTTGACTTGAAGAAATTTCGTTTAATAAAACCAAAACACCAGCAGGTTTTTCATCATTAGACAAAAAAAAAAAAAAAAAAAAAAGATCTTATTTTAATTCAAGTTTTCCAGTCTCTTCTCAAGTGCTTACATTACTGAAATATTTTAGTCCGAAAAACCAGAATTCTTTGGTAAGTTTCTTATGGTTTCTCAAAGTCAGGTACCATGAACTTTCTTGTCATTCAATTAGTAGGCTCTTTCCTTAAACCCTCCTCATTAACTGAGCAGCATGTGACAATTCGAAGGTCTAAACCAGTGCTGGTCAACCTGGTCCCTACTGCCCACTAGTGGGCGTTCCAGCTTTCATGGTGGGCGGTAGCAGAGCAACCAAAGTATAAATAAAAAGATGGATTTAACTAAAGTAAGTTGTTTTATAAAGATTTATTCTGCCAAACTTGGTGACAATCTGACATAAAGTACTTGGTAAGTAACTATTATTATATGCTTTCACTTGCTGTAACTCTGCTTTATAAATTTTATAAAGTAAAGTTACTTCCCTATTTTATAAATCACCATGGCTACAGACCGGTGGGCAGTTAGAAAATTTTACTACTAACAGAGATACAAAAGTGGGCAGTAGGTATAAAAAGGTTGACTACCCCTGGACTCAAAACCAAGGAAAAATGCACAACAGAGGGATGGGAATACGGGGCTGACCCTTGGCAGAGACGGAGAGGTTGGGATTAAAGGGGTGCATTTGGTGGGGATTAAAGAACTGATAACACAAACCACGGTAGGGGAATTAAACGGCTGAGACAGAGCGCAAAGGAAATGAGATGAGAGATAATGACAGAAAGTCAGGCAATGCTCACACGCGGAGGTGAAGACTGGAAGATTAAAGCACGGAGACTTGGACATAGTCCAACAGAGAAAGATGCAGACTCACTAAACTATGAATCACACGAAGGCAGAGGCTGCCTTCAGTGACATAAAATGCTCTAAGCCTCCTCTCTCCTCTCTCACTGCCAGCACTGGATGGGCAGTTATTACATGAAATAAAAAGGGAAAGAAAGCAAAATGGGTGGAGACATAGAGAAAACTTCTAGTAGACCCCAGAGAAAACAAGTGTGCTGAATAAAACAGTCTCTATTGGGGGGGGGCTGTGTCCCCCAGTACCTCGCACTTTGGAGCCCCTTCTCGTAAGTATTCAGTGGAGATGAGAGGAAATGAATAAGTAAAGGACGTCCAGGCTGGAATGGGGACAGAGGAGAAGAGAGCAGAGGACAGACCCAGGGAAGTTGTGAATTAAGATTAATTTAGGAGCTTAGCATTTAGATGTCTGTTGCTAGCCTCACATCGTAAGTATTTGCATTATGTGAAACAGCATATGCCATCACTCGGCTCCCATACAAAGCCCAGTATGGACATCTCTAAAGCCTTTTAGTTTCTAGGGTCACACTTTCTTTTAAAAGGTCATAAGGCACTTCAGCGTTTGTATTAGGCAGCCCAGTCCCTAGACAGAAATTGCTAGTGGTTTATTGATGTCTTAAGAAAACAACTCTACGGTATGATGTTGAGCAGACACAAGAAATAGGTCTGTTCTGTAGTTTAAGGGAAGGGACTTAGCAGAAACATGAAGTCATTGTTTTCCTGAGGTCATCCGCTTGAACGTGATGAATTATTAGCATGAATGCAATCATCTCACCTCCTGGGTGCTTTAAGAGTATGCAGGCAAAACCTGCTTTCATTTCCCCCCGTTTTCTAAAACAACCTTTGCGTGAGGATCAACCTATATCAACAGTAGAAAAACAGCAGATATCAGGTCTGCATGGACCTCAAACCTACCTGGTGCATTTACTTTCTAGGAGAAATGGGCTGGTGTTTTTTGTTTTGTTTTGTTTTTATTTCACATATGTGGTGTCAAGAGGACCTCTTATGGTCCAAATTCATCAATCTCTGCCTCACTGAGGTGAAGATACTTTCCTTCAGGGAGAATCCGTTCCCTGCCAGAGAGAACTGTCATGGTCTGCATCCTTCTGGAGTACTCTGTGGCCTTCCATCGCTTCTTGGGATCTAGATCTATCCATATTGAGAGAGAGAGGAGTCACTGTTACATCTTCCTCATTCTTCCTAACTCCCACCAGGCAGTCTTCTTCTTGGGAGAATGAATGCATAAGCACAGGAGAGTCTCATTATTTGCATTCGCTCTGTATTAGAAAGTCACCACAAACACTGAATGAGTGAGTATATTGAGGCGTTGTTGCTACCGAAAATACCGGGTTAGGTCCCTAGGAGTCTCTGGCCACAGATTTTCACCCGCCAATCAATATATAACCTTGTTTTTATTCGTCTGTCTGTTTAAGGACGCCTTATTTCATATACATTGTTGATTTATTACCAGTAAACCCACAGCCACCAGCGCTCTACCCCGTGCCTGCGAGAAGCTCGTCTCACACGTGTTTTCTCTGTAAGCCTCAGCCGACTTAGGAAAGCGAGACAGCATTCGGCGCTGTGCTCAGAGGGCCGTTTTACAGCTAAAACAGCACAAACAACAGGCACAAAACTGCAGGCTAAACGGGCCGTACAAATGACACTTGTTTACAGTAAGGCAGCTGAAGCAAGAAGGAAGAGTTTCCCCTCGGTTGGACGCATGCGCGGCGGTGACTCCTCCTTCACCGACTGCTCTGCGCATGCTCACGGGTCACCCGGAACACACTGCCAGCACCTATTGTGACGTTACCATCAAGTTGAGCATGCCAGGTCAAATTGCCAGCATGGAATCGGTGAGTAATGAAGACTAATTGTAATTACAAAGAAAGGAACAAGCCAGTATCTGCCGTTCCACAGTTCCCCTGCTGCGTGCCAGCTTCTCCGTACTCTCTGGCCAGTTACCACCGCCCCCCAACCCTCCGGAGAAGCCCAGGAGGCGGGCAGGGTCCCCATCCCCATAGTACAGATGAGAAACTACAGACTGAGAGATGGAAGTGACTTGCCGCTCAGGGGTGGCGCCGCATTCAGTCCTCGGCCTTGCAACGTGGGGTCCATGCTCTCAGCCACCGGGATGCTGAGCCAGTCCACGGGTGTTTTTGTCAGCCTGGCCCACTCATCAGCGGGTCTTCCTGAGTAAAATAATCACAGTCCTACGCTGGGATGAACTTGAACACTCCCTGAGGGAGCGGGATGGGGCTAGAATCAGTTTTCGTTTTATAGTGCAAATCATTTCTTTCTTCTTGCCAAATGCAGAGGGCAGTTACTAGTGCCCCGGGGGTGGCAAACAGGCCTATGAGTAACCAGCAGCTGCGGAGGTGATGACAGCCACTGATCCGAACCACCCCACCCCCCAGCCCTCACGTCCCCTATTGAAATAGGGATTCAAGTTGAAGCACATTCGCACATCCATGAACATATGGGAATATCTGTACCCTAGTGGTCATGTCAGCACAGTGGTAGGGGAGGCGGCAGGGAGCTGGCTGGATAGGGTGGGATGACCCCTGCCCACGGGGACCACGTCTTCACCTCCATTCTCCATTGGCCACACCCCACTCTCACCGCAGGCCCCACAGTTCCCGGTGCGGGACAATTGTGATTATTCCGTATTTCAAGGTAGGAACTGACTGTTCAGAGAAATGGTGTGAGCACTAAGGATCAGGGACTACATCAAATCGTGGCAACATCCCCACGAGACAGGCATTACTACCCACATGTTGTAGGCCGAGACCAAGGCTTGGGGAGGCTCAGGGTTTCCCCACAATCCAATAGCCGATAAGCAAGAGAGCCAGAACGGGAGTCACGTGTCCGATATCCTCGTCCAGTGTCTTCCCGACGGGTCACAGATAGAAGCGGGCTCCCCCCCGCCGGGGGCACAGGAGAGGCAGAGGCACACAGGCCGGATGCACAGCCACCATGCATGGCTGCTGACCGCTCTCCATCCCCTTGGCAGGTTTGTGTGGGACCCTGCGGGGTGCCAGGGATCGGACACAAGAGGGGATAAAACACACACAGTGCCGGACAGCACTGACCGAGCCGCTCCAGCCCAGAGGAAGGGGGCAAAGAGAGACACAGGTGTGAGGGGGGCAGGGACCGGGAGGCCCTCGCCCACCCAGGGAGTCCGGAAAGGTCCAGGAGAAGGTGACACTGTGGCTGATATCTAACAGGGGTGGTGGGAAGCAGCAGTTGGGGGGGTGGGATACAGAAGCCCAAAGACAGCAGAGATTTTTGGAGAGTCTGAGAAGCCAGAAGTCCAGAGGGGTGTGAGGCACATGAAGAGGACGGGGTGGAGGACATGGGGCTGGAAGGACAAAGCTGGTCAGCAAAGGGCCTCCTCCCTCAATGACCCAGAGGCCGCAGTACAGCCAGCTGGCCAGGGGCCCTCTCAGCTGCCCAGGGTCCCCTGCTGGGGGAGGGAGGAAGGCAAGCTGCCCATTAAGCTCTTTAATCCCCGCCCCTCCCCCACAGCTCATTTCCCCGAGCTATGAATGAATGAGTGTGAGCTTGCCTTCTCCCCATCCACATGGCCTGGGTCCGAGGTTCGAGCCGGGGCCTGTTTTCCAGGTGCAGTCCCACCAGTGCCACATAAAGGGGATTATTCCCCTTCCTGAACCTGACTCCCCACACCAGCTGGCCCCAACAGAGCCGCTTTCCTCGCAGCCAGATCATGTTGCAAGCCAATGTCCCCTTTGTACGTTCTGTTATCATGCCTTGGTTCCCCAGCATCATGGCTCCCAGAGAACACCCCCTTCTTCCTCTTTCAAAGTGAGCCGAGGGCCCTGTGGTGGGGGAAGGAGCCCGGACGTACAACTGGTCCGACAGGGAGCAGAGGCTGAATCGCTCTCTGACCGCACGGCTGTGACTCCATCCCTCAGTTAATCTGGAAAACGGGGGTCTTCAGCTCTTTCTGCCAGTATAGAGCTGCATATAGTTTGAAATCAAGTAGAAAGTGTCACAGGCTAGAACTCCGGGTCCAATGCCAGCTCTCCCTCTTACCATTGTTCCTGTCCCCAGTTCGCCACCAGTAACACAAGCAAAGGAAATCCATGGGTGCTCAGACCTCCTTCAGTGTCACACTCTGCGCTTTGCCCTGTAAAGTGGCCTGTGATTATTCTCAGAGCCAAAATCACTGCAGTCATGTGGTTGTATTTCTTAAGCATCATCACTACACTGCTTACAAAAATTAGGGGAGCAGGGGGGGCCGTACAGATAGATACCCCAGTACTTTCAGCCTTTTGTATAGTGCATTATCACCAATGAAATAAAAGTTGGTTTTGCATCTCATTTGCATAATTGAACAACTTTCTTTGACTTGTCATTTACTTTTCTGATGCTCTTGTTTAATTTAAAAAAAAATCAAGTGCTTTTTTTAATCGCTTCCTATTCGTTTGGAAATATCCCCCAATTTTTGTGAGCAGTATATGAAGACTTCCTGGAGATGGGTTAGAGGATAGGGAAAAGTATACAATCTTTTTTTTTTTTTTGATAGATAGATAATGGTTCCAATTCTTCCACCTTGTGTTCATGCCTTGTGATTTTATCATGTGTCCCCACAATGGGCTTGCTTGGGGCAAAGTTACATCAGTGGGTACAATGCAAGCTGTCTCAAAAACACTTGTCTGATTGGGGTTACGTCTGTCTCTTGTGTTCTGCTCGAGCCATGCAAAAGACACCCTGAGCCTAGCCCACAGGCGCCGGAGAAGGGTGGGGAACAGAGCCAAACTGCAGATACAGGAGCAAACCCAGCCAAGCTGCAGACACACCAGTGAACCTAGCCTAGCCCGCCTAGCCCATCCTAAGTGGTCTGCTCCCTACTGGTGAGCTAGCAATATTTACTGCAGTTTGCCGCTGAGTTGGAGGGCAGTTTGTTACACAGCATTATTTTAGCAGCTGCTGCAAACCAGAACCTAACGGATATACACTTTCTTTAGTCTACATTCTCTGGCCTGCCTCTCTACCCAATGTTTCTGTGTCTTCATCTGCCCTCTGTCTTCCCTGCTGTCTCAGGTAGTCAGTGTCTGAGCAACACCAAACCCTACCTTCTCTGTCCCAGTTCCCTGCCTTTCCTCCTGCCCCCCGACAACCCCCACACACCGTTTCATCCCTCAGAAGGGTTAATGCACCTTTACATCTTTAAGGGAGACCTCAGTGTCTGGACACCATTAGCTGGAACAACTCATTTTGTCAGGGGACTTAAAAGTATACACCCATGGGTCGTCACCAGAGGGAAAGAGGAGCGAGAAACATAAGGTGACTAACTGTGCTCCTTTAGGGAGGACAGTCCTTCTTTTGTAAGTTCCGTCCTCCCTCGAAAAGTGTCCTCCTACACGTCCTCCTTTTTCATATTGGAAGACTCATCTGTAAATGTCCATATCTGATCGATGCACAGTTGATCCATTGCGTGTGATGTGACGTATTTGTATCTAAATGAGTACTTTTTTCTTCTAATTATTATTAAAAATTAATAGGTATGTAAGTATAATTATAATATAAAATATTGTAAATGTTTTAATTATGCATTTATCATATTACAGTGTATTATTGTTGCAATGAATCAAATGTTTCTTTTATTTACGATATTGTTTTCTTCCATTAATTTATTGTCCTCCTTTTCATGGCAAAAAAGTTGGTCACCTTAATAAACATGCCAGAACTGATCCTGACCAGCTTTCCTGGAGGTGGTTATGCCCTGGGAAGGGGCCCAGTGGAGAAAACTGAGTTACAAAGAGCTGCAAATGGGCATGGGCGGAGTGGCCACTGCAGACCCTCTGTACTGAGGCTTAGCATGGAGAGAAGGCCAGAGTCCTCCCTTAGAAATCACTCCAGCCTCTGCACAAGATGCCCACACTCATAACCCAGGCTGCGCCAGGAGGCAGCAGTATCACAGTGCCAGTGAGGCTGCCCAGAGACTTGAACCCCCCACACCTACAATCTTTGTCTAGAGAGGCGCTCAGCAGAAGGGAGCTTGTCCCTGGCTAGTTTCCTTATAATCACCCGTGTTGATTCTGAGTCTGAAACGATCCAAACAATAAAATTCTATGTGCTTACTTATTACTTATATTTTTTGCTACTCAAGTGTAATTTGTTTTTCCAGAAATGTTAAATAGACTTCTAGAACCTTCTTGACTGAACGCTTCACTTTGTTCTCCTTAGTTTGGGCCCAGGACTAGACTAGACCTTCAGGATCCTGCTTTCTAATTCCTCTCCCTCTATTGGAAGCCCTACATAAAAGACGTTGGAAACAAAAATGACAGTTTCTAAGGGAGATGTAAATATCCCATGGAAGGTGACAGTTGCATAAACATTGCATGATATTTCTAACATGTAAGTCTATTGTAAATGATTTATAACAGAAAGCGTTGGGTAGATGCGCATTGAAATGTGAGTACATTTAAATAAAAGGATGTCTAGATGTCAGGCATGAATAGATTACAAATGCCATCAGACCAGATGCCCTGTCGCTTTCGTTTATAACTATATACTCAGTACTCTTCAGGGTACATGCTTAGGTATTTGTGCAACAGATAGATGGATGGATGAATAGTGAAGAAGCGAGATAGATAATATATATAACTGAAAACCAACTATGTTTCAGGTATTCTTCTAAGTTTAGGAAAATGTAAAAAAATAACCCATCTGATAAAATAAATCCTTATCTTGTAGATCTTTCAATCATCTGAGCTGTGATCATATTTTACAATTCAAGAATTAGGCTGCTCTGATTGGTGTTGGTATGTGGCATCTATCTTTAAGTCCAATGTGCTTTGAACTGGAGAAAAACACTTTGATGTCATTTTGACCAAGCCATTTTTGATAGAATTCTCTCTATGTGTCTATCACTGAGTTTGACCTTGGCATAATCATCTGTGTGGGTGATTGTCTCTCATTAGACTGCGAGGCTTTTAAGAACTAGAACGACATTTCTATTTCAATCCCTGGCAGGTCATAGGTGATTAATAAATGCCCAGCTTTCAGCAACTGGAACACCAAGAGTCTCGTCTTCCCAGCCGTTCTTAAAATGGTGGCCTCAAATAAATAAATAAATATCCAAATCCATACATTAGCCAACTGGATAAACAAATGCATTTCTAAAAATTACTCTTTTTTTTTTTGACAGAGACAGAAAGAGAGTTAGAGAGAGGGAAGGGAGAGAGATGAAAAGCATCAATTCTTTGTGTGGCACCTTAGCTGTTCATTGGTTGCTTTCTCATATGTGCCTTGACTGGGGGGCTACAGCAGAGCATGTGGCCCCTTGTTCAAACCAGTGACCTTGGGGTCAAGCCAGAGAGACCTTTGGGCTTCAAGCCAGAGACCTTTGGGCATAAGCCAGTGACCATGGCATCATGTTTATAATCCCACACTCAAGCCAAGGATCCTGGCCTCAAGCTGATGGTCCCGTGCTCAAGCCAGATAGCCCACGCTCAAGCTGATAACCTCAAGGTTTCAAACTTAGGTTTTCTGTGTCCAGTTCAATGCTCTATCCACTGCACTGCTTCCTGGTCAGGCTCAAAATTACATTTTAATTAGAACAAATCTCCCATCTTGATTTTTAACAGTTAAAGAGTAATAAAAATGTACAGAAGGGTCATGATCACATGCCTAATAGACGATTCTTTCCAAATGTGCGCCCCATCCTACTCCTCAGACTTCTGCAGCAGGAAGGAATGTTCTGAGGCAACGTCTGAGGCCAGGGTAACCGGGGTCCAGACAGAAGGCAGACCCAGGGCTGCAGCAAACAGCGCCTCTCCTCCCCACCAGTCTTCTGCAGCGACTACACAGAAAACGGGCTGCTGGGAGACGGGGGATGGAATTGTAGCTTTATTGCTAGGAAAGCCCAGGTCTGTGAGAAACGGGGCTTCCTCACAACCAACCCCAGAGTGCCACCACCTTGCTCCCCAGCCGCAGAGTGCGCTGGACCGCTACACAAGAGGCAAGTCTCTCCACACAAGGGTCTTCCCTGGAGCAAGTTCTCCACGTGGGACTCTGGTTTCCAGGAGGGAATGGGGAACAGGATGGACTGGGCTGTGTGTGTGCAATTTCTCTTTCAATGATCAGAAACAGCCACACAAGGACTGAGTGAGGCCACGCGAGAGGCTATAGTGTTACTCTCACAGACGTCTCTTCACGTGGAAGGACACATGTGAGATGGAAACTGCAATCCTACTTATCAGGTCTCAGTCCTCAGAGCGAGCTGGGATGAGCAGAGGCCCAGAGCGAGCAGTGGAGGGTTCGCTCTCACTTCTGAGAAAGGGCGAGCGTGAGAACCAGCATCTGTGGGCGACCTAGGATCAAAACCAGCAATGAGCTGGTTGACCAGAAGGCTCAAAACAAGCCCAGAACTCCAAGATCTCCAAGGTTGTCTATCACTCCAGGGCTTTCTCTTCCCATCATCTCCCTTCCTCTCCCCTAAGCCCAGACAACCACCTATTTCCACTGTTTCAACCATCAAAGCACTCTGAACTAAGCCGTTCCCCCAGTGCTTTTCACAGTCCGTTCCATATCCCTGTACAGCATGGCCACGCCTTTCTGTCCTAAGTGGTGGCACCTCCTTGCCTCTCTTTCGGCGATGCAGGCATGAGGTGCAGGGCTGAATTCTCGGGAACATCTTCATGACTGCTAAATTTATTATGTAGGCATAGAGTGCAGAAAGTAGTCTACACCTTCTTGTAGAGTTAAATGTTGCCAGGGCCATAGGCAGAAAAAAAAAGGTATCAGGCATTTCCAAAACCCCGTTTCCAAAGCAGCAGGTTGACATTGATTAAAATACCACACATTGTAAAACATGCGGGAGAAGGTGAACCACGGCCAGCAAAAACATTTTGTTCCCTCAGGTGAGTAAAATCTTAGGTGACACGATTTTCATGTGTTCTAGACCTGGCTGGAGGTTATCATCTTTTCACACCCAAAGTTGGCACTTAATTGCAAAGTTTGTGTCAGAACTACCGACCACGGTATCTCTAGAATGTGGATTTTTTTTTCTTTCCCCCTTAACTACAGCACTGGGCTTTCCAGGGTTATGTGTTTCAGGAAATCACTCACTGAAATTACTTACATAGTATATTAAAATGCATTAACATGTAATTAATAGATTCACATATCATATTCACATGTCATACATGTTGGCTCTGCTTCTCTTAAGAACCCTGACTAATACACCAACCAAACAAAACATGGGGGCACCTATAGCTTAGGGTATAAATACCTGCTTCCCTTATCTTCTTTCTTAACGTTTTTATTGAGATGTTATTCACACGCTATAAAATTTGCCCTTTTAAAGCGCACAATTCAGTGAGGGTTACTATATGCTCCACGTTGTGCAACCACCGCCATTTTTATCACGCCAAAAAAGAAACGTCACACCCCTTGGCAGTCACTTTCCACCTCCCACTCCCTGCCGCCAGCCCCCGCAGACCAGTAATCGGTCTCCAGATTCCCCGTTCTGGACATTTCACATAAATGGAAGCACACGATTGTGGGCTGGAGCGACCGGCTCCCTGCACTTGGGATAACATTTCCAAGATTCATCCGTGTGTTAGCAATTTACTAGTACTTTATTCCGTCTTATTATTGAACAGTATCTCATTATATGTCTATAACACATTCTGTTTACCCGTTCATCGACCGGCATGCAGCTAGGTTGTCCCCACACTTGGATCGCTATGAAGAAAGTTGTTATAAATATGGGCGTGCCAGTTGCGGTATAGTTGTGCATTTTCATGTCTTTTCCCCATGTGCCCAGGAGTGGAATTGCTGGGTCATTCTCCTTCATCTTTGAGCACGAGGAAGAAAATCTATGGGGGGGGGGGGAGGGAAAAGAGGGGACTGCACACAGTTATCACAAAGCCCCCAGAGGCAGGCAGTCCCATGGGAGCACGCCAGTTTCCTTTCGCTGCTGTAACAAATACCATAATGGTAGGTGCTTAAAACACTTTTTAAGGTTCTGAAATCCAGAATGGGTCCACAGGACTGCATTCCTTCCCAAGGTTCCAAGGAATTTCCTTGCCTTTCTTGGGAGGCATTCTGTCTGACTCCTGGCCCCGTTCCCCATCTTCAAAGCTAGCATCTGCAATCTCAGTTTCTCTCTCTCTCTCTCTCTCTCTCTCTCTCTCTCTCTCTTTGTTTCTGTCCTCACATATTCTGTTCCTTCCTTCCCACCTTATCAGGACTCTGTGATTACACTAGGAACACCTAGATAGTTCAGAACAATCTCATCTCAAGATCTTTAACTGAATTCCATTTGCAAAGTGACTTTTGCTGCATGAAGTAACATATTCACAGATTCTTGGGATTAGGATGGGGACCATCTGTGGGGGAGTCCTTATTCTGCTCTCCAAGAGACAATCAAAAGTTATGACTTTTTGTTTACACCAGATAAGTTGAGGGTAGCATGCCCAGTGCAGTGATATTATCAACTTGAATTATTCGAGCATAAAAATTAGAATTCATTTTTATTTTATAAAATGAGAGAAACATGTCTTGCTATTTTCACTTGAATACATATGAATCTTAGTGTTACGGAAGTGATTAATCAAGGTTGTTAGGTAAATGGGGTCCCGGGTTGTGTTTCTAGGGGCCAAATCCTAGCTCTCCCACTTGTCAGCTAAGTGGCTTTGGCAAGTTAAGTCTTCACTGTCTTAGTGACTTCATCTAGGCCAGTGGTTCTTAACCATTTTTGAGGTACCGAACCCACCAGTTTCATATGCGCATTCACCGAACCCTTCTTTAGTGATAAATAAAATATGATTTTTTTTTCCAAATTCAAGACATAGGTATATGTTTTCTTACTGGTGCACAAAATGAGCCGTGCATGAACATCCCCTTGCTCAAAGAACAAAACCAACAAAGTGCATGCACTCACAACAAATTACGGTATTACTTTATTCTGGCCTCCGCGGCAGAGGCTTCTCAGAACCCCTGAGACCGACTCATCGAGCCCCTAGGGTTCAACAGAACCCAGGTTAAGAACCACTAATCTATGCAATGGAGAATAGAAGACTAATATTTCATATACTTACTTTAAGAATTAAATAAGATAATACACAAAAGGTACTTAGAACAGTGCCTCGAATGTAGTAAATGTTAATGCATGAATATTATTGTAAAATCATTGAAAGTATTTTTTACTAAGAATCAGTTAAACTAAAACCCTAGAAAGCACTACAGGAGAGCTTAAGTGGTTTACTGGTTTATAAAGCCAGTTCTGTTTCTTTATGGAAGACTGGTGCTCAGGTTAACAATTTTTAAGATTCTGAGTCAAGCCAGGTGTCCTGGTGCTGAACTATTTAGATCTATCTAGAGGTTCTAAGCCTGGTAACAGAGTGTGGGCCTGGAGTTCTTTGTCTAATATCACATTGCGACTTTAATTACTCCAAATAGCACAACAGTCATAATTACCATATGACAGTTCACTTTTATAAAACACCTACTACGTTCCAGAACTTGTGCTAAGCATTGAATAGGAATGAATTCATTTTCATCCTTCCTTCAGCCCCATGAGGTAGACAGTACACTCTAGTTTACAGAGGAGGACGCTGCGTTCTAGCTCTTGTTCAGTGCCGCACAAGCAAATCCAGAAGACGAAGCCTCACCTCTTGCTGCCAGGTGCCTGGGTCTCTCCGCTGGGGAGGCTGTGAACATGGTGGCTCACGGCCGTCTCTGGGTCAGCCTGCTCACATTCACAGTCCAGCTCTGTGTCCTGGGAAAGGGGTGTAACCTTAGGCACACTGCTTAACTTCTCTGTGTGTCATTGTAAATTGATGGGGACCTAACATCTCCCTTGGGGGTCCCTCTGAGGAGTGAACAAGACCACGCACACACGACAGGGAGCACGCGGCCTCGCCCACGACAATGATCGATAGGCACTTCCAAATGGAATTGGTTTCTTTTGTCATGGAGCCTACCTTTTATAGCTCTTTGCTAAAATAAATTCCAGCAGCTCTACACAGTCACTTTTCCTAAAATTTGCTCATAAACAAAGGTTTGGTCCTCACAACCCTTTGACACATTTTCTCACCCATTCATTTATGTGCTCACCATCTTATTTCTGTAAGAAAACATTTTGAACTTCCATCAACAGCTCACCTCACTATCACTGGTTCTCACAGCTAATCCTTATAAACTTCCCCCCGCCCCCCGCAAATGGTATTATGGTCTCCATTCTTCTGAGGAGGATATTAAGATTCAAAGACGCTAGGTGACAGTGGCAGAAAGGGCCATCCCAGGAGAAAGGGAGGCCTTCTCATAGCCAGCAGACATTCCCACCACCCTCTGCTCTAGTGAACTCTGCACTCCACACAGACTGAGCAAATACACCTGACCCCGAGCTCTCTGCTCCAGCCGGCGGCCAGCTCTGTACCTCCGATAGTATATTTTATCTGAGTCTCAATGTCCCCATCTATACAATAGAGCTGACAATACCTATCCCATCAGTTATTGTGTGAGTAACTTACCTAGGATTAGGTATCTAATAAAAGGTTACTTTTTTGTTGTTACCTCCCCATAGGTATTTATATATACGTATTAAAATTTCTTTGGGAAACTTAGCTCTTTCTAATGAAACACTAATATGCTCTTTGTATAGAGTGCATTAGGGAAAACTTTTCTCCTAGGTTGTTTTTTTTTTTTTTTTTTTTTTTTGTCATTTTAATACAAATGGTGAAAAGGTAGCCTGGAACATTTTATGCATCTGTTACAAAACCTTTGGGAGTTATCTGGAAGAAAAGATTTGACTCAAAAGCAGGTGGCTGGACAGGACATATTGGTCTGCGCAAAGGGCTGGACTTCCTTCAAAAGCTCACAGACTAAGGAAAAAAGTCCAAAGAGCCTGTGAGAAAACAGTAATTAATGACCACAAACACTGCTTCTCATTCTCATGATAAAGTCTCTGGATGGAGCTATAAAGAGATTCATTCCACATTATAAATTCTCCCTCTGATGCAAAAGCATCATTAACCAATGAGAATGAAGTCCTACTAGCACAGAGTATCAACCAGGAGTCAAATGCACGAGGCATTCAGTGTACATTATTTTTTTATCTGTACAACAACTGTTATGGATTGAATTATTTCCCCATCCCCAAATTCATATGTTGAAGCCCTCACTCTCAGCGCCTCAGAATGAGATTGTATTTGGGTATAGGGTCTTTGCAGATGTAATTAGTTAAGTTGAGTCATTAAGGTAGGCTTTCATCCAATATTACTTATGTCCTTCTTAAAAAAAAAAATTGGACACAGACAGGCTACACAGGGAAAACATCATGTGAAGATGAAGACAGAGATGGGGTGAGGATTCTACAAGCCAAGGAACAGCAGCGATCGCCAGCAAACCCCAGAAGATGGAAGAAAGGCACGGAACAGATTGTCCTCACAGCTGTCAGAACACCTGCAGCCCAGCCAACACCTTGATCTTGAATGTTTTGCTTTCAGAACTGCAAGAACATTAATTACTGATGTCTGACCCACCCCGTTTGTGGTAGTTTGATATGGCAGCGCTAGCAAAGTAACACAGCGACCCACAGAGGGAAATGTTAGCGTTCCCACTTTTTGGAAACTGATGTTTAGAAAGTTCGATTGTCTTGCCCAAGGAATCATAGCTTGTGATTGACAAAATTAGTGGTACAACCTTATTCCAAATTCCAGGCAGGAGGGCACTGGGAGTTTCTAGTCTTTATGAAGAGAAAGTATATACTTCTTTATCATATTGCACTGGGTAGCTGAAGCGTCTCAGAAGCCAAGCGTGTTTTGGATAATACTCATTCACATACACAAAGACTTTTGACATGCCCCAGTGAGAAATACCACAACACTTCAATAATAATAATAAACATTTAAACAGTATTTTTTATAGCACTTACTGGTGTGGGCTTAGGTTCTCACAGGAACCCCTGTGAGGAGATGGTAGCATCCCAGGGCAGGACACACGCAAAGGGGCTGTGGGCTTTGCCAGGATGAAGCAATGGGCAGGTGGCCAAGCCAGCACTGGAACCAAGGTCCCCTAGTCCACTATGTTGCCTTCCTGTCATGAACACAAGCTTTACCTGCTTCTTCTGCACCCTCTGCTTCTTACTTGCTAAGTAGGAAAAGTATCAGGCAGTCAAGCCACCTTCTTAAAAAATGTATAGCCTTTGAGGTTGGACACATGTGAGTTCAATGCTCTTTCCTTGAGCAAGACCCTCAAGCTCTCTAATTGTAAAGTGTGCTATGATGAGGGAAAAGTGTCCCGCAGACAATCCAGCAAAATAAGTTGCATCATACTTTGCAGAAGAATGCCTGGCTTCACTCCAGCCTCACCAATTACTCAAGGTGCTGTGCTCAGTTGCTCTCTGCCTTCCTTTGCTTATCTGTTAACTCTTAGATACCATTTCTAGATTTTATTTCTGTGCAAATATAAAGAATTAATGATAAGGAATTAAAAGAGACAAAGAAGGCTTCAAACATAAAAGAAATGAAATGTTTGCTAAATGAATAAAAACGGCTATACCCAATCCCACACTTAAGATTCTAAAGAACCTGTCATGATAAACATAAAAAAAAATAAAAAGATTTCACCTAGATAGTATCTGCATTGTTAAAAAAAAAAGGGAGAACCCATTTACTCTAGAAAATTAAAAACCATAACCAGCACTCTGATTAATAAGACCATCTCATGTCTTCGTTTTAAGTTTAACTAAAATACATAAGTTTTCTTTAAAAAACCCTTTGGCCAATGTCTTTTAACTGTGAATTTAATTTTAAATCCTCTCATTCCTAGTTCAATATTACTACAAATAAAACATGCTTTAAACACATGTTCTTATGCAAATATTTTTAGAGGAATATATATGGATTTGTCTCGGAGGAACTCTAATAACCTGTTGAAGTCCATGTCTAATCTGGGTTTGATGTCTGATAACTAGAGATGCCAGGAAGACACATCTCATAGTTTTTCTTTGGAACCCAACCTCCAATAATCATTGAGTGTTCAAAGTCAATACCTATTAATGCTTGTACATATGGTATTAATTCCACATTAATTCTGTCAAAAGTGATATCATAGCTAGAAGTTCCAAATGATGACATCACTAAAACAACTTGGTTTTCATGAGCGCGGGACCAGTCAGTGCCAAAATCCAGTTCAATCTATCCGCCGATCCATTCTGACAAGCTCAGTTTAATTAGCTCACGGCCCCATGACGAACAAGAGACTGGCTTTCTGTCCAGCTGCCCAAGCCATTTGTATTCTCTTCGACTTAAGTGCCAAATGCTTACACTGCTTTGCCCAACTTATACCTTTTCCTATAATTACTGGTCCCCAAGGTGTGATTGTCCTTTCTCATAAGAGTTTGTGCAGCTGCCAACATGAAGTTGTAAATAAATTGTAATACCGTTGCTATGAGGTGTAAAAATCCCACAGCTCATATCCAGAGCCTTGTATAATAAACGCAAGTAAACATTCCATTTCCTGCGAGTGATTGTGCTCTGCGACTAGATTTAGAAAACAGGGCAGTAAGTCATCTTTCTTTAATGAGTCGTTGAAAACAAAGTCGTATCCCGTGAAACCAACCCCTGTCCTTGACAAAAAACAAATAGCTTATTTGTAAAAGACCCTCCAAAGGGGGGAAAGGATTTTTCTATAGCTCATGATCTGAGTTCCATGTTTGCTGTTGCGAAGCGCTTAAACCATAGCACTCTCCCAGTCAGACCCACTGCCAATGGAGTCAAGAGATTGGTCTTCTAACAATGCACACAGTGGGCTGCGGAAGGGAAGAGTGAGGTATCCCACGTGGAAGGACGCAGACGCTGGCTTGCTCCTCTACTTACTGTGTGCCAGGGTCAATCAAAACCTCTGTGCCTTAGTTTCCTCTGCCGTAACCTGAGGAGGAAAACGCTTCCCAAACGGGGTTTCTGTGATCATAGGACGAGATAATTAACCCTTTGCGTAGTACGAACGTTCATGTACGTGCTCGTGCCTCCTGACCATCCAGAGTATGATCGTGCATGTGGAAGGCAACATTAAAAAAAAAAAGGCAAATGTATGTTCTTCTTGTTTCCACAGATTGGTTATCAAACAAACATGATTTTAAGTTAATAAAACTGTAACTGAAACTACTTTCATTTTTTGAAAAAAAAAAAAAACAAACCTCACTCCTGGGGGTTCAGTGAGCATGAAAAAAAACCCTCACTACTCAAAGGGTTAAATGCAAAGCATGGAGCAACAGTCCGATTCAATGGTCACTAGCATAAAGGTGGTAGCCTCTTCCTCCTCCTTCTTTGTAATGGACAGAAAACATTCACTTCTTACTTTCCGCTGGACCAAGCCTGAGCTTCCCACCTGGGAAGTCGTACAACTGAGGAGGAAGCTACATTGTTTCCCAGCACTGCTGTTCCTAAAACCCCAATAATGCTTTCCCTTTAAGCTGCCAAGTTGCAGCGTCTGTGAAAGTTGCTTAGGACTGCCTTAAGTGATACCTTACCTACAAAGTCTTGCAATTTCTAAAATTCATTGAAACTATTATTAAAAAGTATCTTATTTTTGTTATCATAAAGGGCTTATTGATTATTTTTCTTGTTTAATTATAAGAGAATTTCAGAAAGTAAATGCTTCCTATCAGAAATTTATCCCGCAGAACTCAGAGAGACTGTGGTTCAACCTTAACATTAAACGAAGTCTACATCGGAACTAAGTAGGCCAACAAGCAATTGCAGATTAAGGTGACAGTGTACGCTAAACGATCGCCCAGATCTGACAGCGGAGATTAAGATGAACAGTTCATTCCTGTAGGTGGCAAAGACCATTAATGCAGCCAAATATTTCCCAGCCTCCCTTGTAATTAATTAGCTTGGGGCCGTTGGACTAGTCCTGGTCAACGGGACCATAACTAGAAGTGATTCGATTATGTTCAGTTATAGGAGGTTGAGAGCCAGCCTGTCCCCTGCATCTCTCTTCTCCAGCCAAGCAGACCCTGGAAAACACGCAGCAGCAGGTGACCCTAAGATAAGAGTAGAACCAGATCATACAATTTTATGCCAGTGGAAGATTAAATGTGATAATGTTCATAGTAAGTGCGTGGGTATTGTTCGGCACAGTCGCTCGTGTTAATTATCTGTGTCTTTCTATCCGATCTCAGGGGTCTTCTTCCTTTGGGTTCAAGAAAGGTTTCCCACGGTTTCCCAGCCTTTACCAGGTGCTTCTGTCCTGACCTCTAGGTATTTTTTTAGGAATGCCATTGTCTGTTCAAGCTGTCCTTACCGCTGGCAATGTCATGATGCTGTCGGCCACAAATGACAGCGTGTTTCTCCGCGGACGCCACTGCTGTGACAGAAGAGAGAGCTGCGCCCTTCCGACTGCCCCGTGCCTGCGCCTGCGCTTTTCCTGCCACGCCCTGCGCCCACGGCGCTCCCCACCTCACTGAGATTCCATACCGAAGACTCAATGCTAATGCGTCGCCTGCCATTAAAAAAACCCTCTCCTGACCACTGCTCCACTCACTCTGCTATGAGACCCAGGAGGGAAGAGCCGAGTCTCACTTGTAACTGCCCTAACAGCGCAGTGCCGCGATGTTGCAGGTACTCAGAAACGTGTTTCTTTCTGTTCCATGGAACAGAAATCCGTGAATAAAAAAAAAAAAAAAAGGTGCTGGGGTTGTTTTAACAAGGAGAAGTCTCAACCGTTTTCAACAAAAGCATATTACTATATAAAGTAAAAACTTTAAGTTTAAAAAACATTTTAATTCTTTTTGTTGCTAACTGGGAAAAGATAAGTATCATTTAATATTATCAATCTAGCCTGGGGAATACTGATGTTCTGGGGACATAATGACTGAGACTAGTTGAATTAAACTACCCGATACCACACAGAGCAGATAAAAGGCTGAAGTGTGGTCAATGTAACAACTGACAAATAGGTTCTTATTACCGCAACTCAGACCCAAAGCTCACTCCTGCCAAGGCGTCAAGGAGAGGAAAATGAGTAGCTTTCATGTACTAGGGTCTCCTAAACGTCAATGTCTATAAATCTATTGTTTTTAGTTTTATTTTTCAATTACAGTTCACACACAATATTATTTTGTTTTAGTTTCAGGTGTGTGGCATGCCAGTTAGACAACTTATAGATGTTATAACGTGGTCCCCTCAATATTTTAAGGATATAAATCCATTTTTTGAACCATCACAAAAGCCTCGCAACTTAGACGTTAGCATTCTTATTTTATAAATTAAATTAAAAACCAAACTAAACTTAAGTTTGTAATGTTAAATAAATGACCCGGAGGTACAGAGCGAGTGAGGGGAGAAGCTATAGCTTCAACCCATATGCATTTGATGTAAACCCATGTGCTTTCTCCACTACCTCATGTCTCAATAGTTTGGAAAGGAGAAAACGAACGCAGGATTTGAAATTATCAACTACTTGGACAACATCTGCACAGAGAGTCAGAAGTTAACTGCTTGGCAAAAAAAAAATGTTTTGCTAGAACAGAATTTAAGAACTAAGAAATACAGAACCAATCAAGGAGATCATCCCACAGATGTACAGCCAACGTCTAGAAAGGTTCAAGAGCTAGCTCCAAATCACATTCCCCTCCGTTTTTGACACCCGCTTTTATTAACGTGTTCATTCAACAGCTAACCATCCAGGATTTCTGAGCAGGTATTTTTCTAGTCACTAGACACAGAGGGATGAATAAGAAATGATCCCAGCCTTCAGGAATTTTGCAGTCTGTTAAAGTAGACAGGCCCATAAATATATAATGATAATACTGTGTAACGCAATACCTGTAGCAGGGCATTCCTTTGTATATTTCCTTGGCTGCATGCACTGCCCCTAGCCCTCTGTTCTCCCACTCCTCGCGCCCCAGAGCTCCGGGAAATGCAAACTACTGACTCTGCAGATCCACTCCAAAGCTAGGTTCCCACATCTAATTAGCCTAGCGCCACTAGAGTGCAGTTTTATATTATTTATCCTCTTCCGCCCCACCTCCTCTCGGTCCTCACACCTTCCCAGAAGCCGTATCACCCTCACGGAAGCCACCAGGCATGCCATGACCTGACCTGTACTCATTTCCTGCTACAGCTGTGCTGGCCAAGTGTGGGCACCTGACTGAACACTGAACAAGAAGCTTCCCCTGGACTTTTGGTCTTGGGATCAGGAGCATCAAGATTAGTTTCTGGACGAGGCGAATGATGAGAGAGGTACGTTTCGGAAGCACTGGGTACCATGGGGCCCGGTTTCGGAAGACAGCCAGTCGACAGGCAGAGCTTCCTATGTCCAGTTGCCTATTTGCCATCACCTGTTAGATAGCTCAAAGCTACTGCACCTCGGTATGTCTAAAGTCAGACTCACGCTCTTCGGCCCACACCCGGTCACTTGCCAGGGCCCATTGTTATAGTGGAACAACACCCTAACCCACTTAGTTCTGAGAGCCAGACATCTAGGGTTTGTCTTAGGCCTCTCCCTCCCCGTCAGCCCTCATGCTTTACCATCACCTGCCCCTATGATAGTCACTTCTAAGTAAGCTCTTATTTCTGTCCCCATGTCTCCATCTATCTCACCATGATGACCAAGCTCCAAAAGGTTCCGAACTGACTTACTTGTAGCCACTGTTCATCTCCATTCTTCAGGAAGTAGTCTATTCTTTGAATAAAGCAAAACTGCTACAGTGCTCCGGGCTTTGACTCGTGCAATCGCATCATCATGCTCCCTTAATCACAACGGGACCTGTGCAGACGGTGCCAACTCCTGGTTCTCAGGCCAGTCGTCTCTGCCTCCGCGGAATGGCTCTCACCTCCAGGACCGGGGCAAGTCACTCAGCCTCAGCTCTTACAGCACCTGCACCCTTCAGAGCAGCAGAACAATCTGGACTCTGCTTAGGGAAGCGGCCACAGGTGCAGTGTCCCATGCACTAGTGTCGTGCGCTCATCGCCCTCTGCTAACCTCCGCAAGGTCAAGACCTAGCGGGTGGGTAGGGGCCAGGTTGGCTTCCTCTCCCCATTGTGTCCCTGGGCGCTATCACAGGCACCTCCACAATGCATTCCAAAATACCTATTGTATCAATAAGCCCCAACTATTATGATGTGGCCCTTAATTTATTCCATAGAGTAGCAGAATATCATAATTATTTAAGAAAGATTGACAATGAAAACAAAATTTCTTCAAACAAGCCATCATGTAAGGAGGCATCTCTAGTATGGTTTTAGAAATCTATGGGCCCTGGCTGGTTGGCTCAGTGGTAGAGCATCAGCCCAGAGAATGGATGTCCTGTGTTTGACTCCTGGTCAGAGCACACAGGAAAAGCACCATCTGCTTCTCCACCCCTCCCCCTCTCCTTTCTTCCTATTTCTCTCTTCCTCTCCCACAGCCATGGCCTGGTGAGAATAAGTTGGCCCCAGGCACTGAGGATGGCTCCATGACCTCACCCCAGGCGCTAAAATAGCTCGGTTGCCAACAGAGAAACAACCACAGATAGGCAGAGCATCACCTGGTAGGGGGCTGGGTGGATCCCAGTTGGGGCACATGTTGGAGTCTGTCACTCTGCCTCCCTGCTTCTTCTCACTTAAGAGAAATTGAAAATAATAATAATAAAATTTTAAAAAATCGATGCAATTCTCCTTCCTCCAAATACTGGCTCACTACAATTCCCACCAAACCATGGGCTATTTTACTGGGCATCAAGATCAGGGAATCTCTTACAGAAATCATCTCTACCCACCAGCTGCTTGTGGAGAACCTAGCACTCTCAGTGTGGGGGACTTAGGAGGGACAAGCCTTGGCCTTTGCCAGCATGGCCCTCATCAGAAGTGTTCTAGGTTCCCCTGGCAGGCCTTCTCTCAGGCACCTGCTCCCTTTCTAGAGAGGCTACACAGAAATAAAAGCTATAATTAAAGAGCACTGTTGATAGGCATTCTTCCAGTAGGAATTTTACCCAGTACTGGGAGAGTCTTTGTAAAAACAAAAACAAAATATTATCTAGATAATTTCCCTAAGTTTTCCTTTAAAAGAAAACAAAACACCAAGGATTCTTTAATCCTGGGTGAGCTATGTGCTGAATCCATCGGAACTATTATTGAGATTTATAGATAAAATAAACAGTTCAAATGACCCTTTAGAATAAGTTGGTTGGCAAGGGGCAAAGGGCTTACCTTTACTCTCAGAGAAAGTGTCCGTGAATGGCACCAACACTGCATCTGGCTCACAGCCATTATTAGCTATTTCTTCATTGTACACACATAGGAACGGATGGGTGGGATGGGTGCGTGAGTGTGCATAGATACTTTTAGAAGTCATGCCACATCTAGCATAGGAAGTGCCCGGGGGGAGGGGGGACTGCCCTGCAGGGTGCTTGGTGGTGCTGAAAAAGGCAATGGACCACAAGTCTGGGCAATTTCAGTTCAGTCCTGGCTCTGCTTACTGATGTGACGTGTGCGTGTGACCCTCAGGAAAGCCATCTTCTCCAGTCTTCCGATTTCCCCTTCTCAGAATGAGCACATGGGCTTGGATCCCTCCAACCCTTAGCAGCTCTGCCCTTCCAACACTTCCAAACCTCTTTGATACGAACACATCACAGCTGCCTGACCCAGTTACCAGGTTGAAATAGATGGGTAACTGGAAAATTTCAGAGTAGCTAAAAGATTTTTTTCTAAACTATATAGCTTTAGAAAGTGGTTAGTCTTATAATATCACAAGAAACTTAGGGGGGGAAAAAGCTAAAATCATGTCTTGGCCAGAAAACGTTCATAATGAATAGACTCTTGCCCCAATATTGAAAATGAAAGTGGCTGGGACGAGGACTGCCAGAGACGTGGGCACTGCTTCCTTTCAGAATCTTGGGAAGCGGGCCGGGAAAGCATGGCAGAGGTCACTGCCGACACTCCCAAGAATAATAAGTGCCTCTGCCTGATAGAGTGAATAGTTTCTTCCAGTTGGCTGCAAGCGTTTCCTTTTCTAAATAGCTTAAATAATACACAGTGTGTAGATTTTGAGGGCAATTCTCAGAGTCCAGAGAACCTTGCCTTAGTTGAAACATACCACGGTGAAAAAAAAAAAACACTCCAGTCTCCTTCCCCCTAGAAAAGGGCACACCTACACATTCCAAATGGCCTTGTTTTTTAGGAAATGGGCCTGTCGTTCAGGTTGAAGGACGTGCTTGAGTGACTAATTATGTTTTCTTTCGCAAACTACTTCACCAGCCATTATGCAAAGGCCGTAATGAGCTATTTCCAGAGAGGGCATGCCACCTACGGTCTTCTCTGTGAAAAAATCCAGGGATTAAAGGTAGGCCAGGAGAGCCAGCCCTAAGGCCGTCTTCCCCAGTGGGCCTTCTTATTGACAGAATTAGCCTCACATTTCTTAAGTGCTATCAGGGCTCGCTGGCTGCTCTCCTATTCATACATTTACGTTTAAAAACAATAGCTGAGGAGAGACAGGTTACGTGGGTGTAGCACGACAAGGCTTGATTCTTTACAGTAAGAGTAAGTGGTACTATTCGACCCCAGACAAAATATAATAGAAGCAGGACCATGGATTCGCAATTTGTAAACCCAATTTCAGATCCTCTTGATGGTTCTGTGAATGGGCAGACTGTAACTTCTGAAAACTCTAGAATATGGAGTCTAGGCCTTTATATTAATGTGGTGACAGTGGAGAGGGGCCAGAGTGAAGTCTCCCTCCATTTCTATCTGTCTCCTACTCTTAGCAGTCCTGAAAACTATTTTTATTCTTTTGTTGAAACAGCTTTGTTGAGGCCTATTTTACTGATCCTAAAATCCACCCTTTTTGCGTGTATAATTCAACGATGTCTAGTTAACTTACCAAGTGCTACAGCCATTACCATAAATCGGTTTTATAACATTTTCTCCCCCAAAAAAGATCCCTTGTGCTCCATTATAGAAAACCTTATTCCTATCCCTAACTCCATACAACCACAACTATGTTTCATGTCTCTATAAATTTTCTTGTTCTGGTCACTTCATGTAACTAGAATCATGTACCATGACGTCCCCTGGGTCTGGCTTTCTTCGCTTCACAAGACCGCTTTGGGGTTCATCCCCAGCGTAGCATGCATCCGCAGTGTGTCCCTCTTTAGTCCATTGCGTGAATATAACACATTCTAACTACTCATTCCCCAGCTGGTGGGCATTCAGTCGCTTCTAGGTCCAGAAGCCATCGTGAATAAAATAGCTGTGAACCTTTGCACGTAAATCTGTATGTGGACCCTTCTTTGGAGCAGATACCTAGGAAGCGGAAGTTTGGGTCTACTTGTTACTTTTACTCAACACTCACACACAGATGCGTTCATCGGCTATCCATCGGCCTCCGTAAGCCATGCCCTGAGAAAGTATCTTAGGTGAATGAAGCTGACTCCCTTGTGAGGGAAATGAGACATGCCCCTGGAAAGCTATAAAGGGGTATCCTCAGGAGGCATCTCTCTGCAGGAAGAGAGAGTGGGTGCGGCAGCAAACAGGGAGCTTTCCTAGAGAAAGTGGCATGTGTACAGAGACCTTGAGGGAGAAGCAGGAGGCCCGTAGCTGGACATCGGTGCCGATGCCCACGGATGAGCCCCCGGTGCTGTGCTGCCTCATACACAGTGTGAGGAAGGCCAGTCCCACTGGTTCGCGGCCGGGATTTATGGGCGCCAGGCCTGACTCGACCTCTCTCAGAGTGCGTGTCTAAATCTTCTGGGCCTCGATTTGCGGTTTGCTCGTTTGAAATAAAAAGCATTCCTTTGCTTACTTGACCTCCGACCTGCCACAGGGTTTGGAAGAGTAGTCCTTGAGCTACTGGATATAAGGGGAGGGAGGGGGTTTTCAAAAACATATACATTTTTATGTCCCACCTGTGGTTACAGGATGGGGGGGAGGGAAGGGAGGGTAGAATAGGGAGAAGGGGAGGGGTATAGGGAAAACCAGATAGAAGGTGACAGAGGACAATTTGACTTGGGGTAATGGGTATGCAGCACAATTGAATGATAAGATAATCTGGAGATGTTTTCATTGTACATATGTACCCTGATTTATTGGTGTCACCCCATTAAAGTTAATAAATATATATATATATATACATTTTTTTCTCCAAATCTATATACAATGTTTTGTAGATACGCGTCCCTGTGGGAATGATCTTACAGGAAGGCATCCCCCATCGGTGAGTGTATACTAGTGGGCTGAGCGTGTTTTCCAACAGCTGCAGAGGCCCTGCAGGGATTTCTACAGGCTCATCTCCCTGATCTCTGGTATCAGTCCTCTTCTCAGTCATTTTAACCTAACCAGCGCCCTGGCCTTTCTGTTTCTGGAATACGTCAAGCCTCTGGATTTACGGTTCTCTCTGGTCCCTAACCCAGAAATTTAGCTCCTTTCCATTTTGTTTATAACTTACCTTTAACTAAAGCCACCTAAAGTCAGTAAAGAGACCTTCATCACTATTAATAACCATTACAGCACTATCCACACTGTAGTGGTGTGCCAAGCCCGCGCTAACAGAGTCCCCCAACCTGGGAGGCTGACACAGCAGACATTAACCATCTCACAGTCCTAGAAGCCGGAAGCCCGAAAAAAGGTGTGTGCAGGACCGGTCCCTCCGGAGGGTTGTAAGGGAAGGTCTGCCCTTCAGACCTGTCCCTGTGACTTGCACGTGGCTGTCTGTCCCCTGGGTCTTTTCACATCACCTTCCATCTGTGGGCATTGCTGTGTTCAAATGTCCCCTTTTTAGAAGGACATCAGACATAATAGACTATGACCCACCATCCTAAATGACCTCTTTCTAACTTATTACTTCGGTAAAGACCCTCTATCCGAATACGGGCACATTCTGATGCCCGAGGGATGACACATGAACATGTGACTTTGCGGGAGACACAACTCAACCGGTAACAAATGCTACCATTCGAATTGCTACCAAATGGTGGTTATTCCAGAAGGAAACTGTTCTCGGAGGAACACGAACGGAGAGGACAGTTTCTGGCTCTAAGCCAGTGGTTCTTAACCTGGGTTCTATGGAACCCTAGGGGTTCGATGAGTCGGTCTCAGGGGTTCGGAGAAGCCTCTGCCACAGAGGCCAGAATAAAGTAATACCGTCATTTGTTGTGAGTTCATGCACTTTGTTGGTTTTGTTCTTTGAGCAAGGTGATGTTCATGCACGGCTCATTTTGTGCACCAGTAAAAAAAACATATACCTATGTCTTGAATTTGGAAAAAAAAAATCATATTTTATTTATCACTAAAGAAGGGTTCGGTGAATGCGCATATGAAACGGGTGGGTTCGGTACCTCATAAAAGGTTAAGAACCACTGCTCTAGGCAAAGCAGACCATGGCCTTAGAGGCCAGGCTGCACCCATGCACTTGACCGGCGAGAAGTTCTTCCACGCAGGGCACCATCTCAGCATAGCAGGCACCCGTCAGGCGGCCAGCTATCACACGGGGCACTCAGTGAGGACACCCGGCCCGCCCAGGCCACTCTCCCGGCTGCCGTGTGATGTCCAGAACACAGTCAAACACTGAACTCATCCGAAAGGATGAAGGTGAGGACGAAGGTAACACCGTTAATTTAAAGAAAAATCAAAGTAAGCTGCTTCTCCACAGCGTGGGTCAACGGCATCATCGAAAAGAATTGGCTTTTCCTGACCAGGGGATAGAACACAGTTGGCAGGAGATGAGGGTTTTATTTTTTTTTTTGATAAACAACGAAACCGCTGATGCTTAAATAATGACCTGCTCTCGTCATGAGGAAAAGTCAGTGTTCAGGTGCACTGTTTGATATATCCCAGAAATGTTGGCATTTTAATGCTACATCCTGTGAAACTGGTAGACCGGGGTTTACTTTCAAATTGAAAGGACTCATAGGGAGATCAGGGGAGTTGGCCAAGGTCCACAGAGCATAGCAGCAGCAGCGGACGGGCTCAGTGGACAGGCTCAGCGGTGGACTCAGGCCTCCCGACTCCCGACCAAAAGCACCTTCTCCTATAGATTCTTCTGTGGCCTGAACCACGCGGCACGGGGACACCTGGGGGAAGGAACAGCGGCACTTTGTTCCAGTAACAGTCTTTGTCACGTCAACTACGTCTGGGCAAAGTCTCCTCTTGGGCTCACCCAGTGGATGAGGTAGAGGCACATGAGCTGATGATCAGACACATATTACTACAACTCGAAGAACCAGAACATTAAACTTGACTCCGTTGCAACTTTCTAGGCTCACTACACTTCCCAGGGTGTGTGGGTGCGCGCATACGCATCTCTGCGTGAACGAGGATGCTTTAAATATCACCTAACAGAGGAAGGATCATGGGAAAAACAGGTCAGGCAGCAGCCAAGGACAAGGCAAAGAGAATGAGCCCAGTGATGATGGCAGTCACCAGCCTCTCAGGTCAAAATGCTCTCCTAGGTTTTAAACTCAGACCTCTTTGGCCCGGGAAGATAAAGAACATGTGAAAAATCCATATGGAAAATGTGGAGGCATTTTGCAGAAAATTAGGATCTGGGCTCAAGAGAGACGAGAATTTCTTCAGAGGCTCTTGCCAATGCACCTCATCGAGGACACATGGAAGCAGACCAAAGCAGCCTGTCGGGCGGCCTCTGCCAGGGAACGCGCTTTTTTGTTGTGCTTTTTTTTTTTTTAAATATGTTTGTCATTTATCTTGGTGATTGCGATCCAAGACTGCAGTGCATTACAAACATTAGAAACCTGAAACGTGGGAGAGAACTAGACTATGTTTCTTGCTCGTAAGGTATAAAATTTAAGAGTCGAGCATCTTAAGGTCCGACTCGCTGTGACATCAGAGGTCAGCCTGGAAATGCAGAATCCACCCCCGGCCTGTTCTAGCTCAGTGGCCACCACGTGTCCTCAGTTGTTCTATTTCTTTTCTTCTCCTTCGGTTACAGTTTTCTAGAAATATTGTTTGTAGGACAGAGAAGGGATTCCAAATTACCATTTCTCAACATTTCGTCAGGGAAGTTGGTTTGTTTCTCCTGAATCTCAGTGTCCCCAGCTGAGCAACCCGAATTAGTGGGATTCCACAATTTACTAGAGGACAGGACAACCTCAGATGCACAGGAAGTAAGAGAGGTCAGAGGGCAACTGTGAACAGAAGAGGCCACCCCCTGAAGGGCATCGCACTGCATTAGATTCCAAACCTCACCACTGACAAAGACCATGCGGGTGTGTCCCAGCCTCACGACAGTCACATGGAACTTAGTGCCACCATGGCCCGTGAAATTCACACTCCTTTCCCTCTTATGGAAATGAGGCTCTTATTGTCCCTGGATAGGAGGTTCCTCCAGACTCCATTTCTCAGTTCAGACTCACAACAAGTATCTATGCCAACAGTTACATATATAAATACACACACACACACACATACACACACACAGCCTGAAATTTGACTAAATATTGATCAAATAAAGTGGTCAAATACGGAGAATCTACCCTGATTCAGGAACTAAGACAAACCTATAAGAACTATATGACCAATTTTTACAAGGTTGAAAATAATTGGCCCTGGCCAGTTGGCTCAGTGGTAGAGTGTCAGCCCAGGATATGGATGTCCCAGGTTCAATTCCTTGTGTTCCCATCTGCTTCTCCACCCCTCACCCCCTCACCCTCACCCTTTGGCTTCTCTCTCTCTCTCTCTCTCTCTCTCTTTATCTCTCTCTCTCTTTTCCCCTCTTGCAGCCATGGCTCAATTGGAGCAAGTTGGGCCCAGGTGCTAAGAATGGCTCCATGGCCTCTGCCTTAGGCACTAAGAAAAGCTCAGCTGCTGAGCAATGGAGCAACACCACAGATGGGCAGAGCACTGCCCCCTAGTGGGCTTGCGGAGTGAATCCAGATCAGGGCACATGCAGGAAGGAGTCTGTCTCTCTCTCTGCTCCTCTCACTGAAGAAAGAAAGAAGAAAGAAAGAAAGAAAGAAAGAAAGAAAGAAAGAAAGAAAGAAAGAGAGAGAGAAAGAAACAAAGAAAGAAACAAAGAAACAAAGAAAGAAACAAAGACAGAAAGAAAGAAGCCTGACAGGTGCCAGGTAGTTTGCTTGCTCCCTGTGCCACGAATATGAAAGGACAGAGTGGCCCTCGAGAAAATTGTCCTTATAGACTCACTAGATGGCACATTCTGCTAAAGGGAAGATGAGATTTAGAACTATGGGATAAGATGCCCATGAAAAACTGGTGTGAGCTGAGATGAGAAAGAAAATACTTAAGTCTTTCTTGGGCCTGGGGGCCTGGCTCTCAGTTTCCACATGAGGGAAATGGGGGGATTCCAACAGTTCTTAGTGGTGATGCTGTTGTAAAGATTTAAAACACATAGCGGGTCTCCCTCAGTGTAAACACTTCGCACACATTAGGCAGGACTGTGATTAATATTAGCCAAGATAAATGACTCCTAGTGGGCTCACCAGGAGCAGCTGCGGTGGGCTGTCTTCCACAATGCCTTCCCCACGGCGACCCTGTCCAGCACGCCACGCCTCCTCGCGCAGCCTTGCACCACCCACAGCTGCCACAGGCCGCACTTGCCTGGCCTTGTTGGGATCATCCCTGTTGTGTTGGGCTCACCCCCTTGTTCTAGCCCCTAGAGAGCAGAAACTGCATTGTATTTACCCTTGTATCCCAAGACTCAGGAACAGGGTCTAATGCAGAGTAGTTGTTTAGTTATGGAGGAAAGGAATCCTCAACACATACCTGGTGAAAAATAATATAGAGATATTTGGTCGAAATGGCAATGATTCGAACTGGATTCTACTGAAAAAGAAACTGGGGTGATCCCAAAACACTGGGATTGTGCACTGCCGTTCTAGAAGACCGCAGAACATCACGTGCATTCTCAGCAGACCCCTGTTCCCTACAACCCCACGGCGACCCTACCCAAAGGAATAAGGAAGGTGAGGCATGGTATCTGTGGGCCAGTGATTTTAGAAAATACTGAGTTTTCGAACACTTTGTTTTATTTTTGTTTGCTTCATTTTTACCATGGGATTCCTCGGCCCAAGGGTCGGCAGAATTCCCTAAAGACATCTGGCCGAGATGCTATTTGGCTGGGAAAGTAGCCCTTGAGGACAGGCCCACCCCTGGGAGTCTGAGCAAGTCAGCAAGAGGCAGGCCCCACCTGGGGCAGAGCATGGAGCTCTTGCACAGATCTCCTGCCTTGGAGAAACAGGGGCCGTAAGGAACTGGGGCCACAGGCTAATGCCTCCTCAAGGCCCACCGGGCTGAGGATCATTAATAGTCATACAGGCAACACTGGCTGACCTCGGGGAAGGAAGCCATGCTAATTCACTTCAGAGGCGCACAAAGAGTTTCTGTTGGAAGGAAGACAGGGCAAAGGAGCTAATATTTTTTGGCAGTTCTTTGATTATTAGCAACAGAAATAAATTATGTTTAACTTGAGAAAAAGAAATTACTGGAAATGCAGGGAGCAGCACACCAGCTTTGAAGGGAAAACTAAAAAACCAGATTTTCACAAAAATAAAGCAGGACCTGGGGCGGTTTCAGGCGATCCAGGAACAGAAAGAGCGAATGGCTTAAAGGCCCCTTCGTGAATAGGAAGAACTCCCGAGTATTTCCTGTCTCCGCGTCCCTTCCCCCCGAGACTCAATTCCCAGGGAGAGAAACTCTGGTTGATTGGTCTCACTTTGGCCACACGGCCACCTCTTGGCCAGGAGAGGCAGGTCACCTTTATTGACAATCTCTTCACGGAGAAAGCTCCAAAGTCCCATTAGAGCTGTTCCCAAAAGAAAGGTCATGAATGGTGGGCAGCAGTCACCACAGCCGACTGTTACACGCGTTCTCCTTTCAGCAGCTGGATGAAGCCCGAAGGCTCCCACTGGGTGGAAGGGAAGAGAGGGAGGCTCAGCGAACCGAAGTCAGCCGCCCAAGGGGTTAGAACCTGCCTGCGTTTACAGCCCAGCTGCCTGCCTCTTATGATTTTTCCCTGGCGGCCAAATCTAGGCTTTTTCCACGACAGGCAAATTGAGCTGGGCCTTGAAAGGTGCACTGGATTCCAAATGGCAGAGACATGAAGGGGAAGAAAGCGGGGAACGGCTGGCCGGCCGCAATGGTGCGCATGCGCATGTGGTGATCCTTTTAGCCTTCGCTGTAGGAGGAGGAGCCGCATCAAAAAAAAAAAAAAAAAAAAGACAGACTTGGAGTTTCCTTTGAGGCTCACAAACGTTCTGCTAAAGGGGAAAGCGGTCCAGGGCAACATTTGTGTAAATTAAAAATAACAATAAAAAGAAAAAAAAAAACTTGACATGGATTCTTGGCCAAAAGGTCGAAGCATTAAGTAACATTTAAATTTGGCTTTGATAAAACTGAAATGTATGTTGTTTTGGATGGCTAGCTATATATTTAAGCAATTTTTGCAAGCCTCGGAGGGAACGAAAAACGCCTTAATTGCTTCCTCGTTTTTACGTCCTGCGTTCTGCAGGACGGCAGCCGCGTCTGTCACCGGATTGCCAGGATTACAAAAACACTGTATATTTCATCCGTGGAAGAACCCCACACCCACGTACCTGAACATGCCTCCAGATGTTTGAAGAGCCTACTGGGCATTTTTTTAAAGTATTTAATTGTTAATTATGCCTGAGAACCTGGGACACACCCTAAGGGATTTGTTGTTGTTTTATTCAAAACATGGCATTTTTATTGAATCCTCTCTCATTGACATACTCAAGAGGGTAGCGTACATTTTCTAAAACACAAGCAGTGTATTCCCCGACATTTAAAAATACAAAATCTTACATCCGGGATGAAAAAGAGGTTCAGGTGGGTGGGAATTAACATTTAGGAAACACTGAGCATATGCCAGAAGAGTCACTATGCCACTTCTTTCTGGTTGATTTTCCATTGAGTGTGTGTTTGTTTTTTACTTTTATTTATTTTATTTATTTATTTTTGTTTGTTTGTTTTTCAGGGACAGAGAAAGAGTTAGAGAGAGGGATAGATAGGGACAGATAGACAGGAATGAAGAGAGATGAAAAGCATTAATCATCAGTTTTTTGTTGCAACACCTTAGTTGTTCATTGATTGCTTTCTCATATGTGTCTTGACCGCGGGCCTTCAGCAGACCGAGCAACCCCTTGCTGGAGCCAGCGACCTTGGGTCCATGCTGGTGAGCTTTTTGCTCAAGCCAGATGAGCCCACACTCAAGCTGACAACCTCAGGGTCTCGAACCTGGGTCCTCTGCATCCCAGTCTGATGCTCTATCCAATGCGCCACCACCTGGTCAGGCATGTGTTTTTTAGGGAGATAAACATCAGTTAGCCCTTTCTGTTCCAGCATCTCCATGACCGAGGTCAGCCATCGGAACAGCGTTACTATGACTACCCATCTCATTCTCCCACCTCACCCTTCATAGAGGGGGAGACTATCTGAGAAGCAATTCACTCAATGCCACATAATCCTTAAGTGGTGGAACTGGGTTTTTAACCCCAGCGAGGTGAGACACTGAAGTTTATCCCCTTTCAGCACAGAGTACACATTTTACCAGATCTATGCCTGTGGGTCTGCATTTCCTTCCCACCCCCTCTAATCTGGAAGACACAGAGAGACCCGGACGCAGTCAAGGCTCTGCTTCCCGGCGTGCACCCTGGGTTTGCGTCTGTCTCAGTGACTGCCCTACCCTGTCACCACCATGGTTTACACCTCATCCCAACTCAGACCTGTCATCCGAATGCCACAAGCCACCATCTTCCCGGCATGTGGCAATCCTGAAACTACAAGTTCCTCCTAGTTCCAGTTCTTCTCCGCGCATTAACCCCCCACATGTCCCCAGGTTGTGCCATACTGTTTGCATACCTCTCCAAAGTGCAAGCCATCAAGGCCTCGCTGTCCGGCCCCCTTTCCCTGGCTTGTCCATGCCCGGTTGCGGGCCCTTTTCTCTTCCCCGCCCAGCCTCCCGCACCGGGCTCGGCGTCTCAGCGTGGCCAGGGCAGGGCCCCGGCGGCTTGACCTCTGCGCGCCCTAGGCCAAGCGCAGAGCCTGACAAAGGGCCTCCACTCAGCACATGTGGGCAAAATGGGAGACTAAATCAGTTTATATGTGATGGGCGAGGGGGAAACCCTCTGAAAGCCCTGGCAGAGCGCTGCGGTGCAAACCTAAGAGAACATTATTGCCTCTGGCCTCCGAAGGTCATTTTTCCTTATACGCCTTTTCTGTTTCTGGCTGTTTGGGGTCCAGACACATTGATTTCCCCCGAGCTCACCCTTTCGCTGCTTCCCTGATGTTTTGGCGCGGCCGTGGTACCTAGAGCGCATCCAGACTACAGCTGGACATGTATCATATGCATGGGCCCTCCCACGGCCGGGCCTCAGCTCTGCCATACAGACAGTTCTACCCAACGAGCCCTGAAGTCAGGGTGAAATGCGCCTACTGGTAGTTTTTCTTAGGGTGCCTTTTTTCCCTTCGCGCCGTCCACGCCTCTGGGTTTCTCACAGGCTAGCTCATAGTGGCCTCTACCAGGTTGGTCTCTTCTAGTAGGACGCTTAGCTCAGATAGTGTATCAGTCTGGGTCCGTCTAGAAAAAGGAAAGCCGTGCCAGAGAGTACCAGGGGTAATTTAATAGAAGGAACTGGTAGCCGTGGCTGGACTAGAAGGCCGAACAGAACACGGTGAGACCATGCAGAAGTTAGCAGTGGTGGCAAGCTTTTCCTTACGGGGCTAGAGGGTCGCATGGTAGAGGTGGTGTCACAAAGTCACGGGGCCATGTGACATGAACCTGGCATCTCTCATGGAAACTGTGTGGAGGGATTTAAGGCATAGGGACAGTGCCCAGGGAGGAGCAGGGCGTCCCGGGCAGCTGCTCCGACAAGTCCCCATGGCAGGCCATTGTCAGAGACTCTGAAGCTGTACAGAGAGGCCGGGTCAGACAGGTCAGAGCAGCACGGCCCGCTGTGCCGCCGTTCGGAGGGGCCAGGTGCACATGAGCACACTCCAGCACGGAGCAGCCCGCAGATCAGCTTAGTGTGGGCCATGTCTGGTGAGCACAGATTCTCGTCTCCTCGGATCATTAGTGAATGTCTCCCCCAAGTCTTTGAGGCTTGCTGTGCTAAACCTGGTTGGCTCCAATACTCATGTTTCACAGATCCCGACTCTGGGCTCCATTTCCTCATTTGGACTCTTTGAATTCAGCAAGAAGGCTCTCCTCCCTGCCTTGCAGGTGGATATGCATATTTAAGTGATTAGCAGCCTGTCTGTTGAATCTGGACATTGACTTGCCATCAGGGGTAAGCCCCATGCCGTACAGACAGGATTCATTTGCTAGACCTCTTGATCCTGAGCCACCATTTTTTCCCCTCTGGGAGGAGGCCACAGACTTACATCAGAAAACAGAAACTCAGCAAGCTTGTAGATGCATAAGCTCATAGATGCAAGCCATCTAGCCAAGAACTTGGCGAGCGAGAAGTCTTCAAGAGTTGGGAGCTCTGTACCTTTCCTTGTCCTAACATCTGGGAAAGGGAAAATTATCAAAGAAACGGCTAGCTGTACTCTCTCTCCTCTCTCTCTTCTTCCTCCCCTCTCAGTACGCAGTAAATATACACACATCATTTAGAATGTTGTTTCATTGATTTCAAAACTGCCAACTCCATTCCTTCTCTTCCCCCTGCATCCCTCTCCTTCCTTTCTCTCTCTCTCCCTCCGGTGTTGTCGCCTTCCCATCCCCTCACCCTCGACCCACTTTGCTCTCTCCATCTGCTTCCTTTCTCCTTTCTCAGACAGCACCTTTTAAGCCGCAAAGCACCTGTGACAGCAGAAAGGATGTCAGCCCATGGAGGATGGCCTTCAAGGACTCTCAGCAGGCGGTACGATGAAGAATTCCGTAACAAAGCATGGGGTCAACAGCAGGCAGCATCTGCTTTTCGGGCATTCTGGAGACTTCCGGAATGACTCTGGGCGCCAGGCAGCCAGGAAGATGGAGCTCTGGGTCCCTGTGATTTCATACTGGGAGGCACTCAGATGTTCAGGACATGCTTGATACCTGAGTCTTAGGCATCAGTTAATTACTAAGTACTCAGACCTTTTCTATGCAGTACCTTCCTCCTTTGATCTCTTCCTCATCCTGTCTCTTCTGTTTTTTTTAAAAAAAAAGATTGTAATTTTAATAGAGGAATTAGCTTCAGAATTGCCCATGCTTCTTAGCTTCTCTGTCCAAGAAGTGTTTCAGCGTACGCCACTAGGTTTATTCCTCTAGTCCTCATTTCTCCCCTTTTCCTTTTCTTTGTTCTTTGAAAATCAGTTTTTTTAAAAAAAAATAATCTGACCTGTGGTGGCGCAGTGGATAAAGCGTCGACCTGGGAACACTGAGGTCGCCAGTTCAAAACCCTGCACTGGTCTGGTCAAGGCACATATGGGAGTTGATGCTTCCAGCTCTTCCCCCTTTCTCTCTCTCTCTCTCTCTCTCTCTCTCTCACTCTGTGTCTCCTCTCTAAAATAAATAAATAAAAAGAAATTAAAAAAATAATCTATGAAGAACTCGCTATGTACAAGGTTGCATGATTAAATGTGATAACATTTTTTTATCTGGGTCCCTCAAGGTCTTTACATGTTAACTTGACACCACGGAATTAGATGTAGAGAAAATCCCTGCTCTCATAGAGCTTGCGTTCTACTGAAAGAGGAATCGCAAGGAGACAGTCACACAGGAAACCATTTCCTGTGGCAGAGCATTTTAAAATACAGGTCTTGATTTCTGAACTCATCTGTAAACATTGTTTCGATTCCCTGCAACCACAGGCTGCTTACTTTGAAACCCTTTCTTAATTTCAAACGTTCCAGCCATCCTCCACACCACAAAAGTTTCTGAGGGACCTACATTGTGTTTGAGACAGAGTTAGGCTCTCAGGAAAGGAATGAGAGAAACAGAACACAGAGTGGGGTGAATTTCACCGGAGGTCGGGATGCTGAGTGGCCCAAGGAGTCAGAGACTCGCCCTGCCTCCTCAGCTGCGCACCTCTGCCCCAGAGAGCAGGCGTCCACCGGGTAGAGAGGGGCTGGCGCTCTTGGAGGCCAGCAAAGAGCAGGAGGGCCAACAGTTACACCGCTCCAGCTGAGAGATGTTCTGTTCCTCTGATCCAATTTCATGGAGTTCCTAAGCATGTTCTCTGCGTGTCTGTCCGTGGATTGCACACATCCCCAAGCCCATGGAGGTAAGGCTACTTGCAAGGTGACTTGATACACGCCCTGTCTATGCAGAAGACGTAAATTCCATCGCCTGTCTTTCCGCAGGCTCTCTCCTGCTTGTTTCTCTCTGCCAGGAAGACAGCACATCCCAGTAAGGACTTCCCCTTCATCCCTGTTCCCGGATGGCAGCCCACCCACATTCTCCAATATGTGAGAAATAAACGTGTTGCCACAGCCCTCGAGATTGGGGGAAAGGGGTTGGTTGTTAAAGCGGCAGAACTGAATCATACAAACCTCACTTGCTTTATTCTCTGTATCTTAAAGGAAAATATTATATACTTCTAAAGCTTCTATACAGTGTTATGCATTAACCTTAATACTAAGAGCTATCACTTCTATAATTAGGTGTGATTTTTTTTTTTAAGGTTAAGTCCATGCTTCTATATCACCAATTTGATTTCCTCAATTTCTATAAAAAGAATCGTGGCCCAACAACTCTTCTAAAAACAGGTCTGGTCTTGGATGCATCTGTTCCATGACGGTTTACATAGTTTTTATAAGTGTTTGTTGCACAATTAAAATAGAATGAGTAGGGACCACATCGTTTGGAGAAACACACTAAAAAAAGACTGAGTTCTGGGTCCAATAAGTTCTGACACTAAAAATAAGATGCCGTCTGACTCAGGTCAATGTCTCCTTGTCATACAATGGAGAAGTTGAAAAGAAAGTCTCCAAGGCCCTTTCCTTTCATAACATTATTTTATTTTAGTTTAACTAAACACATAAAATTATAGTGGACCCTAAGATCCAAAGGATTTCTTATAACTGGTTCACAATAGCTCTCCAGTGTCGGGCTCAGTAGCAGGCATGGACTATATATTTGCTGAATGAATGAATGAATGAATGAATAAACAATATTGAACATTACCATGACTACAGTGACAGGCGTGAGGTGATGGAAGAGCCCACAGAATAGCCATCTAACGCAGCCCAGTGCCGGAAAAGGCTTCTCACTTCTCCAAATGTTGGCCCTTCCACAAGGAGCATTTTCAGAGCCACATTTGAGAAGTAGCTATTTAGGGATTACAAAATATCAGTCAGGTGAGATGTGTCCCCTTAAGCACCATATAAAAATGGTTCAAGAAACTTAAGAGGAGCAGGAGAATAATAAAGTCCATGTTTCCATAAATTGGAAATAATGGAGAAAACAGAACTTTTCCAACAACTGTTCTGAAGACATCCCAAGAGATAGAAATTTAAAACGAGAGAAGTTTTGTGTTTTGTTTTGTTTTGTTTTTTCTGAGTCTGGGTGTGAGGCTCGATCACTCTGTACTGAATCAGGAGTCAGTACTTCTACATTTATAAGCTGTGTGTGCAGTTCTTTTAAAGAGGGCTCTGGACGGGTCTCAGTCCAGTTGAGAAATTCAGAATAAGATGAACTTCTATGAGCCCGTGGTTTCAAGTACCATTATTTGACCATTTCTCTATTTATAATTCATTCAAACTTATATAGCATATTACATTTAATTAATTGAGTGTTTATGCGTTAAAGAGTTATTTGCTTGTGACTATAGTGAGATTTCCAGGATTTATGACAGGAACATTTTATACAGCAACATGTGTTTTCCTCCGATTTGTATAGCTTCATTCATTATAACTTTTCCTGATGTTTTGCCTACCATATTATTAACTTCCCCAATGCAATGAAATACCAGCCTGTCTTCTCGTGGCAGAGAAATGAGAAGAATAATTATGAACGTGGAAATCCCAGTGAAAACACACTTCTATTGAGAGAGGCTAGTGGTCCAAGAAGGAGTTTCCTGGATTTATGGAGACCATGAAAAAAAAAAAAAAAAAACAGCAAACACACAGGAAAACAGACACATTTTTTCATCCAGCATCTTGGACGTTCCATGTGCAGGGAAAAGAAATCTTTCATATATATATTAGGCTGAACAAGAATTTATTTTTACTATAAGTCATAAAATCTGAATAAATCATCAATGTTTCAAGTGTGTGCCACACATAAATATTGGATCACGGCAAAGTGTTCTTTTCTAAGTGTAAGAGTTTGTAAGCAGAGTGTTGGACTTCTCCGACTCTGGGGGGGGGGGGCTGGGGCACGGGAAGATGTTTTCCTCACCACTCCTGACTACTTGCAACCTTAGGGCAGTGGTGGCCAGGGCAGCAGAAGGCGGAAGTCAGTGCTCGTCCGAGCAAAGGTAGGGGAGAGTCTGGGAAGTCGATTCCAGCCATGCTGTAGACCAGCAATTTGTTCACAAAGAGCCGGGACTGACAGGACCACCACAGTCATTCTTGTTTATTGTTCAGCCAGGTGGTGAGGGCCATCCGGGCCCAACCAGGAGCATGTGAACAAAGGAGGGGTGCGGGGAAGGAGGCCGAGGACAGAGAGGACCAGGCCAGGGGGAGCAGGGTGTGGGCTGCAGGCAGCCTTCCCCTCCTGTGTGAGATGGTGTTTGTATTATGACATCCTAGAGTCTCCATTGTTATTTCTCACAACATCACGGCCTGCTTCAGTGCCCTGACCAGCCGGGTGGCCGCTCATAAAAGGCAGAAGAGGAACCCTTGATTTACAGTCCTCCGCGGCGCTCCCTGCCTGTCTGCTCCGCGCCACGTGTTTCCCCCCGCCCAGCCTGATCCTGCGCTGTGGTTCACGTGACCCTTCTGTTGGCCACTAGCTCCAAATGCGTCTTCACCGAAAAACAGATTAGGCCGGGAAGTAATTCCCCATCTCAAGTCTTCCCTTAAAGTCTGTGCATCAAAATTGCTTCTCAATTTGAAGTTGCTCTGATCTGTGTAAACGTGGGAAGAGACGTGGAATGTCCAACGTGAAGGGCACTAGCCCAGGGTAGGTTGTCCGGGGGATGAGGTTGGGGTAGTGTATCTTTTTCAAACAGCTTTATTCATCAGTCACATGACATTCATCATTAAACCTTTATGAGTCTCAAAGTAAGACAGGGTTTCAGAAACCTCTGATTTCCAGTGACTTATCTTTCAACTCTTAACTTGTACAATCATTTTTATTATAAAAGATCCCTTCAGAAATGACCAGTTCATCTTTTGCAACTACTTACTAGCTAGAACCAGTGCCAGCTGTGAGGCTAAAGTCCCCACCAGGTCCATTGTCAAAAGTAGCAATCCTGCGGAGGCAGACGATGGGGCAGTAGCTGACCTTGTTCCAGTGCTGGGATGGGACATGCAGGGAAGTATTCATCAAGAAAGAAAAAGAAATCCACCTTTATTCTACACTTGATTATCTCTGATTCTGAGAAGCAACGGCCAGAGCAGCCCACACTGCAGGATCCCCCCCCCCCCGGAAAAAAAAAAGTTAGGATTTTTCTAAACTTAATATTAAGTGATCAACTTTGCATACTCAAATGCAGTGTTATAGCTACATGACAAACATTACATTTTAGAGAATTAAACAGGTCTTCTGCAATCAAGTATTATCATAAGATTAATATTTTAAATTGTGATAGGTTGCCTTGAAAATTTTGTGCAGGAATCAGTGCAGTGATAAGCTGAAAGTCACCTGACGCATGTTCCCCTTGGTGAGAAAGTCAGGATCGAGAGAATGATCTAATCTTCAGAATATAAACAAAGTGCCATTGTGTAGGCAGCCTATGAAATGGTCCCCTGCGATGCCTGCCTCCTCCTCCTCCTGGATTCATCCCCCTGTGTTATCCTTTGTGTGTGGGCTGCATCTGGTGGCTTCCTTCTATAGAAGAAGCATATGGAAAAAGTGATAGGATGTCACCTCCCAGATTAAGATACACGAGAACTGTAACTTTCAACTTCCTCCCCTTTCTGTGACTCTCATGTTTTCTCTCTCTCTCTCTCTCTCTCTCTCTCTCTTACTTTCCTTCCCTCCCTCCCTATTTCTCTGCCTTAGACCTCTTACTCTGGGGGACGGACGGTAGCTGCCACACTGTGAGGACCGCTATGGATAGAGCCATGTGATGTTCCTGGCCAACAGCCACAAAGACTTACAAACAGGTGTGTGAAACAGGTGCGTGAGCTTGGAGGCAAAGCTTCTAACCCTCTCTAAGCCAAGCCCTGAAAAGACTGCAGCCCCAGCCAACCTCCTAACGGGCCCGGTGAGAAACCCTGAGCCAGCTGCCCCTCACCCATGGAGGCCATGTGAAAACAAACATCCATTTAGGCTGCTAAATGTGGGGACCATTCGTTCCATGACAACACCCGAATAACCTAATAACCCTCTTTGCAAACTTCAGATAGTTTCTCCATGTGCCATTGCTAAGGGACACTCTAGAACTCTAGTTGTCTGAATAAATCATGAATAAACAACAATGAAAAACCCAAGATTGCAAGACACCTTACCGTGACTCGCTGGCAAACCCTCCCCATAGATGTGTGAAATCAATAAAGCTCCATATTCTTTATGCATTCTTTGCCCTCTAACGCGCTACATGTAAAATTGATATATTTATTTATTCTTTTTTTTTCTTTCCGATTAGACTAAAGTCAAGGGGTTCATCTTTTTATTATTTTCCACTCATCTATTCCAAGAGCTAAAACCAGCGGTGGGCTCCTAGGAATTTCCCAATAAATGTTTCAGGAATAAAGAAATACATTTGACATGGTTCAATGTCAAAGTCAGTCGCCAACCACAAGCCAGAAACCGTGCTGTTCGCCGATCCTACCTTCCCCTATCCCTAACATCCCCAGAGCATGAGTTCTACCTGCAACACCCTGTGCCTTAGGTTCCATTCCCCAGGAACACCCTGTGAGACAAGAACGTGTGTGCAGGCAGGTTAGCAAGGATGTGTGTCCTAGAGAAACCTGTGAGAGTAAGGGAAGCGGGACCGTGAGGGAGGAGAAGCCCAGACAAGGGTGGGATTCCGGGCGCCATCCCAGGGAGAGTAACTTCAGCATGGGAAGCTCTTCCTAAAGTATGCCTCCAAGTTTACCGCAACCCTAGGCAACAGCGTTGAGCTTTCAGGGTCCCATACTAATTAGTCATCGCGATGACTAAGGGCTGCCCTACGGATATAAACTCCCAAGGACTTCACTGTCTGCTGTGTGGGGCTCGCCAAGGGCAGGCCTCCGATGAAGGAGACACAGGCAGGTCTAAGGCACAGAAGATGGGCGAGAGGAGTGAAGAGCCAGTCCCAGGCTCCAAGGAGAGCTGGGTGGAGCGCCTACGCCCATATGTCTCCCAGTTTCTTTTCATGAAACCCCTCCTTTCCTTTAAGCAATTCTCTATGCACTACACTAGAATCACATATGCTGCCTTATTTTTCCTTATTAACTTTCTCTTTCCTTCCCTAGATCATAATCTTTCTCAAAACAGCGACGGTAATGTTACACGTATTTGTGCCCCTGGCACAGCGTTGTAAAAATTCCCAATGCCATTGACTATCTCTAGACTGTAAATTCTGTGAAAGTGAGAATCGGTGGTTTTTATCACCATATAGCCAACACCTATGGCCACGCCTAGTATATAGCAGGCCCTGAGATAAAGTCCACGGAATAAATATAAGAAGAGCATCACAGGCTACAAAGCGTTTTCCTGCCGATTACCCCATGTCTCCTCAGAGAACACAGAGAGCTACGTAGGTAGCCTAGGGATGACCCCTCATTTTTTCAGGAAGAAAAGGCTCCTGTGTGCCCGGACCAGGAATTGAACACGGGACCTTTACATGTTGGACCGATGTTCTATCACTTTGCCAACCAGCCAGGGTGAAGATGTCCCAATCTTTTAATACACCTACCCCAAGGTGATTTACTCAAACTAAGCTCATAGAAGGCACGCTTATTGAGTACATAAAAGTTAATCAATGGATGTTTGATCTTACTGAATGAATTGAGTCACAGATAAAATGAAATAGAAATGTTTGGCTTGCATTAAAATAGATTGAGATCGTTTAAGTTTAAGCTGGAGTTTTATGGTGTCTTTTATTTCCTTATTCCCCGTAACTTGTATAAATGTGGGGCTGAGAGTGGAGGTGAAGAGGAAGGCTGTGGACAGGCTGGTGACCGTAAATTGCTAGCTGTGATTCCTTAAGATGTGTCAGGTAACCTAAACCAGACAGACCTCCAGAAGCCCACGCTGTAAAGTCATCACAAATCATATTGGCCTGCTGTTTTCCGTTTAGACTAAGCTGGGAAGGGCTGACAGACAGCAACTCTGAAAGCGCAGATGCTGTCTGTGCCTCACCTGTATCCCTGACCAGGAGTTCCCCACGGGGACCTACTACACAGATCGGTGACCCTCTGCCTTAGTGCCTGGCTCAAGCATGATACACAGGAGGAGGAAGGACCCGTGGCTCCTGGGATCGGCCATCGACCAGTGACAGATGGGAGTGAGAGGACAACTAGCCAAACATCCTTGCCCTTCTGATGGGACGGCTCTGAACTCTATCGGACATTTCCTCCTAAAATTTCTGAAAGGGCTGGAGCCCAGGTTGTCTGTAGCAGTCACCTTGTCAACAGCCTACCTCTCCTGGTTCCCGTGTCTCCCCTGTCTCCTCCCCAGCCCCACACCAGAACTTCCAGAATCATTCTCCAAATCAAACGACTCAAATCCTTGTCTCAGGGACTGCTTCTCAGAGAATCCTCGCCTAGCTTCTTTACTGCATTCAGGGGCATTCCTCCTTTGTAAGCAGGCAGCCCGGCAGCCCACTGGGCACCAGCACTGAGGGACTTGGCATGAAGAAGGTAGTCATGTGAAGAAACAAATCGCCACGTGAGCCTTCCCAGCAGCGCCTGTGGGTGGTCACATCATCTGTCCTTGTGACAGGTAGGCCGGCGTGGTGGGAATAGCCCTGGACCAGCTACCAGAAACCCGGCTCTCATGTCGTCATTGCCACCATGGCCCTGCTCAGCCTCATCACCAGCTCTGATCTCTCTGATCTTCACCATTTCTATCTGGAAACTTGCAACACCAGATTATTTGATCCCTGGAGCCTCTGAAGGCTCACGATCCCCACGAAGCCATGGAAGGGGGTGAAGTGCGTGGCACCTCTTTAAAGGTGTGTTTCCCAAGTAATTAATAAACAAGCAGGCTTTTCACACAGCCCCGGCTCTAAGAGGGACTGTTTAACTAGGCACATGAGACGTTCCAACCTGTCTAGACAGGCCTCTCTTTTTCCCCAGGATACCTTCGGCCATGCTTGCTCTGACATGGTGACAAGGTGTCCCTTGGCTGCAGACAGTGATTTTGCTGGGTGATAATTCTAATGCTGTAGAGTGAAACTTTTTTTAGTTATAACGCTGCTTGTCTTCCAAGTGAAACTAACTTGGGGGGGGGGGTGGTTACCCAAGAAATAGCCAAGAAAGAGTTTGTATAACTTAGAGCAGTGGTTCTTAACCTTTTTTGAGGTACCGAACCCACCAGTTTCATATGCGCATTCACCGAACCCTTCTTTAGTGATAAATAAAATATGATTTTTTTTCCAAATTCAAGACGTAGGTATATGTTTTTTTACTGGTGCACAAAATGAGCCGTGCATGAACATCACCTTGCTCAAAGAACAAAACCAACAAAGTGCATGAACTCACAACAAATTATGATATTACTTTATTCTGGCCTCCGCGGCAGAGGCTTCTCCGAACCCCTGAGACCGACTCATCAAACCCCTAGGGTTCGATAGAACCCAGGTTAAGAACCACTGACTTAGAGTCACCAAAAGGTCGCTCCTGGCATAACACTTGTGTTAACCTATTCATCATCATTAGTGGGCTTTTAAGTCACTGCCCCTTTCCCATGCTTGTCCTTGGGGAATAAAGTCAACATGAAAAGTGATCTAAGTCATTTAATTGACACCCTTCCACCCTGACAAACATAGCATCACACACACACCCACCCACGCCATTTCTGACAAAGGGCTTAGAGCAGAGAAAGGGATTTTGTGACACCAGATTCCTTTACTCTCAGACTTGAGTCTTGTGACAACCCTGGCAAGCAGCTCTTGAAATCCTTGATCTTCCAAGTGCAACAGGCTTTTCAATTTGTGTGGGTTACATTGACATTGACAGACCTCATCTGGTCTGAGGATTGGAGAAGGAATATACCTGACGTTTCTGTCAGCCGTTGAAGAGAATTTGCAAAGTACTATCCTGTTGATTAGCCAAATACAGCTCATCGGATGTGGCCAACCCTTGCGTTTTTTGCCTCTGATGGCCATTTTTCAAATTGATGCAGGGCGGGAAGATGAAAAACTATCAGAAACTGTAATTTTATTTTATGCATGCAGTTCTACAACCATATTAAGTCTCAAAACACAATCTCAACTTAGCTCCTGAGGGCGGCTGCCTAAGGCATTATCCACATTTCAATCTTCATTCACTTTGGACTTCTCCTCCCGCCCACGCCCCACGTAAGGCGGGGTGGGCGGCTGTCCTCACAGAAGGGCGGCTTGGCTTCTGTCCTCTTTCTCTTCCATTTCCTCCTCCACTCACTAGCTGCTGCCCCACACCTCATAAAAGTCTAAGGGAGTGGGCTGCCAAGGAGAATAGGAACAGAAAGGGCCGTCTGCTGGACAGCGTGGCTTCATGCTCTCTGGACCCAGCAAACGGACGGCAGTAACTCTTTCCCGTGGATGCTTTGAACTTGTTTGGAAGCTTCTCTGTTGGCCCCTCCAACTACAACTTGTCTGACATGAGCACTGTCTCTCCTTCAGCTGGCTGTTCCTCAGACCCCAGGCTCCTCAGGAAAGAGGTGCACATTTATTATGCCATTTGAGTCCAAACGTACTCCCAAGCAGCCGTTGTGGGCAGGACTTGAAATGGCCTCTGCCTGGCTCTGTCACCCTCCGGTCCATGAAACATGCTGTTACACTTCTTGAGAGACGGGAATACAACCTTGTCAGTTTTCATACAGTTATCCATATAAAGAGATAGTCTGGCATATGGAAAATTATACTAAACAGTCACGGTAAAGTCATTGTTACAGGACTACCCTTCGACCATAAACTTTTAAAACCTGAAACACATGGGGGTTTTTATGTTTGTTTGTTTGTTTTTGTTTTTTTCTTTTTTACAGGGACAGAGAGAGAGAGTCAGAGAGAGGGATAGGTAGGGACAGGCAGACAGGAACGGAAAGAGATGTGAAGCATCAATCGTTAGTTTTTGTTGCCGTTGCAACACCTTAGTTGTTCATTGATTGCTTTCTCACATGTGCCTTGACCGCGGGCCTTCAGCAGACCAAGCAACCCCTTGCTGGAGCCAGCGACCTTGGGTCCAAGCTGACGAGCTTTTGCTCAAGCCAGATGGGCCCATGCTCAAGCTGGTGAGCCCGGGGTCTCGAACCTGGGTCTTCTGCATCCCAGTCCGACACTCTATCCACTGTGCCATAGCCTGGTCAGGTTGAAACCTGAAACACATGACATGATTCAGACACTGAGCAACAGTGAGCGGAGGCCTGTGCTGCTTGGGAGAGGAGAGGAGCGTGTGGGAAATGCACACATTTGCACGGCTTCTTCCCTGGAAGAATTTTCTTCCCTGCATAGCAGAGGGCAAAGATGAAACAGATAGGTAAGTAGAATAAGATCCAAAATTATTCTGAGGGGTCTTGAGTCCCAGGCCAATTACCAGGCTGCACACTAAATGGGAATTTTGTAAGGCTTGCAGGGTTAGACACATAGGGCTGCTGTAACAAAACTACTGTAAAAAGAAAAGAAAAGAAAAGAGCTAAATAAAAACTCTACACCCAAAAATAAAATTATAATATCTGAAGTAGAAAAAATCAATAGAATGGTTTAACAACAAATTTGATACTTCCAGAGAAAAATAATAGTGAGTCAAAGAGGGTAATAGAAACAATTCAAGCTGAAGCAAGAAGAAAGCAACGCCCCCCAAAATAAGCCAAGTCTTAGTGGGACAATGTCAAGGGGTCTAAAAAGTGTATAACTGGAGCCCCACATGCACGTATGTATGCACACGCACACACCCCCCCTACACACAACTGGAATTGGAAACTATATGGGTAAGTATAAAATACTGTGTTCTTGGCCCTGGCCATTTGGCTCGGTGGTAGAGTGTAGGCCCTGTGTGTGAATGTCCCAGGTTCGATTCCCAGTCAGAGCACATATGAGAAGCGCACATCTGCTCCTCCATTTTCCCCTCTCGCTTCTCTCTCTTTCTCTCCCCCTCTCCTGAAGCCATGGCTCGATTGGAGTGAGTTGGCCCTAGGCACTGAGGATGGCTCCATGGCCTCTGCCTCAGGCACGAAGAAGAGCTGGGTTGTAAGGGAGCAACGCCCTAGAAGGGCAGAGTGGGCATGCCGGGTAGATTCCAGTTGGGGCCCATGCGGGAGTCTGTCTCTCTGACTCCCCATCTGTCACTAAAACAAACAAACAACAACAGCAAAAAATTTGGGCTCTTTCTCTTAATTTATTTTAAAAATAATTGGTTCAAAAGAAAAATAACATACTGTATGTACAAGTAAATGTATAAAAAAATACCAGAAAGGGTAGAAAGGACAAATGAAAATATGCTTTTGTAAGGATCTTAGGTAAAGAACAGAGTGTTGATGCATAATAGACAAAAAGAAAACAAATATCAAAATTATATATAAAATAAAACTATCAATAATGATGTAAATGGACAGAAAATGCCAGTCAATGGCAGAAATTGCAAGATTGAGGTAAAAACAGAAAGCAAGACACAACCATATGCTGTATGGTTTTACATGCACGTTAAAGTGAAAGGCAAGATATATTACAAATAAAAAATGGAAAAACATATAACATGCCACCACTAATGATAGGAAAACTCAATGTATACATTAATAGCAGACAAAATAGAACACAGACCATTATCAGGAATAAAAAAAAAAGATATTTTAAAATGATAACACAGTCCATTCATCAAGAAGAAACAGCACTACTCAATACATATTTACCAAATAAGAAGGCATTATAACACATAAAGCGAAAACTAAAAACAAACTAAAGAAAAAACTAGATAAACATAAAATAATGACTGGAGATCACAACACGACTGTGTCAGTATTTGGTGCAAAAATGTAGGAATTATCTAAAAAATATAAACAGCACTATCAAACCAAATTGGCCTTATTGGTCATTTACAAAACCCTACAACAAGGGTCCCCAAACTTTTTACACAGGGGGCCAGTTCACTGTCCCTCAGACCATTGGAGGGCCGGACTATAAAAAAATCTATGAACAAATCCCTATGCACACTGCACATAGCTTATTTTAAAGTAAAAAAACAAAATGGGAACAAATACAATATTTAAAATAAAAAACAAGTAAATTTAAATCAACACACTGACCAGTATTTCAATGGGAACTATGGGTGCGGATGCATCCTGTGCTCCTCTCACTGACCACGAATTAAAGAGGTGTCCCTTCTGGAAGTGCGGTGGGGCAGATAAGTGGCCTCAGGGGGCCGCATGCAGCCCGTAGTTTGGGGACCCCTGCCCTACAACTACCAACTCTAGAATACACATTCCTTTCACTTGTCAATGGAATACTCGCCAATAGCAAACATTTATTCAGCCATGAAGAAGTTTCAGTACATTTGAATGGCTTGAAATCATACAGAGCACACGCTCTAAATACAACAGAATTAATACAATATACAGATGATGTATTACAGATCTGTACACTTGAAACCTGTATAATTTTATTAACCAATGTTATCCCAATAAATTCAATATGAATTAAAATTTTTTTTTTAATACAACAGAATTAAAATTAAAAAGTCAGCACCAAAATATATATGGAAAATCTCTAAATACTTGAAAATTAAACAACCTACTGCAAATTAAGCAAGGTCAAAGAAGAAATAGCGGGATAAATTAGAAAATACCTTGAACTGAAAGAGAATTAAGACACAGCTAAACAGGCACTGGGAGGCAACAAAATCACTGCTTAGGGGAAGTTTTATAGCTCCATATGCTTATATTAGAAAAGAATAAAAGTTTAAAGTAAATGCCTCCAGAGAAACTAGAAAGAGAAGAGGACATTAAATCTGGAGTCAGTAGTAGGAAGAAATAAAATAAATGTAATAGAAACCAATAACATTAAAAAATATAAAGGAAATCAATAAAACTAAACTTTAGCTCTTTAAAAAGCTTAATAATATTGATAAATCTTTACCTTAACTAGTTAAGAAAAAAAGAGAGAGAAAACATCAGTACCAGAAATGAAAGGGGGAATAAAGGTGTATATAGATACTTAGAGACCCAAGAAAAATGCAGAATCTAAGTAGTCTACATATTAATCACATTAAATTAGTAAATAAAAAGCACACAACAAAGAAAATTCCAGAGCCAGATGGTGTCACTGGTGACTTCTGTCAAGTAAAAATAATACCAATTTTGCAGACTTATTTTAGAAGCCCAGTATAACCATGATCGTAAAACCACTCAAGGACATGAAAAGAAAATTAATGACCGATATTGCACATGAATATACACTGAGAAGATATTTTTTAAATATTAGCCATTGAAAAGGGCAATGTACCATAATTAAGAGAATTTTATCTGAGAAATGTAAGGTTGGTTTAAAAATCCAATCAACATAAAGCTTTCACTTAGGAATGGGAACAAGGCCAGTGGTATAGTACCACGCATAGAGTCAGTTAGGTTTCGACAAAAGATACAAAGTTAGTCAATGAGGTAAAAATGTTTTCAAGAACTTGTCGTAGAATATCTAGGTATGGGGGCAGGGCTAGAGGTAAAAGCAAACTGTGAAGTACAGGAGACTATCTTCATAGGCACAATGTAGGCAAAAGGATTTTCGGGACAGAACTCCAAAAGTCCCATCCAGAAAAGGAAAAAATATATATTTGATATATTGGACTTCATCAAAATTAGACTCCAATTCATCTAAAGACATTATTAAGAAAATGACTAGACAAACCACACAATGAGTGAAAATATCTATAGTATAAACTGGACAAAGTGTTGTATTCAGAATATATAGGGAATATCTCGACCTCAAAAATAAAAAGACAGGCAACCTATATATAGAAACGACAGGGGCGGGCGGACAGCACATTACTAGAGCAGACATGTCACAAAGAAAGTGAGTGAATGGCTACAAAGTACAGGACAAAAAATGTAACTTTATTTTTCATCAGAAAATGAAAACTAAAGCCACATGGAGGGAGCACTACATGCCCACGAAGAGGAGAAACATTTAGAAGACTGAACCTAGCAACTAGGACTCACATATGTTTTTAGTGACTATGTCCTGTACTTTGTAGCTTTGCAAAATGGTTTCGTGGCTTATGACAAAATGAAACATTCCTCTACGTACGACGCAGGAACTTCACTCCCCTATAGCTTCCTCAGAAGACACTGACTTTCTATACCCACCAAAATATTAGCCCAGGAAGGTTCAAGCTCTGTGCTTATGGAAGACAAAAACTAAAAAAAAAAGTGCAAATAACTCAACAGAAAAGTAAGCGAATTTCAGGCTATCCATTGAAACAAACTTGAATGTATTTAATTCCTGACACATGCCACAATAGGGAATACGTTTCAAAATGTGGCGAGTGAAGGAACAACGAACACAATAGGGCATATTATGTTGGGTTCCATTTACATGAAACTTTAGGCAAAGCTAGACCCACAGTGAAGGAAGAAACCCAAGGAGTGGCTGGATCAGAGGAGAAGGATGTGCAGGAATTGGCCAACGTGGGCATGAAGGAATTTCTAGACCAAAGGATGGAAGTGGTCTGCATTTTATAGGGATGCAACACCCAGATTGTATACATTTGTCAAACTGGCTAAACTGTACACTTTGTAAGGTGACCAGATTTTAAAATTGGTAAAGCGGGACACCATTGACAGAGGGCAGGGGGGGTTCCTGATTACAAATTTGGTCTATATGGAGCAAAAAAAAAATTTTCATAGAATGCAAAAATAGTATTGTAATCTATTTTTTTAAATCGGGACTTTTTTTAAACCGCCACGGGATGCGGGACAAATTGTTAAAAATCGGGACTGTCCCGCCAAAAGCGGGACATCTGGTCACCAAGCTAAGATCCTTATATTTCTCTGAACATGTTATACCTCAGTAAAGTATGACATCTTACTAATAAAAAGAAAAGTGCTAGAGAAATGCCAATGTTGTAATAGAAATGATTAAGGGAGCAACCCTGGCACCAAAATGGAAGTCGCCAGAGTCGGTTGGGCGAGTCCAGGGAATTGGGAGAGAAGAATGAGATATGGGTCTTAAGTATCATCAGGAGAGAGTAGTCCTGGTGGGACCCCTTGAGTATTCTGTTGAGTTATTCTGTGTAAGGCAGGAGCACCGAGAGAAAAGCTTACAAACTGAAGCCCACTTGCCTAAGTTTAGTAGAAAAGATTCCTTATTTCAGATGGCTGTGGTGAGGATAGTATGCTTTAATATGTGTTAATCACATAGAAAAATACCTGGCGTGTTAGTTAGCACTCACCAAACAAGAACTGTCATTATCGTTGATGATTTTCTGAAGAAAAAGAACTCTGATCCTGGGTCCTGAGGGAGAAGACAGAGAGGCAGGAGTGAGGAATAAAGGAGAGGCCGGAGGGCTCAGGTCACCTGTGCTTTAGAAGAAATACATACCACACTTTCAGCCTCACAGTTCCCAAAACCCTTGAAATCTTCTAAGCAAGAAGAGGAACAAAATGGTTTTTTGTTATGTTAATGAGATGGCTTTTGGACCCCAACTAAGGATGGGGGCTGGTTGCCAGGAGAAACAACCCTGTGCTTCAAGGGTTGGAACTTTCAGTCCAACCCCCTGAACCCCAGATATAAGAGAGGAGCTGGCAGTTGAATCAACTGCCAATAGCCAATGATTTAATCAAGCATGCCTATGTATTAAAACCTCCATAACAACCCTAAAGGACAGGGTGGTGAGCAAGTGGAGATTTGGAGAAAGTTGTGCTCAGATTGAGTGTGGAAATTCAGTGTCCTTTCCCTAAACCTAGCTCTGTGCATCTCTTAATATGTGTCCCGGCCCTGGCCGGTTGGCTCAGCAGTAGAAGTAGAGCATGGGCCCGGCGTGTGGAAGTCCCAGGTTCAATTCCTGGCCAGGGCACCTGGGAGAAGCACCCATCTACTTCTCCACATTTCCCTCTCTCTTTTCTCCTTATCTCTCTCTTCCCCTCCCACAGCCAAGGCTCCATTGTAGCAAAGTTGGCCCTGGTGCTGAGGACGGCTCCATGGCCTCCGCCTCAGGTGCTAGAATGGCTCTGGTTGCAGCAGAGCAACAGCCCAGATGGGCAGAGCATCTGGGCTGGTGGGCATGCTGGGTGAATCCCTGTCAGGAACATGAGGGAGTCTGTCTGTCTGCCACCCCCTGCTTCTCACTTCGGGGGGAAAAAAATAAAAAAAAAAATGTTTTCTAAGTTCTCTGAGCCACTTGAGTGAATTAATCAGACAAGGAAGGAGGGTCTTGTGGGAACCTCTGGTTTATATCCAGTTGGTCAGAAGTCCAGGAGGCAACCAGGACTGATGACTGGTATCTGAGGTCCAAGAAGAGGGTTGTGGAAAACTCAAATCTGTAGCTGGTGGGTCAGAGATGCAGGTGGCAGCCTGGGCTTTCTACTGGCATCTGAATTTGGAGATGGGGGGGTGGGGTGGATTCTTATAGGACTGAGCCTTCAGTATGTGGATTCTGGTGCTATCTCTGGGTGGGCAGTGTCAGATTTGAGTTGAATTAAAGAACTCCCAGCTGGAGTCCCAAGAATTGCTTGGTGATGCAAAGGGCAAGCTTCTTCCTCCACACATTGAAATTAGGTGCTCAGAATATAAAATAATTGCCTATTTTCGGATCAACTGTATGAAAAAAATCATAACACTGGGGAACAAAATTTTTGTTGCATTCACAAAAACACTTGTTCTTACCTAATTTGAGAGAGTATTCTGCTCTCAAATCTGACGTTAGTTTTTCTCTGTAAACTACAGGTTATTTTTGCAATTCAAGATTTTAGATTTTCATCTTATTGTAAAATTTTCAACATTTAGTTTAACATAATGAAGTAAACTTCTTGGGCATCATCTTTGTGAAAATATAATAATTTATATAATGCAGTAAATACACTAATAGACTAAAAGATATGATTGCATCAGAATTTGTCTACAATTTCATAAAATTTTCATCATAAAATTTGCGCAAAACTTATTTAAATTCTATTCAGGTCAAAATTTGCATATGTAGCTCTTGTGTTTGTGTACTTGTTGAGGACAATCTTGCTTGATGCTCCAGCAGTAGTCTGCCATCATATTTCTGTCCCATCACCCTGATAACCCTTTTCCATCGTCTACAGATCTTGATGAAAGCGTTCTCCCTGCTCATCACTAACAGCTCCAAGATTTTCAGGAAACTTATCAAGATGATTATTCAGGAAATGAATGTCAATGCATAATGAAGTAGAATGTCTTCTTGGGCATCATCTTTGTGAAAATATAATAATTTGAGGTCCATCAAATACATCTGCTTTTATCATCTCGAAAGACAAGGCAGGAAAAGCAGAAATAATATGTTGAAAGCATTCACTTTCTCTATTCAAAGCCTGAACAAACTGCTCATTAAATCAAGTCTGATGTGAAGTGGGGGAAAAATGATTCTGTCTCAATTAACTACAGGTTCATTCACAATATTTTGCATCCCTACTTCCAGAGATTCACATTTCGGCCACTCCTTCTGTGTCCAGTGTTTCTCCCGAGCTCGGCTGCCCCACAAACACAGAAAGCAAGGATATTTCCTGAAACCTCTTTGTTGTCCTAGCAGAAAATTTACCACTTTAAATTCCACACAAATGATCCATTTAAGCTCCTCATACTTCAGAAGTCGAGGATAATTTTTATGTCATTATAATCTTCTCGCAGATGAGTTGAATAACCAATTGGAACCGCTGCATAAACATTACTGTTGTGTAGGAGAACACATTTCAGACTTTGTTTAGAGCTTTCAAGAAATAGCTGCCATTCTGTTGGACTGTAAATGGTAACACCTAGCTGGCTGAGAAGACTACTGATATGACAGTAAACAAAGTGTTTGTTTTTGGAAAAAAAGTCCACAAAAATTTGTTCACACTTCCTGAAATGGGATACTTCACAGTTGACCAGTGAAGTACATTCTCTTATTGCAGCCTGGAGGCTAATAACTCAGCTGCTTTCTTTGATAGGCCCAAATCTCTTACTAAGTCATTCAATCCGGGTTGGCTAAACTGCTGAGGGGTTAACGACTGTTTGGCATAAGAAGACCCTTCCGATTCTACAACCATTTCCTCATGCATCTTATCAAAATACACTTGATCACCATGTTCACTTTCTTCATCCTTAGAAGAAATAAAACCATTGAAAACTGGCACCGGGAGTGTCTCACAGTGTGGGATAGGTCGTATTGCTGAAGGAATATTAGGATATGCGATCATATGCCGTTTTTTCTTGCCGATGCCCTTTGTATGGATCAGACAGAAATAACTGTCACTGCTGTGGTCCTTAGGTTCACGCCAAACCATGGGAATACCAAAACGCATTCCTTTGCATTTTCCTTTTGTCCAGTCATGAAGCATTTCCTCACAATTATGACACACAATATGAGGAGCCCAATTCTTGTCTTGATCACCAAGGGGAACTTAAAAATAGGCAATATATTCATATGTCACAAATGATGAAATATTGTGCCTTTGAAGTTGAAATGTGTAACAGCCACATATATAACAGAAGGTGTTAGCAATATTCTTACATTTACGCCTACTCGAATAAGCCATGATTCAATCTTAAAACAAAATAAGAGGGTGTTTTTATCAGATAATAATTTTTTACATTTAAAAAAAACTACAATTATGTAAAAGTGATGTTTGTAAAACATTAATTGCCTTGTGGTTATGCTCAATCTAAGAGTTGTTGCTCTTTAACTCCAATTTAAAAACCAATGCATGCCATTAACTGTAACAAAAAGAAATTCAAATTGCATAAAAAATAGAACATGCACTAAAGACCAGATTTCAGATTTGGAATCAGTGATGCAGATATATATAGTAATAGTTCTAAAACCTCATGCAACCAAAAATGAAAAAAAAAATTGTTCCCCAGTGTACCTACGAAAAAGTATGTCAAAGCCAGGAAACTGTGAGGCTGTTTGGAGAACTTTAGGAGGTCTCCAGGTGATGTTCCAGGGTCCAGGTTGTGAACCCCATGAGCCAGGGAGAATGGTGAGGACCAAGCATATAAAATCTCAGTTCAACAGCTTGCAGAGTTGTCACCAGCAGAGTTCTGTACAGTGGGAGACACTCTGTAATGGGCTGCGGGGTTCCTTCTGGCTTGCACACCCCGGTCCAAACATCTTTAAATGTGGAGAAGCCAAAAGATGGCTTCTAGATAAATGAAGATAACTTGCTTGAAGGCAATGTCTTGTTCTTCTCAGTCATTTCTTTCAAACTTTCTTACCCAGTTAACTATAACATTCCTCCAGGAATCGGCTAAGCCCGAAGTGCTTCTGCCTAGCCTGCCCTGGCCAATATACACACGTCATTCCTGAGAGAGGAGAGAGATATCTAAACCAGACTCAACCTCACGGGGCCGTTCTGAGGTCACGCCCCTCCCACCTGAGCGAGGTGGTTCCTACTTCACGTTACAGCTGAGAGTCTCACACAGAGTTATCGCATTTTGCCCTTCCCACCCTGAGAACCCATCCAATGCTCGGCATGGAGAAACAGAGACTCCAGCTCCGGGGCTGAGCTGCGGTTTGATGTGTTCTCCTGCTCTGCCATGCTGAGTGCAATGTTTCCACCACTGTCCCTACGGCTACGATAGCCAACAGGGTAGGTCAGATTAATTTCTTTAATGGCTCTGAGTTTGGCAATAAAAACGACTGCTCTACACCCGGAGGAAGTCTGTTCATAAAACTATTCAGACCAGGAAGATGAATTTTAACCGCTCTCAGCAGGTCCTCGTGGATCAAACTTCACCCATTCACACATTCATTCCATAAATATTTACCGTGAGCCAAGGAGAGCGGTTTAGTGCCGAGAATGCAAAATTCTCTCTGCCAAAGAGTTGATAGTCGAGAGGGTTGACAAATAAGTAAATCAGTGAGCATATATAATAATGTATAATAAATCACGATATTTCATCCATTAAACATGTAGGAAATAATAGAAAAGTGTGGGCAAATGTGTGCAGGGAATGGAAAAGCAGCATCTAACCCAGACCTCAAGCTAAAGAAATGGTTTTTTGGGGGAGAAGACCTTGGCATTCAACATTAAGACTACCCAGGGGGTTACCGGTCAAAGGTGGAGGGAGGAGGCTCCTGTTGGAGAGAAGAACATGAACAAGGCGCAGAGGCATTAAGTTACATCCGAGGAAATACAAGAAAATGTCATGGCTAGAAAGAACTGTACACATTAGCCTACGCAGTCAGACATGTGGTGGGATTTGGGGTTCGAAACATGATAGGAAGTAGTTTGGAAAGATACGGAAGAAAAGAAGATGTAGTTTGACCTAAAATAGACTATCGTTTCATTGGGACAAATAATTACGGTTCATAAAATACCAAGAAACATAAAGGAAAGGAGAACAAGATAACCACTCACACATGGAAGCTTGAATTATCAGAATAATTTGGAAAGTTGATAATGTTATTAGATGAGATTTTTCTGGTGAAATAATTGCCCCTTCTTAGTGATATTCTCGAAACCCCTTCCTAAAAATCTATATAAATCCGTCACCTGTGCCTCCCATTGATTGACACAGCTGGAAGGTGAGAGCCTGGATGATAAGTGTTCAGAAAAAAGAAAGTGGACAATGGGCAGGAGAACAAACTGGCAAGTGACCAGCATAAAACCAGTGAGGCGGGGGCTATAGTCAGCCTCGTAATGCAGATGAGGAATCTGAGTTAAAGGGGAATAAAATAATTTGTCCAAGATCACAAGGATCGAATTCCAGAGCCCAAGGTCTTTTTCATTCTGCCACTCATAGATAAATAATGCAGTGCAATGGGAACCCGAATTGAGCTTGCCTGGAGGGTGGGCAGGGCAGTGGCAGCTTGCCAGGGGACCAAAGTAAATACCTGGTTCCAAGAACAGAATCACAAGATTCAAGCTCAGAAAATGTGCATCCGTGGGAAATAGCAAATAGCACAGTACCTGGTACATGCTAAGTCATAAATAAATTGATTGAAGTAATAAATAGATAAAAGACCCAATATGTTGAAGAATATCTAGGGTGGAGAATAAGCTGTAACCCCCAAACTAAGAGTGACGACTCTCCTTCATCAAAGGGCTCTATGCCCTTGTCTAAGTAGGGAGAGAGGATGCTAGGCACCAGCTAAGATCTATTGAACCCTGGTAGCATCGTGCAAGTGCATTATGGGAATGATCTTATTTACTCCACAACAACCTAATCACATGGAAATTATTATTATCCCCACTATACGGATGAGAACGCAAAGGCTTCCAGAGGTAGATAACTTGCCTGAGGTCAGCCAGGAACTAGGAGCACCAGCCTACAAACCCAAGGTCTTCTAATTTAGTATAAGTCCTTCTTACCTTACTTGGTATTGGTCAAGGATGTAGGGTAGATGGAAACTGTAGCAGGGGAGGGAGAGGATGCCCAGTGGACCCGTTTACAGAGAATTGAGGGTGCAAGGGGCGGAGGGTTACAAGATGGCAGAAACCTGGCCATGAAAAATGAAATGATGGAAATACCAACAAAAATCCTTTCCAAATTCTTCCTTTGCAAAGTCAATTCCACTTGTACTTTTGATCTTTGACCTGGACCCATACAATTAATTCCACATCATATTTCTGCATATTGCTCTCCAAGGAGAATCGAGTTTACACTTCCCTCCCGATTCAAACCATAACAGTACTTAATTAGGTGATAATTTATGTAGTACTTAGCATGAACTTTTGGCACTTGCTGGAGAAGGCTGTACAAGTATACACGTGTTATCACCTGACTACATCAAGTAATTGAGCCTGGGCATGGGTGAGGTGTCCTGGGCTTTACAAGGTATCGAATGACTTTTATAACCCCGTAGTACCTGGTTTTTCAGTAGACAGACCTGTCTCTAGTGTGTATTAATACACTGAGTATTATGCCCCATGCACTTAAAACACAGATTCTGAGCACTTCAAAACAACAAAGAGCCTGGAACACTGGAGAAACAGATGTTGGATGAATAGTAGGACTTCTCAGGTCCATCATTCAACTTCTGGGAAGTAGAGCAACAACGGAGGGAATCGCTCGAGCCTGCGCTGTGGAAAATAAACAGAATTTCTAGCTGGCAGACATGGTTCGTGGCAATAATGAGGCTCTGAACACCAGGCTTCAATCCTCACGCCCCAGCCTTGATGACGCAACTGACCCAGAAATGGTTCTTTTCCCGGCACCACGAGGGCTGAGAAGGTCTTGGCTATGTGACCCCAAAATGTGGAAGATCCTCATTTAAATAACACGTGACTGTCAAGAAAAGTTCAGTGCGTGTGCGACCTCGGTTCAAGCCCCTGGCACACAGAACCAAGAAGAGCTGTTGCAGCTGTCCCTGATTCACAGGATGCTCCTGAACCAAAGAAGTAAGAAAGGCAAAGGGACGTTATTTTGGCTCCTGGGTACTGCATGCATCCGTCTTCTCTCTAAACCAAAATGAACTCATACAGAAAGTCGAGTCACAGGCTAGTCCTCTTCGGTTGACTCTGGGAAGAGAAAGAGCTGGAGAGAACGAGGAACAAGGGCTGTGTTTCGTGCTGAGCGCTGCCGATGGCCCTATGTGGACTACACAAGGTAGCTCCTCTACAAGAACCCGGGACACAAGGAAAGCCACAGGGCTGAGTCGTGATCTCATACACCACCTATAACTGTTCCCAGCAATGGCAGATCGCTCCTTCAGCTTGTTCCCTTTCTGAGCCGGGTCCGTGGTGTCGTCCTTGAGCCCATGACCTCCGTGGGACCTTGTTCCAGCTGCGTGAACCGAGCCCCACTGACTTGTTTCATGCAACTCTGACCCTCTGCAAGTCCTAAGGATCACAGATTGCATGCTGGTACTGCCCTGCCCCCAAACACACACTCCTGGCTGCCTTGCCAAGGCCCCCACATCCTCGACTGGCTCCTCAGCTCTCTGCTTGGGCAGACCCTCCAGAAGCAGGGCTGTAATAAAAAGAAAAGCAAATAGAAGCTTAAAAATTTCAACTATGAAATTCAAATTAAAAACGAACCTTCTTTCCCCTTCCAGGTCTCTGTTTTGGTAAAAAAAAAAAAATAGAAGTAGTTAGTATGTGTCTAGATACGGCTCTTACACAAATACTACAAATCTAGCACGGCTCTAAACTAGTGTTGAAATCAACTTTCTACACTCATTTTACAAACTGTATGCTTGTTCTTTCTCCAAGAATTATTTCAACTTTGAAAATAAGAAAAACGTTGTTCTCAGTGCCGCAGGGAACACGAAGATGAATAATGTGCGTTGTCTTTGTGGCGTTTACAACCAAGCACAAGAATTAAGATACAAGCGCTGTGGGTCCCACAAATCTCAAATCAGAGCCGGTGAGGACCTCTGAGCTGGAAGGTCTCAGGAAGATAATCCAGTGCAGGAGCCCACCAGGCTCCTGCCCGGGCATCTCCAGGGATGGGGGACTCATGACTTGTTAGTTCCAATCATTTCACCTTTGAGCATCTCTGAATGCTAGACGTCTCTTACATAAAATTGAAATACTATATCCATTCAGGGATGACTGTCAATAGGTTTACACTGGAATCTCATAGGAAAAATCTATATATTCTCTATCAGCCATGTTGTGTGTCAATTGTTCACACCTGGGTATTACCTCTCCACAACTATAAAATTCTTCTCTTCTTCAGAGATGACATCTCTAATTCCTTGAGTCATTATTATGCTACATAGTTTTGTCTCTTCATAATTATTCTGTTCACTTTCTATGACTTCTATTCAGTGTGCCCATTCTTTTGAGAATAGAATCAATGCCTATATATGAGATATGGTTTCATCAGAGAGGACTCAAGCCCTCACCTCTCTCCTCCCAAGTGCTGTGTTTTAGTGATATAATATTTAATTTTTGGATAACCACATCATATATATAAAGCTTACAGCAAATTTAAATCCCGAGTGTCAATGCAATGGCATGATTAATTTATCTAAATCAGGGGTCCCCAAACTACTGCCTTCGGGCCACATGCGGCTCCCTGAGGCCATTTATCCGCCCCCGCCGCACTTCCGGAAGGGGCACCTCTTTCATTGGTGGTCAGTGAGAGGAGCACAGGATGCATCCGCACCCATAGTTCCCATTGAAATACTGGTCAGTTTGTTGATTTAAATTGACTTGTTCTTTATTTTAAATATTGTATTTGTTCCTGTTTTGTTTTTTTACTTTAAAATAAGATATGTGCAGTGTGCATAGGGATTTGTTCATAGTTTTTTTTTTATAGTCCAGCCCTCCCACGGTCTGAGGGACAGTGAACTGGCCCCTTTTGTAAAAAGTTTGGGGACCCCTGATCTAAATGGTTGGTTTGGGGAAGGAAACCATGTACCATAGAAAAATTTTCCCTGGGTTCACTGCTGCAGCTTGCCTGACTCATTCTGTATTCCCATTCTCTCATCCAAACTCCTAGTTGAGGACACATCCTCACCAGGGGCTTGTGAAGCTATGTGTTTAGTAGATCTCCTACCGCTGATGTAAATGTTCATGAGGACAGGGCTGAGGACAGAACTCTGGAGCACACTGAAAGGAAATACCCTCCGTTCTGAAACAAATCTTTCCATGTTTCACCTTCTTCATATCACGTGCCCCTCCACCAACCTCATCCAGGCTGTCGTCACAGGTCTCGAGGACTCATGCTAAAGCAAAGCTTAACCCTTTCTCTGCCTCCACACCTGCTCAACACTACAGCCAGAGAGATTCCGTGAGCCCTCACCCACTTCATCTACTCTTCAGTTATCAGCATTACAATAGCCACCTGCCTCAGTCTCTCAGTTTCAGGAGCTGTGTGAGCCATTTCAGTGGCTGACAAAGGGCACCATGCAACCTTCTCCCACCTCTCCTCCGACCACTCTCTCGCGCAAGCACTCTGCTCAGCCAAGGGGCCCCTTGCTGACCTGCAGACCCACTGGGAAAGCCCTGGCGCCTGGGCCTTTGCACTTGTGCTCCCTTCTAGTCCTTCCATGAGAAACTCCAGGCTCCCTCCTTCCCCGTGTCAAGTCACCTCGGGGTCATCTGCACGTTATGGACTGCCCTGCAGAACCTACGTGACACCATATTCTCTGAGCACACCCTCTTCCTGTGCTCTGCTTCACTTTTCTCTGTAGCCCGTGTCACTGCCACCCCTGACATCAGGTCAAATCCACATGCTTGTCATGGTTATCACTGTCTCTACTAAAATGTAGAATATTGAGGCATGTTGTCTATGGGTGCATCTCCAAGTGCCTTTGGCTCTTGACACAGGTAGATATTCAATACATATTTGCTGAATGAATGAATGAGTGGCTCTGCAGTGAGATCACCTAGCAGCAGCTTTGTGTCCATAGGACGCAGTACCCATTTGTTCAGGGAGCCAGGAAGCACACTCAGGGTCGGCCTGAAGAGGGAGCGTCTCACCGCAGGGTCTCACCGCGTTTTCTCAGGCGCCCAGTCGCATCTGTATCCCTAAACCATGCAGGTAGCTCTTCTCTCATTAGCGCTCCTCACTGGGCTGAAACGACCACCCTCCACCTTCGGCCCCAACCCGTGAAAGCTTCAGACACAGATGCCCATTATGGGCTGTCAACCGGACGCCCAGGTCCCACCCACAGTCTTAGGGCTGGACTTTCCCTCAATGGCCTCATTAACCAGCCAGCACCTTGGAGAAGGCACATGAAAAGCCTCAGGCAAACTTGTCCTGTGCTTTCCCTGAAATTTTATTTGTGCATCAATTAAACCCTAGACCTAGAACCCCACAAGGAACAAAGGCAGCCTTATTTTCCGCGCTTTCAGAAGGGGTGTCAATGAAGGTCTTTATGCCATCTGCCCAGAAGATCCTGGAAGCCCGGAGATGCCACTATAACCTTTTAGCCTCCATTAAGAGCTAGCAGCTGATTTAACAACCTCCCTGAACGCTGATATCATCATATAAAACTAGAGGGTCTTACTTACTTACGGACGATTGAAATTGTAGGTGATGTTGCCTGGGACATGGAATGCACTCAATGAATATTAGTACTGTTATGTATTAATTTTATATGTAATAGCTTCTTTCTTTAAAAAAAAAAATGACAGTATCATTTATCTTGGACACTGAGCTGGGTCTGAGAATTGTAAAAAATAAAAGTGAGTCATCGCTTGTGCCCCAAGGCGGTCAGTCTAGATGGGTAAATATCAGCCAGGATCAGCGCAGGAAACAGACAGCATGCTCAGGAGGATTTCTGAGCAGACTTTAAAGAACAGACTATTTACAGAGGTGTGGTCAGGGCTAGAGAAACCAGAGGGGATGTTGAAGTACCCAGAGACTAGAAACAGCAAGAAGCTATAACCACACAGGGGCCTGAAGGGGCAAGAGAGGAAACAGGGATACTGGAGGGAGCCCAGCTGAGACTGGAACCCTGCAAAGAGGGTGGTCTGACATTGCCTGAAGCATCCTGAGTGAGAGCGGGAGGTAGGGAGGGAGCCGGATGCAGTACCTTCTGTCTCCTTGTTTTCCGTCTTCTCTCTCTCTGCTTCCCATTGGCTGCCTCAACCAACCGGAAGGCAGAGGGTGGGAGAAGGGCCCTGGGTGGAGCCATTCTTGCAGCCTACCTCCCGGGGCAGGGAAGAGGGAGAGAGGGGAGAGTAGATAAGTATGGGAAGGGCAAATCACTGGAACAGAGAACAAACCACAGTCATTTTACTAAATACCAGTGGTGGTGCTAATTGCTCCATATACATCATCTCTTAGAGTAAAGTCAAGACCGAGAGTAAGGTACGTATATTTTTTCCCCCACACTTCTCCTTAGAGGAAGCTGAGACTCTAGGAGACCATCTGTTTTTCTCAAGTCTTTCCTGTCTAGTCTAGTTGTGCTGTTGAACACAAGGCAGGCACGCTTTCCATTGGGCTACATGGCCCCCTTCACATCATCAGCAAGTGTGCATGGAGTTGTGTAGCAGAGACAGCAGTCTTTACCACATAGTAAATCTTCTCCGTGTATGTTCCTTCTGGAACAGTTAGGTGTAGTGATAGACTGGTAATGGTCGGTGAAACATATGTGACATTCCATGTATTACTTCCAGGTTGGGACCATAAGAAGATTATGCATAAATCTAGAGTCTCTTTCTTCTACTGACGTAGCACAGTGGAGGTCGTCAATTCCCTATCTGACAACTAGATGTTTGAGCCTCCTTCGGCCCTGGATCCTAAGTGACTACGTAGGGAAGCGCCTCCTGCTGTCTGTCACTCGTGGTAAATTACTAAAGGTGAGAAATAAATTGCTGTGGTACGTTACTGAAATTTGGGGTTGCTTGTTACTCAGCCTATCCTAGTCTCTCCTGACTAATACATGTGTCAATTTGATGCTGACCTCTTTTTGTGGATGCAGAGAATGCAGTGGTGAATAATGGTCCCACTCCTCCCGGATTTGCAGTCAAAACCATGTAAACATGGCCTGAGAGAGCAATTATCCTGTCAGGAGTGAAAGGAATAGTTGACAAGATGCTTTAACTGTCTTGAAGGACAAGTGGGACTTTGTCAACGGGTAAGGGACAGAGACAGCTTTTCTGGAAGAGGAATGGCTTTGCAAATGCATTGAGGCTTGCAGCATCAGGTGGTGAGAAGTTGAAGACTTCTTCCTCTCCAAATGGAATCCAAAAGTATACCAAGTTTCTTGTATGATTGGGTCTAGATACCCAAACACAGTGCAGAGGGGAAATGGGTAAAACAGGAGAAAACCCCCCAATAAAATACAATTCAGAAACTATCAAAGAGCTGGATCAACTTTAATATAGGAAAACCAAAGACCCACATTTTCTCACATGGAACTCTAGAAACTAAAGGTGGGATTTGAGTGTGTGGACTACACAAGCTGGTTTGAGGGAGGGTTTGCTGTCAGCAGGAGCAGCTACAGTGTCAGTGGCCACAGTGGCAGTGGCCACAGTGGCTGGTCCTATAGTAGAAGTAACAGAGCCCAACAGTAGCCGGCTCCTGATCTGTGTGCCTGCATGCTGGAAGTGAGTGATAGGCATGATTATCTCTTTGTTTCCTTAACAGGCTCTATGCCAAGCCCCGTTCTAATTACCTTACAAATTACTGTTACTCAGTCTTAACTGGATATTGTTACTCATGCATATTATTATTAATATTTGTATCCCGCTCCCACAGATAAAGAATGTAGCAACCTCCACCTCCTTCTTATCTCTCTTCCCTCTGGTAGAAGCGAAGGAGACGGGCTTTCGCAGATGCAAACACAGAGAGGTTGAATAACTTGCCCAAGGTCACACAGCTAGGCAGGAACAGAGTTGGGCCTAAGCAATTGAACTTCAGATCTCAGGCTGTCTTGAGGATGCTGTTGTTGTGAGGGTTTCATTCCATCTGAAGCACCAACCTGAGACAGGCATTGTATAGCTGTTTTCATTGTTAGTCTCCCATTTGACAGCTGAGCAGAAGGGTTCAGAGCGGTGCCTCTGCCAGCATACCATGGCCACTGTACATCCCAGCCCAGCGACAAGCCAAACCCACGGACTGCGGGGCTCATGTTGTCACATGCACTCCAACTGGGGGTTTGAATTGGGGGGGGAGGGTTTAATCAAATCACACAAAACCACATGATTCTAAATCTACTTCCCGAAAGCTTTGCTCACCAAAGTGACAGTTTCAGTTTGTGACAACCCATGAATCAACAAATGGCCATTGAACACCTACCATATAATGGACACGAGAAGGAGAGCAGGCTCTGTAAGAAAAGGCCCCTGACCCTAGGACCTCATACACCGCTGGAAGCAGCTCGCCCTCCCTAACACGGTATGACAAGGCAGTCCCTACAGAGCAGAGGGTAAGAGCTGGCAAGGAACTACACTGCAGAATGCGCTCTCAGATGAGAGAGACCGCAGTGGGCCGGGGGCCGCGGGAAGGCTTATAACAGATGGAGAGGAGATCACAGGGTCCCTGTGGTTCTGACTTCAGGGCAGAGGAGGAACAGGCCAGGGACGGCTGAAATGATGGGACTTCAGAAAGGCGACAGGGGACGGTCAGAGTGGGGGCCCCAGCATTTCAAGCCCTGTGATCAATAGGTCCATCCATTAAGGAGACAGAGCCTTATTCCAATGGGACTTGATGAGACGCCAGTGTGAGGTCACCCAGTGTACAGCCCTTTGGAAACACTGCCTGGATGGAGAATTCACACAGCATCAGCTATGCTGTCCTCAGAGTGACTTGTTTGTGACCAGCCGGCTGGCCGGAAGGAGCAGGAGAGAAACTGAGGCACACCGCAGAGGAAAGGCTTTTGAGGCAGAGGAGTGAGCAAAGAGAAAGAGAAGGTTTAGAGCTGAGACAAAGCCCAGGCATGTCTTCTTATGATCAACCCAGCCAAAGTTCCACCTCACAAGAAAGTTGCTCTCAAAGTTCAACTTAGCGTTATTGAATCATTCCATTACCATCGGGACTGTTTCCATTTTTCAGCACGTGTGTGGTCACCTCCACATCGAAGAAATATTCATAGCCAGGGAAAACACCCCCCCCAATCATTTTCTAGGGCATCTGTGCCCTCATGGAGGCTGCCACGATGTTTTAATTGAATTGGATTGAATTTCAATGGAAAGAGCAGAAGTGGTGCATTTTCAAGAACTAATAATTCAGTAATTTGGTAGGTGGGGGCGCACCTTTTCTGGCACAAATAGGCAGAAGGCATCTGTGTTTCTCCATAGCAGGCGTTCTCCCCTGGAACAAGACCAGGACTATCAAAAGCACACGCTGTTTCTGGGTCCCTCCAAGGACCCCGGGAGGAAATGTGTTTACAAAGGGTCCACCTTGACAGGAGGGGTCCCGGGCAGGTTTGCCAGATGAGGACCTGGAAAATAAGCCAGGAGATGGTGGTCCAGCCTCACTGAGTTTTCAGTTTCCTGGTCAGCTTCTCAGTGACATCGACATACTTCACCCCCACCCCCCGGGTCATTTCTTTCTACCGCGTCCACCGTCTCACCTGGAGCTGGTCACAAAGAGGAAGGAGCAGGCAAGGGCTTTTGCCAGGCATACCCAGCAGATCCCACAGGGACATCAAACAGCAGAAAGAGGGCTGGGCTGCAGGGAGACAGGAATCCTGGTTTGGCTTCTGCGTTCCTAGCTCCATGGGTCCTAAAGCAAGTCATTCCTCCTTTCGTCCCTCAGTTCTTTTCTCTGTGGGATGACCAGGGACCTTCACAGCCCTGGAATCCTGTGATCCATGGGTTCTGTGGGTGGCATCCAGGTCTTCCCACACTGAGGTCACAATCTACCTGCCCCTCACTCCACACTGTGTGGCTGTACCCCCTCCCCACCCCTGGGTTTGTTTCACTGGTGTCTCCTTTTGCCACAAACTCCCACTGCACTTCCTAACTTGGAGGCGAATTCCCTTCTCCCTCCTTAAAGCCAACTTTCCCTTCAAGTCTTCTGCTGGCCAGGCATCAGCATCAGGGGGACAGCGAGGAGGGGACATCCCACCAGGCTGAGAGCCCCTTCAGTGCTGTCGTGTACATTATGGCATCCCCAGTGTCCAGGGACAAAGCTGACATGTAGTATTGATGGATTCCTGTGAAGATCTACTCTCTGGGGCAGGGTTTCTTAAACATATTGGATCCTGGACAGGCAAGAGGATCTAATGAAAGCTATGGAGGAAACTCTTCTCACAAAGATACACATGCAAATTGGGGAGACCAGCCAGGCAGCCCCACACCGTGATGTCCAAAGAGCGTGGCTGCCCATGACAGGCCTCAGACCATTCTCCTCAGCAAATGCCCAGAGACCTTAAACTTCAAGTGAGTGAAAACACTAGACAAGACGGTGTCCCCACTGTAGATAGCTGCTTTTTCTTTTCTTTTTTCTTTTCTTTTCTTTTCTTTTTTGTCCTGCTTCTCTTCTTTGGGGAACTGCTTTTTCCCTGCTTGGTATGATTCTGGTGAGGCTTATATCACATGACTTCACCTTTCCAGCTGTAGGAGGCGTGGTCAAGATTGGCCACAGCTGGGAATGATGGTGGTTCCGGGAACATACAAGATGGGCCAAGTAGAGCAGTTTCCGTGGATGGATAGAGGTGACGGGGAAGAACACCCCACATTCTTTTCTCTGGGATTACCATCAGGAAGCTTGGATCCACCCAACAATGATCTTTGCCGCCAGGGGGGAAAGATCGAGTCTCATCAGGAAGCCAACACAGGAAAAGGCGGAGCCTAGGGGCGGAGGGGCAGGCTCTCTAACCTAACAGGCACCCTTCGACGTAGCCATGATTTTTCAGTTTTGTAAATCTACAATTGCCTATCATCATCATCATCATCATCATCATCATCACTATGACTACTATTTGTTTCAATTTACTTGAGTGGTTTCTGTCCCTTGCAACCAAAAGAGTCTGGTCTGGTATAAACCTCTAACCGGACTTGCAGACAACCCTGGTTTGGGGGGGTGGGGGAGTGGGCTGGGATCCCAGCACGGTAAGGGTAAAGAAACTAAAGGGGAAAAAATGGGTGTAAGTCTGCTTTGACCAAATGACACAACCAGAGGAGAAGAAGGCTATGATTCAGAGGTGCCACCGCTCAGGGTTCTGCTTTGCCGTCGCGGCTGGGCTGGAGGGGAGGCTGAGCCAAAGGGAGCCCAGCAGACATGGTGGAGCCGAAAGGTCTGACGTAAAAGTAAATAAAACAGCCACCCGTTGACAGGTATTGGACTCCGGGCTTTCCATGCGCCATCTCATTTAATGATTGCCATACAACTTTGAAGTCTTGTGTGGATGTACATTCATTGCGAGGTGTATGTACCATGTGTATATGTAACGTGTTTTATATATATACATACATACATATATATGAATTCTCTATCTCCATTTGGTGTATGTATATCATACATATGATATCATACGATGTGTGTGTGTATCACAGTGGAAGAAAGAGAAGTTTACGTCTGACACCCTTTATTTCCCTTGAGTCTTAGGGCCCAGGGGATGAGGTAGCAAGTTGACAATAGCCGTCTCAGAAGCTGAGGCCATGTGCATCTCCAGATGTGGCCCACGGGCAGACAGCTGTGAGGTGTGGCCCGAAGAAGGCTGGACTGAGGTTGGGGTGGTAGCTGCCAGACCCAGGCCAAGCACAGGGGCGTGTAGCAGAGACGCCCGCGCTGTCCTCAGAAAGCTCGTAAGCAAGTCTGTTTAGGTTTCAAGCCAAACAATCGTATGTTATCTTCTAAATTATTGTCTTGCATAATATTTTTTTTATTGTGTGTCCGATATGGAAGGAATTTTATTCCCTGATCTGCCACTGACTATATTGACCCTACATATTTCTCATCGCTCAAACAAATTATGAAGACCTGGGGGGCAGAAGTCCTGTGTTGGGCGTGCCCCAGTGTCGTCCACAGGGTGCTGCCGTGCTTGGGAGGCAGTCCATAAATACTTGCTGGGACAGTGAACAGCACACGAGAAGGTGCTGGTTTTTTCTTCCTCTGTTGTAAAAATAAGGCAGGAGAAAGTCTTTTATTGTACTAAATTATTTGTAGCCATGAATTTTTCTCTAAAGAAATCAACAGACCCCTATTACCCTAGGCCTATGGCCAGGTCTTTAAAATATTCTTGTTATGGTAATATTTTTCTAACTATATTTTCTATAGTAAGATTTGACCTTAATTTGTTCGTTTACCACAATTCAAGTCAACCAATTATAGAGCTAGAAGGAACCAATCCAAAGAAACTCAAGGAATTAAGACCATATACTCTGAAACTGCATTCCTAGATGTGAATAGGTGCTACACACACACACACACACACACTCTCTCTCTCTCTCTCTCTCTCTCTCTCTCTCTCTCTCTCACCCAGGGCTGGAGGTGTGGCAGAACCTGACAAACAAATATACTACTTGTTTTCCTTGGGGATTCACAATGCGCCTCAGCCTGGCCTGTGTAAAACGGTAAGAAGTCCCAAAGTAAAGGAACTGATCTAACTCTGATGACTCAGCATTGCCCAGGGAGCACACAGATAAATCAAGTTCTCAGGTGGAAATGCCCACGGGAAACTCTGACCCGGCATCTTCCCCTCATGAGAGTGACAGGTAAACTGGAGACAGCGGGGTCAGGATGACACACACAGCCTTTCCAAGGAAAGGACCTGACCCTGGATTCCGACTCCACCCCTGAGGAGCTACTGCGGGATGTGGACAAGGCAGGAGAGCCTGTGTTCTCTCTTGAGCACCTGCTCCTTGTCAGACATGTTCAATCACTTAGGTCAGTAGACATGAAAGAACCAAAATAGCTACAATGAATCAGGAACAAAAATACCTACCTCTTCGTCTTTGTAGCTTACATGGGGAGTTTTGAAACACTTCTTATGTTATTAGCTCTTAATAACAACAACCAAAAAAAAAAAAAAAGAAGCCAGCAATTTTTAAAAGGAGGTGATGAGCCTGTTCTACAGAAGAAGTAAGCTGGTGTGGTGTCCCCGGACATTCACGGGCTGTCGATGTCCCCCTGGTTTATTGACTGTTGCCTAGATCTTCCCTAAGCAAAGCTACAAATCACTGTACCAGTATTTTTGTTATTGAGGACAAAAGAACACATTACATTTTTCAACAAAGAAGAATCTCAAGGTAGAGAAAGGGGAGTCAAAAGAAAGAACTTTGGGAAAGGCGATGTGTCTTTAAGGAAGAAGTGGAAGAGAATGACTTTGCCCAGACAAAACTATTTTTGCGAACTCCAATACTTAAGTTCCAGCTGATGCCGAAACATCTCCACCTGAAGCTCCTCACAGAGCCAACTATGACCCGCACCCTCCAAACATCTCCCTCGCCCTTTAACGCCAGTTCTTCGGTTTACACCATCCGCCATGGGGACAGAACAACCCCATGATGAAACCCCACGAGGAAACTCCGTCCTTCCGCTCTGCCTTCTTTCTCCTCGGTCCTTCGCTGGCACCAATCATGAGGGAGAATTAAAATCTGTAGCATGTGAGCCACTTTGGAAAAGACGTCGGCAGTTCCTCAAAATGTTAATTAAACACAGAGTTAGCGCATGCGCGAGGACCTGGCCAACCAAATGAGAAAAGCAAAGGCTAGTTTTTCAGAGCATGCCCCAGCCAGGGGGCCGGCCACGGTCAGGCGTGTTTTGGTGGAGACCCCCAAAGGCAGGCAGGGCGCTGGGAAAGTGGTACTGGAAGGAAGGGAGGGCTTCAGGAGCACGCGGCTTGGAGCGCTGTCATAGGGAAGCCAGAGGTGGGACACCCTGTGTGAGTTGAGTGGGGAGAGTGCCTCTTTGGCTCTCTCTGGGACCTCTCCTGTTGGGAATCAGGACAAACGTTTGGGAAGCTGTCAGTCATTAACAGAGTCCTTCTTGTTTGGGACCTATTATTTCAGAAGTTATGATTAACGCTCTGGAGTGTTACTAAAGAGAGCAATCTGGCTCAGTGCAAGTCTGCCTTCTCGCAGGCTGGCTTCCTGCGATGGTTATGATAGTGACCGGAATTGGACTCCTGGGCAGGTTGCTACAGGGTATGGGTCTAAGTTCTATTTTATATGGTCTGGCCATTTTCCATTGGTATTTCCACTCTCCCCCATATGACTCAACAATTCTCTTACATATTTACCCAAGAGAAATGAAAATGTAAGTCCATACAAAAAATTACACACAAATGTTTATAGCGGCACTATTTACAATAGCTAACAAAAATAAAATGGAAGCAATTTGGATGCCCACCAAATAATGAATGAATAAACAAAATGTGGTATATCCATAAAACAGAATATTATTCTTCAACAAAAAGAATTGGATTACTGGCCTTAGCTGGTTGGCTCAGTAGTAGAGCGTCAGCGTGGCGTGTGGAAGTCCCGGGTTCGATTCCTGGCCAGGGCACACAGGAGAGGAACCCACCTGCTTCTCCACCCTTTCCCCTCTCCTTTTTCTCTGTCTCTCTCTTCCTCTCCCACAGCCAATGCTCCATTGTAGCAAATTTGGCTCTGACGCTGAGGACTCCATGTCCTCGGCCTCAGGCACTAGAATGGCTCTGGTTACAATGTAGCAATGCCCCAGATGGGCAGAGCATCGCCCCCTAGTGGGCTTCCTGGGTGGGTCCCTATAGGGGCTCATGCGAGAGCCTGTCTCTCTGTCTCCCCACTTCTCACTTCAGAAAATAAAATAAAATAAAATAAATTGGATTACTGATAACTGGCCACAACTTGGATAAACTTAGAAAACGTTATGGTAAATGAAAGAAGCCAGGCACAATGTATAGGAAATGTCTAGAATTGGAAGTTCATACAAGTGAAAAATTAGATTAAAAATTACCAGGGGTTGGGGGAGAGCGGAATCTAAAACATGACGTTTCTTTTGGGTTTGGTAAAAATATTCTGAAATGAAATAATGGTGATGGTTGTACAACTTTCTGTGAAGAATCTAAAAACCACTGACTTGGTCACCTTAAAGGAATATACTGTATGGTATTTGATTTTAACTCAGTGTGAAGCTGCTGTTTTAGAAAATTGGTGTCATACGTGCATGCATGGTCCATAGTCTTCAAAGGTCTTTCATGAGTTCTGTCAAGTGTATTGTAGGTAAAGTGCCCGAAACTCAATAAGCCCACTGACTCCGCTACACTTGTTTTAGAAACAGACTAGTTGGAGTAATTATTAGCTGAATTTCAGAAACTGACTACTTGCCCAAAATCCTAGAAATCACTTGTATAGGATACATAAATAAAGGTACAAAAAGTATTTTGAAGTTAAACACAGGAATTTAAGAGAAAGAATTTAATTATGAACTGTGATAATTTTTCAAATCTTTACAATTTTCTAAATAAAGTGATGGGCCTATTAGTAATGCAGAGATAAAAGGATGAGGTCAGAGGCAATGCCAGAAATCTCCAAAACTGTGATTAGTGTTAAAAGTATTTGGCCCTGGCCAGTGAGTCAGTGGATACAGCATCGGCTCAGTGTATGGACATCCCAGGTTCGATTCCCGGTCTGGGTGCACAGGAGAAGTGACCATCTGCTTCTCCCTGCCTCCATATTTCCCTTCTTTCTCTCTTCCCCTTCCGCAACCAGTGGCTCGATTGATTCGATCATGGCCCTGGGCACTGAAGATAGTTCAGTTGGTCCAAGTGCATCAACCTCAGGCACTAAAAATAGATTGGTACTCGAGCATCAGCCCCAGATAGGAGTTTCCAGGTAGATCCCAGTCAGGGCGCATACAGGAGTGTTCCTCACCATCTTCCCTCCTCTCACCTTAAGGAAATAAAGTACTTGTGTGCAAATTTGCTGTAAACTCGAAATTAATTCCCAGCATGAATTTCCAAGTGCTCTGAGCCACGTTGACTTTAAAAGACAGACTTTTGTTGACAAGCTGAGCCAGCTGGACTCAATTACTTGTTTCATTTTAATTTATTTTAAGCTGCCAATATTTTTTTTTCAAAGAAAGGGGGAGAGAATTTTGATCAGTTATCTTAAGAAGACTTATTCATCTAAGAAGTTGACCTTTTGGCTGCTTGGTAACGTCTGTTCTCACTTAGAGCAGAGTTCTATCCTCAGGCTGTGGCAACGTCTGCCTGGGGCTGGAGGAGACAGGGAGATAGGCCAGCTTTCAAGATGATCTCTGGGAGTTATAATGGAAATAAAGTACACAGTCCCTCTGCTTCCAGGGGCTTTTGGACGAGGATAGAAGTGGACAACAAGAATAAAAACATACAAGAGCCCAGAGCATGTTCAGTCAGCTAATGGTAACCGCACTGTTTATAATAACACATTTAATGTATTATAATTAGTATAATTAATACCTACATAATTATAAGTAATTGTTGTAACCATTATAATAGATAACACTGACCTGCATCTGTTGAGCACTTATTCTGTGTTAGGTTCTGTTTGACACGCTTTCTAGATGTGAATTTGTGTAGCCTGTGAAGGACGTAGTTTATCATTCTCACTGTGCAGATGAGGAAATTAAGGCACAGTGAGTTTGTATAACTGGCCAGGGTCACAGACTTAGGAAGTATTTTCCCAATATCTGCAGCAGGTGCCAACACTCATTTCCCTTTGCATTGCTGGAGACATTAATTTATGGACACATTAATTGCAATGGGATTTTTGGTTCAAAAGGCAAGCCATATGCAATTTAGAAGTGGTTTCTATATTAATGTTATTTAATGAAGAATCTCTGAAGTTCTAGAGACTGCAAATAAAATATAAAAACCTAATTAGATTGATTAGGCAAGCAGGTATCTAGTGGGGTGTCTGCATTTATTTGTTTATTAAACAATTACTGATCTCCTACAACATATACTAACACAAATAGGCAGAAAATATATCAAAAATGACAGTGCAATTGGAGAGATGAACTGAAGCTTTTAAAACTCAAACTATTAAAAATAAAAAACTAACACTAAACATATATTATATATGAAAAGTATTTTAACATGCTATATAGATATATTTTTTTATTCAGTGAGAGGAGGGGACGCAGAGACACACTCCCACATGTGCCTCTGTAGGGATCCACCCAGCAAGCCCCCTAGGGGGCGATTCTCTGCCCATATGGGGCATTGCTCTGTTGCTCAGCAACTGAGCTCTTCTTAATGCCTGAGGCAGAAGCTGTAGAGTCATCCTCAGCACCCAGGTCCAACTCTTTCCAATCAAGCTATGGCTGCAGGTGGGGAAGAGAAAGAGAGAGAAAAGCAAGAGAGAGAGGGGTGGAGAAGCAGATGGGCACTTGTCCCGTGTGCCCTTCCCGGGAATCGAACCTGAAACATCCACATGCTGGGCTGATGCTCTGCCACTGACCAACCAACCAGGACAAACCTGTTATATACATTTATTACATATACAGTACTTTAAAATGGGGGAAATGCCAAATGTTGCTTAACTATTTGTTTACTGTAGCCAGACACATTGATCATTTTAGAATGAGTATGTATGAAGTGTTAACTAACACTTTGTGTTGGGACCTGTTCCAAGCACATTGCACATTTTCATTCATTCCATCCTCACAACAGCCCAGTGAACTAGGTCCTATGATCCAATCCACTTTACAAGAAACTGAGGCACAAAGAGATTAAGTAACTTGCCCAAAGTCACACAACTCGTCATGATAGATTAGCACTGTCTGTTCAGGGTCATGCGATACAGGGCATTCTGTAATATCACGTGGGTGGACACAAGGTACAGAGAAGTTGTGCCTCGATCTTCCTGAAAGCAGTCAGCAAGGTCTTCCAAGAGAAGGTGGCATCTTGCTGCTCGTTGAAGGTGTCTGAGCATCTGTTTCAGATGCCCATACACAGGCCTCCTGAAGGAAAACCGGATCAAGGCGCCACTCAGACCATGATGCTCACAAGTTTAGGATGGTAGCCAGTCACGTGTCTCTCCATAGTTGCACCTTCGTTAGGAAGAACTTCAGGTGAAGCTGCAATCTGTCGTCTCATGCGACATTTTTATCACCTGCTTGACATCTCAAATGAAACATTTTATTGCATCTGATGTTAGTTAAACACTTAACATGTACTCTTCGTGGCTACAGTTTGCAATGTGTTCTGACTATATTAAGCAAATATTTAAGAAACATTTGGGCTGTTTTTCCATTTTTAAGTATTTAATCTGTAATAAACGTATAGCATGTTAAAAATACATTTCATGTCCAGTATGTGTTAAGTGTTGAGTATATTTTTGGGCCACCTTATTTAAGCCTGTCAGACTTTCCATTACAACTGCCTAATTTAAGGGGGTTTAAAAACAGTCATAAAAATCTCTTCATGCTGATATTTTGGGTAAAATATCTCTCCTTTCAGAAGCCTTTTTGAGTGGTTTGTTTTTTAGTATTAATGCATTTCAAAAAAAAATGTCAGTAGCATAGCATCTGAAACAAAGACCTTTCTCACAGGATTTTAGTGGGACTCTTCTCTGCACTTTTAAAATAACCCATGCATTAAAGGCATCTCATAGGAAGTCATAGAGCTTATCCCAAATTTTAGGAGAGAAAATAAAACATGGTTGGGTTGAGCATTATCCGTGTATTTTCAGATTTGTATTAAAAGTTCAGAATTTGAAATCTGAAATATGGCTGCGGACACAAAGTTCCAGACAACCATGTGATCATGTAGCTTCCTGAGTTTAACACAGTATAGTTTACAGGTCAATTTCTCATGCCTTCTCTTCCCTGCCCTTTAGGATGCTGGGAGGTGAGACAGCTCAGGTCAGTCACCCCCATGTGATAGATCGACAAGCAAAGTTTTGGGAGAGAGCAAGGGATTTGTCTAAAGCCACACAGGCAGTTATTGGGGAAGCCAGGGTTGAACACGAATCTCTTTCCTTCCTCCACATTACTTAGGCATGCCAGTGACAGGAGACAGAGGTCGTGTGTGGCTTGGTGTTTCCAGCTATGTTTTGGGTCTGGTAAAAACCTTAGGTAGGTAAAATTTAATTCATGGGCATTGCGAAATAACTTCTAAGTTTCCCAATACTACTTTCCATTTTTAGAGTCAAGATCATATCAGGAAACAAACCGAAGGAATGTTTCTCCCCCGTGATCCAGTCATCTAGCCTCGGACCTAAAGGTGAGAGGCACCCGTCACAGTGCATGGCCACCTCTTCTAAGGACACCCACAGGTGGTCCTAAGAGCTTACATATCCATCTCACCCACTAAGATGACAGGCTCTTTGAGAGCCAGGGCTGGGCTGGTTTGTCTTTATGTCTTCCTCTCTCCTATTCCTAGCAGCCCAGTGTCTGGAACTGTCCAGAGATCCCCTTCCACGTTTGCCAGTGGGAGGAATCATTGGAACTTCACAAAGAGAACTGATGACTGTGCTACTTTGTGAAATATTGCAGGTGGAAGGCACCTCAGTCACCCACCCGCCCTGTGCTTGTTTTACCAGTTCCTGGAGACTCTACGCTGTGAACAGGTTCTGTGAACAGATAAGGCTGGGAAACGTTCCATCCACAGGAGTGCAGTGGAAGCTCCCTGAGTATAATCCCCGCCTTCCTTCCACTTCCTCTTTAGATCAGGCAGGCCACTGTAGGAAGCCAATGGCCTGGGCTGTCACCAGGGAGTTACTGGCCCCGCTGGCCAGGTGGAGGCCAGCTCTGTCCACTGCTGGGGCAGTGTGGTGACATTCAGCTTGTCTTGGGCTCTGGCCTCTTTGGCCCTCACGTTACCCTATCCTTCAACTTTTAACAGCACTCAAGGTAATAATTTGGCTCATCTATGTCATAATCCTGATTTTTTATTTCTTTATTTGTTCCAAACTTAAATGGGTATGAGAAGTGCTGTTTATTTTTGGTATCCTTCAGCTTCAATGGAGAAGAAGTGCCTTCAGCTCTCTGCTGTCATTGCTTTTCCTTCAAACCCATCTTCCTTCCAAGTATACCAAAAATATCCTCAGGCCTTCCGAGTAATTATGTTTATGATCATTCATTTTTTCATTAGTCTAGAGCAAATATTGTGGGAAGTCAAGAAAGACGATGTTCCAAAGTCAACCTCAGGTTTGGAATCGCAAGAAAGAACCACAGATGAAAATGGAATTGGAATCAAGTGAACCCTGGATACTCTCTCGAACGAGAGCCCCGTACAGGAACCACACATTATACTGTCTCAGTACACAGCCTGCACAAGTTAGGTGGGCTGGACCTAGAATCGTACCTCAGAGAAGTTAGCCACAGAGGCAAGGAACACTTCAGGACCCAGGAAGAAAAAAAAAAAAAACGCAACAGAGGCCTTGACAACAGTGCGGAATGTGTGAATGTTGACTTTTAATTTAGACATAATGTCAAACAGTAAAAATGTCCTGACTTCATTCATTGGCTCAACAAATATTTACTGAGTGCCTGTTATATGCCAAAGGCCGTTGGATACATCGTAGACGGAGCAGAGAGCTGAAGACAAAAAAAATAAAAAATAACAAAAAAACCTGCCTCTAATAAAGCTTCTCATTGAATGGGAAGAGACATTTACTAAGAATTAAATGAGTAAGATCTACAAACGTTAGAGACTGGACAGGCTATGAGGAAAGTAGAGCAGGTAAGGGATACAGAGAATGCAGTTGTTCCACAGGGGTTTTAAGTGGGTGACTACAGGAGACGCAATCCAAAGCGTGAGTTCTAAGCACACACTCGGAGCTGCTGCAGGTAACTGAAAGCGAAAGCGTTCTCAGCAAAGGAGCGGGGAAAATACAGCTGTCGGGGGAAGGAGTCCACTTGGCGTGTTGGGATGTCTTCATCAGCTTGTGCAGCCATAACAAAATACCATACACTGGGTGCTTTCAACCCCAGGAATAATGACGTTCATTGACACTGGAAGACCAACCTACGACATTTTTTTTTAAATGTCCATCCATTTAAATTGTAAAGTTACGATGCATTCTATCGCCACCCAAGATGCCGAGCAAATTTTTTTCACAGCAATTTTCATTTAAACAACAACAAAAAAAAAATGGAAAAGGGTATATGAAAATACAATTTAAAATGTTTATACAAGCAGTAAACCGTAACTCGAAAGTAAATAAATACAGCTATAGATAATATCACGCAGAGCAAGGGTAGCTTATTGAATTTGGCGGAGGAGAAAGAAACGTCCTGGCAGTGGGGGGGGGGGTGGAGGGGGCGGTGATGAGGAGCGGGGTGCCATTCTGGAGGCATTATTTTCTTCACTAATGGTTCAACCTTTCAGTGCTCTGATGCTCTAACTGCTCTTCAAAATAAGCTTATGGAGCAGAGCAACACCTTTAGGGCGAAACAGAGGATAATTTGAAGTTTCTGAAGAAACTCTTTGTTTGTTCATTTGTTTATTTTTTATTAAGTGAGAGGTGGGGAGGCAGAGAGACAAACTCCTGCATGTGCTCCAACCAGGATCCACTCAGCAAGCCCACTAGGGAGCAATGCTCTTTCCATCTAGGGTCATTGCTCCATTGCTCAGCAACCGAACTATTTTAACACCTGAAGTGAGGCCATGTTGCCATTCTTAGCACCCAGGGCCAACTTGCTCAAGTGAGCCATGGCTGTGGGCGGGGGGGGGGGGGGGGGGGGGAAGAGGTGGAGAAGCAGGTGTTTACTTCTCCTGTGTGCCCTGACTGGGAATCAAACCCAGAAACTTCACGTACCAGGCAGACACTGTACCACTGAGCAACCGGTCAGGGCCAAGAAACTCTTGTAAACAGAGCATTCAACTTACCATGTGCTGCAAGGCCTGCAGGATCTTGCCTATCATTTCTGTGACTTATTCCAACTCTCTTCTCCTTGATCACACCACCTGACCCTACTGGCCTCATTATAGCATCTCAAACAGCAGGAACACTTGTGCCACAAGCCATTTGCACTAGCTATTCACTCTTGCTGATATGCTCATTGCCCAGGTGGCTACATGGCTCATTCCTCATCTTTTCCACCTTTTAGTCAAATAATACCCTCTTAGTGAGGACATCTGCTGTGGTCTGAACATTTGTGTCCCCTCCCCAATTCATATTGTGTTGAAATCCTAATGTGATGGTATTAGTTGGTGGGGCCTTCGGGAGGTGCTTAGGTCATGAGGGTGGAGCCCTCATATAGAGGATTAGTGCCCTTATATAATAGAGACTAACAGAACTCTTTAATTTTCCTCAAAGAATGCTGATGCCATTGTCAGAGCCCCTCTCTGACCTCGGTCACACCCCATTGTTGCTCAGTGGCCGTCACCTTTGGTACATGTTGGACATGCAAACATTTTCCTTCCAGAATTTCAAAAGGAGACTGAAGCAAGCCCTCTCCCTTCTCAGCTGCTCCTCCAGCCTATCCGTGCAAAGCGTCGCAAGTTCCCCAAAGGGAGTGGAGGGGCAGAGAGGAACGCTGCGGGTGTCCTCCGCACCCCCTGGGCAGCACGGCCCTCCTCACCTCTGCTTCTCCTCCCCACGTCCGCGCAGGCTTTCCTCTCCTGTTGGAAAACGTGCCTATTCTTCCGCGTCGTCTCTACGTGATGGCAACAGGCAAAGGAAGTCCCGATATTCAGGCAGGTTGTGTTTTTGCTTTAAGTAGTTGGAAACTTGAGGAATGAAAAAAAAATAAATAAAAATTCCCTTTCCATGAAAAGTAGACTGTCAAGACTATTATCTCTCTATTTAGTTTTTTAGAAATCTAGTATAAAACTTTGAACTGCGCAATGAATTCTGGTTGATAGTCACAATCTCCCCGAAGCACTCAATGGCATTTGATTCACGGCCCGTAGGGAATTGCTAGGCAACCTAGTTTATAAGGAAGAAAAAGTACCTTGTTTTAATGTTTTTTTGAAAATATTATCCCTGCTACAGGCATAGGACAGTAAAAAGGAACAGCACAATCCCAGAGGGCAGCAATAGAAAGCTCTAACTGAGGCTCATGGTGGTGGGGTGGCCACAGGACATAAAGAAGATAAAGAATCAAAAGGAGGCAGACATCATGGAGGACGGCTCTGACAAGTGGAATTCAGAATGGAATCGTCTTCTTCTCACATCCCCTCCCCGCCCCCACCCATACAAACAACGGCCCAGAAACCTGCTACCCCAGAGAGATCTCCTCCACTATGGTGATGACAGAGCATGGGACAGTTTGTGGACGCAGTAGGGTCGAAGGTGCTATGCCTGTAAAAAGCATCTCTCCCAAGGAGCCGGGGATGCTTGACCAATGAGTACAATTATAGAAAACCAATAGTTAAGAAACCCCTGAGACCAGAGAGAAGCTCAGAAATACGGAAACCTCTAGAGCCGTGACGCCTTTCCCCGCTGCTTGACGTGCAGTGTGGGAACTTCTGCACCCAGGCAATGGGAAAACGAGGGGCGTTTCATCGTCCTTATCTAGCCTGTATACTCGAGGTTCATTCTGTATTTTCTCAGCTTATGTTTCACTGTGTAACACGAGGGCTGTCCCGTGCTTTGGGGGCCTATCAGGCCTTTCTAGAAGAGCCAGCGAGGATGTTTCTTAGACCCATACGGGTATCACCATAGGTGTGAAAGCAGCATTATGCGTTTGAAAACGGGAAATCTTTTTAATCCATCTTTTGGATTCTTAGTGCCTAGTTCTGTGCTTAGCAAACAGCAGAGGCTCAGTAAGTGCCTGATGAAGAAACCACATCATTTATTTGGAAGTCTATATAAAATGATAGCCTACATACACATGCTAGAAATATAAACTCCCACCATGTGAGTCTTTGAAGAAGCTTTAGGATTCACCTGGAACTAGCCAGCTTCCTCGTTTTATAGACAAGAAAACTGGTGCACAGTGTAAACAGGAGACTTGCTCAAAATCTCTCAGGAAAGTAACGCCAGCGTAGGGACTGGAACACAGTCCTTGAGGCTAATTCTCATGCTCTTTCACGTCACTATTCTACAATGTAGGGTTTTATTATTATGCCGCCGCAGCAGGACCAACAGGACAGGAGACAGCAGCCGTTGAAAAGATAGTTTGTTCCAGTCACAAAGAGGAGGGGCAGACTATGGCACGGGAGGCCCCATGGGGAAGCATCCCGATATGCCTGGAGGTGGGGGCAGAGGCCCAGGAAAGAATGGGTGAGGCAGAGTAAACAGGCTTAGGATCTGCTAGTTTGGGGCACAGGGGTGGTCCCTAGTGGTCTGGGACCTGGCCCTGGGGTACTTAGGGCCGGTGGCTGTGGCCCAGAGTGTGCGAGCCAGGTCAAGGAGCTGGTTGGGGTTGTAGGTTCAGGATTGGTCAGTTTGAATATGAAAGTCACACTTCCAAGTAAGTGACTTGTTTACTCTCTCTAGGAACTAGTTAGCCCCACGAGGGGCAGCCCCTTGGGAGTCAGCAAGCCCCAGATGTCAAAGCATCAAAATAAGGACATAAAAAGACGTACTTGATATACTCAGCATGCAGAGAGCCTGTCTTCACTGTGCTAAAAATGTAGCTAGGACTGGGTGTGTTTATCTACCAGCTCTCCGATACCGTGCAATAAAGTAATTAGGAAAAAGGAGCGCTCCCCTGAAGTTCTTAAAGATTCTGGGTCCTCGGAGCTATGAAAAATGGCTTTTGGATCATAATCTAGACAATCTTTTCTGATTATTTATCTAAAACTAAAAGCAGGAAATGATTCATTTGATTTTTGCCAATCCTGGAGTGTTGCCACTTTGAGCTCAGGAGAGCTGGCTTCCCCTGGCAGTCCTCACTTGCGGGATGATGAATGAAGTTCTATGTTTGGTGCTAGCTAAAATTTTATAGGGTCTAAAAAAGCAATTTATACATGCTTCAGGAGGTGACCGTATTTTCTTTTTCTCTTTTAGATAGCTCTTAGTCACAGCAGGGCACTGCATAGACATATATCACATCGCGAGGTCACGTCACAGGAGGAATGACGGCGTGTGCTGCGTGCTGACTGACATGTTCTTCGCTTCCCCAAGCCCTGCGCACGTTCATCGTCCAGCGGAGAGGCATCAGCTGAATTTGGAATTTCCCCAGCTGTTTTCACACCTCAAGAACCCAGGACCGTCAATGGGACATTGTGGAAAAAAAGGAAAAAAAAAAAAAAGAAAAGAAAAGAAATAGCTAACAAAACATTTTCTCGGTTCCAAGAGTAAAGTCGTTATTGACAAACATCTAAGGCCAGTTCTCTTCCCCTGACAGTCTCAGGCGTGGGTTGAAAGCTCTCGCATGCTACCCAGTCAGCCAACGAAGTTGTCAAGGGCCGAAATTAACTCCAAGAACAGCGGCCATGGGCCAAAGCAACCACTGACTTTAGGTGATGAGCCCACCACGCCTCTCCCGTATTGCATTTAGTTGAGAGTTTTTTCTGTCATATAGGTGGTTTGAAATATCTGAGCAGTGATCTCTCTTACTCAGTTGAGTAGACACTCTCTGTAGATTACCTTCCTGGTGTCTATTGTTCCCCTTCTTCCCCTGGCCGTTCAGAATGCTGTCGGTCCAGAGCACGGACAAAGAAGCGTGCCAGTGACAAGGGCAGGACCAGCCCTGCCGCACGTCAGCCGAGGGGCTTCCGCAGGCTACTGCACCTCTCGCGGTCCTCAGTGCAACACTAGGGACGTAACATGCATCTGCTGCTCAGAAGCACTGTGTAATAGCATGAAAAAAAGGCTTACTTTTAGTAAAAATACAATCCATAAAATATGTACTTAGAGAGGTATTTGAGTGAATGAAAGGGTTGCTGGAGTTCATCCAACTTCTGTCCTTCCCCTCGGGCCTCACAACCATTCCACATTGCTCGGCGTGTCTTGGAGTTAAATGGGACCATCTACTCACGGGCCACTTAATATGACACGAAATTACAAGTAAGTCCTTGACAATGAACTGTGAGAGAAAGTGCCATGGGTACTTCTCGGTCTTCCCAAAGAAAGTTCCCTTGAAGATTCCCCAGCCCTTTTTCACAAAGACAATACACTTGGCATCCCTGGTTCAGAAATAGCAGAGCCACAAGATGGCAGGAGCCTGGGCCTCTGAATCATCCTTAGGAGGAGAGACATCCTCCAATCAGAAACACCCATTCGGACTCACCATGAGGGAAAAATAAAGTGCTGCTGTGTTAACCTGTTGACAGTTGGAAGATTTTCTATTACTGCACATAACAGTACATTAACTACTGTATAATAATAATAGTTTGTTTTTAATGCATGCATAAAGTACATTTTAAAATATAGTCAAAGGGATATGTTCTCAGTGTGTTTAGGTGGTGGGATTGCAAATAGATTTTCATTTTCTGAGTCCTTTATTTATTTTGGAATGTTTCAAATCTTTTCTAAGGAAGCTGCATTGATTTTATAATTTCAAAATTTGCTTAAAAGAGAAAAACACTAAGTGGGATACCAAGAGGATAAAATGAAATAACCTCCCTAATCTGGTCATCACCTTGGCAGGTATGTTCTCACCTCATATCCAATAAAAAAAAAAATGTGATTTTTATAATCTATCTGGTGCCACGCACTCTGCTAACTGCTGAGATGCTGAGATCAATAAATTCTTAGCCCAAGGGACCTCAAAGGATCCACAGTATATCAAGGACCAGGGTACACAGTGATAAAGCAGGTACTATGGGAAAGCCCAGGAAGAGGACTGAACCCAAACTGTACAATTCAGATAAGACTTTCCGGAAGGAGGGCCGCTGGCACCAGGCTGTCAGCAGGGCCCAGGTGGGAAACCCGCAGCATGGATGCCGCTCTGAGGGGTGCGGGGGGGTGTGCTGAGCAGGGAGCCCCGCCTAGAACTGAAGCCAAAGGTTTAGACCCACAGATCTCTTTATTTTTTTCTACAGCGCTTAATACAATGCCTGGTATACAGTGAACATACAGTAAATATCTGCCAAATCAGTAATTAAAGATGGACATTTCTGCCAAGCAATTATTCTGGCTCTCGCTCACCCATGTGCCGTATAGTAGTGGGAATCATTTCCCTCCATCTCTGAGCAGCTCTGACCACAGAAATGTTTCCCTTGTATTCAGCCAACCAGACACCCAGTTGTACCAGAGAGCAGGTTTGCATAAGGGAGCAGACTGATGTCTACAAAGGTGACGGTTAAACAGAAGGAGACACAGAGAGAGGGATTCAAGACAATGGGCTGTCCTATGTTCTCATTGCAAACAATTAATATATTGCCTTTCACGTGAGGTTCCATAGACTATTGAACTTGGGTGTGTGTGTGCCGCACGCTCACACTAGACACTGTATGGGTTCTTTGTGTCCTTTTGTGTGTGTATGTGACAGAGACAGAGAGAGGGACAGATAGAAACAGACAGACAGCAAGGAGGAGAGATCAGAAGAAGCATTAATTTTTCTTTATTGCAGCACCTTAGTTGTTCATTGACTGCTTTCTCATATGTGCCTTGACTGGGGAGCTCCAGCAGAGTGAGTGACCCCTTGCTCAAGCCAGCGACCTTGGGCTCAAGCTGGTGAGCTTTGCTCAAACCAGAGGAGCCCACGCATAAGCGGGCGACCTCGAGGTTTCGAACCTGGGTCCGCCACATCCCAATCCGATGCTCTATCCACTGCACCACCGCCTGGTCAGGTGGATTCCTTGTGTCCTTTATCTCAGGTGTCCTTGTCACTGCTCAGGTCAGAACACATCAATGCTATGGACAAGGGAATCAACATAAAGGCCAAGATGAGCTGGTCAGTGAGTGCCACAGCCAGGGTGTGAAGCTGGTGTCCCGTCCTGGTCCCCCTTCTCCCGGGGAAGCCTTCCCCAGAGCCTCAGATGCTGGGGCACCACTGTATCAATCACCTAGCCTGCTGGGTCGGGAGCAGCGAGTCATCCATGGTTCCCTGCTGACAAAGCTTGTCTTCCTCTGGCATGCTGTTCAACAAGGCAGCTCAGAGCTTGCACTCAAGTGTGAGCGATGTTGGAATTTGGGCTCCCCACAAAGGCCAGCGGAGAGGCGGCTGGGAAGGAGTCTGGTGACAGAGCCCTGGAGGCAGGAGGCCAGCTACTGCGAGCCCAGAAAGGGTTCTCATCACAAGAGCCCCAGGGTGGGGCGCCTTCCTGGGAAGGTCAGAGAGGACAACTCAACCAGCTCCTAATGCACTTCAAATCCAGCTGTCCAAGGACCGGACACTTCTGAGGACCAGAACTAAAACTGGCTGGTCGCACGGCTCCAGCTGTGAATGCAGGAGGCAGGTGGGGACAGGGAGCCAGGTGGGCACTGTGTTTTTTGGGGGCTTGTGGCCCCAGGACTCCCTAATCTGAAAGCCCTAGACCATGGGCTCACCTCCTCCCACCCCCATTTCCCCACTGGACCCTTCTGTTTGGCACACAGTCCCACCCCGTTTCACAGCCCGGCGGGACCTGCTGGCCGGGAAAGCGTAGTCAGAGCTAAGAAACACAGGCTTGCCAAGACGCTCTGGAAGAAACAGAACTCCAGTGTGCATGACTACCCCCATCAGCACTTTCCCCACCACGACAGGAAAGCACAGGGTCTGAGAACGCAGGACCTGGCGAACGCCAAAAGGGACAAACACTTGCCGAGGGTGCATGGGTCCCTGGAGACGTCCCCAGGCACTTTAACACCTGGACCAGGGCAGCAAGTGCTACTATATCCATTATACAGAGGACTACAATGAGGCTGGAGAGATTGAGTGACATGCACTTTTATCAATATAACTTTCTTAGAACAATAAGTTATGGCTTGCATTGCGTCCTTCAAAATAAAGACACCTTGAAGCCCTAACAAGAAGTATCTCAGAATGTGACCTTATTTGGAAATAGGGTCATTCCAGATATAATTAGTTAAGATGAGGTCATACTAGAGCAGGGTGGGTGCCTATCCAAATATGGCTGGTCTTCTTATAAAATAATAATAATAGAAAGAGAAAGAACATCATGTGAAGAAACAAGGAGAAGACGGCATGTGGAGATGGAGGTGGGACCCAGAGCGAGGCCACCACAGGCCAATGGACACCTGGGACCAGCAGAAGCAGGAGGAGGCAACTTCCGACCCTCCCCCAGAGTCTTCGGAGGGAGCATGGCCCTGCCCACAGCTGGACTGCAGACTTCCGGTCTCCAGGACGGGGAGAGCATGAGGGGGGCGGAGAGACAGCCACGGGGACCAAGAGGAGGAATTGTCATCCTGGTCAAAGAGCATACCTTCTGTCAGAGAGGACAAACCCTAAGACCCGCCCTTTGGGCTGAGTGATCAATAGTTTGGCGGGGGCCTTTGCAAGGGGACTTTTTGTGGCATGGAAAAGAGTCTGCCTCACTGGAAGTGACTACGGGAGCGATGAGATGTGAAGCAGGGTGGACCCTCAACACGTGGCGACTCCTCTTTCAAGAAGGTCACCTGGGAAGAGGGAGAGACAGCCATCTACAGGAAAATGGAGAGAAAGGGGCGGACGGCGGCATCTAACTATAGCAGGAATTTGGAAGTACAGATGGAAGACTCAGAGGGAAGACAGGGAGGGAGATGAGGGGAGCCTACTTGGAGGACCTGTGTGGGGACACATTCCAGCAGAGATGTGGAGGCAGGACTGAGTTGTGAGCACGTGACCGGGCAGTTCAGAGCTCTCCAGCTCTGCAGTTACTATCTTAAAGTCCTTAATAAGTCGATCTTTTTCTTTGTAATTTAGAAAATTAAATTTAATGCAGCGACATCGATCACTGAGAGTCCATAGGTTTCAGGTGCACGTCTCTATACCATTTGAACTGTTGATTGTGTTGTGTGCCCGTCACCCCAAGTCACATCATTTTCTGTCACCTTATATTTGGCCCTCTTTACTCCCCTCCCCCCACCCTCATCTTTGATTTGCTGTTTTGCCAGTTGGCGTGGATCGAGGGCATGGAGTCTTGGCAAACAAGCTGTCGTCCCTCCCCTGAATGGATTCTTAGCTGCCTGCTGGGGTCCTGGGTGCCTCCCAGGGTCCTCTCACCCATCCCACAAATACTTCCGCCCAAGGCAGAGTGGTGTTAGCAGGGGACAGCCCTGTGTGCCCACCATCACCCTCTTCTCCCCACCGGGACGACCCCACGGCACCTTGGGACCAGGCGGTGACTCGCTCTGGCCTGGGCTGGCAGCACTGGGGGTTGTTCTGTGGAAACTGGAATGAAGGCCCCGCCCCGCCCCGCCCCCACCCCAGGCTCTGAGCAAGTTTCACCGTGGAGGCTGCATCACGAGGGAATCACCTGTCCTTTGTGGATCGAGGCAGTGGGCCGCAGGAGAGGACGCTGACTGCCCAGCCCGGTGTTTTCATTTTGCTCTGAGCCCTGCAAAGACCGTGGCCAGCCATGAGTGAAGGAATTAGCCTTGTTCTGGAGGATGGACATTTTATTCTAAGATGAGAAGGACGAGAGGGCCAGGGGGCTATGATTTGCGGGATAACAAAGGGCCAGTTGCCGGCCTTGACCTTTCTCGCAGGTACAAAGCAAGAGGGGCACTAAAGCGGGGAGTGGGGGGGTGGGGGGGTGGGGGGGTGGGGGGGGTGGGGGGGTGGGGGGTGGGGGGGGTGGGGGGGAGGTGTAGAAGCAGGGCCCCAGAACCGGGCAAGGGTCTTGAGGTGAGACCCAAACTCAGCCATTACCTTTAGTACCAATATGCGAATGAATCCATGAAAACGCTGCTTTAAGAAAAGAAAAAAGAAGTCTCAATTTATTTCTTTAGCACCCTGTTCATGAGCAGGTTTCAAACTAGTCTCACATTCTCAACAATGCCCGAAGTTCAATTTCTGTTTTTAAAGGGGCCAGGTCCTCTTTTTTCCTGGGAACATGTTAAAGAATATTTTAAACCAACAAAGCATAATGCACATAGGGTTCCTGCGCTCTGCATCAGCTGTTCCACGAATATCCTGCGGATTTTGTTGACAGGTTGATTAATCCCGGATTTCCACGGGCCGAGGCCCTTGCTATCTGTTCGCCTGACCCGCTGCCCCGGGAGGCAGAGAGAGCAGGCTCTGTTCCCTCTGGCCCGCAGCAAGGAGAAGAAAGCTTGTGTAGCTCAGGACTGGCCCTCTGCGGCCAAGACCCCTCATCCGCCTGCCCCCTGCCCTGCCCTGCCCGGGGACTCCTCCGTGAGATCCCTGAATGAGATCCCTGAACCGCCTTCTGTCCGCAGGGCTTGAATTATTACTTTCTGTGCGGTGATTTGCGGGAGTGGAGGGCATTCATGGACACAGGGGGATTCTCACTTCAAATAAAGCATATCTTCTCTCAGTTAGAACTGGGGGGGGGGGCAGAGGGGAACCTAGGTGTGAGGGAAGTTGATGGCAGGGGCCCAAGTCTCAGAGAGCTGGCCCCTGGCTCCACTCTGCTCCGCGGATGAGTCATGCTTCCAGAGCGCAGGAGGCGAACAGACTCCAGCCCCTTCCCCATGGGCAGCCCCTCCATCTTCATTAAGGCCTCCTAGGTGCCCAGATCGACGGAGCGAGGGGGGTGTTCATGAGAGACAGCCTGGGTGGGTGTGCTGGGCGAGCAGCAACCCCATTACACAAATCCCTGGGTTCCAGACGTGACCCAGACCCGGTTGCGCAGCTGAGCCCCCTGCCGTCCGCACCTGCCCTGCCCGGACACCTGTCTGCCACTCCCTTCCCGCTGCAGGCTGAGCCAAAGAACTGAGCTGTTCCTAAGGCAGGCTTGGCCATCCGGGGGCTGACGTGAAGTCACGTGCCACAGCCTTCCCAGGGCACTCCTGGTGTGAGAACTGACTCAGGAAGAAACCGTCCATGATAAGTTAATTCTACTGACAGCCAGCCAGGAAGTGGGTCTGGGCCCCGCAGGTCCTCAGATTCACCCCCCTGAACATGCTGGCTGGGGGCATTCCCTCAGACCCCAGGGCATCTCGGAGTCCAAAGGGGCCCCTGAGGAAGTGCTTTGCTTTGTTTGAAATATGCGGCACAGAAAGGGGCGTGGCTGGCGAGAGTCCCACAGCCAGTCCCTAACTGCCTGGGTTCAAACTCCCCGCACATCTGATTCCAAAGGCAGCCTCTTCCCAATAGACCGGAATCGGAGAGCCTCACCTCCTTAAAGATGATGCTTCAGGGATTCCAGAAACAATCAAGTGTTTTACACACACACACACACAAAAAAAAAAAAAAAAAAAAAAAAAAAAAAAAAACCAAACAAACAATTTTTATTAAAGTTTTTTAAATACTTTTTAAAAATTCCATTACAAATAGCACAACTCCTTTCTCCGTTTTTAATTGAGATTCCTTGCCAGATTGCCCGTCAAAGTTTGAACGATACTATGCCAAACCCTGACAGCCAGCGTGCTTGAAGAAAACTAAGTGAACCACTCTTTCTAGAATCCTTGGGGTGACATAGAATTGGCCAACAATACAGTAAAATATAAGAGGAGCAGAGCTGGTCAGGGCAGGAGAACCGGGAATGTGCCCTGCCCAGAAGCCGAGGGGCAGTGTACCCTCCCGTGCCCCCTCAGGTGAGGAGAAGGATGGCTCCGAGGTCTCGCAATCTTAGGTAGAAGAGGGGCGCTTTGCCCGAGGTCACACCCCTCCTGCAGGTGCAGCTCTTATCCAACCTCTGGCCCCGGGTACACCAGCCTCAGCAGGACAGCATGAAAGGGCCCACCCAGCTCAGAGCCCCTGGGGGGGGAGGTAAGAGCTGTGTCATTCAAGGGCTAGTCTTGAGTGGGAAATAATTTTTAGATACAATATACAGTGACTTATAGCTAAAAATCATAGGTCATTTAATGAATAGACATTTATTATAGATGTTCATTTTTCTTAAAATGGTATGTTATACCCTTCATATATGAGTACAAATAACATTCTAATATTTTAAGCTGAGCAAGATTATTTTTTAACAAAGACAAGCATCATTTACTGGATTGTGTCTTGTGAAGGTCAGAAGTCACACCTGAGATGATACTGCTCTCCGGTCCCCAGTCACTACACAGCACCTGCATGCACTACCAGCGAGATAAACTCTAACCCAGCACAAGTAGCCCGTGTCCCTGGTAAAGAGTCAACATTCAGAAAGGGAAAGAGACAGAGCAGGGGATGGGACTTCTGTTCTTATAATGATGACAAGAGATAGCTGAAGTAAATGTGACAAAATCTGTTAAAATGGAGTGGTGGATACTGGGTGACAGATTTCTCTGGGTGTTGGTCATATATTGTAACTAAAATATGTCATTTTTAAGAATATTCGTTCACTCTCAAGCAGGAAGGACCCCAGCAGAGCCTCAATAGCCATGAAAAGGTTATGCGACTGTTGGTCCTGCCATTGACATGACACCCATCGCTCAGGTCACCTGTCACCATTTCTCGTCACCTCTGTGTTCCCCAGATTACAAAAAGTGTGGCATCACCACTTGGAATTACAAAGGTGTCCCACTGGCAGGCACTCTTTCTCTGCTGAGTCTGTCCTGTCCTTCTGCCTTTCTTCCTGAGACACAGAAACCCTGACAGCGCAGCATGCAGCTCGCCGGCAATAGGTGCATTTTCCACCATTCCCGCAGCTTAGAGTGGCCACGTGACCAAGTTTCGACCAATGTGTATAGCTTTCTGGACATGTCCCCAAGGTGAATGGACAGCCCCTCCATTGCCCTTCCTTCTTCCTGTCAGTTGGGATGGGAACACGGAGCTGAGGCCGCCATCCTGGATAGGAGGATGCCATCCTAAGGATCATGAAGCAGTGGTACAGAGTCCCGGAGCCAGGTAAGTCTGGTGCCATGGGCCGTGGACCTAGCACTCTGCCACCTAACTAAGAAAGATTGTTCTATCTTCATAAAACCACTAGGCGTGGGAAACTTGAAGTCATCCGTCACAGGTAGATATACTGAGTCATAATAAAAACAGTTGTTAAAAAATCACATCGTTTTCAGATCAGGTCATACTTAATTTACTTCTGAAAGACTACACATCTTTCATCTTAAAACCTTCTGAGAGGAAGAACTCCCAAAGCACTTTATTGTCATAGAGCGTGCTTTCCTCACAGATTCCAGCCGATCAGAAGCTGAGGAGGCTATCACATGGTCACATGAATGATGATTTGTTTGGTTCTGGGTATACAGGATGAAGCAATGTGAAAGTTAATAAAACCGTTTCTATTATTATCTTGATTCATTATTTCTTTTTACATTACAGACCAATTTTTCACACCACATCATAAAATGCTTGGGAATATGGCTAGATAACAAGGTCTTGTACATGATGAATGTTTAGGAAACATTTTGGGATTACTTACTAAAGTTCTACTTATATCGTAGAGTTCATAATTAAGCCGACCTGAAATTTTTCCATAAATGTGCAGTTCAGAGGATGAAGTGACTTAAACAGGTAATTAAAAGCAAAAAAAAAAAAAAAAAGTTGCTCATTTGAATTTGATTAGGAGAAAGACAATGTCTGAATTTTACCAACATCACAATATCATGAGATTCCTCCTCATCTCTCCCCACCTTTAGCTATAGAGTAAGAAAAGAAGCAAGGCCAAGCTTTCAAGTGAAGGATGCAGACAGAACATACATTTAACACCACCTTATCTGAAAACCTCACTAAGATAACAGTAAAGGAATACAGTATTTTAAAGTATAAACCACCAAGGACACAGAGAACTTGCAGGAAATAGTAGCCACAGAATTTGGGGAGCTGGGGAGCAGAAAAATGACTAATCACTGGCCTAGAGGACACCAGATTGGTGAGGGTAGCCATCTTGAATCATGTCACCTCTGTAGAATCAGCACCCTCAACACCCATAAACCTGGAGGTGAATGTGGGGAGGTAAGTTGAAAATCTCTTTACAGAATCATTGGGTCTCCATATCTTCTCCAACTCTGGCAGTAACTGCGCATTTATTCTCAGGGAAGGCAGAACAGAAAATATATCAGGGGACCAGCAGATACTACACAAAGTATGAGTTTGATGCACAGAAAACAAGAAGACTATGTGAAAGTTTGCATTCTAATTATTGACATCTTCTAGGGTCTCAGGTCTCTAGAAGCCAGCCTTTAATTCCTTAGTCAGGACACAGAAATATCATTCTCCAGGAATCCTGAGAAGTCCAAAAAAGGTATAGAAAGGTACTCATGTCAGAGCCCCCCTCCCCCCCTGCAGAAAAGCCCAGCCACAGCAGCACCTAACGCCAAGGACCACGCCAACAGCCCAGCTAGTGGTCTCAGGCTGATTCCAAAAATTAATTAAGCGTCAGACTTCTCAAGAGGGACTCTTGAAGCTGAAAGGCGTGGAGAAATGCCTTCCTGATACTCAGGGAAAGTGATTGCCAGCTGTGATGGTTTGAAGTTTTATATGTAAATATGACTGGGCCATGTGTAGTTCAGATTTCTGATAAAATATTATAATGGGCATTTTTGTGAGGGTGTTTTCGGATGAGACTAACATTTCAATCTATAGACTGAGTAAAGCAGATTGCTCTTCCTAATGCGAGTGGGCCTCATCCAATCAGTTGAATGCCTGAAGAGAACAAAAGAGCTGACCCATTTCTGAGTAAGACAGAATTCCTCCTGCCTTCAAATTTGGATAATGCCTTTTCTCTTCCCTTCAGACCCAAACGGAAACATGGGCTCTGCTGACCCTTGAGCCTAATGAACTTCAGATAAGAACTACCCCAGTGGCTGCTCTGATTTGCAGGCCTTTGCACTTGATGTAAACAATTAGCTTTCCCAGGTCTCCAGCTGCCACCTCACCCTGCTGTTCTTGGGACTTACCAACCTCCATAATTGTGTGAGCTGATTTCTTATAATAAATCCATCTAGCTACCTATCTACACATTGGGTTTTTTTTCCTTTTTTTATTTATAAATTTAATTAAATGGGGCAATATTGATCACTAAGAGCACATAGGTTCAGGTAAACATCTCCATTGCATTTGAACTGCTGATTGTGTTGTGTGCCCATCACCCAAAGTCAAGTCCTTTTCTGTCACTGTATATTTGTCCTTCTTTACTCCCCTCCCTCCAACCCTCCTCCCCTGGTAACCACTTCACTTTTACCTATGTCCATGAGTATCTTTTATATCCCACCTACGCATAAGGTCACATAGTCTTCAGCTTTTTCTGATTTACTTACTTCACTTAGTACAATGTTCTCAAAGTCCATCCATGTTGTCATAAATGGCAGTACGTCATCGTTTCGCATGGCTGAGTAGTATTCCACTGCATATCTGTACCACATCTTCTTTATCCAGTCCTCTACCAAGGGACACTTTGGTTGTCTCCATGCCTTGGCCACCGTGATTGATGCTGTGATCTACATATCTTGTTTCTCCTTCCCTAGAGAACTCTGACTTAATACACCAACTTAAGTAGTGAAATGTCATTTCGGGGTGAACAGAGAATAACAACATTTCAAGTACCGATTTTTAAAAAACAAACTCTCTTTCTTCCTTTCTCAGAAAACTAGAAAAGTAGGTCCACCTCCTAGGAGAAAGCACTAAAATTACGGAAGTCACAGATACGGAAAACAGAGACCCCGACACAAGAGTATCTTAGAACGATGTTTTAGGAGGATCCTAGTGGCAATTCCAGAAAGTAACTATTCCATTAGATTAAACTAAAAGGCTCCAACAGCGATTTCTCCAAGGTGATAAAAATCAAATGCCACATTTATCTGATTGTCCTAAGAGGAGATTCAGCAAACTGGGAAAGAACGCGGGAATGAGTTAGTAATAAAGTATATTAACAAACAAACAAAATCAAAAGCTCTACAACTGAGTGAACGTATTTACCATACGCCACATGGCTCAGCTATTGCAAACACTGCATTTTGTTTCCACTAAAATCGTTGCCAATATTTAAACACTTTTGGCCAAGAACAATGGCGGTTTCATAGGTTTCAACCAAATATAGAGCGTAATTGTAGGGGAGGGATGGTAGAAAGTAGACATGTTGGCCAAGGGGAGGCATCAAAGAGAGAAAGCTCTTTGTCTTCCATCGCAGGAAGTCCGACCGTAAGGCCCACAACAGACAAATCCAGACACAGTATGGTGAGATGCTACCTAGACAGATGGAGGCAAATGGCCCACAGGAAGACCAAAGTGCTGAGAGCTGCCACGGGAGTGAGGTCCGGCAGATGGGTGGGTGGGGGACATCACTATACTTGTCCTATTGGGACAAGTTGCATCTTCAGACTACACTGATCATATCACTGTCATCAAAATTAAATGGAGAGCTGAAAAACAACTAAACCCAGAGTCAGGGATAAATAAGAGCCCCCCCCCCCCGCCACTGTAACCATTCAGTTCAAGCTCTGAGGCTTGGTTGACCCAAGGAGAATAAGAGTCAACAACAGACTTCAGATTCTCCAGAGAATCAACTGGATGAGTTCACATCCATTTCCTCTCGCAACACTTCCACGAACTCTCAGGAAACATCTTGCCTATCCAGGGGTGCGTGTGCATGCAGCCAAACGGAACTTTCACCAGGAAGTATGTAAACTTCGTCATGCTTAAGAGAACATACATCGCTAATAATTAAGTCAATGGAAACCTGAGCTAGACTAAACAATGGTAGAGAATGGTTACGGGTCAGTAAAAACAAATCAGAACTTTATAAAAGTGTGCTTTCCTATATATTTTGTTTTAAACTTGTTGTCTGACTCAACTGTATTGTTTGTACTAGTATTATCATTCCTGTGCTTAGCTCCTTTAATAATTGTTTTTTAGGAAAAAGCACAGGTGAGTGTGAAAGGTGTCTTTATTTATTTCCCCATTGACCAATATTCTAACACCTCCATGGATCTATATTACAGAATAATAACCAGTAGTCCATCTAAGACAGGGGTCCCCAAACTTTTTACAAGGGGGGCCAGTTCACTGTCCCTCAGACCGTTGGGAGGGCCGGACTATAAAAAAAACTATGAACAAATCCCTATGCACGCTGCACATATCTTATTTTAAAGTAAAAAAAACAAAATGGGAACAAATACAATATTTAAAATAAAGAACAAGACAATTTAAATCAACCAACTGACCAGTATTTCAATGGGAACTATGGGTGCGGATGCATCCTGTGCTCCTCTCACTGACCACCAATGAAAGAGGTGCCCCTTCCGGAAGTGCAGTGGGAGCCTGGATAAATGGCCTCAGGGGGCTGCATGCGGCCCTGCGGACCATTGTTTGGAGACCCCTGATCTAAGACATGAGAGTTTGCCCAAATTATATACAAAATGTCCGGCAAAAAATAAGTTTTCTCCTGAACAGACTAGCAAATACAAAGAATGAAGCATACTGTCAACCTAAGGGCGCCTTTGTGAAAGCAACATGATAGTTAACTGATCTACAGGGAATGTTTTCACCTTGAGAAGAATATTTTCAGTGAAATACTGGAGGTTGGAGCCCAGCTGCAGAAAGCTAGAGTATGTAGGAAATAAGGAGTTACTGATCCCAAGTTGTAGATAATTCTAAGAAATGTAACTATATAAAAGAATAAACAAAATAAGATACGTGATCAGAAAAGTTTGTCATTTCATTTTTATTGAAGATAAATATTTTTTCGGATACATTAGGAAGCACATAAAGAAAGATCAGCTCATGGCAGAAACAAAATCCACAATCCTGTCTGTCTGAGTCCGAGCAGACCATGTTCATGAACTCCATCCACGTCTTTATATCTCAGAGGTCAGTTAGCCAGAGATGGCATTCAGTTCTGTCAGGAGCAAAGGAAAGTTAGAAAGAAAGATACCCATAGCGTTTGTCTATTATTCAAATAAATCATCTCTCAAAAACTGGCTTTGGAGTAGAGAAAAGTTTGGTTGGCACTGAGCAGCAGTGCACACAAAAGGGTGTAAAAACAAGATAAGTATGCAGAGAAGTGTGCCAGCCAGCCCTTCAAGCCCCTCACATCTTCATGGCAAGAATGCATGCATGAGCCTAAGTACCACAGCGGAGCCTCTGGTATAGGCTACATTCCTGCAGCAGAGAGGAACCCAGCACAGACAAAAACTGTTAATGCATCCGGCAGACTCATTCACTTCTGCGTTTCTGAGCTGTTCCCCGGCCCCCGCTGAAGGTGCCCCTGAGACATCTCAGCCGACACAATGAAAGGTGAAACTGCACACAGCAGATTTGTTAAACTGGCCTAGCACATTCAGAAGGAAATCTCACCCCCAAAGAGCATTGCCATTAGCAAACAATATAATATTTATTAAGCACTCTACTGCCTGGAGTACCCTCTTGTAACCAGTAAAGATTAGGAGTTAAAGGCCACAGGAAACATGGATTTTTCTTTTGTAAATGCAGACAGGGAGTTCTTTATAGTTTTTCATAAGCTGAAGTAGTGCACGGCCTCTCAGAGAGCGATCATTTTCCAACTCACCCCAACAGCCAGTCATTCATGGTCCTGGGGCCCCCCGAGAGACATCACTTTGCCTTTCCTATCCTGAAGGTCTTTCTCCAGATCCAAACACCACTCCCCTTTCAGGAAGTAAAAACAGTTGGGAGGGAGTGATGTTGAGGTTATTCAAATGTGGAAGTTCCTATTCCCAGACCCTGCGGAGAGAGCAGTTAGCCTGCCTCACATGTGCGAAGTGCCCAATCAATGCCTGTTGAGGTTATAAACAAGCGACTGAAGGACCCAGTGAATGGATAGCACACAGTTGACCATGGAGTGGGGATGAACGTAGAAGACAGATAAAACTGAGACAGAAATCAGGACATCTGGGTTCTAGCCAACTCAACTCAAAAGAGTCAGAAATTTGACCTTTTCTTTCTCTTTTCTTTTTTTTTTTTTCCTTCCTTTTCAAATGCAAGGAGGAGACATAGAGAGACAGACTCCCACATGTGCCCTGACCAGGATCCACCCACCAACCCTGTCCGGGGCTGATGCTCTGCTTATCTTGGGCCACTGTTCACAACTGAGCTATTTTTAACACCTGAGGCAGAGGCTCCATGGAGCACCGGGGCCAATGCAGGAGGAGAAGAGAGAGAGAGAAGGGAGGAGAGGTGGAGAAGGAGATGGCTGCTTTTCCTGTGCACCGTGACCAGAAATCAAGTCCGGGACTTCCATGTGCCAGGCCAACGATCCATCTCTGAGCCAACCGGCCAAGGCTGAACTTATTTTCTTGTTGCTATAAAGGCAGATAACCATAACACACTCCACTCCCCTAGAACATTTGATCAATGACTGACAACCAATGGTGTGAAATGGCTCCAGCACCCTCGTCCTTCAGGCGGGATGTTTCTGAGGGGCCATATTCACTTGCACGTTTTTAACCAGCAATCTGCCTAGATCAGGGGTCCCCAAACTTTTTACACAGGGGGCCAGTTCACAGTCCCTCATACCGTTGGAGGGCCGGACTATAAAAAAAAAAACTATGAACAAATCCCTATGCACACTGCACATATCTTAAAGTAAAAAAAAAAAAAAAACGGAAACAGATACACTATTTAAAATAAAGAACAAGTAAATTTAAATCAACAAAGTGACCAGTATTTCAATGGGAACTATGGGTGCAGATGCATCTTGTGCTCCTTTCACTGACCACCAATGAAAGAGGTGCCCCTTCCAGAAGTGCGGCGGGGGCCGGATAAATGGCCTCAGGGGGCCGCATGCGGCCCACAGGCCAGGCCGTAGTTTGGGGACCCCTGGCCTACATAACCAAAGTTCTCTCTTGAGCTCCACATTTGCATGTCCGCCATGCTGCAAAGCCCTCGCCTTATATCCTCCGAGGCACTTCAAACCTAACCTCAACAATTAAATTTATCCTGCCCTCTCTTTCTTAATGTTTTCAGTCTTCAATATTGAATATGCCGTTCACTTACTCATCCAAGTCAAGAGACTCAGGATTCATTCCTGACCTTCCCCTTCCTCTCACCTCTGTTCATTCTGCTCTTTGAGTGTCCCTGACTCTACCTCTCACGCCTTCTCCCAGACGGTCCCTCCTTCTTCGCCTCCACTACCAGTGATATCAGCTTCTCTCACAGGGATTGCCAAAGCACCTTCTTGTCCTGCTTACAGTGTTGCTCATTCTCCCGTCCTCCCCGTGTCCCTGTCCCTTCGCTGAGTGTCCAACCCCTCAGCTGTTGCTCCCTCTCCGCCCTTCATTCAGGCCTCGGTGGGCCAGCCTCCACGCCTTGCCACCACCCACTGGACTTCACAATTTACGCTCTCGTGAGTACTGAATGGTCTGTTGCCTTTCTATCCCACTGGGGTTTTTGTTTGTTTGTTTGTTTGTTTTTGCATAAATCTTTCCTTTGCTTCACTGAAATACTTTCCCATCCTTGTTCACCTGGATGCATCTTTATTCTTCAGGATTCACAGCATTCATTTCTCTTTAGCGCGACGTCCTTCACCGGGGCCCAAGGCTGTGCTGGGTGGCCCCTTCTCTACACTCACACAGCATTTTTAGCATCATTTTGAAACGATCTCTTTCCTCAATCTGTCCATCAATTTTTTCAAAGGTAGGGACTACAAGGGAATCACTCTAATGCCCACAGCACCACATACTACCAATGCATACAGCACATAATACAAAGCCAATAAGTGTGCCTCCAGTAGGAATACATTTCATCCAGCCATGTCCTAGAAGTCCTGCAGTGTCCAGCTAGGTGCTTTGGCACTTATCCCAGGGGCTTTGGGAAGTTGATGACAGGGTCCCAGCGGTGTCCCAGGATGTCATCTTAGTGGGAGGATGGTAGATGAAAGAGGTCTGTCTCAGAGACGGCATTTTAACTCACCTGTTTTCCCTTTGCTGACTGTGATCCTTGGTGTAGTCTGGTACTTACTTGTCTTTATTTTCTTTTTAACTCCTGCCTCCCAGTGGCCAGTGAATTTCGTTTTTATACACAGACCATCCGGTGCCCAGCACAATGCCTGTCTACTCCAATCACTGGGGCAGGCCTTTGGGGTCAAGGAAAAGGCATCTAAAATAACAGAAGTTTTTATCTTGGGTAATAGCACACAGCAAAAGCATGTATGACTGCCCACAACATAGTTTAAAATGCACCAAATAAAATAATACTATAGATTGATTGATGGCTAGGAGAGCAAGATCAATAGAGGCATGATAAAAGAAGCAGAGCAAATTATTAATGACAGAATCTAGGGACAGCGGTCTTCATTGTGAGGTCCTTTTAACTTTTCAGTATGTCTGCAAGTTTTCATAGGAGACGGGGATAAGACACGCATTTATAATGATAAATATTGACCGTTCTCAAACGGCAGTGAATGATGACAAGAAGAAGATCAGGAGTGATTTATTCTCTCTTCTCACTCTGGAAACAATGCCTTCTCCTGCCTCATTCCACAATCCCTACTGCCACGTCCCCGAAGATGCCAATGGACCGTGTGTGTCTGTTTGCCATCAGAGGCCCTCCTTTCTCTACTTCCGACCCAAATGCTTAACAAATCAACACAGCTTATTTCCGAGCACATCGGTAATCCAGAGCTTACTATGCACACAAAGCAGGGCAGAAAGCTTGTCCCTGTTGAATCCTCTTGTTATTCTTGAAACAGGAAGTTGGACTTCCCCACCTGCAAATGAAACTAGAAACCTCTTCTTCCCACCCCCAAAAGGACTGAAGAAAGAAAGGGGTGGGGGGGAGAACCTTTCAATTAGGAGAACACTTTTGCAAATACACATAATACTTTTCTTCTTTCTTAGCACTTGGCAAGAGCATCAACTTTCCCTAAAAATGCTGAAAATTACCTGGGAAAACTTCACGATTGCTCATTAAGTGAAAAATCACATCAATTGTAAAAAGAGGTGGTTTTGTTTTGTTTTCCAATCTTCTTGATATTTTGGATTTTTAAGAGTTTTCTTCCAAAAATACAGCCTAAGTCAATGTACCTATTCTCCCAGTCCTGAACCGTGGGCACTTCTCATAACTTTGCAAAGAGAAGGCAGTTGTTTGCCCGGCCCAAGGTGTACACTGACTCTTTCATGCAAATACATCTTTCTACTCCTGTGGCCAAGTACCTTTCTGTTATGGTCCTGTGTTTGTTCAAGTGGTGAGGAAATATGAAATGTCACACATTCTCAGCAGAGACCAGACAGTAATCATCCCCAGATGGTAGCAGGAGGGGGCTGAGAGAGCCAAAGAGTCCTCCCCGCAGGGGGGCTCTTGCCCAGCCCGGGCCAATCACCGGTCACAGACCCAGCTAGAAAAAATGAGGTTAACTACCAGTTCGTCTCCCCGCTTTCTACATTATCTTAACCTGCCCTAGGAATCCATCTAAAAGCAACCAAGTCTAGGCTCTCACAGGAGCGGCAGAGGATTTCACTGGGCTGGGAATCCTGCAGCCGCCCTTTGGAGAAGGGAGGCACCGTTGGGACAGGGTTGAGAGCCATGAGTGCCTTGGGAGACTCCCAGAGCACCACTCGCCAACTGGTATACGGTATACAAGTTTGACAAGTACGCGTCAGAAGGCTGCTTTGTTCCACGAGACAATTACTTACAACGCACCAATGGCAGCCATGGGAATGTATATACTAGGTATAGTAGTAGCATCTTTAAAAACTGCCATGAGTAACTCGATCTGGAGTATAAGTTGTGAGGCTAAAGGGAGCTATTCAAGAAGGGCTTCAAGGAGCAGTGACATCGACGACTCTGGTCTCCTAAATAAGAACACATTTATTCTACAGATGTGGTAGGCAAGGGGCATTTAGTTAGTAATGAAGGAGACAGACAAGATCTCTGCCCTAATAAAGCGTCTACTCTATCTACAGGAAATAGGAAGAATACAAGAGGGATTTTCACAGCAGACTAGGAAGCAGGGGCCATCCTAAAGAGCATGGGAAGGAGGGCATCCAGGGGCACAGACGTGCGGAAGAGGTGGGTTTATTTCCTTCGCACATGCATTTATCACACCAGCATTCACGCCAAGGCGCAGGCGCTGGAAACGCGGGGTTGAACAAGCCTGGTGGGATTTAGCCTTCACGGAGTTGATGAAGAATGTCGAGGACAATATTCCGTGTTGAAGGTCATCTTTGCATTTCACGGAAATGAACGCTTTATTTAGACATTGGTCGATTCCATCATTGACAGAACAATTTCTATTTTCTTTTAGGCGACTGAGACCTTCCAGACGAGGGGAAGAGGCAGCGTGGTGTAGATGGAGGGTTCTGTGCAAATCCCCCCATCGCTTCAAATCACTGCCCAAAGGGAGTGCAAGTAAAGAGACGCCTCCCACATGGTCCTCACATTAAAAGCCGTATGAAAATTATGAAAGTTACGGTAGGGCATGATACCTTTGTGCTCATCACCCAGGTTGAACACACCAGCGAATATGCTTTGCTTCTATTGTAAAGAAAAATATCACAGCCAGGCTTGAAACTGCCTTCACAGTCCCTCCTGAGCCTCTTAGCCTCCAACTCACTCCAGAGATAACTAACCACTATCCTAATGTTGGTTTTGGTTCTTTTTGTCTATTAAAAAAAAAAAGTATACAAATAAGGTATGCATTTACTCATTTTAAAATGCCATTGCTTTTCACAGTTTGTAAAATTTAAAATACTATTATCACACGATGTGTTACTTCCTACAACTGACTTTAATGTATTTAAAATTAACGTTGCAGGACTTTTTAATGTTATTCAAGACAACTCCTACAAATTTGTTTTTGTTTTCTATTTATCATTGGTTTTAGGGTTCTCCAGAGAAACAGAACCAATAGGAAATATATAGTGTATATAAGAGGAGATGTAGCCTGACCAGGTGGTGGTGCAGTGGATAGAGCATCGGACTGGGATGTGGAAGACCCAGGTTCGAAACCCCAAGGTTGTCAGCTTGAGTGCAGGCTCATCTAGTTTGAGCAAGGCTCACCAGCTTGGACCCAAGGTTGCTGGCTCCAGCAGGGAGTCACTAGGTCTGCTGTAGCCCCCGGTCAAGGCACATATGAGAAAGCAATCAGTGAGCAACTAAGGTGCTGCAATGAAGAATTGATGCTTCCTATCTCTCCTTTCGTGTCTGTCTGTCCCTCTCTGTCCTTCTCTCTGTCTCTCTCTCTCTGGAGATGTAGTATAGGAATTTCCTTGCATGATGATGGAGCCCCAACCTTTGCCATCTACAAACTGTAGAACGAGGGGAGCTGGTGGTGTAATTTAGCCAGAATTTGAAGGCCGGAGGCTTGGAAATCTGATGGTGCAAGTTCCGATCTGAGTCTGAAGGCCAAGAACCAGGAGCAGCCATGTCTGAGGACAGCAGAGAGAATCAGTCCTTCCCCGACCTTCGTGCTCCATTCCAGCTCCCGATGGTTTGGATGATGCTCATCCACACTGGGGACAGCCTTCTGCTTTACTCGGTTTACCCATTCGAATGCTAACTGCTTCTGGAAACACCCTCACAGACACACTCAGATAACATTGTATCAGCTCTCTGGGCATCCTACACCTCTGTCAAGTTGACACATAAAGTTAACCATCACGTCATTCCCTTCTTTACTTTACTTGTTCTCATTTTTTTGCTTTCTCTGAGATGTCTACATTCTTTTTCCACTGCCAGTTTGCAATATTTCAGTATTAACAAAAAGATTTCATAATTTTCTAACAAGTCCAAAATTATTTACCATCTTTGTCCTACAAACAAGATAAGGACTGTACCATATTTTAAACAACCCTTTAAAGCCTGGTATCAATCTTCTTTTCTTTTTTGTATTATCTAGACATCTAGTTCCACATGTTTATTTTTTGTTATTTTCATCTTTATTAAATACACTAAAATACCTTGTCAATTTCTGTGCTCACGATTTTACTTCTGCCTATTCCTGCCTTCTGGACTTATGTTTCTTCTTTTTTAAAGTACATCTTTCGTTGACCCTTTTAGTAAGAGCTATGAACGGCAAATACTCTTAATCTTTGTCTGAATTTTTTTTAATTTAAGCCTTCCTCTTTAATGACAGTTTACTTGGGTATAAAATTATAAATTGACAGTTATGATCTCTCATCATCTTGAAGATATTGTTCCATTGCCTGTGGCATCTGTTTTAATCAGGAGAAACTACTGTTGGTGGTTTTGTCATTATTTTGTTAATTTCCCACTTCTCTCGGTGACCTTTAAGACTGGTCTTTTTAAACTTAATGTTCCGTGATTTTACTGAGCTACTTTAGTTTTAGATTTTTATTTTTCCCACTTGGTTCCCTTGTCTTTTCTTCAAGTTTTTAATTCATAGTCATTAGATTTCCAAACATCTCTTCTCTACTAATTTTATATATTTTTTATTTCTTTATAACTCCTTTATTTCAGATAAATAACAGTACTACCTTCCAATCTATTTATTGTTTCTCAGCCTTGTCCAGCCTAGAGTTTATTCCATATTTTGGATCTATAATTATGTTTTTATTTTTCAATTTTTTAAAAAATATTTTTAATGTTTATATGCTCTTGGCTCACCAACACCCTGGTTTTGTTCTATAATAGTTCCCTTTATGTACCCTTGCTCAACTGCACATATTTTTGCAAGACTTTTCAGACTGTTCTATTAATCCCACTTCATGTACCGTGACACATTCAATCACAAATTTTATTGACTGCCTTTTAATATTTTCATTGGTTCTAGAGCCTTGGTCTTCCTCTTTGAGGGTGAGAGTGAATACGTTTGCCTTCACTTATTCATCCATGTCTATATTTTCCCACCTTCACTTGAGTCCTTAGAGCTCCTGCCCAGAACTAGGTCTTCTATTGGAAGCCCTTAGAAGCATTCATAGATACAGTCACTAAGCCAAGAAATTCTCTTTGCCCATAACTGGAACATACACACTACTTCATACAAACTAAAAGGCAGCAACTTTTCACACTGGGAAGAAGAAGGACACCCTAGCACTGCCGAGTGGTCCCTGCTCTACTAGGGCAGCTTAGTCCCAAATACTCCGTGGGGTGTCACCTCCAAGCCTCCCCTTGCAGCCCTGAGCACCCAGAGGCCATTGGAGCGCCATCACAGCTCTCTGCTACTTATTCTTTTGTTTTTATTTTCTGAATCACAGAGAGATGTACCTTTATTTTTAAAACTATTGTGGAGGTTCTCTCCCACCCTTTCTTTATATTTCATCTGTGATTTCTATGTCAGGGAAGCAGCAGAGTTGAGCGGCCTCAAAACATAAATTTGTAAAATCATTCTGACATATTACCCACTACTCAAAAACAAGATGATCGCTCAGTATCTCTTTCCCATCCCGGTCCACAGCTATTCCTCTGCTTGGAATGCTTGTCCCTGCTTCCGCCATACTAGCTCTTCAAGACTTAGCTTGTGCCTCTTCTTTTTCAAGAGTTGTTCCATAACAACCTCCACCATTTCCTTCAACCCTTTGTTTGCCTCTGAATGTCAACAGATGAAGAAGTTCTTGAGAGCAGAGGTTGGATGGGTACATCTCTCATCCCCTCCTGAATTTTATTATCAGTGCTTGATCAATACATAGTGAGTGAGCAATTAATGGGTGCCTGTCTCTCCGGGTTTAAGAAAATCCCAATGCACAGTGCCCTATTTCGACTTTTCTAAAAACCCATCAGCAAGGCTAAAAGTAAAGAAGTGAAACTAAAACAACTTGTCTCTTAAAGACATTTCAAACTCCTGAACTCAGATGTCCTGAAAACCGGTAGAGATTTTGCAACCCTCCAGGGCCCTGAAGCCCGAAGCAGTTTGTTCCCCTTGCTATTTCAAAACATAAATTGAATTTGTGGAGAAATTATGCAAACTTTCCCTTGAAAATAAAAAGATTTCTAAAAAACCCACAGGCAAACTTTTGAAAAGCCAAAATCAACTAGCTTCATTTTACATGCAGAACTTTCTACACCTCACTGCAAAATAATGTGGATGATTAAATCCACTAAAACTTAAGAAAATCAACATGCCACACTTCACCAAGGAATAGTAATACTTACGTACATATGTGTGTACACAGGTACACACGTGTGTGTGTGTGTGTGTATCCACAGCACATGAACAAGAGTAGCATCTTCATGCAACGGAAGAAACAATTGGAGGAATGAAAGAATTGAAGCAATAACTATTTTTAGGCACTAATCCTCTAAAAGAAGTAGAAACAACTCATATTTTTCCCTATACAATTTGCTCCCAAGACCCCATGAATTTTCAGGACTGTCCTTGGAACGGCCTCTCCTATCTTGCTGAACTGGATAAGCCTCAGTTAAATCTTGCCTCCTCTGTCTGGCAGTCTCTGACTCCTGGCATACTCTCACTGCCTGCCTCCATTGGGACGTATTCTTCACATGTCTGCCCTCCATCAACTTGCGGACCATCAAAGGGCAAGTATCAAGCATGTTCATCTCTGAATCCCAGCCTAGCACCGTGCCTGACACATGATGGGTATATGATACATTTTTGATGACCAAATGAATAAACCCATGAGTAGAACCACTCAGCAATGTATTATCAGCTAAAGCGATAATCAGCATCTGCTCTACCGAGAGCATACTCTACAGAGCACAATCAAAAAGGGCTCTGAAAGGCACTGCCAGCTTGCAGTGCGAGTACCAGGGTCCCCCTGAAATGAAAATAGGCACCCCTCCCCTTAAAAAATCTCAGCCATTTTACACGAGCAAATAAACACTCAAATGACATGTTTTTCTATTAAAAACTCATGGGCCCTAAATTTCTTTTTAATCACAGGCTTTAGTATTATTACACGTGTTCCATTAACAGGCATATCCAATGAATTCCCTTTCATAAACACTAGTAAGTTCAGTGCAAACCAGCCAGGTGATTAATTTATAATTCTTGACACATTAGGGAGGTGTGTTGGAGGTAAGAAGTAGCAAGTGAGCCCTGGGATGGGCTGCCTTTTACGGCAACACGATGGACACACACAGAGAAGGGCCCAGGCAAACACCTGAGCTCATGTACACACACACACACACACACACACACACGCACGCACGCACTCGGGCGCGCACGCCACCCATGAACACCCACTGTGCTGAACGAGTATTGGATCCAAACTTGACAAACCAACCCCTGCAGGCAAATAGCTGAGCCTAAACTGTTGCAGGTTCCTTTTCCCATAAAAATAATAATAACGAATAAAAATCTTTGGAGCTTGGCCAGAGCCTCATACAGCATAATTTCTCAATTCAGCACCCTCTTTCCCCACACACAGGCTCCCCACCACCGCACCTCTCCTTCGCGCCTTTCTAGTCGGGCTGCCCACCCCAAAGAGAAGGTCCTTTCATAGCTGCTTCCTTCCCCAACACCAAGGCTTCCTCTCTCATCCTCGGGGACGAAGATTCACTCTGCAGGAAGGAAAGGACGTTCCGACTGGAACCGAGCAGCCAATAACTTGCTGTGTGGCTTTAGGAGAGTCCACGTCCCTCTCTGTGCTCCATGAGCACATTTCCAAACGAGTAAGTGAGGTTGGCTGTGATGATTCCTCTTCCTCTTCATTTTTTTATACAGCAGTTCAGAGCATGAACTCTGAAGACAGAACCGATGAGGTCCCAATCCCAGCCCTTCATAGTGATGCTGATCGTCATGACAACAAATAAGGTCTCATCGGGTTATCATGGGTGTTAAATGAAACAGTCTATGTCGAGTGTTAACAGGGGGACCTGGAAAGCTCTCCATAAAGAAGAGCTGGTTTATAAAAATTAAAAAGTGATTTCTGAAGGTCATATTATTAATACTTTCTATCTCATTTCTGAATTTCAGCTTAAGAGAGCAATAAACGAAAGTAAAAAAAAATGAACACATACTCCTGGTCACACGAGGGGACAGCCGTTCTGCCTAATCCCTATAAGCCGTGCCTGTTGGGCCTTGCGAATCAGTGAGGCCTATTGCACTGCGGGCCCGGCTGGCTGAGGCGGACGGGGCAGGAGGAGAGCCCCGGCCAGGCAGGAACAGAGTGCTGGCACGGCCCGAGGAACTCACACGGAGCCTTGGCCACACGGCTGCTGGCAGCATCCAGCCCTCTTCATCTCTCAATTTCATGGTCACCAAAAATCACACATAAAAAGCCCAGTGACTAAATGAATATGGAAACTGAACGGCTTAAAAAATAACCCCGCGGTGTGGTCAGCCTGTGTCCCCTCCGTGTCGTCCGGCGGCATCCCGGGAGGCCGGGAAGGGAGGCCAGGAAGGAGGCTGGTGCATGGAGGGGGGAAGAGAACTTTATCCAACCTCCTGAGTGAGCTATCGGTGCAGAGACCTCCGCAGGATCGACGGCCAGGACAGAAAAACAAACAGAGTTCGAATTACTCAACCTTCCAATATCCTACTTCATAAGGAGATTTCCTCCCGCATGAGTCACTGGAAACTGCTCTTTAAAAAGCAGGTGTTTATTTTTTCTTTTATACGAGTTTGAATACATTGCTTAGTAATAACAAGGGAAAAAATAACAGTGATGTAAAACCAAGGCGAGAGGACGGGGACAGCAGCACGGTTGTCCTTGATCTGTGCACTCAACTCCTGCTTTCTCCCTCACCCGGGCCGAGGCGCCATGCTGGGCGCCCAGGACGGCCGCAACAGAGCTGTGTGTCCTGAGAAGTCTCCTAGCCGCTCGGGGCCCCGATCGCCATGTGTTCAATGGGAACCATTAGCCCCCTCTCGTCCTTCTGTTCAATGGGTTTGGGCGGCCACCCACCAAATCCCACCCTTCGCTGCATGAAGGTTTCCCCGTGACATGCTTAACACCCGTGCACACTCAGGGTTGCAACTGAACTTCATCAGAGCGGCCAAGTGGCACCCAGCAGGTGTCCCCAGGAGAAGGTAGATGAGCCGTAGCTCAGTCAAGGGGGGGATATAAAGGAGTCCGAGAGGATGCCTGGCAGACACAGGACGTGCTGTGATGTCCCCCTCTTTGGTCTACTGCCCCCCCCAGGACGGTAAGCACAGTGGAACCTAATGTAAACCGTGGCCTGCTGCGAAGACGGCCGTGCAATACTTCGTGTGACGAAAGTTAATGCAGAGGAGGCTGCTGGGGCAGGGACAGCTGGTACATGTAAACTCTCTGTGCCTTTTGCGCAGCTCATCTGTAAACTTAAAACTTCCCTGAAAAGAGTCAATCCTTTTTTAAATAATACAGTTCTCCCCTTCTGTAAAGCACCTAACAACAACCCTCGGCTGAGGCAGCTCTGGTTGCGATAACCAACCACCGTAGACTGGGAAGCCTGCACAAGAGCGTACCTCTCACAGTTCTGGGGGACGAAGTCCAACATCAGGGTGCAGCTTGGTCGGGGCCCAGCGTGGGCTTTCTTCTAATTTTCCGTGGGATCCTCCCAGGGCTAGCTCTTTGGTCCCATCTCTGACGGGCACTAATGCGCTTTCTGAGAGTTCTGCACGGGTGACCTAATTCCCTCTCAAGGGCCCTGCTTTCTGGACCATCCCATCGTGGGTTAGATGTCAACATATGAATCTGGGGGGCACACAAACATTTGGTCCATAGCAATATCATGTCTGCAATGCTTGTTTCTGTTTCTTCCATGACACTCAGAACTATCTGATAGAGCATTATTATCCTTATTTATTTATTTATTTATTTTGTATTTTTCTGAAGTGAGAAGCGAGAAGGCAGAGAGACAAACTCCTGCATGCGCCCGACTGGGATCCACCCGGCATGCCCACCAGGGGGCGATGCTCTGTCCATCTGGGCCATTGCTCCATTGCAGCCGGAGCCATTCTAGCACCTGAGACGGAGGCCATGGAGCCATCCTCAGTGCCTGGGCCAACCTTGCTCCAATGGAGCCTTGGCTGCGGGAGGGGAAGAGAGAGATAAGGAGAAAGGAGAGAGGGGAGGAGGGAGAAGCAGATGGACACTTCTCCTGTGTGTCCTGGCCGGAATCAAACCCAGGACTTCCACACGCCAGGCCGATGCTCTACCCCTGAGCAAACCAGCCAAGGCCAAGTATTATTATACTTATCCTTACTGTTGATCCGCTCCCCATTTCTGACATTCGAATGCAAGATGTCTGAATCTTTTGTTTACTGGCATACTCCCCAGCAATACCTAATATATAACTGACCTTTCAAATACTAAGTACTTTTCAAATGAAGGAACAACAGGAGCAGCCTGACACTCTGGTGGCCTGAGTAGAGGAGAACCCGACGGACGTGGGAAATAACCCTTACTGAAAGGAAAGGCGGGAAAAGGTTTAAGTGAGGGACTACTCTTCCCCAGAAGCTACCGAGTCTCCCTTCCCACTCTGCACACCCGTCCCACCAGCACGAAGAGAAACGGAGCCACCAGTCACCTAAAGCAAGTTGAGCAGCCGAAGTCAATGGCCAGAGGCACACATTACCAAAAGGTGACAACGTGGGCACATTGCAGGCAGGTTTGCAGCTGAGGCTCTGGCAATAGCCCAGAGCTGGTGGGTCCTGCCTCCCCCGGGTTCCCTGACAGCGGTGCCCATGGAGCGGACCACCTGACGGTAGTGCTGCTCGCGAGATTGTGTACCGAGAGCTTCCGCGTGCTCAACACACGTGGATACACGTAATCGTCACAGCATTCCTGGGAGAGGGAAGGACAGTCATGCCTGCTGTCACAGACGCTCAGGAGCTCACCTCCCTGCTGTGTTTTCCTCCGACACACAGGAACAACGCGTCTGCCACTACAGCTCCCCAGGATGCAGAAAGGGACGCTGTCCCTGGATCCTGGTGACAGGAGTGCAGGCGAAAAGGACGTCCCTACCCTCAGGTGTGGCCCTCCCACCTCCGGCATTCACAATCTTCCACTCTCTCCTTCCCCAGACAGTGACATGAGACAGAGCAGAAGTGCGTGAGGCACTGACGGGTCTCTATTATGGCAACTGGCATTAATTACCGGGCAAAGACAACCACTTTACAGAGAGAAGACTGAGCCACAGTTATAGGAGCATCTCCTAGTTGGTATTGGAGCTGCCATTTGAATTCAGGCCGTCGGTCTGAACCCCTGAGCTTAATCCATGACAAGTATGAGCTATGCAGAGACCAAAGTCCCTGCATTCGGTGACATTCTCTGATAGCAGGGAAGTCACAAAGCTGACCTCCGGAAACGCCTCACACTTCCAAGCATTGTATGCAGGCACAGCAAACAGGTTTTGTAGAACGAGGCCGCCCCGGCATTCCATGTCTACACAAGGTCCATACTTAATTCTGATACAGATGGTATCCGGCCTTTCCTGTTCATTAAATGCCTCGATATAAATTTATGGGAAGAATGCATGTCTTGTATTTCACATAGTCCCAGGGGTACTAGGAAAGGGAATTGAGCCACCCAGCAACACTGCATGAAACTCATTAACTGGCAGAGTTCACAGATGCTCACTACAGGATGGTGTTCCACACAGAAGGAAAGAAGGTGGTAGAAATGGACAGAGGGAAATGTCTACGGGAAAGCGGAGGTGATGGGGGTGGCATGCTCAAGCTGTGCCAAGCAGCTGGGAAAGCGTGTCCACGTACTGAACTTGATCCACCATTCTGAGAGTCCTGTGGAAGGAGCCTTAGTACCCTCACTGCACAGATGAGGAAACTGAGGCTCAGGGAGGCAAGAAACTTTCCTAGACTCCCCAACTCGTATGGGGCAGGAAAAGGAAAGTCAGCATCAGTTTTGACTGACTTGAGGGGCCAAGCTTTTGTACTACAAGCTACGTCCCCTCAGTAAGATGTTTTATTAACTGAAACACATCATGCTGGGAAATAATCTTGTTCGTTATTGTGATGCCTAACTTTCCCTTGATATCCTATAACTTAAATACGATGAGGCCAAATTAATAACTGCTATGTTATAAAGCCAGTTATGTCTTAGGCCACATAATAAGGAAATATGAAGAAGAAAAAATAAAGAAATTATATATACATATATTCATAAAACAATAAGGAAAGAACTACTCATGACAATTAGAGTTGTTGTCTGTGTAACTGGCCAGGTTTAACCACCTTCTCCCTCGACCCAATTCATGTCCCTTTGTCCTAAGCAAGCCCCTCGGCTGGCTGTGGTTCTGTTCCTGGTGAATTGACCTCAGGTTTTATTCCTTAAGTGTCGAGGCCATTAGTAGTGCTACCTGGACTGTTAGAGAACTTCACGGACCTTAATCACAGGGCCGGGGAGCACTAAGAGACCCCCAAAGGGGTCTCCTGTGAACGCGACGTGCTCTTCCTTACCTCCACCACAGAGTCGCAGTCCAGTTTCCTTTGACCAGTCCACATCGATTGCTCCAGCCAGCACAGGAACTCCCCTTTTGCCTCTGGAGGAAGCCATGAGGAGCCCCAAGTAACCGGGGGCAGTCTTACCTTCCGTTCCAATGGGGTCACCTTTGTCTCCTGAGCGTGGGGGGCATTCCTCTCTCTGGAACTAAGAGGTCTAGGCCAGCGAAGCTTCGGGTCGTGGCAACAGGAAGCACCCATGTTGCTAGTGGGTCACTGGGGGTAATGGTGAGGGCTCCCATCCCACTTCTGCCCCGTGATTCCTGCCGGAGTGGGTCCGATCACACCCAAATCATAACCTGCGCCTCAGGTTGAATAGTCATTCGTTGGTCCACGGTTAAGCATTCGGTCTCCAGTAAGGCTCAGTAGCAAGCCAAGAGCTATTTCTCATAAAGATGGTAGCTGCGTGTGGAGGATGGCAGGGCTCTGCTCCAAAGCCCTGAGGGCCAGTGCCACAAAGCACCTGTCGGGGCCGCCGAGCAGCATCCCTGCGCACCGCTGTTGGAGCTGCCAAGTCACACGGACCACACAGCGTATCATGGCGGCTGGGACCTGTCACAGAGCTTTCTCTTCTCCTGGGCCCCCCTCCAAACGAGCATCTTTCCAGGTCACTTGGTTAAATGGACCAGGGTAAGCCACCCCAATGAGGATAATGTTGCCTTCAAAATTCAAAGACTCACAGGCCTGTGCCTCTTTTCTGTTTGTCAGCTGGTGGGTCGGATGCTACAAATTACCTTTTCCCTTAGACGGGATATCTGGACAGGTCCCACACGACCAGCGTTCCAGGAATTCCCGGAATGTGGGTCTGATTCATTTCCCATTCTCTGAGATGTCCATGTGTTACAGGAAGTCTAGCATGACCGCTGCTTCTTGCCCACTGGGTCCGAGCGGTATGACGTCATCAGTGCAATGAGTCACTGTGGTGTGTCCTGTAGAAGGGAAGGGCGATCAAGTTCCCGGTGAACTAAATGATGACACAGGGCTGGGGAGGGAATGTATGTCGGAGGCAGGACAGTGAGGGTGCGCTGCTGGCCCCGGGCAGCGGAACGCAGACTGCGTTTGGTGGTCCTTGTTAGCAGGTATGGAGAAGCAAGCCTTCGCCAGGTCAAAGCCGCATACCAGACATCAGGAATGTGTTAATTTACTCAAGCAATGAAACCACATCTGGCACAGCAGCTGTGGTTGGCGTCACCACCTGGTGAACTTTACGATAATCCGCTGTCATTTTCCAAGAGCCATCTGTCCTCTGCACGGGCCAGAGGGGTGAGCCGCAGGGGGCCGTGGCGGGAACTCCCACCCTACATCCTGCTGGTCCTGGGTCCTGGCACTAAGGCACTGGTCTGCGCCTCCTTCCAGAAACTCAGCATTGCTTTCAGCTCGCTGTTCTCCTCGGGAGAGGCGGTTTGACTACCTTCCGCGTCCCACCTTAATGGCCTGCATTCCGTTGGTCATGAAGCCCAGATGGGTACGCTGTCAGCTGCTGAGTATGTCCATCCAAGCGGCGCAGTCAGAACTGGGGAGGGGACCAGAGGCCCCACTGGCCTCGCTGTGAGACAGACCTGACCTAACACCCCATCGACCACCTGACCGCCATCGGCCCCTCCTCTGACTGGAAGACCCCAGTGGCACTGTGCGTCTCCTGGAATTAGTGTCAGCTCAGAACCCGTGTCCATCTAGCAGTTCCTAAAAGTCCTGATGACTCCCTTTTCCCTGGCTAAAGGTCCCAGCCTACGGGGAAAGCTGAGAAGAAGACTAACAGGATAAATTTTTGGCAGTGGACTGGGATCCTTCCTTGAGGGGAACCAGTCTTCCATCCATTCAAGGGGTTCTGGGTCCGTAAACTAGCTCAAGGGCCATGGCTTGAACTTTATGGTTCAAGTTCCACTTTTATTCACTGGACCTGAAACTTCTCTGCTTATACAGGGCTGACCCCTCGGGTGAGAGTGGAGAGGCCCCTCCCACTGGAAACGAGGAGGGTACTTCGGCTGGCAAAACGACTCATCAGCGTCTAGTCTAGAAGTTTGCTGTCCCCAGCTTCATCAGGGTCTTGCCACATGTCCCCATCCCAGCTTGTAGGATCCTATTCTTTCCTAACCCATGCCCTCACTTTAAAAGTTGACACCCTGGCCTGACCTGTGGTGGTGGCACAGTGCATAAGGCATCGACCTGGAATGCTGAGGTCCCTGGTTTGAAACCCTGTGTTCGCCCGGTCAAGGCACACATGAGAGGCATCTACTATGAGTTAATGCTTCCTACGTTTCACCCCACATCTCTTTCTCTCTCTTTCTTCTCCCTAGAATCAGTAAATAAAATCTAAAAAAAGAAAGAAAGAAAGAAAAGTAATACCCTGAGAGGCTGAGAATTCAACTGGCATTTGAGTTCAGCATTTAATTTTCACAACCCTCAGCCCACATGCAGAAGCCTGTGGGCTCCTTACGCAGCACTTGAGCTGGGGACCTGACTCGCTGGACTCATCCCTCTCTTTCATCGCCCTGTCCAGCAGCATTCGGGGTGACCAGCCAACTCCACTGTGTTCATTAGTTTTCTGAAATTGTTTGAAAGTATAATGTACACAGTCATCCAGATCCCTGCTGCTTATAAGCAGGTGATTGGGAGAATCCAATGCAGATATTTTGCCGATCTCCATTGACAGGTCATGCCACACACGATCAGGGCTCCTTCCTACCAGGAGCAGGGTCATCAGCATCTTTCAATCTAATCAGGTTGAAGAGCCATTCCAAGACACCCCAGAGCCAAGTCAGAAAATGTATCCTCAACATTCTTTCCCGTGAACTAATGTCTGTATTAGTCAGGGTCCTCCTGAGATTTATGATAAGAAACTGAGTCACAGAATTATGGAGGCTGAGAAGCCCGGACCCAGGAGAGCCAGCCAATGGGATAGTCTCAGTACAAATCAGAAGATCTGAGAACCAGGAGAGAAAATGATGTAAGTTCCAGTCCAGGGTCAAGTCCAAAGGCAAGAGAAGACTGGTGTCCTGGGTCAAAGACAACCAGAGAGAGAGAGAATGCTACCTGCTCTCATCTTTCAATGGATTGAGTGTGATCCCACGCACACTGATGAAGGCAACTAGCTCCACCTGGTCCACCAAGTCAGATGTTAGTTTCACCGAGAGACACCTTCATAGGCACACCCAGAATGATGCTGAACCAAAAATCTGGGCAGCCCATGACTCAGTGACACCGAGACGTAAAATCACCCATCGCAGTGCCTGACACATAGCTGAAGGTCAAGAAGTAAATACATTTGGCGAAAACACCTGTCTCTTGCTCTTATAGTCACTATCCACTCACAGGACCCTCCGGTTCCCAGTGTCACCACCTCATGGTTTCCAAATTTCCTTCTAGAACACCTGAGATTCCATCATACATACAGTAAGTCCACACTTAATGCCACCAATAAGTTCTGAGACTTTAAGCAAAACAGTGTACCAGGAAACCAGTTTTACCATAGGCTAACTGAAAACAAAGAAGAGTTAAGTTCCTAGGCATCTCATTAGCATTAGAACAAAATGGCAGTGAATAAAATGACGTTACTGGAGGACCAGTGCTGTACCATGGCTGAACCAGAGCACTGTCCCATAACAAAACCACAACTCGGTGAGTGCCTTCTACATGCCAATATTGTATTAAAAGGTTTATTATCTCATTTATTGTCCCAATAACCTAATTAAGGCAGTATCATAATTAGCCCCCATTTAACAGGTAAGGAAACTGAACCTGAAACACATAAAATGAAACAGCTAATACTTTGAATGCCAAAAGCAAGCCTCAGAGCCAGGAGGCTTAATCTCTCTATTAGGATGTCTGCTAGCAGGTCTAGCTTCTGTTTTGAGCAAGGTTCACAAGAGGCAAGGGTGGGTGCCGGCCGAGGGGCCCACACTACGGCCAGAGAGTTTTATGATGAGAATGTGAGTCTTAGAAGTGAAGGTTCTAGAAGGAAGAGTAATAGCAAGAGGGCATACTCCCCCTGGGAACAGAGAGCTGAGGTAGGAAATCATGGCTCTCACGGAGGAGGATGCTGAGAGTCGGTGTGGGGCTGGCAAGGGGGAAGAAGGCAGGAGAAGCCCGAGGGAGACAGCGGTCTTCCCCTCCGCAGTGAGTTGAGCAGGAGGAGCCCACAACGCGCGGTGTCCGCCTCCTGTGCCTTCCCACACTATCTCCTGTCCTTCCTTCCTTCCAGTTTCCACGCCCCGTGGAGGCTGGCTGCATTGAGGCTCTTCAGCCTGTACATGGAGGAGCTTGAGTTGGTAGAGGAGTTTACAAATTGTCTGAGATGAATAGTAAGTTCTTTTTTTATTATTTTACAAAGAGAAAGACATCAAGTCCTGTACAGTGCTGTTCTGAAGAATATGGTGTGAACATTCGCATTTCTTTTCTTTTTTTTTTTTTTTACAGGGACAGAGAGAGAGTCAGAGAGAGGGATAGATAGGGACAGACAGACAGGAACAGAGAGAGATGAGAAGCATCAATCATTAGTTTTTCATTGCCGTTGTGACACCATAGTTGTTCATTGATTGCTTTCTCACATGTGCCTTGACCGTGGGCCTTCAGCAGACCGAGCAACCCCTTGCTGGAGCCAGAGACCTTGGGTCCAAGCTGGCGAGCTTTTGCTCAAGCCAGATGAGCCCGCGCTCAAGCTGGCGAGCTCGGGGTCTCGAACCTGGGTCTTCGGCATCCCAGTCCGACACTCTATCCACTGCGCCACCGCCTGGTCAGGCTGAACGTTCATATTTCAACAACCAAATCTCCCTTTTCCTGATCATCTGGCAGTATGGGGAGACATGGAGTCCACCTGCTCCGACTACCGTTTCCGATTAGTCAGCCCCCACACAGCAGCCTAACACTGGTGGCCCCATGCGGAACAGAGGCAAGATCCTGGGCAGGGGGTCCTTGACTGAGTGGGGTGTCGGAGCAGGGGCCACAGTAGGACAGTATTAGTGACAACCCAGGAAGGTAGTATAGTGTCATGCCCAAAAGAATGGTAGTTTTGAGGCTAGACAAACCAGGGTCCAAATCCCAACATCTTTGCATTTCTGACTCTCAGCAACCTCCCCTGGAACAGGTGGCTTGTGGCAGCTCCTCATAGGATCACTGTGGGGCCCACCTGTCTGTCCTGTTTGTGACATGCCAGGCACACAGGTACGTGCTCTGAAGCAGTAAATCCTGTAGACATGACTGCTATTCACAGGATCACCTGTGTGAAAGTCCTTGTCTGTTCAGGCTATTGTTACAGAACACCACAGACTGGGAGGCTGATGAACAAGAGAAGTACATTTCTCCTAGTTCTGGAGGCTGGAAGTTTGAGATCAAGGAGCCAGCAGGTTCTGTGTCTGGTGGGGACTTGCTATCTAGTTGCAAACTGTCTGCTTCTCTTCTCCTATACCTTCATGTTGTGGAGGACAGAACCCGGGAGCAGACTCTCTCAGGGCTCTTACAAGGGCTCTAATCCCATCACGAGGCCCCACCCTCATGACCTTCTCTGACCCTAATCAGCTCCCAAAAGCCCGACTCCTAATCCATCACATTGGAAAGTAAGGCATTAACAAGGGAATTGGGGGCATAGAGACATTCAGTCCCTCAGAGTGTGGATACTGGAGGGATCAGAATTTTGATAACAACAGCCAGAACCTCATGTATGTGTATGTGTGTGTGTGTGCGCACATACATGCCACGCCGCTTAGTAAAGAACAGCCACATCAGATATCTGACTGGGCCCTGCAGGCCGGGAGGGCGGGGTGCGGATTATTCTCACAATGTCAGGGAAGAGGGAGCGGAGGCTGACTTGGGCGGACAAGTGCCCACGCTCTCCCAGACAGACAGAGGAGGTACCAGAGCTAAAACCCCTTCCAGCTCCTCATTCCTCGATCTTTCTGTCTCCAGAGCTAGAATCTGAGAAACGGGGGAGGCTCCACCCCCCAAAAGGGGGGCACTGGAAGTGGGGCAGCAAAGAGAGAGAGAGGGGTGAGGAGGAACGTGTTTGCAGTCACCAGCTCTGACACTGGCCACTGATGGGTACTAAGTGGCAGCTCTGTTACTGATGTGCTCAGCTCACAGCCCTCGGCCAGCCCCGTGCAGAGCTCGCCTGCATGTAGGTTGCGTGTGCTGTCCCCTCTGTCACGGGGCAGGCACATAGGGAGCCCCAGTAAGACAGCTCCCCCCTTTCACTCCCTCAGGTCCTTCTCCTGCGGCCCATCACGAAAGATCAACAAAGTATTGGTCATGCCCCTGATCCCCAGGGTAGCTTCACTTCTCTGAGAAGTGAGGGGGGCAGAGGGGAGCCCCACTTTAGACACTGGCTCCTCCGTGTCTCATGCAGATGAATTGGCAAAGCTGTGTGAGCCTGTGTCCTAACCTGGAAAATGGAGGAATGGGAAGAGGAGAGAATAAATGAGCTACTTTGACATACATGTTATCGCATGTCTGCTGTTACGCTGGGCACCACCCCAGGCTGCAAGAATACAGTGGTGAGCAGCACAGATGCAAGCCCGGGCTCCCGGGGGCTCCCCTCTCCCGCCCCCCAGGGAAACACATGGAAGCTGTTCGTACTGGGAGCATAGAACCAATGTCCCATAATTGTCACCTACGGAAGGAAAGACAAGGAATTAGCAAAGGAGCTATTGCTTGTTTCCAGTCATCCTGTTCCCTCCCCCAGTTTTGATTTCCTCCTCCTATGGGGACAGCAGGGGTCACTTTAGTTTGACATTTAGGACAATGAAAAGAATATAAAGTAAAGGCAGAGGCCAGTGCAGTCAGCACATAAATCTTTCTTTCAACTTTATACTTGAGTTACGAACCCTACAACCCTCCTTTCGCCCACCCCCAACACACAGATTAGTAACTAATTCCCCCCGAAAGGAGATGTCTGTGTGTGATGTGCCACTGGGCAGGTCAGCCAGGATTTCTGCAGAGGATCAGACCTTGAACAGGTCAGGCTCTGTGGACCCAGGGGCAAAACTGAGGCTACCATGCAGGTGCTTGCGTCACAAGAGAGAAAATAAATCCCCGGAAAGTTTTTATCGTTAGCATTTAACCATCATAATACTTGAGCACCTTTTCTGCAGGGCCTGTCCTATCTCAGTCAGGATACTAGATGGGTATTTCCTGGACAGAAAACTGCCGTCTCCACCTTCCGTTCCAGGAGCCCTTCCTTCCTAAGTGTGTAAATTTGATGAGCAATTTCAGTAAATGCTTTTCATTGAGAAGGAAGGAAGGGAGGGAGGGAGGGAGGGAGGGAGGGAGGGAGGGAGGGAGGGAGAAAGGAGGGAGGGAGGAAAGAGGAAGGAAGGGAGGAAGAAGGAAGGAAGGAAGAAGGAAGGAAGGAAGAAAGGGAGGGAGGGAGGGAGGGAGGAAGGAAGGAAGGAAGGAGGGAGGGAAGGAGGGAGGAGGGAGGGAGGAAAGAAGGAAGGAAGGAAGGAAGGAAGGAAGGAAGGAAGGAAGGAAGGAAGGAAGGAAGGAAGGAGAGAGGGAAGGGAAACTAGATTTTAAAAGGCCAACTACAATGTAGCCCCTGTGTTAATTTCATACATATTATTCCATTGAATCCTAATGGCCCTATAAAAACGTGTTATTATCCCATTGCACACATGAGGAAAGTAAACTCAGGGAAGTTAAACGGTTGGCCCCAAGTCATGGAGCAAATGAGTGCGAGACCCAGCTCCACACAGGTGAGTTTAACCCAGAAGCCTGGTCCTTTCTCTCCAGGGAACCTGTCCATTCTAGGACCCCAAAGACAAGGGTCCTCCTGCCACTGCACGTTTGTTTCTTTGTTTGTTTGTTTGGAGATGTACATCCATAAGCCTATTTCTGCAAAAGCCTCACCTGGGCTCATCCACTATTTTCCTGGAAAACCAGGAGAAAAGAACATTTTCAAGCTCACGCAGCGCCCTGGCCCTGGGAAGTGTTTGGAAAGAAAGGACTCTTTGTGGCCTGCTGTGGCACCGTGGACGTAATCTCATTTCCAGCTAATCAATTCATATACAGTCAAAAGCCTAATGTGATCCCTCATTAGCCAAGGGCCATAAAGAAGCCAGTTCCGAGGCTGCACTAACTCCCCAAATGGCTGGCACCTCCTGCTCGCGATTATCAAATTGACTGGCATTAATCATTTTTAATGGCCAGTCTGTGTTTTTTTTATTATTATTATTATTTTAGAAAGGAAAAAAAAATGGTGGTAGTAAGAGGTGGGTAAGTTTTGTCTGATTACTGGTGTAAAAGAAAACAAGCAGGTTTAGTAAAATCTTATTTTTAAAAAAAGAAAGAAAGTGGGAGAGACCTGGGAGGGGGGGTGTGGGGAGGGGGGGGAGCCTGGATCAGTTTGTCAGGGATTTAGCTGTGACCAGCCAAACAGACCCATCGGGAGGGGGCCTGCAGGCCCCCCGCCCCCGTCAATGGCCCCTTTATTTGTGAAAGATGGATTATTTTAAATAAATTACAGAGCACTTTGGCTGAATAAACAGCGCCTCTGTTGCTGTGGTGAGCAGGGCACGCTTAATTGCGATGCAGAAAGTCCTGAAGGACTCTTGAGCCGGGGGCTGGCCTTCCATTTCACTGATAGGACCTGAGTCTTCAGGATGGGCCCCACCTCCCACTCCAGAAGGTGTCAGGCTGGAAAGCAGTGTGTGGAGGGAAGAAAAAGAAGGAAAGAAAACACAGTGAGCCTCCTTGGGAATCTATGCTTATGATATTTTGGAAAACCACAGAGATGGAGGATTCCCAAATATGCACAAGGTGGCCTCAGCAGTGACCCATCTGTGTGTCATTCTCCCTTGAGTATGATATATTAAATCACACACACACACACACACACACACACACACACACCCTGCTCAAGGCCTGGGAGCTCCTTCAAACATTGCAAAGGTTCTTTGGCCAGAGCAAGAAGACCCTGACGCACCTTCATTCCTCCCCCGATCCACATCCGCCACCCGTCACCATAGACCCAGTTCCTGGTTCCTGTCCTTTCTGGCCAAAAGGTCTACCATGAGAATCGCACCTAAATAGAGATATGTTCTTAAAATCCCTTTTTAAGAGTCGCAGCACAATCTGACCTTGTTTTTAGAAACAGGTTAAGGTGATTTATTATGTGAGGGACCCAGCGTGACTCCAGGCAGGAGTCAGGCTGAGGCTGGAAGCAGAAAAGGGCATTTGAGCGCTTCCCGGGGAACGCAGCCTCGAGCAGGGAGCCCAAAATAAAAGACATGATGATGGAGCTAAGGCACTAGCCCATCAAATCCGGAAAGGGGGCACCCTACGTCTTGCGGGAGGCCAGGGGTAGTAATTTCGACAGCCGGTACTACAGAGAGTAAAATGACTCTCGTTTGCTAATAGCCCCCAAATTGAATTGCAACAAGCAAGCAGCTACCAGTTGCCATGATGAACAGCAAACAAGAAAAAAAAAAAAAAGATGGATATGGTCAAGCCTCACAAAAATCATAGAACCTGGGCTTTCTCTTGAGAATTTCAACACATACTACTTTAATAAGGGACTGGCCCCTCCCCCAAATGGAGCTGTGAAATTCTTCCCCAAAGGTGACACAATTAATTGCATTTGCAGTTAACACAATTAAAGTGCAGCTGAAAGACTGGCTTGCACCTAATAAATCTCGAACGTTAAGAGGGATAATCGAGTTGATAAATCGCGGGGTAGCACCACGTGAGAAAGTACATAACAGCCCAAGGCCGTGGGAAAGGATGAGCAACTGATGGTGGATATCCCATTGGCCCAGCCACCTTAGTGCAGATGTCACAATTACTCAGTTCTGCCAAGAATTGTCAAGACTGCCTTAGAGAGGTCAAGTCTGAACCTGCTATTTACTAGCTCCTCCCAGAGATGCCTGCCGGCCCCCTACACTCTGCATGTCCGTCCTGAGCTGCTGACCTTTCGTCCATAAATCAGTAGGATTAAGTTAACAATGATGCCTATACTCAAAGAACTTCTAACAAGGTGGGGAGAAAGAAGGGCGTGTACAAAAGAAAAATGAATCCTTCCTCAAAGGTGTCAGTTGGAAAATATAAAACCTATAAAGTGGGTATAATCCAGGACAAGTTACTTAAATTCTCTGAGAATTAGACTTCTCATATAGAAATGGGAATAATATTACCCAATTCAAAATCCAAACCAATGCCCTGGCCGGAGAGCTTAGTTGGTTAGAGCGTCATCCCAATATGCAAAGGTTGTGGGTTTGATCCCCAGTCAGGGCACATACAAGTACAGATCAATGTTCCTGTCTCTCTCTCTCTTTCCCTCTCTTTTTCTCTTCCTCTTTCTCTAAGATTAATAAATAAAAATAATAATAATAAAATGTTAAGTAAACAATAATACAGTGAAATCTGCAATAGTAGGTGCACAATAAACATCTGGATTTATTTATGAGAAAATAAATGCCGTAGGGGTAAAGGAAAGGGTGTTTGCTAACTGAGGCAGAGTCTTATTCAGAGTCCCAGGGAGCTAGCGTTGCTGACGCACCAAGAGCTTGCTTCCAGATCATAGAAGATCTCACCGGCTAAACTGTAGGCTTGATTCTGAGAGCAAAGGGGGCTGTGGATGGATTTGGACTTTGTCAGTGAGCAGCAGTAACGGGTCCTCTAAAGAAAGAAAAGGCGGGGGTTGGGGGGGTGTGGGGGTAGAGACACTGCATCTTGTTACAATACAGTAGTGTAAACATGAAGGCAAGCCTGACCAGGCGGTGGCGCAGTGGATAGAGTGTCAAACTGGGATGCAGAGGACCCAGATTCAAAACCCAAGGTCACTGGCTTGAGCGTGGGCTCATCTGGCTTGATGAGTGTGGGGTCATTGGCTTGAACGTGGGATCATAGACATGACCCCATGGTTGCTGGCTTGAGCCCAAAGGACGTTGGCTTAAAGCCCAAGGTCGCTGGCTTGAGCACAAGGTCACAGGCTTGAGCAAGGGGTCACTCAGTCTGCTGTAGCCCCCTGGTCAAGGCACATATGAGAAAGCAGTCAATGAACAACTGAGGTACCACAATGAAGACTTGATGCTTCTCATCTCTCTCTCTCTTCCTGTCTGTCTGTCCTTCTCTCTGTATCTGTCACAAAATATATAAAAATAAGAAACACATGAAGGCAAGAACAGGATGGGGCATCTCCGATGTGATTAAAAGTGAGAGCACACGAAGCTGCAGAAGGCGAAGGACAGAAGGACAGAAGGAAGCCAAGTCTGAATCTGAAATCTGAAGCCTGGCAGGCCGAGGGGCGGGCATGCATTCATCCCTTGATCGATTGATTGAAAATACATCTCGTGAGTACCTATTATTGCTGCGCACTGTGCTGCGGAATGGAAACAGGGAAGAGCTTGCATTCTACAGAGCCCGATGGTCATGCAGGTAGATAGCTCCACCAGAGAGGTTATTGTCAGGCACACCTCACAGCACACAAAGCAAACGTAAAACGTCGTAGTACTGAACTCTCAGGAAAGGCGGGACAAGCCCCCCAGAGGTAGGTAAGGTGATGCTGGAGCTGGATCTAGGAGCCTCCCCGATAGAGAAAGAAGGAAAGGGCTAGCGGGCGAGTAGCTCCTATAAGAACATGAAGATAAAGACTTAAATGCTACCTCGGGAAAGGACGGAGAAGTTCAGGATAGCTGGATTATAAGCCATGAGGTCAGTAAAATGAAGCTAGGGAGGTCTGTGGGGGCCAACTCGTGAAGGTCCTTATACATCATGACAAACAGTGTCAATTTTACCCTGCAGCCACAAAGAAGCCAAAAAAAACCCAAAAAACAAAAAAGGCCTTCTGTGTTCTAAGCAGCCTGGTGTTATATATATATAAAAAAATAGGACCGTCAGATGGAGAACCAATATCCCAAGGGGGATGCAGGTTTTGATTTCGAACACGTTGAGTTGGAGGGCACTTCCGGTCATCCACGTGGACAGGTTCAGGGTGCAGTTATAGAATGGACTCCAGTCTGCGGGGAAGTAGCCTGGTTGGAAGAGGATCCTTGAAGTGGCTTCGTAAAGGTAGACGGTAAAGCTCAGAACGGCCGAGGTCGGGGAAAGCTGCAGAGAGGAAAGAAGGGAGCGTAAGCCCTACACTCGGGGAGAAGGAAGGCGAGCCAGACAGCGCAGGACCTAAGGAGAACGAGCCAGCACGCCCGTCGGCGTGGCAGGGAAGCCCAGCGGGACAGGGAATGGGCAAGTTCGAAACATCAAAGGAGAAAGCCAAGGGCTAACAGAGGCTGGTGGAGCAACCCGCAGCTGGGCAGAGCCTGTGCGACAGAAGGCCAAGCTGGGCAGAGGGAGTAAACCAAAAAGACAGCACACCGATTAGAAAACACACTCACTCCTTCCCTCGGGGAAACTCGGCATTTCCCTCGAGAAGCAAGGTTAATCTTCCTTTTTAAATAACAAATAACAAAAGACAAGATAGAACTCACTCTACCCTGTACGTGGAGCCTTTCATAAGAGCCACAGACAATCTGAGAAGGGCAGGTTTTGATATCAGGGAAGATGCGTGGATGAATCTGACGGGCCCTTCGCCTTGAAGGCCAGGAAAGAGCCGGCTGGGGAAACAAGATCACAATAGGCCATTCTAGCCGGAGGAAATGCCTGAGCGATGGCCAGGAGTCAGGAATGAGCGCAGTGTTTTGCGAGGACAGCTAGGAGCCCAAACTGTCGGGTAGAGAGTCTGCATTTGGAAAGAGTAGGAAACTGGAGAGGATAGGTTGGAATGGGCCAGAAGAGGAAGGACCTTGAAAGTCAGGTCGAGAAATTGGTGTTTGTCGGCCCAGCCTCCCGCAGGAGCAGACAGATGAGAACATGTCTTGAGCTCCATCTAGTCTGAGCCAGTTCACGGGCACTCATTCATTCATTCATTCATTCACTTATCTATTCAGCAAGAGATGAGCTCGATGTCACCGAAGGGAAGACCAGGAATTCTCAAAATATCAGGACAATCACCTCCATTCTTCCTCCCATCATAATTTGAGTGTCAGTTATTAAAACACTATACATACCAGGCTTACAGGACAAGGCCATCTGCCATCAGTAAGATCCCCTATAACTGAGCTCTTTCTCTGAGAGTCCCACAGATTTCCGTTCTAACTACAACCTGCCTTGACCCCCACCCCCACCCCCAGGACACTGCTTCATCTAACCTGTCAATGGTGGCTGCCTCCCTACCACGCTCCCGGGAGCGGGCAGAGGCAAGAGCATGGGTCCCATTTCTCCCGGAACTGCACGCCACCAGCACACACCACTCAGCTGTCTCTCCCTAGCAGTGCTTGGAGACTCCTGGGACTGGTTCCCCTCTCCTGCATGCTATGAGCTCCTGGGCTACAGTTTCTCTCTCCAGCGTCACTGTGAAAATTTTGGCAGTTCTCCCCACGAATAATTCTCTCACTTCCCTGGCCTTCCCTCCAATGGTCCTGTATTCCACCACCGCCATCATATCTGATAACCCACCATAATCAACAACTGCAAGACTCCCCCGAACCCGCTCTGCTAGCCCAAGTTCACTTACCCAGTGCGTTTCCTCCTAGTCTTCCCGGTCTCCTCGGCACCCTCCTGCCCGGGGGAACTCCGCGGGCTCTCACAGAAACCCTCACCCTCCTTGCTACTGTCTCCTCCGCCCTGCGCACCTAGGAAACCCCAAACCCCAACTGGATGGAATTCTGCTTCCAGACCTGGGCAAGTGAACGTGCTTGGAGAAAATGTGAGCTCACAATGTACGACAGTTACTCTCAAGTACATGTTTACACTGCCTGGCAAGCCGACAGACAGCGTTTCTCTCTGACATCCACTGCCCGCTCTCCTGAACAACCTACCAAGCCTGCTCCTTGCTTCTGAAATCCCCCTCGCTCTCTCAAATGATAATCTTGTAAATCAGGTAGGGGTGAGATTTCGAGGCAAGGTTCTGCCTGAGGCAAAATTCCTCTCCTGCTATGAATCTGTGAAACCAGGTAAGTTACATGCTTCCAAACTACAATAATAGCAAGACAGATATAGGAGAGAGGTTCCCATTCCAAAAGGGAGAAATTGGAAGGAAAAAAGAATGAGTTTCCAAGCAAGTCCAAAACCTAGCCAGACAGGTTTTACGAGTAACCACCTCACCTACGGCTCAGAGCTCTGCTGAAGGAACCCACTGGACCCCCTGCAGCAGTCCCACCCTCAGGACCCCCTGCGACTCTGTCAGGCAAGGCTCAGACCCCCGCAGCTCCAGGCAGCTGCTGTCTGGCCCGTTGAAACCAAGGGCAGCCTTGCTCATCCGAATCACCCTTCCCTTGTCCTGGAGAACACCGCATGCTTGCGGAGAGCAGCTCTATGGTTCTACCGTGCAGAATCTAAGATGACCAGCAGCCCTCCCTCCCGTGTCCATCCCCGGCCGGTCACGTGCGCACTTTCTGTGGGCGTGGCTAACTAGATCCCGGGTGCCCACCCATCCTGCTCTCCTTACGGACAGCAGTTCCGCCACTTCCTGGGTGCCCTCTGACATGTGAATAGGCTGGGACTTTTCCACATCGTAGAGTCTGGGTCCTTTCCGCTGAATAATTCCTTCTCCAATTCATTCCTCCCCTCCCAGGTTTTTCCAATCCAGTCGGGAGGAAGCAATCACCCCTTCCTCACTGCTGGGCACCTCCTCAGCTAAGTATCCAATTTCCTCGCGGGCAAGCTCTGCCTCCCACAGAACGTGGGAGCATGAACACAACTCAGCCCAGTTACTCGTCACTCCATGACAAGGACTGTGTTGCCCTTGTTACAGACCTGACCAACAGCATGCTCCTTCCCTGCTCAGACTTCACCCAGAGCTTCTACCGTCCACATTCTGCCCTTTGTTCACGAGCATTTCTGTGTTCTCTACAGACATGGACGCTTTTTCCACAGCTCTCTTCTCCCTGCACCCTCCCTGGCATCTCCTGGAACAATCCGTTTTTGACACACTTTTTTTTTTTAGCATGCACCTTGCAACTTTTTCAGCTTCTACTCAACACTGAGCCCCAAAGTCACATGTTCTTGTTTAGGTATTTAAACAGCAGCACCCACTTCTTGGTACCAAGTACTTGTCTTGGTCAGCTCAGACTGCTAGAGCATAGACCATAGACTGAGCGGCTTAACCCACAGACATTTATTTTTCACAGTTCTGGATGCTGGGAAGTAAGTCCAAGATCAAGGTGCTAGCAGATTTGGCTCTCTTCCTGGCCTATAGATGGCCACCTTCTAGCTGCTTGCTTGCATGGCCTTTGCTTGGTGTGTGCCCATGGAGAGGGGCTCGCTCTTCATCTTCACTGGAGAGCGTTAACCCAACTCTTACGACGTCATCTAAACCTAAATGCCCCCCAAAGACACTGCCTCCAAATGCCACTGTACTGAGAGTGAGCACTTCAACACAGGAATTTAAGAGGCATTCAGACCATGATATCTTAGGTCTTATTTCACAGAGAAAATAAACATAATAAAAAAAAAGAACTTCCACACACCCTGTCCTAATCCACCAATCTGCTGGTGCTTGTGCTCAAACATTCTGCCTCCTCTGTGGTTGATAGCCTAGCTAGGATTAGGCTAAACTGGGGACAATTGCACAGGGCTCTGGTGGCCCCGGACCCCTTCCTCCCGGAGGTCGGATAGAAAGAACAGGAGGGCTTGTCAGGAGGTGAAAAGGAGAGCAAGCAGCACGCAAACACGCTGGGCTTGTGTGGGCAGCAGTGGGGGTCCGTGTGACGGAAGGGTGTCTGGGTGGACAAGCAGGGCTGTGTTGTGAAGGGTGGGTGTAACCTGGGCAACATGAGGAAGGCACCAGCATGCCAGTCACCCTGCCTTTATTTTAAGCCTCAGTCCTTCCACTCACCAGCTGGCTACTTCACGCTGAAGAATGGACGCTGTGTTAGCCTTGTTCACTCTGGCTCCTTTATTCCCAACGCAGCGCTTGGAAACGTAGCAAGAGCGCTCACGAACAGAGGACGGTATCTGAAGTGGCCACTCCCGGTGGGACTCCTAAGGCCAGTCTTTGTTGGCTGTACGGCCTGGGCAAACTGTGATGTCTGCACTTTACTTTCCTCATCCATAACACAGGGCTAATAAACACACAGCATTTATAGGGCTGAAGAATGAACTTGGGCAATACATGTAAGACCAGCCATGACCACGGTGCCTAACACATAGTAGGTACTCCATAAATGCTCGTTGCCGACACTGCGTTTCATTTCAGAGCTCTCGGATTATATTTTTCGCGGAGGGATCATTCACGTATCTCCCGTAACACGGCTTGCATAAACCCGACCTCTGCAAGTTTTCTGGAAAAATCCTTTCTGCGTAGATGAGCCAAGCTTGTTACATAATAGGTTCTTTTTTTCATCTTGCCTTTCCCGCCACGTTTTGAGACATAGCCTAAGAGCAGGGCCTACAGCAGCCTCGGGTGGGCGGCGGGCCCTCGCGCCGGCCCCTCCACGAAAAACAGACTTCTCCGTGGCTCCTTCAGGAGGGTCCCTGCTGGCCTCGCTCTGACTCTCCTCCTTTCCTGTGCTGCGGGGTCTGAGCGCGGAGCCTCGGGGAGGGGTCCTGCCTCCAGCTCCATGCCAGACTCTAAGATTACTGTTTTCCTTTCTCCGACTGCTTGGTGACCGGGATGTGGCCCTCAGGGTAAGGGAGCCCGGGAGAGGGTGTGACCAGCGGGGATCCCATTAAAATACAGAGCAGTCATGCAGGCCGGGCTGCGTGGCTTACCCTCCCTCCTGCCCTTGCCCCGCCGCCCCCAAACATGATCATACCAGCACAGGGCTATAAAGTTGCTTTTCATAGCACACATCGCCCGGCCCCTAACAAGGTTCTGACTGTCAGGGAGAAAAGGAGAACATTGTAAGGAGGAGAGTAGAGGAAGGAGAGGGGAGGCAGTGAAGAAAGGCAGTGCGGTGCAGTGGAAGGGAACCCCACGATTCCTGCTGAAGGCTACAGCCAGCTTACTCTATGGTGGGAGGAAAGTCCCTCCTACTTGAGCTTCAGTTTCTGCACTTGTACAGTGAGGCTCTGGGTCCAGATTTTCCCGGTGTCTTTCCAGCCTCTGGATAGCAGAGACGGCTGCTTGACCCCAAGTGCAGCCGGAGGATGCAATGCCTGGTCGCGCAGAGACCCACTGCCCAGGAGTAATTCAGCTTTAACCGTCCCTGGGCAGTGAGTGGGCTCTGCAATGGGGATACCAGGTCATGGACTTGGTCACTACACAGAGATCCAGGTAATCTCAGTCTGCCTTGGTTGTCATGGAAACATGCCGATTGCTCTGGGGCTTAGTCACCACATGGTACCAATCCCCTGAAGATATGAGGAAGCATGTATTAACATGTAGGGGATGCTTCATAAATATCCTTTGAATTAATGAATGGACACGATGGAGCGGATGGAGCTAGATTCTTTTTCCTCATTCACTTTCTGTTTATTGAGTGATTATTATGTGCAAGAAGCTGGACATACATTAGAGAACAAACCAGACGAAGACCTTGTCCTCACGGAGTTTACAATCTCATAGACAGACTCAGAGAGCATATGAAAGAGTGGTCACTTGCTGGATAGTGGCAAGTGCTAGAGGAAAAATAAGGAGAGCAGTGGACAGGGAATTGGGAGGGCCAGGTGCTATTTTACATGGGTGGGGGTGATCATGGTGGGACTCCTTAATGGGGTGACATTTGAGCTGAAACCTAACAGAAGTAAAGGAGAAGCCAAGGCAATATTTGAAGAAACCACTTGCCAGGTCAAAATAGTAGTAAGTACAAAGTCCGTGAAGCAGGAATCTTCTTGGTACGTTTAAGAAACAGCATGGAGACCCCTGTGGTTGGAGCTCAGTGAGCAAGGTGGGGACGCACAGCTGATGGCAAGAGAAGGCCAGTGGTGGGTACAGATTATGATGAGAATGTGACTTGAACTCTAGGGAAGATTGGCACCCAGAAGTAGAAGGGTGGGGTGGGGTAGAACCAAAAAGAGATAAGAAGAGACAGGATGTGATATATTCCAAAAAGCAAAATTGTGCTGTAAGAACTGGCCAAAGTAAAGCGAGAGTATCAGTGGGGAGGTGAACAAGGACACTAATGACGTGACCCAGGAAAGCAATGATGTGGACTTCAGTCACCGTAGTGAGCTCGAGGGGTAAAACGGGAGCAGACTGAGGCACTGACTAAAGATTGAACCTGTTCAAAGCATCGCTCCTGTGCCTCTACAATGTGTTGCTGACTTTTTTTCTCTGAGTAGATCCTGAGTTCTTCGAAGGCAAGGGATCTGTGCCATATTTCTGTGTAGTGACCGCATCCTGGGCTGTAGCTCCTTCACAACGTGCAGACCCCCATAAGCCGCTGTTCATTTGACTCAACGTTTATGAAGCATCAAGTTCCACACTCGTTCCCCATCCTGCACAGCCCAACATCCCATCCTCGGTTCGCAGTGAACGCGCCCAGCTCCCGAGACAAGCAGTGTCTTCTTCCAAGGGGGCGGGGGGGGGGCTTCGGAAGAGGGGGCTGGGCTGGGCTGTAGAGTGGAACAGAGGGTTAGAGTTACTTTCTTCTCTTAGAGACCGGGGTGAGAAGACGTGAAGAGGAGAGGGAAGGCAAGGATGCACACCCGTCTGCAGGTTTCAGGACAGAAAATGGCAAGAGGTGTCTGGTGGCTCCTTTTCAAGGTGCCGAGTGTGAGCCTGCCGGTAGAGGCTGAGTAGAGAGAATATTGAAACTCCCAGTCAGAGAGCAGACGAGAAACTTGAGAAGTGGAACTGAAGGCAGTTCCTGGGCAGCACGGAGGCAGTGGAGGTCCATGCGCATGGACTTATAGCGACCTTGGTCTGTAGGCTAGAAGTGATTTGACGTCGGTGACGTTCGGCAGCCAGGGTCAGTCTGTGACGGGTGTGTGACCAAAAGACAGCAGAGCTATAGGGTATTAAAGTCAGAGGAGTGGCTGAAGTGATGGACAGTGGAATCTGTGTAACAAGGGGTGAGAGTAGAGACACCAGGAGGACAAAGAAGGGGGTCAATGACTCGGAGGTCGCAATCGAAGAACCAGGAGGCGAGAGCAAACAAGCCAGGGAATTGGAAGAGGCGGGTTGCGGTCAGAGAGTGGGAGGTGTGAATTTTATGACTTCGGATGTGGAGCAGTTCCAGAAAGTGACCAAGTCCAGGGTGTATCCACAAGAGCGAGTGAATGAAGCAGCTTGGAGGAGAAGCCACTAGAGGTGAGAAGAACAAGGAGCTGAGAGAACCAGGGGTGGACACGCATGTCAGCACAGAAGACCTCTAGCAGAGGGGCAGGGAAGTAGAGGGATGAGGCGCCAGATGCCAACCCATGCAGAGTGAAGGGCTATGCCCAGGAAGCGAGAGCCAACGGCCGTGAGAGGAAAGGGCCGTGCAGGGTCCAGTGATGCAGAAGGTGCATCAAAGGAGCAGAAGCTGTGTTGACAAATGCCTCGCTCGGCGTGTGCAGGGGAGAAGGGATTGTGTGGCCCTGACCCCGGTGGGGAGTTCCTGGTTGAGAAGAGTTGGTAGAGACATGGGAAGACCCGAGCATTTGTGAATGCAGAGGCACCTCCTGATCAGGCTCGGAAAGAAAACTTCTGAGTCACCTATAGCACCAACCCAAATCTTTGACTGGCCTCCGGACCGCAAGGGGGGAAGTTTAAGTGTCAACTTGGGGTATAAACCAGACACTATCTAATCTGAATCCAACGTTGAGAGTAAACTAACTGGAGAGACTGTGTCCAGGAGTATTTTCAGCGTGAAATGGTGAGCCGCCAGTTAGCCAGTCAACGTCACAGCAATCACCGCACTGAGCATTCCAATAAGAAACCAAGAGACAGCAGGCTGGAGAAGCTGGGGCATCGCAGGAGGGGACAGCATGGATCTGAGGCTGGAAGGGCACCCAGGCTGTGGAGCAATGAGGGGAAGGCCAGGGATTCGAGGCAGAGTAAAGACTATTGCCAGATGTGTGGCCAGGATCTACCAATCAACAAAAGTCCTTCTTAGAGGACCAGATGAAGTCCCCAGACATTCTACTTGGCTTGGGTCCTATACATCTGATAGAAACCTCAATATTGAACTGAAAGCCTTGAGGACGAATCCACACAAGAGTGTGGACTATGCTGTAAGGAATGGGAAACCATGGGTGGCTTTGGAGCAGATGTGTAATAGAACCAGATGTGTCCTTCTGGAAGATCTGTCCGGGAGAAGTGGGTGAGAGGGACACGTGGCAAGAACTGCAGCCAGCAGACCATGGAGAAGGGTGGTGTGCTCGCCCAAGAGAGATGCCCGGAAGCCTCAGTGGGGAAGAGAATAATGGAAATGGCAAGAATCGAGAAGACGGGAAAGATCTTTGCAGAGATACACACAACAGGACTTCAAAATAAACATGAGTAGCCTGACCAGGCGGTGGCACAGTGGATACAGCATCGGACTGGGATGCGGAAGACCCAGGTTCGAGACCCTGAGATTGCTAGCTTGAGCGCGGGCCCATCTGGCTTGAGCAAAAGCTCGTCAGCTTGGACCCAAGGTCGCTGGCTCCAGCAAGGGGTTGCTTGGTCTGCTGAAGGCCCGTGGTCAAGGCACATGTGAGAGAGCAATCAATGAACAACTAAGGTGTTGCAACGGCAACGAGAAACTAATGATTGATGCTTCTCATCTCTCTCCATTCCTGTCTGTCTGTCCCTGTCTATCCCTCTCTCTGACTCTCTCTCTGTCCCTGTAAAAAAAATAAATAAATACATACGGGTAATAGCCTCAAAGCATGCTTACATATGATCCGTCAAGCACTGTTGTGCATCATTCAGGGTGCTAAGAGATTCAGGTCAACAACACAATGCTCTCTGACTCCAACTAAAACCAAGTCTGCAATTTATGTCTTAAGAGACAAAAATCAGACACCTAAGAGGGAAATTAACCTTTCCTTCACAGAAGCCATACACAGCATCCAAATGTGGTAGAGAATGAAACCCCCTGGCCATGTGTTTGAGAGAAACATGATATCATTGGCCAACAGACACGAGACCCAACCAGGAAACAGACCCCAGTATTAAAATTCTAGTACATAGAGGTTTTGGAAAGCAATAAACAGACACAATGGGAAAGAAAGGTTCTATCTAAATGGATGAGGTGGGGAGAGATAAGATCTACGCTGCCACAGCCGAGGAGGCAGCCATTGCCACAGCCAAGGAGGCAGCTGGGATAGATGGGACGGAAAACAGAAAACAACCATCCGAGGACAGGCTATTGGCCACCAATAATCGATGACACGAACGGGACTCAGAATTTCTGCTTCAGGCAGAAGCAGGAAAACAAGACTACAATGGGTAGCGAGTATCGTTTTCTAGAGGTGAGGCCAGGCTCCAGGGAGTCCCCTCATGTCCTGCTGCCCGTGCCCCATCTCGATGTTCCACTCTGCCATCGGTGCCACTTGGGGCGAGTGACATCCCTCTCCTGTGAACTTTGGACCCCTTATCCATATAATAAGATAGTCGTTTTCATTTCAGGAAACAGGAAATGAAATCAGATAAGACATGTGTGTAACTTGAGGGCTTGTCAAAGTTGACTTTGTTTTTTAATGTATAGAAAAAACTGGAATGAGAATGACTTCCGTTTGACATTTCTGATATGAGAGCTATCACATGACCCTTGGAACTGGCCTGTTTATCCAGAGAGGGTCACATAAATGAAGAGCAAAGACGCCTGAAAGAGGAGGGTGCTCAGGATGTTGCTGCTAGTGGTGTCTCTTTTGCTGCTACAAATGGCTCCCCCCTTGTCAGGCCATAAGATATTTTGATGGCAAAGACCCCATATTCCTTTTCTTTGCATCTCAGCCAATGTCTAGACCAGTGGCTCTTAACCTGGGTTCTATCGAACCTTAGGGGTTCGATGAGTCGGTCTCAGGGGTTCGGAGAAGCCTCTGCCACAGAGGCCAGAATAAAGTAATACCGTAATTTGTTGTGAGTTCATGCACTTTGTTGGTTTTGTTCTTTGAGCAAGGTGATGTTCATGCACGGCTCATTTTGTGCACCAGTAAAAAAACATATACCTATGTCTTGAATTTGGAAAAAAAATCATATTTTATTTATCACTAAAGAAGGGTTCAGTGAATGCGCATATGAAACTGGTGGGTTCGGTACCTCAAAAAAGGTTAAGAACCACTGGTCTAGACACAAAATAGACACTGACTAAGTGTTTGTTGAATGAATGAATGTCTACCCAGTTGTCACAGCAAACTTGCAGAGCTGGGAACCCCGTGGGCATTTCTCGGCATCTAGAAGGATGCCCCCCACCTCAGGTGGAGACATTCAGCGAGCATTCCTTAATGGAATAAATGAGCGGAGCCCGACGTTGGCCGACGCTACATCGTCACTGTCTGGAAGGCTTGCCTGACCTCATTGGCATGGTTAGCAGAAATACACACTCCCCGGCCCAAGAGTACACATGTGCACGATTTCCGCATCACGACTAGGCACACCGTGCCCGCTCCGCCGCCCGTGCATGCTCGCATAAAGCCACTGCCCTGCCCCCACACACGAAGGTCACAGCATAATCATCCATCAGCTTTATTTTATTACCATTTGAGTGGCAGGAATAGCGAAGGTCAAGACACCCAGATAATAAACGATGAGAATAACCCAGAAAGGCTCCATGCTAGGTGCCACATGGGCATTCTACCATGGATACCTTACAGCAGTCTTGTGAAGATTATACATATTACCCCCATTTTGTGGAGAGAGAGCCTGAGACTCAGAGGACTTAAGCAATTTGCCTGGAGTCACACAGCCCAACCACGGACCTATATTTCATAACGTCTCCTCGCACAGACCGGAGTGCCACTGGGGAGTAGCACTTTCCCGGCTTCCCCTGTCACCGAGGAAAGCCGGGATGGACATTTTTCCTGGGCTCTGTCCTTTTCCTTTTCCTCCCTCTGTCCCTGGCCCACCCGGTTTCTCACTGTCCCGGCAACTCAGGGCGCACAGAGGCTGAAAAGCTTTCAAGACACAGCAGACTGCAGAGGGGCTGGCTTGGCACCCTTGGAGGGCAAGCATCAGGTCGGATCCGGTTTCAACCATCAGCCAAGTCAATAAGCTAAAGCCGGGGGCAGAGCACGGACTGCTCACCAGTCGTTTCCTTAATGACTTGCTAAGTGTCCTCGTGTCCTTCCAGAAAGTCGCAGTCTTGACGAGGCCCTGCCATGCCATCCCACAGCCCACATGGGTGGCCCCAGGACTCCTGACCTGAAGCCAGATCCCAGTCTTCGGCCCTGCGTGAGCAACTTGTGTGTCTGCAAAGTAACTAAGGCATCCAGGGCCATACAAGGGCCTTAGCCGGGCCTGAGCTGGGGGCTGGGACCCCTGTGGAAGGGCTTGAGACATGCTCCCGTGACAAAGGTCCAGTACACCGGCCTTAAAGCAGAGGAAACTTCTTGCAGTGAACCCTCCCATTGAAAAGGCAAGTGTGAGCAGACTGCTGGGTTAGAGTAGGGATGGGACCCACCTTGGTGTCCCTCTAGGACCACATGGTGCTCCCCAGACCCTGTCACAGAGTCTCTGCAGCCCCTCAGAGCCAGGCTGAGACCCTCTGGTCTGGACTGCACTCCCATGTTCCTCGGGGGGGTGTAAGGAAGCAACAGAGAGGCCGGTGAGCGTGGCCCAGAGCTCCCTCTGCCCCTATACTCGGCCCATGCTTAGGCGGCCACGTGACACTCTCTCGGCTCTAACGGGGAAAATCTCTCTCCTTGCTGGCTAATGTTGTCTGTTCTGTGTTCAGTCATCATGGGGAACAGTTGTTGAGAGCATCTCATTCTCTTCCGTAGAGACAGACCTTTGTTTGCACTGCAGGAGAAAGCATCACCGAATACGGCCCCAGAGGAGGAATGAGGGAACACGTGGTGGGCTGTCACCATAGCACGCAGTAAAAGCGACCAAACGCAGCCCCTCCGCCTCGAAACAAAGGATAGGAGGCCAGTGTGAGAGACTGTTTCTGTCTGGGAAGCTCTCTCTCTCCCGAGTCCCCAAGCACCACTGGGAGTCTGTGTGTCTCCACACAACCTTTCCCAGGAAGCCATCTGTCAGAGGGGCGTGCCCCAGTGGCTTCACTCCCACCATGGATGCCTGCATTTGTCACTTTCCCTACTCTGACCACCCCTTACATGGACAGGGAGGGCTCCACGCATCATTGTAGCACATCAAAGAGGAAGTTTTGTACAAATGACTGAACGAGTTTTTAGTGTAGCACTCCAAGTTTCACCAACAGGCGGCCCACTCTGTCACGCTTGTGTGTGTGTGTGTGTTTATCTCATGGAATAGAGTTCTAGCATCTTGTCAGTCCTAGCTCTGCCACCTCCTCGTGGGGTGGCCTTGGCCAGGCCACTTCACCTTCCCCCTGAGACTGAGTCCTCATTCACAACATGGTGGTAATAACCTGCAGGGTCACTGTGAAGACGAGAGAGTGGGCACTCATCCTCCCTGACTCGTGGTGGGTGCTCAGAAAATGGCAGCCGGTCGTTTTTTTACCAGTAGACAATTAAGCTCTTCTTCACTAGTATGTCCCCAGCAACTAGCACGGTGCTCAGTAAATATTCATGGCAGTGATGAGTGCTTAACAGAGGGACCGACTGAAACACTGAACAAATGAACTGAGGCACAAATGTTCACGCTGCAAGGAACTTGAAACATCACCAAACATGACCTCCCGTCCAATTCAGAGTGTTTCTGCGACGGACAGCACATTCGGCGTTCCATGGAGCAAGCACATCAGCTCACTGCTGCCCACGTCAGGGAAGTTTATAATTAGAAAAGGCAGCCGGGCATTAGACAGAAATGTCACCATGGTCCACCATCCACCCTGCTTTGCTCATTCTGACCTCCGCCACGGTGGGTGTCCATTCTTTCCTCCCCTTAACCAACATTTCCTGCCAGCCTTGTTTACTGGGCCAGGCAGAGTCTGGATCTGGGCTGAAGACGTAGAGGCAACCCTGTCATGGTGGGGCTTATGTCATAGCCAGACAGACATTAAACCACTGAGTGCATAATTAATTATGTAACAGCAATGGCAACAAGAGGATTCACCGCAAGAGGATTCCAGGTGCCACAGAGGGCGAGGAAGTGGGACCTCGCCACTCTGTCAGGTGGGCCAGGGACTCCACGGACGACGTGTTGGAGGCAGGGAATGGAGGGGTGAGGGAGGCAGGGGCGAGAGAACTTCTCAACAGACTGGGAAAGCCACCTCATAATCCCTCCCAAAAATCCCCATTTATATTAGCGCTCTTCGTCCCAGACCGATTATTCACAGATTCAGGAAATATCAGCAAGCCAAGGCTCAAGTCTCGAGCTTGTTACTTACACCTCTGGCCAAGGACTGCCCTCACCTAAGCTCAGACTCCCCACCCGTAACGGGAGGAGGGAAGTGGCTACCGGTCCAGGTGGCTATGGAGACAAGATACGAGGACACCTGGAAAGCACTTAGCACAGGGTCATCACGGGGACCCATGAATAATGGTGCCCTTGTTACTGTCATAATTCACAACTCACTGCTTCGTGGTCAGTTGCAGGGCAGTTCAAGATGTGACCAAGGTCGCTCAGATAATTGAAGGCGGAGAGGACACTCGGCCACAAGTCTCCCTAAAGGCATCCTCTCAGCAGAAATAAAAAAAAGTTTAACTCTCATAATCAGAAATAAAAGGTATAGATAAAATGATACTAATACTTTTTTGGGGAGCCCAGTGAAGATCACTTGGAAATTTCAGAGTGTGATATCAAAGTTAAAAAAATTTTTTTAAAATAAAAATTTACTCTTTTAATAATTAACTTACAGTTCTTTAGCAGGCTGCGTTGTTGGGCCCAGGACTGCTCTGTACTACAAGCCGAGAGGGACACAAAGAATAAGACAGGCCACTTTCCACCAGGGCTTTATCGTCTGGTTGAATTTCCCCCACAAAAGGCGAAAACGTGGACGCCTTTCAGGTGCGGAAAATTATTTAAGACTTGAAGGGACTATTTCCAAACATTCTCAGAAGCCACAGCTCAGATATTTCTGGTCATTGCTTTATAGGAAAACCTCGGCTTTCAACCAACTCCTCACCTTAGGACTCATCCATATTACTGAAACTAACAAAATCATTTCCACTCGCATGTTAGAAGTGTTTAAACCTTTAGTATTTCGGGACATTGACCATCACAGGAAAGTAATTCCTCTCAACTTAATAATAACCTAGTAATAGAAACTAATTATAGGTAAGGTCAAGAAACAGGCATTCTGAACCAAATAAACACCTTCATGTTAGCCAGACTTCCTGAGACTATCACACACTAAAATCTATTCATTGGCCTTTCAATAAACAGTTCTTGAGCACCTCCTAATAATAGCTGCCCTTAATGAGGGCTTACCATGGCCAGGCTCTTATGTAAACCTTATAACATCCCCAGGAGGCAGGAACTATTATTATCCCCATTTGACAGATGAGATAACTGAGTCACAGAGGGGCGAGTAAATCCCCCCAAGGCCACACAGCCAGCAAGTGGTGGCATCAGGCTTCTGAGTGCCAGTCCCCACTCTTAGCCACCGTGCTGTGTCACTTCTGAGAAGCAAGTACTCTCAGGGCGCTGTGAGGAGCAGTCTTCCACCTAACCTGACCGTACATTCAAATATTCGCACGCACTTGAGGATGCTTCCCCTCCAAAGTGAACGCTGGCGAAGCCCTCCAGACTCTGGTCCGCGCCGTCCACCCGCCGTCCTCTAATGTAAACACCCATCGCTGCTAACCCGGCCGGTCCCTGTCTTCCCCTGTAACCCATGCCAGTGCTTGCTGCACAGCACCATCTTTGCCCTTCCGGACTCCTACCATGCTCTCCCCACGCCCTCCCCATCCTTCAGAATCTTTCAAGATCCTGTCTCATCTTCTCCGCAACCTGTCCCTCCCCAAATTCCCACCGCAGTGGGAATCACAATGCTATAATGCTAATGATAATATCCGCGTTCACTGTTCATGCACTTTATGGTATGGCCTTGGGTTGTGCACGCATTATATCTGATCCCAAGAGGTAAAAATGTTGTGCCCGTGTTTGTAGATGAAGAATTTAAGGATCCAGAAGGGTAAAATAGAAGTCAAATAAGTGCCCTTCACTTTGAATTCCAGCTCTTCTCCTTCTAACTGAGCCCTCTTCCCCGTACTCACTGTAGCACTGGATGATAATAGCCCTCTTTACCATTATACATTGTATTTAAAACAGGAGCTTAATTTTTCCAAGACCTATCTAGGTGCTTCTTATAATAGCTGTAGAGTATTTTGTAGAATATATACATGTAAGGTCTTATTTAACCCTTATTATTAGGACATGAAGTTTATAGCCTTGTTTTTAAAGCTATAAGGATCATGAGCCATTGGGAAGGGATGTTTTTTCTTTTCTTATTTTGCCTTATTTCCTTACAATAATTTCCCAGCAGCAGAATCACTGTATCAAAGCACACATCTGATGACTCATCACCCACACCATCAACAAGCAAAGTCACGCACCAAGCACGCTGCTGCCGCCAGCCGTGAGGCGTCACCCCAGGTCAAGCAGCCCTTAGTGGCGGTCAGGATCCTTCTGCTTTCTTCTCATCAATGAAGCTAAACGTTGTCTATGCATCTATCCACTGTGAACTACCTCACCTGGTCTTCTGTGTGCGTGCCTCTTGGTCTTCCGACTGCATTTGTATTCATTAGTCGTAGTTCTTCATGACATGGTAGAAACAAATCCTGGGCTGGGCAGGTTGCGCGAGACAGAAATTCATTCTATTCAGACACCTGGATCACCCACAATGCGTCACCATGCTGGCACTGGGGACACCCCATGTCAAAAAGACAGCTTCGAGGAACCCATAGACTTCAGAACTAGGTCTGTTGGGTGGCTCTGTGGGGTAAACTCTGAATTCCAACAAGACGCTTCTATTCCAAATGGGGAGATGGAGCATGAGTTGGCTGTTGGGGTCCTTGAGGGCGTCAGCAGAGACAGGAAACAGGGAGACTGGGCGGGGCGTCCTTATGGAATGGGCAAGGTCTGAGCTGGGTGTGAAGGACATTGAGTGGGGTTTGGGGAGCTGCAGAGAGGTGGGGTTTCTGGCTAAGAAGCCTTGGGGGTCAAAGCCCAGAGCTGATATCACGGCTCCAACGGCAAGATCAGGGGGCAGAAGTGGCCACCGCACCCGGGAAACATTTTCTGCACAAAGACCCAGGGGACATCTGTTAGTGCACTAAGCAGTCTGGTCACTATCCCAGGGCTTCATGAGAACCAGAACACTTGGGTGAACATGGACATCTCTTTTCCAGAAGTTTCTCCTTGTGAAGGACGCTAAGCTGACCTTGTGTTTAACAAGCCAGTGAGGAACCTATTAAATTCCGAGCTTAATATTCTTAGTGCCATATATAATTTATTTTATTTTATTTTATTTTATTCATTTTAGAGAGGAGACACAGAGTGAGAGAGAGAGAGAGAGAAAGAGAGAAAGGGGGGAGGAGCTAGAAGCATCAACTTCCATATGTGCCTTGACCGGACCAGTGCAGGGTTTTGAACTGGCGACCTCAGTGTTCCCAGGTCGACGCTTTATCCACTGCGCCACCACAGGTCAGGCTTAGTGCCATATATATATATATTGTTGTTGCTGTTATTTTGTTTTGCTTTGTTTTGTTTTTAAGGCCTAAATATTTAGGCTCAGGAACTAAAAAGGATTCCTTTCCTCAGTCAGGAGAGGGTCTCACAAAGTTCTGAGGATAAAATGCCACACCCTCAAAGTCCTTTGAGAAGTGGGATAAGTCACAGAGATGTTCGACTTACTTCCCAGTGGAATAAACACCTGTCGGTTAACCATGGTCTGAAGCTAGCAGAGGCTCTCTACCAGACTGGATAGATTCAGTTAAATAATTTTGAACCTTGCTTCAAAGTGGATTTGAGTGTCTCAACGTGGGTGTTCCCTAAACCCAGCCAGAGAGTCCCCTCTGAGCACCAGGAGAGACCCTGTCTTCATTGCCCTGAGTCCCTACTGCTGATTGGAGAGACTAAACCCAGGTAATGGCCCCACGTCCATGGTGATGGGTACCAAAGCGTTGTCCGACAGTGATAATGGTGCATTCTCCGGAAGGGATGAGAAGATTGTGCCCAAGCTACCAAAACAAGGCTCCAGAGAGGCAAACATAGACTCCTAAGATCATAGATGACCAGTCCTCACTAGAATACTCAGTAACTGGTCTAAAAGACAGAAGGTCCAGAGCTAGAAGAGTCCTCACCCGTCACCTGACCACCAGGGAGGCCTCAGGGTTGAGTGTGGAAGAGAAATAAGGACACCTGCTTAGCATCATAGCATCAGACTCTTGTCCAGCGCCAGGCCTGTGGGCACAGTGATAACCCTGAGGGCAGAGCCCCCCCCCCGCCCCTCTGCACCGCCTTGCGGCTCCTCAAGTGTGCTGTCCGCCTCCAGGCCTTCACACCAGCTGTTGCCGCTGCCTGAAATGCTCTTTTTCTAGACATCTGCATGCCTCCCTCCTTCACTGCATTCTGGTCTCTGCTCTAACGCCACCTCCTCTGGGCAGGCTTCCCTGACCACCTATAAAACAGCAGCTTTTCACCCTCCCTTTAGCATGTTAGACTTTTCTCCTAGCACCTGTAACTACCTCAAATACTAACCATAGTTAAGCTCCATGACATCAGGGATTTGCCCTGTCTGTCCACTGCCCTATGCCAAGCACCCAGAACGAGGCACACAGTAAATTTTCCATAATTATTTATTGAGTAAGTCAACCCTTTTTTCACAAGAGCACCAAAGAGTCCCATCAGGGTAATCCTTGAACCCTACCGTCAGCTGGCAGCCCGAAATCCTTGAGACAGATTTTACGCCTTCGAGTCTCTGTCTCACTCCATCCGGTAGGTGCATTCTGCTCCCTCCCGTCTGGCTGTCTGTGTCTGTCAGGTCTGGAGCCACGGAGGAGGAATGAGGTCCATTGCAGATCCCAGGAGAGGACGACCCACTGGTCTTACCCACGTTCTGCAGAAAACTGCATATCAGAGAGTGTAGGCAGCTTGCCAACGACGCACAGGAGTATGTGAGTGGCCGCTGGGACAGAGGACCCCTGTTTCCTGACTTCTGCAAAACCGTCCCGCCCAACACACCATCCTTTCTCCTTTTGCTGCAGATCAGACCAAATTTAAAAAGAAAGGCACGCAGACTACTCACAGGAAAGGGGGCTTTTGTGAAGGAAGCAGACAGAATTAAGGAAGAAGGCCACAAGTTGAACGGGGCAGAAATGCAAGGCCTTGGCCATCACAATCGATTGGAGAGTGGATGCCCTATTAACAGAGAGGTGCAGGTGGCCCCAATCCCTGTAGCTCCTGGACGGTCTGTCCAAGACCTTGCCAATCCTGGGGCGCCACAGGCAAACCACAGCGGCTGCGGCCAGCGGGACCAACCACACCCGACCTGACATGGGTCTGAACATGTGCGGCAGCGGGACGGAAAGAAAGAACGCCAAGGAGGTCCGAGCAGGAGAAACGAAAGGCCCCGGAGCAGAGAGAGGCCGGCTAGGACATTAGCCAAGAGTATGACGGACACAAGCAAACACAATAGAAACAAAAATCTGGCAGAAAAAAAATAATAGTAATAATGGCCAAGAAAAGCAAGTTGGTGAAAAATAAATGTGGTCCAGAAACACAACAAAACATTTTTTAAAAAGTTTATTTTACCTAGAATTAATGACAGGAAAACCCCATAAACGTGGCGCAAAATGTTCAATGCCCCATTGAATGCCAACATTATGCCATTCGTCTGTCCTTGCAGGTGTATTATTTCTAGTCCTCAGGATGAAAAGCAAAGTTGCTTTCCACATCTTTTATAGTACTTAAAAATACATATTTCCAGGGCTTTAGTGCCAAACGCCCCGCGCTGGTCCAGAACCCACAACAACTAATCATGTTACTGCCACCAAGTCTAGAAGCGGGAATTAATAGTTGGTGGGAGGGTGCGCTCCCACCCTATGAGTGATCTCTGCTTTAACGACCCTTAGAGTTAGTGATTTCTCCTAAATATTTATTTCTCCCCGAGGGAAAGATTTCTCTAAGAACTTTCTCTCTGCCCTCAATATTCACAATTCTCAATCTGTTTTTCTTCTACTTGTCCACTTAGAGTTTTTGCTGGAATCAATTTTATTAATTTCCTTCTGAAAATTAGCAAGTCAGACTAAATCACTGGGAGCTTTTTCTTCCTTTACTCTGTGAGTCAGCTCCCTCTACCTTCTCGGGTTTTCTTCCACCACTAGGTCACTGAGGCCTAGATTTGCTCTAGTCTTTTCTCTAGAACATCTCTTCAATTGAAAGAAAGAAAAAAAGGGAAGGAAGGAAAGGAGGGAAGGAAGGAAGAAAAGGAGAGAGGAAGGGAGGGAGGGAGGGAGGGAGGGAGGGAGGGAGGGAGGGAGAAGAAAGACAAAAAGAAAAAGAAAGAGAGAGACAGAGAGAAAGAAAGAAAGAAAGAAAGAAAGAAAGAAAGAAAGAAAGAAAGAAAGAAAGAAAGAAAGAAAGAAAGATTTAAGAGAAGAAGAGACAGAGGGAGAAAGGAGGAAGGAGGGAGGAAAATAATTTAAAATAAACTTAAAAATCATTGCAACTTAAACATTGAAATCAACAGCTAAGCATCCATCATTTTTCTAAATGGTTCCCACTTTAAGGTTCAGAAGACTTCTTCCATCACAGAAGGGATTCTCCACCATTGCCTCAGTATCTCTGCACCACCACCAAGCTGACTGTTATGCAGGAACTCCTGGTACTGGCCCCTTGTAAAGCCAGTAGTCAAGGCCACCATCACAGCTGCCTGACCCATGCAGGTTCACATTAGATTCGAACAGTCGGTAGTGAAAAAGCAGAGCCAAGAACTGGTGAGCCATCAACTTTAATTCTAGCTTGCACCCGGCGGGCAAGCAAAAACACACACTGGGCTCCAAAACCCACTCATTAAGTGCTCACAAAGCTACTGACTTATCCGAGTTTCCTAGAATCAAAGGCTTCTAGCTCACCAGACTTATTCACCTCTGTTTCCTATCTCCTCCTGCACAAACTCTTCCTCAGCACTCTGCCATCTTGGCTGCTTCCTCTCCTCCATGTGGCCTTAATCTGCTCTTCTTTCTCATACTAACCTCCGGAACCAAGAGAGAGATCAAGCTACTGGTCTCTCCCACTTTATACCGTAAACTCAAAACCTTTAATTCAATTATACAAACAAGGAAGTCTCTGTATAATGGGATTCCTCAGGAGAGTGCACCACCCTACATCATCCAATCAGTCAAGGGTGTGGGGAAGAGCTTACTCTTAAACTAAGCCTTAGGCTATAATGACTGGACTGCCCACAGCCTGTTCCAGATCACACATTAATATCAACGAACTTCCATGTGGGCAGTGCCATCTTTAACAAAGTGAGCATAATATATTTTATCTGCCCAACACCCCTATTTCAAAGATTCCTGTTCAAATGATTGAGGTAACCAGACCACCATCAAAATCATGTTTCAAAGCCCAGAGCAACCACCACGTCTCTGCCTCCAGAAGTGCAGGCAGGCCCCTTGAACCCCTCCAATGCCAGATGAAGGTGCCGGACCAGCTTTGCTCTAAGACCCTTTGAAACTATGAGTGTCCTGTTTGCACACAGCTTCTCAGATCAGTGATTTCTATTTGATTTTAAGAGAATACAAGAGCCAACAATGATCAGGGATCCTGCCTTCCAATCTGAAAAGGAATACGAATAAAATAAATATTTTACAATACACGCTTTACTAAGCCTTAGGGCCTGTTTCCAGAACCCCAAACCTAGAGATTCCCCTTGGCCTCTGTCTCCCTCGCTCGCCTTGACAGTGGCCACCGGCGTATTAACTCACTTTTACCGCTTGTGTTCACAACTACCTTGAGACTCCTTAGAGCACATCTCAAGGGCCAAGTGTATCATCAGCCCATGGGTAGTTAGGAAATCCAGATCTCAGGCTGCGAGGCCAGGCCGGCTCCTTCCTTCCAGCCTGGTGACGGGAAAGGAGTCACACGGAGGTTAGGTGACTGGGGGGGGGGGGGGGGGGGGGAACAGCGCAAGCCCGCATCAGCGACAGGGTGCTGAACACAGAGCCCTCACCTCCTCCTCCTCCTCCAACGGCGCTCCGCCCTCCCAGCCACACTGCTTCCCTGAACACTTTTTCATCGGGCACAATCTACGAATAAAGGAAATTGTGGTTTTCACATCACCATCGAGGTCATTTTTCCGCCGTGCATAATAAAAGCAGAGCAACCCATTCTTAGCTGCAGAATGTACACTGTCGCCACCCCCTCCCCTCCCTCCTCCCTCACCCCCCTCCCCCTCCCCCTCCCTTGCCCCTCCTCCACCCCACCTTCACCCTCCCTTACCCCTCCCTTACCCCCCTCCCCCTCCCTTGCTCCTCCTCCTCCCTTGCCCCTCCCTCACCCCTCCCTCAGCCCTTCCCCTCACCCTGCCCCTCCCCCCCACCCCCCCATCCCTGCATTGTTTATTCCTAGGGCTTTCAACAGCTTTTATTTCAAGATGTCAGTTTTTAGCACGTTTGCATAATTCTGCATTTTATTTCAGGATTCTCTGTCATAACCATTCATTCCCCCACTGGCTAAGTTGTTGAAAAAGAAAACTGCCTTTTGGAGACCAGTCCAATCCTAGAATTTAAAAGCTGGCAGGACACGTCTTCCTTCTCTCCCCAAGGAGGATTAATTTGCTTCTTTTTTATTCTCAGCGTTTTATGATTCCAAATAAAGGATATAATGGTGCCATTGAGACTTGGGGAAATGGGGAAGATAAACAGTCTATGTGGGAACTGCTTACAAGGAGAATGGAAGTTTTGGGGAGGGTGGGGAGTGGGGGGGCGTGGAGACAGCTTTTAGCATGTGAGTGCGGCCTATTAATGATAGAGGAAATTTCCTCCTTCTAATGAGCCTTGCTTTATAGACTGAAGCGAGGGCGAACAGTTCCATTCCTGTCATAAACGTGAAGAAGCTGAAATCCTACTCCCGAGAATGTAATATGTTTAATTTCGGAGTTGGGGGGAGCAGCCGTTAACGTGGATGTTTTCTTTTCTGGGACCAGCAACATGGAGTCAAGGCTTTTAATCTTGATTTCACTGCCTGCACACCGACCAACCGACCGACCGACATGTTTGAGAAGCACGCTAAAGTCACCGACAGGAAACTGACTGAGGCCAGTGTTCGGCAGATAAAATATAATATGCTCACTTTGTTAAAAATGGCGCTGCCCACATGGAAGCCCGTCACCCAGGTGATATTATTTGCCCTTATGCTTGAGATGTCTGTGGGGGAAAAGCAGTAATGTAGGCAGGCCAGGTCATAGCCTAAGGCTTAGTTTAAGAGTAAGCTCTCCTTCACACCCTTAACTGATTGGATGATGTAGGGTGGTGATGTAGGGAGGAATCCCATTATGCCTCAGATGGGTGACTTTGTATCAGAGACTTCCTTGTTTGTATAATTGGATTAGGGGTTTGGATTTTCTATGGTATAAACTGGGGCAGTCCGGGAGCTCGCTCTCTCTTGGTTCCTGAGTTCCTGAGATTGGTAGAAGAGAGGAGAGCAGAGTAAGGCCACGTGAAGGCCAGGAGAAGCAGCCGAGATGGCAGAGTGCTGAGGAAGAAGCCAGTTTGTTAAGAGTTTGTGCAGGAGGAGATGGGAAACAGAGGTGAATAAGTCTGGTGAGCTAGAAACCTTTGATTCTAGGAAACTCGGATAAGTCAGTAGCTTTGTGAGCACTGAATGTGTGGGTTTTGGAGCCCAGTGTGTGTTTTTGCTTGCCCGCCGGGTGCAAGCTAGAATTAAAGCTGATGGCTCACCAGTTTTTGGCTCCGGTGTTTCATTACCGACTGTTCGAATCCAATGTGAACCTGCATGGGCCAGGCGGCTGTGATGGTGGCCCCAGCTATTGGCTTTACAGGCCAGTAATTGGAATAAGTCCCTCGGGGTGTGTTTGCCCACATCGCCTCACGCCTTACAGAGCCATTTGTGGGATGACCCATCACTGACTGCCACAGCTCCAGGGGCCCAACTCATCATCGAGGGGCCCTGGGGAAGAGCCCTTTGGGATTTCACCGAATACCTTAGGCTGATGTTACTAACCTGCAGGCAGTAATACTGAATGAAGATCAGGGCAGTAGACCCTGCTGACAGGCTCCTGCCCTCATGCCGGTCACAGGTGGTAAGGAAGGAAGAACATGGCCCTCTCCCAGCCTCCTGTCATACCTGGAGTCTGGGATCCCAGAATAGAGTTGTTCTGCTGCCAAGCTCCCCAGCTCAGGCTACCTTGGAAGTAGCCCCAGAAAGGTAAGAGACATAACACTGATTCGGTCCAATCTGAGGACAGTGCGCTGTTGCTTACTTACACGCTTCTCTGGCTTCCCCTCCTTCCCCCCTTGAATGAAATCCAGTCGATCAACCCCGTGCCCTTCAGTGCCCTGTGTGCTTTGGGCCCCCCTCCAGTTCCTTGATCACATCTCCCCTACACACCCCTGGTTCCCACCCTTCCTGCCATCCATGCCGCCTGGCATTTAAACGATTGATTTACTTATATATTACCTGTGCGTGTGAACATCTGTTTTAACTGATTTCGGAATTTGTCATCTTCATTCATGGACCTGCTTAGGTACTACTACTATCTGTGTCTCCTCAGGCCCTCACCCAGAGTGTCAACTCCACAAGAACAGAGAGTGTCCCCAGGTGATTATTGCTATATCCCCTCCCCTCTGCCAGGGTAATGACGGGCTCACAGTTAAAATGAGGTGAATAGGGTTCAAGGACTAACCTGATGGGACTCTTTGGTGCTCTTGTGAAAAAAGGGTTGACTTAATCAATAAATGGATGAATCAATGAATAAATCAATGCATAGATGAAAATAAAAGGTCAAACGTTGGTCTGTCGTTGTAGTGGGGAGGGGGATTGTAAAGCCAGTAGCCAGGGCCACCATCACAGCAGCCTGACCCGTGCAGGTTCGCATTGGATTCGAACAGTCGGTAATGAAACATAAGAGCCACGAACTGGTGAGCCATCAGCTTTAATTCTAGCTTGTACCCGGCGGCCAAGCAAAAACACACACTGGGCTCCAAAACCCACACATTCAGTGCTCACAAAGCTACTGACTTATCCGAGTTTCCTAGAATCAAAGGTTTCTAGCTCACCAGACTTATTCACCTCTGTTTCCCATCTCCTCCTGCACAAACTCTTAACAAACTGGCTTCTTCCTCAGCACGCTGCCATCTTGGCTACTTCTCCTCCACGTGGCCTTAATCTGCTCTCCTCTCTAATACCTCAGGAACCAAGCACCAAGAGAGAGAGATCAAGCTACTGGTCTCTCCCACTTTTTACCGTAGGATCAAAACCTTTAATCCAATTATACAAACAAGGAAGTCTCTGTATAATGGGATTCCTCAGGAGAGTGCACCACCCTACATCATCCAATCAGTCAAGGGTGTGGAGAAGAGCTTACTCTTAAAACCAAGCCTTAGGCCATAATGACCCGGCCTGCTTACATTACAGCCTCTCCCCCACACCCATCCCAAGCATAAGGGCAAATAATATCACCTGGGTGAAGGACTTCCATGTGGGCAGCGCCATCTTTAACAAAGTGAGTATAATATATTTGTATCTGCCCAACAGGGATGGAGAGCAATGAGCAAGACACAGAGGCGAAGTTCACGGAGAAAGAGCAGCTGGGTACCTGCCAGGGACCAACAGAAACACGACTTAGCAGGTAGGCTATGGCCTTGAAGCTCCTATCCACTCTCCAAGCTTCCAGACTTGGCCCCTAAGAACCAAAGTTCGAGATGCTCAAGAATGTGGGATCGCTGCCTAACCTCTTTATCTCTCAAATTTTACTCCACTGACAAGGTGCATGCATCTCCCCATTACTGTCCTTTAAGCATCTTATGAGTATTTGCAGAAATGCTCCCTCCGGAGGTGGACCCCCAGTGTCTAGGGCCAGGTTTTACAACAATCTCAGGGGGAGAGAGACCTTTGACACAAATGGAAGGCCTTGAAAAGAAACACTTGTCCCCGAGCACAAGCTGGAGAGGCTGTAACTTTAAAATGCGAGGTGGTTTCTGTCCTCTGCTTCGTGGGGGGTTAGGGGGGACCCGCCCATCGCTAAGTGTATCTGAAAGTGTCAGCTGTCACATTTGAGGGCAGACATCCATCCAGCGCCGGCTGCCCCCGCCAAGGTGGGTATGTTATCAGAAGGCCATCGCAGAGCACTTAATGGACTTCCACTCCCTAAGTAAACACGGCCGGGGGACGCAGGGTCCAGCCTTGCACCCTGGTTGTTTGTGTGTTCCTGTCAGGCTAGTCAATTTCACGGGCCTGTGACGTTACATTTGCTTCCTGGAATATGAGATTGCGCAGATCTGCCTTCGTGGGCAGTGGTGGCCAAAATGGGGACGGTTTAATGAATCGCAGGTCAGAGCCTATATATATAAAGTCCACATCGCAGGGCGATTGGCCGGGCCTCTGCTCACACGGGAAGATTTATCTTCCCTGGGTTAGACCATGACCCCGTGCTCCCTCACCCGCCTCTCCCACCAATAACAATGTTATCTCATTCCCAAAAGGGCGCAGGTGGCCCTATGCCGTGAGGCCCTTTAAAATCTGGAGCGAGATTACTCTCCCAGTGTCTAGATGACGTTTTAATTGCTGGTCCCAGTGAGGCGCCACTAACTTAGCTCTTTGAGGAGAAAGTGAACAGCTTCATGAAGACAGTCTGAATTAGGAGGAACACGTGATCCTCGTCCTCCACACCCAAGTCCAGCGGCCTGGCCGGCCCAGGCCCCTTAGCCAGATGAGCCGAGAGGGATGCAGTAAATGAGTCCGCACGTGCGGGCCCCCCTCCCCCCAGAAGTCATCTTCCAGCAGCCCCGCTTCTGCCACGCCCCCAGCCGCACCCTTTCGTTGGCTAAAGTCCTTGTGCGTCCCCCTACCTGCTAAGGATAACTACACCTGTTGGCAGTTGTGTGACCATCATTACATCTTCATGCAGATAAAGCTGTCCAAGCTTAGGTGTCAGAAGGGGTGAATCAGTCTGCTGACACCCTTCAAACCCAGTGAGCCAGGTCCCTGAGAACCTGCTCCGCGTCCCTCGCTTCTCTTCCTTCCGTCCGTGGCCACGCCCCAATCTCGGCCACCTGGAACAGCTTCTTAGCGGGTCCTGTCACGGACCTGTTAGACACACGCAGCACCGTCCACTCCCTTTACTTGTGTCCCGGTCCCCCTGTCCAGCTACCAGATCGTATCTACCCCAAAGATTTCTCACTTCTGTGGGGACTCCTTATTGAAGGGACATTGTCTGTAGAGTCTCTATCCTAAAGGGGTGGAAGAGGGGCGCCCCCTTCCATGGGGAATCCCGAGTGGCCTTGGGGAGACAGGGTCTTGTATTTCCCCCGATGACCTTTGCCTGGGGTCGCCCCTTCTCCCCGGGGAAGGCATGCAAATCCCGACACAAGAGGGGTTGCTGCCCGGGTGTCAGAGCCCCCCCCCCTTTCTCTAGAGGTTCCTTTCTTCTGGTTTCAGGTACCCATGGTCAACCGGGGTCCAAAATTATCAAACGGAAAATTCTAGAAATAAACACTCCATACGTTTTAAACTGCATACGATTCTAAGTAAAGTAATGAAATCTTGCATCGTCCCACTGCACCCCACCTAGGACGTGATCACCCCTTTGTCCAGTGCATCCATGCTGCATGTATAATATCACAAGATACTTTGAGAGAGGGAGAGAGAGAGAGAGAGGCCACATAGACGTAACCTCATCACAGTATTCTGGGATAACTGTTCTATTTTATTATTAGTTGCTATGGACCCCTTACGGGGCCTTACTTATAAATTAAACTTTATTATGGCTATGTACGAATAAGATAAAATGTAGTATAGGTAGGGCGCCGTACAGTCCATGGTTTCAGGCACCCATGGGGGGTCTGCAGCTTCCCCCCCCCCCCCACTGGTAAGGGGAAAGAGCAGAGAAGAAACCCCAGGTGCCTGCTCCCATTGTTTTCCTGAAACAAAGGCTTCCAGCCTGTGTCTCTTTATCCCTATTTCCAGGAGAGCAGTATTTTCCTATTTTCAGCAAAAACGAGCGTATAAGCACCCTAATGAACGACATCTGACCCTCAGCTCCCTTCTGGAGGTAACAGAATGGGGGGGGGGGTGGCCCAGAGAGCACTTTCTCCTTTCAACCGAGCAGACATGGCGGTTCAGTTCCAGCCCATTCATCCCAAATAGGAAGAAAAACTTAAAGAAGTTAATTACTTAATGCTAATTTAAGTCAAAAAAGAAAACCCAGCATGGGTCAGTGTGCCACCACTGCCTCAGGGCGGTGGCATTCGGGAATGGACCCCAGTTACCCTTTCCTCAAATGGTCTGTTTTAGGAAGTTACAGATTTCTCAGGTGTTCTGGGTTCTGTGGTCCTATAAGATTAGACAACGGTGATCTAAATAATGTGAACACATTCCCTCCTCTCATCTTTAATCTTTGCTGAAGGGTACTGTGAGTTTCTGAGAGGGACATCTTGGAGGCAAGGTCTCCCAGTGTCGATGGCCATAAAGCCCATTTTCAGGACCATCTCAAGGGACTGCTGAGCCACAGGACATGCCTGGGAGTGGGGTGGGGGGCTGGCCTAGGATAAGGAATCTCAGGAGCCGCCCACCCTGTTCAAATCGCTGGCCACAGGCCAGGAGCACGGAAGAAGACTTTGTGGTTCACACAAGGCCCAGCCTGGCTCCGCGGGAGGCTACTCTGAGGTGTGGAGACAAAGTCCTTCCTAGTGATAACGTGGTTTGTGGGCTGGGCCTTGCACATCTCTCTCCTGTGGGGGCCTCACGATGTGACCCCAGTAGGTCTTCCCTCCTCGTTACAACAAACACCGGTCGGGGGAAACTCAGAGATACAAAGACACACGCATCTTCTTGTAAAGACGGAAAAATGCAGAAAGGTAAGATGATCATTTTACCAAGGTCTGCGCAGAGCGCTACAGGGGTGACAGAGGAGCCACCAGGTCTGATAATCAAGGAGGACCTCGAGAGCTTGCCGGACTGGCAAGGGTAACGGTGTTCTGGGCAGAAGCGTGCTATCCACCAGTGCTCTGAATCGAGGACAGCCTGGCTCCTCCAAGGAGTAAAATGTGTCTGGCACTGTCTGGATGCCTTTTTGATTGTCACACTTGAGAGGGGGAGGCTTGCTACTGTCCTGTACTGGGCAGAGGCCAGGGGTAGTGCTATGGCATTCAGTAATGCACAGAGCACCCCCGGCAGCCAGGATGCATCCATCCCAGATATCAGAAGTGCAAGGGCTGAGAAGCTCCCACAGGCAAAGCATAGAGGCGTGAGGACAGATTAACCCAGGGCCCTGCGAGCATCCATCCGGCATCAATGACTGGGGTTCTCGGGGGCCTATCTCCCTCCCCCGCCCCGCCCCACCCAGGTGAGACACTCCACAAAGGCACGGACTTGCCCTGTTGGTGTGCATACTTCTAGAACCTACCGTATTTTTCACTCCATAAGACACACCTGACCATAAGACACACCTAGGGTTTTAAGGAGGAAAATAAGGAAAAGAATATTCTGAACCCAATGGTGTGTTAAAATCTTTAATAAAATATACCACAATAATATTCCAACAATGTAAACTCAACAGCAGTATTAACAACCATTTAGCACTGTTATTAACAAATGAGAAGAGACTTTAATGTTCAAATACTCTTCTAGTTGTCCAGGAACCCGCAGCAGCTAAAAAACAAAATGAACATTCGCTCCATAAGACGCACAGACATTTCCCCCTCCACTTTTGGGGAAATAAAGTGCATCTTATGGAGCGAATAATACGGTAGACTATGGCAAGTACAAGGTGAGTAAAGGGATGGGTTCCCCAGGGGGAAATGGTGACTGAGAAGAATAATACAGAAAATGCTGGTGCGTTCAGTTCCCGTGGCAACCTTCACCAATTACCATACCTTGAGGGCTGAAGACAACAGAAGTGTATGCTCCTGTGGTTCTGGGGACCAAGAGTCTGAACTCAGGCTGTGGGTAGGTGTCCTCCCTGTGGCTCTGGGGGCACAGTCCTCCTTTGTCTCTTCTCCAGGTGTCCCTCAGCTCGCGGAAGCAGACTCCAGTCTCTGCCCCGTTCTTCACAGCTCTCTGTGTCTGTGTCTTCCCCTTTCCTTCCTCTTGTGAGGACACGTGTCACTAGATTCAGGGCCTCCTCAGTTAATCCAGGATCCCGAGATCCTTAATTACATCTGCCAAGAACTTTTTTCCAAATAAAGTAACAGTCACAGGTACTAGGAGTTAGATTTGAACATACTCAATTGTTTTTGTTTGTTTGTTTCGGGGACACTATTCAAGACACTACAACAGGGGGCTTTGCACCTAGAAGGTAAACAAGAAAACCATAGGTAGAAATTACAGGTTACAATATCTTTAAAAGTTGGCCACTTCCGATTCTCACTTCAACAAGACACCAAGAAAAAGTGACAGGAGCGTTTAGTTTAGAAATGCAAAATATTTGCGTACAGACTATGGGAGCACAAAATATTTACAATGCCTAAAAGAATCTTTCAAGGAAAGAGCTCAAGGAAGTCAACACAAACTCCACCCAATTCCCATGACATCCTTCGATGTCCGACCTCCGAAATCTGCTCCGGGCCCAGGTTCCAACCATGCGGCTGGCGGAGAGCCCCGTTTTTCTAGGAGTCAGGAGCAAAACTCGAAACTCTCTCTAAGAGGTTCTCTGGGTGCCACAAAGTAGCTCAGTCTGAGCCCAGTCCCCAAAGTAGGAACATTGGGACATCTGTTTTAAAATTGGCCCTGTCACCATAAATTATTCCCACTGCTTGTCTTGACGCAACCCCGAAAGGCTGCTGGTGAGATGTGCTTTCGTCTAAGTGGCCCTGGTGTGCATGCGAGGGGCGTGTTTCACAATGACAGGTCTAAGAAGGAAGCACTCTGAACGAATATATTATCTGAAAGATGACAACGGCCGCTGGAATCCCCCGTCATCCAACATTCTCCACAAGTGTACTACATTCTGCACAGGTCTGAGGACCTGGTCTTGGGGTGGGCACGTCCATCCTGCAACCATATTGGAAGGGGGATGAAAGCAAGTACGGCGGAGAGCAGGGGAACCAAGGGGGTCTTCAAACGTGACCTCCAGATCACGTCACCAAAGCAGGCGTGATGTCTGAGGAGGGAAAGGTTACCCGGGCTCCCCTCAGACCTCCAGTTGGTAAAGATGGGACTCTCCCGCTTGGTACAAATACGCAGTTCCTTGTCCTTCTGCGAGACGGAGGTCCCCGGGCTGGAAGGTTTTCCACTCTGAATGGCTTTCAATGTAATAATGCTTAATACTCCTTTCTGAAACAGCTTCCTCTTTTCCCAAATATTTCCATGGGACTGTAACCCATTAGTACATAAAATTGGTTGAAAGTGACATGTTGAAAAGTCCGGCAAACACACCGGCGTGCTCTCTTTTTAGGGAGTATAAAGTCGGGCTCTGTCTGACACCTCGAGTGTGCTTGTGAAAACAGAATGTCACATCTCAAAGCGTTATTCTTGATCGTTTAAAAAAATAAAATAAAATAAAATAAACAGACCTCTCCAGGCAAACAGCCCCTTTGTACTCTCGTTTCTATGGAAACACTGGCAATTGTACTTCCCGCGGCACGGACTTTTTCATTTGGTTTTTACAGCTTAGGCGGCTGACTTAGTGGCCCTCACAGACCAGGAACCATCATTATCGAGGCCGCACATGATATTGCTACCGTCCTAAAGGCAGCACCCACGCTGTATGCCTAGTCAGAAGGAAAAAGACGCATCATTGCGGTACAAGGTGGAGGACCAGTCACCCTCTGTAATCGCATGAGCCAATTCCTTGTAATAGATCTCTTTATGCAGACACGCACACACATCCTGTTGGTTGTGTTTCTCTGGAGAGCCCTTACTACTACAGTCTTGTACAAGGCTAAGCAGTAAGAGACTCACAGCGTCTTGTTATATATATGGAAGGCTCCTTCTGGTCACCAAGCCGCCATGATGGGAGGAAGCCAAAGCAGTTTCACAGAAGAGAACCCAGGGCTCCTCCAGGAAGTCCAGCGGAGCTCACAGCCACGGCCAGCCCCATTGCCAGTCATGGGAGCCAGCTGCCTGGACCGTGCCAGATCCGAGCCAGCCTCCAGCTCTCTCCTGCCCCAGACAATAGCAGGTGCACCAAAAGAACAGCTCACGTGGACATGATGACTTCACGGAACTGTGAGACACCACAGACGAAGTTGTCCTTGCAAAGACCTGGCTGGATGCACCCTGGAAGGGTTTGATGAGGGGACACTGATGGGGACAGAAGCCAGAGCAGAGGCAACGGGAGCAGAGCTGTGGGGGTGGGGCGGCGGCATCCTGAGCTGGCAGGATTTTTCTAAACAGAAGACAGCTCTCTTCCCCAAGAAGAATTTTGTCACCACCTTTTAAGAATAAATAAAAGTGTATTACCTCTATTTATCATCCTTTTTTAACTTTTATTTTTAGTTATTGATTTTAGCATGAGAGGAAGGGCAAGAGAGAGACAGGAAAATTGCTCTGTTCCTATATGTGCCTTGGTCAGGGATTGAACCGGCAACCTCTTCACCTCACAATGATGTTCTAACCAACAGAGCTATCTGGCCAGGGCAATTGTCCCTTTGAATTTAATGAAGAGTGGACATTTTTTAGTGAATTCTTTGTTTATTCCCAGTTAGTATATCGGAAGGCATCTTTGAGGGCAATATTAACTCTTTGTTTATTAAGGATATTAAAACTTGGTAATAATTTTTGAAATCCTTTCTCCATTATTTGTGTTTAGATTTAGCATATGTTTTTGACATGTAGAAAATTTAAATATGTTGTTAAATTAGCATTCTTTTACAATTGTAATTCCTCCCATTGTTTTGATGCTCAGAACAGTATTGTAAACCTGGAGATTAGAGAAGTGTCTATATTTCTGTCTAGTTTTCCAACGTTTCATAAATTGATGACTATATAGTTTATCTGGACTGTACTGGAAAGCCCTTCTTTCCTGATTTTAAAGGCTCATTTCAAAGGCCCATTTCTTTGAATTTAGTATGCTGCAAAAAATAATTTAAGTAAAATTTAAAAATAACATTGATATTAATATTCTTAATAATAAGAATAGAGCTACCATATGACCCAGCAATCTCTGTACTCGGTATGAACCTGAAAAACCCAAAAACATTGATACATAAAAACACATGCACCCCCATGTTCAGCGCAGCATAATCCACTGTGGCCAAGACATGGAAACAGCCAGAGTGTCCCTCAGTAGAGGGCTAGATAAAGAAGATGTGGTACATATATATAATGAAATACTACTTAGCCATAAGAAATAGTGACACAGTAACATTTATGACAACATGGTCAGACTTTGAGAATATTATACTAAATGAAATAAGTGAATCAGAAAAAGCTAAGAACTATATGATTTCACACATAGGTGGGATATAAAAATGAGAATCATGGACACAGATAAAAGTGAAGTGGTTATTAGAGGGAGGGGATTTTGGAGAGGAGATTAAAAAGGGACAACTATATGGTGATAGAAAATTATTTGACTATGTATGATGGGCACACAATGCAATCAACAGTTCAAATGCTATAGAGATGTTCACCTGAAAACTATGTACTCTTATTGACCAATGGCACCCCATTGTTTTAATTTCTAAATAAAAACTAATAACATTGAAAGATAAAACTTACATAATTTATAAACACAGCAAGCCTGCTCTATAGAGAAACATATAAAAACTAAAATGACCTTATAAAAGTAAGTAACCATTAAATAAAATATTTGAAAGCCCAAATATCTATGTGTCTTACAATGTGGAAGGAACCTCTGGTTTAACACTTAGTAGCCGTGTGAACTTGAGCAAGGTCCTTAACTTTCCTGGGTCTCAGTTTCCACCTCTGCAAAATGGAACTACTAATGTCCATCTTGAAAGGTTGTCCAGACCAGCAGATGATGAAAAGTATATACAGAACTCATTGCCAGGCCTCAAATATCAGCTGCTGAAAATTGAAAGTATAAATTCTTTTCTCTTCCATCCCACTTCAAGATGTGAACAGACTTAAACATAGACACTTACTGTGCTATATTCTACCTGTTTATTTCTTGTCTGTGTCCTCTCTGGATTAACGATCCTTAATGGTGGGCCTGGGACTTCATTTCTGTGTCCTCCAGTACCGTTATGGCACCAAAAGTATGGTAGGCCCTCAGATCATGAGTTGACTAAATACATGGCTTTAGAATATTACATAAAAATACCAAGAAGTGCAAGAGAATGTCCTCTACACTAAATACAGAAAGTACATATTGAATATCAGATTAGGAAGAACACAACTTGCTAAGCTTTAATCACCAAACACCCAAAGGACATATCTACAGATGTGATTAGGTGAAGGTAGAAAATTTTGGCTGTAGATAAAAGTGTATTGATACGACAGTGTTCACAGGCCTCCCTTGTCAGCCATTGTGTTCTGATTCTCCCTCTCCTCCCACCCCCAAGGAGGAATGGGCTCAGCCTGGCCTGCTTGAGGCCGTAGGGTGAGAAATGGGGGTATAGAGGGAGGAGAGTGAGGCCAGAGGAGGAGGGGAACTCAGGGACAGGTTATCTTCAGAGTCAAAGCTGGGACTGGTTGGTAGGGGGAGGGGGAAATATTCAAACACACTCAAGAGGAGGGAGAAGAATATAGTGGGTCCCCATGTATGATTACCCTATTACAATTATTCATATTTTTATGGGTTTTATTTTATGTAATTCCCCACTGGTTCACTATTTTTGGCTGAAGCATTTAAAAGCAAGCCCCAGCTGTCACGCCTCCCAACCTGCAAATACTACAGTGTGTATCTCTGCTATATTCTGACTTGTTAAGGACTTAACAATTTCCGCGTTACCAAACCCAACAAAAATAACAAGTCTTATATCAAGTAAATTCCAGTTCATATTCAAAGTTTCCCATTGTTTCTAAAATGGGGGTGGGGGAGGTTCTTTGACGGGAAAGATGTGCTTTTTGGAGAACGAGACGTTTTGAAGAGTTTGGGATATAAAACAACTAGAAAGCTACAAAAAGGTCATATGAAACATTGCTGAATACTATGTAGAAGGCCTCCTTTAATTACTTCTAGACAAACACATAGGGATTAAAATTAGTTTGGGGCTACTGGAGTGTACCCCAGGAATAACTCAATCGCTCATGGGTTGTGCAGGACTGCACACCAGTACAGCGGGAGCGATGGAAGAGACACAATGCCACTTGCCAAAAATAATCCTTATCAGATATGACAAAGCTGAACAAGCCATTATAAAGAACAAAGTAAAAGTCATTTCAACTCATGAGAAAAAATATCAAGACTTATAGTGAGTTGGATGGTGGTCCTACCCCCAAAATTATCAAGTCCTAATCCTCAGAACCTAAGAATATTATCTTAGTTGGAAGAAGATTCTTTACATATATAATTAAGACTTTTGAGATGAGAAGATTATCCCAAGTTATCCAGGTGGGCCCTTATCTTATGACAAGGACCCTGATAAAATAGATATAAAAAAGAGAAGACATATACAGAGATGATTATATAAACAGAGCAGAGAGATGAGGCCACAAGCCAAGGAATGCTAACAGCACCAGAAATAGGAGTAGGCAAGGAATGGGTTATTCCAGAGCCTCCCAAAGATGTACGGCGCTATGGAAACCCTGATTTCAGACTTCTGGTCTCCAGATCATGAGAGAATCAACTTCTGTTGTTTCGAGTGGCCAAGTTTCTGGTCATTTGTTACAATAGGAAGCTAATACAAACCAAAAGGAAAACAAGGTCAAGGTAAAGAAAGAAGAAAAAAACTGAGATATCCATTACAGAAATTGAATAGTTCACTGGTAGCAGTAAAGTTGAGTTCCAGGTAGGAATTAGGGAGAAAGAAGAGCCGAGATAGGTGGAAAGAGCCAATGTCATGAGAAGTCCTTAGGGTCACAACCACAATCCACTGAAGAGGCCATTTCACAGGAGACATGGGAAAGCTGTGAGCAGACACTTCCAAAAGGGAGAGGGATAACAGATAAGAACCAAGAGTGTCCATCTTCTGACCACTCAGTGAAGCAAAGGCTACTGAGTGCAGAAAGAGCTCACAGGCTAATGAGGAAGACAGACGTTAACGATCAATCAGTGCACAATTATAGGCTGCCACAAACATCCTGAGAAAGGGAAATCCGGTTCTGGAGTTTCATGCCCGTCCCTAACAAGGTATGAGAAGGGCTTCCCTGGGCTCCAAAGTGAACAGGCACCAGCATTCACCAGACACATTACCGTTTAGGATGATGTGAGCATCATGCCACCATTTTTTTTTCTTTTAACATAAAAATTAGGGAGAGTGTGAGATTGTGCTTTATAATAAAAAGTATATATGTTGTCTTCATCTCATAAAGCCCTAGAAATGTCCTAATTGATGGAGCAAAATAGAAGTATTTTGTTTGGTGAGTGTGGTGACTTTTGGATAGCACCTAAGGGTGGCCCCTGGTTGCCAGGAGAACCAACCATGTCATAAAAGGGTTGGAGCTTTTATCTCCATTCCCCTGACCTCCCAGGAGGGGAGAGAAGCTGGAGGTTGAATTAATCAGCAATGGCCAATGAATTAATCAATTGTGTCTATGTTAGGAAGCTTTCATAAAAACCCAAGTGACAGGTATGAAGAGCATCACGTTGAACCAGAACTTGTCTATGTGTCACCTTGCCAGTCCTCAAATTCCAAGAGGATAGGAGCTCCTTTGTTTGGGACCTCACCCTCTACATCTCTTTACCTGGTTGTTGGTTGTGTTAATATCCCTTGTAATAAGATCAGTAGAGAAAATGAGTTTCCTAAATTCTATGAGTCACTCTAGCAAATTAATCAGACCCACGGAGGGGCTCACAGCAACTTCTGATTTATAGACTCTCGGTCAGAAGCAGAGGTGACAACCTGGACTTGCAATTGACATCTGAAGTTGGGGACAGTGTTAAGGGACTGAGCCCTTCACCCATGGAATCTGATGCTATCTCCGGGCCAATGGTGTCAGGATTGAGCTGCACCAGCGAGTGCCCAGCTGGGTGAGAGAACCGTTGGGTGTGGGGAAGATGCCACACACATTGGCATCAGACGCAGAACCTTTACAGGGGCATGACGGAAGGACTACTGGATACCTAAAAAAAAAGAATGTTTTTAAAACCACGTTTCTATTTTTAAACCCCTCTGCTGTGTACTTCTGGTTGGTAAGGTCCATCATAACACAGTTGTTCTTGAACAATGCCATGCTTTTCCATAAGTCGGGAAATTCAAGGTTTAAGTTCACCCAGACACTTTACTTTCCAACTATCCACGCGCAAGTGCCAGGCCTGTCACCATAACAGTATCAAAAGTTTGGTCACCACTCAACAAATTCGACCCTGAGGACCCTCCATATTGAAATAATCTGGCCCTGCTATTCTCCTGATTTGAGGTACCAGGTAGATTTTCCATGTAGATTTGGCCTGGAAAGACAAAAGAAAAGTTCAAACAGGGACATGGTGTCTCTTTGGCCTAACCCTGTGGGGATGTTTGCCTTAACCATACGTTTTTTTATTGTCCAGTTAAGTTTTGAGTAATTCAGCTGATGGGATTTTCAGCCCTGCCCATGGGCTGTGACTCATTCCACCTTCAAATTAACGGCTCTTTCGGAAAATGTTTTTCATGACTTGGCTAAAACTTTCCATGGCTTAATTTTATCCCTTTCTTCCCAGAGAAGAAAGTCTTTGAACCAGTCCAGCGATGGCGCACTTCAGAGGGGTCCTATTTCCAGTCGTGGCCAACCCATCAATTTCCACTTTCCTCAGCACCTTCCCTCCGTGTCTGCTTATCTCTCTTTCTCCACTCGCTGCTAACGCAGGTTGAGAGTCCAACTCACGGGATCAAAAGCCATGTGACAAAATGCACAGGAGAGCGCACCAGGATGCCTGGATTCTCCCTGCTCCTCTGAGAACAGTGAGGTCTTAGCCAAACTGCTTTCTCTCCCGACCTCTTCATCTGTAAAATAGTGAGACTGGACATTACCTTCCGACTACAACACTGAAGAGCGCGATCCATTCAGATCAATGCGAAACTTAGAAGGGTTTGTCCGTGAAAGTCAGGTAACAGGCACAGCACAATATAGGGCTGACTGAGACCACTGGGACGCAGAGAGACAGAGTCATCTGTTTCCTCAATAACACTGCAAACAGGCCCACCCAAAAGTAAATGGCTACCAGCAATACGCATGGATTCCCATACTTGTGGACCCACAGGTCAGCTGAGGCAACACCACGTGTGCCAGGGGTAAGCTGGGCTTGGCTGCAGGCCACAGGTAAGGTTCAGGCCTCTTCCACACGTCTCTCATCCTCCTGTGGCATGCTCTTCTCATGGTGATTACCGGAGCCAAGAGCCAAGTCAAACTACACAAGCACACTTAAGGTTGTTGCTATGTTCCACCCTGTAGCATTCCATTGACCAAAATATGCCACATGGCCAAGCTCAAAATCAAAGGGCTAAGTGGTATACTCTGCCCACATGGGAGGGGGGAAGAGTGAATATGGCTGAAAAAAAATCAGTCAAACCATCACATAGAGCTCTCCTCCTCCCATTGCCTTTTGGACATGCTGTGTGTGCGTGCACCTGGTGCAGCTGGTGCACCTGAAGACCAGATAAGAGCAATCTCTGGAATGCATACTTTTAGATGGAAAAAGTCTTTAAGAGGTCATTTACCAATCTTGCAATTTCCATGAGACCAGAAGCAAACTCTCCTGCAACCACAGACAACTATGTAATACAAGAGAGCGTCTGATCAGTCCACGTCAGGAGCCAGGCATTTCCAGGTTCTTGCCATATGTTATCTTATTTAATTGAACTATGACATTAAACGTATTTACTTAAACATTCCAGCTTGATGTTTCACCACATATAGGATAGATGCCCTGGACAAAATTAATCCTGAAAAAAATGCCTTTCCAATTCAAAAATGTTGGTCTGAAAACCTTTCTTCATTATTGGACCAACTTAATCAGTGTTTACCAAATAGCTCTAAGTCTCATTTCCCAACAAAGCCTATATGAAAATGTTATTATTCACATTATATTCAGGAAAGTGGAGATCAGAAAATGTAGGACATTTTCTAAACGTAAAGTAAAGAAGTAAAGAAACAGGACTAGGAACCACGATCTGACGCCCAAAGCCTTGGGCCAGGCCACCACGAGCAAGGACTTGGCCCTGCCTCCCTCGCTTATTCCCATCCTTCCTTCTAGACTTAGCCCCAAACCCAGGCAGAATCTATGCACATCTTGCTCATTGGCTCAGGATGAATTAGCCGCCACTTGGAGCTGTAAACTTTGAGATTATGCTTCTCAAAGGTCACGTGGTTAAAGAAGTCTTGATTTCTGCCCCCTTCCAGCCACACACCGCTGGTTCTTCCAGCGATCTCCGTATGTACCGAAGGGACCATCAACAGCCTTGCTCCACGCACGGCCCTGAGCCTAGGCCCGACCCATATCCCCATCTTTCCCTCGCCCCCACATGCGGTTCACCAGCTGTCGACCCGCCAAGTGTGAAGCAGACCAAGTCCTCCCGACCGCCGCCTGCACTCGTCTGCGCTCACCCCGCTCCAAGTCCCCTGACCTCCGGCGCAGTCTCCGAGCTGGACTTCCTCCTTCCTCCGCAGCCTTCCTACAAAACCAGAATGGCATGTCTTAGGTGTAAGTCACAATATAGTATTATTTTGCTGATTAAAATCCTCCAACAATGCCCCATAGACCTTAGTCCAAAATCAAAGTCCCGACTCTGGCCCACTGGGCCCCCTGTGACCTGAGCCCGCCTGCCTCTCTGATTTCACCTACCTCTTCTACACCTCGAACCCTGGGCATTGCCAAACCGCCTTCATTATTCCCCTCCTACATGTCACACTTCCCAACTCAAGGACTCGGAGCCTGATAATGTTTTTGCATGACTGTCTTCTTCATTCAGAGTGTCAGCTTCTCAGAGAGGGTTTCCCTCACGTCCTCAGTAAAGGTAGACACACAAACACATTCTCACCTCTCACATACACACGCTCACACATGCACATACACAGTCCCACACAAGATATAAATACATGTACACATATACACCCATTCACATGCATATGTATGTGCACACTCACACAAATACACAAGCACACTCTCACACATGCATTACACATATGCACACTCACATGCATATACACATGTACTTACATGTGCATATATATACACAAATGTGCACACACACATATGCATATATATACACACAGGCACATCCTCACATGCCTATACACATGTACTTACATGTGCATATATACACACAATATATACACAAATGTGTACACACACATACGCATGTATATACACACAGGCACATCCTCACATGCCCATACACACGTACACACACACATATACACACACGCACATTTTCAAAATGCATATGCACCCTTTCACATGCATAGGTACACACATGTCATACTCTCACACATGCATGTAAACAGATTTAAACCATCATAAAGTTAGGAGACAGCTGCATAAGGTCAGTCTGGTTCCTCCTAAAAATGTGATGTTTTATTCATCCTACAAAAAAGTGCATTCTTTAGTGTAAGTTCTCAAGTCCTCTGTATCAGCTGAAAACTAGTTTTGTTTACAAGCTAGGAGAGCCTTAGGTACACCGGGCATTTTTCACGTTTTCACAGTAGTCTGGAGAGTTGTGCTGCGCGCTGTGGATTGCGACTTTATTTAGTTCTGTGTTCTCTCCCAGAAATGAGAGCATGATCCTCGCCGTGACAGCCTGCGTCGCCTGCATCTCACAACAACTGAGACGCGAGGGCTTGAGTTTGGGGCAGCTGAGACTTACACGGAACTGCAATTCTTATAAACATTACAGGTCTTCTGGAGCCCATGAACTGCCTCCATTTACACTCAGAAGCCCCGTGACACAGTTCCCAGGGCCCGTAAAGCCTGTGATAGATACCACCATAATAACTCCCCTGGCAAAAAATACGCTCCACTTCCCGCGGCCCACAAAGGACCTGCCTGACCTTTAATATCAATCTGAGACTGCGTGCACCTGGGAAAGCCCAGGCGGAGGGGGTCAGCAGAGGGGGTCAGCAGACGTGGGCTGCGCACCGCACTGCCTGCAGCCTGGCGGGCAGTGCCCCTGCTCGCCCGCTTCTGGGCTGGGCACCCTGCCCGCAGATCTTTCCTCATTTCCGGGGAGGGGATACAACTGCCTACCCACAGACCTGTATGGGAAGTAAAGGCTTCAGCATACACTGATCGAAGAACTACCCCTGGCCAATTGCTGTCAAGAGCGTGGATATAGCCTGGCCCTTGAGGGGCACAGAGAACATGGGAGAAGAGAAGCCAAAACAGGTTGTTTCAATATAGTACAGGGGTGGGCAAAACCTGGAGTTGATTCTTATATTATTATTATTTATTAATTATGGTGTTATTTATTATTGTTATTCATCTGCCTTTGCCCACGCCTGTGTTGTGGCATAGGACCTGGGAGATTGGGAAGGCAGGCAAGCGGAAGGTTCCCCAAGAGAGCCAGGGACTCACAGACCTCATCCACTGTCAGGGTGAGTGTGTGACCCCGTGGACCTGGACAAAGCTGCTTAGAGAGATGGTCCCAGATAATTCTTTCTCTCACCATTAGAAGTACACCCCAGAGCACAGCAAAGTATCTGGTCGCCTCAGCGAAGAGTCTTATTTGTGCAGAGCAAACAGTAGTGCACAGGGACAAAGCAACTTGGCACAGCGACACCCACGCCCAGATCCCGCGGGCCCTTTTTAAAACCCTGAAGAAATCCTGGAAGCCACGGCCTCCTCTAGCCCTCCAGCACTTAATCTCTGTCCCGGGCCTCGTGCTGACCCGCTCGCTGTCTGCCTGAAAACCCTCGGCTGTTGTCTGAAATCAATTGAGTCACAGATAATGAGATATGTATACGCAAGTGGCAATCGTTGTCACTGAGCTGACCCCAACTGTGGTGACATTTGTTATTTACTTAGAGTGATAACATCCTTTGGATCCCTAGACACTAAATAATTAGCAATTATTCGAAGGCTAGTAAATAGCCAAATGGACCTTTTCAGCATGAATGTGCATTCTACTACTTCGTGATGCCATAAAGTCCAGCCTCAGATGTTTGCCGGACACGCCAGGGCAACAAGAATGCAGCCGAGACGGGCAGCTTGGTCTCAGCTTGATGTCAGGCGAGGAGGGATGGGAGAAGTGAAGGAGGAAGGGAGCTGTTAACTCTGCGAGAGAGGCATGGTCACTTCCATTTACAGCCTGACGATGCTGTCCTTCCTCTGAGCTCTTCCTTCAATGTCTCAGTAAGCAAAAAAGTGGCATGCACCCCGATGTCTGCTCTGTGTGGATGCCTGCCTATCCCGTACCATCTAAACCACAAAGTGTGACCCAGCAAAGACAAGGTTATTAACTACTCCCTTTTTTACAGATACAAAAACTAGATTACTGAGGAACTTGCTGAAGACTACAGAGCTAGACAATAAATGACGAAGTCAAAACTGGGACCAAAAATGTCTGGTTTTAAAACTCTTCCTGTTCCACACCATGCTTCCATGGAACCCAAAGCATCCGAGTACAGAATTAGGGAGACTGATGTCAGACAGACCAGGGCAGATGGGCCTGAGAAGGAGAAGTTCAGGGGAATAAGGGCCAGGAGAACACTGGAATGTTTCTGCACAATGTTTGACCCTAGACAGTTTTATGATCTCCTTGGGAGGGGGGGGGGGAGGAAGTTCAGCAAAAATAAGCCTGTTTATTATTCATTTCCAGGGCTCAGAACTCCAGTGGACTTGAAGAGTTTTCAACTCAAGGGCAAAATTCCAGAGTCCGGCGTCCACGGGCTTCTTGTTATCGGGCCACACTGTCGGGCAACCATCCGAAAGAGAGCGTCTCCTGATATAGAAAACACAGACACTCACCCTGTCCCATCTTGGCGTCCAGTGTTCCCTTGGAGCAAACTGTCTCACTTCACCTCATTTGATGCTGGCCAACCTTAAACCTCCCAGAACTACCCATTAACCTCATAACCCCTCACACACATATATACACGCACACACATACCAGAAGCTGCATCAGCCTTTAAAAACCAAGAGGGCAGAGGGGAAGAGCTCACGGAAAGTTTACAAGGATGCTGAGGTGTTACAGGCGTGTTCTGAGAGAGGGGCCCTTTGATAAGTTGAGCAAGAGGCTCTAAGAGAGCCAACAGCCAAGAAGTCAACCTCTTCCTCCCCTCAGATTTATGAATCTTCCAGCGAGAGGCAAAAGCATCACTTCGTCAGGATCAAAGCTCAGAGAGGTGAGAAAAGCGAAAGAAGACCAGGGGTTCCCTGGGGATGGAAGTATGTCTGTTTTATGTAACATACGTGGCCTGTGTTCTAGAAGGCATGCTAAATAGGAAACCCACTTTAATAGTCCCCATAAAATAAATACTTTCTTTGCATTAAGGACACACAAAAAAAATGGATACTCTCTGTGCTTGGAATGTACAAAGTGAAGGTTAAAAGTTCCCCTGTGTTTTCTGCTTATGGAAAATAACTTTTGACTCATCAGCCCAGAGTCCAGATTTTTCTTGGAAGACAGGGCACGGAGGTGAAAGTATTTGCAATAGTTCAGCTGCCACGAGCTGTTGGGTCCAGGTACTTATTGTGTAAGGGTGTTTCTGGTCGTGGAAGAAAGAGCAGGCTCCAAACACCGGCATAAAAGATAATAACTGCACCAGAGCAGCTTAAGAGCTTTGCAGAACTCTGCGATATGCGTACTTAGAAGACTCGCTGCCCAAATCCCACATGACTCACAGAGCCGTTGATATTTCCTATTTAATCTACTCTGTTCGGTGCGATGCGATTCATGGAAAGCTATCAGGCAACGCTGTGATTATGGGAAAAGGACAAAGGCCGAGAGCAACCAACGTGCTCAGGGCTACGAGAAAGAGACGACAGAAAGGAAATGACAATAGGAATGACAATCATACGTGTCCTGTGATGCTCGGCGCAGCCAAACGCAGAGATGGGCAAAGCGCCGCTCGGTCTGGTCTGAGCGCCATGGCCCCTCAGTCCTCGACCTTTGCAGAATCTGCCAAGGCTGAATAAGGACAGAAGGAGCAGCAGCAGCCAGAAGATGAACCACTGAGCTCAGAGGGGAGCCCTAAGGCGTTGTTCCTGATTCAGACCCACTCCTTCCCTGACTCATCTGTGAAATGGGACCAACACCATGCGTGCTGTCGGAGCCTCCCTCATGCAGACAGTCATCCACCTCTTTCCATTGCTGCCATGTACATACAAGGCCCTGGGCACCACGGCGAGTGGGCATGGGCCCTGCCCCCACGGGGGACCCAGCCGAGGAGGGGAGACCAGACACGTATGAGAAAAACAACATTCTCAGCGACAGTTAGAAAACTAACCAGCCAGAAGGAATGGTGCCACGAGCTGCCAGAAACGTACAACCTTCTGTGTGACTCAGGCATAGCATCTTTCCTGTTCCAAAACCATCTGATGGGGCTGCCTTCTTCCTTCCGACTCCTGTTTTCTTTTTGCTAAATCTTCCCCTTCTTTCTAAGTTCATTCTCTCGAGCAGTCCTGTCTAATCTTTGCAAATCCTTTCTGGAGCAAAGAAAGGGGTAAGTAAAAAAAAACCCAGGACTGCTCGGCCTCGAAGAAGGCTTCGTACACACGTGCCTGACTGTACAGGAGCGATGTGCACAAGCATGCGACTCCCAACAGCTCTGCCACGGAAAGAATGTTGTTCCTGTGATCTTCACGCAGAATACTTCTGTGCGCACCAACATGGAATGAGGATTTATAGGAAAGGTTATCTAAGCTCTAACAGTGGTTCTAAGCCACAATCAAGTGATCTACCTACGGTCAGTGCTCCATCAACTGATGCCACTCACGGGCTGTCAAGTTCAGCCCCTAGCTGGGGCTCAGGCGTGCCTTGTGGCTGACCTAGATGCTCACCACGTGAGCCTGCTGCTCTAGACACCTATGTTCCCTCTGCCCAGAGTCTCAAACCTAGTCTCTGGACTCTGGTCCGCCATCTGTCCTGTGACAGGGCTCTACCAGAAACTTCCGCAAGAGATTGGAAGGGAGGGAACAGACAAACACATGCCCCCAGCCACTCAGGCACCAGTCGAACTCATGCTGGTCACTGAAATCCTGTTTTTGCCCCACCTCCCTGATCTCCAGAGTCCAGTTGCCACATCCTGCGGGACGTCTCCTCCCCGCCCCAACAGTGCGGTGGTCCCCTCCCCCATCCCAGCAGCACTACTCTTCCCAACGGGCTCCCGGCTCCCGAGCAGAGCCTGTCCAAAGCCCACCTTATGTATCCCCGGAGGCCCTTCCCCAACAACAAGCATGGTGCCCAGGACCTGCTCAGCGGAAGGCTTATTAAATCACTTCTTTTTCTTCCGTTTTCCCTCTCCTTCTTATGACGACTTAGATGTCGCATCCCGACATCACAGCTTCTCACAAGCGGGCACCGGGCACTGTCAGACCTTCCATCCAGCAGTCAGCAGGAGCAAGGGCCTGGTGAGGCACTCTGGAAGTCTCTGGACCTCTCTGATTCTGTCGGGTCATTCATAGAACTAGGGCTAGGGAGGCTCAACTCGCAGGGCTGCAGGAAGAGGCAGGGAAAAGGAGCACAGAGCACCGAGGCCCGTGGACACCGCGGTCGCTCAGTAGAGGCGGCTTCCTTCCACCCCCTAAAAGAGGAAACCAAACTAATCCCATCTTCCTTTCCAAAACATAGAAAAAGAGAATTGAGCACTGTCAGAAAGAGTGGGCACGTCTGTATAACGACCCATGCCTGCTCACGGAGGTATAACTGAATACTTTCATGTTTGCACCCAAAGCAATTAACTCGCCAAGCCCCACAGACATCCATCTATGCCTGAGACATGGGAATGTATATTAAAATTTTTAGTGTGCTTGGGATTCATAATTCTAAAACTAAATGAGATTGAACTAATGATGAAAAGCATACCGTTATTTTAAAGTCAAGTTCTGAATTTTCTTTAACAGAATATTAATGTATATGTCTGTGTGTGTGTGTGTGTGTGTGTGTGTGTGTGTGTGTGTGTGTGTGTGACTTGGACCATCTGCTCTAAAAAAAAAAAAAAAGAAAAGAAAAAGACATAACGAAAAGAGGTCCACTCATAATTGGCAGTAAGAAAAATTGCACTCCGTCTGCTCAGGCACAGAGCCATCAAAGTGTTATACCATAAAATTTAATTTTTGAATTTTGAATGATTTACAGGGGAGCAGAACGTATAAATCAGGGCAGCAACCATTGCTATGAATAGAGATGTATGTTTTTCCAAAATGCCCAAATTAAATACTTTGAAACACACTAAAAGGCCTGCACAGTTCTCCAAAGGCAGCCGTAATCGACGTTAATCATTCTTGTTTGGGCAGACTGTGGTAACACTGACATCTAACCACCCCCCACCTCCGTGAAATGAACCGATCCAACAGCCATCTTCTCTTCTTATGAGAACAGTGAACCATGCGGAATAGCGTACCGTTGGGGCCCGCCTTCTAGCTCTGTCTGTTACGTTTGTCACCCCTTTCTGAGGTCTATGATGCAATCCTTACATTGTTAGTATACCTAGGCAATCACCATGTGGTAGTCTACGCATCAACACAAAATCTCCCCCTCCCTTTCACATCCTATCGTCCAAGCCTACAGCAAGGCCCTCGGAACTTGGCCACTTCTGCTCATGTCCCTGTTCCGCAGGCACCCTTCCCCTTCTGCTTACCCGGGTCGCTGCCACAGCCTCCTAATTTCCTGCCTGCCTCCAGTAGGGGAAGAGTGTAAGAGTGGGTCACCCAAAACATGAATCACAGCATGGCAGTCCCTTCCTTAGAAACCTCCAGTGCCTTCCGATGGCCCTGAGCATCAAAGCTAACCTTCTCCCGGTGGCTTACAGGCTAATGTGAGCCTGGCCCTGCCCATTCACAACCTCCCTCCCTCACCCCCGTCTCTTTTTACTGATTCTCCCTATTCTGCAAACATGTCATTTTGTACAGACTCCATGATTCCAAATCTGTGAAAACTTCTGGACAGGCAGGTAGAGGTGCATGGAATTATATATCGCATACCAAAAACACAGCAAGAAAAGCACCAGTTTATCAATAGCCTTTGCCTCTGATGGATGGGACCTTAACTCATTTTATATCCTTCTCTGTTTGTACATTACCAAATTTCAAACGGGGAAAAGACATCCCACATAACCTGTAAGACTCCAGAGGGCAGAACTAGGACTCTTCAGCGTGGACACAAAGGATGCCATGACTCAGGTCTGTAACTTCCTGCAGAGCGGGAATGACCAAAGTCTTGTATCCGCCTTTTTCTCATCCTTAGATGTCTGTCCCAAAGACTGACCAATCAAAACACTGGTTGAACAGCTGTGCTCTGATGTCCCTCCCCCGAAACAAGGACAAAGGGCCCCTGCAGCCAGCATGGACCACGGAGACAAAGGAAACACCACCAAAAACACGGGTCAGACTTAGTCAGTCCTCAGTCACATGGGTTGTTAGGCATCCGGTCATATTAATAAATACCTAACATTTTACTGGTAAAGTCCCCAACTAGATGTAAGTTCTATAGAGGCGGGGATCATATCTATTCATCTTATCTGTTCATCAAATAGTGGCTGAGTGGCCACGTCAAGCAAGCACTGGCTTAAGTGTTGGTGTCACAGAGTGAAGGAGAGAGACTGGCCCCTTATGAGACTGCATGCTAATGAGCAGAGGATGAAAATAAACAAATTACAAATGAGAGTAGCCAGTGATAAGTGATACCAGAGAATAAAACTAGAGGAATAAGTGGAGAGAGATGAGGCGGCTTCTTTAGACAGTATGTGTAGAAATGTTTCTAGGGGTCTACACTAGAGCTGCAACAGGAGTAAGAGCATGGATCCACCCCCACTTCCTAGCAGGAGGATGGCTGGGCCAGAGCTCTGGGGAAGAAGTGACTGTGGAAGATGAGAAGAACAGGAATACAGCTGGTGTGGCTAGAGCATGAGGAGGGAGAGAATGAGCAGTGAAGGTAGGAAATCAGAGACGTATGGGGGGGGGCAGATTACAAAAGGTCTTACCCATCGTAGTAAGGAGATGATCTTTTTTCTAAGTGCGATGAAAAGCCACTGGGAGATATAAAGCAGGGGAATATAGCAGTGGAGTGAGGGATGGACGAGAGGACCCAGGAAAAGTCCGTGTAGGGGGCTGTGGCAGAGATGCTGAAGTCTTGGGATAGGATGGAACCAGAGAGAGAAGAGAGAAGATATGGCTTCCAGGCTGGAGGTGAACGTGTACGGATCAGCAATAGACTGAGATGTGGAGAGATTGTCAGTAAGAAAACACAGGAATCAAGGATGGCTCCCAGGATTGAAACTGTTCACCCAGCTCATGACCTGACATCACAAGCACTTATCTGAGTCGAGGGAATGACTGAAGGACGGATGGATGAGTGAATGCATGCGCTGAAGGCGAGCAGTGGAGCCAACTGGGATGTGTGTGTGCAGGTGGAGGAGGGAGACAGAGGCCATATTCTCCAATTCCTGAGACCCTGGCAGATGTTTTTCTAGAGGTCGTTCCAGGGGTAGCAGCAGGAGGACTTCAGAGCAGATGGAGTTCAGTGATGACGTATTCAAGACCGAGCTCTGACCCTCACATGCTGAGTATCCACACATCACTTGGTTCGCCTCTGAGCCTCAGTTTCTTTACCGGTAAAATAGGAATAATTCTACCAACCTCATAGCCCTGCCTCTGCTGTGCACAGCCTGTGCGGACATGAGTGAGCCACTGAAGCACTCTGAGCCTCAGTTTCCTCGTGTGGAAGATGACACATGACCATCTCTCTAACAGGACAGTTAGATGGTTAATTATATATATATATTACAGACTGGTACAGAAATGCTTTGCCACCCTTTGGGACAACACAGAGTGGAGCACAGCTCTATGGACGAGTCAGCAGCACCAGGTCGGGGAGAAGAACCCTACGAGCAAGCCAACCTCCAGCCTAGAGGCGCAATAACCTTTCCAGCGAGTCCTACGTGGCCAGTATTTCTGACGGTCATGGTTCCAATAGTGGCAGGGCCATCCCCGTCCACAGATAGCTGCCAGGATGTGACCAGGTTTGAAAAGAACAGAAAGGAAAGGCCTGGGGGCGCCGAGCGGCCTCCGGAGCAGCCTGCGCGTAGAGCACTGCATTGTGGGCACTCCAGCACTAATTGAGGATGATGGGCTGGATAAATGTATTTATAGCTGCAAAACCCAGAGCTTTCTGGCTTGCTCCCCAACCTGCCCTAAATGCCCCACACCTGAGGCCCACTGGGCAGGAGGGCCGCGAGCGAGGGCGGGACTGTGAGCAGAGGTGTCCGAGGACCAGCTCTAAATCCCATCCAGACTTCCTTTCTAAACCCAGGAAATACCAGTCAATTTAGATCTCATCATCCTCACCCTGCACGCCTGGTTCATGGTTTGACCTGTGTATTCTCTCTCCTTTTCCAAAATCTTGTCCCGTTCCCTCTTAACGTGATTTACCCTCCTTACTCCAGCTGCTGACTTTGGCAGGTGTGCCAGGCGGCTCTCCACTGACCGCCGAGGTGCAGATGATGCCGAGAGCGAGTCGCCCCCACTCCCACCTCCGACCCCACCCCCGCCCCACGGGGGCGCGCCTGCGCTGGCCTGGCCCGGAGCTCTGTACCTCGGGTTGCAAAACACCCTCCTGGCCTCACCCCCTTCGCTTTCAACACCCCGGAGCACTTGGGGCGCAGCATGAAAAGCCAGGCTAAAGGGGGCTTGTATTTTTACACCGTATTTGACTTAGCTGTTTTATCTGGACGTGAACCTGAGCGGGGAGACAAGGGGGAGAGAGAGGGGCTTTATGAACTCAAAACCAACACAGGGCCGTTGGAGCAGGGCTGAGTGAAGTCACCGAGTGTGCCGTGGAAAATACTTACAAGGCATTTTATAAAGTTTGCACACACAACCCCCCCCATCCAAAAAAAAAAAAAAAGCCTCAGCCAAGTTAGACTAGCAGCCTTCAGATATTCAAATCCTCCATTTTTCCATGATTTTCCTGATGGCTTAGGGACTTAAGAAAACAATGAGATCGTGTCCCATAAAGTTACATGAGCTCGGCACATAAGCTCACTTTACAAAAAATGAGCCACAAGCATTACAGGGAAGGGGCCTTCCCAGAATTCTCCTCCTTCCTCCTCCCTTTCTTCCTCTTCCCATTGTTGCCCTCACCAGGAATTCACCGTATCACCAGTTGTTTTCTGCCCCCCCCCCCCGCCCCGGGGCTCCTGGCCTACTCTCCACATCCCAGGGACCCCAGTGAACATCTGGAAACCTAGCTGCGCACCTTTGCTAGTTTTCCTGAGAATCCTTCTCAACCCAAACATGTCAGGAGCTGGATAGATTCGACCAGCCTGCTGTGTCTACACATCCCGTCTCTGCGCCCACACCGCCTCAATGGAGATGCTGCCACAGGGTCCCCAGTCCCCACCCCCCCGCCCCAGCACGGGTGTCCGCTCTCTGAGTCTTTGCTCTTCCTTGTAGTGCTCTCTGGTCTTCTTCTGCATTCCATTCTCTGTCACACACACCCCAAGTCCTCCCTCCCCCTGCGACAGAGCCTGCAGAATGCCACCTGCCCCGGGAGGCCCCCACCTCTCACTCCACTGAACACTTGCTCAGGGTCCCGTCCACCAAACCGCAGCCTTCCTTTCTGGGCCAGCACCGCTGGCTGCTCCCAGGTCAGCACCCTCCCTCTGGGACTCACGCGCTTTGTGATGGTAGACACACCACTTCTACGCCCTGAGACTCTCTTGGGTCTGCTGCACAGCACAATAGTAAGACTCACTTCGTAGAGCTGTATGAAGTATAAAAATCTATAGGGAGCTCTTAACCAGGACACTCCAATGGTTCAGCAAAGGCAACTTGTTGGTCTGTGACCTTATCGAATAAAAACTGTGTGTCTAAAAAAAAAACAAGAAAGACTTGCATCTACCCCTACTTCTCCAGAGCACGGGCTCTGAGTGTCGGGAGGAATAGTGTCCTGACCATCAATCAGCACGCCGGCTAGGCATGGCCGCACACACACAGGAGGGCCGGTTATGGGGGCCACCTGGGCTCGAGTCTGCAAATGGTCCTCCAGACACTAAGCGAGGTGTTGCCGATAAGGCATTCTGCAGTGGCGGGACTTGACAGTCTGGGGCAGCCTGGTCCAGTGGATGAAAGGCCTCCAGGGCAGAACTGAGACTTCCCAGGAACAGAAATGCCACCTACCTGTAGGACACAGCAGCAGTGCGCCCTCCCTGGTGGCCTGCTCGATGGACTGCAGACTTGCCTAGGCAGCCCCGGAAATAGTATCAGCCAGTTCTTTGTTTCATATACATATATATACGGGCTGTCTGCGGGTTACAAGCAAGATAGGTTCTGTAGGTGTGTTCTTACGTTGAATTTGTATGTGAGTGAGAACAGGTACATTTATGAATTAAATGCAACTCAGGTGTTCATCCTAACATAGTATTTATTTTCACCTTCCTGTGCATATAAATACTTAAACATTTCAGACCTATGTATGTATAAATATTTTTATATGTATGTATGTATGTATACATATGTATATGTATAGCGAGTCCTTGAATAACATTGTTTTTCATTCAACATCATTTTAATTTTAATGAGATGCTGTAGGAACTTTATTCTTGTTTATATAAATTAGTCTGTGGCAAACTTGGTTTTGTTATATATCATTTCACTTAAAGTCAAAGACCTGTCAACGAGCGCTAGGTTTTTAAACGAGCACGTACTGGACACACCTACTGGTTGCACTTCTTTGGAGGAACCCTGCCTGATACAATGTCAGTGCATGTTAATATGACTATCAGTCACATTTATGAAATACCAGAGATGTGATGTTCCATTTTGTGCCAATGTGCCTAAGCCACCATGCCAGATAGTTTGTCAGACATTATTCTGGATGTCTCTGTGAGATTGACATTGAAGTTGGTGGACTCTGAGTAATGCAGTTTGCCCCTTATAATGTGGGTGGCCCCTCGCATCAGTGAAAGGCCTGACTCAAACCCAGACTGACCTCCCTGAGCAAGAGGGGGCTCCACCAGCAGATGACCTTCGGACCCGAGCACCAGCAGCAGCCCCCCACCTGGCTCTCCAGCCTGCGGCCCGCCTCACAGATACTGGATGCTCCAGTGTCCATGATTGTGTGAGCTGATTCCTTAAAATAAGTGTTTTCTCTTTATGTCCATATGCCCACCCCATTGATTCTGCTTCTCTGTAGAACCCTTACTGTGGCAGAGCTTAGAAAGGGTGCTGTTGCAATTGCTATCACTGTCGTTTGCACCGACAGCACTAGCAGTATGCGTGTTAGCAATGGAGGCATCTTAGTATCAGGATAAGCTTTATTAGGATCGGGACTAAGACGTGCATCCAATTGGACACCTGACACTAGAGAGTGCCAAAGGGAAGTGCTTTTGAAACCTGAATTCCAATCCTGATCTGTGAACTTCGAATGCCAGGTCCTTCCCACCACCCCCTCCCTCACCCAAGGCCAGGGGCTCACACCTGGAAGGTATTCAATAAATATTTATCCAGCCAGAGTTAAGCAAACTGGAAGACGTGCAAAATCCAATTTCCTGCGGCATGGAAAATGTAAGGAGACGGACACTTCCGAGATGTCCCTTCAAACTCTGAGTCTTTTCATGAGTTCCAAAGAAAGTCTATTAAAATAGTTTTCACTGAAGCAGAGCAAAGTCCATGAAACCAGGACATGTTATAAATGAGAGTCATCCCACACACGTGCTGCAGGTCAAATATCGAGGGGATAAGTGTTCTATGCAGGAAACATCTGAATTATGTCTGTTATGGATGGACTCCCCAGTTGGTGGACAATTGTGACCAGCCTGAAGTACAGCCCTGTTCACCAATCAGCAACAGATAGCCACAGGAGACGCCTGCTGCCCGTGACAACAGGCAGAGAGATAGCCCCTGCATCTTTTTTCTTTTCTTTTTTATTATTCATTTTAGAAAGGAGACAGAGAGAGAGAGAGAAAGGGGGAAGGAGCTGGAAGCATCAACTCCCATATGTGCCTTGACCAGACCAGTGCAGGGTTTTGAACTGGCGACCTCAGTGTTCCCAGGTCGACGCTTTATCCACTGCGCCACCACAGGTCAGGCGATAGCCCCTGCATCTTAACACTCAGTTTCTCAGTTTGGGAATCTTTCGAGTCAGAAACTTCCCTTTTGTGTCAACAAGGCTTATGTGAGTGTTGAATTTATTATACACTATCTGACAGCCCGGGAGAAAACATTGGGATGATTTTTTTTCTTCATGACCTAAGTATAGCCAACTATAAAATTAAACTGAAAATGCAATGTAAAGAAAGACACGATGGATGTTCGCTGTGGTCTTCGGTAAATGCATCTTTCTCCTGCATCAGGGAAGGCGAGAGAGAAATAACTAGCGGTCCTGGGGGACATCTTACACATCAGGCACTCGGGGAGGCACCGTCCCTCAGTCACCAAATGCCTTCCTTCCTTCTCTGAGCGCAGAGACAGTTACTACAAGCCCTGTCATTGCTCCTGTGTTGTCCCCGCCACCAGGAATGCCACACCCCTCATTCTCCATTTTTAGTCTAGGGGGCACATGTCTTTGAAGAACTAGGCTGTGGTGCTTAACCACGGCTGCGTTCAACATTCATCTGAGATGAGATGGCAAGGTTTAGCAAATAAAAGTGCAGGAAGACCAGTTAAATTTAAATTTCAGGAAACAATGAATGCTATTTATTTTTTAAGTGGGCCCCATGAACTGTCTGTGACATACTCCTTTTCTAAAACATTGTTCATTGTTGATCCACAATGCCAAATTGACCGGATTTGCCTGGCCACGCCATCTAACATGCTTCCACTTAGCCTGCGCCCCGAGATTCTCCCTCGACTGCTAGGAGGCGCTCCCGTCCCGCTTCCACGTGCCCACAACCGCACTTCCCTGCATTTTTCTTCTGACCTCTCCTTCCCGCCCCTTCGGGTACCCTGCGCCTACTCTGAGCGCCTGATACACCTCACACCCAGGGGACAGAATACTTAATGAGATGGTTGGCCTTTTTGTTGCTGCCGCCAAGAGATATTCAGGAAGAATGACCATCGCTTGCGTTTCCGTCTTTGTGCTTTTCCCTCTCCCTGCAAGAGATCCCTTGAGCTTTTGTGGCTCCACTTCAGGGGCCAGACCCGTACAGAAGGCGCTTGCTGCTGCTGCTGAGGTCCTCCTGTCCTCCCGACCAGTCCTCACTCCGACATCTGACATCCGCAGCCAGTGTCGCCTGCGCACGCGCACGCGCGCAGAGGAGGCAGGTGGCGCGCGGAGGAGGCAGGTGACGGACGTGAGCACCTTTGCAGAGGTGGGGCGGTGCCTAAGCAGCAGCGGGACAGAGGACGGAGGGGCCCCAACGCTGGGAAGGAATTAGTGCTCAGAAGGGTCCCACGCGGTCTTCCTTTATACCCACCACGTGCCTCGATCACAAAAAACAGATTGTGTCTCAGCCCACATTCCTCCCGTGGCTTCTTCCATCTTACTCCAAACAGAAGGTGGGGTCTGATCTGCCCCAACTCGGGCCGCCTCAAGGCCAGGCCAGGCTGCTTTCTGCTTTCCCTCTGAGCACGTGCGTGTCTGTTTCCCTTTGTCCACGCGCTCTTCTTCCAGGTGTGTCCACCGGTGTGTTTGCCTCTGGGCAAAAGGTCAGGCTCACCCTGACCTCTTCCCAACACCCGCCCCCGCCTGGTCCCCCTTCCCTACTGCAATCTCTCTCAGTAACACCAAACTCTTCCAAGCTTTGGTAGAATTCACTTACTTCTTTTATTGGCTGTCTATCTCTCTGCAGCTTCCTGCCATGGAGCCTCCTGAGGACAGGGGTTTCTGTCTGTTCCTCTTCTTGATCCCCACCATGAAGGCCAGTGCCTGGCTTGAGCAGGCACTCGATAAATATAGGGGGAGGGAGAGAGGGAAGAGGAAGGAAGGAAGGCAGGGAAGGAGGGGTTGACAGATCAGAGGATGCCCAGGGTGGTGGGGATGTCAAGACCCTCCCTCCCAGTCCCAGGGGAGGTGGCAGAACCCGGGACACAGATGTACCCGGGACTTAACTGATTCCTACATCTAAGCGTGCCACACTGAATCAGTAAACCTCTGGATGTGCAGGGACCGTGCAGTACATTAGGGGTCACCATGAAGTCCACTAGTTCTCCCCAAAGTGGGTACTCCAGAAGTGACACCTGCGGTATTTTTCAAGTCTAGGGAAGAAGAAGAAACAGAGACACAACAATGACCGATTGAGGCTGAATTTTCCCACCAGCGTGTAAGAAGACGGGGGCTGTGAGTCACATTGAGATTGACTTAGAAACACTATAGATCTATTCTAGTCTACTTCTTGGGAAAAAAAATCAATTATCAAAATTTGTACCAGCTAAATTATATAGCTGTTAAAAATAGTGTGATCATGTAAATAGTGAAACCAGTGTAGTGCTGGTACCCCACCTGCTAGCTGAGTGACCCTGGGCAAGTCCCCTCTCTGAGCATGAGGTATCTCATCTGTAAAATGGGATCCCTGTACCTCGCCTCGCAGTCAGAATACATTAGGTTAGGCTTCGTGTCCTGAAATTACAAAGGGCTAGTTCTTGTTCGCACGTGCCCGTCAGGGGTCAGGGGGGGAGCTCTGTTCTCATATTATTCAGGAACCCCAGCTGACAGGGCAGTCTCCTCCATACATCTGGTGACCCTGCCAGGGGAACATGTGCTACAGGGTGAGGGGGCTTTTGAGTGCCAATCAAGTGCCCTGCCCCAGATGTGGCATGTGCCACTTGAGCTCAAAGTTGGTTTGCCAGAATTAATCACAAGAACTCACCTAATAGCAAGGAGATTGGGAAATGTGTTGATACCATGTAGCCAGAAGAGTGAGAGCAAGAAGTGTTTGGGAAAACGTCCCAGAGGGCAGGACAGGGCAAGCGTGAGGGTGAAATGGGGTGATTTACGGACAGTGCTCATCACAGGCTGGCACGTGAGACACACACTGTAAATGACAATGGTCATGGGGTCCTTAGTGTTGGGGAAGGCAGGGATGACACTCTAGTTCAGTGGTTCTTAACCTTTTTTGAGGTACCGAACCCACCAGTTTCATATGTGCATTCACCAAACCCTTCTTTAGTGATAAATAAAATATGACTTCTTTTTCCAAATTCAAGACATAGGTATATGTTTTTTACTGGTGCACAAAATGAGCCGTGCATGAACATCACCTTGCTCAAAGAACAAAACCAACAAAGTGCATGAACTCACAACAAATTACAGTATTACTTTATTCTGGCCTCCACAGCAGAGGCTTCTCCGAACCCCTGAGACCGACTCATTGAACCCCTAGGGTTCCATAGAACCCAGGTTAAGAACCACTGCCCTAGTTATACAATCCGTAGGTCAGTGCCTACCGGGCAGTTCTGTAATGAGCGTTGTGATGAATTCACGGAGTTCTTGCTGGACTCCACACGTAAGACAGCTCTTGCCTCCAACCGTTCACGGAGGCAAGAGACATGAAGTTACATCACGTCAACATGGCTCCACTTCCGTGCCTGCCCCAGCCTACAGCATCAGTATTTGCTTAGTGCCTTCTGTGTTCTACAAAAGCACTCCTTAGCCTCGGGGACACAGAGTGAAGCAGACAGAACCCCTTCCCTCAGTGAGCTTGCAGTCTAAGGAGGAGGAGGGGGCAGGGAGTTAACGCCTAGTCATACATGTGAGATCATTTCCCACCCTAGTGCTGGCACGCGCTGGTGCTGTGAAGATCACACGTGGGACGGTGCAGTTAGGGATGGGAAGGAGGCCACGCATTGGCTTAGGCCATCTAGCAGGCAGCCTGAGGTGTCTCTGGTGATTGCCACAGCAAGATCCAGGGTCCAAGCAGGAGACCAGCAAGTGCGGAGAGCCGGAGACCAAAAAGAAGTGGCTGTATTGAAGAATAAGCAGCACAAGTCATTGTGAGCGGGCCAAGTTTACAAGGGGCGACATCAAAGATGGAGGAATCCAAAAAGCAGGCAGGCTGTCCTAGGCCACCGTAAGACACTGAGATTTTATTTGCATTACAGCAGAGAACAAGGGCAGAGTAGGCGGGCACTGTTTGGAAAACACCCAATAGCACTTAAGCCGACCTAAGTTTGAGCCGCCTATCAAACGTGCAAGCACATCCATCGGACAGTAGTCTGCAGGTCAGGAGAAGGATTCAGACCAGAGATACAAAGTTCAGTCATTAATATGTACTCTTTTTGGAGTCGACCAGTCTTCCCAGAACTGGTCCTGGCCAAAATCATCCATGTTGCTAAAATCAAAGAATGAAAGCGACATTATCTTTGAGAAGGGTCTCTTGGGGATGTCACTGCCAAATCGAGGCACTGGTGTTTCAAATAGTAATTGTAGATCTTTTAAGCAGAAACTTGAAAGAAGATGATGGTGGTGTCGCGATGGAACATGTGTAAATTTGACAGAAGGGACATTCAGTCAATCTCAAGGTGAGTTGCCTCAGTCAGAATAATCTAGGTTTTCAATTAGCGATAATCACGCCTCGGATAAACCTCATTGGCTATGATGCTGCCACTGCGCAAAGCTCAGAATAATCTAGGTTTTGCTGCCATAACAACCCACATCAAAATATCAGTGGTTCAAAGCAGCCGAGGTATGTTTTTGGATCACATTACATGTTCATCAAGAATCAGCAGAGGGCTTTGTTCATCAGAGTCGCTCTGGGGGTCAGGCTAATGCCAGTTCCAGCGAGAGGTCCGGAGGATCCGACACAGTGACTGGATGTTCCAGCCCACAAGGGACGCATGTCTCTTCCACCGACAACGTGAGGTCGCCTCCTTCACAACGGGGCCAGGAAGCAGTGTCTCACCTTGTGCCCATTCCCCAGCATTTCTGCCTCTTGTCACCATTTTCTTTTCTGGGAGAAATAATGTGTGCTTTTACGATTCATGATGATATCCTTTGATGGTCACAGCAACGCTTCCAATGAGTTCCCCTCCTTCCCATTCTGCGGATGTGGAAACGACGGCAGGGAGGAGACATTCAACAGCATGCCGAGGGCCCCACAACAAGGAGACAGAGGCATCGAGATTTGAGAGCAGGCACAAATAGAAAGCCATTCTTATTCTTCCCACAACTCACCCTACCACTTACAGCCCTACTTTGCCTTTAAAATGAGTTGGCATTTTTATCCTACACCCACCCCGGCCACACCAAAGTCGGAGAGGGAGGGAACACTTGGTCAGAGATGTTTAATCAGAAGAAGACTACGTGTGGCCGATGCTGAAAAGGGGCAGTTGTCTTTGGTCACCGGTGTCCCCTGGGCGTAGACGGAGACAGGAAGGGGTCTGGAACCTGGGGCGGGCAAAAGGCCTCTGGTCTCTCCGGGGAAGCTCACGCTTGTTTCTGTAGCCTCCATGGGGATTCAGACCCGCGCGGGCCAGCCCAGTCCGAAACTCGTGTTTCACGGAGCTGATTCCTTACGACCGATAAAGCAGTTGCCACTTGTCCCTGGTGTTACTTATAGAAATATGTATCAGAGAGATCAGAAAATGCCCCCCGCCCCCAGCAGCCCATTGTATTTGTCGGTGAGGAGGGCAGATTCCGTGATGTTTGCTGCCCCTGCCGGTTGGGGCGGCCTCACGGGGCCTCTGCATAGGTGCGGCTCTCGGCGAGAACACGGAAGGACCCATGCTGTTTCAGGGGTCCGTTTCAAACTCTCCATAAAGTCGGTGTGTTTCGTTGGTCATATTTATTTATGAAATATTTTCGGACACTTTGTTACAATGACCCTGCACCCCCGATGACAAGCTGAGTCCGAAGATACCATCGGAAGCGTCCGGCCTGAGCCACCTGGGCCAGGCCCAGCTCTCTCAGAGGAAAAGCCCCACTTCTCAAAGTGCAAGGATGCCAAATTCTAAAACGGAAGCTCCCAATCAGGGCAAACGGCCAGGAAAAGAATGTGGAAAAGAGACGCATTGGGTTAGCAAGCTTTAGCTTGTGAACAGTGCAGACTCCTTCTCTTCCTCTCCCCAGCCTGGAGGAGCCAACAGCACGCCCTTCTGTCCCCTGTCTGCACGCCAGGAACACGGCAGGGGGTGAACGAGCCTGGGCCGGACCCCTCCGGAGGGTCGGACCTCTGCACAGGGGTCTCAGGAGGGGGCCTCACCCCGAGCATGGCGAGACTGTCCCTATAGTGGACGGCTCCTCCCCTACTCCCCAGTAGCAGTGCTACACGGAGGTCAGGCCAGACCAGGGGACAGAGGTGTCCTCTGCTCTAAGAGGTGACTCTGGCTGGGATCCTGGGAGACTCCTGGGTAGGGGCTGGTCACCAGCAAGACCAGGCCAGAATTAGAAGCTTGGAAGTTTCAGCTCTATGCCACCCTTATTCTCCAGGGCGGGGAGAGGCCCCGGACATGGAGCCAGTGACTGATCATGCGTACATGAGGAGGCCGCCATCACCGCCCAGAAGCTCGGGTTGGGAGAGCGTCTCGGCTGGGGACACGTGGAGGCGCTGAGGGAAGCTCCATCCCGTCCTGCACACCTCGGCCTGCGCGTCTCTTCCGTCCGGATGCCCGGAGGTCTCCCCGATCGTCCCTTTCTATAATGGACTGATAAACAGTCAGTAAGCTGCTTCCCACGATGGAAGAATCCAGGCTTAGCAGGAAAACGTCGTTTACACAAGCGAGGGGCAAAAGTAGGGTCGCAGGCGTCAGTGTGGAAAACACAGAGTTTACTCTTGTGTTACTGTTTGTTAGGTTTTGTTTTCTCTTCCATACTAAGAACTGTCAACCGACATTTGCCCCACCCTGGGCGTGTCCTGCCTCTCCCTAAGTGGTCTTTTGCCGAGAACCGAACACACGGCTTGTGAATCAAACAGTAAGTCTAGAGTTGCAATAGCCCCTAAGTTTAAGAAGTAGCCCTGACACACACACACACACACACATACCTCAGAATCAGTCCATCCTACCGAAGAGTAGTCCAGAAAATAAATACCCTGAGTCACAGATTAAGAACACACAAACACACACACACACACACACAAACACACACACACATACACTCATCTCAGAATCAGTCCATCCTACCAAAGGGTAGTCCAGAAATTAAATCCCCTAGGTTACAGATTAAGAAACTAAGATAGAGAACTCTTAAGCAGATGGTGAAAAGACATTCCGGCGGAACCAGAAGAATAGAACTCAACCATTGTCATTATCCCTTAGCAACCAAGTTGGAAGCAATATTCAAAAGGAGGGAGGGGTGCCTGACCAAGCCGTGGTGCAGTGGATAGAGCGTCGGACTGGGATGTGGAAGACCCAGGTTCGAGACCTCGAGGTCGCCAGCTTGAGCACGGGCCCATCTGGCTTGAGCAAAAGCTCGCCAGCTTGGACCCAAGGTCGCTGGCTCCAGCAAGGGGGTGCTCGATCTGCTGAAGGCCCGCGGTCAAGGCACATGTGAGAAAGCAATCAATGAACAACTAAGGTGTCGCAACGGCAACGAAAAACTGATGATGGATGCTTCTCATCTCTCTCCATTCCTGTCTGTCTGTCCCTATCTATCCCTCTCTCTGACTCTCTCTCTGTCCCTGTAAAATAAAAAAAAAATAGTGCTACTCAAAAGGAGGGAGGGGTTCTAGTAGCATCAGTCCTCCTGGCCCTTACATAGTTCACTATGAAGTGGGGAGTTCACAACTACGAGGCACTCTTACCCTGCTGAGGACCACGACAAGATGTCCATAGGGAGAAGCCAGACCACAGACCTTCTGTCCTTACCGCACCCACCTCCTAGCAGGGCCCCCTCGTCATCCCGGCCGGGGATGCCTTGGGCAGCCTCCCACTAGACAAGAAAAAAACAAGCAGGGAGAAGAGCGAGCAGGAAAAATACACACTCCTGCGGGAAGACACGTAAGCCTCTCAGAGTGTGTGTGAGGTGCGTGATCACAGTCAGAGCATGAGATCGAGCCGTGAAGCCTCGTGGCTCCTTCCCGGACCCTGCAGTGAGCAGACGCGTCCTCCATCCAACCCAGGTGGCGGGTGCTTCAGTCCCGGGGTGGGACATTCTGTCTCCCCAAGATGAAGTGGGGCTCTCAGGGGGTGGGGGGCCCGGCTCTGCCCTGCATGTAACCAGATACACTCAGACCTCACTGCCCGGTTGTGCTGGTGTAACACGTGATACTTGTAACTGGGAGAAATCAAAAGTCATAAAAAATAGATTTAAAATAAATTATTTCCTAAAGAATAACTCAAAAGAAATGATGTTCTAAATGAAGGCACTTCTAGATAGTCCTTGAGTCTTCCCTTCCTCCAAAGGACTAGGGGGGCTGGCTAGCTCTAGCTACACCGCAAGGGAGTTCGGTCAAGAAGCCAGGGAATGGGGGAGTTAAAGTGAAGCAGCATGATCACTCACTGATCTCAGCTCCAGGCACTGTGTCAGGACGCTTCTAAACCGGGGGGTGGTTCTTCCTGCTCCCAGTGCACAGGTGGGAACGACTCAGAGAGGGCAGGGCCGGGCCAGGGTGAGGAAAGGGAGGCGCCAAGGTGCAAAACTGAAGAAGGCACGCACTGTCAGGGTTGCACCGGTGCAGGGTCATCACCTGAGCAGCAGTCCCACCTTACAGTTACTTCCTAAAAGCTCTTTGCCTCGCCTCGGCCGTGTCACATACAGCCTAGCAGTAGTGACCCCTCTGGGATTCAAACTCGGGTCCATCTGGATCCAAAGACCTGTCCATAACACCCATCTTGTTGTGCACACAGCAAATCCACCCAAAATAGTTTACTCCGCAAGAGGCCACCAGATCACTAAAGGGCGGCTTCAGCCCCAGGAACCCTGCAGGGTAGCATGGAGGTGCGGCAGGTACACGTACACACACACGCACACACACGCACACACATGCACATGCACACACTCACACACACACGCACACGCACGCACACACACGCACATGCACACACTCACACACACGCACACACACGCACACACATGCACGTGCACACACACGCACACACATGCACATGCACACACTCACACACACATGCACACATGCACACACACGCACACACATGCACATGCACACATGCACACACTCACACACACATGCACACATGCACATGCGCACACATACATGGACACGTGCCACGTGCATGTACGCACATACGCACACACACATGCACATGCACACACTCACACACATGCACACGCGCACACATACATGGACACGTGCCACGTGCATGTACGCACATACGCACACACATGCACACATGCACGTGCACACACACACACATGCACATGCACACACTCACACACGCACACACACGTGCACATGTGCACACGCACATGCATACACGCACACACATACATGGACACGTGCATGTACGCACATACACACGCACATGCACACACACACATGCACACACACGCACACCCTCCCCCACTACGGAAGAACCAACCTGCAATCATCCAATCATAGGGTAACCCAAAATCCTAAAAGGAAAAGTCATTCTGTAACTGTCCCCTGTGTGGAACATGTGAGCCCACAAAATCTGCTACATCTATTTTAAACCTAAGGTATCAGTCAGTTTGCTCTGGGATAGAGAATATAGTGCACGTTTTTCATCAATGTAAAAACCCAAATCAAATCAATCTTATGATTGATTACGTACCATGGGCAACCGCCCAACCCCAGCTCTACCCTGCTCCGGCTTCAGCCGTGGAAGTTGTCAGTGCTCACCAGCGGTGGGGTAATAAAACACATGTCCCTAAAGCAGGGAGCCAGACCAGCACGACTCACCACGGTGTCTACCCATGGACACCAGCGCAGGCTCGCACCTGGCAGAGAGCAGTCTTCCTGGACCTGCCGTCGGTGGTGAGGATGTGTGGGAATTCTGCAATGTCTGAGTTTGTCGAAATTGCCCCAATTATGAGAAATATTACCCAAAATGGCTCTTTTCCCTAGCTAGCCACGATTTCCCAATGTAATTTTCATTTTCATGTGAAAAGCATTTTTATCAAAAAATAAAATGGTGTATTTAGTTTGAAAACGGGCACCAGCCAGGTGGCGGCCACGACGAGGCCTGCTGGTCCTGAGTTAATCTAATACGCATCTGTCAGAGGCCACTGACCTCCAGACGGGAGGAGGTGGTGGGGCGCAGGCTAACCGGGGCAGGGAGGACACACGGGCTTTGATAGGCCACAACATGCCAACGACTCAGCCAGGCAGACCTGACAGGAAACTGGCCCTGAAGTGACTAACGTTCTAAGCTTAGTCTAGGAAAACAAGGAAATCGTATTTCAGTGAGGCTTTCTGCCCCGGAGGGTGATTATTTTCATCTTTCCCAACAAAGGAGCAGAAAAGGGTGGGGTCTGCCTTACTCAAATGTTTCTAGATTCATTAGACCCTGAAGCTTCTGGAACCCCCTGGGCGCTGGTTGTCCCTGCCTGAGACCTGATGGAGCAGAGGCTGCATTTCAGAGCCTTGATGTGAGAGTCCGGGAAGCACTGTTAACTCTGAGGTTAGTGATGAAGAGCGAGGAGATGACAGAAATCACCGTCACCCCTGTGACCGCCGACAAATGTTCACGGTCGGCCAAGCACAGCTGGGCCGCTTCCGGAATATTGTCATTTACCCTCGTGGTAACTCTGAAAGGGGTGCGCTGTTACACCCATTTTACAGATGAGAAAGTTCACACTCAGAAAAGTCCAGTAACTTCCCAAACGTCACCGTTTAATAATGGCCGAGCCGAGGTCCTATCTCAAGCCTCTCTGATATCAAAGCCAGTGTCTGGGGGGGGGGGGGGGGAGGGGAGCGGCTAAGCCTTTGGGTGCGCTCCAGGATGCTCTAGTCATAAGGAACCCACCGGTTTTCTAGAATTACTGTGGTTCTGGGCTGTTCTTCTTGGGCCTGAGGATAAGCTACCATATTTCTGTAGGTAGTTCTGAAATCTTCCCTGTGTGAATAAGTCTTTCTTCAAAACTTCACTAGATATAGACACTGTTACTTGTTTAAAGAAAAAAGAAAAGAATTGTCTATATTTCCCCCAAAATCACTGGCCAGAAAAGTAATCCAGATATTGTAAACTGTTACGTAAAACGTAGTGGAGAAAGATCACTTCGTTGTACCTAGCCGCTGGAAACTGTCTTCTTCAGCGTTCCATAAACAGTGATGTCAGCATCAGTATCATTGAGGACTTCTATCATTGATAAGTAGGTCTGATGAGCTCTCAATACAAAGAATCCTTCCTTACTCTCGGACCAGGAGCTTCTCAAAGGCAATTAAGGTGTCTTTATTTTATATTTGATTTTTTAAAGCACTTTTAGGTTCCAAAATGTACATGAATGTACACAGATTTCCCATAGTCCCTCTGCCCCAGTGATCAACACTTCCAGTGGAATGTACATTTTTTATCATTGATGAACCTGTGCTGACACTTAATAATCACCCAGAGTCCATAGTTTCCATTACGGTCACTCCTGGTGTTATACGTGCGGTATGTCTGGACACCTTTGTAATAATATACCATGATCATATAGAGTACCTGTTTCCCCATGTATAAGACGCACCCTTTCTCGAAAAAGTTGGGGTCTAAAACCTAGAGGTGTCTTATACAGTGGTTGTAGATTTTTTTACTTGCATTTCACACTTTTTTTGTGCTTGTTTTTGCACTCATTGATGTAGATTATTTTACTTGCATTTTCTGCTTGTTGTCTTATTTTTCAAATTTCGGGCCCCAAAATTAAGGTGTGTTTTTTACATGGGAGCATCTTATACATGGGAAATACAGTACTCTATATGATCGTGCTATCTTATTACGCCCTAAAAATCCCTTGGGCTCCATCTACCCCTTTCTTCCCCTTGTGCCCCAGAAAGCCACTGATAATATTTGTTACTGTTTCCCAGTCTAGCCTTCTCCAGAATGTCATATAGTCAGAATCATACAGTCTGTAGCCTTTTTCAACGGGCTTCTTTCACTTAGTAATACGCATTTACGTTTCCTCCATGTCTTCTCATGGCATGATAGCGTATTTCTTTTTTTAGTGCTGAGTAACATTCTATTGTCTGGATATATGACAGTTTATTGATTCATTCACCTGCTAAGAACATCTTGGTTGCCTCCAAGGTTTGGCTTCGTCTTCAGATGAAGCTGTTATAAACATTGATGTGCAGGATTTTGTGTGGTTTCTACACTTTTGGTAAACACCAAGAAGCCTGATTGCTGGATCATATCGTAAGGGTATATATAATTTAGAAAGAAACTGCACACTGTCTTCCAAGGTGGCTACCATGTAGCATTGCCATGAAAGGATATTTTTTCATTTTCTATTCCTAGTTCCTTACACCGTAGTTCACAGTCAGCACCCAACACAGAGCAGGTGCCCAGTAAATATTCGTGGAATAATGAAAGAATAAATGAATCACATACTTTTTCAATCACTTTAGCATTCATTTATTTAGTAAATATTTATGAAGCACCAACAAACTCAGGTATTGGGCTAAGTATTTAAATACTAAAATGAAAGGCACTAAGCTTCATTTTATTTATTTTCTTATGACACTCAGAACAGCAAGGCTTGGGCTCACCCGAGCAAGGTCTGCATCCCGCCTGCATCACATGTCACCTCAATAGGTCTCTTCCGTCACCTATGCGACGGGGAAATAAGACTTACCCTTTAGGGTGGTTGGGTGGAGTAACTAGACAATGTCTATCGAATGGTAATCCCATGCTTGTAACATGGTATAAATTCAAAAACAGTAGCTATCATCCCTGATATCATTGATTCATAATAAAAGGCTTTTTTCATCTTTTAAACTTTTACAAAAATGGGTATAAGTTGCACCCTTCAAAAACCCATTCTCTTCTTAAGGTGCAGTCAGTTTCACAGTGGTCCCCCTTAAAGAGAACGATGGATTGGGGACCACAAGGGGAACAGACCAACGTCCCCAGTGTCACCCGGGGTGCTGGCTTGAATACAGCATGGAAACCCCAGAGGAACCCCACATCAGGACCAGCGTAGGGAGGGGTCTCTTCTCTCATGGCCAGGGGAGCCCCTGCCACAGGCCTGCAGCCACAGATCAAGGGGCCCTTGCATAAATTTGCCACCTCCCAGAACAATAAATCTCAACTTACTATCACATTATCATGAGGGGCGGGGCGTCTTTTTCTAGCAGTCACTGGGTGTGAGTCTGCCAAGGGACACCTTACCAGACATATCTGAAATGAGAAACCAGCTAAGTCACTTGCTGACAGTTCTGGTGTCTTCTCTTTACAGCTTCCTCAGTGAATACAACTTAACCCTCAGAACCCAGAAAAGCAGTCACCAGGAAGAAGCTTCAGTCACCCACAGCCTGATTTTCAGACATGTGTGCACCAGACCCTGTGCACTCCCCACTGCCCCACAAGGCCAGGCACCTCTCTGCTTTATGAATGTCCACAGTTCTCACGGCTCTCCCAAGGCAGGGTCCAACACACTCTGACACGTCCTCTTGGATCAATGGTCAAACAAGCTGACGTGCCTTTTTGAGTTAGTTGAGTGTGGCCTCTGGGTCACACTGGCTGTCACTATCATTAACTATGTAACCTTGGATAAATGACACCTTGGTATCTTGGTTTCACTATCTTTAAAATGAGGACAATAACTCTATCTCATAACAGCCTCAGCATCAAGACGTTAAAAAGCATGACACGCATGTCGAGTGCAAAGTTGTCAAAGCTTTTGCTAACTCATAAAGCAAGGGACTGACAGGTTGGTAAAATTGGCCCAAGGAACATTTGAGAAACTGAGATTTTTATAGGCATTAATGAAAGAATATCATGATAAAGTTGTGGATATAAAACTGGTTAATGTCCTCCAGGCAGTCAATCCATCACCTGTACAGTTACCTTTTCCACCAGGAAGAAAACATTTGCATCTCTACAACACAAATCCTACCTGCTAACACGTAACTTGAAGACTCTGGACCTCATTCAATAATAAATAGTACGTAATACAAAGGTACCTCTGAGAAATGTACAATCAAATATGGCAGACACTGGCTTCATATGGCTGCTTAAATTTAAGTTAATTTTCTTTTCTGCAAAAGCTTTATTGTTTACATTTGGTCCAAGGCACGGGAGAGGGCTCCAGGGTGGTTACAAGGATGCCCTGTGGTTTCAGCGAGAATAGCAGACAAAAGTCAGACTCCAGGGGGTTGCAGAGGGGTCCCACAAATGCCTCTGGCTCCTGATCGTGTGTGAGGGTGAGCCTCCTAAAGAGGTGCTGGCCCAGCCCAGCCGGGGGGCCGGCCAGCCTGCGGAGGCAAATCAGGTGGTCTAAGTAAATAAAATGTAAAGTTGAATCTCCAGCAGTCCCATTGTAAGTGCTCAATAGTTAGCTGCATCTCGGGGCTGCGGGACGAGCATCCCCGTCCCAGCTGAACATCCCAGCAGATAACAGGGACTAGAGGACTTAGGTGAGAGAATCAGCTTCCTGTGGGTACTGAGACAAATTGCCACAGACTTAGTGGCTTAAAGCAACACAAATTTATCATCTCATGGTTCCAGAAATCAGAAGTGGCTTAGTTTCATTGGCTTCTGACTCAAGCAAAATGCCCCACACTTGCTCTCAGGTGCACACAAGGCACAGGGAGCTGCCTAAGTATGGGCCAGAGAGAACACAGGGCCTGTAAACTTGTGGAATAGCTCCTGCAGGTTCCCTCCCAAGGAAGCCAGAAAGGCCACTGAGGTTTAAAGGTATCTTCTTCATAGCCTTTTGTGGTCAAAAATAATGCGCAAAGGGCAGATTTTAGTGGCCTCTTGTTTAATGCTGAACTCAGGCTCTTCAGATCTTGATCTTGTCTTGTCTTGTCCGTGAGGCCTTTCTGTTTCCTCAGGGGGCTTTGTCCCTCTTTGTGTCCCTGCTGGGCCCCACAGGGACTTCCGGTGCCAGGAATTCTGTCGCTTCTTTGTACTCACTTCCGTTGCCGGTATGAATCACACGAGGGTCCTAGACACATGTATGCAAGAAACGTGCCTTTCTTTTCTAGAATTCAGTTTGATTTCTATCTGAGTGCCCATTGCCACTAGGAGGCTCATGTCAAACAACATCGGGTTTCCACTCCTCTCTGTCTGGTCTCAGACACACGACTTGAGATCAACACAGAACCGAGGCTATCGGAGGGTACGTAGGGCTGGATGGTGGCAAGACCACTGGTCTTCAACTGCCACCTAGCAACACCCCACTGGCTGGTGTGTCCAGAATCCTCAGCAGTTGGCTCCTGCAGGCCACTCCTGGACACATCACACGTTCTGCCATGAGAGTGACTGTCCTCTGAGTCTGCGCTGGTCGGCGTACACAGGGGTATTTTGGAATTGTTCTAGGACCCGTCGGAGCCATCCCAGACCCACAACAACTCTCACTTCTTCTCCCGTCAAGGCGCGGCCGGCCCAGCCTGCCTCCCTGGCCCAGGGGTGGGTCTCCCAGACCGGTCACATAGACAATCATTTAAAACCAATTACTCACCATGTCAGAGAGATGGCCTCCAAACATCTGATTCTGATAAGCCTCCCCTCCTCCCCACTCGCACCTGAAATGTTCTACCAAATGTTGCAGGAAAAATTACCACCTGTGCAGCCTCGCGCCGGTCCACGGCCCAACGCTCCAGGCTGAGGCCTGGAACCGGTCTGTACCCGACAGAGAAGATCTGCTCCCGGTGCTGTCACCTCCCACGACTCAGGGCTGAACCCTCCCTCCTCCTCCCTCTCTGACACCCCTGAAGTCAGGGTCCACCCTGGAGCTGTGTGGCACAGGCACTTCTCCCTCCTCGTGTGGTCCCGGCGAGGCGCCCTGCTCCATTCTTCACCGGTTTATTCAGTAAACCTTCATGCGGGTTCTCAGTGCATGCCAGCCACGCTAGGCCCAGGGGGACAGACAGACGTTTCAGAGAATACAGAGAAAAGGAAACCCTTCTGCACTGCTGGTGGGACCGCTAATTTGTGTAGCAGCTAGAGTAACACTATGGCAATTCCTCCAAAAAACTAAAAATATACCTATCATACAACCCAGCAATTCCACTTCTGGGTATTTATCTGAAGAAATCATGCAAAAACATGTGTGCATCCCCTATGTTCATTGCAGAATTATTTACAGTAGCCAAGAGATGGAAGCAACCTGGGTGCCCATCAGCTGTGGTACATTTACATGATGGAATACTACTTGACCATGAGAAAGAATAAAATCCTACCACTTGCAACAGCATGGATAGAACTAGAGGGAGGGTATTGTGCTGAGTGAAATAAGTCAGTCAGAGAAAGACACATACCATAAGATTTCACTAATATGTGAAATCTAAAGAACAATATAAATGAATGAACAAAACAGAAACAGACCTTTAGATACTGAGAACAGACTGCCAGTTGCTGGGCGGGGGGCGGGGAGGGCGATTGGGGGCTGGGTGAAAAGGTGACGGGATTGAAAAGCACAGACTGGTAGTTACAGAATAGTCATGCGGATGTGAAGTGCAGCACAGAAACAGCAGTCAATCCTGTTGTAATAACCGGATGTTGTTATATATCAGAAGGAACACTTTGCAAAGTATGTGGTTGTGTAATGACCATGCTGGACACCGGAGACGAATACAAAATGTTGAATGCAAACTGCAATTGAAAAAAATAAAATATATCAATAATTAAATAAAAATAAATAAATAAATGGATAAGGAGGATGTGGTATACACACACACACACACACACACACACACACACACACACACACTGAAACATTACACAGCAATAAAAAAGAAATCTCGCTATTGGCGACAACACGGATGAACCTAGAGGGTATTATGCTGAAATAATTCAGACCCAGAAAGACAAATACTACATGGTTTCACTTACATGTGGCATCTACAGAAAAACAAGAGAACAAACAATCCAGAACAAAAACAGATTCCTCACCACAGAGACCAAAGGGAAGGCTGCCAGAGAGGTGGGGTAAGGGGTAGGAGAAGAGAGTAAAAGAAAATTGAGTCAATACATATGGTGATAAATTTGCACAGGGACAGATGGTTACTAGGATTAATGGGATGATCATGTTGTAAAGTATAAAAATACTGAATCACTATGTTAGACACCTGACAGTAATACAAGTAATATAATATTGTATACCAATACATAAATCAAAAAAACATTTATTTTTCAGAGGAAGTTTCACATACAACCTATGACAACTCTGTCTTGCTCTAGGGTCGTCCCGGAGAGGAGAGGTAGCACCCGCAGCCACACAGCTGCTGCAGGAGCGCAGCCTGCATTAGAACCTAGCATCGCTGAGCACGCCCATCCATGGGGAAACAGAGGCCTGGGACTGACAAGCACAGCAACTCCGTTCAATACCAGCAAAGAGGTCCTTGTTATTAACCTGGTTGCTATCCCAGAAATTCCAGGCTGTCCACCATGCTGAGATGGGACTCTGAGACTTATGGGTCAAATACCTCAATTTGAGGGATGCCTGTGCCCCCCTTCCTTTTAATTCTATGGGGCTTCCCTAAGGCTACTACAGTCAATTGTGTCTAAGTCTATTTCCCTCCTGGACCTGAAAGTGCTGGCTCTTACCATTGTCCTGGCTTTTAACGACCTTCCTTTTAAATGTCTCTATTTCTCATTTCTAGCATAGTACCACGGCACACAGTAAACACTTAAATTACGTCCTAAAAGAAAAAGGAAAAGGAAAAGGAAAGAAAGGGGGAAAAGGAAGAGAAATAAAAAAGATGGCAGAGGTGGCCCCTAACCCAAGCCCATCTATACCTTCTTCCCTTCCTGTCCTCCCCCTGCCTGCCTCTGATGGTACTTTGCAGTCACTGGGCTTTTTTTTTTTTAGCTCCAGGGAACTCCAGGTAAAGGGACTGGAGCAATATTTGCAGAGCAAGGCAGAATTATTTTTCCTACATACTTCCATTAAAGCCATCAATAAATTAGATTAGTGGTTTTGACATTTTTTTTTCTGCCTCCTTGCTGACCTAAGTCTCTAAATAGAGCCTCTACAGTCCTTTCTTATAGCCCATCTCAGTGTTTATAAGGTGGTAGAGGTTGTGGGACTTACCTGTCGCTGCGCCAAGGTCAGAGGGAGCAAAGCACAGCTTTATTAGACTTTGGAAAAGTTCCCAATGGGGGACTCCTTCTCACATATATCGTTGTAGCTGGTAAAATACCTTCTAGCAGCTTCTAGCCCCGCTGAAAGGGCTGGCCGTGGCCAGTAACCCTCACCTAATATATCAACATAAATCTTACTCCTTTCACCTTTTATTCCTCTCTCTCTCTCTCTCTCTCTCTCTCTCTCCCCACCCACCCCCCCACCCCCCCACCCCGTGGCTGGGCTGTATGAGGTCACTAGGAAACTGTTAGACTTCCCTTCCCCCAGGACCAAGGAGCTCACTTCGCGTTTCTGGTACTTGCTGCACAGATTCATTACAGGTGGGGATTGGGGTTTACGCGAGGGTTATGGCAGAATCAGAGGCTCCTGGAACCCGGGGCATGTTAAAAAATCATTTCTCTGAGTTTCTCATTTTACAACGGAGGAAGCAGAGGTTTTTGGGGGAATGAGTCCGCTTCTGTCCGAGGCAGAAGAAAACTGGCGATCAAGAAGCGTTCTGAAATGCGCGGCCCACCTGGCCCCGCTCGCCCTGGGCCCGGGGATCTGGGCTGAAACAGACAATTCTGCTCACACATTTTCGCAGAGGAGTGCCTGCAGGGTTAAGTCAAACACACTGACCCCAGGCTTCATAATGAAAAGTAGGTGTATTTTTTCTGAGTCATAAATTAAGCCAGTGTTCATACAAAAATAATCCGCTTGCAGCTCTTCCTGGCTAAGAAATGAATGAGGGTCCCGAGCTGCAGAGTCGGGGAAGAGCCCCCGCCCTTGTCGGAGCTGGGCCCTCTGTCTCCTTCCAGGCTCCACCAGCGCTCCGAGGGCCCCGCGTGGCTCTCCGGGGCTGCGATCGCCACTTCCTGTCCGGGTCACGGCCACGTTTCCAGCTTCGGCGTGTGCTTTTCTCTAAGCTTCTTTGCTATCGCAATAAAAGGCCAGTTTCTCGTTGGGCAAGTTTTTACAAAAAGATTTGATGCGGCACGGAGGTGGGGTCCCATGGACAAGGGTATTTGTCCCAATGGCTAGAAGCAGGGTGACTTGATATTTTCTGGGTAACATTAATAAGCACTCACTGTAAGTGGGGCACGTCAGGGTTTTTGTTTTTCCTGGTTAACCATTTCATGCCTCTTCTCCGAGGACTACATTAGCAGGAAGGGATGAGTCCGCGGGGAGCTGTTGGGATTTCGTTTTCACTATAGCTCGATCTGGTTCAATAACTTTACAGAAAATAATTTACCTAAATTAAAAGAGTGATTTTCCGTTTGAACGGTGCTTTAAACCTCGAGCCTAATGAGATTCAGTCCCTCTGGAAAACAATCTACTAAGCGCTGGACAGACAAGGCACTGAGCTAAAGACATTATTACTTCATCTAATTCTCACAACAACCCTGTGAGAGCGATACTGTTATCAGTGCCATCTTACAAATAAAGATGCTCAGGCTCAGAGAAGTTAAACTGTGCAACGGTGCACACGTGTTAAGTGGCAGAATTAGAACCATTTGACGCTACCGCCAAAGGAGAGCATTTATCCGTTGCACAAAGATGCTCACTCAGCACCTAATGGACCATGCTGCGCCTCCATGTTGAAATGATGAGAGAACCTCGCGTTAAATACAGGACAGGTTTCTTAGAAGGCACTCCTCCCCGAAGGCCAGCTCAAGTAGCATCCTCTTCGGAATTGACCTGTAACCTCACGCATCTTTTCATCCCTTCTACCCCTAAACCATTTGGCTTCAGTCTTCCAAAGTCTCAACTCTTTGGCCAGGTCATCTTTTGGCAAATCTGGAGATGATGGGAGTGGATATGAAACCCAATGGTTTAACTGTGAGTGACTGAGTAGGAGTTAGATCCTGATGAAAAAAGAATCATGTCAGAAAACTCAGCCAAGTGTCTTTAAAGTCTAGGATACAAGCATGTGAACCCCCTTTGCCTTTCTCATATATCTTTAAGTTTAGGTGCCCGTGGCTTTGTGGTTCATGCTCTCTATTCTCTGTCCTAGCTCTTTGTACATTTTCTACCTGATTCTGGGCTTCAGATTTATTTTATTCTGCTGTTGCTGGCTGGAATATTCTGTAGATGTCTGTCAGATCTGCTTGATTTATAGTCTTACTCAAGTCTTATTTATTTGTTGATCTTCTACTAGTTGCTCAATGCATTATTCAAACACTTGAGGGATTGAAGTCTTCAACTGTGATTGTTGAATTGCCTTTATCTTCTTTCAACTCTGCCAGTTTTTGCTTTATGTATTCAGGGGCTCTGTTCTGAGGTTTCCTTTCATTATAGGCTTATAATTGTTATAGTTTTTCAACAAATTAACCCTTTAATCTACAGATAATACCCCTTTTTATCATTTTTTGTTTGTTTGTTTTTACTTAAAGTCTATTTTGTCTGATATTAGTATAGCTACCTAACTCCTTTTTGGTTATTGCTTGCATGGTATAACTTTTCAATTCTCTTACTTTCAATCTATTTGTGTCTAAGAATTTAAGTGTTTCACTGGTACATAGCATAAAGTTGGATAACTTTTTACCTACCCTACCCATCTCTGTCTTTTAATTGGAATGTTTAATACATTTATATTTAATGCAATTACTAATAAGGTAGAATTTATGTCTGCTATTTTGCTCTTTGTTTTCTATATATCTTATATCTTTTTACTTTATCTTTAAATCTTTACATTCTTTTGTGGTAAATGGGTACTTATTTTTTAGTATAATATTTTTTAATTTATTTGTTCTTTATTTTAAATATTGTATTTGTTCCCATTTTGTTTTTTTACTTTAAAATAAGATATGTGCAGTGTGCATAGGGATTTGTTCATGGTTCTCTTTTAATTTATTTAATTAATTGTGTTTACACCGATTCTAGGGTGACTCTGACTGTATCCCCCCTCCCCCATATTCCCCTCAACATCTTTTTTACCCCTCTCACTACAGCGCCCTCCCCCCTTCACTTCAGGTTTATCCCATCCTATCCTTCCCTTTCCCTCTGTCCTCTTTTCCTCTGGTCCCTTTGATCCTCCTCTGTCTCAGCTCCGTTCCTCAGTTCTCATTGTTCCTTGGATTCCTCAAATGAGTGAGGTCATATGATATTTTTCTTTCTCAGCCTGGCTTATTTCACTCAACATAATAGTTTCCAGGCCCCTCCATATTGTTGCAAAAGGTAATATTTCCTTCTTTTTCATGGCACCATAGTATTCCATTGTCTATATGTACCAAAGCCTTTTAATCCACTCATCCACTGATGGACACTTGGGCTGTTTACAGATCTTCGATATTGTGAACAATGCTGCCATGAACATGGGGGTGCGTTTCTTTTTTTCAGTCGGTGATATGGTGTCCTTGAGATATATTCCTATAAGTGGGATAGCTGGGTCAAAAGGCAGTTCCATTTCTAAATTTTTGAGGAATCTCCATACTGTTTTCCACAGTGGCTGCACCAGTCTGCATTCCCACCAGCGGTGCAGGAGGGTTCCCCTTTCTCCACATTCTCGCCAGCACCTATAATGTGTTGTTTTGTTAATGAGTGCCATTCTGACTGGTGTGAGGTGGTATCTCATTGTGGTTTTAATTTGCATTTCTCTAATGATTAGTGATGTTGAGCATTTTTTCATATGCCTATTGGCCATCTGTATGTCCTCTTTAGAGAAATTTATATTCATCTCTTTTGCCCATTTTTTTATTGAATTGTTTGTCTTCCTGGTGTTGAGTTTTACAAGTTCATTTTAAATTTTGATTATTAACCCTTTATCAGATGTGTTGTCGAATCTGTTCTCCCATTGTGTGGTTTGTCTTTTTATTCTGTTCATATTGTCTTTAACTGTGCAAAAGCTTTTTAGTTTGATATAGTCCCATTTGTTTATCCTGTCTTTTATTTAATTTGCCTGTGGAGAGAAATCAGCAAATACATTTTTTTGCTTCAATAGATGTCGGAGAGTTTACTGCCTATGTTTTCTTCTAGAATGCTTATGGTTTCACAGCTTACTTTTAAGTCCTTTATCCATTTAAGAGTTTACTTTTGTGCATGGTGTAAGCTGGTGGTCTAGTTTCTTTTTTTTTGCAGGTAGCTGTCCAGTTTTCCCAACACCATTTGTTAAAGAGATTGTCTTTACTCCATTGTATGCTCTTTCCTCCTTTGTCAAATATCAATTGTCCATAAAGCTGTGGGTTTATTTCTGGGTTCTCTGTTCTGTTCCACTGATCTATGTGCCTGTTCTTATGCCAGTACCAGGCTGTTTTGCATACAATGGCCTTGAAGTATAAGTTGATATCAGGAAGTGTAATACCTCCCGCTTTATTCTTCTTTTTCAAGATTGCTGGGGCTATTTCTGTTCTTTTTTGGTTCCATATAAATTTTTGAAATATTTGTTCTATATCTTTGAAGTATGTCATTGGTATTTTAATTGGTATTGCATTGAATTTATAAATTGCTTTGGGTAATATCGACATTTTAATGATGTTTATTCTTCCTAACCATGAACACGGTATATGCTTCCACTTGTTTGTATCTTCCTTGATTTCTTTTATCAATGTTTTATAATTTTCTGAGTACAAGTCTTTAACCTCCTTGGTTAAAATTACTCCAAGGTACTTTATTTTTTTGTTGCAATAGTGAAGGGGATTGTTTCCTTAATTTTTTTCTTTCTGATATTTCATTGTTTGTGTATAGAAAGAAATGCCTCTGATTTCTGTGTGTTAATTTTATATTCTGCCACCTTGCTGAATTCATTTATTAGGTCCAAGAGTTTTTTGACTGAGCCTTTAGGGTTTTCTATATACAATATCACATCATCTGCAAATAATGATAGTTTTACTTCTTCTTTTCCAATTTGGATGCCTTTTATTTCTTCTTCTTGTCTGGTTGCTGTAGCTAGGACTTCCAGTACTATGTTGAATAAGAGTGGTGAAAGGGGACACCCCTGCCTTGTTCCTGATTTTAGAGGAATTGCTTTTAATTTTTGCCCAATTTATTATGATGTTGGCTGTGGGTTTGTCATAGATGGCCTTTCTCATGTTAAGGTATGATCCCTGTATTCCCACTTTGCTAAGAGTTTTGATCATAAATGGGTACTGGATTTTATCAAATGCTTTTTCTGCATCTATTGAAATTATCATGTGGTTTATCTCCTTCCTTTTATTTATGTGGTGAATCACATTAATTGATTTACGAATGTTGTACCATCCTTGCCTCCCCAGAATAATTCCCACTTGATCATGATGTATAATTTTTTTCATGTATTACTGGATCTGGTTTGCTAATATTTTGTTGAGGATTTTAGCATCTAAATTCATCAGGGATATTGGCCTATAATTTTCTTTCTTTGTGTTGTCTTTGCCTGGTTTTGGAATCAGAATTATGCTCGCCTCATAAAAGGAACTTGGTAGTGTCCCTTTGTCTTTAATTTTTTGAAATAGCTTGAGAAGGATAGGAGTTAGTTCTTCTTTGAATATTTGGTAGAATTCACCAGTGAATCCATCGGGCCCAGGGGTTTTGTTTTTTGGGGAGCTTTTTGATAACTGTTTCAATCTCTTTTGTTGTAATCGGTCTGTTTAGGTTTTCTGATTCTTCCAGGTTGATTTTTGGAAGATTGTATGTTTCAAGGAATTTGTCCATTTCACCTAGGTTGTTTAATTTTTTGGCATAGAGTTCTTCATAGTATTTTCTTACAATATTTTGTATTTCTGTTGTGTTGGTTGTTATTTCTGCTCTCTCATTTCTAATTTTATTTATTTGAGTCCTCTCTCTTCTTTTTTTTTTTTTTTTTTTTTTTTGGTGAATCTCTTTAAAGGTTCATCGATCTTGTTTACCCTTTCAAAGAACCAGCTCTTGGTTTCATTGATTCTCTATATTGTTTCTTTAGCCTCTATGTCATTCATTTCTGCTCTGGTTTTTATTATTTCCTTCCTTCTACTACTTCTGGGCCTTACTTGCTGTTCTTTTTCAAGTTCTTTTAGATGAAGGGTTAGGTTGTTTATTTGAGCTTTTTCAAGCTTCTTAAGGAATACCTGTAGGGCTATGAACTTCCCTCTCAGGACTGCTTTAGCTGTGTCCCATAAATTTTGAGTTGTTGTATGTTCATTATTATTCGTTTCTAGGATGTTTTTAAATTTCTTCTTTGATTTCATTGTTAACCCATTCGTTATTTAATAACATGCTATTTAGTTTCCATGTGTTTGAGTATTTTTCAGTTTTTCTGTTGTGATTGATTTCTAGTTTCATGCCATTGTGATCAGAGAAAATGCTTGATATGATTTCAATCTTCTTAAATTTGTTGAGACCACTTTTGTGTCCTAACATGTGATCTATCCTAGAGAATGTACCATGAGCACTTGAAAAGAATGTATATTCTACTGCGTTAGGGTAAAAGGTTCTGAAGATATCTATTAAATCCAGTTGATCTAGTGTGTCCTTTAAGTCTGCTGTTTCTTTGTTAATTTTCTTTCTTGAGGATATATCTAGTGATGTAAGTGGGGTATTGAAATTGCCCTTTAAATCCATCAAAGTCTGCTTAATATATTTAGGAGCTCTTATTTTGGATGCATAGATATTTATGATGGTTATATCTCCATGTTGGATTGCTCCCTTTATCATTATGTAGTGACTTTCTTTATCTCTTACTATAGCCTTGGTTTTAAAGTCCATTTTGTATGATAGAAGTATTACTACCTCAGCTTTTTTTTTTCATTTCCATTGGCATGAAATATTTTTTCCATCCTTTTACCTGCAGTCTATGTGCATCTTTTGTTTTAAGGTGTGTCTCTTGTAGACAGCATATGTACGTGTCCTGTGTGTCCTGTTTTCTTATCCATGCAGCTACCCTACGTCTTTTGATTGGATCATTTAATCCATTTACATTTAAGGTTATTATTTATATGTAGTTGTTTATTGCCATTTTATATTTTAAAGCTGTATTTCTCTTTTGCTCTATTCTTTTCCCACTTTGATCTGTTTACAACAGGCCCCTTAACATTTCCTGCAGTGTTGGTTTTGTTGTAATGAATTCCTTGAGGGTTTTTTTTTTTTTTTGGTCTGGGAAGCTTTTTATTTCTCCTTCCATTTTAAATGATAGCCTTGCTGGATAGAGTAGTCTTGGTTGTAGGTTCTTGTTCTGCATTACTTTGAATATTGCTTGCCATTCCCTTCTGGCCTCAAGTGTTTCTGTTGAGAAGTCAGATGTTATCCTTATGAGGGCTCCTTTGTAGGTGATAGCCCTTTTTTCTCTAGCAGCTTATAATATTTTCTCTTTATCACTTAGCTTTGGTATTTTAATTATGATGTGTCTTGGTGTAGGTTTCTTTGGGTTTCTCTTTAATGGAGATTTCTGTGCTTCTTGAGCTTGTGAGACCCTTCCTTGGATCAATTTAGGGAAGTTTTCAGCTATGATTTGATTGAATAAAGTTTCCATCCCTTGTTCTTTCCCTTCTTCTTCAGGAACTCCTATTATGCAGATGTTATTCTCTTCATGTTGTCACAGAGCTTTCTTAGATTTTCTCAGACATTTTGAGTCTCTTTTCATTTTTCTGCTTTGCTTCCATGCCTTTGTTCATCTTGTCTTCCAACTCACTGATTCGATCCTCAGCTTCATCCATCTTGCTCTTAATTCCTTCCATTGTGGTTTTCATTTCTGAAATTGTATTTGTCGTCTCTGACTGATTCTTTTTTAATATTTCAATGTCCTATTTTATGCTTGCTATCTCTTTATTTAGATGTTCATAATGACCATCCATTGTTGTTCTAAGATCCCTAAGTATCCTAACAATCATTATTCTAAACTCTGCTTCTGGGAGTTTGGTTATTTCCATATCACTCAGTTCATTTCCTGGAGGATTCTCTTGTGGTTTCATTTGGAATGCACTTTTCTGTCTTCTCATTATGTCTGTGTGTTTGGGTGTGTTGTTTGTAGAGCTGGTTGAGGCTAAGCTTGGGGTTGTCTGCCTCCAATTTTCAGTTGTGTTATTTCTAGGTCTTCTTGGGTTGGCTTCAGCTGTTGTTTGTAATCCATTGTGGAATTTGGCTTTTCTAATAGAGCCCCTTTGAAGTCTTGATTTGTTTGTTTCCTTCTCAGTTTTCTTAACTTGGTGGTAGTCTTGTTTACTGATCTCAGCAGGGGGTTTATCCAGGAATGTGGTGGGTGTAACCTGAGACTCTGAAGACCTGATCTGCCAGTTACGCTCTCTGGGGGTGGGGTGCTTTCTCCACTTCAGTAGGGGGAGGTGTATCTCAGATCTCCATGGAGACCTGAGTTACTGCCCCTCCACCTTACTTCTTGTTTTCAGCTGTCTTTTTTGTGCTGATTGGAGCTGGAGTGATATCTTGAGAAGGTTGACCCGGAACCACTTTAGTCTTGTGTTCTGTGGAAGGATCAATCTCTCCCCTTGCAATGGCTGCCTCCAACACCTCCCCCAGGTATGGCTGCTTCCTGCACTGGATTAGTCCTGCTGCTCAGGTCCTCCCATGCATTCCACTGTTTGTCACTGGCTGTCTCTCTCTCCCCCTTTCTTTTTGGAAAACAAGCCAGCTCTTTCAACATACCTTGTTCCCAGGTCCCCAGGCAAGTGGCTCTGAGTGATATTTTCTACTGTTTTTTTTTCTTTTTAATTGAGAGCCTTTCTGGGCTCTCAGCCTCACTCCCACCCCTTTGTTCCTGTAAGCAGGGGAGGCTCACTGCTCCTCGACACTCCCCACCAGGCTTGGTGTGGCTTCTTCTTTGCTCCTTGGATTTTGAGAGCAGTTCTTGTAGTCCAGAGTTGGTTTTTTCATGCTGGATGTTCCTAAATTAATTTGTAATCCAGTTTGGTGGTGTGAGCTGGGAGTCTGTGCATCTGCCTACTCCGCTGCCATCTTGTGTCTCCCTAGTATAATATTTTTATCCCCTTTATTTCTTTCACTATTTTTTAAGCCATTTTCTTAGTCATTGCCCTATAAATTACAATATATACTTAATATATAAAAATCAGTTCAGATTAACATCAACTAATTTTAATAGTATGCAACACTTTGCTCTTATATAACACCATTTCCTCACTCCTTCTTATATCTTCAAATACTGTATGGCCATCAGCACAAATTTATAATTATTGCTTTATGCAGTTGTTCTTTAAATTAGGCAAGAGGAAAAATAGTTACAAACAAAAAAAATACATTTATACTGTGTTTTCTATTTTCCTATGTAGTTACCTTTACTGATGTTCTGTATTTCTTATACAGATTTGAGTTACTCTCAGATGATCTTCATTTCAGTCTAACGATTCCTTTAGTATTTGTATAAGGTGAAAATGCTGGGAAATGTTTTCTGTTTTTATCTTAGGATGTCTTACATTCACCTCATTTTTGAAGACTAGTTGTGTGAGGTAAAGAATTCTTGGTTGATAATATTTTTAGTACCTCAAATATGCCATTCCACTGCCCTCTGCACTCCATGGTTTCTGTTGAAAAATCAGCAGTTAGTCTTTTTAACAAAATTTTATTATATACTGATTAATTCTAGAGAGACATAGAAAGAAAATTATTCACTTATTGCTCCAATTAATTGTGCATTCACTGGTTGCTTTCTGTATGTGCTCTGACCAGGGATCAAACCTGCAACTTTGGCATTTTGAGATGATGTTCTAACTGACTGAGCTAACCATTCAGGGCCACAGCTGTTAATCTTATTGAGGATCACCTGTATTCTCTCTTTCTGATTTCAAGGTTCTCCTCAAGTTTTGCCTATTTGGAGATTATGATGCTTCTTAGATAAGCACATTAAAATCTTTCATTATAGTTGAGAAGTTTTCAGCCTTTATTTCCTCAAATTTTCTTTCTCCCTACCTCTTCTCCCTACCCTACCCCACCCCATTTTTTGAGACTCCTGTTATATGCATGTTAGCATGCTTGATGCAGTCTCACACATCTCTCAGGATCTGTTCATTTCTCTTCATTCTTTTTTTTCTTTTTGTTCCTCAAAGTGGATATTTCAATGATCTGTTTTCAAGTTTGTTGATTTTTTTTCTCCTTGCCTGCTTAAATCTAACTGTCTTTCCCTACCCTCCAACCAGGGATTTTTATTATTGCTACTGTTTCCTTAATGACTTTAGTGAACTAATTCTATAAAGCCTATATTGTTCGATAAGTATCAACAATGAAGTCTCCACTTTGTTTGCTTAGTGGTCAGCTAATAATTAGACAGCAATTTCCTTAAGTCCTTGAAAACAATAAGTCTCCCAGTCTTTACCAAGGGGTTCTATGTGAATGCTGGCCATGCCTTCAACACTCTCCTAATAACTCTGTCTCAGTTTTCAGTTCCCTCTGAGATGAGCCTCAATATCAGTCACAGAGCCAGTCACAGATGAGGACTTAGAACCTTCTCAGTTCCTTCCTGAGCATCCACACAAGTTAAAGTATTCATGTGGGCTTCTAAATTCATATGTCAGGCATATGTCAAAGTTTTTCAAAGCCCCACATGGAGATGTTAGTCCCCAGATTACTCTTTTAAATTTTTTGGTTAGACTATCATTTGTGCCACTTGTTATCCACTGTCTCTGGCAGCCATGATGTGAAGCAATTGACCTTCATTGTTTTCAACAACTGTCTCTAAAAACAACAACAACAAGTTTTTACACTAGATGAGATCTGAGTCAGTTAAATAAAGACAGCCTTAAGAATGAGGTCTTGCCTGACCAGGTGGTGGCACAATGGATAGAGCGTCATACTGGGATGCAAAGGACCCAGGTTCGAGACTCCAAGGTCACCAGCTTGATCATGGGATCATCTGGTTTTAGCAAGATTCACCAGCTTGAGCCCAAGGTCGCTGGCTTGAGCAAGGGGTCACTCACTGTGCTGCAGCCCCCTGGTCAAGGCACACATGAGAAAGCAATCAATGAACAACTATGGTGCTGCAACGAAGAATTGATGCTTCTCATCTCTCTTCCTTCCTATCTGTCTGTCCTTATCTGTCCTTCTCTCTGTCTCTCTCTGTCTCTGTCACAAAAAAAAAAGAAGAATGAGGTCTTCCAGGAAACTACCAATCAAATAATGGCAATTCTATAAAATCAGGGCTTTGAAACAGTTCTAGTCCTGTTCTTCTCCCTGGTGCTGGATGGCAAGCTGCTAAGTTTCACTGTGACCACAGGCTGTTGTTGTTCAAAGTTACCATGTAGCTAGAAATGAGAAGATGGGAATTGGAAAAATTAAAACTTCATTGTTTATAACAACTTTCCCTACGAATATTCATCTGTGTGTTGTTTTTGTTTTGTTTTTAATTAAATCCTTCCTGGATTGCTTCAAGCTTTTGGTTAATTTCTTCTGTTTTGAAAGAATCGATTCTGACCATTTTTGTAAATGTTCTCATTGCTTTTATGGGGGAAAGACTCTTCAGAGATTCTAATTCCATCGCTTACACTGAGGTCCAACCCAGACCCACTTTAATCTATGTTTCTTTGTTCTGTTTGACCCCATTGAAGTTTCTGGATGCTCTGTGTCTGCTTCTTTCCATTCCAGTTTCCTCACTGCCTATTTTCAATCAAACATTGTTTTTCTACCTCAGGTCTTTAAAATACTCCTTCACTTCCACTGTAATTGGATTTACTTAGGGGTTTTATCCTCTCTCACCCAAATTACCACAACAGCACTTAAGTTGTTTCCTTTGTAGTAGGTCTTATTCTCTTCTAATTCATTCACCACCCCACAACCAGACTGACCATTGTAAGACATAAATCTGACTGGGTTTTCCCTTACTTAGATCCACCTCACCTCAGAGATAAAGGCCAGTCATTGTCATGTCAGGGCACACAAGGTCCTCTTGATCTAACCTGGAATTTCCACTCTGCCCATGCAGCTCTTACCCCAGCCATATATAAATATGAAATTCCATATAAATTCTTCCCTTTCTCCTTAATACTCTTGTCCATTGTTCTCCTAGTGAATTCATTCATTCATCCATTCAGTACATCCTAAACACCTACTCTGTATCAGACTCTATGGAAGGCACAGGGGAAAAGGAAGTAAACAGGACAGGCAAGTTCCTCCCCCTGTGGATGTCACATAAAAGCCAGGAACTCATAGAAATCAAGTAAATTAATAAACAAATTGTACAATTACAGAATGCTGCTACTGCAGTAAAGAGGTTAAATGGAGTGATAGTAACAGGAAAATAAAACTTTTGTTAATCTTAGAGAAGCAAAGTTCTCTCTAAAAGAAAATATTCAAGCTGAGGCATAAAAAATGACAAGGAGCCAATAAGGCACAAGAGGAAAAAGACTTTCAGTGCAAAATCCCTGATTAAAAAAAAAAAAACGAAGCCCAGATAGAAATTAAAATAGAGAAAAATTGTCCCAGAAACCTCCATACATTCCAATGAGCGCTCACACACATGCGCACACTTAGCTTGGGTTCCTAAGTGAGTAACTGCTGAATGGTCCAGCTGACAGATGGGAAATCCTTGCACGGAGCTATGACAAGGGGAAGTCTGTGGGAAAAGGTGGTGCTATTTAGCTGGCCCACCCCTGCTGAGTGAGTCCAAAGTTTCCCTTGGATTCGTTCCCACCCGAACTTCCACCCTATGAGCTAAAAGGGCCTTTAACATTCATGTTTCATACAAAGAAAGAGATGAGGATTAAGTAGCAGCTGCTTAGGCTTAGATGTAAAGAAGAAACACATATATGCTTGGTTGTAAAATGGCTATATTTTTTAAAGAAACTTAAAACCCTCCATCCATGCTTCTTAGAATTGTGATCCAGTTAAGGAGTGTTGGGTAAGCAAAGTCCTTGAAGGGAAACAGCAAGAGGAATGAGAAAGTGGTCCACAAATAAGGGAAGAGGGGTGTTGACTGAGGAGGTGATAGACTCTTGCAACTGAGTACCCAGCCCACAAACACAGACCCTGCTGACAGGGAGGAGCTCTTGGAGAAGCACAGCTGCAGCCTGATGGTCCTGGAAAATTCTTCCTCATGCTAGCGCTCTCTGCATTCATTTACTGAATAAGTAACTGTTGAGTGCCTACGACATGCCAGCTCCTTCTCCTGGTGGAAAGATCCCCGAGTGAACAAATAAAGACCCCTTGCACAATTATATGCTAATGTGAGGAAAGTCAGACAATAGGTAAACAAATAGGTAACCTACAGAACGTGTCAAATGCTAGTATGTGCGGTAGCGGAAAACTGAGGCAGGAGAAGGAATGAAGAAGTGCTGAGAGGTTCTGCTTCCAGCCAACATGGAGTGACAGGAAACAAATTGACCCTTCGGCTTAAACAACTACAAATCGGGACACAAGGTGTAAAACAATGGTCTTCAAGCCATTGGCTATCGGGTGATAAGTGACAGACAGGAGACAAGGAACAAACTAAATATATCAACTTGCTGACCGCCTGGAGATTTTCCAGGCTCCAGTACAGGGTGCAGGAACCCAGATGGAGCCCTGCCTCACTCTTAAATTTGAGAAGATGGAGATGAGAGTCCTGGGAGACCAGGACAGCTAGAGTTTCAGAAAAGAGTACCCGAGAGGACAGAGCTGTTCAGAGAGAACACACTGGAGATCTTCAAAGGGCCCATTTCAAGTTGTTAGCAGAGTTCTGGTCAGCAATGCATGTGAGGAAACTACCCGAGGCTCAAAATAGGACTTGTGAAAATGGACCTGAAGAGTTCACGGTACGGCATGAAGCCCTATGTGGCCAAGGTGGTTCAGGAGAGGACAGTGTGAAATAGAGTCAGAAAGATGCCACTGGGGAATAAGATTTGTGTTGCGTCCACAGAAACACCTGTTCTTACCCAATTCAAGTGTGCTTATCTCAAATCTGACATTAGTTTTTCTCTGGAAGCTACAGTTTTTTTTGCAATTCAAGATTTTAGGTTTTCATCTTATTTTAAAATTTTCAACATTTAGTTTAACATAATGAAGTAGAATGTCTTCTTGGGTATCATCTTTGTGAAAATATATTAATTTATATGATGCAGTAAATAGACTAATACACTAAAAGATATGATTGCATCAGAATTTGTCTACAATTTCAAAATAGAACATATTAAAACACTTATTTTAATCATAAAATTTGCACAAAACTTATTTAAATTCTATTAAGACAAAAATTTGTGTTTGTAGCTCTTGCGTTTGTGTACTTGTTGAGGACAATCTCGTTTGATACTCCAGCAGTAGTCTGCTCATCACTAACCCCTCCAAGATTTTCAGGAAACTTATCAAGGTGACTGTTCAGGAAGTGAATCTTAATGCTCATGATATATCCAATGTCGTGGAAAGCCAACAGCATCCTTTGAACAAAAGTTCATAGTTTTCTGCTTTTTTGTTGCCAAGGAAGTTCTTTGTAACTGCTACAAAACACTACCATGCTGCTTTCTCCTCCTTATTCATCTTCCTAGCAAATTCTTCCTCACTTATGAGGGTTCAAATTTGAGGTCCATTGAATACATCTGCTTTTCTCTTCTCAAAAGATAGGCAGGAATAGCAGAAATAATATGTTGAAAGCATTCACTTTCTCTATTCAAAGCCTGAACAAACTGCTTCATTAAGCCACGTTTGATGTGAAGTGGGGGGGGGGGGAATGATACTGTCTCGATTAACTACAAGTTCCTTTACAATATTTTCCATCCCTACTTCCATAGCTTCACGTTTCAGCTACTCCTTCTGTGTCTAGTGCTTGGCATCAGAAAAAGACCCTTCAGATTCTACAACCATTTTCTCATGCATCTTATCAAAATACACTTGATCACCATGTTCACTTTCTTTGTCCTTAGAAGAAATAAAACCATTGAAAACTGGAACCAGGAGTGTCTCAGAGTGTGGAATGGGTCATATTGCTGAAGGAATATTAGGATATGTGATCATATGCCATTTTTTCTTGCCGATGCCCTTTGTATGGATCAGACAGAAATAACAGTCACTGCTGTGGTCCTTAGGTTCACGCCAAACCATGGGAATACTAAAAGGCATTCCTTTGCATTTTCCTTTTGTCCAGTCATGAAGTATTTCCTCACAATTATGACATACAATATGAGGAGCCCAATTCTTCTCTTGATCGCCAAGGGGAACCTGAAAGTAGGCAATATATGTGCATGTCACAAATGATGAAATATTGCGCCTTTGACGTTGAAGTGTGTAACCGCCACATATATAACAGAAGGTGTCAGGACTATTCTTACATTTACGCCTACTCGAAGAAGCCATGATTCAATCTTAAAACAAAATAAGAGGGTGTTTTTATCAGATAATAATTTTTTCATTTAAAAACAACTACAATTATGTAAAAATGATGTTTGTAAAACATTAATTGCCTTGTGGTTATGTTCAATCCAAGAGTCATTGTCCTTTAACTCCAAGTTAAAAACCAATGCATGCCATTAACTGTAACAAAAAGAAATTAAAATTGCATAAAAACTAGAGCATGCACCTAAGAAACAAATTTCAGATTTGGAATCAGTGATGCATAAACATATAGAAACAGTTTGAAAACCTCACGCAACAGAAAATGGAAAAAAAATGTTCCCCAGTGGGTGAGGGCAGCTCAGGTGGGGACTTGTAAACCACTGTAAGGACCTTGGGTTTTGTTACAAGTGAGAAGGGGCCTTGGAGGTTTTTTCACAGAGAGGGGCATAGTCTGTCTTACATTTTAATTGAAAAGCATTGCTCTGGTGCAGAGTGGTGAATAGATTTTAGGGGCAAGGGCTAAGTGGAGTGCTCTGGAAGCTATTCTTTTTTTTTTTTTTTTTTTTGGAAGCTATTCTTATAACCCAGGGAGCAGCTCATGGTGGTCAGGATCATGGTGTGGCAGTGAAGGTGGTGAGGATGTGTCAGATTCTGAATGTATCTTGAAAGAACAATAGGATTTCTTAATGAGATTATTTCAGAAACTAAGACTATCTGTATATTGGGAAATCTTTTAAATAGGCTTGACTTCTACGGTGTTCCTTTTGACCCATTCTGTTGAGGTCACTAGCTAACTTGGACCTTTCTCTAAGCCTGAACAGCCACACTCCCTCTTTTGTATCTTCTCATGGGACCAGAGTGTGAAGATCTGAGTGAGACTTTGGTTGGGTTTGAGGATAGTGAAGTAGGAATAATAATTGCCTATGACTTCTTTAGTCTGAAGCCAAACTAACTTAGGGAAAATTGGTGTTCTGTGTGGTCCAGAGCTGCCTTTTAAAGTTCTGTAAATTGGAATGTGATCTCCATTGTAATCACTCCTTGTGCTTGTTTCCCTTGTAGAAATTTTGTTATTAGGGATAACAAGAACTTGAGATTGAGTCACTTATTCCTTGATCCTCCAACCCAATGCCATACTAACACCCCAGATCCACACCTCGGTTACAAAAGGATATTATTAATATAATTCATCACATCGATGAACTAATTAAATAAAACCATGAAAAATTTTAACACATTCTTTAAAAAATTACAATAAAATTTAAAAAGTCATTATGGTTAATTTTAAATCTTAGTAAAAGTGAACATAAGACTATTTCTTTAACATGACAAAGAATGTTGATCTTAAAATAATTGACATAATCCTCCCTAACTCTGGTATGTGTCAGGGGAATTCTATGAAAGTCAAGAATGAGACAAGAACAACAGGTATACCTGCTTTATTATTATTATTATTATTATTATTGTGTAACTTCTGGATAATAAAATAAAATATAAGATTTATAAATGTCTTATAAGTAAAAAGCTCTACTTATTTGGAAGATATGTTATTGTATACCTAGAAAGTACTCCCCAAAAATGAATGAAAAACTTCTGAATAAATAAGACAATAATGTGACCAGTTACAAATATGGATTTTTAAAAGGTTTTTCCTATATTCCTGAAATACTAAATTATATAAGCTATAAGAAGATCCCTTTGCAATTACAAATATATTTTAAATTCTGAAAAGAAATTTGCTAGATTCCTATCCTGAGTACTAGCATGCTATTTATAGAATTTATACTAGATTGACATAATACTATGTGGAAATGAACACTTCAATCATGGAGGATTCAAAGGAAAAGGGACAGTGTTAAAGATTGGCAAGTCAGCTGAGAAGCTATTGATAATTCTAGTCAAAAGATGATAAGGCTCTGAACTAGGACAGTGGCAATAAATATGGTAAGAGGAGAAAAGTGGGTGATGCTTAAGAGCGGTACATGATGAAATGAGATGTGGAGGGCATAGTCAGGAGAACTCCTAGTTGTAGGCAAATCGCTGAGACAGAGCAGGAAAAGCACCTACAGAGGGAGAGGGTGACTAGTGAAACATGTTGTATTTGAGATGCTGACAGATATCAGAGCAAAACCTGACTTGATGTTTGATACTTTTTTTTTTTTTTTAGTGAGAGAGAGAGGGAGGAAGGGACAGACAGGCTAGAAGGGAGAGAAATGAGAAGCATCAATTCTTTGTTGCAGCACCTTAGTTGTTCATTGACTGCTTTCTCATATGTTCCTTGACCGGGGGGCTACAGCAGACCGAGTGCCCTCTTGCTCAAGCCAGCGACCTTGGACTCAAGCCAGCAACCTTGGGCTTCAAACCAGCAAACTTTGGGCTCAAGCCAGCCACCATGGGGTCATGTCTATGATCTTACGCTCAAGCCGGCGACCCCACGCTCAAGCTGCTGAGCCTGCGCTCAAGTGGATGAGCCCACGCTTAAGCCTGCAACCTCAGGGTTTTGAATCAGGGTCTTCAGCATCCCAGTCCGACAGTCTATCCACTGTGCCACCGCCTGGTCAGGCTGGTGTTTGATTTTTGACTTAGAAGAAAAATTAGTTCATTCTATTTATTCAATGAACATTTATTGAGATCACGGCCAGGGATGTACTTACCAGTCTACAGAACTTTAGGAATAGGGATAATATAGGAAATGGGACGAGAAAATAGGGCAAAGGGGATCACCAACATTGAACGTTAAGCAGGAAAGAAGGAACCACAAAGACTATGCGAAGGAGTGGCCCGAGAGATAAAATGAAAAGCCAGTTTGGCATGGCACCACAGAGGTTAGAGACGAGAAAGAAGCCATTATTAATTCCATGTAAGGACAGGGAGTGGTGACATAGTAGGAAACTTCGAAAGAGCCCATTAGATTTCAAAGTCAGAAAAAACTATTGGTGATATTTTCTTGATAAATGAATCAAAGAATAAAAGAGAGATACAGAAACAAAGGAAGAAAACTTTTGAGCTCTGCTTATGAAGGGAAGGGAAGTTGTAAGGCTCTAACCGTAGATACTAAGAGTCAAGAGAGTGCATTTTGTGTGCCAATCATCCTTTAATTGTTGTTTTAGAGAATTCTAATCCAAAGATCAAAGAAGATTCCCTTCTCCTTTCCATGCTCCCAATTAATTAACAAATATCTTTTTAAAATAAGGCAGTGAGCAAATCATTCAGAGGTCACAGAGATAGACATGTTATATTGATAGACTTAATAAAAAAAATGTCCCTTTCTTTTCTGCATAAGATAACATTAAGTAATGCCCCAAAGTTGCCCACGGAGGCAATACTAAACGTGCTACTGTGACACTTTGGGCTACAAGTCAGGCGCAGAAAACGCCGACTTCACTTGTTTAAATCAAGACTATTTGTCATCATCTCACAAAAAGGAAGCCCAGAGGGGGCCACTCAAAGGTCGGATTGATTCAGACAATTAAAAATATTAAGTTTCACTGGAGCAAGAACCTGGTTTGGGGCAACGGGTGAGGCTGGGGCTTCCTGTGCTGCTTACCCCGGCGGATTAAGTTCCAGTCAGAGTGGGCACGTTAGCAAACTCACTTGGCTGTCACACCCACGCCATGTCACTAAAACGTTTCCCAGGAACAGAGATGATGTTTGGACAACTTTCCTGATTCTTGTCCTTACTTTTCAATCAGTCTATAATTTGGTCAGGGAAGAAAGATATTATTTGTTGGCCCTTTTCCCAGTCCAGCCCCAACAATGAATATGTGGCAAGATGAGATTTTGATCACTAAGACTTTACCTTCCTGAATCAGGCAGTGAGGAGCCAGGCCCTCATTATCACCACAGGAGGTGCTCAGGAGTGAATTGAATTTCTAAATAAAATGTTATTAATTCATCGCATAGAAAATGGTCTTGAAATCCAAGTCTTCCAAACTCAGGGTCAAAATTTGGCAGAGAAAAATTTTACTTTAGTTCCAAAGGTTTAGTTTGGAATATCAAAGCCAGACCCCACAGGATTCTGTGTATAAATTACTATTACGAGCCAGTCTTTTGAAACTGCAGGTTGCAATCCATTAATGGACTTTGAAATCCACGTCGTAGATTAAAGCTCCATTTTTTAAAATGAGACACTAAACTAGAATAAAACACCAGAGTGTATTCCATATACCAGGATAACTATTGATTCTTGAATTTTTTATTGCACATGGTGTGTGTGTGTGTGTGTGTGTGTGTGTGTGTGTGTGTGTGTTGGGCCTTAATGTAAAAATATAATATATTCCTTGCAGTGAGCTGTATAAAAGACTTGAAAGACATTGCATAAGGAATACATGTGGGAAACACTGAGGAAGAGTGTGACTGGCCAGCCCCTCACTAGACTAGATCAATGAGCTCCCATGTGTCAGATCAGAGGTGCCAAGAGTCCTGCAAGAATTAAATGAAGGAAAGAAGCGCAGGGGAAGGGCATCCCCAGGGGAGTCCTGCACCCTGAGTCGGCCGTGTGGGGGAAGGGCGAGCCGCCCCAGGAAGGAGACAGGAAGGTGGGAAACATCACGGGCATTCAGAGAACGAGAAAGACGGCCACCAAGCTGAAGCCATCTCAGAATGAATGATGTAGAGCTGTGGTGACCAAGGGGAAGTTCACATGGCCCGAGGGCTGTTTCTGATGGTCAGAGGGGTGTCATGGAATATTTTTGCTCTGGCCAATGACGTAAAGGTAACAAGAAGAGTTTTGAGGAGTCTCTTGAATAGCCAGACCTGAGGGAATAGACAAGATTGGTAGCAGAAGCCATAAAAATAACAAAGAGGATATATTCTAGGATGAAAGACTTAAGAGAGCTCTTGGGAATGAATGGGCTACACGAAAAGGTCAACAGAAGAATGTTAAGATGACAGTCCCCATTTCGTGGCCATTGCCAGTCGGTCCACTTGTATCTATGGCTGAGATAATTAGTACTGTCAACATCATCAGTCAGTGTTCTGCACCTATATTTCACGTCAACGTGCTTTCACATCTCCTGGTCATTTGATTTTCACGGTCACCTTAGAAGACAATGTAGGGACATAGCACTATCTCTGTGTCAACGCTAAGGACACTCTATCCCCAAGAGTTCGTCTGGCTTCCCACGGTCACACGGTCAGTGTGGAAACCAGACTCACCAGACCTTCCTACTCTTAGCCCAGGGTTCCCTCACTCAGTGACACTCCATGTCCCACGTCCCCCCACACACACACCCCTTTCTCTAATAATGACCCATCGATTTGTTAATTAAAATTACTCCAGGAATTGAATAGGCCCAATATTCCAGGGAGAAGGCCCATTAGAAAGGTTGCTGTGGCTGGGTGTAAGTTTATTTAATAAATATTTTTCTTATTTGGAGGTTTTAATTTTAAGTATGTGGTTTACTCTTTTTGTATGATTATTTGCTCAAAAAAATTTTTAGTCAGCAACACACCTCATAAAAATTTAATATGTTTCAGAGCTCTTTTTACTGTTTAAAAAAGCACAAATCAGGCATTCTTGCATTTTGAATGTGGCGCCCCTGTAATTGGGCTCTCTCTGAGGAAGGCCCTTCTAAGCCCCATCGTGAAACTGCTCTTTTGAAAAGAAAACAACTCTTTGAACGGACGGTTGTCTCAGACCGTTTCTCCACTCCCCAGGAGTCTGACCATCCGCCGCTCTAAGCGAGACATCGTGACATGCCTGGTCACCTGCATATTTCTATTTTTCATCTTTATAAGGCTTTGCTCCCAAGTGTGTCTTTGGCATCCAGGAAAATAGGGTAGGAAGATGATGACTCAGGAGCCAGTCGCCTGGAGTCTCAACTGTAGCTCCGGCTGTCCCTAGACACAGAACCTTGAACAAGGTACCTCCCCTCTCTGAGCCATCACTTCCTCACCTGTGCCATCAAGTGGTTATGGTTTCCAGCCCTTGGTTATCACTGCCTGGACGTAAGAGAGCCAACTTGAGAACACTGAGCCTGGCGGCAGTCCTCATTGAACACTGATCACCTAAAAGCCCCTGAAAGACAAGGCTTGCCCGACCCACTTGGAGAATTGGCACTTAGAGTTGTTCTTCCACCAGGCCCAGAGATCTATGTCCGCGGGCCCTACCAGGCCATATTCTACCACCAACTTCTTTGAGCAATAGGCGAATCATGTTTTTTTCAAAATTGGGGAACAATGGCCCTGACTTCTGCAATTCCTTCACTCAAAAAAAAAAAATTTTACTGAGCACTTAACTACGTGCCTCCTATCATTCCGGGCATTGAGGATTCAGAAATAAAGGTAATGGACCAGTTGTGTACGGGGCTTACTGTCTATTAGAGAACATAGACAACAGGTAGACAAGCAGATAAACAAGAAGCAGTATCAGGTAGAGATCGGTGTAATACCGAATATAGGGTAGCATGCCAGAATGTCGGGAGCTACATTAGACAGACTGGTCAAAGAAGGCCTTCCAGAGGAAGTAACAATGAATCTGAGAACTAACTGATTAGACGTGCTTGTACACGGGAAAATCAAGAGGAAGAACAAAGGGCCTAAAATAGACATGGGCAGGGCTTCTCATGGACTAGGAAGAACACACCAGGGTGGCCAGCAGGAGCGTGTAGCCAGAGTCCCAGAGTGAGGAGGGCTGAAAGGAGGTGAGTATGAGGAAGAAAGAAATGAGACTATGCAGTTCCCTGTCGGCCATGGTGAAGGGCAGGATCTTGTTCTAAGAGGATTTGAGCCCATTAGAGGATGCTGCACAGAAAAGTGTTGTGACTTAAAAGAGTTTTCACTGTTGACTCAGCCTGCTCCATGGAGGGCAAGGACAGGAATAGGACATCTCTTTGCAGGAATCACAGGGGTCCGAAAGGGGAAAGAGGTGATTGGATGATGAAGGCCATGGTGGAGATGGACAGACTGGACACATCCAGAACGTATTTTTTTTTTTGGAAATTAGATGGACAATATCAGAGGCAGGAGGGGTAAAGAGAGAAACCAAGACTAACCTTGGAAGGTTGGTTTGGTCCCATGGGTGGATTGCAGGGTTGCTCACTGAGAAGGCGGAGCTGGGGAGGGAATGGACAGAAGGGAAGGAGAGAGGGAGAAATTTAAATGTTCTCTGTTGGCTTTATTCAAAGACTGGGTCTCAGGGCAGGAATTGAGATGATCTGTGTCCACAGGAGCCTTAACCTCTTCGTCCCCAGGGCTGAACATGGTGCTCTACACAGCCCAGGTACCTCAGTGACTCGCACGCATGCGATGGGAGAACAGAACACAACTTGGGGACCCCGTTCTGTTGCTTTACCCGCGAGCTGCTTCATTTCTCTGCACGCCAATTCCCTGTCCTATGACACTGAAAGGAAAAGACTGACTTTACCTATTCTGTGGAACATCCCTCAAAATGGGATGGGCATGTAAAAGTAATGTGAAACTCTACACCACTGGGCGAACATGCTTTATGGAAGGATCACGATTCTGTGTTAGAAGGTGACCTTCCTGAGGACGGGGACTCACCCTGCCTTGCTCATCGTCTCCAGCACCTACAGTAGAGGTCCTCAGTAGAAGTACGTTACCTGAATGAATAATTACAGATTGGCATGGAACAGAGGAGGACCAGAGGTTGTAAACACTGAGGATCTCCACAACATGATGATGCAATCCATTTGCTGCACGTCTGCCTACTCCATAGCTCAAGCTCCTGTCTTATTCATCGGAAGCCGAGCATACAGTAGGTGTGCAATGAATGCCCTAGCCCTAGCTGATCGAATTGCCTGCCAACCAGACTGTGAGCCAGGAGCCAACTGGCAAGCATTGCGCCTTGCCAGATGCCGCGTCAGCTCATGCCCTTGGACGCCCCTCGGTTTCCGGCGCCTGCAACGTTAGGGCTTCCCCTTTCAAAGCCGGGTGCTCACACAGAGCAAAGTGAGCCAAAGAGAACACAGAGCACAGGAATCCATGGGCTCACCACGGGGCCTCCCACCAAGTGCCAGTTTCCCTAGACCCGTGGAATGGGAAGGTGGGGCCAAGAATAGCCCGCCTCCTAGGTCTGGCATGCGCACGGCGTTTTCTCAAAAGATACACGCTGCACGGATGAACAAATAAATTCATGAATACATATTAAACTATACCTGTAAAGGTTATGAGGCAGAATTCATATTTTTTAAAGATTAAACAGGATTTTTAAGAAGAACTTGAGGTTTGAAGTAGAGCATGCCTAGCTATGCCCCCTCGCTTCCCATGGGGACACGGAGCCTAAACGTCCTCTGCACGATGCGTGGCGTGAAGTGCGTGAGAGGAGTGAGAATGGGGAGCTCCACAGACCCGCGCAGCCCAGGGGCTGCAGTCGGCTCTTCTCTCCAGACCCCAGAAGAAGCCCACCTAACTTCTCGTGTAGGGAAGCTACGCGCCGAAGGGCAAGTAAGCTCTTTCACCCAGTGCATAACATGAGGAGGAAAAATGGGTCATGCTCAAGGGCCCCGAGTGTAGTCTCCTTATCTGGAGTTTGAAACATCCCTCCACGTCTTCCCCAACTTCACGTGGAGACTTTTCTCTTACCTTCCATAGGGTTTTATAATCATGTTGGGAAGAGCCTTACATCTTGGAGATGCATGCTGGGATACTTAGGCGGGAAAGGTCATGATGGCTCCACTGTCAAACAATTAGTCAGGGGGTGGAAATGTAATAGCAGAAAATCGATAATTCCTGCTAATCCAGATGAGCAAAATGCAAAAGTATATTATCCTAGTGCTCTAAGTATCTAAAAAGATTTCATGATCAAAGTCGAAATATATTAAAATATCCTAAGAAATGAAGATCTCCCTGGGAAGATTCCCTAGAAGGATGAAACGAAATACCGATTACCGATGCGTACACAGCTATTAACGCCCCTAACCCATGAGCTCACCTATAGGTGCCTACGTTCAGCACCTTCTCCTTGGAAAACATTCAGAAACTCTTACTTTGGGGCAACATAAGAAAACATATAACTTCAACCTGTTTCAAAACTTTGTATGGTAATTTTGTGCCCACGATCTCTTGGGCACAAAGACTGTGGCTGTCCCAATGATTGGTCACCCAACTATTTCCTATTGACCATTACGTACTTTCTGGAAAGAGGGAGGAGGCTGAGATAAGAGCTGTAGCTCGGAAGACAGAGAGATCTGGGTGCACCCCCATGCCCACATGTAATAAAAGCATAAACTTGGCAACTGACGGACTTGGTGACCGGGCTCGGTGGAGCCTCCTGTCTTTTAGGTACTTGCAGGATCATTGAGCTGTGGACGGTGATGCTCTGATGTCAAGAGCTGGTGTACGAGGGGTGGGCACTAGAACACCCGGCAGGCGTGAGTGACGCTAAGCGCCTCCCGCCCACCCCCACCACCAAGGAGACGAGATCAGTGAGCCGAGGGTCTTTCGGGAGGCTGATTAAAGAGCATGGATCTAGGTTGGGTGGTTCTTGTACACGTTAATCTTTGGCGAGCATCAGTTATTTTGCTTTCTATTTTTAATTAGGTTTCTTTTCATGAACATGGATTTATCTTTAAGGAGAAAACAGGAAATGACAAGAACACCTTATTCCAACAGACAAGCCACTTTCAGAAGGTGTTCTGGAAAGAGGACTAATTTACGCCAAAACCAACATCATCCCTGCCGTCCAGGACGGGTCTCAGGGTCCCCATTTTAGTCAAGGAAACTGAGTCACCAAGTGAACAGAAAATGGGAGAGAGCAGACCGAGCCCGGGGTACAGGGTGTGGACTTCAGGGTGGGGTCCGTTCTGCTCTGAACAGAGAGAGCTTGCTCCAGAGGTGGGCAGAACAGACAGGACAAGAGAAGAGTTCACCTGCTTTTCATTCCCCAACCTGCAAGCAGCAAAGCCAGGCAAAGAGAACGTTCCCACAGCGCAGACGCGAGCAGGGTGACACTGTGAATGTGCAGAGCAGCCAGCTGATTGGAACAGGAGACCCTGACAGCCAGGCTCAGAGTGCCGGGGCCTCCGGGAACTTGGGGGTCCTCCAAAAACAGGGCGACCAGAAACAAGAGCCAGGATGTGGGGGGCTAGAGCACCGGGGTGCTGCTCCTCAGAGGGGTGGGCAGGAAGGATTCTTTATTGCCATCTAGAGGGTAGTGGATGCCCACAGATGTCTCGAAGGACAGTGGGGGCGGGGGATGATGTCCTCCTGGGACACCCACTTCACATTCCGGGGCTGCTCTCGGGGGAGGAAGAGGTGCCTCTGAGAGGTGTCCGTCCCTGCAGCCCGTGCGTGTCCAGAGAACATGGAGCTTCCCGGGCCCCATCGGTGAGACTTTGAGCTCAGGTGTGCAACACCCCCCTAACCCCCACGTCTGACCCTCATGGGGACACCAACTCACTCATTCACTCACTCACTCACCCGTCCTTGCCACAGTCACCCGCTGAGCGCCACTCTGTGGCTGACACGCTACTGAAGCCTGGGGGACTCACACATTGCAGCTGACCCTCCTGCAGTCCTACGTTCGTCCGCTCATTCATCCGGGGACATGACTGAGCGGCTACGAACCCCGAGCCCTGGACTTGCAGCAGTGGGCAAGGCAGGCTTCATCCCTGACCTCACTGAGAGTCTGTCTAATGGTTAGAGGGCTTTGGAGACTTTGGTGGGTCTCAGACCTAAGCCCTTAGCCAGGCAACTTGGCCTTTCTGAGCCTCAGTTTCTCCATCTGTAAAATGGGCATTATCCTACCTCCCACCCAGGGTGGCTGAGAGGTGCCCAAGGAAAAGACATACAAGCTCCACTCCAGGACTCACAGGGTGGTGAGTAAGTACTCTTGGGGAAAGAGGGGGGGATTCGTAACTTTCCCTGGGGCTGTTTATCTACGGACAAAGAAGGCACCAGAAAGCTGTATCGAGTTACTTACTCATAAATGGGGGAGCGGGGAGTTTCATAAAGAGCCCACTGTGAAGGCAGTGACTTATTGAGTGTAGAAGACTGTTAGGGCAGGGCAGAAATCATTTCCACCTCCATTTGAAGAGCATTTTGTAGTTTACAAAGGCGTTTTTGTGAGACAGAGGGCCTCCCCCGGAGTCAGCCCCACTCAGGTGTGACTGTCAGTGGGCAGAAGCTGCTTGCCGGGTCTGCCCACCCTGGAGGGCAGACTCTTCACACCGATATTCAATCCAGGTCGTTTTAGAGCTTGCTAAGCCCTCTGCACGTGGCACAAGCTGATGCCTACACTGCAGAGCCCAGCCACGAGTCCTCGGGCTTTCCCAGACAAACGAATCGTGCCCATTGGTAAGACAGGGGTCCCTCCTTATCCACAGTTTCCCTTTCCACAGCTTCAGTTACCTGTAGTCGACCGCAGTGCGAAAATATTAAATGGGCGATTCCGGAAATACACAATTCATACGTTCTAAATGGCACACCTCTCTGAGTAGCGTGATGAAATCTCACGACCTCCGGCTCCATACCACCCAGGACGTGAATCAGCCCTTTGTTCAGAGTCTCCATTCTGTCTACTCTCCACCCACCCCACCCCCGTTGGTCACTTAGGAGCCATCTCAGTTATCAGATCGACTGCCCCTATGTCAAAGTGCTCAAGTTCAAGTAACCCTTATTTTACCTGATCACGGCCACACGGCACGGGAGTAGTGATGCTGGGGACTACAGAGCAGAGAAGCTCTAAGTGTACGTACTTACGTATAGGAAACATCACAGAATATACAGGGGTTGGGACTGCCCCCACTTCTAGGAATCCGCTGGGGGTCTTATACTATGGCCCACGGGTAAGCGGGGACTACTGTATCTTCTGCCTATAGTAATTTTCATGGTTACTGGCTGAGATATGGAAAGATAGGGGAGAGGGGACGTCACAAGGAAAAAATTCATTAAAAACTGTCAGGGAGAGGGGAGGGGGAGAAGGTATTTAATGAAGTTTCTTGACACTCCCCCCAAGGGGAGGATCCCATGAGCTTGTTCTCTCCTGTGGATCCTGTCTGGAGCCCAGACCAGTGCTTGCCACCCTGAGTCCTCATCTCTAGCCCCCTCATTGTCCGTGAGCATCGAAGTCTAACCCAATCTGCACGGTTACTCTGCGACTGCAAAGTCTAATTGAAAGAATTCTTGCCTGACCAGGTGGTGGTGCAGTGGATGGAGCGTTGGACTGGGATGCGGAGGACCCAGGTTCAAGACCCTGAGGTTGCCAGCTTGAACGTGGGCTCATCTGGCTTAAGCAAAATGCTCACCAGCTTCGACCCAAGGTCACTGGCTCGAGCAAGGGGTTACTTGGTCTGCTGAAGGCCCACGGTCAAGGCACATATGAGAAAGCAATCAATGAACAACTTAGGTGTCGCAATGGCGACAAAAAACTGATAATTGATGGTTCTCATCTCTCTCCGTTCCTGTCTGTCTGTCCCTATCTATCCCTCTCTCTGACTCTCTCTCTGTCTCTGTAAAAAAAAAAAAAAAAAAAAAAGAATTCTCAGTTTCTTCGTCAACAATTTAGGTGTCACTGTTTCCTTCCTAGGAGCTATAGCCCACCCCTGAGACACCATTTCCTTCCTATCGACACAGTGCCGAGGTGCGTCTACAGATGTCTGCAACCTGAGGGTGACTTCCCTCTGTCCCCGCTGCGGTGCAGTGGTGGGAAGCATTACGTGGACAGCCCTGGCTTGCAGCAGCAGCAGCAAAGTCTCGCTCACTGTGCACACACTGACAACTTGAGTTATTTCCTGCACAAGAGGGAGAGAAAGGAGAGAGACAGAGAGAGGGGGAGGGGGGCTCTTTCTGAAGCGCCCTTTAGCTTCCTCTCTTGTTGACCATCTCCAGCTCACTCATGTGTGGATGAGCACCACTCACCACTGCACAGCAAATACCACATCTCATCCTCAAGACCACACTGTGTCACGGCCAGCACACCTACAGCCCCAAGACCACACTGTGTCACGGCCAGCACACCTACAGCCCCAAGACCACACTGTGTCACGGCCAGCACACCTACAGCCCCAAGGCCACACTGTGTCACGGCCAGCACACCTACAGCCCCAAGGCCACACTGTGTCACGGCCAGCACACCTACAGCCCCAAGGCCACACTGTGTCACGGCCAGCACACCTACAGCCCCAAGGCCACACTGTGTCACGGCCAGCACACCTACAGCCCCAAGGCCACACTGTGTCACGGCCAGCACACCTACAGCCCCAAGGCCACACTGTGTCACGGCCAGCACACCTACAGCCCCAAGGCCACACTGTGTCACGGCCAGCACACCTACAGCCCCAAGGCCACACTGTGTCACGGCCAGCACACCTAGAGTCCCAAGGCCACACTGTGTCACGGCCAGCACACCTAGAGTCCCAAGACCACACTGTGTTACGGCCAGCACACCTAGAGTCCCAAGACCACACTGTGTTATGGCCAGCACACCTAGAGCTGTATCAGTTTAAAAAAAAAAAAAAAAGGAACAGAAATGGGTCTCATCCTTCGATCTCATCCAGTTCCAAGATTACTGAGAGCCCCCAGTCAATCCCTTAGTCTCTCTCTGGTAGGTTGCTATAGAACCTCTCTGACCCTCAGTCTCTTCATCTATAAGCAACTTAGACATTTGCTGTCTCTTCACCCAGGCACTGCTGTGTCTGCTCTGACCTTGGCTACAGTCTGATGTAGACACTGGTTTCTGTGCCAGAGTCCACAAGAAATCCAATCACAGCAAGAAGGTCATGACTTTCTAGTGACCATCTCTGAAGGCCAGAGGAGCCCTAGGAAGAGGGTCAGACCATGTAAAGCACAGCAGCCTTCCATTAAAGAGCCCGTGTTTCCCAAAAGTTCCATGAAGGGTTCTCTCTCTCAGTATTTCCCTCCTCCTTGCATCCTCACAGGCCTATCCCATCCATAAGAATTGGGGACCTCCTCCTTCCTTCCTGAGCGCCTGCGTATCCAGCCACCTTTCTCAGGTCTCCGGACAAAGGGTCCCTTCTGGAAGGGAGAGTTGAGGACACAAGGCCCTCCTCTCCTACAAGAAGAACAGGAAGAATAATAGTATGTCCCTCCCTCGCCCAGATTTGGATGACAACCATACAAAGGAATGGGTGTCAACATCCTCCGTGGAATGTACAGTATTAATCAAATGTAAGGGATTGTGATGGTGGTGATGGCAGAAATGTGACATTAGAGATAAGAGAACGAGCCCAGTGTTTCCCACACATTTTCAGCTACGCTGAACAGTAAGAAACATAGTTGACACCTAGACTGAGCACTTAGACACACACACACGCGCGCACACACGCACACACACACATGCAGCTGAAACAAATTTCACAGAGCGGCGTCTGCCTCGCTCAAGTGTAGCCTACTTTCAGCCCTCACTCTCTCCCCTTGCGCTGCATATTCAAATGCTCCTTGTGGCCATGAAATTCCTTTCAAAACCTGCCTATGAGTCACCAGCCGGACTTAGAACAACCCGGATCAGTCCCACTCTCAGTCTCTAAAGAAGAAGAAATCAAGGCCCACTCATTTTCTTTTAAACAAACGCTGCCGATCCAGCCACCCAGACAATGTACCGAACTCGGAGAAGGACGAGTCCGTGGCCCGCCCAGGACTTCCTGCGCCAGCAGAGGGATGGGAAGAGGGACGTCTGGACCTCCACCGGCCAAGTTCACACCATCCCGGGAAAAGGACAGGATTCGTACTGTGCAGTTTTGTTTGTTTTCATTTCCTTTTCTATAGTTTTCAAAACAGAAAAATTTTTCATTGTATTTTTAAATCTTTTCATTTGCAGTAGATAAAGAAATAAAACTTTCTTATAAATGTTCATATTGTGCTCTGAGTACATAAATCTGGTCGGGCTGGAGGACAAAGCCAATCAGCCCAAAGGGGAAGATGGGGCCTTAATGGGGGGGGGGGGAGTTATATGCAAACTCCTAGTTTTCTTAAAAATTATTTTATTGAATTTATGGGGATGACAGTGATTTGAAAAACCATACAGCCCACTCCATCGTGAGCCCTCTATCCCTAGCAACGTCTCCTGTCCTCGTTTGCCCCACCTCCGCCCACCCGTGTAGCCCCGCCCACACACAGCCCCGCCCCCTTTCCCTCTGGCCATCACCACGCTGTTGTCTGCATCTATGTGCTGTGCATCTATGTGTTTTGGCTAATCCCTTCACCTTACTTCATCCAGCCCCCAGCCCCTCCCCTCTGACAGCTGTCAGTCTGTTCCATTTGCCTACATTTCTATATATTTTGTTCAACAGTTTATTTTATTAATAATATTTCACATACAAGTGAGATTCTGTGGTATTTGTCTTTCTCTGGCGAATTTATTTCACCTAGGATGGTAATCTCCAGGCTATTTTTAATAAAAGTTTTATCCCGCCTGACCAGGCAGTGGCACAGTGGATAGAACATCGGACTGGGATGTGGAGGACCCAGGTTCGAGACCCCGAGGTCGCCAGCTTGAGCACGGGCTCATCTGGTTTGAGCAAGGCTCACCAGCTTGAGCTCAAGGTCTCTGGCTCGAGCAAGGGGTCACTCAGTCTGCTGTAGTCCCCCAGTCAAGGCACATATGAGAAATCAATCAATGAACAGCTAAAGAGCCACAATGAAGAATTGATGTTTCTCATCTCTCCCTTCCTGTCTGTCTGTCCCTATCTGTCCCACTCTCTGACTCTCTCTGTCTCTGCCACACACACACACACACACACACACACACACACACACAAAAAAAAAAAGAATAGAGAGTCACAGAAAGGATAAGTCCTTGAGGGGATGTAATGGGAAATAAGGAGGTAGCCCAGGGTAAGGACTCTGTTAGAGGGGGACTGGGTTTCTCTTGAGGCAATAGTTAGGAAATGCCACAATTTTTATCCATTTGTAAAAACATCATCTCTCCTCTTGAATACATCATAAACTGATCCCGAACACTTCACTTTATCACCCCTTTCCTGGCATGGATCTCTATTCCAGGGGCAGACGCCAGACAGCAGCGTCCCCAAGCCCCTCCCAGCTGCAAGTCTCCATGCAAGAGCACTGGAGACAGAGCCAAACGTTCTTGGTCCCCACGCCGCTCCTCCCAACATGGCGCTGACTCATGCTGTCCCCTCCCAGAGTGGGTTTCCCTCTCTAAACTGTTTATTTTCCAGAAATTCTCACAAGGTTAATGAAAAAAAAAAAAAAAAAACAACCTGCCATTTATCTAAAAGATCTCAGCAGACTGGGAGAAAACGCAAAGCCCTGAAGGGACATTTCAGTTGTGTGAATTGGGAGAGAGGGGATTTTAAACCCCAGCTGCCAATCAGAACAAGAGGTCATTGTGAGAACAAGACAGGGAACAAGTTCAACTGCAGTTGATCGACACAAAGCTTAGGTCCTTGAAGAATAGAAGTAAATACATAGATAGAATCTACACTTCAACATGCTACGCTTACAAAAAGAGTCTCTCCTTTTAAGTTTCCTTTGTCCGTCATCAACGCGCGCGCGCATGCGCACACGCCCACACACGTACAAGTAGAATGTGAGATGCACTTCATCAAGAATGGGCTCTAAGTTCATAAAGCCATCTGTAGGGCTGTCTCAAGTCCATTTACCTGTTCATTGCTTTTCATGTAGAGGGAGCTCCCAATGCCATTGTTAAAACATTAAATGCAAGATGACTTTGTAAATGCCCAGCATGATCGGCAAAGATTGGGAAAGAAGGCTGAAAAGGCAGGCAAAGGCCAAATTAGAAAAAGAAAAGAAAAAAAAACCCTGCGAAGTGTCATGGTGAGCAAAGTGTCCTGCAGGAAGTAAGCTGCCGTTGACTCGTGGTGGGCAAGGGTAGGTACACGACCCTGCTTGTATTACAGAAGATCGTCCTTTCAGCAGAAGGAGGAGGGGTTGGAAGACAGCAAGACTAAGTGAAGCTTGGCCAGCTGAGCTATTGTAATATTCCAAAAATAAAGTATTACCATCGAGAGAAGGTGAGAGGAGACAATTCTCCGTGGGTTTCCTACGCCTCTGCGTGCGTGATGCACTTGTGGGTGATGCGCTCGCTACCTTCTGTTCCAGGCTTTCCCGTCAAGGACCTCTGTTATACCCAACAGCCTTGGAAGAGATAGCATCTCCCTCCACAACAAAGAGAAAGTTTGCTTACAGCTAGAAGATAGACACAGTGTCTCTCTCCGCTGGCCTCCCGGAGCAAAGAGCAGGCATGCTTACTGCCCATTTTAAAAGGTCTGGGTTCCCCACACTCAGGGTTCCTCTCCTATAATGCAACTCACTGTGTGTGCGAGTATCTTCCGGTTCTCTTTGGGTTATCTTGCTGACACTCTGGCTACTGTGATTACAGTGAGCAATAAACGGTCCTTTGTCTTTGACCTCTGAGACATCTGTCTTCAACCAGCATCCACGAAACTGTGGCAGCCCTATGCGTTCACCGATAATTAGGGAACAGTCTCAGGTCCTCCCCAGTTCCTGACAGTGGGATGTAATTGTTACAGCAGAAACGGGAGAAAGGAATAAACCTGAAATTTAAGTTATTTTGACAGTGAGAGAAGAGAAAGTGTTCAATTTGAAATAAATGCATTCTCCTTCTTCCACGCCCTTCTCCTTTCCAAGGACATGTCTGGGAACACACTCAATTCTCAGTCTTTTGTGGTGCTAGAGGAGGTACGAATTATAGAAAAGTCTGAGACATGACAGATTATGATGGGGTTGACTTAGATCCAGAAAGAGTCCAGAGTAGCCCATGAAACACAGAGAAATGGGGAAATAAAAGATCCTTGAGTTTGGGGAGAGTAGCAAGCTGGATTTAAAGAGTTTAGGAGCTTTTCAGGGAAAAACTAAAACAAAACAATAGAAAGCAGCTGTTCCAGTATAGTTAAGATAAATGGTTGGGTAGATATACATAGATAGAAAGATAGACAGGAGAGACAGGCGGGCGGGTAGATGGATGGATGGATGAGTGGGGGAGTGGGGGAGTGTATGGATGGATAGATAGATAGACAAGATAAATAGATAAAGAGAGAGATAGATGTAGTTATAAAGATAGAGACAGAAACAGAAAGACAAGAATACAAAAAGCAGGTCTCAAGGGTTGCTGTATATTAAGAAAGAGACCTCTCTTCAGTTTTTTATGGGCTTCAGCAAAGGTTAAAATTATTATAATATTTTTTTTGATTGCCACACTGCTGGGGTTTTCTCTCTAAGAATTTAAGCCACGCCTAACTTCAAGGCAAAAGCCCACAGGCCAAGATGTAAGTTACAGGTGCAAGACTTATGAGAAGGCAATTTATTCGATGTGCCAAGTTTAAGGGAAAGAAGAAAAGAAAAAGAAAGGAAACTGTGATAGCACTCAGGCTACTGGCTTAAATATCTTGTTTTATGGGGTGCCATTTACCACACCAGGTAAGAGGGGTGGTGCAGCGGGTTTGGGGTGAAAGTCACAGGGTCTGACCTTGAACATGTAGAGCTGGGAGGCCAGTGGGCATACAGGTAGAGTGGCCCAGAGTTAGAGACAGTGACAGTGCCCTGGGGCTATGGGGCTGGACACGAGGCCGTTGCTGGATGGATCTCCGGAGCACGCCAGAGAGAGACGGAGGCGGGCTGGGTGGCAGGGAAAAACAAAAGCAGTGGTGTGACAAAGGGCCAAAGGAAGACCGTGTGTGGAGAAAGACGGTCCAGTCTCGCTGTGTCGTCCAGAGAGGGAGCGACCGGCACGATCTTAGACCTTACCCTTCTCTAAAAAAAGTAAAAACAGTGATCACAGGTCTAATACAAAAGACTTAAAAGAAAAATAACCCTATTTCCAAACAAGGTCTGGGTCCTGACAGGCACCACATAAAAGAGAAACGCACACGGTAAGTGGGGAGGAGAGAGGTCTGCAGGGCTCTGGGCCAGAAGCCAGCAGAGGTGGCCAGGAGGTCCCGATGCAGGTGGGAAGAGGCCCACACAATGTGACAGGCCAGCATCAGGGTCAGCCCTGCAATTGGGAGCTGAGTGGGATGCTTGTCCCAATGCATGGAGGCTGAGGGTCCTGTGACGGCCGCCCCTGCCCGGGCCGCAGCAGGGATCACAGGGCTGCCTGGGTGGGCTGGGAGCCTTGGGCCTTGTGGCCGCCACAGGTCCCGGCAGGCCCTGTGTGGCACTCCTCTCCAGCACAAACTCTGTCCGCTTCAGCCCCCCAGGGCTCCCAGCTCTGCCATCTCCAGTTGGGGACACTACCGCCACATGGTGCCTGGCTTCCCCGCCCCTGCAACGCATCCTGGACCGATACCTAGCAGTAGCTGATTTCAAAAAGGCAAGAGCATACAGATGGGCCACGTGGAGAAGGGCTTCACGAACAACCCGAATGGCTGCCACACTTCCCCGTACAGTCTACAAGAGAAGGAGGAGGTGATGGAGGAAGGGAAGGGGAAGGAAAACAAGAAAGAAAAAAGATTAAACTCCCCTTGGGCTGAGAGACTAGAAGACTTAAATTTTCTGAAGATGTGTCATCTTGGGTGATTTACTGAATCTCCTAAAGGCTTTGTTTCCTTGCCTATCGAACAGGACTAATAGGGCCCGCCCCATCAGCTGTTGGGGAAAGCATGTGAGGCAACCTCTGTAAACTGTGTCCCCCGCTCCCGGCACAAGGGAGACTGCTCAGGAAATAGCCATTGTTTGGCTCATACATGCAGCTTTCAAAGCACTTTCGAGTCCGTCAGCACACCTGACCGTCCTGTCAAGCCTGTGAGGTCAACATTATCCATACCTTTCAATGTGGCAAAGGAGGCTCTCCCTAAACCGCGCCGCCTAAGTTAGGTAGGTCAAGGCCGGGTGGAGCCTGGGCCACATCTTCCGACTCAAAGACGCCGCTCGTCTGCATCCTTCCTCCCCTCTCCCTCTCTTTTCTGGGTTCTTATTTAAAAAAAAAAAAAAAAAAACAACTCGCTTGTGACAGGTGAATATGTAGGCATATATCACAATGAGTGCCTGAAGGATAAGAATGTAAACGACTGAATTTGGCCCAGGCCAGAAGATATAACACCTGTGTTAGCAGAGAAGTCAGCGGAAAGCCTTCAGACATATTTTTGGAACAGTGCTTACACATGTCAATTAGAAACTGATCTGGGCTGCACACAGAAGACAGACATGTCCAAGGACTTGCAGCTCCCGCCCTCCCCGCCCCCACACCGCCGAGTGAGCTCATACCCTCCCAGGAAGAAGGTCCAGCAGGCAGGGGGCATGCCGGGCTGCACGCATTGTTGGATTTGATAAACATTAAACTACCAGTTATGTAAAAGAACGAGCTACGCTACAGGCAGCTGGAGATAGATACCGGACCCACACCTTTACCCTCTGTCTTAGTCCGGAGAGGCTGCTTTCCTCATCCGGAAAGTGCAAGTTAGAGTAAATTCTGTCTCCTAACAAAGTGGACACTTAAAGAGAGAACCCATACTTTCCGGATCCACAAATGTGAGTCTGTTGCCACCTCGTGCCATTCCTTGCCAACTGCTCAGAGAGGGAGGGACTCCAGGTCAGGGCCGAGTAGGAGTTTGCAGCTCTTACTCTCCACCAGTGTCTGGCGACACAGGGAGAGAGCAATGGGTTAGCTGTGTGCCAGCAACCTGGACGTCTTAAGGAACAAACTCTGCCTCCCTTCCCAGAGCTGTGGAGCTTTCCAGAAACTCATCTCTAGAACAAAGTCACCCAGCACTCCTGCCACCCCCCAGAACTCCCCCACCCTCTTCCTTTCCTTCTGTTTCATGATGACGTCACAACCGTGACCTTGTGCGTCTCTGAGTGTTTGTGCTGGGGAATGCCGGAAATTCCCGCCCCTCAATGTTGGAACATCTGCGGAAGGCTAGGCAGTGCGGGACGCTGGGCCACGACGGAAGGGACCTCGGCCTTTGTGTCCCGGGTGCGCTACACAGCAGCAGGTAGACGCATCTGGGTGAAGGGTGGGAAGACAGAGCCTAAAGTAGGAAGCCTGCAAGGTAGGGAAAAGCTGGCTGCTGAGAGGCAGAAAACTCCCCTTCGCTCTCACATTTTTGTTACGGTTACTCAACTTATAAATTTTACCTGTAGACGTTTTTGGATAGCTAAAATGGCAAAGGGGCTAAGGTCAGTCTCCCCGCTGGCCCAGAGCACAGGCAAGAGGGCACACAGGACTGCAGCCCCAGAAACGGAGGAGGCAGAGAGGGAGAAGACCAGGACTGTGCAGAGATGGCAGACACGGCTCTGGGTCCACCACCAAACCTCTGGGGCTTCAAACGAAGGACCCCCACAGCCCCAAGAAACGGCTGAATCGCTCCCGTGCTTTTCCAATAACCTGGTCTTCCCAACTACAGTAGAAGCTTTTTGAGGGTAGAAACCAGCCCTGTTTGTCACCGTACCGCACCACCCCACAGCCTCTGCACACAGTAGGTGCATCGCGCTTCCGCAGCCCCTGTGCGCCTGGCGCAGCGCGGAAACAACAATGGGCTGAAGGCGCACGGACACCGTGCTGGTCAGTGGCTTGCCGGTTGTGCCACCAAAACAAAGCGCGTAGGCCGCCGGGCCTCGGCTTCCTCGTGAGTGAAACCAACACTACACAGTTAATTGAAGGACCACTGTCTGAGGCGCCCAGTTGGGTGAACATAGTGAAGACAGAAAGGATTCATAAATTATAAATCACTCCACATGTGAGTTTCAACCCTTTTTATTTTTTTAAATAGTACAAACACTGGGAATGTACCTTAGAAAGAAATGCGTCCCAGCATGGGCCACACACGTCTACGAAAGCGTTCTGACACAACACGCGCAGGTCCTCGGCCCGTGCCTGCCGAGAGCGTGCCAGCTGACCTCCCCTCCACCCGCTGCCTCTCTTGCGGGCGGCCGCCGTCTGCCCCTCCCTCGAGTCTTTGCCTTTGCAACATCCCTGTGTCTCTGCACAGCTCTTTTGTTCCGGCTCGTTCGTCCTGTACTCTCAGTGCAGCGCCTTCCCTCCCCGCCTCCAGCCCCTCTCCTCCCTTCCCCCGCCCTCTGCCCTTCTTCTCCTGTTTTATGCCCATGGTCTCCTGCCTTGCTGCTGCTTCTACCTTAGCTCCTCCCTTCTCCCCGCCCCTGTCCATCGGTCTCCTTGTTCCTGTCTCTCCCTGACTTTCATCGCTATGTCTCCTCCCCTTGTTTCTCCCTCCGCCTGCTCCTCTCTGGCTCCGGGCCTTTATCTCTGTACCCTGCATGCCCATGGCTCTGTCTCTGTCCGCCTGTCTGACCGTCTCTCAGCTGTCCATCTCTCCCCTCTGCCATGCTTCATTGGCACTGCTCCAGAGACAGAGTCCCTCCCTAGCGTGACCTTCCACGGCAGACCGCTCAGAATGCCACACACTCACCATGACCACTTCCCATCTACAGGTGAGGAAACTGAGGCCCAAGAGCACCTCCGTAATCGCTATAAGGAAGAGGCATAACTGTCGCAAGGCACTGACCCTGGAGCTTGTGCTCTTCCATATTTTGCTATTATTGACCTTCTGACTGTTTGCGGTACAGTCCCTGCATGCGTGTTGACAAGTCGCTTTACACGCTTCGGTCAGGACCTCTGGGTCAGATTCAGTGCTTCTCAAACTGGCCCAGGTGTTGCTAGAGCTCCTAAACGTCAGGCAGGAGACCAAGAAGTGGCTCCACAGTTTATTAGATTTCTGAAGCGGGAGCAGTAATATGGAGCAGACAACTGTATGTGTTGATGACATTAAGTCACCTGCACAAGGATCCACAGAAGGAGTCGCTGCCCCAGTGAGCATGAAAGACTGGAGCCTTCATCCTGCATTAATCACTTACCACTTCCTCACTGATTCTGCCGCCTGTAAGGACTGGCAAGCAGACCCTCAGGGGAGCCACCGGGCTTTTAGGAACTAGGAATTATTGCAGGAGAAAGACTTAGCAGTGAGAGAAGTTCGTCCAGTAGAGCGCAGGGGCTAGGACGAGACCTCCTGGACTCCAGTCCTGGTTCTGCTACTTCCAAACTTACTCTGTAGCTCAGTTTCTCCATCTATTAAAGGAGGGGGGGGTTCATAGTAGTACCTCCCTTGGCTCTTGTAAGGATTCAATGGCACCTTCAACCTAAGTAGTCAGTACATACTGGCTACACCCTCGTCGTCAGGGATTTGTTTTTCCCGCACAATTGGAAAGGCCAGTTTGCATCTGGGTTCTGCGGGAGTGTGTTTAAAACATTGCTCTGGTTGCAACGTGAAGAAGCGACTCCCGAGGACCACCCTGCTCTGACACTGGTGACCCCAGGGCCGAGGGATGGCCGAAGGCTGTAAGACCAGATCGGAAATTCTTCTTTCAGGAACTCTATACTTTTGGTTTGTTCAAATAGCATATGGCACAGCTGTACACATCCTTTTTTAATTAACAAATAAAAATGCAGTTACCATGACTTTGAAAATTAGAAGCTAAAATCGTGGCTTCCTTTCATGCTACACCCATATTCCATAAAGTCTGGGTGCGTGGAGACGGGAGAGGCGATGATCCTAAGAAGGAAAGATGAAAGCACAGGCCACTGCGCAAATCACCTAACAGAATGAGCTCATTGACCGATTGATTGATGTATTAATCTAATCAAATTTATTGGGGCGACCTTGGTTAATAAGATCATACAGGTTTCAAGCGTACATTCCTATGGTGCATGCTCGGCATATTGCATTGCGTGCTCACCACCACAGTCGAATCACCTTCTCTCCCGTGTACTTGGCCTCCCCTACCTCCCCCACCTTCCGTCTGGTAACCACCATGCTACTGTCTGTGAGTCTCAGTTTTATACCGCACGTCTGAGTGAAGTCATATCGTTCCTAGCGTTTTCTGACTGACTTATTTTGCTCAACATAATACTCAGAATGAGCTCATTTAGAATTGAGACAGATGGTACCTATTTCAAGATATAGAATCTGCATTGTTGCTTTTACAAAAAATAAACAAAACCAAAACAATAAGACATTTCTGTATTTCCAACACAGGGCTCTTGTTCCTGCATTTTCTTTATGATTTGTAGGCTTAACTTGCTCTGGCCGGATAGCTCGGTTGGTTAGAGCATCGCTCTGAAGCACAGAGGTTGCCAGTTCGATCCCCGGTTAGGAACAGGCCAGTATTTCTCTCTCTCTCTCTCTCTCTCTCTCTCTCTCTCTCCCTCCCTCCCTTCCTCTCTATAAAATAAAATAATAAAAAAATTACATCTGTAGGCTTAACTGAAAGCATGCCCACCCCACCCCCTCTTTCCACCCTCCTCCTCCCCCTGCAAACAAGCTGGTGAGGGAAGGAGGGAGGGCGCACATAGCACATGGGAGGCGGAGGACAGAGTTCACCCTGTGAAAAATCATTAATCATCTTGAGGTCACCAGCCCTGAACACGCTTCCTTCTCAAGCCTGTCCTGTGGGCGATCTGTCTCCTAACAGGTTTTGTAATGCTGAGTTGTAAAGCGTTCCTGATGAATTATTGTTGGCACTCAGTCCAAAGGCTCGAAGGCGGGAGTCCCTGAGAAGAAAAAGCAGACCCTCTGTCCTGCGCCTGTTGTCCGTGGGGCCGGCACAGGGCTTGCATTGGGGGTGCAAGCAGATGAGTCTCTGGGCCCCTCATCCTGCAGCCCCAAGTCCAGGAAGGGCCTGAGGCAGTACAGGTTTATCACTGTACTTCAAAATGGGGACATTTGAGGGGGGGTCATACCCTAAACTGTGCTCCATCATAGCACACTTCTGGGTAAGGGCAGGATTCATGCTCCCATTTGACAACTAAAGAAACTGAGGTCAGGGTTACACTATGGTATGCCCAAGGTGACTCAGCTACTTTGTAGCAGAGCCAGGATTAGAACTCGGGTCCTGCCTGATCAGGCGGTGGCACAGTGGATAGAGTGTCAGACTGGGATGTGGAGAACCCAGCTTCAAAACCCCGAGGTCGCCAGCTTGAGCGCAGGCTCATCTGGTTTGAGCAAGGCTCACCAGCTTGAACCCAAGGTCGCTGGCTTGAGCAAGGGGTCACCTGGTCTGCTGTAGCCCCCGGTCAAGGCACATGTGAGAAAGCAATCAATGAACAACTAAGGTGCTGCGACAAAGAATTGATGCTTCTCGCCTGACCAGGCGGTGGTGCAGTGGATAGAGCGTCAGACTGGGATGCAGAAGACCCAGGTTCGAGACCCCGAGCTCGCCAGCTTGAGCACGGGCCCATCTGGCTTGAGCAAAAAAAAGCTCACCAGCTTGGACTCAAGGTCGCTGGCTCCAGCAAGGGGTGGCTCGGTCTGCTGAAGGCCCGCGGTCAAGGTACATGTAAGAAAGCAATCAATGAACAACTAAGGTGTTGTGATGGCAACAAAAAAAAATAATGATTGATGCTTCTCACCTCTCTCCGTTCCTGTCTGTCTGTCCCTATCTATCCTATCTCTGTCCCTGTAAAAAATAATAATAATAATAATTGATGCTTCTCATCTCTCTCTCTTCCTGTCTGTCTGTCCCTATCTATCCCTCTCTCTGATTCTCTCTCTGTCTCTGTCACACATACACACACAAAATAAAAAAAGGAAAAAGAAAACAACTCTGATCCTCAAACTGCCATCTCTTTCCCTTTCCCCACCCTGCTTGTCCTGAACTGCGTTACCCTCCAGTGATGGGCTGGCCCCCTTAAGACCTCAGCCCTCACTGCCCTGCCCTGCCTGTCCAGCCCTCGGACACCTGGAGTGCTCTGCTGCCATGTCCCCCACGGCTTCCTATGGCCTCCCAGAGGGAGGGCAAGTAACGCTTGACTGTCATTTGTCCTATGTGAGTTGGGAAGAACAGGCTTTATTATAACCATTTTAAAGTTTAGAAAATTAAGGTTCAGAGAGATTTAATGGCTTTTCTTTCTGACCCTAAAATAAGGAGGCCAGGATTCCCCTGCAAGTCACTTGCCGTATCACCCTACGAAGGTCATATTTTTCTCTTCCGGGGCCCCCATCTTCTTACAATGGGGAGATTATAACTTGAAGACCTCTAAGGTTCTTTCCAAGAATAATATTCTAGGGTAGTATTTCTCAACCTCTATTCTTGGATCCCCAGTGGCTGAGGGGATGGTTATAGGTGTTCTATGGAACAATCTGGGACACACTGTCCTGCTGTTGGCTTTCAAGGCATGTACTGTGACCCAGGGCAAGTAAGAAGCATCAAGGCCTCAGGCAGAGTCAGGGATGGAAAAGGACTGAGACCCAGCCGCCCCTGCACTATGCCAGGTGTATGTTGAGTCCTTCCCACCACGCTTCATCCCGTTTAATCTTCAAAACCTTAAGAAGTAGGTATTCTTCTTGCTTCCACTTTAAAGCTCGGAAACTAAATGAAACCGAGGGAACTTAGATTATGTGTATGGCAGAGGACAGCTGCTCAAGACAATGACCTCAAGTTATTTGTTCAGAAACCTTAAAGGGCTGTAGGAAGCTTAGTTGTTATTTGTTAGATTTTCCATCAACTATGGGGAGCTGTTGTTTTGTTCTCACCTTCCCACTCTCACGCAAGTACATCTGCTGGCTGAACCTAAACTAGACCTAGAACTCTAGCTGCAAGGGAGTCTGGGAAATGTTCTCTGAGCTTCCTATTCTCGGCAGTACCGGGACACACCAGGAGAGTGGCACCGATACTGAGTGTCAATGACCGTATTCTTCATTCACCCTACGGTGAGTTAGGCTACCAGAGTCACTCTCCTCCCAGAATCTGGGAGCTTGAGGTGTCAGCTGGGTGACTGGAAAGGAGGGAAGGAATTGGTGCAGAGATGGATGTGGGGTGAGGAGCGGCAGTCAGAGGCCAGGATGAGGACACGGAGCTCCTGCCCAGTGTTTCAGCAGAAGCAAAGGAGATAAAGAAAAAGAAAACCAAAAGCGGCATTGAGTGAAGGGCTTGTGCCCTCAGATTACAGCAACCTTGGGGGGGTCCCCCTCCGGGCTCCTCTCATCCTCACCATGCCGTCTCTGGCAGCTTCTTGGCTTCTTCGGGAAACACTCTTCACATCACTTCCTTTTCCTAGCGGTCTGAGGACACAGTGGGTCCCCACACGTAGACCTGAAATGACTGGGAAGGGGTGCGCAGCCCCCGACTCTGAGGGCTGAGGGACCTCACCCCTGCTGTTTACACTGTGCTCCCTCCACCTGGAATGTTCTTAAAGGACACAATCATCTTTCAGAATAATTTCAACTCAAAGAATCAGGATTTCACATGGTTCTTTTTATTTTTTATTGAATAGTGATGTCATTTCTAAAAACAAATATATTTTCCTTTCGCAATCAAGAAGAAAATAAGTTAAACATATAATGTCTTGGGGGGGGGAGGGGAAGGGGGCGTGGGCAGAGGACAGAGCGTTTCTAGGGCCTGGAAAGACTCTGTCTGACTCCGTAGTGGTGGGTGCGGGTCATTGCACCGCTGTCCAGACCCTTAGAAGGCACAGCAGCAGGGGCAAATGGTAACGTAATCTGCGGGCGTGGGTGACTGTGATTTGTCAAAGAAGGTTGCTGCGCTTCAGCAACTGCATCACTCTGGTGGGGAATGTTGATAATGGGGAAGATTTACGTGTGTAGACAATTCTAGGAAATCTCTTTCCTTCAATTGTTATGTGAACCTTAAAATGCTCTAATATAAAATGAAGTCTGCCATTAAAAAAAAATGCAATGTCTTGACAAACTAAGATAAAATGCCGGTATGGATGCAGTCTCTCTCTCTCTCTCTCTCTCTCTCTCTCACACACACACACACACACACACACACACACACATCTTTGTAGTCACAGCTGCAACTTAGCATCTACAGTTACACATATGGGATACAGGGTACTTGAGCATGAGTGGACCTGGTGAATCATGGAGCTGGGTGGTATCCAACCACATGCTGAGGACCCCAGGAACCCACAGAGAGCTCTCCGGGGCCCTCTGGCAGAGGATATGGTGGTGACTGAGATCTTTCTTTCTGCCTGAACCAGAGGGGTTTGGCTTTTATCTACTTTATATTTTGAATTTGCCGTGAAGGTTCCATGTTTTAAAAAGAAATTTCACTTCAACACGCACAGAAGTATGAACACTGGGAATAAGCTCAAAGCTCCATAGCTTCTGCCATGTTTCAGACGGGCTCCTGAGGCCGAGAGAGCTCGAGGGCCCAGCAGTCGGCCCACAGAAGCAGAGAGAGGGGGCCTGAGTGTGGAAATCTGATGAAGACGTTTTCCCTCCGCACCCACTGCAAGAAACCCAGGCTGAGTGGCCCAGACAGACGCGTCTCGGATCCAAGGGTCATATCATTGTTGGTGCTGTTTGTTTGCACAATGTAGAACATTGTTTAAGACCTAAAGCTCAGAGACATCCCTTGGCAAGGCTCTCTGAATTAGAGCCCAGAGGAGAATGTTTCAAGAGCTTGTGGTCTGGGATGGAGAGAGCCGCGGAGAAGACAGGGCGGTTCTTCCAGGGGGCGGTGCGCGCTCCTGGTCCGCGTCACATCCCTTCGCAGTATTGTAAACAGAAGTTCACTGTATGTTTTTAAAATGTGAGAAGAAGCAGGATCCCGCCCGCGTGTTTTGACATAGCCTGCAGGGAGGGAGAATGGGACGAGCGGATCTCGCCTTTGCGGAATGTAATTGCCTTGTGCCTGATGGTTAATTTCAGGCTAGCTGTCGGGTCCAACAGTCCGCCACCAAACCGCCCACGCTCACGGCCGCTCAGGGCAAAGACCCCGTCCGGCAACCCGCTCTGCCGCTGCGGTGCTCTGGTACTTGGATCCTAGGTTTCCTCACCTGAAAAAATGACTTGTGGCCCGGATCGGATCGTGGTGTTTGAACTGTCAAAGAGACTCTATTCGGATGGTTTTACAAAGTGCTTGATCTGGTACAATTTAAGTTGAACTTTCTGCTACCAGAAAGAAGGTGGAAATGCACTGGGCTAGATGTCATTCACACCTCTTTCAGCTCCAAGATAGTGCAATTCCAGATTTAACTTCTCTTTAAAGGTCTGGAAGAAGTTCCACTTCCACCCAAGAAAAAGCAAGGAAGACATCCTCACTCCATGGAAAGTTAGCTGAGGGTCTCAGGTCTGGGTGGCTGAACTGTGTCACCCCATGCCCACGCCCTCATACCCAGGGCAGAAGGGGTTGGTTGCTCCCTCTTCTGCCCTGTGGCAGCACCCCCGTGCCTTGTACCAATCACACTGCCACAGAATGGCTTTGCTTCCCGGCATGCCTACCCCTGCCTCCGACCTTCCATGAAGCGCCTCCCAGCTGCCCGAAGCCCATCGCTGCATCTTATTCCTCACTGGAACCCCGGGACCCAGCACGAGGCCTGGTAGCGTGCAGATGCTGAATAAGTAGACACTGAATTGAATTGCATTCTGCACGCTTGGGCTTCCTCGGCTAGCTTTTACAAGGGTGCAATTTCAAGAACTAGATTCTGGCCTGGGATAGAGACGGTGCCCATTCTTCAATCCGTGAGCAGATGCTGAGCTTCAGCAATAAGCCAAGCACTCCTCGAGGGCCTGGAGATGCCCTGGAGCATAAAACTGATCCCGTCTCTTGATGGAAGGTTCTACAATCACGTGATACAACTGAAGCTATAGGGAGGGTTGGGGCCGGCTCTGCTCTGCCAACATGTGTCATGTGTGAAAGCTGGGGCTTAACACGTGAAGACCTCAAGCAAAAGGAGGTCATCAGCCCTGGGTTTTTACTAAATACAAGCCTTCTAGAAGGAAGAAGAAGGTGGAACACCATGGAAGAGGGTGCTACAGAGGAAAGGCATAACACAAGAGGGTCCTTCTCAAGTCTCCTGTCCCCAGGACGGCAGTGTGTGGCAGGAAGACGGACTCTGGCCACGCTGGGCTTCAGTCTGGCCCCGTTTCTCGTTTGCTGTGTGATCACAAGTCAGCAGCTTTAACTTTCCTGAGCTTGTCTGAGGAGGAAGGCCGTGACCTTGGTTGGGGAAGAGTTGAGTTGGAAGTGACCCTGGGGTGACCAATGAATGGAGGGGGCCAGTAGGCACACGACAACCAAGTGTGGAGTCCTGGGAAGGGGCTAACCTTATAAAAGGGACTTTGGAGTTGAATTTCATGTGCGTCTGTTTGAAGCTGACACCCAGGGAGATGGTGTAGAGAGAAAAATGGAGGAGTGGTGATGAGCAGACCCCAGGGAGCACACTCAAGGGAGTGGCCCAGAAGCTAACACCCCTGGGAAGCGGGTTTTTACTCTGTGACCCTCTAGGACCTTGCTCAGGCGGCCATTGTCACTCCCATCAAACTGCCTGTGGAGTCTCTGCTTCCCCTCAGTACTGTGAACTCTTGGAGGGCAGTGCCAACATTTAAATCACCCTTGCGTCTCCCGTAGCTAGCCCAATGTTGGGTGGATGAACACACTAGCAAGTAAAGTCTAGAAACCATGTCCTGTGAGCAACAACTGAAGAATCTGTCAGTGTTGTCTGAGAGAAGACCTGAGTAAAGGAACCCAAAGGGGCTGGTCTATGGAAAAACACAGCGTGCCAGTGTCAGTTGATGGAGGGAGATTAGTTCAGTTCAACCCTGGAGCCACTCGATGATGAAACAAGCCGTCTGGTAAAGCAGTGAGGTCATCAGCCCTAGGAGAATGGAAGCAGAGGTGGATGACATTCTCCCAGGACTAGGGTGTTGGGTAGGAACCTCACCACAACCTCAAAGGCATGCCGCTCTGAGAGTCTGCTTCCAACATGGCGTCCGCGCACCTCCCTCCCCGGTGCTGGCTGACTTTGAAAGGGAGGAATAGGGCCCCTGCTGAGCAAACAAAGGTGAGAACCTTGCATCTGTGGGCCTCATTCTATGGAACGTGTAGAATTCCAGCTGACCCAGCCTTTCCCTGGGCATTCGGGCCCTCAGCATCTGGCCTCTGCCTGTTTAATGAAGTCTCCTTCTCGAGGCACAGAGCTACTACCCATCTGCTCCATTCTGCCCTGGCCTGCCCTTAATGGGAAGCCCTTGAGAGTGAGGGCCAGGCCTCACTGATTCACCAGGCGGCGGGCTTGCAGAAATTAAGAGCACAGGGCCATAGCCGGGTCACCTTCCTTCCCTGGCCTATATGTCTGAGACACCCATAGTACTATAGTGGGGATTCAAGGGTCAATATGCATAAAGTGCTTAGAATGTTCTAGCATAAAGTAGGTTCTCAAAAGAAGTTAGTTACCCTTATTATATCAATATGTCCTGTACCCCTCTACCCAGCACAGTAGCTGCCAATAAAGATTTGCCGAATAAAAAACAAAAGAATAGATTAGCAACTAAATATTAATATAGCTTTGTAGTCACTGACTAATCAACAATCATTTCTTAACCTCTAATAAGCACGCAATACGCTGCTGGGTACTGAAAAGACAGGATGAAACAGATACGTGGTTCTTATTGCTGAGGATTTTGCAATATGGTGATAAAGACAAATACCGATATTGGTTAAGCTGATACATTTAAAACAAAAACCTAACACAGGTTTATAAAGGAACCAACAGATCAGGCCCTTTTAGATGGCATAGATAGGTGATCTAATCTGATTGGCAATCCTCAATTGTGAGGGACCGCCAGTGAATGCTTTCGGGGGGGTGGGGGGGAGGGATTCACATGGGCTTCCTCACTGAGAAAGGTTTTGACTCTCTTGAATAATGCTCTTCGTTTTCTTAATATTTTACAAGTTGCCCTGATTCAATAATGAAAGAAGGCAACATGGGGAGGTGAGGGAATGGGGCATAGACCCGGCTGTGTGAAGCCCGTTGGGTTTATACCCTTTATCGACGTTACGACATTTAATCCCAGCCTTAAAGCCATTCTGCAGGTGTGGCTCTTCCCTGGTGAATCCTGGCGTCAGTCTTCTCTCCTCCTCAATGTGCGGATTCACAGACACGCTTCCCTGGAAGAGGAGAGAGCTCCCAAGGGTCCCGCCCTCTGGCCTGCCCGGGGTGGACGAGTACACTGGGCTTTAGCCAGTCATGCAGAAAGAGGGCTCCTCGCAGACAGTCATGGGATTATGTGCAAATTCACCATCAATGTCCTCACCAAAGAAAACATAAGCACCATTGATTACCTTCTAATAACCATTTTATTACACATTTTATATTTATGAAAGGGCACTGGGAGAAGACTGTTATTATTTCTCTAATGCAAAGCAGATGGACCTGACAGAGGTAAATGGGACTTTCTGGGTGTGGCCCTGAAAGTTTGTGTTTTCCCGGAAGGTTTTGAGCCGGGGCCAAGCCATACCCAGAAGTTCCCATCCACCCCTGTCTCGACACATGACTTTCATTAACAAAATTGCATCGCTCCTTTCTGCAGAAAGTGGTACCATTACTCTAATAAAAACACGTCCGTTATGGATCAATTGCCACCTACGTGGTGGCGAGAAGGCCTCAGAAGCCAGAGGGCAGGGACTGGCGAGAACAAAGGAAAGGCTGGTCTCGCAGAGAAAGGCCTGAGCTGCTGGGCCGCCTTCCCAGACTGGGGCCGGACAGGAAGGATATGGATCAAACATGGACCCCGAGTATGGTCACCCTGGGATCAACCCCCACAGACAGAACCTAGGAGTTTCCGTTCCCACCGTTAACCAGCCCTTACCCCAGCATGCTTCTTGTCAACGGAGGCCGACCAGGTTACACGGGGAAGGGGGGGGGGGCTCCAGCCCTGGGCTTTGGGCTCACCTGGACATGTGCGCCTTGCTCCACCCCAATACCAACCCCTGTGGCGGCCAGCCAGCCTTATGCTCACTTTTTAATTCATTTTGGACTTCTTGACTTGGTGGCGGTCATGCTATGTGCACCCGCTATTCCCACCTGCTGCTGGTGTGCTCAGGTGGGCCTGCCTGCCCGACCTCCACCCCGATGCTGAGCCTTCTGATAACCTACGATGTTGCCCATCTTGGTGGAGGCGTTTTCCTCCACACCCGTGGCTCTCACGCTTTTATGTGCGTGAGAATTGGCTGGGGAGAGGGAAAAAAACAAATTCCTGAGTCCTATCTCTACAAACTCCAACTGTAAGGTCTACGGTGGGCCGAGAAGCTGCATTTCTGACCGCAGGCGATTGGGGGGAGGGGCGGGGGTGCCCGGGAGGCCCTGGCCCGCAGAGCTATGGCCAGCCCCCCGCACACCCGCCCTGGTGAGCGACCAGCAGCCAGCGGCCAGCGGAGGGCGGGCGGCAACCCCTCGCATTTGTACAGCGCTCACCCCTTCCGAGCACTTCCGCCGCCTTTATTCTCTCTGTCCTGATTCCCTCTACCCCGAGGACGTTATCATGTCCAACTTACGGAAGAGGGAAGTGAGGCTCACAGCAGGGATGTGGCTCTCCAAGGGCTAGTGCTCAGGCCCTAGCACACAGACCTGCCTCCAGCCTGAGCCCCCAATCTGACTCTCAGCTGCCGGGACTTTGGGCCCCTCCCAGGAACTAGGCCTGGCACCTGGCAGGTGCGCGTGCAAAATTTAGCGTGAATGAATAAGTCAAAGCAGAGCCGGGTCTTTGAATAGCATCCCCTGCACCCATCCCTCTGCCACGATAACAAGCACTGCCCCCCACCAAAGCAGGCTAGCCAGAAAGGCTCTGCCCTGACCTTTGACTGTGTACGCTCTGGGGACAGAGACCAGGGGTCGGACTCCTCTGAGCCCTAACCGGTATCTGGGACTGGGCCTGGGACGTGCCTGATGACTCTGTGTTGAAGCGTTGGATGTGATTGGGGGAGAGTCATTTGCACTGACACCCGGTTTCTTCCCCTGAAGGGACTGGCTCTTGCTGGGAGAATCCTGAGCTGCTGAGCAGGTGGGCACGGCCCCAAGGCTGTGTGAGCAGCAGCCCTTGTTGGGAGCCCACAGGAGCCCAGAAATGTCAGAAGCAGGCTTTGGGGCCAGACAGGGTGTGAGTCCTGGCTCTGGCCACTCACCCTGGGTTCACGCTGACAACTTCTCAGCCTCGGTGTCCTTGTCTGGAACATGGACACACTTTCCCTCCCGGTGTTCTCTGAGAGCATTAGGAGGCCAACGCTTGTAAAAACCTAGTTCCTGATAGGCAGTCAATCCATGGTAATTCTATTAAATTCTGGTTGTCAACGTGGATTTAAAAGTACAATCTAACCGGAGAAAGAGGAGTCACACGCAGGAACACTGTGAGTCAGAGCCGGAGACTAAACAGCGTGCTGCTCCCGAGAAGAGCTGAGGGGTCTGGCTAGGACCCACGGCCTGGACAAGCTCCCGCAGGACGCCGCCCAGCCCTGGGCCTCAGAGGATGAGGATGTGGAGAGCCAGAGGGTGGGAGGGCCCCGCAAGTGGGAGGGGTCCCAGGTGGGAGGGGCCTGGCAGGGCCTCTGCAGGCTGGCAGGTCTGAGGGCCCCTGGGGGAAAGGCGCATTCTCTCATCAGGGCCTGCTTCTGCACAGACAGGATCTGAAACAGTCAGGGCCTGGAAGGCAATATATTTTACAAGTGGTGGTCAAGACCAAGAATGGACATAAAATGAGAACACTCGGGTCATGAAGGCCACATCAATTTATCAATTTAGCTGTTGCCCGAAGGGTCCTGGCAACTTGAGAGAAAGGAGACCGTAGGTGGTTCTTGAATTCCGTCTGTCGGAGACAGAGGAAAAGCACGCGCAGCCCCTCGGAATACGGTGTTGGGCTGTAAAAGAAATGTCTCCTTGGAGTTACTTCAAATAAAGCTTCACGTCTTGAACGAGAGTCATTCCCTATGATGGGGCCTACAAGGTTATCTCTGAGAGTCCCTCAGCACAGATGAAAGAATGCGGCAGAGCCCAGCAGGGCAGGACAGAGAGGATGGCACTGCCTCTGGGCGCTTCCTGGCACCCAAGAACAGACAGCGGAGGGGCTGCCCACCGGGGAGCGTGGCCGGCCACTCGCCCCCGTGGCTGGGCCCTGCAGCGGCCCCCACTGCTCCTCCCAGAAAATCCACCTCCTCACCTCGGGCACAGAGGCCAGCAAGGCCGGACCCCTACCTGCTCCCAGCTTCTCCTTCCCACCCGCTGGGCACCACCGCTCGCCGCCCACACTGGCCTCGGGAGAGCTGCAACCCCTGTCCCACTTCCGACCCCTTCTGCGTGAGCACTCTGTCCACGGGGCTCTACCCTCAGCCTTTCACGTGGTGGCTGCCTCCTTATTCTTCAGGTCTCAACAAACAGTCACCTCCTCCAGTGGGTTGACCCTGCCCAACCCTTTAAACAGGGCCTCCCTTGTCACTCTCTGGCTCCGTCCGATGTCTCCCCTCCATGGGGCTGATGACAACCTGTGCTGATGTTCCTCTAACCCCTTTATTTATGTCTTGGTGTCCCCCCACTAGCAAGTAGGAGGCCAGGATCTCACCTAGCTTTCCTCCATCACACCCCAAGAGCCCAAGGGAGCAGTTGGCACATAGTAGGTGCCCGGAACACATCTGTTGAGCCAATGGGAAAAAACAAAGGCTCCCTACCAGAGCCTGGGGAGCTGGCTTTCCTGCACAGGACCCTGCCTTGAAGATCCACCCTTCAGGAAGATAGGCTTCCATGGTAACAACCTTCCCTCCAAGGAGAGCCCACTGACTCCCGCGCACAGGGGACCCTCGGGTTCTGGCATGGTAGGTGGGGAGCAGGAGAGAGGGTCCCCTTCTCCTAGCCTTTCCCATCCAATCCCCAAAGGAAAGTTCCCCAGTGGGAATGGAAACAGACCTCCGACCCCGAAGAACCTGGAGTGCTCCGTGGAACGACAAAATAAAAAGAGACACTGTCTGCAGATGAATTTAAAAAATTCCCTTACTTGGCCCTTTTCTGGTACCAGGGTCCGCTGGCATCAACACGCGGCCAAGGGCAGCAGCCTCTCTTGAGGTGAGTCTGCCACCCTGCCCCCCCAGCCCCCCACCCCCCGCCGAGGGGAGCTGTCGCCAGGGCGAGGCCACCCACCGGCGCGGCAGCCCGGGATGAACTGAAGGCTTATTATCACCCTCCAGACCTCTCTGTTCCCTTTGGTTTCCTCCCTCTTTCCCGCACTCTCCTAGGGCTCCAAAAGGACCACCTGGTGCCCATGCCCAAACTCCTGCCTCCCGCCGTGCGCCGCTCTGCAGACGCCTGGGGCTGGGAACGTGACCTAGAAACTTCCCCGGCTGGAGCCCAAGGTGGTCAGAGCCTTCATTCCTGCCCAGCCACTCACAAGCTGTGGGACCTTGGGCGAAACTCTTCCCTGGCTTGGTTTAGTCTTCTGTGAAAGAAGCAAACTGTTCTTGTCCGTGTGCCACCTTCACCACTATCCCCGCCTCTCCATGCCGCCTGGTCCATCACCGAAAACATGGGCCTCTCACGTTGGCCTTTATCTTTCTCTCCGGTTAAACAACAGCATCAGGGGGGGTGCTGTGTCTCTTTTTCTAAGGCACACTCAAAATAGAAAGCTGTTTAAAAAGTCAAGCGTCTACCACTGAGAGACCTCTTGTATTCCATCAATCCAACGCAGGCACCCTTTGGGAAATGCCAGGTTGATCCACTGACCTCTGAGATAGGTTCTGACGTGCACAGTTCTAAGTAGAAGCCCCGAGCGCGGAGGCCACCGGCCTCGTCCCTGAGGGCACACATACTGCGGCTGGGATGTCATCACGTCGTGGTGATGAATCCGCTCTCTGGTATCCCTGGAAGCCCAAGTGCACTGCTCACGGTAACGAGCCCGCAAAGAGAAAGACCTGTTCTCAGCATGACTTGATATTTCAAGTGGGTGAGCCCCTGTTGTGTGTCGTGCCTGATGCCGCACGCCCGTGGGACGGGAGCAGCAGGGGACACAGGGTCTGTCCTCTATCCTCTTTCGGTCCAGCAGGAGACAGTCTGAGGAGACAGCACATGAAGGCAAAGTCCCAGTACAGGCTGCAAACCTGAGAGAGGACACTGCATGCCGTCCACCTGTGATCCCAGCACCGGCCACTTTACTGGCTTATCTGTAGGGCTTTTGTAACAGGGACATGTACAGAGCACAGGGATATCATAGAGACAGAGTCGTTCTTCACAGGGGCACCCCAGAGGCCTCTGCTAAGCAGGCTTCTAAAAGGCGAGGTGTCCTCTAGTGAGGAGGCCTCCAGGCAGATGAAGTAGCGTAAGCAAAGACCTGGAGCATGTGCACACGGAGGAGTGTGGGGACCTGTGAGTCACTTCAAAGGGCAGGCCGGTGGGATTGAGGGGGGCTGAAGGAACACAGGCGAGCTGGCCACATGGGGGGCTCAGAGGGATGCGCAGGGGACTTACAGCCATCTGGCCATCACGAGAACAGAATGAAGAGTGACAAGCAGTGGGGCCTCCTCACAGAGAGCTCCCTGGCATCTGTCTCACCGAGGGGCACGGCATGACAGAGACCTGGAACCCCCAGGCACCGTGCAAATGGCCTCAGAGTCCATGCAGCCCGATTCCATTTGAATTTCAAACTACGTGTTCAATTTATTGAACGATACTGTCAACTGACTTGACCTAATTGGCATTTTCTACACCCGGTAACTGCAAAATATACTTCCTTTTTAAATACAAAGGGAACATTAACTAAAATAGATCACATGCGGGACCACAAAACAAGTCTCCAAGATTCAAAAGAAATAAAATAATAAAATCAGAGTACGTACTCTGACCAGAGTGGAATTAAATTAGAAACAAATAACAAAAACAACAACAACAAAAATCTAGAGAACTTCCCCAATATTTGTGAGTTGTTTCTAGATAATCCACAGGTTTAACAAGAAATCAACATAAAAGGGCCTGACCTGTGGTGGCGCAGTGGATAAAGCGTCGACCTGGGAACACTGAGGTCGCCAGTTCAAAACCCTGCACTGGTCTGGTCAAGGCACATATGGGAGTTGATGCTTCCAGCTCTTCCCCCCTTTCTCTATTTCTCTCTCTCTCTCTCTCTCTCTCTTACTCTGTGTCTCCTCTCTAAAATGAATAAGTAAAAAGAAATTTTAAAAAAAGACAAATGTCTTAAAAAAAAGAAATCAAAGTAAAAGGTAGAAATATTTGATAATTAAAAACCCAACACATCAAACTTTGTAGGATTCGGCTAAAGTAATCATCACAGGGAAAGTTATGGCATGAAATAAACTGTGTGTGGTAAAGGCATTCTCTCCAGAGGTAGCACCTGTACGTTCCCTTGTGCCACCCACTGAGAACTGCCACAAACCCTGGACATCGGACGTTACATATAAAACAACGTAGGAAGGCTTGTAAGACGGAGAAGAAGGCAGAGTAGCTAGACCTCAGGCCCCAAGGACAACAGCACTGAGATCCCTGTGCTTTCTGTTTGCCTCAGATGATTCAGACTGGGCGCAAGAGAAGCCCCCAACCCCAAACTCCAAGAGGGGTGACAAAAGGCAGCCAAAGACAAGTTGAGATGGAGCCTAACAAGATGGAAACTTCTAGATGTTAAATGCTCTACTCCTGCCAACAAGAAAAAAACTATGCCCACCCTCTTGGCTCCTACCACCATCAACAGAAGCCAAGTGAGAGCTTAGATGGCCACCCTCCCCAGTCTGTCCCAACACCCCACCCCCTCCAGCAGGGGGCGTCAGAGAAGCAAATTGAGGCATTCATCCATCCCTACTGGAGGCTACAGGGTCCTGAACTCCCACCCTTGTCCCATGGTAAGGAAGTCCCCTTCCGCAGCCCTACCACTTGGTGTCAGAAGTGACCTGGTGGAGCAGGACTTGCACCGTGCTGCTCTGTGCTGGTGGTGGCAGACCCTGGGAGCAGAGGATCCCTCCCCCTACCAGCCAGGACGGTATCCACTGATGGTACCCACCCAGTGGTAGAAGTCCACCTCCACCCAGGATGGGGGGTGTCACAGGGCGGTGTCCTCTTCTCCACAAGAGAAGTGTCAGAGGGAGCTGAGGACAACAGAACAAAAGGTTAAAAAAGATCCAGACACTCCCAACAGAACTCCTAAAGTTGTCCAGGTGTCAACCAAAAATCACTGATCATTCTAAGAACCAGGAAAATTGTCACCTGAATGGGAAAGGCGCCCACACCATGACGACACAGATAACAGAATGATCCGTCCAAGAACTCAAAGCAGCTGTTATAAAAATGCTTCAATGAAGCCTGACCTGTGGTGGCGCAGTGGATAAAGCGTCGACCTGGGAACACTGAGGTCGCCAGTTCAAAACCCTGCACTGGTCTGGTCAAGGCACATATGGGAGTTGAGCTTCCAGCTCCTCCCCGCTTTCTCTCTTTCTCTCTCTCTCTCTCTCTCTCTTTCTCTCTCTCTCTCTCTGTGTGTGTGTCTCCTCTCTAAAATGAATAAAAAAAAAATGCTTCAATGAGCAATACTCAGAAATAAAAGTCTTGAAGCAAATTTAAAAATATATAGTCTCAGCAAAGAAATAAAGACGAGCCTGACCAGGTGGTGGCGCAGTGGATAGAGTGTCGGACTGGGATGCGGAGGACCCAGGTTCGAGACCCCGAGGTCGCCAGCTTGAGCACGGGCTCATCTGGCTTGAGCAAAAGCTCGTCAGCTTGGACCCAAGGTCGCTGGCTCCAGCAAGGGGTCACTCGGTCTGCTGAGGGCCCCTGAGAGAATGGTGTATTCTCTCATCCGTGCCTGCTTCTGCACAGACAGGATCTGAAACAGTCAGGGCCTGGAAGGCAATATATTTTACAAGTGGTGGTCAAGACCAAGAATGGACATAAAATGAGAACACTCGGGTCATGAAGGCCACATCAATTTATCAATTTAGCTGTTGCCCGAAGGGTCCTGGCAACTTGAGAGAAAGGAGACCGTAGGTGGTTCTTGAATTCCGTCTGTCGGAGACAAAGGAAAAGCACGCGCAGCCCCTCGGAATACGGTGTTGGGCTGTAAAAGAAATGTCTCCTTGGAGTTACTTCAAATAAAGCTTCACGTCTTGAACGAGAGTCATTCCCTATGATGGGGCCTACAAGGTTATCTCTGAGAGTCCCTCAGCACAGATGAAAGAATAGGGCCATGTGACATCTACAGGCAGCAGAGAGACAGGTAACCCGCCTAACCTGGAGGCTGCTACAAAGCCCCACATTTGCCAACGCCCACACCTCTGCCCAGCAGTGCCAGGGAGCGATGATACTGACTGTGCCTCTGTTCACCTTGTAAATCACACCCCAGTGCCAGTTGTCACTGATGACATCTAATCTGTAACCTTGCTGCAAGGAATCTGAGAACGTCTTTCCTGGGCTCTGGCTGCTGGGATTTGGGGAGGGACATGCCATCTTCACCCTAGTTGGGTAAAAACCATGGCGACATTAACAGGCTCCCCTGCACAGTCCCCTCCCTGTGACTTTTCATTGATAAATGGCACCTGTGTAATCGTGGGGTCCCTTCTCCACCATTCCAGCTCAGGGGAAGCATCCCGGGGAGTGGGGGGAGGGGCTCCGTGTGGCGTCCAGGAAGAGTACCGCAGCTCTCCTGTCGCCAGGCCTCCTGAGCTGCTCGGCAGTCCTGAGGGAAGACGGCAGGGAGAGACTGCCCAGGGGTGGGACTTAGCTCCCCGGGGATGTGGGCAGCGGGTGGGCTACTGATCCAGCACATTCTCCCCAGGGACAAGAGAGGTGGCTAGCGCTGGAACCAGGACACCTGACATTCACGTTCTCTCCTCCCTTCCCCTCCTCCTTGCACACAGCTCAGGACTTTAATATCCCCTCGGACAGACCATGCGTGCCCCAGAAAGGGCCTCCGTGCAGCAAGCAAGCAGATTCCCTGGGACGAGCAAACCCCGCTCACCCCCTTCTCCAGGGTCCCAACGCCCAAGCGCAGCAGCATCGTCTGATCTCCATTTTCCTAACAGGGTCTTTCCTAACAATCCCAGACAAGATCACTCCGCCCTCCAGAATGACTCAAAATAGCCCTTCGTCAAATTCCAGGAAGGAAGATGAAACAAGCTGAGTGTTCCTGTAGTTCTGTAAAGGGTTTGAGTCCCCGGAGGAGCATCCAGAGGGAGGTGAGCTACATTTGTGCAGTGGCAGTCTCCCTGAGCTAGGGCACTCCTGAGCTCTGATTGGTGGGAATTGGGGGCGGGGTCCTTTAGGGGTGCACAGTCACAGGCCGGCAGGCCGGGATGAAACCATATGGTGCGCAAACTCGGTTCTACAGAGAACAAAATGGTGTTCATTTGCTTAGAGTAAACCGACAGTGGCCCTATCGGTAGGCTGGGCGGATAAAACCTCCGAACGTCAGGTCGGGAGGGCGGCTAATGTGATGAAGGAGGCGGTCCGCGCTGTGGCCCTCACCCCTAAGAACACCTCAGGTTCTCAGCCCTTCTGATCACAGACGCTTGAGGAGTCTGGTGAATGGGGGCCAGTGTCCGGTCCGGCTCTACTGACTCAATGCGCTACCCATCCTTCTTCTTCTGGCGGCTGTGTGAGACCCCTGACCTGCCCCACGTGGTTCCGAAAGACTGTCAGTGCCAACAAGGGGGCTGGGGTGCAGAGGGGACCCAGGCTGGTCAACCACAGCTCTTTGCTCTAGTCCCACTGGATGATGAGGGCACTGGATGATGTGAGACCCAGGCCGGCAACTGAGGGTCATTCTCTTACCACTAGGTAGGACTGAGCCCAGAAGTGTGAGTGTGGGCTCGCTGGTTAGTGGCTCTTTTTGTCCAACAAGTAGAAAGATGTCCAAATCAGAACAAAGTCCAAGGCAGGCAGAACAGAGAGGTGGATGGAGAAGAGAAAAACAGCAACCATCGGCAGCTTCTCTGGAAATTATTAGCGTCCTGGGTAGGAGCGCACGGAAAATAAGCCAGTAAATTGCCTTCACGATCAGGGTTTCTGTCCTATCCAACCAAAAGAGTCTAGGATGAACAAATCCACTCCCTAAAGAAAACACAATACCTAGCCGTGCGTAAAATAATCCGTATAACTTCAAGTGCGCCGCATACAATACTAGAGGCTGGGGCCCTGCCCAAGACCCTAGGTGAGCACCCTAACCCACACCATTCTCCAGCTGGTGCCTGGTCTGTCAGAACAGTCCCTCTGAATCATGTTCCTGTTACACGTTAACATGTTAGACCCTGGAAAGCCATTTCTAGTCAGTAACAGCCATTAGCAAACAGTCTGAGAATAAAAAACAGTTCAGGACCACCTGCATGGAATTATTTGGGCACAGGTGATAGGCAGGGGGCACCTGGCTCTAATGATTTCAGTGCGAGCAAGTTATTTCCCCCGTGGCAACAGTTTCCCTTTTGGTATAACAAAAAAGTGTGAACACGTTTACAGAGCTCCTTCCACGAAGATTCCTCAATGAACCACAAATGCCTCTTCCATTTTCGATTAGGATACTGTTTAAAGAGCCAAGTCAGAAAGGAATGATTTCTTCCCAGTGCACACACTGAGCCTCCACGCTCCGCCCCCGCACCTGTGAGTCCGGGTCCTTTGCAGACCCACGCGGGTTTCTTCTCTGCGGGGCTGTTTATGAGGATACTACACTGAGGAACCGAGCAAAATGCTAAATGCATCACCTTATCCTCTAGTTCCAGGAAGACTCCAAACCCAATTAAATCTCCCTGGGAGGGTTGGGAGATGAATGTATTCATTCATTCATTCCTACATAGATTTGTATGTGTGTCCGCGCGCGCGCACGCGTGTCAACGTTTTAAGATAAAATGCCAAAATATGTGGGAAACAGCCACATTGGAGGAATAAAATTTAGATCCTGCAATTTGAGACGCGGAAGTACATTTCTGCTAGCATCCTCTCGAGAGAAAAATGAGTGGTTGAAAACCTGTAGCTGAATATGTAGTGTTTTTCTCTTCAAAACAACCCAGCGGCATCTGCGCTCACCCTGAGACGCCGTCACAGCCAGCGTGGTGAGGGCCCACGCGGGATGGATTTTGACAAGGAGGAGAGGAGAGTACCCTGGTGGGGAGCGGCTTGCCCTAAAGAGGGGGAGTCCCTTTATACGAGTGTGACCACAGAGCAACGTGTTGGCAGCGGTGGGGGTCCAGCCCAGAGGGCCCGTGGGTCCTGATTTGTAGTAAGGGGGCTGCCATCAAAGAGCCATCAAAAAGCGAGTATAAATTTAAAAAAAACGGGACCCCTGCCAGGCACCCGCAACCCTGCGGGCTGCAGCCGAGGCAGCGGCTGGACGCGTGTTGGAGCGCAGAGCCAGCGGCTGGCCAGGAGGCGGATACTGATAGGACCTGCAGCCCTGGGGGAAGCTCGGACGAGCAATGCCCGGCAGACACGGTGCTCCAGAGGTCAGGAGTGGTAGGGGAACACAGCTGGAGCCACACAGCTCTGAAGGACAAGATCCTGGAGGACACATCCCATGCCCACTTGTTGGGATTCTCTGAACCATTCGGAAGACTTTGAGGAGACCCGGGAAGTGGGAATGTCTCCCCTCCATCCCCTGCAGGAGGGAGAGCTGCTGTATTCTCTATGGTCCACGGGACCAGATGCAGAAAGCCTCCCTCTCTTCCCCCGAGATAGCACAGCCTGGGCAGCAGAAGTGCCAGGAAGGCAGCCCTGCCCAACAGTGGCCAGAGATCATTCGGAAGTGGGAGCGGTGGGCTGGATTCTGCTACCCAAGGCCCCGAGACCAGCTGCCAGACTTCCCACTCTCCTCTCCCTGGGTTCCCCATTTCTGCAACAAAGCTGCACTGTTTGCATGAAAACCTTTTAACTGGAGGTGATGAAATGAGATTGGAATATTCCAGACGCAAATCAATGTAAATGTCTTGGGCCCAAAAGGAGGAAAGGGTGGGAAGCTCTCCTTGTTGGTGACGGAAGGCTATAAAAGTCACAGCCATCGCTGCTCCCTGGTCTGTGAGCCAAGCAACGGCCCTACATATAGCATGACAGCAAAGCATAAACACCCTGCACCAAGAAGGGGCGAAGGACACACTGTGCCGTCTCCCCAGAGTCAGGGAGCATGCACAAAGAGGCTCGGCACCGCTGACCACTGGGGAAACCCAATCGAAACCATGAGGAGATACCACCTCAGCGCAGATGGACGGAGAGACAAGAGGGAGCACAGGTACAAGGGACTACCGCCTGGCCATAAAAGGGAACAGAATTGTGTGCTACACTACAACCTGGGTGGAGCTGAAAGACACTGTGCTGTGGGACATACACACCCGACAGAGGGGGACCAAAGCTGTGTGATTTCCGCCTGTGGGAGGTGCCCAGAGCAGTGAGATTCCCGGAGACAGAAAGCAGCAGGGCATGGGGCGGGGGGTGGGGGTGGGGGTGGCAGCCAGAGGCTGGGGACAGGGACATGGGGAACCTTTGCTGAACAGGACCAGTTTCCAGGGACAGATGGTGGCTATGGTGGAGCAGCAACATGGATACACTCAGTGCCACTGAACTGGACCCCTAAAAATGATTAAGCCGGCCAATTTTACATCGTACGCGTTTTACCACGATGTTTAGAGGAAGAAGCTGTATTTCCATACTTTGCACACATCTCTGAGCCACGATCACACACCCAGGTTGAGAATCTTTGGCCTTCGTGGCCCGGTTGTTAAGACGGAGGTCCTGTCACCAAGACGTGGCCTGAATCACCCCCGTGAATCAGGTGTTCACACCGCCTACTCCAGCTGGCAGTCACAACTAGGTGGATTCCCAGGGTTCTGTGTGACCCAGGCTACCACCATGTGACAGAGGACAAGGCCACAGGCGGCCCCGGCGCCCACCCCAGAGGGCCCTGTTTCGTCAGCCGACCTCCCAGCCCCCTGCTCTCCCAGCCAGCTCTGCGGTTACATGGAGGGGAAGACCACACCCCTCCATCTGCGTAGGAAGCCCTTGTTTAGAGAGGCTCAACAGGGAAGTTCTTAGGCTATAATATCTCCTGCCTGAAAGTGCCTTCCGGGCCTCTTCCGACCTCAGCACTATATAGAGATGTCAAGTGTTTATCCAAAGGCCTCCCGCTCACTGTGGCCTGGGGCCAGGCCTCCTCGGCCTGTGGCTGTGTCTGACCCACTGTGTCCCCGCTTCCCTGGGGCTCTCTGAGCTGACTTGCTAGCTGTCCTCCTGGCTGGCCCGGCTCAGTTTTCACATTGATTCCGACTTTGCCTAATCTGCCCGAGAGGTTGGAGAGGCGCCTATATCTGCAGACAGGTTAGCAAAACAGAAATCTCTGTGCTGAGGGAGAAGGGCAGGGAGGACACAGTCCCTCTGTGAGCACCCACAGCGGCTGCAGCCGGGCTTCCGAAAGGGAGACAGGTGGTCACACCAGTGTCCTTGTCAAAGCGGAGGCACCCAGCAGCATCCGGGGGAAACAAGCTTTGGAGGGTGGTGCATTCTGAAGTCTCTCACCCTATGGAAGGGACAGGAGGCCACACAGTGGTATACTGTCAGCACGCTGATGGAACAGGAATACGCCGTGTGGCTTTGTCGTGTTCCGGTCCGGTCCTCCCCACGGCTCCCCTGCTGGGGACTGGCCTGCGTGACACAGCCGGACTGTTTTCTCTCACGTCCTATTCTCTTGGCCGTGGCCACGCTGAGGACCAAAGGTTCCTCTGACGGTCAGCTTTTCTGTGTCCTGTGTCCTGCCATGTGGAAAAACATAGGCACAAGGCAGAGCCAGTGAGAAGTCGCCGTGCCAGCCAGGAGGTCCTCTCCCGACGGGTAACCCTGCCTTCTCAGTCCGCTACCTAACCGTCACGTGCCTCGCCCCCTCCTTACAATGTCGTCTAAGCGGTGGAGAAATGGATGGAAGAGCCCAGGGCAGCAATTCTCCGTGACTAGTGGGGACACGGGACTGTGTCCTATTCCCCCCTCCTCCATTGGAAGGGAGTGGGGGTGAACCTCTCGTCCACCCTGCGAAAAACATGGCCGTGAGCGCAGACTGGGAGCATCCCCTCTGTGTACGGCGTGCCCGAGGACAGGCTGGGAAGCGTGGGATAAGCCCATGAGGGAGAAAGACAGGCCGGAGAGCGGAGGGCGGGCGGAAAAGTGTGCAGGAGCAGTAACCAGCAATGTGCTGAACCCCCAAATGGCTAATATAGGGTAGCAGTCTTTTCTTTTTCATTTTCATTTATTGATTTTTCAGAGACAGAGAGGAAGGGAGCAAGACAGAGAGAAAAAGAGAGAGAGAGAGAGAAACTTTGATTTGTTGTTCTACCTATTCATGCCATCACTGGTTGATTCTTTTTTTTTCTTTGTGACAGAGACAGAGAGAGGGACAGATAGGGAGAGAGATGAGAAGCATCAGTTCTTCCTTGTGGCACCTTAGTTGTTCATTGATTGCTTTCTCATATGTGCCTTGACCTGGGGGCTACAGCAGAGCAAGTGATCCCTTGCTCAAGCCAGCGACCTTGGGCTCAAGCTGGTGAGCCTTGCTCACACCACATGAGCCCACGCTCAAGCTGGTGACCTTGAGATTTCAAACCTGGGTCCTCCGCATCCCAGTCCCATGCTCAATCCACTGTGCCACCGCCTGGTCAGGTCATTGGTTGATTCTTATATGTGCCCTGACTTCGGGATTGAACCTGCAACTTCAGCATGTTGGGACGACACTCTAACCAATTGAGCTACCTAGCCAGGGTGGTATTAGTCTAGTTTGTTTTTTTAAAACAATCCCAGTGAGTCCAGTGACAGACAGGAAGGTGTATTACCTTCTGGATAGACCTGCTTGGCTCTTGATGAGTTATTTCCCATGTGGCCAACACTTGGTTGACTGAGCAGCTGTTGTTTCTGACCCCTACAACCTTAGCCACACGTTCTAGATTGTTCTAAAAGCTAAAACTCGATCTCCTGGCCTGCCCTGAACTCGGGACGGCCTCGTGACCATTCAGCGGTGGCCAGAGGGCAGTAGGAAAGAGCCCCTGGGAAGGTGTCAGTGGTAGGAGGAACGGTGGCCTCCAAAGTCATTCATGTTCTCATCACCGGAAGCTGTGAAGACATCTCTTCCTATGTCAAAGGCACTCTGTGGGTGGGAGTAAGGGGAAGATCTGAAACTGGGGAGATCGTTCTGGATTCCCCAGGAGGCCTGAGATTAGCACAGGGGTCCTTATAATGGATGAGTCAGAGAAGGCAATGTCAGAGCAATGTGAGAGAGACTCAGGCGGTCGTGGCTGGTTTTGGAGGGGGAAGGTCTGCATGAGCTCAGGCACATGGGCGCCTCTAGCCCCCACAAGTCCAGGAAGCCATTCTCCCCTGCAGCCTGCCCGAGAAACAGCAGCCTTCTGACCCCTCGACATCAGCCCAGCGAGAACCCTTTCAGACTTCTGATCCAGGGCTGTAAGACAATAAACCTGTGCTGTTCTTCGCGGCTGTCCTGTGTGTGTGTTAACTTTGTGGTACTTTGTTACAGCTGCAGTCAGAAACTAACACAGCCTCTCTTCCTGAATAAACGCATGTCAGCCTGTCTCCTTCTCCTTCCTCACCCTTGCTGCATGGGATGTGGACACAGGGGCTGGAGACACTGTGCCATCTTGTGATAATCATGCGACACATGATCAGGACAAACGACTCATACTCAGAAGAGCACTGGGTCCCTGTGGCTTGCCCTGGGCTGTCCAGCCCCTGAACTTCTTGTCACAGGAGACAAATAAAGCGCAGACTGTGTAAGTCCCTGTGGTGGCACTTTGTGCACCGGCGAGCAACTCCCCTCCCTCCCCCCAGCTCCCAAGAGGGAATGGTCACAGGTTCCGGAACTTTGTGGGCCAGCCAGGAAACACAAGCATGGCTCCCAATGAAGTTCTATAATCTCACAATCAAATAAATTATGTTAAAAAAATAAAGGTAGTCAGTACTCAAAACTCATCGACTCCTAAATAGTTTACAAATTTTGCTATGCTCTTGAGGCTACACACATCTACTCTATCTGAATGGGAGAGACGCCGTGTGCCACCCAGCTCTCTCCTGTGTCCCACAGTCTACACCGCGTGTGGGGTTAGACCTCTTCCCAACGCCGCCTTCAGTCCCATCGCACAGGGATCTTGGAATCGGTCATGGTGGAAATGTTTCCGCCATGGAAACCAGCAAACACTACAAATCAGCGTTTTATTTTTCCCCAAGGAGTCACTTGTTACTCATTTACTGCCCTGCCACTGGTTTTGAGTTTCTGCTGCCAAATATCCTTCCAACTGATGCATCCCTAATGGTTTTTAACGGTGATTGTTGTAAGATAAGAGCCACAATTGTCAACTCAAATTATATTTGTCAGGAACTAAATTCACCTAGTTGGGTTTTTTTTGTTTGTTTGTTGTTTTGTTTTTGTTTTTAAATAAAGAGGTAGGTACCAGGCGCTGTGCTAGGCAGTCTCTTTCTTATTCCACCTCACACAGTCCCTCCCGTGTCCCTGAAAGGTAAATGTGCTAGCCCCCTTGCACACGTGAGAAGACCCAAGCGCAGGGGAGGACCTGTTTGCCAACGGTGAGACCAGTCGGGGGCCAAGCGAGGATGTGAACAGCCCTCCGTCTGACCCAGAAACCTGCGCTCATTCTCCAGAAACACTGTGTGCTTTGCACACAGGGGACACTAAGTAAATATCCGTTGAGTTATTGCAACAAATATTAACTCTTCCTTCCAGATAGTTGGGGACCCAAGATGCTGGGCTGGTGTGCAAGGCGGCTTTCACACCATATGCGCAGAGGACATTGGCATGAGGCTCTCTTTCCTGAACATCAAAGAGAGCTCTGAAACACTTATGGTTAGGAGATTGAGTTTCACGAAAGTATTAAATTTATGTTTTTTCGAACAGCATCACTGGGGGAGGGACCGTGGTTACAACTCTCTCATCTTGAAATAGACACAGAGTAATTTCCTCCTTTGCTGGTTGTCAGCCTGACTCCCAATCACTTCCCCCGGAGCTGGCAGAATTTCAATGACTCTAAAATTAATCTGCGGGGCAGAGAGTTTGTCCAGCGCCTTGACATTCCGGGAGCTAAACTGTGGTCTCAAAGTCAGTGCCTGGGAGCGGGAGTTAGGGGTCAAGGGTAAAACCCGCATTCTTGGCCCCATTGGGGAGCTTTGGATGATCCCATGGACACATTTGTTCCCTGATGTGAGACACATTTATGATGAGAAATCCCACTAATTGTTCTCAACTTAAGTGGTCAGTAAGTAACGTAGAATTACTAGGCACATACATGGGATTTTGAAAATGAATTTGTTCGACATGGGAACAGATGAACAATGTGATGCTTCACTACACAGTGAGAAAGACAAGGACAGGGGCTAGAATTGCACAGAACCCAGGAGGACAAAGCCCAGTGAGGTGGGGAAGGGAGAGAGATGTTTTCTGAGACGTCTTTTCTGAGATGATGAGGTTTACGTTTAAAGACAATAAAATGGAACTGAGTTAGTGAGACATTTGGGTTGGGGATGACCGGCCAAGGGAACAACATGTCTTCTAAGCAGTTAAGATGATTCAAGTACCAGCAGTTCCGTGCTATGAAGCCCAGAGTCTAAGACACAGAATGGCAGAAAAACAGCTAGAGGGGTAGGCAAGGGCTATGCCTCCGAAGAAGTAGAGTCCCTGGAGTTTCTCCCACATGCAATGGGAGGCCACCCGAGGTTCAACGACAAGGTGACATAGCCGTGTCTGTGTTTAGCAACCGCCCTCAAGGCCCTGAGATCCGTGAAAAGGTTATTGCAGAACAAACAACAGGTAGGAGGGGACGGCCAAGGCCATATCTGAGGCAGGACAGAGAGCGTCAGCACACAGGGTCCACAATGCTCATGGAGAGAGTCAGATAGGACACGGAGGCTGAGGTTAGAGCTTGTCTAGGGTAACACCCGAGCTTCTGGCCTGGGCCACTCGCTGGGTGGTGGTAACCAAGCACAGGCACGGGAGCAGGTCCAGCTGGCAGAGAAGGCTCGGAAGGAGTCACCTGTAAGTTGTATGTGTGTCATCCGAGTGAGGTGTCTAACAGAAAATGGACCTATGTCTGCAGTGACCACTCTTTGTCACATCTTTAAATCAAAGCTAGAGCAAATCCTGGTACACAGAAAGCTCTTAGCAAGTATTTGTGAATTGGAAGCCTGAAAAAAACAATTTAGGAGAAGGATTTGAGGTAGAAATAGAGGTTTGACGGGGGTAGGGGTCGAGGGTGGGGAAGTGGTGAGCAACTCACTGAACGTTGTTAAAACTGGGAATGAATGAAACTCCAGGGAAGGAGAGTTTCTACAATGAAAAGAAAAGAGGGCCAAGAATGAGATCATCGCGTTAGCAACATGAAAGGAACGGGTGAGACAGACCAGGGTAAGGAGGTGGACACCAAGGGCACAGAGGGTCGGAGGGCCATTAACAGATTAAGACAGCGATGTCACAAAGGCCAAGGCAGTCAGGTGGAGAACAAGGTCCTAAAGATACACCTTGAGAAAGGTCCCCTGGAGCCATTGTGGGGGGGGGGGGGGGTTCTTCACAGGGAAAGTGTAGTGGAATGGAAGAAACAGAAACCAGCCTACCCTGAGCTGTCACATAGTGGTGAGGAGAGGGACATTGGATAGGGCAACTGGAGGACTCAAGGCAAAGGACAGGAGAGCCTTACACATGGCTGTTAAAGAGTTAAAAATATAGGAGAGAAATGGGATCCTCTATTCTATAAGAGCCCACAGGCTGGAGACTGGCAATACAGGTGCAGAAAATGGGTGGTCGGGCTTCTATCTGAGGTATGAAAAGATAGGGTTAGGCACAGAGAGCCCCTCCCACGTGTGCAAGTCAGGTGGTACATCATTTACTACGGATAAAAAAGCTGGGGAAACCCTCTATGTCCAAAAATAGGTAGACTGTTATATATTATACAGATGTTGTATCTACCTAATGAAATTTTGCCCTCATAAAAGATAATGTTATAAAATTATGTGGCCATATGAAAAAAAATGAGTTGTAATAGGATGCTAAATAAAAAAGATGGGTGATTATCAATTCACAAGGTCCAATTCTTTTTCAAGGAAATTTCAAAAAAATTTCTAGGACATTGAACACTATGAAGATGTTGCGGGTACCTCTTAGTATTTTGACTTTCAAACTTTTATTCTAAAAAAAAAAATTTATTTTAAGTTCAAGTAGGACTCACTTGATGATAGCCAAGTTTCCTCGTAGACGGTAACTCTCATTCTCTGCTGGAAATCCTCCTCCCGTACTTCAAGTTATCCATGATGGGGGCCATCCCCTGCCTCACAGTCTACTTCTCATCTTGTCCTTCTCAGCCTTTCCCCTGAAGGATCTGAAGGCCACCCTGGCCTGAAGACAGGCTTTCAGCTGGAACGTCCAAAGGACTGCTTCCAAACCACAGAGCAGCTCCTGTCCTTGCCCAGGGCAGGTGGCCGAGGGGCCAGCCCGCCCTGCTGTTAGCAGATGTTCCACTCGACACTTCGCCTAAGGTCTCACCCAATTCTTAAAATGTGCCTGAGACAGGAATTTTAGGGGTGTGGGGGGGGGGAGCCCAGGGGTTGGGAGGAGACGGCACTGAGAACTGCCAAGACTTACTATTAGGGCATGACAGTTACGGAAACCGGGCTCCCGTCTCTACATTTGCCCAATGGGGCAGAGGGAAACGAAAATTACATTACCGACTTCTGAGAATTTTTTAAAAGGCACTACATGTGCATGTATACATATCTACCTTAACTCTGTATACGACAAAATACAATAGGTTGACTTTAGAATTCTGCAGCCCAGGTTCGCGTGCTGATGTGGCTCTTTACAAACTGGGAGACCCCGAGCACGTGACTTCACTACCAGTGACCGAGGACGAGACAGGATGGCAAGGGTGGTGCCTCTGCAGATGCTGCGGACGACAGACGGTGTTACAGGCCACGTGGACCAGCCGCTGAAACGCTCCAGAACGTGTGCATGACCCTGGGGACCTCTCCCGTTTGCATGACCCTGGGGACCTCTCCCGTCTGCATGACCCTGGGGACCTCTCCCATGTGCATGACCCTGGGGACCTCTCCCGTGTGCATGACCCTGGGGACCTCTCCCGTGTACATGGGGCTTGGGACAGAATTTAAATTCACGACAGAAAAGGAAAGGTGCGCTTCTTGCACTGGACGTCCCACGGTCATTTGCGGGAGAACAGACGAGGAGAGCTGGTTGGCCGGCCAGGCGGACCCTCTGTTCCTTTGCTGACTGAACACTCTCATCCCGCAAGGGTAGCGAAGGCTCAGGGAGGGGAACGCATTGCTCACAATCACAGGGAAAACAAGAACTCGGGTCTTCTGACTCTCCGGCCCACACCGCATCTCGAAATAGTTCTGGTTTTACCAAAAGCAGTAGAATGGGGGCGCTATGCCCTTGGTGAGAAAAAAGGGATGCGTTAAGGCTGAGCCAATCGGAGGGCACGTCCGGTGCCTCCCGACCCGCCCGCGACAGGCACTCCTCTGCAGAGCGCCCTTACACCTGCCTGCCGGACGCAGCACCCACGGCCAGGCCTGGGACTCCAGCTACCTACAGCCACTGGGCGGCCCCTCCAGGGTCCTTCCACGGGGCTCAAGGCAGGGTTACCCGTGAGAATCTCCGCCAAAGAGCCTAACCCAAACCTCTGATCCGAGTGCCGTGCGCCGTTTTCTGACCCAGATTGTTGTGTCTCTTAGAACTACTTTGGCTGCAAGTGACTGAAACTGACCTGAACTACTAGCTTAGGAAAGCAGGGAGTTTCTTAGGAGGATGTGGTTCTCACACAAGGACAGACAGGTATTTAGGCTTCGGGACATACCACAATCAAGGGTTTGAATGCCATCAAAAATTCCATCTCTGTCTTTTATTTCTAAGCCTCTGTTCCATTCCCAAATTCAGTAACCCTAGAGAAGGGACTCACTGGTGTGTTTGGGTCAGGAGCTCACCGCTGAGCTGACCAACTTGGCCGGGGGAGGGGGAGGGGGAGGTGAGTCACAACGGAATGTCCCTGCCTCTGCTTTGTTTTGAGGAGGAGGTGGAAGCAGATAGGCACCATGTGTCAACTGTAGTATTTATCAAGGGCCAGGCTCTGTACTAAGGTCTAGGACAGAAGGGCAGCTGGGAAGGAACCAGACCACCCCCTCAGTCTGGGAGACAAAATGGGGGCCACCACCATGCTGGATGGATAGAATGAAATCGCCCCTTCCACGGGGTTTGGATTCCACAGTCAGCAACAAGGCAAAAAAAGGTCCATAGTCAAATATGATGGCCCCAAGTGCTGGGAAGCCACCCCACCCAGGAAGATGCTCAGGGCACAGAGACAGGCAGAGGTCACAGACATGGGCAGTGCGGAGCCCACCGCCCCCTCTCCCTCCCAGCTGCGGTCTCACTCACAACCCCGCAGGCAGAATCGCCCTGCCTATTGACGGCAGCCTCTCTCTTCTTCCCGCGTGCACAGTTACCAGGTGTGTGGAGATAAACCTACAGGGAGCAAAACACATATGGGACACATTAGCTGTCCGAAGCCCCACAGCACTGAGCGTGAGGAGCAGCGCCCACGCTTAGGCTTGCCTGACTTTTCAGTCCGGGATCACACCCCAGTTCCAGGCTGGACCCCAGAGTGACTTTACCCCCCACTCCCGAGTCTTTAAAGATGGAGGTCCCCATCTTCTCCTCCTTGGAGATCCTGGGTCCCAGCCCAGGCACAGCACAGAGCCCTGTTTAGATGGGTCTATGCGAGTGCGGCCTGACTGGGCTGAGCTGTGTCGGGAGGTCGGCTGGACAAGCACCAGGGACTGCTGCTTCCAGGGTGGTGGGTAAGATGCCATTTGTTTTCCTGGGTTGTATATGCTATAGGAGCCTATCCAGATGTTTACAAATGGAGAGGCTTGCTGTTTCTAACAGATTAACTCTAACATACTGGCTCAGTGACCCGACAACCCATTTCCATGGACTGTTAGTTTACGCTTAACTCTTTTCCTGGACGGTAGGCAGATAAAGAGGCCACCGGGTTGACAGGGAGGAGGCTGGCCATGCCCAGAGCTTCCATTAAGCAGTCAAGGCCTGGGCTTTTCAGGCTCTGATATAACCTAGGATTCAGCCAGAACTCATGCCTCGCTTTTTTCTACATGGTCATCAAAACCCTGCGGCCCATCCCTGCCCAGGGCTTCTTTCTGACCCACGCTAGGCGAGGGTCCCGTCCAAACAACACGGAAGATCTCTGCTGTTGTTGCTTTGGTCAAGTATTCAGGCCATCGTGACAGAAAGGCCCCAGGGGCCCAGGGCAGGTCCAGCGATATTTTCTGGTCTGGAATGGGAAAATGACCTCCAGAGACACTAACACGTCCTGCCCTAATCTGTGTCAGCTTTCTTACTTCCTTCGTCTCATTTAACCTTTAAACCACTCCAAGAGGTAGGTAGTGTTTTCTTCACTGTTTCGATAAGGAAACTGAGGCTAAGCGAGATGGACTTAACCAAACTTACACAATGAACAGGTGGTGGACCTAGAGTTCTTACACATGGATCTGTCAGATTTTAGCATATGTCCTTTGGGGATACCTACCTGATAGCCCCACTCCCCCACCCCAGGGGGTAAAAGTTGGAGCATCGATACCAATGCTTCTCAACCCTAGATGCTCATCAGAGCTTCTTGGAGTGCACATGCACACGCACACACACACACACATATACACACACACACATGCACACTCACACGGCCCCAACCGAGCCCAAATAACCAACTTCTAAGGGTAGAACTTAGACATCCATATCTTAAAGCCTCCCTAGTTCATTCTCAGCCAGAGCTGAGAGTCACTGGCCCTAACCATTTCACTTACTACTAGACTGGGATGAGCATTTCATAAAATTCTGGCCAAGAAAAGGGTTGACAAGTCTTCTGGGAAATGGAGCTTTGAGGACATCTTTCTTCTTTCTATAAAGGAGACATGAGAATGGGATAGGCCCCCTTTCCTCTTTCTGACGTTTGGATTCTGTGGGATAAAGATGTGATGGCTGGAGTTCTTGCAGCTATCTCAGGACTATGAGGGAGACAGCCTAATGACCAATAGGCTAAAGATAACAAAAGAGAAGGAAAGAATCTGGAGACTTGATGCATCCTTGAACAACTTAGTTAAACAAACCTGGAATGACCTTGCCGTGAGAATACTTGTTGTAAGAGGTGATCAATATTCTTAACTGTTTAAGACACTTTATGTTAACCGTTCTGTTGCTTGCAGCAAACAGATACACCCACTAATGAGCTTCTCCTCCCTACTGCCAGACCTATTTTGAACAGAAGCAGAAGTACATCAGCAGGCAGGGCCCACCAGACAGTAAGGTCTACTACGCTCAGTTTACTGCCCAGAGGAAGAATACCTGGAGTGAGCCCCGGTCATGTCATGAAGTCACTAGTCACCACGAGGGTGCTTCCAGTAAACGCCGTGATGTTTACGACACACTGATTTCAAGCCGGGAACAGGGCAAAGTGCTACAGGCACGTCATTTCGTTCCATCCTTCAAATGACCCAGTGAAATAAATGTCATCATCTACGTTTTACCCATTAGGAAACAGGGACCCTGAGAAGCCAAGTTTGCATCACTAGGGAGTGGCAGAGACAGGATGCTAGCTCCAATCTGTCAGACCCTCTCAGGACTTTTCTTCTTGTTGGGAGACCACGTTGCTTCATTTCCCTGTGAGTTATGATGCTCTACGTGTTCGCACATTTGCCGAAGTGCTTAATGACGCGAATAAAAGGCATTCATCATTGTAATCCCTAATGGAGATAACAGAAATATTAGCAAAGGCTGAAGTGAAAACAGTTCAAGTGAGGCCTGTTTTTTTTTTTTTTCCTTTTCTACAAGGCCAAAGAATGATTTACTTTATCACACCAAAGAATTTTATTTGACACATGCATACTTTATCATCTCTGGTCTGCTGAACATGTAAGTTTACATTTTTCCTAGCCATAAAATTTAAATAATTCTGGCTCCAAAAACTTACAAGAAATCTCACTTGAGGTCCAAGTATTTCTCTGGAGAGTTAACTGGTCAATATGGGGCGTGAACTTAAACACTATTTCTGTCAGGAAGAACAAATTCTGGAGTCACAAAGAGCAGGGTTCAAATCCTGGTTCGGCATCTCTCTATGACATTGGGCAGGACATTTTACTCCTCCAACCACAACTGTCACCGAGGCTCGGATGAGGACTGAATTAGATGGCCTATGAAAACAGCATGGCCAAGCAGATGTCCGAGAAAGCTTGGCTGTCATGGACAATATGCGAAAAGTGCCCAGCGTGGTACCTGGCGCAGCGTGGCTACTGGACAAATCCTTGATGCCGTCCTCCATTTTCCCTCTCCTGTTCCTTACCATCAACAGTCTTCCGTGGTGGGCCTGCAAGAGAGCGCCAACACCACGCGAGCCCAGGTGTCCCCCGAGCTCTGTCGCAGAAGGAGTAACAAGAACAGGCCCCCTGTGCTCTGTCGCAGGAGTAACAAGATCAGGTCCCCGTGCTCTGTCGCAGAAGGAGTAACAAGAACAGGCCCCCTGTGCTCTGTCGCAGAAGGAGTAACAAGAACAGGTCCCCGTGCTCTGTCGCAGAAGGAGTAACAAGAACAGGTCCCCGAGCTCTGTCGCAGAAGGAGTAACAAGAACAGGCCCCCTGTGCTCTGTCACAGAAGGAGTAACAAGAACAGGACCTCCGTGCTCTGTCACAGAAGGAGTAACAAGAACAGGACCCCCCGAGCTCTGTCACAGAAGGAGTAACAAGAACAGGACCTCCGTGCTCTGTCACAGAAGGAGTAACAAGAACAGGACCCCCCGAGCTCTGTCGCAGAAGGAGTAACAAGAACAGGCCCCCTGTGCTCTGTCACAGAAGGAGTAACAAGAACAGGACCCCCGAGCTCTGTCACAGAAGGAGTAACAAGAACAGGACCTCCGTGCTCTGTCACAGAAGGAGTAACAAGCCCAGGACCCCCGAGCTCTGTCGCAGAAGGAGTAACAAGACCAGGACCCCCGAGCTCTGTCGCAGAAGGAGTAACAAGAACAGGCCCCCCAGCTCTGTCACAGAAGGAGTAACAAGATCAGGTCCCCCGAGCTCTGTCGCAGAAGGAGTAACAGCCCCCCGAGCTCTGTCACAGAAGGAGTAACAAGAACAGGCCCCCCGAGCTCTGTCACAGAAGGAGTAACAAGATCAGGTCCCCCAGCTCTGTCGCAGAAGGAGTAACAAGAACAGGTCCCCCGAGCTCTGTCGCAGAAGGAGTAACAGCCCCCCGTGCTCTGTCGCAGAAGGAGTAACAAGAACAGGCCCCCCGTGCTCTGTCGCAGAAGGAGTAACAAGAACAGGCCCCCCGTGCTCTGTCGCAGAAGGAGTAACAAGCCCAGGACCCCCGAGCTCTGTCGCAGAAGGAGTAACAAGACCAGGACCCCCGAGCTCTGTCGCAGAAGGAGTAACAAGACCAGGACCCCCGAGCTCTGTCGCAGAAGGAGTAACAAGCCCAGGACCCCCGAGCTCTGTCGCAGAAGGAGTAACAAGACCAGGACCCCCGAGCTCTGTCGCAGAAGGAGTAACAAGACCAGGACCCCCGAGCTCTGTCGCAGAAGGAGTAACAAGACCAGGACCCCCGAGCTCTGTCGCAGAAGGAGTAACAAGACCAGGACCCCCGAGCTCTGTCGCAGAAGGAGTAACAAGAACAGGCCCCCCCTGCTCTGTCGCAGAAGGAGTAACAAGAACAGGTCCCCCGAGCTCTGTCGCAGAAGGAGTAACAAGAACAGGTCCCCGTGCTCTGTCGCAGAAGGAGTAACAAGAACAGGCCCCCCGAGCTCTGTCGCAGAAGGAGTAACAAGAACAGGTCCCCGTGCTCTGTCACAGAAGGAGTAACAAGACCAGGACCCCCGAGCTCTGTCGCAGAAGGAGTAACAAGAACAGGCCCCCTGTGCTCTGTCACAGAAGGAGTAACAAGAACAGGTCCCCCGTGCTCTGTCACAGAAGGAGTAACAAGACCAGGACCCCCGAGCTCTGTCGCAGAAGGAGTAACAAGAACAGGTCCCCGAGCTCTGTCGCAGAAGGAGTAACAAGCCTAGGCCCCCCGAGCTCTGTCGCAGAAGGAGTAACAAGCCTAGGCCCCCCGAGCTCTGTCGCAGAAGGAGTAACGAGACCAGGTTTGTTGTGCTCGGTCGCCGAAGGCGTCGTGAGATGGTATCCACATGCTGGCTCCCTCAGCCCTCTGTCAGCTCTCTGCAGCATCACCCCCACGCCCTGACCAAGCGCAGGGCAGCTAGCCAGCCTTTAGCGGGCCACCTGCCAACTGAGAAGACAAATTTGAGAGAGTGTCGGGGATCAGGACAAGGGACAGAACGGGATGAGGGTGGGGTGAGAAGAAATGGTTAGTTTGGCTCAAGAGCCACAAGTGTTGGGGAAAGCTGGAAAGAGACAGTGACCATCTCCAAGTGGGGGGATTTCAAGGGACTCGGGACTGCTAGGGGGGACACACGAGACAGGCCTCAGCAGGGGACGACCTACCCGTGAGGAAGGGGTCTCCATTAGCACTCTGTCAGGGTGGATAGCCAAAATTAGGCTGCAAGACTCACTCGGAAAAGCAGATAAAAAAGAAAACCAATGGTTCACAGACTTGTTTGGAATCGTTAAAAGTGTGGGGGTCCTTCTCCCGAGGATTCGAGTCTCATCCTCGCCCTGTGAAGTTTTTCGGCAGCAAAATGGTTATCGCCTCCACTTTACAGGTTGCCAGATTGAGGCGTCAGAGCTGGCAGTAAGCTCTGGTCACACACGGGAGAGGTAGATACAGAGAGAGATGAGTGTGTCCAGTGGCTTTCAAACAGAACCCAGGACCTGCCCTCCGGGGGCAGCCCCAGATTCAGTATTTGCAAGCTGGACAAGTGATTCTGATGATCGGCCAGGCAGGCTTGGGGACCACTGACCCAGCGCCTAACAGACTCCCCGCAGAGGAGGAAATGGAGCCAGGCAGCGGTGGAGTGGTTTGCCCAGGTCACACGGCCGGGGAGTGGCTAAGACAAGGTCAGTGCCTTGGTCGGCAGGGCAGTCTCTGGGAGAGAGTGCTTCCCAGTTCACCACGCGGGCAGTTAACAGTGACCCATGACAACCTACAATATAGATGGGTCTCGCTCATTCAATAAACCTTTACTGGGTGCCTCTCTGGTGCCAGGCGCCAGGGAGACAGATAAAAACGGCAGGGTCCTTGACTTACGAGAGTTCACAGTGTGAGTGGGGGGAGACAAGGAACCTCCCAGCCACAGGGTGGTGTGGGGCATGAGCTCGGCTCAAGTCTCCCAGCCTGAGTTCTCCAGATCCTGTGGTCAGAGGGAAAGCCGGAGGGGCCACGTCCATATACAAAGCAAGGGGTCTAGGGGGGTCTCAGTGAGCTCTACCCGAAAGGGAGGGGGGTGCTGGTGGGGAGGACTCGGGCTTCAGCGGAAGAGAGAGAAAAATAAGGAAAACAAAGGCTCCTTATATGGGAGGTTGGTTACTTTTGTTTTAATAAGCCACTTGTGTGCTGTGACTTTATACAACTCAAGTTAGAATAAACGATGTTGAATGAAAGGTCTCTAAGGCTATTTACAGGGTGTATAAGAAACAATCTGACGTTACTGAAATATGTTAAGAATAAAATAGAGGCACCAGAGAGAGACGTCCCTGTGGGCGCAAGTCTTCACGGACGTACAGAGTTCATATCTGCCTTTGCTCACAGCTGTGGATGCAAGTCAGCACACATCAGTGCTGCACGGGGGACCAGCCAGGTCAGCGAACCCCCTCCTGAGGCAGACGGACCTGGCTGCAGACCCCTGCCCCATCACTCCCTGACTATAACACTTTGGACAGGTTACTTGACTGCCCTGAACCTCAGTTTCCCCATCTGTCAAAGAGGTAATTCAAACACCCATTGTATCAGTCACCTATTGCTAGGAAGCAGTTTGCCCTAAGATTGTGTGGTTTCCAGAATCGCCATAGTTTATCTCTCAGTTTCTGTGGCTGAGGAATTTGGGGGTATTTCGGCTGGGTGCTTCTCGCTCGACGTCTCTGGTAAGGTTGCAACCAGAGGACGAGCCAGGGGGCCCTCTCCCAGCTGGCCGCCTCCCAGGGCCGCAAGCTGATTCTGACGGCTGGCGGGACGTGCTCGTCAGCCAGCCCTCTCCCCTTGGCACAGTGTCTGATCCCCACAGGAGGGGGAATTCAAGGGACTGGTGTGGAGGCTGCCGTGCCCCTTACAAGCTCACCTGGGAAATCACACGCCACCCCGTCTGCAGTGTTCTCGGGGTCACACGGGTCAGGGTGAGAAAGGGGAGCGCTGGGTGTGAGTAGCAGGGGCAAGGACCACAGGCTGACCACCGTACACATCCCATGTGAAGATGCTCCCAAGAGGCTCGGTGTCCCCACACCGCCGCCATCATCAGCGTGGGGTCGGAGCACACGCAACCACCCTCCACGACGGCGGGCCAGCAGCCCAGACACACTGAGTGGCGTGGCGTGCCGTGTCATCTGGCCAGTTGGTTTTTGAGCCAAGGAGAAACAGCAGGTTTTCTAATTTGCCTCCTCAGGGTCGCTCTTTCCCTCCAGGAAATCCCAGGAGAGACACGGAGGTGAGGGACCACTTGCTGAAGCAACGTAGTCACCAGAGCTGAGGATAAACAGACGTCCTAGAAGCACCGGGGAAGCGGCGAGAGGATTCTAAATGTCAGGCAGAGAGTCATTTTCCTTTGATGGAAAAGGCCACGAGGAGCCATGGAAGGGTCTGGAACAAGAATGACCTCATTCAAACCCGCGGGTCAAGTTCAAGCTCAGAGCCCTGCATGCTCATGCAGACTGGGCAGTGTCTGAGCGAGGCGGCTGCTGGGGCGTCTAGCAGCAGAGTGGGGGAGGGGAAAGGAGAGGCCGGGCTTGAGCCCAGGAACCCCGTCCTAAGCACCCTGTGGATTCGGGCTAATGAGGGATTACGGCGGCCAGGTCACCAGGCCCCCGCAGGGTGGCTGATAGAGCTGGCCTCCGCGCAGGGCCAGTGACATTGGCCTCCCGCAGCCTGAGCTCAGCCCGCCTCGGCTTCAGACTTCAGCCCGTAGTGTGGGAGGCCTGAGAACAGTCAGTGTGACTTGGAAGCAGAACCTTAAAACAAATACTCTGCCTCCCCTCGTTTCCAGCTCTGCCATGTGGAAAGCCAAGGTCGCGAGGGGCCAGATCGAGTGGAATGCGTGAGGTTCTGAGCACAGCCTGAGGGCACTGCTCCACCGAGAGGCTGGCTTCCCAGGCTGTGGGGGGAGAGGGGGTCTCACTGAAGGCTGTCAGTCCCTGTCGCTCTGTCCTGTCCAGGAGGCACGGCCTCCTCTCAGCGCCTGGCACATTTCCCGCCAGGATGGATTCTCTCCTGATAACGAGGATTCCGGGATACCCCGCTAATCTAGGGGCGATGAGTGTGTCCCTAGGCTCTGCGTGTCCCTGGGGCCTGGCGTGAACACAATGGTTTTGCTTGGTGGAAGAGCGTGACAAATTATTTTCCCTCCTAATCTCATCCACAGCCAGCAGCCCCGGAATCTACTTCTCCAGGGGGTCTCCGTGCGCAGCCCCACTCGGAGAACGGGCTCTCTGCACTAACAGCCAGAGACCACGTTAGCTTTTGAAGGCAATTGTGTTAACTCTTGTCCCTGATTCCAGTTATCTGAAATCCTTTTTCCACACTGACTGCTACTCCACGTCTTCCTACACTGTCGTTCTACTGAGGCAACGGACAGTCTGATCACATTTTGCTGTGCTGTACGTACGCCTAGACCAAGATCTTGAGGGCAGAACACAGTCCGTGCTCACCTCTGCCTCTTGTGCCAAGCCAAGTCCTGGTACCTGATGGTCTTATGTAAGAAGTGACAAGAAAGTAAACCAACACTGTCAAACTGATGGGGGAAATAAAAACCCAGCTGGGTAATGGCTTGACCTGGGGCGGATTCTCGCCACTTCTCGCACTGCTCTCCCCGGCGTGGGCTCTGGGCAGGGCAGGCTCTCCCTCCGTGTCCTCAGCACGGCCGCCCACGTTGCTCAGGGTTAGCCTTCCTCCTCCACGTGCAGCGGTCAGTCACCTAGACTCCAGAGCAGTGGTCCTTAACCTTTTATGAGATACCGAACCCACCAGTTTCATATGCGCATTCACCAAACCCTTCTTTAGTGATAAATAAAATATGATTTTTTTTTTCCAAATTCAAGACATAGGTATATGTTTTTTTACTGGTGCACAAAATGAGCCGTGCATGAACATCGCCTTGCTCAAAGAACAAAACCAACAAAGTGCATGAACTCACAACAAATGACGGTATTACTTTATTCTGGCCTCCACGGCAGAGGCTTCTCCGAACCCCTGAGACCGACTCATCGAACCCCTAGGGTTCCATAGAACCCAGGTTAAGAACCACTGCTCCAGAGGATACAAGCTTTTTCCCTTTGCTATTTCAGAACCCTCAGCAAACGTCCCCTCCAGCTTCCTCGGCTCTAATGGAGCTGTTGGCTCTTTTCTGAGCCCATCACCCGGACAAGGAGAAATAGCCTAATGCATTCAAGCCAATGAGGCTCGACTCCCAGGGCTGTGAGGGGCCGAAAACGGAGGGCGGTGGCCACAGGAGCTCAGGGAGCCGCTGCTGGGAAAAGTGGTGACCCGCACGCTGGGGAGGCAGTGGACAGATGTCTGCCACAATGCTCAGCGGGTCGGCATTTCCATTTCCTTGGAATCTTTCAACTGTTTTTCAGGATGTCCAGCATTACAGCAATCACTAGCAGGGGTTATGGCCAGAAAACTTTTCTATTTTTAAATGACACACAAATTATTATGCTCCGTCACATTGTTTCAGTGATCGACTTTAAAGGGTCCTGGCTTACCTCCGCTTGGAATAATAAAGCAGTCACAGGAGTTCTCTGGGCCACTCCAAAAACCACTCCATCGCGGTTGGCCACACATAATAGAGGGTGCACTTGAAAGGCAACGTCCAATGACCAGTTCTGGCTCAAAACTTTTGTGTTTTTCAAAAGTTCAATAAGCAGCAGAAGTGACCACAGGAGTTTGAAACTTTATAGCATGCGTCTTCAGGAGACAAAGTGCCTAAAACTAGATGGGGAAGACTTGTAATTTTTTAAATTAAAAACTGTAGACAGGAGAGGTAACAAAGTAAAATAAGCATGAGTCCTACATTTTTGTTTCAAAAATAAAACCCGAGTTATGAGGAAAATTGTAATATGGAATTCAGAAGTCTGCTTTGGCCATAGGCTGTATTGCATGTTCACTGTGCCTGCTGACCTCGAGCCAAGGGCGCTCAGTGACTGGTCAAGTTGAGCTGGGACAGACTAAAACCAGTGGGGCTAGAGGTGGGGGCACTCTCTGTCCCCACCTCAGTCAGCAGAGTGCTAGCTCGCCATCACCTGCCTCTCTGGACGCACAAGGCCAGTCCGGGCAGCTGGGGGTGGGAGATGGTGGATGGATCAACATGGGCCATCCATCCCAAAGGGAATGCATCCCAAAGGGACAACTTAGCACCAGGCCCGGTGAGTCCCCCAGGGAGGAGGTCAGGCGTGTGCTGTCCACCAAAGGCAGCCTTGTCAGTGCCCCCCCCCCCCGCTCGTCCTGTCTCAGAAATAAATGGCTTGTGTGGACCCTGCCTCTGCCACTGACTACAGGAGGGACTTGGTGTGATTACTAACTCTCAGCTTCAGTGTTCTCACGTGTAAAATGCAGACAGGGATACCCCTGTCCCTGTCACAGATCGAAATGAGAAAAAGAATAGCTCTTGGGACCAGTGCCTGGCAATGTCAGGACAGAGCAGTCCTACAAAGGCTGTCCCTGCCTGTCCCTACTCAGTGCCATCTGGTGCTCCAACTTTCTGAGCACACAACTAAAGGGATGTGATCCGGTCACAGACCTTCTGTGAGTCCTTTCTGCCTCCTCTAGAATTCTTGTAGCTCTTAGCTTGTGTAATCATATTTGTGCATGGCAAGTCATCCCTTTGAATACTGCAATAATTGGACTGAAAAGAAAAAAAAAATGAAAAGCCTCAAGTCTTCCCATAGATGTAGAAACAACACGAAATGACCAGAGGAGCATGGCCTCACCTCCTTCTGAATGCAAAACCTTGGGCACTGGAATCTGGGACTTCAATCAATCACAATCTATGCAGCAACAACAGCAAAAGCAGACTCCTCTCCTACTAGACTGCAAGGCCCTTGAGAGTTGAGATCTCTTTTACTCAACCCGACATTCTCCTAAAGCATGCAGAGAAAAGATGTCCCTAGAAAACTTAGCAGTGTATGTTAGGAGGATGTTGACAAGAAGGATAAATTGAACTACCTTAAAGGGTTTATGACCTTGAGAGGCTTATTAAAAGTATGCTTAATGGCTATACAATGAGAAATATAAAACTCAAAGTAGAATAAGATTGGACCCACTGCCTAGTGAGTACAACAGTCACAATCTTTAAACTTTCTTAAATTTCAAATCACCCTTGACAAGTGTCTCCCTGGCCTAGAGACAAAAGATTTCCTATAGGGCAGGGGTTCTTCACCTGGGTTCTATCGAACCCTAGGGGTTCGATGAGTCCGTCTCAGGGGTTCGGAGAAGCCTCTGCCACGGAGGCCAGAATAAAGTAATACTGTAATTTGTTGTGAGTTCATGCACTTTGTTGGTTTTGTTCTTTGAGCAAGGGGATGTTCATGCACGGCTCATTTTGTGCACCAGTAAAAAACATATACCTATGTCTTGAATTTGGGGGAAAAAAAATCATATTTTATTTATCACTAAAGAAGGGTTCGGTGAATGCGCATATGAAACTGGTGGGTTTGGTACCTCAAAAAAGGTTAAGAACCACGGCTATAGGGTCTGGGTCTGTGATTCCACATTCTCCAGCAAATTTTTTTCGCCTCCCAACTTCCGTCTCCTTCGCCACCCAGGATGTGAGATAACAAGTGATGTGGAGTTTCTTCCAGCTGTAAGAGGCGCGTCCAGAGTGCTGCGCATGCGTAGCTGGTCTCCCCGTGAAAGGCTCCCTGCCTGGGCACTCCTAGGGAACAGCACAGACCCAGAGTGGCCCCTCAGTGAGCTCATGACCTATTAAATCGGAAAACACAAGGACACGAACGACGGTGATTCAAGGCAGAAGGCCACTGGCCATCTGAGGGGCTCATGCGGACCTTGGGGCCATGGAAAGTAGGAGACCCTGCGAAGGGACAACATTCATTCCGCTGCCACGTGGCAGCTACAGAGCACGGAGCGGGGCACTGCACCTCACTCAGCACATAAGCGACCCTGACCAAGACAGAGCTCCACTCTCCCGACCACAGGCCGGCTGAGAGGGCGGACGTTGGGAGTGGACAGAGCAGCTCCAGGCAGCGGGACCGTGCACAGGCAGGAAGGCAGAGTGCCATACAGGACGGCGGGGAGTCCCTGGTGCTCTGCGCAGAGGAAGAGAGGACACAGAGGTGACATCAGGAGAGCGAGGGAAGACACACTGAAGTGCCGCGCTACAAAGTCTAGGCTTGAATCAGCACAATGGAACAGCCTCCGACCCTAGGTGGCTGAATGCCTATTAAACTGCACACTGCTGGTCACCGACATTCCGCCAGGCAGACTGTTCTGTAACTAAAGGAACGTGGTTGCGGGAAAGAGAAAGTCCCCCAAACAGGCGACTGAAATAAATTTATTTGCAGAAGAACATCCGAACGTCAGGTACAGGTCTGACCCACAGTGACCCACAGCAGGGGCACGTCCCCGCGGCGGCTGGCCTCTGTCCCGCGCACAGTGACCAGGACACAGCGGTAACAGTACATCAGAAGCTCACCACTTTGTGAGTTACAGCTACAGCATAAACAATTTAGGTCCTTTTTTAAAAAATGAAAAAAAATATTCTATTGCAGCTCTAATTCAAGCATTGTCGTTAGCTACAGCTTTATATATTTTCACTGACACAGACAGCGAGGCTTGCCTGCGGAAGAGTCTGAGGATCGGCTGCATCACGCGTCTCGGTGTTCGGGTCCCGCAGCACACTCCGCCGCCACGCACTGGGATGGGAACGGAACCGCGCTGTGGCAAAATGCTGGCTGATGCCCAAGACTTAGTTTCCATATTTGTTTTAAAAAATTGACATCTGGGAAAAAAGTGAGGCCTTTAAAGAGAACCAACATTATTCTTTTTCGATGAAGCAATCTAATTCCAGAGAATGGGCTTTCCATTTTGAATTCCAAGTGTGTGGTCCCGAAGTTGAATTCCTGCCAGTCCAGGGAGCTGCCCACGGCTGCGTGGCCGCACTTAACGATGCAGGAGCCGGGAGGAGTGTTAACCGAGCACGGAGATGGCCACTGATAAACAGGGTCCGGAGTCTTCCGGCCACACAGAGGCACGGGCAGCCGGAGCCCCGCAGAAAAGAAAATGCGCTCACTGAACGGCGCACATTGAGCTTCTAGGAGGGTTAACAGTCCTTGACACAGGCTCCTGGTTGTAGTTTACAATATCTGCCTTCACCACCCGCTGTCATGAGAGAAAACAGAGTTATTATCAGGACATCAGGACATTTAGAAAGAGCTCCTTAAAGTATATTTTTATTTTGTGACCTTTGGAGAACTCCTGATGAGAGACATCATAAATGAAGCAGGAGCTGATATTAAAAGACTCAACCAGAACAAACTAATGCAGTGCTGGGCTTGGGAGGGAAGAGGGCTGCTTTCCTTTAAGTATCTGATAGCAATTCCTTTACTGAGTCTTTCCTGGCTTTATGACATAAGTCTGAGGTTATCACAAGTGTAATAAAACACTGACAAATTAATATGAAACATTAAACCCTGGTTACAACAAGCAAAGGAACTAAAATCAACCAATCACATATTTTAACTAATAGACAAGACTTCATTATTCAAAGAAAAAAATGTCATCATTTATTAGTATTTCCAAAAAACACTATCCCCATCCATAAATTTTTAGAATGTTTACAGCAATTGGTGAGTTAGTGAAAATAGGTATAAATGTTAGAGGAGTCACATATAAAGGAGAAATGTTTTGAGCAACTCAATATTTAAAACTTTAACCAATTTTTAAAACTTTCTTCCTAAATCCCTAACTTACTTCCAAATAGCTCACTAATGAGTTATGAATGACTAACAAAATACAGAATGAGAAATTTAGAAAATTACCACATACTCATGTTTTTAAAATAATTTAAACTTTCTTCCTTTCCTCTAACCCACATTCAAGAATTATCTTAAATGATAAATTTAGCAATATGCCCTAATATTCATCTCTAAGTAATAATTTATATTAAAACAAATCCTTTGCTGTTTCTAACTCTTTACTAAGTCTGTACACACAAGCAGACAAGAAAGGGTAATTCAAGGCAAATTTTTAAAATACTCTTTCAATTACCAGGCTATTTCAGGCACACTGGTAGGGCAGGAATAATGAAATAACTGCCCAATCCTCCACTTCACTGCACATGTAATAAACACAACCATAAAGACAAACAGTGTGAACGTAACTGAAATGTTATTTTAATTTGTTCCCAATTCCTATTTAATTCGTAAGACTGCTGGCAAGGGATCAATTTTTCAAAGTTCTAAAACAGGACGTATGCTGTATTAATCCCCACACTGTACAATGATCATGGAGCTCTCTATTCACAGGGGGAAGAGAAGGAGGCAGCAGTCCCTGGTCCGCACCCCTCCGCCCCGAGCGCAGTGAGGGAGCTGCTGGTCCCTGTGCTGCTGTACGGCACAGTCTGCTCTGGGCAGAGGTGCTGTGCCGCGTGGCGTCTTCCGGGTACGCCACTGTTTCTGCCCTGACAATACGCTGTCAAGTCCATACAACAGACACGAGATGAAGAAGAAAGAAAAAACAAAAAAGGAAAGTATGTTCAATGATTGAAAATAGAAAGGCACACCAAAGCAGAAAAAGAAATATACACATAAATTTAAACATGTCACAAAAGAAAACAGAATATAAACATATAAAAGGAAGGAAAATAAACAGAAATCCAAGAACGTTATTCTTTATAATTCTATTTAATTGTTAAAACTGACACGTCTACCGAACCTCCAAGTTGTGAGTTCTAGTTCCGATATCACAATTACACATAATATATATGATTCCCAGTATGTCAGAGAACAACCGAGAATTACTGTGCTTTTCTATGCTAAAGTGCAATACAGTATTAGTTCCATTTCTTTCAACAAGCATCACTGAGGCTCTACTGCGCCCATCACTCCGTCTTGGAAACGTGCAGGCAAATGACACAGGATCTGGTCACAATTGCTGTGGATCTCATGGGAAGAGAAATATGAACACAAATACTTGTCACACACAATCAGTGCTTTACCAGTAGACTTAAGGAGTCATTAATTTTCTTTGAAGGCGGGGAGAGGAGGCAGCCATGTGGCTTTTATAGTCCTCACATTGAACACCATGTACTACTGGCCAAAGACGTTCTGATGCTCTTCACAGCACCAATGTCCACGGCTCCCAATTCCATATAAAAGTAAACAAGTCCAAAAATACACTTTTCTATCATTAAACAAAATTCTGACAGATAATGCTTAAGCACAACAGCTGTTTTTTCAAATATCTAAAGCTTTTGCTAAATCAAGAATCTCAACTACTTTGTTAGGTTTCTGTTCGCTATTACCCTTAGGGTGAAAAGACGACATATGACAAGTAAGTATGATAGACATAACACGCTCTCCAAATTTTTTAACTTCAAACTATCCTTACTTTTTATTTTTTACGATTTCAGAAACTCTTGCTTCATTACAGCATCTAATAATTAATGCATATAGAACAACATGTTAAGAAGGCTGCTGGCTGTGGTAACGTTTATAAAGACTGAGTAAACAGCCGAGAGTGAGCGAGTGAGGTGCCACAGTGTATTGGCCTGGGGTGGCTCTGCCCAGTTCTGTAGCAAGCGGAACTGGGTTCTGGACAGGACTTGTGATTTACCAGGCACTCGGCCTGATGCTATCAGCAGAAACATGACCAACTGCAAGGCGAGGCACTGGGGGGAGGGGTGTCAGTGAAGCGCTGAACACTACTATCTGCCCTCCCAGACCTAATTGTTTCATGACAAACTGTGGGTTACAATAAAGAAAAGGGAGTTTCATAATCAACAAGCAACTCATTAATCCTCCATAACGATGTTTAAACCCTATCCTATAAACACAACCAGGTACTGACCTCCGGTCAAGACATTTGGTCCAAGTATTGACTAACATAAATGACTTGGATATTCAGCATTAACTTTCATCAAATTAACCAAGCACTTAAAAGGCAACATCTTTGTTGGGGCGCTGGTTGTTTGACAGAGAGCTTTGCACAAAGTTTCTGAACCGGAAGCCAGAACCAAGGCTTTGCTTGCTGTAAGCAGCGAAACAGAATTCCCATGTCATAAACTTCATGGTAGGTGATCTCACAGTAGTTGGCTTATTTACCAATTTTTATTTTTGGAGCCCCAAGGAACACTCAGTTACTCTCTGCTACTAGTCAATGGGTAAATCAGTGAAGTGGCTGTAGCAGGGAGGAAGCTCTGGGCTTGAACACCAGCTTAGCCCTTAGTACATCAGAGTAGCTGCGGGCAGGCTCTCCAGAGGATAAGCAAGAAGGCAACTTAGGAGTTGAGGGAGTAAGGTGTAAGGAGCAGGGATGGACTCTTGGGAAGACGCTAAAGATAAACTGGGTTTACTATGCAATTGTGTCTTAATCCAGATAGCAGAAACATAGTAGTTATTGCAAAAATCCTAGTTTCTCATGCTCAGGATATGGAAACACACCTTGACAGCTAAAACACTTGTCACTATCATTCAAAGCCAATCATTATTGAATGTATTGAAGACACTCAGATAAAGAATACATGAACTCTGTTTTTAAGATGCATAAAAGTCCAGCATGGAAAACAGATATGTAAACTATTAAACAATGTTACGATTGTTATATATTCAAAGTGTAACAAGATGACAGATTACCATGTAAGGCATGGAGAGAGCATCTTGAAAACCATGGTAACTCAGCAACAGTGAGAGCTTACAGAAATGTGCCGCCTCATGCTGCCCATGACCCTCCTGACTTCAAGCAAGACCCCCAGCTGGTCCCCAGGGCCTCCTGCTCTATAAAGCACACGGTTTCTCTACAGAGGCTCCAGCGTCCCGTCTGGTTTTAAAATAATAGGAAAAGATCAATTTAAAAGGTGGCTAGAAAAAGATGTGATACAGAAATCTAAGAAGCACTGTGCACTATATGAGGGTTAAGATAGTGAGTACACGTGAGAAAATATGTTCAGCATGGAAGACAAATCGTCTTTAAGATTAAAAAAAAAAAAACTATCGCACTGCAGTGTTTGTAAATATATTAGAAAACAAGTATGGCAAGGTTAACATCTAGGAAAGAAGAATCCAAGTCCCACATGGCTCCCAGAGGAAGGCTAGTATTCAGATACGGCTGGAAGGAGGAGGTCCCTAGGAGCCGGGGTTAAACAGGCACTTACTTGTGTGTCACAGTAATGCTAACTAAGTGAGACACAATGAAAATCTGAAGAACACCTACTACTTCCCTATGCTAGAATCTTTTATATAGAGTGTGAAAATATTCAGCGGTCACCTACAGAATATATACAGTGTGTCCGTAAAGTCATGGTGCACTTTTAACCATGTGACCAGTCAAAAGTGCACCATGACTTTACAGACACACTGTATTTTTAGCAAGTTTAGTACCTCAGACATGAATTTTTTGTTTTACAGAAACAAATGCATACTTGGTTCAAATCAAACACAAATTCATAGTTTAATAACTGGCAAGTATAACAGTCAAGACTTAAAAATGTATTAAACTCTGAACAGCAAGTATATATGACAAAACCTCCTTGCAATTCAGACTAAAAAAGATAAGACACAAAACTATGCTATTTTTAGACTGTCTAATGCCTTGTCGAAGAGCCGAGTGCTGGACTTCCCAGAGAGTAGCAGTGGTCAACTTAGCTCTTCTCCGAAAGATCTGAGTACTTTAAAAAACAAAACAATTTGAACAATCTGGGAAACAAGCATGTTAACAAATGTAACTCACATGATCTCAGAGAAGAATGGTTGGGGTTAGGGGAAGAAGAAAACATAAAACATGAAAATAAAACTAGTAACTAAATTGGGAACTGTGAGAAATGCAACTAGAGTGAAGCTGACTGTTTAAACATCTGTCTGCCCCCATTTATGCTGGGAATTCCTTGAGGACAAGGACTTTTATTCATTTCTGTATGCCCACATTCCAGTGTGGTCCCCGCCACAAGGTAAAACCTCAAAAAATGTTTGCTATATTCATAACCTGCATTCCTATTCTTCTCTCCCCCTTCCCCCTTCTCTGCCTTACAAAACTTGCACAAAGTGCTGATAACTCATTTTAGATAGGTCCCAAACAGGAACGGTCAAGGTTAAAACTATAACAGAATCTCAGTGAATGGAACTAAGACTAAGACCTTATTACAAATATTTATGTAACAAACTCAATTACTGTAGCATCAGTTTCCACATGACTGGTGAACCTACCATCTACTTCCTTCTCTATAAAATAAATTAAAACACTTTCAAGCATTACACCAAATTCCCTCAGGAATCTTTTAAGTGGAATAAAATCCACAGAAACCAGCCACAAATTCTTTTTCCCTCCCTCCCTCCCTCCTTCCTTCCTTCTTTCCTTCCTTCCCTCCTTTCTTCCTTCCTTCCATCTTTCCCCTCCTTCCTCCCTCCCTCCCTTCCTTCCTTTCCTCTCTCTTTCTCCATATATAGATATAGATATAGATAGATAGATATAGATATAGATAGATATAGGTATAGATAGGTATAGGTATAGATAGGTATAAATAGATAGATATAGATATAGATAGATATAGGTATAGATATAGATAGATAGATATAGATATAGATAGATATAGATATAGATATAGATAGGTATAGGTATAGATATAGATATAGATATAGATAGATATAGATAGATATAGATAGATATAGGTATAGATAGGTATAGGTATAGATAGGTATAAATAGATAGATATAGATATAGATAGATATAGGTATAGATATAGATAGATAGATATAGATATAGATAGGTATAAGTATAGATATAGATATAGATATAGATATAGATATAGATAGATATAGATAGATATAGGTATAGATAGGTATAGGTATAGATAGGTATAGATAGATAGATATAGATATAGATAGATATAGGTATAGATATAGATATAGATAGGTATAGGTATAGATATAGATATAGATAGGTATAGATAGGTATAGGTATAGATATAGATATAGATAGATATAGGTATAGATATAGATATAGATAGATATAGGTATAGATAGGTATAGGTATAGATAGGTATAGGTATAGATAGGTATAGGTATAGATAGGTATAGGTATAGATAGATATAGATAGATATAGATATATCAATCTTAACGTGTCCTTTTTCTTCTAGGCCTTGATAATACAAATGGCCAACAAGTACATGAAAAAATTCTCAACATCGCTATTCATCAGGAAAATGCAAGTTACCACCACAATGAGCTATGACCTCATATGTGTTGGAATGGCTCCCATCAAAAACACAGATGTCATGGGGAGGCTGTGGAGGAAAGGAAACCCTGTGCACTGCTGGTGGGAATAGGAAATGTTGCAGTCACTATAAAAAACACTATGGAGGTTCCTCTAAAAATTAAATATAGAACTACCACATGACCAACAGTTCCACTTCTGGGTATTTATGCAACGAAAATGAAAAAACTAATTGCAAAGATATAAGCACCACTATGTTCATGACAGTGTTATTTACAACAGCCAAGATATAGAAACAACCTTAGTGTCCAACAATAGATGAATGGATAAATAAAAAGTGGTATACACACACACACACACACACACACACACACACACACACACAATGGAATACTACTCAGCCATGAGAAAGGACATTCTGCCATTTGCGGCAGGATGGACCTTGAGCACATTATGCTAAGTGAAGTAAGCCTCACGGAGAAAGACTAGTGCTGTATGATAGCACTTGTAGGTGGAAGTTTAGAAAGCTAAACTTGTAAAAACAGAGAATGCAATGATGTTTATCAGGGGATGAGAGGCGGGGGAAAGAACAGATAGATACTGCCTAAGAGAACAAACTTACAGTCAGTAGGAAGAAAGTGCCAGAGATATAATGTGCAGTACAGTGACTAACTCTCAAGCCTGCTGAGACACTAGCACTTAATTATTCCAACTACCACAACAGAATTATGTAACATTATAGAGGTGCTTATTATCATTGCAATGGCATTCATATTACAATATATGAATGTATCAAGTTAACATGTTATACACCTTAAATCTACACATTATATGTCAAATATATGGCAATTAAAAAAAGAACACTGATGGCCTGACCAAGCAGTGGAACAGTGACAGAGCATCAAACTGGGATGCCGAGGACCCAGGTTTGAAACTCTGAGGTCACCGGCTTGAGGCAGGCTCATCCAGCTTGAGCGCAGGGTCACTGGCTTGAGCGTGGGGTCACTGGCTAGGCTGGAGTCCCCCCACCCGATCAAGATACACATGAGAAAGCAATCAATGAACAACTAAGGTGTCGCAACGAAGAACTTATGCTTCTCCTCTCTCTCCCCTCTTGTCTGTCTGTCCCTTTCTCCTCCCCCCAAGAAAAATAAAAATTAAAAACTTAAAAAGAACATTATGCTCAATGCAGTTTGCAAATGCATTCTTAGAAACATCTTTTTAATAAATGAACTTTCAAAATGTTTGCACTGAAATGTTAATGTGAGATCAACCATTTATTGGCAAAGACATCAAATTCACCTGGTTCAGGAAAGGAGTCTGAGGCTTCCCTGCACAAAGGACTCGGACAAATGTAACAGGCAAAGGTTCTAGCAGCTTCAATTCCTCTTCAAACGCGGGATTCAAAGTCAAGGCGGTCAGCAGACTGAAGACTGCCCTAACCCTCACTGCATAATGAACGAGACCAGACGGGACGGGACGGGGTGCACTGATGAACACCGTAGGATGTGTGGGCAGGTTAGAGCGCTACACAGTCAACACATCGGGACACCGCTCCAGTGAGACACGCCTACATGTGAAGTCTGGCTGAGAGCAAACTAAGAATATTAATAAAGCTTCCCTAAAATGTTGCCTTCTAAAGTACCCAACGTACTCCGTGTCTCTGAGTTCCCACGGAAAGCTGAGCACTGCCACCCAGCACAGGCTCCGCACACCTCCTCCAGGAGGCCCGCCTTTTTCCAACCCCCGCTGAGAAACACCAGGTCTTGGGCTTCCCCTTCTCTCTTTTACCTGTCATTCCAGAAGCCCTACTGATTGTCCTCGGAAATGTCTCCCACACCATTCTTTCCTTCTCTGATGCCCGTCTACCTCCCTGAGGGCAGTAGCCCACCCTCCTTGCTTCTCTCTTTACCATTAGACCACACAAAAGCAGTAGATTAGCCTATCTAAAAGTGGCTTTCACTTATTTCCTTGATTCAAAAATTATTTCCCACTGCCAATATGTTAGATAATATTTATCACCCTGGCCGTCATAAATCTCCATAATCTTTTTCCAAATTTCTTTTACACTCCAACATAAATAGTCATTTATTTTAACCAAACTGCTCTTCTTTTCCCAAAATACAACCTAAGCTTTTCAACTTGTTCATGCCAGCTTCTCCTTTCAGCCATTTTCTTACCCCTCCCCACCCCCACTCCAAACTGCCTAACAAATCTCCCTGCAGTATGGCGGAGTGGAAGTCCAGGGACTCTGCTGTCAGGCCTCCGTGCATACCCTGGCCCCACCACGGCCTAACCACGGGTCAGGGGGTCCAAAGTTACTTCACCTCTTCGCAGTCTCAGCTCCCTGCCCCCAAAAAACAATGAAAGGCCACCAGCCGCACAGCTGTGATGAGGATGCAGTGAGACAGCACCGTGCCTGGCACATACAAGATTAATTTTCTTCCGAAGGCAGAGACTACATCGTCAACTCCTATAAACCATCAGCGGACCCACCACGGAACCACATTAAATAATATATGATTAGTAAATCATTTACAATTATTTTGTCATCATTCATGGTTTCTAATTAACCAGACTTCCCTCTCAAACACCATTTGGAAATAAAAGCTAAAGAGCAGGGGACGCCTTGGTTGGCCAAGTTCCATGTGGTCAAGCAAATCAAGGTGAGTTCCCTGTCATGTATTCCACCCACTTGGCCAACATCAAGGAACTGTTTTTAGGTGCCTGTGAACACTTTACATAGCACAGAATATCATAAACTATGCCTGGCCATCGTAAGTGCTAAAATAAATGTCTTTTGAATAATGAGAAATGAGCCTGACCAGGTGGTGGCACAGTGAATAGAGCATCAAACCGGGACACAGAGGACCCAGCTTCAAAACCCCAAAGTCGCCAGCTTGAGCATGGCCTCATCCGGCTTGAGCATGGGTCGCTGGCTTGAGCATGGGATCATAGACATGACCCAATAGTTGCTAGCTTGAGCCCTAGGTTGCTGTCTTGAGCAAAGGGGCACTCACTCTGCTGTAGCGCCCTGGTCAAGGCACATATGAGAAAGCAGTCAATGAACAACTATGGTGCCACAATAAAGAATTGATGCTTCTTATCTCTCTCCCTTCCTGTCTGTCTGTCCCTATCTGTCCCTCTCTCTTTCTCTTGCTCTCTGTCACAAGAAAAATAAAACTAGAAATGAAATATTTCCAGAGATCCAAGTATTTTAATGAAGTCCTAGAAATAGCCACATCAGCATAACAATTTTAATAAATACTTGCTCTACTTATTTGTAAACACATACATATACACCCACATACACAGTGACTATGAAAGTAAGACACTGAACTAAAAATCTGAAAGAATTAAAGAAATGAAACATATATGCACAACACATATATACAGACAACTGAGTAGTAACAGCCAGAGGGAAGGAGGGGGAGGGAGGCAAAGGAAGGGAAGTGAGGTGGAAAGAGACTTTGCATGCTGAACAGGGGGAAGGGGGGGCGGGGTGCCGGGGGGGGGGGCGGGGGAGGCATGACACCGTGCACAAATGCTGTGATACTGAGTTAGACGTTAAGACACCCGAAACCATGTCAACACAATATATTAAAAAATAAATTAAAATAAAAATGTTTTTTGAAAGAATTAATCACTGATGAAATTTGTGTTATAGTAATCGCATCTTTCCAACAAAAAGGACAAATTGAAGTTTCAAGTGTATCATAATTTAGCAAAAAGTTAACATTCTCCATCTTCTGTAATAAACAGTGATTCGTACGCACAAGCTAAGATTTTAAGAATAGATTCATAGGATGCATAAATGTGAAAGAATTCAGGGGAATAAATTATTCTTTATAATCACCTGTGACTGTTCTATTTCTGCTTTGTTTAACTTGATTCCAAGGATTTCAGCAGCAACTTTCTGAAAACACAGGAAGACCTACATACCAAAAATAGGGTTAAATGATTGAAAACAGGCACACTTAAGTTACCTTCAAATAAATTGAACTTTCTTAGCAATGATAAACAACAAAAAGTGCAAAAATATGATGTACCAAGTTATTTCAAAAATAGCTATATTTGTCACATAGAGCAAAATTTTAAGTGTAATAATTTTTAAATGATTAAAACCATAATTTGGAAATTCATGAAATTCAATAAATTGGCCTAAACATATACATGCATCCCTAAAAACTTTCATTTTTAAAGATTTAATATAAGACAATTACAGCTGTCACCATGCCCTGGCTGGGTAGCTTAGTTGGTAGAGCAGCATCCTGATACGCCAAGGTTGCAGGTTCAATCTTTGGTCAGGGTACATACAAGAATCAACCAATGAAGCCTGACCAGGCAGTGGCACAGTGCTTAGAGTGTTGGACTGGGACGCAGAGGACCCAGGTTTGAAACCCGGAGGTCGCCAGCTTGAGTGCAGGCTCATCTAGTTTGAGCAAGGCTCACCAGCTTGAGCCCATGGTCACTGGCTTGAGCAAAGGGTCACTCACTCTGCTGTAGCCCCCTGGTCAAGGCACATATGATAAAGCAATCAATGAACAACTAAGAATTGATGTTTCTCATCTTCTCCCTTCCGGTGTGTCTGTCCCTATCTGTCCATCTCTCTGGCTCTCTCTCTGTCTCTGTCAAAAAAAAAATCAACCAGTGAAAGCATAAATAAGTAGAGCAACAAATCGATGTTTCTTTCTCTGTCTCTAAGATCAACAAATAAAAATTAAGTCCTGGCCAGTAGCTCCGTTGGTTAGAGTGTCGTCCTGATAGGCCAAGGTTGTAGGTTCAATCCCGGTCAGGTTGATACAAGAATCAACCAATGAGTGCATAAGTAAGTGGAACAACAAATCAATGTTTTTCTCTCTCTCTTTCTCTTCCTCTTTTCCTCTCTCTCTAAAATCAATAAATAAGCAAAAATATTTCATTACAGCTACAAATTAAAAAATACTAGCAAAACAAACTCCTATAGACACTAAAGAAAATGATCTTTGATCTGGCTTTAGCCTATCCCTTTAATAATCTTTGTGGCTCTCATCAGCTCAATAAATTCTCCATATCTCTTGAGCAAAACAACTTAAAAATCCTTACTGTATTTAATCAATTCAGAGTAAAGGAGCAGTATAGTCCATTATCAGTGAACAAAAACCTACAAATACTTTTCTATAAATAGCCTCTTCACACATAGTTTCTGCTGAGTCCACCATGATTCCGAGAGTTCCAACCCAGGGCTTACCTTAAGGTATAACTTGTCTTTGCTTCATAGTGCTCTATCATTTTCTTATCCCTGCTTATCTTTGATTACTTACTATTTACCAGAATTTTATTCATTTAATTTTGATTTATAATTAAAAAGATAGATACATGTTCCCAACATTCTGTCATTTGCACCTCAAAAAATACCATATATTACAGTTCACTGATGGTCAGACCAACGTTTGGGGAAAGACAGGAGAGTTAGTGTGGTAGAGTGGAGAAAAAGGGGACTGTAAAAGAAAATGAAGAAGAAATAAAGGAGGTACAAATCATATATTATCTGGGAGGCTTTCAGTAGGACTAGCTTTTACTCTGAGCAAGATGGAGGCATGGCAGGATGGCTTTATGTGACTTCATTTTAACAGGTTCAATGTAGCTGTTGTACTGTGTGCTCACTAAAGAAGATCAAGGGTACAAACAAAAGAAACAGCAAAGACACTGAGAGGGTGTTTGGGTCCCAGACTGATTGGGTTAGGGCAGTCATGGGTGTGAGCTAAAAAGACAGATGGTGGTCAATGATTAGGATGCTGGAAATAAAGATACATGATAACAGAAGGACTGCAGTGACTGGAATGACAATGCATGGGACTGAGCGGCCACGGTGGCAGGAGGACAAACAAAGCTGTTGAAATCACTCAGTATCCCGACAAAGGGAGTATTAGAGTCAAGTTTAATGAGCCAGGAGCTCAACTCCTCAAACAATCAGTAGGGTAAGGCTCATGATTTGGAGATGACCAATAATTCTAAAGTGATTCCACCAAACCATTTCAAAGTTGTGTTTAAAAGGAAAACAATAAGAATATTTAATGGTGTTTCAACATAAGTACATAAAAAATACTAAGTGGTTACACACACACACAAGTTAAAATACTGAAAGTTAAAATAATTCTAAAATGGCAAAATACTCCAAGGAAGATTAGTGAGGGTAGAAGCTCAATCCATGGATAGATTTACAAGAAACATCGCTACCGTATTTTTTAATGGCATGTGTGGGTATATGGTCATGTTTGCATTATTCTGGGGGAAAGGGATCCAAGAGGTCAAATTTTTAAATGTCAGACCATAAAAAAGATTAAAGACCCTTTATTTTATTTAATATTTAGCCTAAGCATAAAACATGAAGAAGTCGTATGGGAAAAAATGTTAAAAAGATTAAGCCACAGAAAATATTCAAACTTCTTTTAGTTATCTATATCAAGAAAATTAATAAACAAAAATCTGGGTAGTGAAAAATATTTGCAAAAATTATGACAATGGCTGTTATCCCTGATTTGAAAATGGTCACAGCCTAGCCTGTGGTGACGCAATGGATGAAGCGTCAACCTGGAATGGTGAGTTGCCAGTTTGAAACCCTGGGCTTGTCCGGTCAAGGCACTGTGACAAGCAATAAATGAACAACTAAAAATGTCACAAAAAATTTTAAAAGCACATTACAAAGACATAATAAACAGAAAATAAATAGATAATGAAATTTTTAAATTTCAACCTCAATAGCAATCAAAGAATTTCAAATTAAATAGCAAAATACCCCTCTTTTTGCCTACCAAGTTAACAAAGATTTAAAAATAAATAAATCCTGAATGTTACAAAAAGAGTGCAATGGTATGACACTCACACGGTGCTAGTGGGAGTAGCAATTAACCTGGCTTTCTGGTGGTAACTTGGCAATAGCTATGTACACGGATACTCAGGGAGAGCGTGTTACAGGACATGTAAAAGTCTAACCACCGCGCTGCATCCCTGAAACTAGTATAACATGGAATGTCAACTGCAATTCAATTCTTTTGAGTTTGTTAAAAAGGAAATAATCAAGCCTGACCAGGCGGTGCCGCAGTGGATAGAGGGTCGGACTGGGATGCAGAGGACCCAGGTTCGAGACCCCAAGGTCGCCAGCTTGAGCGCGGGCTCATCTGGTTTGAGCGAAGGCTCACCAGCTTGGACCCAAGGTCGCTGGCTCCAGCAAGGGGTTGCTCAGTCTGCTGAAGGCCCACGGTCAAGGCACATGTGAGAAAGCAATCAATGAACAAATAAGATGTCACAACGGCAAAAGAAACTGATGTTTGATGCTTCTCATCTCTCTCTGTTCCTGTCTGTCTGTCCCTATCTATCCCTCTCTCTGAGGGCTCAAGAGATCTTTCTCTCTCTCTGTCTCTGTGAAAAATAAAAATAAAAAAATAAAATAATCAAAACATCAATGCTTACAGACAAAATATTATTTTGTCAAAACTTGGAAACAACTTAAATGTCCAACAATGGAAATTTGGCTAAATGAATTTCTGAATAGTTCTTTAATGGATTACTAAATCTATTTAGTGCTATTAAATGACATGGCAAAATTTTCGACAGATGCAGATATTAAAATAAAGAAACAAAAGACAAAATTGTTTCTATATTTTTATCGTAATTCTTTAAAATAAGCATTTATTGTGGTTAATGTAGTGAGCCCTGAAGTGTCAATCCTTGGTCATACAAATCCTATATCCACCATTTATTGGCTGTTGTAACTGAGGCTGCTACTACACAATCTTGCTCAGACTCATCTATAAAATGGATTAGTGCACATATAAGCTGAGGAGTACCGGGCCTGACAGAGTAAGCACTCAGTAATGTAATCGGCTGCCAGAACACCGACAGCTGTGGGGAGTAGAAAAAGAAGTCCAGAAGAAATCACAGGAGGTTATGAACGGCCACTCTGCATGCTAAGATTATCAGTGATTTATATTCTTTTTAAACTTCTATTTTTAAGTACCTTAAAATAACCACAAAATGATGTTAAATTAGTTAGAGAAATAATATAAACAGAATAAACATGTATATCTAATTTAATCTATTTTATGTCTTCAATAAGCATTAATTTGTTGCAAAAGTTAAATGGGAGTATACGACCTGTGAATATCAGTAAATAACAGTAAAACCTCACTTACACTATTCAGTATATGTTATTTTACTTACAGAGTCTCCGGTCTTTGCTGAGACAAAGTGGCTACTAAAACCATTTTCCTGGCAAAGCCGTAAGTGCTTTTCAGGTCTTACTGTTCGCATATGTTCCAGATCAACTAGAAACGGGGGCAAAAACAGAGAACAAAATGCAGTGTTACAGCTGACCAGTGCATTTTAACATGTTTAAGTTTTACTTATTTTCCAATGTTATATCCCAGTTTAGACACTAACTGTGTAATCTTGATCCATTTCCTTAACTTCTTTATACCTTGGTCTCTAAATCTAAGAACTACGAACAACAAATATACCTACTCTATATGGAGTGTTTGAGAAGGAATCCCTGTGACTGCGCAAGGACCAACATCTGAAAAGGGCTTAAGAAATGGAAGCTGTCACGCTTATCTATCTAGCTTCAGCCACACTGATGATACTCAGAAAACATTTACTTAGTATCATGTGTTTAAAACAGTGATCAATTTAAAAATGCACTTACCCAAGCATATTTGATTGGAACAGTTTAATTATTTTAATAATTAGAATAGTTCTGCAACTTTCATAAATATCAATGTTCACACAGATAATTAATTTTCTGCTAAAAGACAACAGTATTTCATAGTTCGTTTAATTTATTTAAAGCCATAGTTTAATTTCACAAAGACACAGCTCAGCTGCTTTCCAAAACCTAAAATACACGTTTTGAAAGAAAGGGGCAAGCATGTATTTCCACGAGCACTTGTAAGTGCTTTAAAGCAAAGCCCAGTGTTCACATCCAATACTGGTTTTATCCGGCACAGTCTATTTTCTCAAATGTGATCCTTTATTGAACAGTTTCTCTTTTTACAACACTAGAAACCCTATAAGGGTGTTGACTCAATGCCATCAAATTAGAAGGCAAATATATTCACAGGACTGAAGGACAACTAGGCTCTTTGAGTCAACATAGGGGGAAAAAGTTAAACTGATTTCCTGAGGAAGGGACCCAACTGACTTGTAAAAACTTGTAAATTTGCAAATCTAGTAAGTCTACATAATAGTGTCAATTGATTATCAACTAAAAAGTGCTCTCATTTTACATAAAAGGTTTTATTTAAAATTATATTGAAGGTCTCTAGTTTGAAGGCTCAAGAGATCTTTCTTTCTCTAGGAGATTTTTACTTACTAAGGGACCCCGGAGTCCTATTTATATTGCTTAGCTTGAATAATATGGAGCTTTTGTCTTTTCTGGCCACAAGCTGCTGTTCCTTAAACATCACTGAGATCTTATTTACAAGAACAAGCCAAAATATGTCCAGATACCACAAGCATCAATTTGCAGAAAACTAAAATACTAAGCTATTAGAATTGACATTTATCCATCTAGGTTACCATAATATTCAAGTTAAACTACATTCCTAATTCAACAAGAGTAAGAACAAATGATATCACTAGGAAAAATCCCCAGTGAAATCACTATCCAATTTTTTAATGAAGTTTGTCATTTTGTGTGCGTATTTGTCTTTTTAAATGGAATAGTCTATCGTTATTCAAGTGTTTTCTTTCTCTTTTTTTCCTCTCTCCCTCTACCCCTCTTTACAACTCCCTAAGTACCACATAAGTTTATCTATAGCATTGGGGGATTTACTATTCAAGCAAAAGTTCTTTCCTAATAAAGATAGCAGTATAAGACTAATAGGCCACTGAGTAACATTTTTGAGTACCTATTACACACCAAGTACTGTGCTACGTAATAAGAACCCAAAGATGAAAAAGACATAGTCCAGGTCCTTAACGTCACCACCAGTATTAAAATTAATATAAGACCATTAAGGACATAAAGGTTATTTTAAATAACTGAGATTCTAACAAATGAGACAGCAGAGATTATAAGAAAAGAAGAAGAAGTCCTCACAGAATTCACCACAAATTATTCTTCTGGTACATGATAATTGAGCGGGAAACATTGAAGAGGGCTCTGTTTCTGGAGTACTGCATTCTAAATGATCCAGAAATGCAAACTCTGAAGGGAAACTTGCAGTGAGACGCCAGTAAAATCTTTTTATCTTCTATTTTTATTCTTCTTCTATTTTTAGGAGCATTCTTAAAATTATTATCCAGTACCTACTTCTCATACATGTGGCAATACCGTTCCATTACTGCTCCAATGATCTAGTTTCCTTTATGTCCTTCAGTGGACCATGCCATTTTTCTAGGTTTTATAAATTATTTTATAAAACAATTAAAATTTCTTAACAGATTATCTTTTTTTCTTACAGCTAGCGACAGAGAGACACAAGATAGAGAGAAAGAGAGAAAGGGAGAGAGATGAAAAGCATCAACTCGTAGTTGTGGCACTTTAGTTGTTCATTGACTGTTTCTCATACGTGCCTTGACCCTTAACCAGGGAGCTCCAGCCAAGCCAGTGACCTTGGGCTCAAGCCAGCGACCTTGGGCTCAAGCCAGCGACCTTTGGGCTCAAGCCAACAACCATGGGATCATGTCTATAATCCCATGTTCAAGCGGGCAACCCTGCACTTAAGCTGGTGAGACTGCACTCAAGCTGGTGCCCTTGGGGTTTCAAACCTGGGACCTCAGCATCCTAGGTTGACACTACCACCAGTGAGACCAAACAGATCTTGTTGTTAGTTTATTGCTCTAGAGTAGTAGACTACATACAAAAACCAGTCTTATATAAGAAACAACTCTTCTAAACTTCTCAACTGTTGGTATGAAGGCAAATGTAGAAGCAGCTATGTGGTTCTTCAACTATTCACTGATTCACTTGGAGAGGAACTAGGATGTAAGAGTAAAGAGTGCGGTCTCTAATGCAAACTGCCTGGGTCTGACTCCCTGCTGCTACTGTTTGTAGGACCTTACACAAGTTACTTTTTCACCTATGCAATGGGGACAAGAGCACCTACCTCTACGTGTCATTATAATCGGAATGGAGAAAATAAGTGAATACATAAGACAAAGAGCAATGTCTGACACATATTCAACAAGTATTAGCTGGTATTACTAGGGTTCATCTATCCATTATAGGTGCTGGGAAGGCTAAGAGAAATACATGTAGAGAGATGCCATACAATAAAACTCTGAGCCCAAGAGAACAACAGTGGTTTATACAGGAAAAGATACAACAGGAGGATAGAAAATGGAAATTTCTAGAACTGCTTTGGAAGACAGGAAAGATCTCCCAGACAAAGTGATGCTAACAGATGAGGAAAAATCAGACAGCCTTGGATGCAGAGAGGAAGTACATTCTTTATCAAAGAAATATCAGCAAAAGCATTTGAAAGAGCACGGCTTCCAAGAGCTCGTAAAATCCTAACATCTGCAGGGCTGGAGCACTCGGGTTTTGTATCCTAAGAAGGTTATATACCCAGCTACACTTCTCACCCATCTTACCTCACACACTCCAGTTCACCTGAGCAAAAATAAAGCACAAACAGGAAATCCTGTATGACGGTGGTCGGCAAACTGCAGTTCGTAAGCCACATGTGGCTCTTTGGCCCCTTGAGTGTGGCTCTTCCACAAAATACCACGTGCGGGCGCTACCTCGATAAGGAATGCACCTACCTATATAGTTTAAGTTTTAAAAATTTGGCTCTCAAAAGAAATTTCAGTCATTGTACTGCTGATGTTTGGCTCTGTTGACTAATGAATTTGCCGGTCACTACTATGATATATTAGAAAACCCACAACTTTACCCAGTTGGATTCAAAGCACTTCCATGCATTATATAATGACAATTCGAAATTCAAAATCATTCAAAAGAAAATAACAAATGATAAAAAAAAAATGGTATACACATACAGCTAATTGTTTTTGCTCTCCAAAATCATTACTATCCTACACATTAATCAGATTTAAAGAGGATTCAGATTAAATTTGTACAATAGCCCCTCCTCATCTGTGGGAGTACATTCTACAATCCCCAGTGGATGTCTGAAATGACAGATAACAACAAACCCTACATATTAGCTTTGATAATGACTTAACAGTCTAATTTCTTTTTCTGAAATTTTAATTAAAATACTGAAGACGTACAAACTTTAAATGTTCATTATAAAATGGAGAACTGTATACCTGGTTATTATTTATTAGTACGTACTTTAAAAGTATTCATTAATAACAAAAATCGTAAAACTGAACCCATGATCATTATAAAATAAGATACTCTGCCTGAGCACTGATTTTACCTAGTTCCTTTGTATGTATGTATTTGCAGATGTACATACAAATTGTGAAATTACATATTTAAAAACGATCCTTCATTATTAGCCCAAACATGACAAGTAAAATACCTTTAATAACTTGTTAAACTTGATTTACATGTGCTTAAAATTATGCATATATTTTGACTTCTAAAACACATACATGCTAATTAGGCTAGTCTATGATAACTTTTCTAATTTTGTTTTTTAATTACAGTTTGCATTCATCATTATTTTGTATTAGTTTCAAATGTAGAGCAGAGCAATTAGGAAGTCATATACTTTACAAAGTGTTCCTCCCAACATCTCCGCTACCCACCCGCCACCACACATAGGTATTACGTTATTGGCTACATTCGCCGTGCTTTATTTTACATCCCTGTGACTACCTTGTAACTGCCAATGAGTTCTTAATCCTGTCACCTTTTTCACCCACTCCCCAAACCCCCTCCTCTTGGCAACCCTCAGTCTGTTCTCTGTGTCTATGCATTTCTGTTCTGCTTGTTCATCCATCTTGCTCTTTCGATTACACATAGAAGTGAAACTGTATGGTATTTGTCTTTCTCTGTCTAGCTTATTTCACTCGCATAATCCCGTCTAGGTCCACCCATACTGCCTTTCTATGGCCAAGCAACATTCCACTGTATGCATGTACCATATACGTTTATCTACTTGTCTGTTGGTAGACGCTTTGGTGGCTTCCATATCTTGGCTATTGTAAATAATGCTGTAATGAGCAAAGGAATGCATAGCTTCTTTTGAATTAGTGTTTTGGGTTTCTTCAGATACATGCCCAGAAGTAGGATCGCTGGGTCATAAGGCAGTTCCATTTTTAATTTGTTGAAGAAATTCCACACTGTCTTCCATAGTGGCTGCACCTATTTGCATTTCCACCAACAGTATATGAGGGTTCTCTTTTCTCCACATCCTTGTCAACATTTGTTGCTTATTGATTTACTGATGATAGCAGTTCTGACGGGTGCAAGGAGGTGGTATCCCATTGTGGTTTTAGATTGCATCTCTGATGGTTAGCAATATTGAGCATCATTTTCTATGTCTGTTGGGCATCTGAATGTCCTCTTTGGAGAAGCATCTATGCAGGTCCTCTGCCCGTTTCTTAATTGGACTTTGTTAGTTTTGGTGTTGACTTGTCTGAGTTCTTTACCATTCTGAATGTTTGCCCCTAGCAGATGTGTCACCAGCAGGCGTGTCCTCTCGTGCAGTAGGCTGTTGCTCCTGTTGCTGATGGGTCCCTACGGGACTCCTCCTTTTACGACCTATTTGTTCACTGGCATCCAGGCCTCCTTAGTCAAGGTCCCCACTGCATCTCTCTACAGGGCTGCTCATATAAGGAACAGAACAGTCTTCAAAAGTACAGTACCAACTGTAAAGAACAGCCTAAAACTACACATATCAAATGTATAATAATCAGCACTCCCGATCAGACTGATATAAAATTTTAAGTAAAATTTAAAATTCTTAAAAACATTACAATATTTACATTATTTTTTATATTGGCCTGAGACTTTATAATATTTCTATCTTCCTAAATATCCATTTTTCAACATGCTATAAGAACAGATAGATTCTAAAATAAATTACATTTTTAATTCACACCAGAATGTATGACTTCATTATTTTCAAAAATGAAAAGTATTATATACTAATTAATTATATCATTGTCTATCAGGTAATGGACAAACACATTAAAACTATAAACTATTTTTGTTCCTCAGTCTATGATGATGTAAGAAACAGAATATTCTCAGTGAAAAGATTGTAAAATATGTCACTGCCTAATTTAAAGTAAAAGCAAAATACAAATATAGCACTTGCATGGATTTTCACAGTAATTTTTAGGTTATCAAGGAAACATCTAGAGTGTTGATCTGGTTATACTCAATTCAAACAAACTACTTGTCACATTAACTACCTCCAGGAAGTTACTCCAAACACAAAATAAACTGTTTATGCCCCTACTCAGATAGATAACATGACAGATTGTTATTAGTTGGAGACAGATGAAAAACATTAATTTGATTGTGAGCATGTGTTTAATTTTACCCTGCCATGTACACTCTCTAGTGCTGTCTTTCTACCATGACACAGTAAATCATACTGTATTAGAAGAATTGCTAATGCAAGAAAATAAAAAATTATCAGAACTTGACTGTGACTTTGTAGCATCTTAAGCCAACCTTCTTAAAATATATAACTGCCTGAAAATCACTGGGTTCCAGAAAACAGATAAAGTATCAAAAGGTGTCCTCAAAGGAAAGACTTTAATTCTAGTGCAAATGTTAAAACCTCCATGAAGTTTAACATTTTCCTCCATAGTAGTTTTTATATTTCTTTGTAAAATGCCTCTTCCTTCCTTTTCCCATTTTCTGTGGTTTTGAGTGTTTATCTTATCAATGTGTAAAGTAAGGACATTGGCCAGATTTTTTTGAACATTCCCCTCAGGTCAGAATTTCCTTTTAAATATTTCATGATATGTTACGAGACAAACATTAAGATTTTCTGCAATCAACTGCCCTGCGACCCTAAACCACTGCTGTCAGCTGTGCACACTTGGTTCTTTTGTCACACGCAGCTAAAAGCCAAACGGGGAAAGAAACAAAACTCACAGTATAGCAGCCATTTACAAAGTATTTGCTAAATAAATAAAATACGTTTAGACCCTTAGAAACAATACCAAAAACTATCAACTGTGTCTAAAATAATATATATTTCTCCATTTTACAGGCTGAAAATTAATGCACGAGAGTCTCACACCACAGTAAGAATATCACAAAAATGTGCGAGCAAAGCACTGGAGAGGAATACACGTGAAAATTCAAACCGACAAATCAAATGTTACTCGGTGAAGTATACACAGATGAGATGATGAAACTTAAAAAGAAAAAGGCAAGCGAAAAGTCAAGACAAAAGATAGCAGTTCCCTCGAAGGTAGAAAGAGGGTTGATCAAGGCACCTGGAGGCAGACCTCTGAGCGGCTTGCCAATGCTCTATATTCTGATCCAGGAGTAGTTCTTCTTCAAACTATGCATATATTTTGCATACTCATCTATATGTAGATCTAACTATATTAAAAATTCTGATTACAATTAAAATAATAATTTGAAAGTCTTCTCTTCAAACCTAACTTTTTGCATATCATCATAAAGAAGGGTCACAGGTACAAAAGTATTCATGGTTTTCATAACTTTTCCCAAGGATCTCTAGAAACCCTTTAATTATCATGTCATACTCTTTAAACCTATGTATGTCACAAACCTTGTGGATTGTCCCTTCAATTACTTATCACCTGACTCTGCCAAATTCTCTTTTGTCAATTGCTTTTAGGAATATTCCAAAACTTTTATAGATTTTCATTAATGCTACAATATTTGCCCAAATACTTTGTATTGTATTTTTATTGTATGGTCCTATATATCCATAAACTGACCTATACGGATTCTGTAGCAATAATGATATATACTGTTTACTCTGCAGAATCACCAGAACGCCAACAAGAGGCAGGATCAAGAGGATAGGAAGGGGAGTATGTAAATATTCATATGATTTCTTCAGTTTATTTAGTTATCATTAATTAGATTACATAAATCCCTTCTGGTCATGGGTAATGGATAACTACTTCTCTAACTCCAGGCTAAAATAATTGGCTTAAATGAGAACCATAGAGTAAATAAATCTTTCTACATATATGCTTGTCTACCATTTTTATTGCTTTCTATAACATTTGTGCATAAATCATAAAGATTAGCCTTTCCCCACATGCCAAAAGCATAAAGAAACTGGAAAATTAATAAACTGCCTTTCCTTATTTTACATCGTGTTTTGGGCTGTGTTCAGAGACACCCTTTTAGAGCATTTCGTACCAGCACGCTGCTCTGTAGGCCTATTTGCAACGTTCTGCATGACGGATACAGCAAGGCCAGTTCCCTTCTGCCTTTCATACACAGACTTGCATGGAAATAAGTACTTGGCATTTGTCTTGCCTGGACCCCATATTCTGGGATTTGGCGAAGAACAGAAGCCATAGTAAGTAAGAACTGCCTCAAATGGCAATTATATATTGGCTATTTAACCCTTCTTTATATTTTTCTTTATTTCCAATTGCCCACAACGATATTATATTAGATCTATTAGAAGAGGGAATGACAGACATGATCTAAAATAACAAAAACTAAACCATAAAGGGAAAACTGGGAAAAGATCTGTTCTGGCTCCCAGTCAAGATGGCAGCAGAGGTAAATGTGGTACTCACCTCCCCCCACAACCACATCAAAAATACAGCTAAACTACAGAACAATCATCACTCAGAACTGTCTGAAATCTAGCTGAACAGAAGATCTACAACTAAGGACATAAAGAAGAAGCCACATCAAGACTGACAGGAGGGGCAGAGATGAGGAGTAGGCTGGTCCCATAACTACGTGCAGCAGATAAAAACTGGGAAGTCTATCTGGGCTGCAGAGGTCCCCCCTGAGGAGCGACGAGTCCCAGCCGTCAGTTCCAGGCCAGGAAGAAAAGTCCCCACAACTTCGGGCTGTAGAAACCAGTGGGGTCTGGGGCTGCTGGCATCCCAGGCCGACTTATTCCGACTCACTTCCCTGTGCGCTCCGGAGCTAGAGCTGCAACTCTAAAGGCACCGGAGACAGACAGAAACTGAAGTGTCTGGCATTAGTAAGAGAGCTGGAGGGCAGCTTTTGCTCAGACAGAAGTGCTTGAAAAAGCCATACTTCCTTTTCTGAGAGCCCTCCCTCACCCTGGAAGTGGTGCCATATCTGAGTGCCCATCGACCTGGCTTGCACTGTTCACCCTGCCCTGTGATTCCCTGAGACCCCACCCTACCACCCTGCAGGCCCACCCAAGCTGTTTCCAGTACCTTTCCCATATGAATGGCCTGGTTTTTGGCTGTTTCAGACTTTCATAAAACCTCTGAAACAAGCAGCATCTGGACTCTCCGCATCCTGTACCTCCTGCTAAGTGGCCCCAGGTACAGCACTAGTGGCAGCTGTTCTTGGTTCACAGAGTGGCCTTTCCTGGGCACCTCCAAGCCCAGCGCAAGTAGCAGCCGCCTGTTGACTGCTTTGGAGATTTTGCCATTGCCCCTGGAAAGAACACAGACCACGGCTAGCCTTCGTGTGCACCTCCCAGAGACAGCTCACCCGGTGGACAGCTTCAGACCACGTCACAGTACCATCCAACCACCACAGGTGACATGCCCAAGCTCCGCTGAAAGGAGCCCCGCTCCACGGGGTGAGCACCTGCACAGCTGACTGCCACAGTGGTTGCAGCCAATCGACCTGAGAGTCAGTCCCTCCCAATGACGTGTTTTAGGTGGAATGGTGCGCCTAAAATCTGTGTTATTTTATTAGCCAGTGTCACCCCAATCAAGTTCATTTAAAATTGTTTTTAAAAGTTTAGACCTCACTTTACAATTGATCCCACCCCATTACACTATACATTTGTGCATCATAGCATAATGGGAAAATATGTCTGCCTTTTGGTTGTCGAACACATCTACCTTTGCCATACACGGATTTAAAGTGACACTTGTTTCCTGTTCGTTTGTTTTTACTCTTGCGAGACACTTTATTTGTAAAGTGTATATAAAACCTCTGGTGTGCACTTATCTACATTCCTTATGAGCATATTTTTCTCCTCCCTGTCATAAAATTATTGTGATTTATTAAATTCTTATTTTTTAATTTTTATTAAACTTATTGGGGTGACAGGTTTCAGGTGTACAATACTGTGACACATCATCGGCATATTGTATTGTTTGTTTAGCACCCCATGTCGAGTCTCCGTCAGTCATCACTTATCCCTCCTTTACCCTCTTCTACCTTCAGCCACGCCCCTTCTCTCTAGTAACCACCACGCTGTTTTCTGTGTCCATGAGGTATGAGGCTCTCTGCCCCTACCTAATCCCTTCCCTCTGTCTCACTCTAGGACATCCAAACATAAAAACTTCTTTGGGTTTTTTTGTACACTCTCCTGCTTACTGTTTTATTACACAGGTCTTGTGGTAAAAAGATTTCAATCGTTTTTAAAAGGATGTTATGTCTGTTTGTAAAACTAGCATCTAAGCACAATATTTTTTAATCCAAACTATCATTTAAGGTTCAAAATGTCACTTATAAGGCAGATGAAATATTAAAAATGAAAATACATAGCCCTGGCCACTTGACTCAGCAGTAGAGCACTGACCTGGCATGTGGAAGTCCTGGGTTCAATTCCCAAACAAGGCACTCAGAAATGCCCATCTGCTTCTCCAACCTTCCCCCTCTCCTTCCTTTCTATCTCTCCTCCCCTCCCATAGCCAAGGCTCCATTGGAGCAAAGTTGGCCCGGGTGCTGAGGACGGCTCCATGGCCTCCGCCTCAAGTGCTAGAATGGCTCCGGCTACAACGGAGCAATGCCTCAGATGGGCAGAGCATCGCCTCCTGGTGGGCATGTCTGTTGGATCCCCATCCGCACATGCGGGAGTCTGTTTGACTGTCTTCCTGCTTCTAACTTCAGAAAAATACAAAAAAGAAAAAAAATGAGCATACATAGGTAGCACTAAAAAAAAAATAAAAAGTTGCCAAGACTAGAAGATAAACAGCAAATTTAAAATAAGCTGGTAGCAACAACTCTCTATAGATATAATAATAAAAGTTTCAGCTATGGCCTAACCACGTGGTGGCGCAGTGGATAGAGCATCAGACTGGGGCGCGGAGGACCCAGGTTCAAGACCCCAAGGTCACCAGCTTGAGGGCGGGCTCATTTGGTTTGAGCAAAGCTCAGCAGCTTGGACACAAGGTCGCTGGCTTGAGAAGGGGTTACTCAGTCTGCTGTAGCCCCACAGTCAAGGCACATATGAGAAAGCAATCAATGAACAACTAAAGTGTCGCAATGAAAAACTGATGATTGATGCTTCTCATCTCTCTTCGTTCCTGTCTGTCTGTCCCTGTCTATCCCTCTCTCTGACTCTTTCTCTGTCTCTGTAAAAAAAAAAATGTTTCAACTATGAACCCTAGAAAGATCAATTATGGTTTGATCAAGCAGAAGAACCAGGATGGGTGGTAAGACAGAAGGAATTATCACAGGGGTTGGCCCTTACATACTGTGAGACTCTTGGAGCGTTAGGTGCGGGCTCTTGACTCTGCATCTAGTGAGCCACAGTCAGTACAGGTTAGCCAGACGGGCAGTCATTCAGGGAGCAGGATATAGAGAAGAGCAAGCACAAGCAGAATGGCGAAGATAAGCTGGAGCTGATAAAGGCAACGGAACAAACTATAATCTGTGAGGACAACAGGAATGGTAGTGGTAAACTGGAGCTCACACTGGTCTCTCACCAACTCCAACCCTAATGCCAAGCGTGACCTAAGAGAGAAGCCTGCACCCTCCCCAGGGAGCTGTACAGGCATAGCCAGTATTCAGAGGGGCTGAAGGGAAAAATCTGGCAGGAGCTGAAGAAACAACTGGTCCATGTGATACCCACGCCTATCAGGTGAGCTGGCATATCAGCTGCCTCAGTGCATGGCACCCAGCACTAACCCTCAGAGCCAAAAGGCATGCCGGCCACTTCACTTCCTCATACAATCTCATCAAAATGTCTCCTGTGAGCAATGCCACCAGAAAAATACAGGGAAGGAAATTTTAGAAAATGCTATTTAGCACAGTGCTGCCACAGAACCAGGTCAGTGCCTTCACATAGCCTCAAACTGCTGTACAGGTACAAAGAAAGGAAAACCAGCTGGACGGAATGGCAATCCAGAGTAATCCTTTTAACTTCCACAAGGACAGGGACCTCAGTCACCGCCTGTCCATGTGCCCGTATCAGCAGCCTGACTGTCACCATGCATTCCATACCCTGTGGTCAGGGTGAAACACATCACAAGGCCTGAAACCTGCCCACACATTCATGGTGAGAGCTGCTAAGAAAATCCAAAAATGACCTTCAGTCTAATTTAAGGTGACCAGATTTTAAAACTGATAAAGCAGGGCACTACTGACAGGGGGAGGGGGGCTTCTTGATTAAAAATTTGGTCTATATGGAGCAAAAAATTTTTCATAGAATGCAAAAATAGTATTGTAATATATTTTTTTAAATTTCAACATAAGTACAATTTACAAATGTAATACATTAAAAAATTATGTATAGCATTATTTTATTCTTTGGCATATTTCTCATTTGAGAAATATGGACTCGTCCCTCGGGACACGGGACAAATTGTTAAAAAGCGGGACGTCTGGTCACCTTACTCTAATTCAGTAGTTCTTAACCTGGGTTCTATCGAACCCTAGGGGTTCGATGAGTCGGTCTCAGGGGTTCGGAGAAGCCTCTGCCACGGAGGCCAGAATAAAGTAATACTGTAATTTGTTGTGAGTTCATGCACTTTGTTGGTTTTGTTCTTTGAGCAAGGTGATGTTCATGCACGGCCCATTTTGTGCACCAGTAAAAAAACATATACCTATGTCTTGAATTTGGAAAAAAAATCATATTTTATTTATCACTAAAGAAGGGTTCGGTGAATGTGCATATGAAACTGGTGTGTTCGGTACCTCAAAAAAGGTTCTAATTATAAAAATCCTGATCAGCTACTACTAATACTATTCAATTCTATCTTCATATTTCAATAAAAATAAGTAAGAGTCTAGAGATCCTGATCAAAAACAGGAATGTGTACACAGACCCACTGACCCTCACAAAATAGTCAATAAAGAAAATGAAGGACAAAGAAAAACCTGCAAGCTACCCCTTCTCCCGGCTCGTCTCCTCCCCTCTGGCGGTGGGGGCAGAAGAGGCGGGGCTTCCGGGGCAGCCACCGCCACTGATTCTGGGCCTTTCTTTCCTGTCAGTGTTATAGCCGCAGCAATAGCTGTAGCAGGACTTGGAGCAGTCAGGAAGGCTGTGGCTTGTCTGTGGTGGTACTATCCATAACTTGATAAGATCATAGGTAATATACTTGTGTGATCTGTCAAAATCAATAAAGAGTACGCTTAAGATTTTTTCATGCCATTGTAAGTAAATTTTACCACACACACAAAAAAAGAACTCTAATGACATGTAGGACAGTGTTTAAGTGTAAAGTGTACTGTCTACAACTTCTTTTAAAATGCTTACAGACGAGCTGCTAGACCGACAGGAGGGAGGGACAGATGCACAGGTATGTGATAAGCCCACAGAGCAGAATATTCACTGTAAACTCCAGCTGAGGGTCAGCAAACTATAGCTTATGGGCCAAATCTGGTCTGCCACCAGTTTTTGTAATGGTCCATGAGCTAAGAAGAGTTTTTATATTTGTAAAAGCCTGAAAAGAACAACTCATGATGTATGAAATATGAAATTCAAATTTCAGAGTCTATAAATAAAGATTTATTGGAACACAACCACCTTTTATTTCATATACACATAGTCCATGACTGAATGTGCACTAGCCTGGAACAGCTGGACAGTTACATCAGATAGGGTACGGTCTGCAAAGCCTAAAATACTTCGTATCTGGCTCTTTTCAGAAAGTCGGCTGACCCCAACCTACACTGAATATACAGGTGTTTACTAGAACATTCTTCCAACTTTATGTATGTGTGAAATTATTTATAATATAATGTTTTAAAAAATCAGAGCAATAATCCTAAATTGATTCTGCAGCGGCCCACAAGGATGGGAGGAGAGAGCCTATCGGTTCTAAGTGCTGCAGCCAGCTTTCCTAACCCCGCCTGAAGAACTCGTGTGCTTGGAATTGCAAAAGGTGACGGAACTAGAACTGAGACTCCAGCTAAGGAGGCGCTCCCTCCACGAGAAAGAGGTGCTGGAACACTCCCCTACCAGCCAATGAAAGTGACAAGAAAGGCTGGTGTTAAGTCAAGTCTTGGTTCAAAGACAGGCAAGTTTAAAAATATCCATGAGAAATCAAAACTTCCCCCCTTCTCTCTCTGAAGATTGGTGTTAGTTTCCCCGGGCTGTAATGAAGTACCACAAACTGGCGGCTGAATACAACAGAACTTTATTCTCTCACAGCTGTGGGGGCTAGACGTCAGAAATCAGACGTTGGCAAGGCCAAGCTCTCTAGGAAGGCTCTTGGAACAATCCTTTCTTGCCTCTTCCTACCTTCCTGTGGCTACCAGTAAACCTTGACATTTCTTGGCCAGTTTGTAGCTGCATCACTTCAATCTCTGCCACCGTCTTCACATGGCTTTCTTCCAAATGTGTCTATCTCTGTTCAAATTTCTCTCTACTTCTAAGGATACCAGTCATTGGGTTACAGACAACCCTAATCAATATAACTCAATTACATTCACAAAGACCCTATCTCCAAATAAGGTCACATTCAGAGGCACTGGAGGTTAAGATTGCAATATAACTTTTAGGGAGAGATAATTTAACCCACAACAAAGACTGCTTCCTATTTCAGTGAGAAACTAGAAACAGACAAGAGACCTTCTGCACATCATACATAGTATAGCAATTGCCTGTAACTCCTATTACTATAAATCAATAAATAATCCATTTTCTTGTCTGAAGCCAAACCATTTATCTGTACACTGAATACTATCTCCCTCACAACTTAACATCACTTCAGCAACTGTAACATCTCTCTCCTACCTAATCAATTTTACTATTTCATTTCTATCAACGTATAAATTTCTCTTATCTTAAAAAACAAAAGCAAAAACAGTTCTAAAACATTTGACCTCTTTCCTTTTTCATTTGCTTTCTTTACAACAAATTCTTCAGAAGAATCACCTGCACTTAATAAATCTAATTTGTCTTTTGTCCTCATCACTTCATCAAAATTGATCTTATAAACAAAAAAATGTTTCTAAATTAGTCAATCATTGACCCTCTCCTTACCTATTAATAGCACTTGAAGAGAGAAGTCCCCTTGGAACATTCTCTTCAACCAACTTCTAGAACATCATATTCAATACTAAAACCATTTAGGTAACAGTCTGTGAAATGTTCTAGAGGTACACTGAGATGTAGTACTTTCAAGGCATTCTTTAAAATTGTCAGTTTTATCAAGAATATCAGCAAGATTGCATGATACAAGGTTAACATACAGAAGGCAATTGCTTTCCAATATACCAACAATGCACAAGTAAAATTTGAAATTAAAATCATAATATCATTTACATTACTACCCCCAAAATTAAACACTTAGATATAAATCTAACAAAATACATTTAATACTTATACCTTAGAAGAGATATATATGTAGAGGAAAACTACAAAACTATAACACAATCAAATAAATGATGAGAAGTAAATAAATGGAGAGATATTTCATGTTCATGGATAGAAACCTCAATATCGTCAAGATGTCAGTTCTATCCACTTGATCTACAGATTCAGTACAATCCCAATTAAAATCCCAACAAGTTATTATTATAAGGTTATATGAAAGGGCAAAAGACCTAGAATAGCAAAAACAATGCTAAAAAAGAACAAAGTTAAAGGACACTACCCAACTTCAATATTTACTACAAATCGCAAGCAGTCGCGACTATGTGGTATTGCAAAAGAATAGACAAACAGATCATTGAAACAGAATAGAGAGACCAGAAATAAACCCATATAAACACAGTCAACTGATCTTTGACAAAAAAGCAAAGACAATACAATGGAGCAAAGACAGTCTTTTTAACTATTGGTGCTGGAACAACTGAACATCCCCATGCAAAAAAAAAAAAAAAAAAGAATCTAGACAGTCTTCACAAAAATTAACTCAAAATGCCTGACCAGGCGGTGGCGCAGTGGATGGAGCGTCAGACTGGGATGCAAAGGACCCAGGTTCGAGACCCCGAGCTCGCCAGCTTGAGCGCAGGCCCATCTGGCTTGAGCCAAAGCTCGCCAGCTTGGACCCAAGGTCGCTGGCTCCAGCAAGGGGTTGCTCAGTCTGCTGAAGGCCCCCCGTCAAGGCACATGTGAGAAAGCAATCAATGAACAACTATGGTGTCGCAACGGCAACGAAAAACTAATGATTGATGCTTCTCATCTCTCTCTGTTCCTGTCTGTCTGTCCCTATCTATCCCTCTCTCTGACTCTCTCTCTGTCCCTGTAAAAAAAAAAAAAAAAAATTAACTCAAAATGGATCAAAGACCTAAATGTAAAGTGCAAAACTATAAAACTCCCTAGTTTTATCCCTAGAAGATAAAAAAGGAGAGAACTAGATATAACACCAAAGGTATAATCCAGAAATTTAAAAACAGGTAAATTGAGCATTGTTAAAATTTAAAACTTCTTCTCTGGTAAAACAATTTCAAGAGAATGAGAAGACAAGACCCAGACAGGCAGAAAATAGGTTCAAAAAACACATCCAATAAAGTAGTGTCATCTAAAATATACAAAAACTCTTCAAACTCAACATTCATTGAGAAAACAAACAACCCCGTTGAAAACTGGGCCAAAGTCCTCAGCAGACCCTCACCAAAGAAGATATGCAGATGGTCAATAGCATATGAAAAGATGTTCCACATCACATATCATCACAGAAATGGAAATTAAAACAACACAGCACTATAACTTACTCAAACGGTCACAGTCTGAAACACTGATAACACCAAATGGCTGGTGGAAATGCAAAATGGTACAGCCATTTTGGAAGACAGTTCAATGGTTTCCTACAAAGCTAAACATAAAATTATCCTTCCATACAGTCCAGCAACTGCATTCCTTGATAATTACCTAAATGACTTGAAAAATTACGTCCACAAAAAAATCCCTACACAGTGCTGTTTATAGCAGTTTTATTTATAATTGCCAAAACTTAAAAGCAACCAAGATGTCCTTGAGTAGGTGAATGGATAAACCCGGCTAAAAGCAATGGGCTCCCTAGCCATGAAGAGAATTCAGTGTAGCCATCTGGTCCTGGACTTTCATTTTTGGGAAGGTTTTCGATCATTGTTTCTATTTCCACCCCTCTCAACACCTGCTTATATTATAGCAGTGAAATAGTGAAATATAAAAGAAAAAAGAAATTAAAACTTAGGCTATAGGCATAATTTAAAATGTCACACTGATAACTTTTACTTAAGTTTTATGACTGTAATATAACTTTCAAATGTATTATCTCTAGAGATTTAAGCTTGTGATAATGTTAAAATTAAAGAAGGCAAAAATTTGCCTGATTATTTAGTTTCAACCTAGAGAACCTCTGACATTCCCATCTTTTGTTTTTGTTTTTATAATATAATTCAATTTTTAATTTTTTTTTAATTTTTTTTTAATTTTATTCATTTTAGAGAGGAGACACAGAGTGAGAGAGAGAGAGAGAGAGAAAGAGAGAGAGAGAGAGAGAGAGAGAGAAAGGGGGAGGAGCTGGAAGCATCAACTCCCATATGTGCCTTGACCAGACCAGTGCAGGGATTTGAACTGGCGACCTCAGTGTTCCCAGGTCGACACGTTATCCACTGCACCACCACAGGTCAGGCAATATAATTCAATTTTTAAATTACAGTTTACATTCAACATTATTTCGTTTTAGTTTCAGGTATACAGCATAGTGATTAGACAATCATGGACTTGACAAAATGTTCCAATATTTCTGGTATCCACCTGGCACCATACACAGCTATTACAATATTATTGACTATACTCTCTGTGCTTTATTTTACATCCCTGTGATTTCTTCTTAACTACCAACTAGTACTTCTTAATCCTGCCACCTTTTTCACTCAGCCCCTCAATATCCCCTTCCTCTGGCAACCATCAGTCAGTTCTCTGTATCTATGATTCAGTTTCAATTTTGTATGTTCATTTAGCTCTTTATAGTCCATATATAAGTAAAGTCATATAGTATTTGTCTTTCTCTGACTGGTTTACTTTCACTTAGCAGAATACCCCCTAGGTCTAACCATACTGTCTCAAATGGTAAAACTGCCATCTTTTCTATGGCTGGGTAATGTTCCACTGTATATATATACCACTACTTTTTTATTGATGGACACTTGGGTAGTTTCCATATCTTGGCTAATGTAAATAATGTCGCAATAAACACAGGGGTGCACATTTTCTTTCAAATGAGTGTTTTGGGTTTCTTTGGATATATGCTCAGAAGCAACATTTCTGGGTCATCAGGTAGTTCCATTTTTAACTGAGGAAGCTCCACTGTTTTCTGTAGTGGCTGTATCAACATGCATTCCTACCAGTAGTACAAGAGGACCCCCTTTTCTCCACATCCTCAACACTTGTTTTTCATTTAGTGATAATAGTCATCCTGACAAGTATAAGGCATATCTCATTGTGGCTTTAATTTGCATTTCTCTAATAATTAGATTAGTGATTAGTGATATTCAGCATCTTTTCATATGTCTATTGGCCATCTGTATGTCCTCTTTGGAGAAGGTTTATTCAGGCCCTCTGCCTATTTTTTTTTATTGTATTTGCTGTTGAGTTGTCTGAGTTCTTCTTCTTCTTTATTTATTTATTTATTGACAGAGGCAGGGCAAGAGAGACAGGATCAAGCTGCTCCTATATGTGCCCTGACTAGGAAATTGAACCAGTAACCTCCATGTTCCGGGGCAACACTCCATTCAATAAAGCTATATGGCCAGGGCTGAATTTTTTTATTGATTGATTGATTTTTATATTTTTAATTTTTATTTATTTATTTATTTATTTTTTACAGGAACAGAGAGAGAGTCAGTCAGAGAGAGGAATAGATAGGGATAGGGACAGACAGACAGGAACGGAGAGAGGTGAGAAGCATCAATCAGTAGTTTTTCATTGCCATTGCGACAAAGCCTTAGTTGTTCATTGATTGATTGCTTTCTCACATGTACCTTGACGGTGGGCCTTCAGCAGACCGAGCAACTCTTTGCTGGAGCCAGTGACCTTGGGTCCAAGCTGGAGAGCTTATTTGCTCAAGCCAGATGGGCCCATGTTTAAGCTGGCAAGCTCGGGGGTCTCGAACCTGGGTCTTCCGCATCCCAGCCCAACGCTCTATCCACTGCGCCACTGCCTGGTCATGCTGATTGATTGATTTTTAAAGAGACAGAGAGGAAGGGAGGGGAAAAGAAAGCGTTCATTTGTTGTTCCACTCAGTTTTGCATTCCTTGGTTGTTTCCCATTTGTGCCCTGACTGGGGATCAAACCAAGAATCTTTTCATTTCAGGACAATGCCCTCAACCAACTAAGCTAACTGGCCAGGGCATCTGAGTGCTTTATAAATTTTGGATATGAACCCCTTACCAAATGTTATCGTTAGCGAATATCTTATTCCATCCAGTAGATTTCCTTTTCTATTTTATTGATGGTTTCCTTTGCTGTGGAAAATCTTTTTAGTTTGATGTAGGCCATTTGTTTGGTTTTTTTTTCTTTAGTTTCCCTTGCCTCAGGAGATACATCAGAAAAAATATTGTGACATACCCATATTTTGAAAAAATTCCTTGAGACTTTCATAAAGATTCAACGCAAAAGCCTTATTAGGGAAGAGAAGGCAGAGCAGAACTCACTTCTTAGCCTAGGTCGCCACTTCGTTTCGTTTCACTCAATCTAAAAAGATCTGTGCGGAAATGAGGATGCAACCTGCAATTCAGTCCTTCCAGTTCTGTATCTAAGCCTCACTAACTTTCAAAGACTAAGTCGGAGTTCCACATTCTTCTGAATCCTTAGATGACACTTGTCCCTTCCATTGATACAAAGAACTAAACTATACGTTGTCTTTTGTACTCGTCCATTATGATAATCCTACATCCACAACGAGACAAGTTTCCTCAAGGCTGGAGTCATAATATCCGTGCCATGGAAGCAGGCGTGTGCTAACAGGAAGAACTTGTTACTCCATGGGCTAAATATTATATTTAGTTTGCTACTGCCTTTCTATGCTGCTAAGTTTTACCATTATTTCAAATTCGGGAGAACTCAGAACATGCCTTTAACACACATATAGAATCACATGTAGATTTGAAAGCAGACTAAAGAATCACCTGATTTAGCCTAATTAATCACCTAATTAACTCTTTAAAAGTAATTTAGATAAAATATAGACTACAATAACATTTATTCTTATTTTTCCCACTGTTAGCAATATGTATCTCTTTTACAGTACACACTGGTTAACCCCTCCCATCTCCTGAATGATAATGAGAATATATTTTCATAGTAGCAACTGGTGACATTTCAATAAATCAATGTGCTGCAGTGATACCTAAATAAAAGCTTATTTCACTATAATGATGCTTCCAGGCTTCCCTCAAGTCAGGTGGTTACTTGAAGTTAATGATCTGTGACATACCACACAAGTAGTCCTAAAAAGACTTATTATCCACTGCATGTGCAACAATATTTGCTTTATGGATGGCTAAATGAATGAAGACATTCAATGTAACTGTAAAAGTAAAATCAAAAGAAAACTTACAAGTAACATGTTTTCTTTAAGTAAAAGGGCTGTGACCATTTTCCATTAATACTTAACCTTTTGCTGGAGCAGTGCGACCACATATCCATAAAGCCCAAGGACTGTTCTGGGTTAATGCTAATTAACTGCTCGCAATCAAAAGAGCAGCAGCTTTCCAAACGTGAGATCATCAGCCTCTATTGTTGGCATCAAAGTCACATTACAAAGCTTAGTGAACAATAAAAATATACCAGTATGCTTTATATGTAAGTTGAGAGCATGTCTTTTAGTCAAACTTACATATACATAGACAACAAAAACATTCCAAGAAAAAAATGATCTTACTACATACAAAATTTGCTAATCTCAAACAATATTCCTTCACAGCTGCCAGATTTGGTAAGCATTCTTATGTTTATCATTTATAATTTTATTTCACTTACTAGACTCGGCTTTTGTTCACCATATGTATGTCCACTGTGAATTAACTATTCCCTTAGGTACAATTAAGGCCTTGCCATTTGTTGTAAGAAGAGCTAAGTATGAAGGACACAGCCAGAAATAACATTTATACCTTCACCAAAAACAGAAGCACATTCAAACTCAAACGATGGTTTATGCAGCATCTTTTTTATTAGACACATGTCTACAGAGCAAAATAAACTTAAGATAAAAATTCATGGCAAATGTACACTAACTTTCACCATTCAGATTGAATATCAAAACTATACCAAATCCATCAACTGAATTTAAATAATTTTTCAGAAAAATATACTTCTAAACTACAAGAGAAGGTTGATTTCCAAACACTAATTATAACAAAATTTTAATCAATATTTATGTATTTCAAAGACATTTCAAAAACTTTTAATGTTTTTTATTTTTAAATTCTTAAAGTTAAAATATATAGATAGCCTGGCCAGGCGGTGGTACAGTAAGTAGAGCATCGACCTGGGATACTGAGAACCCAGGTTTGAAATCCCAAGGTCGCCAGCTTGAGCGTGAGATCATAGCCATGATCCCAAGGTCGCTGGCTTGAGCCCAACATCACTACCTTAAGCAAAAGGTCATTGGCTCTGCTGAAGCCCGTGGCCAAGGCACATAAGAGAAGCAACCAATAAACAACTAAGGAGCCACAATTATGAGTTGATGCTTCCAATCTCTCTCCCTTCCTGTCTGTCTATACTGGTCTGTCTGTCCCACTCTCTCTCTCTCTCACTAAAAAATAGATGATAGATAGATGATGATGATAGACAGATAGATAGATAGATAGATAGATAGAATGGTTGACTTAGTAATACTTCCTCTGATTACCCATAACTAGAACACAGGATTTGAAGAGAGAGTGAGAAACACAATACAATTAACACATATAGCACCCATTATATATATAAAATATGGTTCTAGGAGCTTTATAAATATTCAGTTTCTATAACAACCTCCCTATTAAGTAGGTACTATTATTATTCCCACTTTACAGATGAGAAAACTGAGTTACAAAGAGAGTAATTTACCATGGTCACACAATAAATGAGACCATATCTGAACCTAAGTGATCTAACTTAGAAGTCTGTGCTAACACTGTCTCTCTATATTAAAGATATTAAATACAAAATAAAATACTTGATTACCAAAAATAAATATCCATAAAAAAACATACAATTTCTCATTAAAATTAAAATTTTAAATAAAAATTAAGATTAATTAGGGCTAATAGTTATCAAAAAAATTGTAATATAAAAGGCTTTTTACATGATCTTATGTGGCAATAACTCATTAGCACCAAATTAGTCTATTACTAAATTCTTCATCCAGATAAAAAAAAAAACCTGGGCTCAGAATTTTACAAAAGCTAGGGGGGAAAAGCCTTGTTCTTGTTTTCACTTTACCCTATCAAAAGATTATAGTTACATCTTTTGCTGAAATGGAGAATTAATTAATGACTGTCTATCTGTGGATAACAAGTATTTATTGAGCACTTTCTGTGTGCAGACAGCTGTGAACAAGACAGGCTCTGCCTTCATGGAGCTTTAATTACAGAACACCAGCACAATTCAGAAGGAAACAGTATCAAAATCAAGTGGGAAACGATCTAGCATTACATCCTAGTCCTCTATTTGTTCACTTCCCACAACACTCGGTGAAGAGTTTAGGAATTGGGAAAGTTCTCAAGAGCCCTCATGTTCTAGCTTTTACTTAATCAGAATAGTAAACTGAAGAATAAGGAATGGAGATGACTCATTCAAAACTATAAAATAGAACAAGTTTAAAAAAATGCATTTTATATCAAGTGTTTGCACACTTGATGTGCACACCCCTCCCAACTCCCTCTCTCTCTTCCCATGATGATAAAACAGGCTGTCATACCTCCCACCCTTTAAACACAGCAGAGTTCTGGCCCACGTTCCCTCCAGCTGCTGCCCCACTTGTAGACTGCCTTGGACAGTGGCATTGCACACACCTGCTGCCTCTATTCACTGTCGACGATCCATTTCTTCCCATCTCTCCTGAACTCACTCTACTCACCTTTCACTCCTCCAAGAACCTGCTTGCCAAGGTGACCACCAATTCTTTAGTAACCATTTGTGGTCCTCATCTGTCCACCACTCCCTTCTCCTTAAAGCACCTTGGGCTTCTAGGACACATCACGTGAGCTCATGACTTTCCTCCTGCCTCCACTGACCACGTTTCCACTCCATTGCTAGCTCATCTCTTCGCACTTAACCCAATTTTGAAACATGGCTATAACCCAAAAATTAATTGTTGAACCTCTTCTCTTTTTATACTAACTCCTATTTAAAGTTCATCTACTCTCAACGATTTAAATATTATCAACATGCTGTTCACTCCCAGACTTTTATTTCTAGACCTCATTTTGTCCCTTAACTCCAGACTCAGATATCCAATTGCCTATTAAACATCTCCACATAGATGCTTAAAAGTACTTCAAACTTAGCATCTCCAAAACTAAACTTTCATCCTCACCCAAAACCTGTTTCTCCTGCATTTTTCCTCACCTCACTAAATTGAACTTCAATATTCAGGATGCTTAAGCCAAAATTTTTGGCTTTATCTTCTCTCCTCCAGAACCCTTCCATGAGAAAACCCATCACCCTTGCATTTAAAATATACCCAGGACCACTTCTCACTGCTTTCACTGAATCACCCTGCTCCCCCGCCACCAGGGTTTCTCACCTGCCCGGATTACCCCTATCTGTAGTATCTTCCCAAACAGTTACTGGAGTGATCCTTGCAGGTGAAACCACTTCACTGTGATCAAAGCCCTGGGTGGCTTCCCATCTCATGCAGAGTGGGAGTCAAGCGCTGACAATGGTCTGCTAAGTTGTTCCTGACCCATCCAATTCCCAGGTCTGTCCCTCCTTATATCTAAATTCACTTCCTACACTATTCCTTCCCTCATTGCTCCTTCCATACAGTTACACACATCCACACCTCCCCATAGGTCCCGGGGGGGGGGGGGCACATTGCCTCGAGGCCTTCTCAGCTCCTTTCCCCCGCCCCGGAGGACTCTGCTTGCACTCGCTCTGCCCCATGCCAAACTCCTGTTCTCCGCCTTTCCCTACCGTGTTTCAGTTTTTTGTTTTTTGGGGTTTTTTGACAGAGACAGAGACAGAGAGAGGGACAGATAGGAACAGACAGACAGGAAGGGGTTGAGATGAGAAGCATCAATTCTTCGTTGGGGCACTTTAGTTGTTCATTGATTGATTTCTCACATGTGCCTTGACCTGAGGGCTACAGCAGACTGAGTAACCCCTTGCTCGAGCCAGCGACCTTGGGCTCAAGCTGGTGAGCCTTGCTCAAACCAGATGAGCCCACGCTCAAGCTGGCAACCTCGGGGTCTCAAACCCCGGTCCTCCACGTCCCAGTCCGATGCTCTATATCCACTGCACCACCGCCTGGTCAGGCCGTATTTCAAATCTTACCTCTCCTCCAGGACTTCCCTTTTCTCCCTTCCCTGCTCTGTCTATTTATACAACACTTACCACCATTTAACACAGTATGTATTTTATTTATTTATTTATTGCTTGTCTTCTTCTACTGGGAACCCAGCAAGATGAGAACAGGGATTTTTGTCTGTTCTCTTCTGTAACCCTAACACCTTGACAGATATGTGCTCAAGTGCTATTTGTTAAATGAATACATGAAGGCATGAGATAGCAAACAAAGAAAATACCTGCAGAATCAGTTTATTTAGACTGAGAAATCTAGACATCAAGTGGAATTTATAAAATAATGTTATAAAAAATGAAAATTAAATTTTAGGCACAAGAACAATTTTAAGTTAAAAACGAGTGCTATTTTTATAGTCCCAAAAAAACATTTCAAAGTTGGCTATATTTCTAGGGTGTGCCTAGCAAACAGTAAAAATTCAATGAGTCTTAGCTAGATTTATTATTATTATTTTTGTTGCTGTTACATATATGTATCTTTCTGTGTATATAAAAAATGGACTTTAACAATCTAAAAACTGAATAATAAAATGAGCCTAAGAAATCATCTCTGCAAAGATAAGACAGGGTTTAAACTAACAAAGTTAAAATTAAACTCTCTTTATGCAGACTTACTAAACATGATGTTAGTAAGATGAGTCATCATGTTTTAGAAACAGAAGTATTATGATTACCTAATACAAACCCCTCGACTTGTACTTGAGGATGATCCTAAGTGGTTTAATGAACTTCCTAAGGTCAAAGAACTAGATAAAATAATAGCATCAGGACAAAGCAGTTTTCTGATCCCCACTCTGGTGTTCCTATAATATATCTACATTGGATTTGTTCCACAATTACTGCAAATATATTTTTTAAAGGGGCTTAGGTTACATTAGAAAAAATTTCAAATCTCCTTGTCAAAAAGAAATGTGTTATAGCTTTATCCTTTTAATGTTTCATTTAATATTAATTTAATATTTAAAAATAAATTTCTTCTAAAATTTAAAATCAGATTTTCATCCTAAAAGAAACAAAAGGTGGATTATGCTCTTTTTAACATTTACTAATCTTTCTCTAAACATGACAAATTAAAAGATGAGTAGAAATCATATAAACAAATTATTATGATAAAACACACAATCCCCCCTAAAAATGAAACAATACCCCAATACCTTTAATGCTTCTCAGGCTGAGTAAACTGTAACACTGTCAAAATAATTTGAAGTAGAGATTACCTTAATAAAAAGTAACTATGGCCTGACCTGTGGTGGCACAGTGGATAAAGCGTCAACCTGGAACGCTGAGGTCGCTGATTCAAAACCCTGCACATGTCTGGTCAAGGCACATACGGGAGTTGATGCTTCCTGCTCCTCCCCCCTTTCTCTCTCTCTCTCTCTCTCTCTCTCTCTCTCTCATACTCTCTACTCTCTCTCCTCTCTAAAATGAATAAATTAAAAAAAAATTTTTTTAAGTAACTATGAAATTACATACTATCACTGCAACAACTGTCAGATTAAAAATTGTTTTTAATTAGTAGTATAAAAAAGTACTCATTTGACACTTTCCCCCCAATAATAATTAGTCACAATACTAGTCAGAACGCAAGCTTATGCATTTAAGAAAACTACTCAACCAATTCAACTTGGAATACTATCCTAATGCTCTGAAAGTACAGTAGGAATGAAAAGTATCAGGTAAGAAAATAGCTTAGAGTGAATGTACAATACTCAAATACTCTCTCAGTATACAAAATACTGATGCTATTACTATCAGAATAAGATACTATCAGCATCTTCATTAAAAAAATAGTCATAGCTCAATTTGCCAAAAACGCAAAAATGAAGCAACTGAGACAGAAATGCCAGGTTCATATGGAAAAGCCACCTGGATATGATGCTTGGAGATACTACTCCCAGGCACAAAGAACCAGAGTGTTAAAACAAATGGACGAGGCAGCAGAATGTTTTCATTTAGAATGTATAAACAAAATGAACTTTTCAAATCCTAAGTTTTGTTTATGCCTTATAAATTATAAACTCTCTTAAGCAAACTGATAATGACTTACTCCTTCACTTTGTTATAATAGTGTAAATGACAAATTTTATAGAAGTTAATATGAATCCTTCAAAATAGGAATCCAAGTAAATGTTACCTACTTTACAGTTTCACATTTCTGTTCTCCACATAAAATAAGAATTTTTGAAGACTCAGAAGAGTCACAGTATAGGCAAGTACTTTCATGTAAATTCCCATGAAGTTTTTCAAAATAAACTTATAACCACCTCTTACACTATTCTATTATGGTGAATAAAGAAGTCTTTTAAAAGTTTTGTGATAATTTTATTTAAAGCATCAGTAAAGTTTTTAACTTGAAATTTACCTTTTTACTAATACTGTTGCACTGAATTCAGAGAATACAACTTACAGGGTACATTAAAATGTAACCTTTGAACCTGGCAGTGTAAAGCATCACTTCCTGGGCAGAGATAGTACTCCAAGAACAATCAATCACTGTTAAGAAGAATATACACTCAACATTGTTAATTAGTGTTGATGCACTCTTCTCTATGCTCTCATCTGTCATGAAGATTGTTTAAAAACCTGAGTTATTAGTCTTTATTTGGGAAAGGATCTGGTTAATATCTTTAAGAGTAGAAATCATTCATCCATCCACTCTGTCCTGGAGCACGATAATTCCTACCCCAGTACAAGTTACGGATAACCACCCCGGCACTAACTGAGAACCTATAAATCAGGAAGAGGGCAGCTCCTATGCAACCCTGCTAATTTCTGTTTACAATCTATCCAACTGAGAATGTTAGCTGGTCAGGGGAGAAACTAGCTGATGGATCAGATAGTAGAAAAACTTAACAGCTTAAAGACAGAAAATAACAATGATAAATTAAAAGGGCATGTGATTATCAAACATGAATTAATTTTTAAGTTACTCTTAAAAATTAAGATTCCTGAATGTTCATTTCAATTGAACCTTTCCTAAGGCGTCTACGGCCTTACCACCCTGAACGCGCCCAATCTTGTCAATTGAACCTTTCCTGAAACACTGGGAAAAACTGTAAAATTGTTCTTCGGTACAGATTATGATTTTTGAAATTAAACACAAAATTTAAAAAGGTATCAATAAAAAATCAAAAGTATAGGGTTCTATCATTATGTAAAAGCTACACGTTAAGAAAAAGAAGCAAAATTCTTCATTCTTTTACATTTACTTACTCTAAACTCATGACAAGAATCTACACCATTTTACCTCAAACATGACCCAGTATAGCATAACTTCGCTGTCTTCTCTAAGAACCTCTCTCTGACGTTACTTACCAGGACGGAATGCAGGGGGCCAACTGCCCCAAAGGCTTTCTAACAGGTTCCCTGTATCTACATATGTATTTTTCCTCATTAAGAAAACCATTTTCCCTGAAAACATATCCCAGGCTATAACCACTTCTAATTTCAACAGTGTTCATGAAAAGGCTTGTATTCACCCATTCAGGCACTGTTCCAAGTGATGAGGTCCTTCGCTTTCACAGAGCTTAGACTTCAGTGAGGAAAGACAGTGAAACAAACAAGAAACAGTATCAGAACTCACTGAGAATGTGCAGATAACAGAAACAGTGTCCTGACAGAAAGGGACTAGATGGCTCCTTTCAATTGAGTGGTTGAGGCACTCTGAAGAGAGGACATCGAAGATGAGATCCAGTGGCCAATGGAGCCAGCCAAGCAAAGACCAGAGGGAAAAGCCTTTCAAGCAGAGCAAACCCTGAGGTACAAATTCACTTGGGATGTTTTAGGAGCCGGGAAGAAGACGAATGTGCCGTATGCATATAGCGGGCAGGGGAGCATGTAGTAGAAGAGGTTTGGCATTGCCTAATGCCTGTCAAACCTGGGTAAGGGCTCTGGAGTTAAATCTAAATGTGGTGAGAAAGCTTAGAAGGTTTTAATAGAAGAGTCGTGCATTATGATTTTCCATTTGGGAACTGGGTTGCAGACGACCAAAGCTAGGAGCAGAAGGAACAGTAATGGGACACTGCACAAGTTCACGTGAGAGGCAGGTGGCGGCGTGTTCAGCCAGAGCCAGAGTCCACCTTAATAAGCCCCTGAGTGGATGTGAATTGAAATTCCCTAAGCTCTTCAGTGCAGGCTCTGACCAAGTGAGAGTGCCCCAATGCTGGGAGAGCAAACCTCCACGGCCGGAAACCAAGCACTAGGCCTGGTGGCTCTGGCTCCCTGAACTGCAGAAGGCACCCTATGGTAACAGAATTATTTCTGGGTGCTTATGCGGCTGCAGCCGTAGCCTGTCAGATCCCTATGGGGCTGCAGACATCATCACACTTCAAAGGAACTTCCCGTATAATGCAGAGTAAGTAAGTGATTTACCCTCTTTCTCACTCTGGAACTGGAACTTACCTACTAGAGAAAAGTAGGACTTTCTGTAAGATTAGGATATAACTGTATTTATTCATCTCAACAACCAAACAACAACAACAAAAAGTTTTAGAGAACATGAATATGGCAGAGAAAAAGATCAAAATTAAGATGCAGGTTAGGAAGTCCAATCACTTTAAGTACTCTCTCTGGCTCAGGCTTTGTGGAAGTTCATAGTAGCTAGGTGAACACACAGAGCAGGCAATCAAGACGTTTGCTGAGCCTGACCTGGGGTGACGCAGTGGATAAAGCGTCAACCTGGAACGCTGAGGTCATGGTTTGAAACACTGAGCTTGCCTGGTCAAGGAACATACTAGAAGCAACCAACACTTGATGCTTCCCGCTCCTCTCCACCCCTCTTTCTCTCTCTCTCCACTCTCTAAAATCAATAAATAAAATCAGGGGAAAGAAGTTTGCTGAACGAATAGCCCTACCCAACACATGGTCTAAGAACTATTAATCTGGAACAAAACAAGAAATAAGATGGTGACAAAGGAATTCTCCTCCAGGCCACTTTTGTAAAACTATTATTTCAGTTCTACTAACTGAAATATAATCTGTGATCATTAAAACTTGCCTACTAGAGAAAAGTAGGGCCTTCTGTAAGATTAGGATATAACTGTATTTATTCATCTCACCACCTTAATAAGTATAATCTGTGATTATTAAAACTGAAGCAGTGGATAGAGTGTCAGACTGGAATGGGGAGGACCCAGGTTCAAGACCCCAAAGTTGCCAGCTTGAGTGCGGGCTCATCTGGTTTGAGCAAGGCTCACCAGCTTGAGCCCAAGGTCGCTGGCTCGAGCAAGGGGTCACTCAGTCTGCTGTAGCCCCCAGGTCGGGGCAAATATGAGAAAGCAATCAATGAACAACTAAGGAGCCACAACGAAGAATTGATGCTTCTCATCTATCTCTCTTCCTGTCTGCCTATCCCTATCTGTACCTCTCTCTGACTCTCTCTGTCTCTGTCAAAAATAAAAATAAAAACTGAAGTTATAGTCAGTGCTTTTAGAAGGCTACCACAACTAATAACAACCATAACTATTACTAAGCACTTACATTGGATAAGATCACACGCTAAGAGCCTTTCATGTAGTATCTCATTTAATCTTTAAATCAACTTTATCAGACAGAAACTATTACCCTTACTTCCAGATCAGGAAACGGAAGCTTAGAACTATAAAGTAGCTTGTTTGATGTCACAATGCTATAAAATTAAGAAACCGAGCTTGTAAGTAAGTCTGTCTAAATTGAAAGTCTCGTGATCCTAACCATATTCAGTATTTCATTAAAATTTTAAATAGTATAAAGAACACTAGCTAATGTCTTAAAGCTTTTTAGAATAGAATATAGAATTCAATAAATTTGCTTTAAGCATTATACACGTCTAAGTATAATATACTGAAATAATTTACTAAGTATCAATTCTGTCTGTCATTAAAACAAATTCCTTTCTCTGCTGCCTACTTCATTAACCTGCTCTAGTGTACTCTTTATATTTAAACATAATAAAACTCAATATTTTACAAAAATAAATTTATAATTCACCCTCACCTAAGAATATCCTCAATCCTCAGCCCCAATTTCTGAGTTTACTATATTTTAATACAAAGTACGTGATTTTACATTTTACTAATTATAAACTCTTACTATGGGACAAATTCACATGTGCACACACACACACACACACATACTTTGTGTGGAAACCTTCAAGCCTACAAAATGGCGAAAAGCTGGCTACTACTGCCAATATATTCACAATCTACACAGACTTCTTTTCAACATATGCTCTCTCCTAAAGTTGCAGAGAATAGGACACAATGACACAGTATTTTAAAATGCATATTTAGGCAGAAGAAGACTTGTGTAGATACCTTGCAGAATTAACCAGTTTCAGATGTCCTCCTACTATGTGTCTTTCTCGTTGCCTTTAATCAGCAGGTATTCTTTACTTTTTAATATAATTTTATCCTCAAGAAAGAAAATGAATGCATACTACCACACTAATGTAACACTAATTTAGAAGCACAAATTGTAAGATCTTTCATTATATGATCATATGAGATCGGACCAGTGACCGACTACGCAGTAACATTCAGAAAAAAGTTCATCTATAGTCTCTCCACTACACAGTACATACATAATGTCCATGTGACTGCATCCTCAGTTCCATGATCTCATTCTGAAAATGAGTGTTGTAAATACAAGAAAGGATTTGTGCTAAGCCAAAATGAAAATACTCTCTTGACTGTTATGTAATTAAATCTCAAACATAACACTGCAATAATTTTTTGCATAAATTCATATAATTTATATAAACTTTTTTTTAACCTAGGAACGGCACGGCCAGCCCAGTGCAACAGCCACCTAGTCTGACGCCCTGCCTGACAGTGACCAGCTGTGGGCGCCTCACAGAGCAGCATAAACACGTAACGTGTATAATTATGCACACTGTGCCGTTACTCCAGATGGTGCTTAGCTTATATCCTGAAATAAATGAAAACAAATCCCAATCCCCATCCCTTCCCTCCTCTATAATTTCCCAAAAGGTGATGGGAAACCTCAAATAAAGCACAAATTTAACCATAAAATAAGCCAATGCTTTGGTAACATAATGACTAAGAAATGATCTCCTAAAATGAAAAGTTCCACTTAAAAATAGAACCCATGCTCATCAAAACCCATGACTCGGAAAGGGGGGTTTCAGTGAGGTGTCAGCTGTCTGATTCATTCAATTAGAATTACTTATAAAATAGGTGAGTAAAATTTAACTAAAGCTTCAACAGAATCTGTATCTTTTATCAAAACCATCCATCTTGTGATATGCAATTCTGTTTGTAGCCCTGTGAGCAGCACGAGCGTTCATGTTCGTCCTCGTGCCTCCTGACCACCCAGAGCACGATCGTGCATGTGGAAGGCAAATGTATGTTCTTCTTGTTTCCACAAATTGTTTATCAAACAAACATGATTTTAAGTTAATAAAACTAGAACTGGAACTAATTTCATTTTTTGAAAAAAAACTCACTCCTGGAAGTCAGCGAGCATGAAAAAAACTCACTACTCAAAGGGATAAAAGCAATATAAAATTCGTATTTTTAACTCTTCAGAGAAATGATATTCACACCTGTTTTGTAATGGTTTTACAGTAAGGCTTGGATTTATTCAATGTTCATCTAAGTGTGCAAAACCACATAATGAAGAAATCTTGGTTTAGTCCTTCAGGAAGTATTATTTCCTAACAATTACAGACAAAGAAAATCGTGCACTATCCTTTTAAAGACCTTCGGAGAAGATAATTCTCTTGGTAGTGTACTTGGGTATGATTTAATAATGCCTGCAGTCAGGAAACAGCTCCTGACCTGAATCCTCCATGGGATAATTTGAACTCATTTTCTCTTTTGCTGTCCTCAAATACATTGTAAAAGATTAGGTTGTATCATAATATTTTACATATTTGAAAATCCTTATTAAGGACTTCTTTTCCAAGTAACTGCACTGCAGGATGGTGCCCCAAGCAAGTCTTGTACGGCATTCATCATGTGGATGTGCCATATGTCAGAGCGAAAAGACGCGTCTCAAAATTAGTTTTCCACCTTTTGCACAGAGCACTACTCTTCCCCTATTATGACACCCTTTCTCAAAGAAAATACCTGTATTTCAGAACCTCAAAAATTAAGAAAAGGAACTTTATGAGAGGCAGTAGCAAGCAACAAAACACACAGAATTCCCTAGAATCGGGGACCACTTACTGACATGCGCCTCCCGCAGTTCCTGGGGCAGAGCTGAGGCTGCAGCCCAGCTTCAGAAAGTCCACAGCTGGGCTGCTGCTCTCAATAGTCAGGAAGCCAAAACACACACCGTCAGGGCAGAACTCACCTTACCAGGAAGCGGCCAGAGCAGCAGAGCAGCTACAACAGATCAAGCATCAAAACCGGTACTAAAAAGACTGTACGCAGCTTTAGGAATTTTCTCCTCAAGCAATTTGCTTATTCCAGGAAGGCCGTGTATTTACTTGTTTCCAAACATCACAAATGTTTCAGCAATAAAAACAACAGGATAGGCAACTAACCTCTATAGAAATAAGCATCAGTAACTTACTTTTATTGCCCACCAAGGCAATGAGAGGCTGAGTTTCTGACTCCTCGTTCACTTTCTTCACCACAGTGTACCAGTCTTCCAAATTCTCAAAGCTTTGAGAATTTGTAATGTCATACACCAAGAGGATTCCCTATCACAAAAGAGTTACAGGATATTAGGAATTCACTACTTGAAAAAAGTCATGCTAACTACTATTAAGTAACACTTCAGATATGCCTAGAATAGTGTAAAAATACAGGTGTCGTCTATTTTATATATAAATTGACTTCAACTTAGTTACTAGCAGACAGATAATAATGTTTTCATTCGAGATAAACCCAAACTCAGCAATGTAAGCTAATGAATAATTTTATCAAGTTATAAGTGGTTTCCCAATAAGACACTGGGATATGCTTGGTAAGCTACAATCAATGTCAGAAAGCTGTATCACAGAGGTATAACCCTGTCTGTGACTTTCATGAGGTCAAACATTTAACCCTTTCAGTAAATAACCATCTGCTGTTGCTCTTCTTAAATATTTTCAAAAATGGACATCTCATGACATCCCCTGATAGTCCATTTCAGTGGTTTAACACAATTTTCTTTAAATGAAATAAGTCGATTTCCTCTTTTGTTCCTCTGTGCATTGGGAGAGCGACGTGCAAGTATCCTTCTTATAATAACCCTTCGTGTACTTGAATATAGTTAAGAAACTCCTTTACCATCTCCTTTCCAGAATAAACAAACTCAATTCCTTAAACTTGCCTCAAAGGACCTATTTTCTATCCCTTTAATCATGGTTGTTGGTTCTTCCCAGGACACTCTCCATACAGTTTTCTGACATCCTCTTTAAAATGAGCAATGTAAAACTGGACATGATACTGTAATAAGAGCATGAACAAAGCCAAATATAACAGAGGAATTGCTTCCTGCCTCTTATATATCATATTCCTTTTAATATATCCCATTATTGTGTGGGAAGGAGAGGTATGCACACACACAAAAATAACAGTGCCACATTCTTGACTCATATCCAGTTTGTGGTCAAACACTTAATACAAAACTCTGCATACATTATAAGTCTGGACCCTACCAGCATTTATGTCTCCTTCTTCGTAGGTTATAATCATAACTGCTGACTACCTCTTTGCACCTACAATGTACCACACAGCTATCTTGATCCTTTCATTACCAACAAGCATGCAGAGCTGCTGTTACTATCTTCATCTTACTAAAAACAGAGTTTAAAATACCCAAGGTCACACAGCTAGTTAAGTAATTCAGCCAAAATCTGAATCAAAGACTGAATGAATATAGAGTTCGCTCACTCACTGCACAAATACTTGCCTTCCAACTGTACGTCTGGTATTGTGTGGGCCGCTAGGGGTATAGATCCCCAAGCTCAAGGCACTCCGAGTCTTGCAGCAAAGCCAAGCACACACACAGACAAGGATGCAACACAGAAGACATGGCCAGTGATATCCTGGCAAATATTAACCAGCTACTTAGGAGGACAGCAGGGCTAGGGGGGGAAGAGTGTTATTTGAAGGGCTTGCTCATTTCTGTGGTGTAAATATGTCTTGTGGCCATTTTCAACCTATCAAAGTCACTCCACTGGACACAGAGCTGAGTAGGACATCATTATACAGCATCACTGAACATAAATAATCTCCAGAACATAGACAACAAAAATATATAGAAAAATAATTAGTAAGTGTGCATTTTGAGCATACATTTGTTTTTAATTTATATTACATATAATTTTTATCATAAATATATTCAACAACTGGTTCACGAAAGCTCCTGAACTTAACAATAACTCTCCCAAGCTGGCTCTAGCACTGTTACAATCTTCCACTACCACTCTCTTTTATTAAACTACACTGGCCCCACGCACTAAGTTTCTCTGAGTCTGGTTATTTGCCCATAGGGATCTTAGGAGCAGTTTAAATTATAGTCTATAATTATTATGCAAATCACTTGTCTGATTCATTTCAATAACTTATACTTCTCTCTGTCTTCCCAAATGCACTGAAATGATGCCCAACAGAGAACTATTTGAAACAATGAGCATAACTCCACTTTTGTCATTAAGAATAAGGCCCAGAACCGACCTCTGAAGAAAGCTAACCTTCAGTCTATTGATTCCAATCCAGTTGTCATCAGTGGTAATATACTGCATTAACAGACCTCTGCCCTGGGAGTCAGATCACTGTTAGGTTGAAGTCTTGGCTTTCCTATCTACTGATCTTGGTTAATGCTTTTACTATCCACCCTCTCAATACTTACCATGTCAAAGTAATTAAGTAAAGTAATAAAATATAGATTTAATTTTAAAAACTAATATATTTACACAATTGCTGAGAATTATTTTTTTATTATTCTGAGTGAAAAAGAATTACATTTTGAAAGCAATTTTTTGTTTGGTTGGGGTTTTTTTTCTTTTCCTTTTTATTTTTCAACTGAATTTTATTTGGGTGAAACTGATTAACATAATTATACAGGTCTCAGGTGCCCAATCAATTCGACAAATACATCTCTGTACACCGTATTGTGCTCGCCCCCCAAGTCAACTCTTCATCCATCACCATATTTGCTCTATATTTTCCTCTACCTCCCTCCTCAAAACAATTTTCAGGTAGTTCTGCCCCTCATAAATTGAGCCTTGACCTACAGTGACTCCTAAACCTTAAGATTTTTGGAACACTTCTAATTAATATATGCAAATCTTCATCTCAACATGGGTCAATATCTGAACAAGATGGAAAATGTACAAATAAAACACAGCTACCATCTCTTGATAATCAGTGCCTAGTCAGAGCTGTGGAATAAAAATTAAATACCATTAATCTAGACCAGGTGTTCTATGGCCCAAGGTCAAATCCAGCTCACATCCCACATATTTTAAATAAACTTCTATTGAAATTTACTCGTGTTCATTGTTTTAAGTATTACCGATAACTGCTCTTGTACAGCTGGAGCGTTGAGTAGCTGCAGCAGAGACAGTATGGCCCGCAGAACCTAAAACAGTTTCTATCTGGCTCTTTAAGGGAGAGTATACCAATTCCTGATGTAGACCAATGTGTCCCGATAGTTCTCAGTAAGTGACACCAATAAATCTCCCAGGACTCATAAGAAAGCCAGAGGAGAAGAACTCTTGAATTAATCTGGCTATCCCCCAGCACAAATCTCTGCCTGTTTAGATACCCCATTCTCAATCCCATTTAATATAAAAACAATGATTTTATCTTTGCTCTTAAGATGGCAATTTTGTACCAATTCTGATCTTTAACACGATGGTAAAATTTGAGAAGGGAACATAAGAAATATCAAAGACACTAAAATACAAAAGAAATTCCAGGACAGATGGGTGCTAGATTTATCCGGGTAATAAATTCATAAAGTATATAAATTTCTAACCACTATGTTGTACCCCTGAAACTAATATAATACTGTATTTCAACTATAATTGAAAAATAAATTTTTTTTAAAAAGGGAAAAAATTGAAATTCCAGAACTTTCGGTTTCACTTCCAACATGTAAAGAGCTTGGAAGTTATCACATCTTTCCTTAAAATCAGAAAAAAAAGCTAAATAAACTGAAAATCAATTACTTTTCTTGGCTATAACAAAGCTGAGTTTAACCGACACATTTCTGCCCTGAAATCTGGAGAGACAGCTAAATTCAGAGTCATTACTCAAATCTGCTTACCTAAAGCATAAATTATTAAAGGCAGTAAATGGTAGAAACAATTAAACGATATATTTGATATGCTGCTGAAGGCTGAGTGTGGTCTTCCTTGAAAATAAAAAATTCCTGGGGCATATAGTCTTAGAGGTAGTGGGTTTTACCTGCAAAAACCCCACCAGATCCTTGGGGTAAAGATCAAGAAAGATCCCATTATGGCTCTGGCATGGGAAGGGAGAAAGTAACTATTGTAAAACATGCCTCGACAGTATCCATAAAGAGGCATATTCTCCAAGAGAAAAAGCTGACTCAGTCTCATACGGGAACATGGAGAAAGGGCAGTCCCCAGTTATAGCGCGTCCAGCCATCCTGTTTCCCTCAGTGGGAAGAGCTAAGAAACACCTGTGAAAGTCACAGCCCAGGGCCACAGGCCACGATTCATCATCTGAGTACAGAATGCTTCCCCCTACCTCACAAAAGACCACAACACCAGCAGGACTCCAGTATAATGGTAGCAGGTGACAGCTGAAAAAGCCACAAGACACAAACTGCAAGCACAAAGACTTCTTTGAGACACCCAGTAAAAAGGAGACACGAAGACATAGAGGGATCTGATGTCCCTGGTATCTACAACTTCAGCCAACATCAAACACAGCCAGAGTCCTGGCCACGTTACCATGAAACCTCACCATAAGCCTGTTTGCCTGAGTTCTTATTACTTAATACATCACGTCTAGCTTTTAACAAAAAAATTAGAAAGAATACTAAATGGAAGTTTGAAAAGAACTGGCGACCATTAGAACCAAACTCAGATGTGATACAGAATTTAGAACTCTCACACCTGCGGCCGGCACCAGGAGCGGCTTCCTGGGCGTGCCACGCTGTGGGGCTAGGCCCTGCTCAGGTCTGGGAAGGCCCAATGATGTCTGCGCCTCCAGGGCCATGATGGGACACAGTGACTCAGCTAAGCCCCCCCCCCCCCCCGCACCATTCGGGAGATCTCAGCTTCCACATCAGCTTAAACCATCGTCAGCCCCTGCGACTGTGGAGAGGCCCAGTGGGAGAGCCAGCCACGGTTCCGAGCAAAGAGCAGGTGGACTGGGCAGGTAAGGACCAGAGCCTCAGGCTACCCTCGGCCCCAGCATCGCCCAGGACCAACCACCTATGCCCACAAGAACTCAAGCCTCCCCCATGCTCTGTGGGCTGTCGTGGACCACCTCCCCCGTTCACGTCTGCCCCAGCCCAGAGCACCTGAGTCAACTAGAGGTGCCTTAGGTATCCTAAGTCAGGGAAAGGCTGGACCAAATCCTTTCCTACCAAAATGCCAGACCACCTTTGGGGTGTCTCCAAAAGTGTGTAATTTAACCTCCCCTCCCCCAAAGAGGTGAGCTTAAAATTCATTGTGCTGTGCAAAATAAATAAACAAAATAAAAGAATAAAGTGAAATATTTAAGTATTGAAAAATATCCACCTAGAATTCAATAGGTAAAATTATTATCCATGAGTAAGGGAGAAATACTTTCTCAGACAAAAGAAAACTGAAGGAATTCATAACCCTATCAGACCTGCCCTGGAAGAAACGTCAGAAGAGATTCTTCAGGAAGAAGGAAGTGATATTACAAGTAAGAAATTCAGTTCTGCAGGTAGACCATCAGAGAAGAAACAAGTGTTTATTGTTTATGCTAATAACAGCAATAACGAATTGAGGGAGTTTAGCATACGGACAAGTGAAATGACTATGGCAATAGCGTAAGGAATGGAGGGATGAATTGAGAATACTCTTTTATGAAGTATCTGAAGTACAGGTGAACAACAGTGTCACACGGAATGAACTTAAATTAGTTACAGCTGTACATAGCTAAAAATATACATTTTAGTATAACTGATAGGCTAAGAAAGGAGATAAACGTAAACCTAGAAAAAACCAAAAAAGAACAAGGAATAGAAAACAACCATGACAGATATTAACCCAACTATATCAATAATCATTTTAAATGTGATTGATCTAAATATACCAATTAAGAAACAAAGATTGTCAGAGCATATGAAAACAGACTCAACTATATGTTGCCTTCAGGAAACTCACTTTAAATATAAAGATACAGGTTAAAATTAAAGTGATACAGAAATACTATTCTAACACTAATAAAAAGAAAACTAGAGTTGCTTTTTAATTTCAAACAAAGCGGATTTCAGAATAAAGAAAACTGTTTAAAGCATAAAGATTGGCATTCTGATAAAGGGGCCAATTCCCCAAGAAGACATAAAAATCCTTCATGTACACACAACTAATAAATGTCAAAATACATGAGACCCAAACTGACAGAACTATACAGAATTCCAAATCCACAGATTCAGTATTATCACTGGAGACTTCAACACTCCTTTTTCATTAATTGACACATCAAGCAGCAAATCAGTACGCTGAAGTGAACAGCACTGACCCATCAACCTGCCATTCGTGCTTTTCCTGTCTTTGTCCCGGTACCGCCCTGGGGTGCCTCTCCCCAATTCACCTTCCAAGTGTCCCTCTTCTCCCCAAATCTTTCTGCTGACTTCTGGAAATCAGGTTTCAAGTTCAAATAAATCCTTCTGTATCTTCAAATTCTTCAACAATAATTTCCTCCATTTTCTGTATCTTCACTTCACTTTTCCCCCTAAATTTCCTCCTCGTTGTAAACCTAAAGACTTACTAAACATTATATAAAGTGATTTTGTATAGTCCTTTGTTTCCTATCACCGTATCTAACGAGCATGATGGAACAACTGGTAGCAGCTCTGAAGAAACAAACACTGGGGGCAACACAACAGTTTTGGGAGGTGTTTCACAGAGTTTCACAGATTTAGAATGTAATAAGGCACAGTACACACACAATTTAACCTTCCCAAAAATAAAAGGTTCCCTATTCTTAAAATACAGGTAATTTTTCTCCCCCAGTTGTATGACAAACAATCTACTTTAGTTTTTAATTATAGAAAAAAACTCATAAATTATATAGTATTCATAACTACATATACTTTGTTGAATAAGTACAATCTGTAAAAAGAAATAGTAAAAGCAGGAGAGGCTGGTAAGTAGAATTAAAGTTGACTAATATCTAACGAAAAAAATCATAGTAAAAGACAGCAGAGGGTCTCGGAGTTCAGTTTCCAGACCTGATCTCTCCGCAGTTGTCACACAGACATCAAATCCCTTTGCTGGTGGGTAGCAGGCTGGCTCATCTGTGGGGGGCACTGGCACACAACAGCAGTTATGTCCCTCCTCACCAAGAACTACACTTCACTGAGCTCATGCTCAGTAAGGCAGTGTTTGCAGACCACTTGGAGTCCAGGGTGGGAAGAGTTACGAAAACGAAACATGCAGTCTCTCCCTGAGGTTTGCTACTAGCCTCTGTCAGCCACAGGTTACAGGGCACTAACCACTGCCCTCTGTGCAGTTGCTCATAACCATTACGGAAATAGCCTATAACATCTTTCTGAAGACTCCTAGAAATGTTTAAGCTCAATTCAAAATCTGGGAATTTAACTAGGATATACTTCAATTCTTAGAACTAGTTCTTGACAAAATATCTCATGAATTCTTTCTTGGGTATCAATTCAATTTTGTTTTAACCAACACTATTCAGTAGACTATTACTAAAGTTTAATGCTACTGGGGGGGGGGTGAAGAAGGTAAAATAATCACTTTTATTTTAAACTAAGCTAATTCCCAGACTACAAACAAGCTTCTTCATGGATGTTAAGAAAAGCTTTTTATAAAACAGACTCGCTAGCTTAATAGCCCAGGTGGGTTTAAGATAATTCTTTCTATACCCAACACATAAGCTAGAGACCTAAGACAAAATCCTAATTATACATTAAACTGGCATCCTCAAAACAGCTTATTAAACACTATTCATGGAAGAGTCCTACCCTATAGCATGTGCGCTAAAATCCAAAGCATTCAAGAGATAGACAGTCTACAGCAACTTGGGTAACAGTACAGATCCACTTTGAAGAATAATTATATGATGATATAATATGAAGTTATATATTAATATGCTATTAGAATGTTTTTTAAAGCACTGTTTTTGAAAAGTAACATTTACCCCAATTTAAAGTAGTGAATTATAGTCAGAGTTTCTCTGGCCTGGATAAAAAAATTCACACGTTTTAACAAAAGAAACTACTGGTAAAAGTACTTTATATATTTTACATAGCATGTCATTTAGGGTCTCTGGAAAGCAGAGAAAATTTGTATTATCATTAATTTATGACAATTCATTTTATCATTTCAAAATTACTAGTTTCCTAAGAAAATTTCATGGAAATATATCATGAACGTCTCAGAAATACTGTACTACACTGTTGTTTAATAAAACATGGAATATGCTTATAACATTTATAGAAACTGTAAAATATAAATAATAAAAGGCACCACCTTTTATTTCAAGAAAAAAGACAGGTACCTTCAAATTGAAATCTTATGTGACAAAAAGTCACATAAAAAAAAAGTATAACATTCTCTTCCTCCAAAGATATGAGGTACATTATTAGAATAGAGCAATTTTACTAAACCCAAGTGCTCTCAAAAAAAGATGGAAAGTTCTGAAATGTCTACAAATCTCTACACTAATGGTTACTGAGTGTAAGCAGATACAGAACAACATAAGATACACACTGCACAGAAATGATTTGAGCGCATGGTCATAAAACACTGTGAATGTACTAACTGCCACTATGCACTTTAAAAGGGCTAATTTTATATTATGTGAATTTCACATCAATATTAATTTTGTATCATATCATAATTTTATATTTAAAAACTTTAAATAATTAAAATACATGAAATAATAAATTTTAAATGATTTGGTGTGGTAAAAGTCAAAGAATTCAACGCATGAGTGCTACATTGCCCTAAATTTTCAGTGAGTTTATTAATTGAATTTTATATTATAGTTACCCTGAGGCACATACAACCGCCCTGCTTCCCACTAACTAGCTCTATCTATGAACCATAAAAAGATATTCTATTTGACGCTCAGAATCAAATATGATAAGAAGCTTGACTAATCTAGTTTTGATCGTTTAAAAAATTCAGTATGTGTCCTTGAAGACAGACTCTAATGGAGCAAAGAGAAAAAATTATTTTCAAATCCCATCTTACCAATGATGAGGATGAAACAAGGACTGTTGATCCCCATAAATCTCTGTTCAGCAATTTTTATTTACTTAATAACCATTTTAAACATAATCAGTTTAAAATTTTAAAAAAATTAAACAACAATAAAGTCAGGAACCAAAATCTGAGACATACTTTTTAAGAGAAAAATGAACATGCATGAAATCAAATCATATGGCTACAAATGAAAATGTTAAATGAGCAGAAAGACTGTTCAGGAGACAAAGAACAATGCAGGTGAAAAGACAAGGAAGAAAGAGTTCTAAGAGCCCAATCTATGCATCAATAACATAAAAATCAAAACTCTAGGACCTTTGTACCTGATTCAGAACCATGGGAGCCCGATCTATTTAGAAAATAATTCAGAATCTATTTTCCATCAAAAATTAACGATATTTAACAATTATCAAACTCCATAAAAAAGAGTGCTTAACATTATCTGTCTTCATCTTCTAGATTAATTTCTTATGAGCAACATAGTTCCACATAACCAAGTTATGATTCTCCCACTGAAAGCTTCAAACTCCCTCTCCAGTACCTCGGGATGATGTTAACGAGACAAACTAATTAAAAGTGGAACAGCAAAAATTAATAGCATGTCAATAATTAACCTTTTAAAGTATACTGCTACCATGCATATTTCCTATTCGTACAATCATTTAATTTAAAAGTATAAATTATGTCTATATAAGCTTATGCTGCCCAATAATTTCTGTTTTATATATAAACATTTTCATTTGGAAAGACATCATTATCATGTTAAAGTACTGTATGTGCATCATGCATATAATTAGATATACTTAGTTTTCGGATACAATACATTGACATGTATTAAATCAGGAAAACTATATAGACTGATTCATAACACAAAAATATATAGACATATAAATATGCTTTTTGTCCTTATAACTTAAAATAAAATTAAATTTTCCCTTTCTACATTTTCATTCATTCAGCTTATATATTTTGAAAGTGATCACTATTATGAAGTCAGCTAATAAATATCAAAATATCATTTATCAAAATATAAAAAGTATCAAAATATCATTTATCACTACATTTATTCAACTGCTGACAATAATATCTTGTAATGTAAGCAGCATATGAAAGCTATTAAGTAAGAGTCACACCAGTTCCTTGACCCAAATCATTCCAAAGAGAATTTGGGGAGGAGGAAAGCAAAGGATTAGCACACGTATAAATGTAGCTTCTCTGCCTATCAGATAGAAATTATGTGAAAAAGAGCGTTGTGTGTGTTTGTGAGGACGGTATTTTCAGTACTTGAATAATCACAGAACTCTTGTCATACCTGTGCTCCATAGATATATTTATCCAACATCTTCCCTCCTATTGTCTGCCCTCCTATATCCCAAACTTGAAGAGCAACATTTAAGTTTCCTAAAATATAAAAATATATATATATATAAATAAGAATATAATAAAAGTTAAGTAACAATATAACAATTGAACAGTTTCACAGAACACTATATCACAACGATAAAACTCTAAACCAATTTGCCTTTTATTCTGCAGGCTCATATAAGTCAGATATTTGGAGCTATGAAGTAATGTGATCAAAAGAAATCCTAGTGGGAATTTAAGTTTATAATATACTTTTACTCCATTTCCATGGAACCACATTTATAATCACCTTCAAAACAAAAGAAAATAAAGCTTTAATTCATAAATTTCTTAAACCTCAAGAAAAAATTTTCTTAAACCGAAAATAGAAACATAATGCACTTGAACCTGGAGTAAGAAATATACTTCAAAAATAAAAATTTAACTTTATATACTAACTTACCGATTTGCACAAAATGAATTTTGCTGTTAAGTTCCATACACTATAAAATGTTCTATAACCACAGAATAATAATATAGACAATAAAAATAGACCCATAGTTTCAACTCAAATGAACAAATTTTTTAAATTTCAATGTCAGCTATTGCAAGTAATAGTAAACATAATAAAAATTATGTTTACAAATTTAACTTATAAAATAGAAACACAATTGATGCCCTCTTCGGAAGTGATGTAGGATACATACCCCATGTATCACCAAATATTATGACTCATTTATACATGTTCAAAGTATTTCCACTGAAACAAATTATAATACGTGCTTCAAAGCCTTCATAAAATAGTGTATCAAATCTTTTTCCACATACAGGCATTATAAAAGCATACTAAAATACAAAGCAATCTTTAAAAAAAATTTTATTCATTTTCCAAAATATTTGGTTGACACAAAAATATATGAGGTAGGACACCCTCTCTGCTCAATACAGTTAATGACTAAAAAAAAAGACCATGTTCAATATGCCTGTTATTTTAAATTTTCAGACTGTTTCTCCTAACAAAATTATGCAGTTTGCTCCAAAGGTAGACAAAGTCTCAGTACCTTTAAAATGAGCTCCCCTCAAAAAATGTATCTATCTGAATGGTGTGCAAATCAAGAAAACTCAAACCAAAAACTTAGAAACTAAAAAAAAAGTCTCACTTTAAAAATAAAATATATATATATACATATATGAATTGTTATACCAAAACACTAAAATTGGAGAATGTTAGTCACACTACTCAACTTTGCAACTGACAAGAAAGTACGACACTGGACTGACCAGCCAAGTTTTGCCCTTAACTCTAAGTTTTGTTGGGTATGCATTACAATCTTTCCATTATTTGGACGTAGGTCTGTTCCATCTGCCAACATGCAGAGGATTTACATGAGGGACTTCCATTAGCATTAATGAGAGCTACTGAAGTTTATCACCTGTCACCATTCCCACATACACACACACTTTCAACGCTCACAGAATAATGACAGAAATGTTCCTCAAGCTCTGTGAATACGAAAACCAAAATGTCTCAGACTAAGACTTGTCCAACTACTTGTATAAACCTAATTTTTAAAAATCTGAATTTTCAAGATTTGAAGTTGAAACCATTCCCTTTGAACACTGCCTCAAATTAAGCAAGTGAGACAGGGCTAGTCATCACTAGAATTATATTAATTACTTTCATAGGCCCTCAGATAAACAGGCAGTACTGTATTCATTTTACAATCATTTATTTATTTCAGAAAACAGTGTTTAACAGAATTAACTTCTTTAGAGTAAGATGCTAGGCAACATAATCAAAGGCACCTAATCCCATTTTTTTCAAGGAAAATAAACCCTATCACTAGAAATATGAAGCGGTTTTTCCTTTAAGTTCTGGATACTTCAACTATAACTTTAGGAACACAATCTTCATTACATGTTTTCAACCTCTGATGGCAATCATTTGAAGACTAAATCATTTATTCAACTGTCTCCATCTAAAAGGTTTATATTTATGTGTTGAGGGTATTTTTTAAATCCATACCTGTCCAAATAAACAGTTTGCTGTGGTTGGCCTGTTAATACAGCTTCTAGTGGCTTGAAATAAAAACAGCTATGCATTACTGAGAATCCATGGATAGACAGTGCTGGCCAAAAGTACAAAACTTTGGCTATCATCATAACCTCAACAATATTAACTTTACAGTTACTTCATACACAGGAATATATTTTTAATTTCCACATTTAAATTTGAGGCTTATTAACACATAACAATAAAGATAAATAAAGTAACACAGAGATGGAATTCAGCTCAACATTCATTTTAGTGCTGGAGGCATACACATGAAGCTTCCCAGTACATTTTCTAAATCGCATGCCTAGAAAGCTGTATAAGAGTATGTAAATAACTAATATTGCACAATTTTTTAAAATCACAAATCTATATAATTTTCTAATAATAAACATTAAGAAAATTGTCAGCAATCTAATCCCAAATGCAAAATGATACAAAATTCCGCTCCTCTGTGAGAAATTACATGCAACTAGGGAAAAAAAAATAAAATAAATGAGGTGACAAAATACAGGTAAGTTGCTTCTGGTATGAACCAAAGCCACAAAGAGGATTCAACAGTGACCTTGTAAAAGTACACTTGGTGCCTTGGTTAACCTTACTTAAAGTGCTGCATAGTCAAGATGGAACTAAAAACACAAGTCTGCCCACTTCTTGTACTAAAGACTTAGAAATCCTTTTCACAGTAGAACGCTGTTTACTGGACTGTACCCACAAGCTTCCTGAAAGTATTTTGACTAAGGCTCTTAAGAAGCTCTATCAGCAGAATCTCTGACTAACAGATACACTATTTTAAGCAGTAAAATCTGCACAGTGATTGCATCCAGACTATACAGCATACCGGATCATGAAATTTACTAAAATGGATGAGTATTTGCAAAGTAATGACCTTGAAAACATGCATGAAGAGAATGTGAATAGATGGACAGGAGGTTTTATACCACTAACAATCTGAATGGACAGAAGTTACTGGGATACTAACAAATACTAGATTCAACAACTATACTGCTATACTATAAATCCAATAATGCTACCAGCAATGTTTTGGCTAATAATACAAATGTTGATCATCGTATATAAAACACAATGAGTTAAAATTAAGATTAAAGTATATTAAAGATATATTACAAATTTCATCATTTATCCACTGTATTTCTTGATGTACCTATAATTATATAAAACCAAAACATACTAAAACAATTTTTCCTACTGAAATTTCTACCATAATTTTGAGTCCATTAAGTAGCATAAAACCAATTGCCTTTTCAAAAAAACGAATTTTTTCTGGGACTCTGCCCATCAAAATAAAACTCAATCAGGAAAATTAAAATATACATTCATTGAATATATATTTCCTAATGTCATGTTTTTAACCTAAATACTTTCTAACTCTAAAATATTATACTATAAATTTGGATTTCAGACATACCAGATATTTTTTGCAAAGTAATCAAAAATTTTAAATCGGTAGTATTGTGCAACAGATCAAAAATCATCACATATGTGGAACAATGTCCAAAATAAGTCTTAAAATGTTTTAAATGTTTGAGTAGGTTCTTGCTCCTTTAAGTCTTTGAACTAAAAATTCACAAAAGTTAAACAATATTAATGATACCAAAAGATGGTGCTAATTAGCATTAAAAGAAAACAGTCAATAACTAAACACATACTGAGGGCCTCTGTGCACAACTGACACCTCTAAAAGACTGCTGTAAAAATAAGTTTCAGCATGTGTATTATGTGATTTGTGCATATAACTGATGTAAATATTATGAATGTACCAGTAACCTAGCCACAAGAGTGAGAATAATAAAAACGAGATTTTGAGTTTTGAATACATTAAAAGAAAATACAAATGAAACTAACTATGGATATGTTTCTCATTTAAACCTCTTGCTGAACAATAACTCCACAACAGAAAATTAGAATTCTTTTGTCATACTATATCTTCTAATTTATTTTTTATTGGTAGGCAAATAAATATAGGCCATAACAAAATATAAGAATATATTACCAGTAAGATACGCAGCACACCTTTAATTACCAAGAGTTTTCCTTAGCTGCTCTAAAACTGCCATGGAGGGCTAGCTGTCTGAAAGATGGGGTGTTTGAGAGATTAAAATATTTCAATACTATTGGGTTTTATCAAACCCTTTCCACTATCAGTCGTATTCTGGCATATGATTCACACTTGCAACAGTTTTTATTCAAATGGGCTTCCTCAGAGAGGAGAGGGATGCACTGGTTTAGAAGGTCAATCAAGATAAACTGCCTTTAATAAAATACTTTAAACATATAATTTAACCATCACAGTGAATAGACAGAGCATTTTAAAGCCCCAATTGTTCAGAAACTAACTTAAAACAGAAACCACTCTTTTTTGTTATTATTTCCCTGTATTTCCCACAAAATGTGCTGCAACTGGCATCTAACTAGTCTCTTTGCATGGTGAACTGAAACATCTTGAATGCTCAAACTGTATTTTTATGAGTGCCTGGGGACTCTAAATTTTAGTGGTCTATTAAATGCCAGCAATTTCATGCCGCCTTGCATAAAACAGCATTCACATATTAGAGCGCAGAAGTTCCATAGCTACATTATACTTCTGGTCCAACTTTCTCCCAAACAAAAAACTAAAGCAGAGGTTAATCAAAATAGTATTTTAAAAAAATAATCCTTTCCAGTCTTTTCCATTTAGTTTATACAATCTATTGATAATTGTATAGCATTCGATTTTTTTAAAACGTTTTAGAATTTTAGAAGCAACTATTGTTTATCCTCGAAAAACGTGTAGTAGTCAAAAAGAGTAGGAGAGTTGAAGCGTCTTCATACATAAACTTTATTCTCACACCCACAGACAATGTCATCATGGTAGCTGCTGATGAAATATATCTTTCTCAGATAAAATTTACTGATTACACATATTTTCATGTAGAAGCAGCTCCAAAATTTATTTTACACATTTCTGCCTGTCTCTTATTGTGAAGCACGCATAATTTTCTGTTACACTTTTTGAAGTCTCTTACCTGGCAATGTTATCCTTCTCAAAAAGAAATCCAATCCTACAGTTTGTTTGTACTGTTTCCCAAAAGTTTCTTGAGTAAAATATGTAGCTAAGGAGGTCTAAAAAATTAATGCACAACATATTAAAATTAATGTCTTTGCTTTAGAAATTTAACATAAGATCACCACTAAATCTTAGTAAGTAATCTTAATATTCATGCTCCCATTAATCAAAAAAAAAAACCCACACAACTATAAGCAGTTCTAATCAGTTACAAGGGGAAGAGAGACTTAATACTTCACCAGGTAAACTTCACTGGCCAAAAGCTATCCCAGGGACAACAGACTAATCACTTAGATGGCTTTAAATCCCGATTGTCAAGCTTCTTATCCTAGCTGGAAATTAGAATTTGAAATTTATCAACAGAGAAAACTAAAGTATCATGATAAAAGATCTGAATCTTATATATCCATATGTATCCGTTTAATTCAAATTTCAAAGAATTCTTAAATTTAATTTCTGAGGTTAAATATTTTTAGGAGTTTGTGGTCTTTTCTTTTATTAATTGATTTTATTGGGGTGACACTGGTTAATAAAATTATACAGGTTTCAGGTGTACAGTTCTATACTACATTATTTGTATATCGTATTGTGTGTTCACCACTCCCAGTGAAGTCTCCTGACATGGTGATTGAGTAGTCTGTGCTCTCAGCCAATAATAAGAAATGATTAAGGAGGGGAAAAGCTTCTTTATAGAATTTCTTTTCTCTGCCCCCCCCACAAGAAAAGTATCATTAAGTATCTCATTTTCCTCTATATTAAAGCTGTCAAATAAAAATAATTCTACAGAATGACTCTGAGAATATGTAGCTTTTAAATAAGATTAGGTATTTTTAAGACTGACATTAAGCTGGAAAAAATATTTATATAAATATTTTCCATCCATGAAACGTAAAGCTTAAAAGTCATAAGAATATTAGAACAGCATCCGTATTTTTTTAAAACAACTCAAAAGTTGTATTCAAAACTGTACAGCTTTATTTTAGCAAATAAAGACACCATTTCTTATTAAAGCAAAAAAATAATTAATCATTCTGGTAACAACTGAAATAAGTCAGCTCACAAGCTTCTTAAACATTTTAAATGCACTATTTAGTTGTAAACTTTCCCAAATAGAGGAGAAAGGCAGCTTCATGAAGCTTTTACACTCTTCAAGTTAAGGAAAATTAATTTTATTTTAAAAGTTAAAATTAGATGTCAACTCCTAAAGTAGTTAAAATTAAGGTAAAATTTCCTAGCTAGCTTATTATAATTAATTATGACATAAGTACAGCAGTGCAAAAGAAAACTTGACCAAATTTAAATTCCTTTAAATTGAAAGACCTAAAATTCCTTTTGACACAAGAACCGTATTTTTCACAAAATGGCAATTTGCATGGCTTAACTCCAATTCTTTTATTTTTTTAATTCTTTTATAACAGTTAAATACTCATCATTTATAATAAATTTCTAAGACACTTGGTCAAATATTTATTGAGCACTATAAGAAAAGTGATCTGCTAGACAATGAGAAATAAACTCACTACACCAAAATGAAAATGCATTTGGCTTCCAGGAAGCACATAACAATACTATAAAAACTGAGAAATCAGATTTAAAAAGGTAAGTACTCTTTTTTAAACCCTTTTTTCATTTTATCCTCATTTATGCCATTGAATTTGTTTAACTCAGAACACAAAATCACTTGTGAAGAGGATAAGAGTTCCAGAGAAAAATAACTATCATCACCACTAATACTATAGATATTTCAAAATGTTTATGAATAGCTGAAAGAGTATTTTAACTCAAGAGAAACTCGGGGCATATGTAATATCAGCATAATATCATTTAAGATAATTTTTCATTTTTGTTTAAGACTCTCAAAGTTCAATATTTTTATATTAATGAATATTCAGAAAAATTCTACTGTTCACTGATTAGAAATTTCTACCTTCACACTTTTGAGGCAAATACCAAGCTAGGGTCTTAACTGAAATGAAGTATAATCTGTGCAAAGTAGAGGTCATTAGGAACACAAAATATAAAATGGGTTCTTATATCACCTCTAGACACCTACTGTAATTACTACAAAAATTAAACAGGATCAGCCACATCAGCTGGCTTCCTCTTCAGTTAGATAGTCTGTGCTATTTTTCAGATCCAGTAAGTTCTCACACAACATTGTGTATATCTGCTTCTTAAACAATTACAAAGTGAACAACCATCCACCATTTCTGAAACACCGTATCTGATTCTGTATATTTATTTTTGGTTTGGTAAACTTTCTGCTATTATTCTTTAACCATACTACACTAATACTGAAAAGACATCATAAGGAATATTTTGTCTTTAGAAAAATCTGTAAAATTTTTTAATAAAATTAAAAGTATGAATCAAAACAGGAAAGTAGAAACATGTGTGACTAGGGGGAGGAGCTAAATTTCTCCTGGAGAAACTGTTGTAGGTCATCTCAATCATCTATTGCTTCTGTTAGTGTGTATCAAAATGCCCTGAGTTAGAACTAGCAGAAGGAACTAATGCTAGAAAAAAATGGCCAGGAGTTAAATCAGGATACAAATTAGAATGAAAGCCAGGGTGAATTCATAAAAGAACAGAACAGTAAAGGAAACAAAATGGCAATGCTGGTAGCTGCCAATAATTTGAGAACTAAGGAAGGAATGGAGAAAAAAATTGATACATGAATAATGATAAAAGGGTTAGGCTTCTGATCCTGGTATCTGAACATTTCTAGCAGAGTAAGTGTAGGGTTTTAAAATAGATGAGTCAAGATGAAGACTAAGTCAAAACACCACAAAGAATATTAATGTTATCCTCTGAAGCAGAATGACAGTCATTCAACAAGACAGAAGGGGAAAGTATGCTTTGTCCTACACAGAATTTTATACAGAGATGAAAAGCTATAATTACACTAAATTAACAAGAGGAACACGTGTATGCCTGGCTAAATGAAAAACCTAGATACAGAATTATGAACAAAATTCAACGGAGTAATACACGTATGATAACAGATGCAAACTGGGAGAAATAAAAGTTTAAAGAATTGTGATAGAATGTAGGATAAAGGGCAATTTTTGTCTTTTTACAAGTGTATTAGTGTTATAGATGGTCATTAAAATTTAAACAGGAAATAAATTGCTTTGATTTGACTGTAAATAAAAAATTTTTTAATGAAAATTTACAAGGCATCCAAAAGAAAATATGAATAAGAAAACTAAAAATATAACTTAAATTTTTATTGAATAAGGGTGTTCGCAACCATGTTGATTGCTTTATTCTTTACTTTGCTTAATGTTTATTGTACTGATTTTCTGGAGGAAGGGAGAGAGCAGGAGAGAGATAAGAACATCTATCTGTTCCTGTATGTGCTGGGACCAGAGAGCCCACTGGCAACCTCTGCGCCTTGGGACGATGCTCTTACCAACCCAGCTATCCGGTCACCGCAGTGCTGATTGCTTTAAAACAATGCATCCATTCAAAAAGTTGTTTTAAGTGTACAAGAACTCATATAATACTTTATAAAGAAAAGTGGTCCCAAGTTCTTCTCTTCCCCAAAATGCTTAAGGGTAATCAGATCATATAAAGTTGTTTTTCCTCAGCAATAAAAATCAGTAACAAAATACAGGAGACGGTCAAAAAGAAATGAACAGAATTCTCCAAACTTTACACATGAACGACAGGTTTCCCAAGGGGTCTAGGAACTCAGCTCTCAGAACCTAAGGCAGACAGCTGTGCTGCGTCAGGGAAGAGGCCAAGAGCAATGATCACCACGGAAACCAGGGTCCAAACTACCACGATCACAACACAGGGCACAGGGAGGCCGAAGCCCGGAAACTGGTAATAGTGACCTGGAGGCTCTGGCTGGGGAAAGGGTGAAGAGAAGACAAACTTGAGCAGTACTCCCAGAAATACTGTTGGCGCCTTTGGCAGAAGCGACAGGTGTGAAGGCACCCCAGCCAGTGGCCCTTCACTTCATTTGGGGGTAGGGATCCCAGACCCTTTGAGATCCTTCGGACTGAGCTCTCCAAAGAACAAGGGCAAGTACCGGGCCTTGTGCATTCCATTTCAGGAGCGCAACGACGGTGGGTGAAACACCGCAGGCTAGGACGCTTGGGGACAGGCTGCCGGCCACTCCCACGCACGCTCACTCGCGTTCATCCACTCAACCCTCACCCGAGGGAGGCTAGACTTCAAGGCAAGGGTCCCCTCCGTCCGCATCCCGCCCCTGATGGGGGCTCGACAGGTATCTGTTGGAACAGTGCTTGTGCTGACAGGTGCTGTGCTGGGAACAGGGACGAACAGGGAGGATGCTACAAGACAGCAGCCACCGTGGGTGGCGCGCGCGCCACGTTCGGAAAGCTCCCCGAGCGCGGGTTTTCACGTAGGGTGTGGATTTGCACACTTGGCGCTTCCAGGCCGACCCAGTCCGGACCCCCGTGGACCAAGGGAGCACGGCCCGGTCAGCCATCTGCCCTCCTGTGACCCGACCAGTAAGCGCAGGGGCGCCAGCTCTCACCCGGGGGCGCTGACTCCCGCTCGTGCGCGGGAGCGTCCGAGACGGGGCCAGGGGGACAGGAGCAGAGTGTGTCGGGGACGCAAGTTCCGCGGAGGCGGCGCCGTGGCCGAGCCCGGCCGAGCAGCCGAGGGCGGAGGCTGGGCCGCTGCCCCGGGAGGAAGGACTTGTAGGAGTTCGCGAAGCAGTCAGGGAGTTGGCAAGTGACTTTTTCGTTTGGTCGTGGGGGAGGGGGGGAGGCTGGACAGCAGTCCCCGGCCTCCGCCAAGCGCCCGCTCCGTGTCCGGCCCCAGGCCACGCGCGGGCGGCCCAGGCCCAGAGGCCCCCTGGCACGGGGCGCTGCGGCGACACCGGGGTCCCTGCGCGCTTGGACGGGACGGCGAGCCGGCTCGAGGACTGACCTTCCCGGAGGTGCCGTCCCCCAGCACGACGATTTTCAGTTGCCGGTCCTGGCTCTCCTCCTCAGAATCCGACATGATGTCCCGGGAACGAGATCGGCCTCCCCCCACCCCCACCCCCACCCCCAGGTAGAGGGAGGACGCGAAGGGGGGAGGCTCCGGGGCAGGGGAGAGAAGGAAGGGCGGCAGTTGGGGGCAGAACGCCCCGCCCGGGAGCCGCGGCGACCGCCGGAGAAATCCGGGCCGATTACGCGCCCGGCGCCATCTTGCCCGCCCTCCCCGCTCCCCCCACCACTTGTCGGCCGTGCCCCCTCCCGTGTGCTCCAACCCACGCCGACCGACCGCGAGTCGGCCTGTCCGGCCGGTCCATTCGAGGGCCTGGCGGGGGGAGACATCGAGGCGAGCAGGCGAGGCGCGCCGCCACCTCCGCAGGGACAGTCAGCGAAAGAAAGGAGGGGGTGTCCCATTCAACTTAGATAGGAAAATGGAAGCCGAATAGCTAGCAAACATTGTGTCAAATTCTCTTGTATCCATCTCTCCCAAGAAGCTCCCTATGGAGCATGGTTTGGCCCGACACAGAGGGGAGGGGGGACGGTGACGCTTGGGTTGGGCTCTGTGGTTGCCATGGAAGCCAGGCGTGGGATGAGAGGCGGCGGAGCGGGGCGGGGCCTGTTTCTGGGCACCCAGGACGCCGGTTGCCAGGGAGAGCGCGCGGGGGCGGGGCTCTGAGATGAACCGGCAGAATCCGTTGGTTCATTCATCAACCCGGGGACTGCAGTTGTCAAAGCACGGCCCGGGGAACCCTGAGGAGGGAGGAGTGAGCAAGTCAAAACTATTTTTATAGTAATACTCTTTTTTTTTTTTTTTGCCTTTTTCATGTTCATCCACAAGCACACAGAGAAGATTTTCAGAGAATGTATGAGGTGTATGACACTACTTTGGCAGCTAAAGGAGCACGTGCTTATTATGTTTCAACATTTCCTAGTATTAGTATCAAGACAGTAGTGACAGCTCTAACTTAAATAAACAAAAACTCTTTGGGGTTCACATTAATTCTTAAGACTGTAGAGGTGCCCTGAGCCCGAATTTGAAAACTGCTATCCCGTAAAGTAGGTGAAAGACATAACTAAACTTTGTAATATGGTGAGACATCATCTACAATAATAATTCCAGCCTACTATGTTGGTCTTATTGTTAATTCCTAGACATGGATTATCACGGTCACTCCTCATGGGAATCCTAAAAAGACAGGTAGAATTATCCCATTTTACATATAAGGGAGCTTAAGTCACAAAAAGCTGAGCTTGGAGTCAGTGTCTTTTCAAAAATAGGAATTCTAATGAGAAAGTAGGACAGTATAAGAAGTACCCAGCCTGGAGAGAGAATCCTGGAGTTCTAATCACAGACCTGCTAAATGTGTGACCTTGAGGCACAGTTTCGAGAATCAAATGTAGTAATGTAAAGTAACACAGCATGATGCCTGGCATATACTAAGCATCTCAGTATTAACTATAGTGTGGCCCATGTTAGGAGACCACTGTTTTCTAGGATTTTTATGGAGACTCACAGTATCTTCACCTGTAGATAGGGCTGGTCCACGGTAGTAGCTACCCAGTGTAGGTTAGTTCCCAGTCTTTCCTAGTCCCTACCACCAGTAACAATTGACTGCATCACTGGGTGCATTAATGAGAATAAGAAGAAAGAGACACATGAAGGGGCTTTGCAAAGTCCTTTGTAAATGTCAGTTTGAGGAATCTGTCTCTAATAAGGATAAATTTAACCCGTTTTGGGTCCATGGGGGAGTTTATAGGGCAAACCTTGCTTTCCCGCTCTTTCTTAATGAAGACAATTATGTGACCCAGTTCTGACCAATGAGAGAGATGAATCTCCCCCTCCCTTTTTTGCTGTCATTATTTGAATGAGAACATATGTTCGGAACTGCTCAGTCTTTGGCAGACCATCTTCCAGGCTACTTATTATGGGGTATAATACTGAGGCACTTCAGTGCCGTATTCCATTATGAAGACAAAAAAAAAAAAAAAATCCCAACTGGCACAACTATTTTGGCCAAAAACTAGATTTAGCTAAGGTATTAAGACTGGTTTTCATGTGCACTTTTATATGAAAGGAAATCTAAAGAAAAACTTTGCATTTTCCAAATATTTGTTTCCTAAACACCTGACTCAATGTAGACACATCATTTCTTTGGATATGGGTACGTCCCTATGACAGTGTAATAAAAAGCCAGTTGCATTAAGTTGGTGACCATGTTCTACACATCTCTGGCAAGATTCCAGGCTGAAAATTAGATTTGAAGACTTGGGGCCCTATTTATAATTAAAAAGATACAAATATTCCCATGTGCAGAGCACCTTGCTGGCTGGCTAGCACTGCGAAGCTCCTGGTATGGTGCTTTACCGCGCTAAAGAGAAAGAGAGCTGAGCCGCAGAAGACAAAGATGTCTTCACAGGGCCATAAACCAAGGGAATCTTCTTCCATGCCCTTAAAACCAATACAGTAGCAAAATGCTTAGAGAATAATTCTAGAAACAAAAATGTTAGAGTTCTTTAGATATGAATGAGTAAGAGTAATTACATAAGATAAATCTGACTGCTAGTTGTAAAACCAGCTTCCACCTCATTTTACAATATGGGTTCTGGCACCTGTAACATATGATAATCCGAATTTTGTTGAAATACATCCAGATTCAAGGAGTTTATTCCCTCATAGAGCAACTTGGACAATGGCCACTTATTAGAATATTCTTTCTGAGATGAGCTGAAGCCTGACACTGTAAATTCCAACTAATGGTATTAGGTGTGTCTTCAGGAGTACAATAGCGCTTTCCCATTCTAAAAGAAGGTCTTTGAATTGATTCTTTATGTTAATGGTTGATTTGACAAATATCAAGTGAATGCCTACTGTGCACAGAGCATTCTTGTTCACAACTTCTAAGCAATGAGGACACACAGACAAAGGAGCAAAACATACAAGGTCTCTGCTCCCATGGAACTTGCAATTTGGTGGAGAAGTGTAATAGACTTAATAATGACTTGTCCAAAAACATTGGGTCCCAATTCCTGGAATCTATAAATGATACCTTATTTGGGAACAGCATCCTTCATATGTAATTAAATTCAGGATCTTGAGATGGAGAGATTATCCTGGATTATCAGAGTAAACCCTAAATGCAATCATTATATCCTTAGAGAAAGAGGGCAGATTTGACAAAATGTTACCACAGAGGCAGCAACTTGATTGATGCAGCCACAAGCCAATGAATGTTGGTAGCCACTAGACACTGTAAGAAGCAAGAAATGAATTTGCCCCCTTGAGCCTCCAGGGAGAGTACAGCCCTGTCAACATCTGGACGTCAGTCTCATAAATGCTGATTTAGGACTTCTGCCCTGTAAAACTGTAAGAGAGTAAATTTATGTTCTTTTAATCCACCAAGTTTATGGTAATTTCTTCCAAAGGCCACAGGAAACTAATACAAAGAAAAACACAGAAATTTCATAAATCAAACATGAAAATTTTGAATAAATGGGACAAAGACTAAAATTACCTGAATATTTTTTGTTCAGATACTAAATAAAGGGAGAGATACTCCATATCCATTCATAGAAACTCAATGTTGTAAAAATATAGCAGTTCTACCAAAAGATCTACAAAGTCAATGCAATTCTAATAAAATATTTTATGGAATATGAAATAATTCCTACAGAAAGTAAAGATCTAAGAACAGGGAAGCTATTCCTGCAAAGGGGGTGGGAGGCAAAGAGCTTGCTTTACCAGATATGAAGGCCTTGCATAAAGTTGTAACAATCAAGATATAGTGTACTTACTGTTTCAGGAATAAGCATAAAATAGAGAGGCATGAAGTGGGCTCCCACATACATGGCACTTTGGCCTGTGACAGAGTATATGTAGTGGCAGACAAAGGGGAAAGGATAAGAGCTAGGAAATACGTAGGAAAAGAAATGAAATTGGAATCATATTTCCTCACACACAGACACACACAAAAAATATTCAGTGAAATTAAGAATCTAAATGTAAAAAACAAACCATAAATAATTTGTGGTCATTATTTTTCTTATCTTGGGATATACAAGGATTTCTAGAACAAGAAAAAAAGGAGTTAATTATAAAAGATAATATAAAAGTGCATTAAAATTAAAAACTACTCCATATAAACACATCACAAGAAAAAGAAAGGAGAGGTTGGGGGTCCGTGTGACACCTGCTGTTTAAGCCAGCCAGGGTTTGCTACGGCGGTCCCAGCTAACAGAGTTTGAACATAAGTCCATCCACAGCAGTATCTAAAAGAAAAGTAACTGGCCCCTCTCTAATTCTTTAAGTATAGACAAGAGATTAGCATTTTCAGGTTATTAAAAAGTATTATTAAACTACTATAATTAAAACTATACAAAACAGGCACATACATAAATTCCTCCAAAAGAAAAATTTAGAAAGGTCCCAATATATGAAGAAATTAAATGCATAGTAAAGGCGGTGTTTCTAACTAATAGAGGAAAAGTGGTGTTACTCATTGGGTGTTAGTTTCTTTTTTTATGACAGAGACAGAGAGAGAGACAGAGAGAGGGACAGATAGGGACAGACAGGGAGAGAGATAAGAAGCATCAATTCTTTGTTATGGTTCCTTTGTTGTTCATTGATTGCTTTCTCGTGTGTGCCTTGACCAGGGGGGGCTACAGCAGAGCGAGTGACCCCTTGCTCAAGCCAGCAATCTTGGGCCCATGCTGGTGGGACTTGCTCAAACCGGATGAGCCCGCACTCAAGCGGCAACCTCGGAGTTTCGAACCTGAGTCCTCCACAGTTCAGTCTGATGTTCTATTCACTGTGCCACCACCTAGTCAGGTGGGTGTTAATTTTTCAAACTGGATGTCTATTTCATTACTCACATAAAAGCCATAAAAAAACTTTTTAAAAATGGAGTAGAAATAATTTATCCAACCATAGCATGAAGTTCAGTCAACAAATTAAATACTGATAATCTCTATACATAAAATTTTAAACATTCATGTGACATAAAGCACCACTAGGGTCTTGTAAGCTTCCACCAGAAGTAGGTTAAATAGTTAGGACCAATAATCTCACTGAAAACACTAGAAAAGCTAAACGTAATATTTTTAAAATGTGTTCCAAGTTAGAGAGAGTTATCAAATTATGATATAAAGAATTACAAGGCTAAGAGGAAAGAAGCCCAAAACATCAGCAGCCGGCCTTCAAGCCCACTCTCCTTAGAATGTATCTGCAGGTTCATGAGTAGAGTTGAGAGACAGGGAGGATAGGTAGCAGTTTTAATGGTCTCACGGAGCTGGGAGGAGAAAGGGCAAACACTGGAGCTCAGGACACATAACAGGAGGAACATTCATAAACCAGCCCCCATTCTGCAGATTAAGACCCTGAAAGCTACATCTTGAGAGAAATGGTGTTTTAACCAGAAATACATCACCTCCACAGAAACTAAAGTCAATTTTTGTGTCATCTCAATCTCTCACGGAAGTAAGAGCAACCAGTTGCGTAAACCCCTGAGTGAACTACTAAATGCAAAGCTATAGTCTCTCCGAAGGAATACCAAATTATCTGTCCTGTTTTCCATAGTCAATACCAGGCACTCAAGCAAAACCTTGATATAGGAGGAACAAGAGTTCAGTCACTCAAGGACTGAAAATGAATAGAAAGTATAAACAATAGAAGTACACCACAGAGATGCAGATATAAAATATGAACTTTAAATAGATGATATATATAGGGGTTTATATGACATGATTGAGAATTTTCTCAGGGGAGTTGAAAATATAAAAACACAAATGGAATTATGAATTAAAAATATAATAGCTGAAAGCAGCCCAATGAATGTGTTTAGCAGCAGGTTAGACACAGTTAAAGAGAGAAATAATGAGGCAGAAGAGAAATCAGAAGACAATATCTAGACTAAATTACCCAAAGACAGTTTGATAGAAAATACAGAAAAGACCATAAGAAATATGTGGAATATCATCAATATATATAATTGGAGTTCTAAGAGATATACTTTTTTTTCTTTATTCATCACAAAAATGGCACTCCAGGACAGTGTGAAAATGATTCACTTTCAATAAATAGGCCTGAGCGACTTGGGTATTCATTTAGAACAAAATGAACCTTGACTTCAACCTCACACCATATTCAAAAATAAATCCCAGGCATTCTGGAAAGCTAAGTCAAAAAGTAAAAAGTATCTTTTGGGAAGTAAGTAAAAAAAAAAAAAGAAAGTCTTTCTTAAAAGGTAACATAGGAAAATGTTTTCCTGATTTTGGAGTAGGTAAACAGTGGTTAAAGAAGACACCAAAGAAACCAACCTTTAAGGTTAAGTTGATTAAATGAGGTAAAATAAAAATTTTAAGTTCTGCTTATCAAAAGACATCTTAAAGAAATAAAATCTCTACAGAGGAAGAAGATACTTAAAATGCATGTAACTCAAAAGGAACTTGTATTAAGAATTGGAAATTATCCTGACCAGGCGGTGGCGCAGTGGAAAGAGCGTTGGACTGGGATGCAGAGGACCCAGGTTTGAGACCTCGAGGTCGCCAGCTTGAGTGGGGGCTTATCTGGCTTGAGCAAAAAGCTCACCAGCTTGGACCCAAAGTCGCTGGCTCAAGCAAAGGGTTACTCAGTCCGCTGAAGGCCCGTGGTCAAGGCACATATGAGAAAGCAATCAATGAACAACTAAGATGTCGCAATGAAAAACTGATAATTGATGCTTCTCATCTCTCTCCGTTCCTGTCTGTCTGTCCCTGTCTATCCCTCTCTCTGACTCTCTTTCTGTCTCTGTAAAAAAGATATAAAAAGAATTGGAAATTATATCTATTTAAATAAAATAAACACAACTGAATAAAATATTGGACAAGGCTTGAATGGGCATTCACAATATAGCCAATGACATAGAAAGTTCTTAAGTATGTTAGTAATGAGGTAAATTTAAAGGAAAACCACAACAAGCTACCACTACATCCCCATCAGAATGGCTAAAATTACAAAGACTGACATTGCAAGTGTTGGCGATATAGAACCATTAATCTTCCCATGCACTGCTGGTAGGAGTATAGAGTTCTGTAACCACCTCGGACGCCTGTTTGGCATCATATGCTAGAGCCGGATATATGCTCTACAGTCCAACGATTTCATTTCTTAGTATCTCTTCAACCAAGATACATCCAGAGACACACGAGAATGTTCTCAGCAGCGTAACTCTCCAAAACTGAGGCCATCCCAAATGTTCATGGACATTTGAATTGTGGTATATTCACACAATGCGACATTACATGGCAATAAAAATTAATAAGTCACTACATGTTACAATTTGTAAGGATTTCATCAATACAATGTGGATTGAGAGAAGCCAGACACAAATGAGTGTATCTCCCATGATTCCATTTATATAAAGTTACCTCAAAAAATCATTCTAGCATTAGAAGACAAAATAATGCTGACCTCTGAGGCGGAGGGAGAGGCGAGCAATAAAGAGCAGGCACACGAGAAGTGTTCAGAGCACTGGTGCTGTGCTATTTTTTTACTTGGCTGGTTGTCACATGGGTATGTCCAGTTTCACTAAGGTATAGTTGTGAGATTAGTGCAATTTTATGTAAGCATTTTATTCTTGAATATTATATATATGTGTGTGTGTGTGTATATATATATATATATATATATATATATATATATATAGTAAATGCATAGTAAAATTGAATCTAGAAGAATATAAACCAAGTTATTGATAGTCATTAACAGCAATGAGATTATAAAGGACAATCACTTTCCATATTATACATTTCAGTGTTGGATATTTTATAGTGAGAATGAATGTGTGCTTTAATCAAGAAAAATAAAACAAGAAAAAATACATCAATAACAACAAAAAACAAAATCGTTACCTACATTCCTTTTTATATTGGGCAGATGAGAACTTTGTCATGTGACAAGTACATTTCATAAATACAGAAAGCCTGTTAGTTTCATAATCGTGTAAGAGCCTTTGTTTGAGAAGAAAAAAGAAATATAACAGAAGCCGAGGCTGGCGTGTGAGCTGCGCTTTCCCAGCGAGCGGCCCACAGTTCTGCCTCATTGCTTGGGGACGTGTTTCATTGACTCCTAACGCGTAGGTCCAGACAAAACCAAAAATGTGTAAAGCAGGAGAGTTCCCAAATCACCTCCACAGCTGTGAAAACCAGACCCATCATAGCTTACGAGTGAGTCTGGCATGGTTAAATAAGATAATATGAAATGTTTTGAAAAAAAAAAATGGAAGTTATGGTACAAATGCAACATGTTATTTGAAACTTGATTATGGTGCTTTTGGGATATGAATTTCCCTGACCATTAAGAACCAGCATAGTGAGCTCAGTGATTTTAAGAAAACCATGGATTTTCAGATTCTATAGCCTGGTGGTGGTACAAACGTTCTCCAAGATGCACTATCCTTTATTTTAATCCCTTCTGAAACTGGGTTCACACAGCCTTCCTCCCAAGCATAACGGCTTTTCCTACGATGGCCCTTAGCTGTGTCATGGGGACTTCCAGTTTACCTGTGTTGTTAACATCAGGTTTAAGACATTCAGACAAGTATGATGTTATTATAAAGTGTTATCTTAACTTTGGGGTTGTACGTTTGGGAAGCACGTTCTTTGGGACACCTGTCCCATCAATTGCTGTTCAAATAAAGCTTGGAAGCAGCTATAACTGCCCTATTTTGGAAAGTGGCAATGGACTTGAGCAGATCACACTCTGAGGCAGTAAACAATCTTAACTTCTTTGATCAAAGTAATATTTACTGATATCATATAGAATTAATGTTGACTAAAACATTGTATCAGAAACCTTGCTGCAAAAACCAAAGTATTCCAGAGGCGAAAGGAATCTTAAAAGTAGTTAAGGAGCTGCTTTCCAAGAGTTAAGTCCACATTATAGAAAGGTTCGTAAGCAGAAGATCTCCATTGCTCCCTGCATGTGTGCACAGTTCAGTCTTATAGTATGTGTCTGATTCAGCGTGTATTCACACCTTTCGCAGTGCCTTTGCCACCATTACTAAAATACGCTCCTGTCGTAAGAACACGAGGAGCTGCTCAAGCTTTGTGTTACTTAAACCAGTGGCCTAGGTTCAGGAGGATGTGATTGTCACTTGCTTTCATGTTTATGACCTTGGACAAGTAATTTAAATTCTATAAGTTTAAGTTTCCTCATCTACAAAATAGATTATAGTAGTATAATCTTCACAGGGTTGTTATGAATCTTATCAATAATACAAGCACAGTGCTCAGTACAACACATCTATGTTAGAGCCTGTTATTAAAGTGTCTCATTTTGACATCAAGTAAACACATTAGAATATAAATATTCAAATGAATTTTTATTATAAGTTAAGCCAGTGGTGCTAATATTTTTGAAATATCTTTTTTTTTTTTTTTTGGAAGGTAATTGAAGGGAAGAGAGAGTAAGCTTTCTGACTAAACATGATAAAATAAAATTTGGTGTGAAGCGTGAGAAACATTTTCCAAAAAAAAAAAAAAAAACTGAATTCGCCTGACCAGGCAGTGTTGCAGTGGACAGAGCGTCAGACTAGGACACTGAAGACCCAGGTTCAAGACCCCAAGGTTGCCAGCTAGAGTGTGAGGTTGCTGGCTTGAGCAAGGGGTCACTCAGTCTGCTGTATCCCCCTGGGTCAAGGCACATATGAGAAAGCAATCAATGAGCATCTAAGGAGCCGCAACAAAGAACTGATGCTTCTCATCTCTCTCCCTGTCTGTCTGTCTGTCCCTCTCTCTGTCTATGTCACAAATAAACAAAACAAAACTGAATTTAGTAAAGCATTCAATATAGGCCCTATATGCAAACTCGTGGATTAACACTACATGCTGTGTGATAATTAATTTTCAGAAACTAAAGTTTCCTGGAGAAGAAGGAATTCTACTGCAAGACAACCACATAGAATCCTGCCTGAGTTTCCAGCCTGCTGGTCTACCCTTCAAATTTCAGAAGTTCTGGTCTTCCTTAATCACAGAGCCCATTCAATAAAGTCAATCTCTTTCTCTCTTTCTGTCTCTTTCATGACTTTGTTGGACTAGCATTTATGCTGCCTTTGCAAATAAAAGGATTTACCAATTTCTTTTTTTTTTTTTTTTGAGTGTCCATTATGAACTAAACACTTTATGAGGAACTAAGCATACATTATCTAACTTCATAATGATCCAACAAATTAAAAAGTAGTTGATCTTAAGTTATTATAAATTATAAATTATAAGTTGTTTTGCAGAACATAACACCCTAAAAAAGGGGAGTAGAAATATTTAAAAATCAAAGCAGGAAGTAAGGAAATGTGAAAAAAAAAAAATAAGTAGAAAAAAATGAAATTACTCTGAAATCCATTTTTATTTATTCAGGAAACATTTTGAGTCATCTTGGACTAAACCTGATTAGCTTTGCCTAAGTAAGATTTTAAATTTTGCTATAGTGAGATAGAGCACGTCTTTCTCTGGTCACTCAACCCTCCACTACCCTGTAACATAGACGTGAAAATTATTTAAGGCTGTATACTGGGGAAATTAAGGAACAGAATGAGAGTCATAAAGCAAGAGTTTAATTCCAGCTCTCATGACTACTTGGAGGCCTGAGGTCAGTCTCTCAGCCTCAGTTTTGATACCTATAAAATGAAAATAAGAGTAAACGCCTTGCAAGAGTACCGTGGAGATCAAATTAAATACCATTATTGTAAAGAGTTCTGTAAACTGTACAAGAATGTGCAGATACTTGTTGTTTTTGTTCATTTGAGGTTCCTAGATATGACATTTTGTTTTGTCATACAATTTACTTATTATAGCAAAGACAAACTTGAAAAGCAAATAGGCTAACTTTCAGCTACTAGCAGTTTTGCAAACTATACAAAGTCCTCCCAACATAAAACCAAAGGCTTGCAATAATTAATACTCTTGAGTTTTTTTAGTGGAACTTTTATAAATGAAAATTACAATCATTGAAATTAGAAATCTATGTGAATGGGTTAAATAAGTGCATTTGAAAAAGCTCAATGCCTACAAGACACCATAGGTATCATGAAATTACCCAGAATGCAGCCCAAATATATTAGGAGATTGTTTTTTAATGAGGAATTAGGAAACATGAAGAATAGGCTGAGAAAGTGTAGCTACAACTCAAACTGGAGGAACAGAGGGAGAGGACAGGCAAAAGAAGCAATATTTTGCAGGTAAAACTGAAGAATTTTAAAAAACTAATGAAAGGCATTAAGAAGCAGAGAAAACACAATATTCTAAGTCAGTGGTTCTTAACCTTTTTTGAGGTACCGAGCCCACCAGTTTCATATGCACATTCACCGAACCCTTCTTTAGTGATAAATAAAATATGATTATTTTTCCAAATTCAAGACATAGGTATATGTTTTTTTACTGGTGCACAAAATGAGCCGTGCATGAACATCACCTTGCTCAAAGAACAAAACCAACAAAGTGCATGAACTCACAACAAATTACGCTATTACTTTATTCTGGCCTCCACGGCAGAGGCTTCTCCGAACCCCTGAGACCGACCCAGGTTCAGAACCACTGTTCTAAGTAAACTAGTAGAAAGTAGCACCTAGACTCATTGTGGTTACACTTCATAAGCTGCCAAAGACCAAAAATATATATTCTTTATATTCTATATTGCATAGGCTAATCACAGGCTAGATTTAACATGTTTTCTTGTCACCAGGAAAGTGCACAATAATAACCCGCCATATGATACGTTTCATTGTTATTTTGAAAGCATTTGGAGTTTTCTCGTGTTTTGTTTTGCTCCCTCTCTCTTTCTCCGTCTCTGTATCAGGCCAAGCCATTACTTGCTGGAACTCAAACCACAAAGCATTCTGCCAACTATTTATGTTCTTTCTCTCCTTACTTAGGTAAAGTAAATCCCATACTTGCTCAGTGGGGTTAAGGTCAAGACTCAGAGGAAGCCACTCCTTCCTAATTAGTTCCCCAGACTCCTCTGTCCCCTCCTCCCTTTAAATGGCCACCACAGTCTAGGAATATGGTTGTACTCGTAATTCTCCCGATAAATGAATCCTTGAGCAAGCCGCTGGTTTCCGGAAGGAACTCCTTGCTGTGCTGCTGCCATTAGGCTGAAGCTGAACTTCAGCAGTACAGGTCTCAGCTGATGCTGCCTTTAGGCTGAAGCTGAACTTCAGCAGTACAGGTCTCAGCTGAAGGACTGGAGGGGAAGCACCTGTCTCTGAGCTCCACTGCGTGGTCTGCTCTCCTGAGAGACACCTGCTTCTGCCCTCCACAGCCCTCATCTCTGATATCAACTTGCTAGTGAGTCAGTGAGAACATAAACTTTCTGATGCGAATTCATGTGAAGGGTCTGTACTGGTGGCTCCCTGGGGCGGAGGAGAGGCATGCTCTCAGAGAGCAATGGCAATTGAACACCCACCTTCACAATCTTGAACGTCACTTTCTATTTAAATAATTCACTTCATTTCTGAGCTCGTGAATAGTCATCTATTAACAGGTAGGGGCACCATATCCATTTCAGATTTTGCAGGTAAAACCATTCAAAAGGGAAATGTTTATAAATGCAAAGCTATATCTCAGACTAAGAAAAATAATATACACAAAATGAGAAGAGGCTACATCTTAAATACTATAAACAATGGCACTTACACACACTCACACAAATGCACAGCATTTTTACCTGAACTTTTGCTAAACACAAAGATTTCAGACTTTTCTATCATTTTGTTTAGATTTACTTTCTCTCTGATTCTTCTAAGACAACAACTCTGCTCTGATGTTCCCTGTGAAAATACAATCCTTCAGCATTTGATATTGTCAATAAAGTTATGTCCACTATGAAGTTGAATTGTATTTTTGCCCAGAGACAAGATTAAGGGCCTTGCTATGAGTGCCTCTCACAGAAACGTACCTTTCCATGGGACTATAGTGACTCCAGTTTTACCTTAATTTCAGGAAAAAAAATTTATACACAGAAAATAAAGTACAAGATAGGAGAGATTGTAAGGATTCTTTTCAGGGTAAGAAAAATGAGTTAGCACCATTAAACCTACGCAAAGAAAATGTTAATGAGTACAATTTAGGCCAGAAAAATGACCCCATTGGTACTGATAAATAAGATAAGCAAATAGTAATATATAAAAAACTATATAAGATAATAATATCTTGTGTTTAAAAAATAATAAAATACATACCAATAAAATATAAGTCTGGGAAAAAGTATAACTGATGTAAAGTGACTTAAAGTCATGAAGAAGCAGGGCTTATCCCAGGAATGTAAGGTTAGCTTGACACCATAAAATTAAATAATGCAATACGCTACATTTAAAGATTGAAGAATAAAAATTATGACTATCTCAGTAGACAGAAGAAAATATTATAATTCAACAGAATTCCACATTTTTTCTTGCTTTTAAAGAACTTTTTTCAGCACATTAGAAACAGAAGGGAATTCCCCTAATCTGATAAAGGAATTTACAAAGAGCTTACAGCAAATATTAAATAAACACAGTGTTAAAATGTTGAAAGTTTCCCATTAAAGGTTGGGAAAAGGGTCCCCACTATCACTGACAGTCTCCACTGATGTACTGGCAATCTTAGCCAGCACCATAACTTAAGAAAATAAAGTGATAATAATGATCAAAAATGAGGAAACAAAACTGTCATTATCTGAGAAACCATCTGCATTTCTTTTACTTAGTTATTTTTCTGAGAGAGAAAGAGAGGAAGGGAGAGAGGGAGAGAAACACGGATTTGTTGTTCCATTTGTTCATTCATTCACTGACTGAATCTTTGTGTGCCCTGGGCAGGAATTGAACCCCCAACCTTAGTGTACTAGGTCGACACTCGAACCAACTGAGCTACCCAGCCAAGGCTTGCGTTCATTACCATGTGTCTCCCTCCATCTTCAGAACCAACAACCAAGCATGACCCTTATCATCACATCCTTCCTGTGCTTCAAATCTCTCTTATTAGGAAGAACCCAGTGAGGTTTAAGGGCTCACTTAATTAGGCCAAGCGCACCCAGGATAATTTATGCTCAAAGTCCACCGGGCCACATAAAACCTAACCTAGTCATTGCAGTGACTATCCCATTATGGTCACTTAAAGGGTGCGTGTACCAGAAGATAGAGACTGTCGGGGCCGTTTTAGAATTCTGCCTACCACAGCAACTCATTTGCCCAATTATTTAGAATTAAGCTAGAGTATTGAGTTTTCTACTCTTTACTTACCTACATTTTGGCTCACATTATGGCCTGCACCTTTCATGAGGTGATGTACATTAGCTTATTTAATGCCTTAACAATGCTATGAAGTAGGTACTATTATCCCAGTTTATAGATAACAATATTGAATTTTAGATTCATGATATGATTTTGCTAGGGTTACCCAGAAATAAATAGGGGATCAGAGATTCAAACCAAGCCCAGTCTACCTGCAGAGGCCTTAACTACTAAGCTAAATGGTCTTTTTTTGCCAATGTTCGTATTTGTAGTCTAGCAAGAAGCCTTTCTCTTATCCTCAGCCAGCCATGCAAGCAGGAGTCTGTTCTCATAATAAATGCTTATTTTTCTTACTAATTTTTTTTATCGTTATAACTTTTCTTTCACACATTTGTCTTTGAGTTTGTGAATTTCCTTACTCATCTTTCCTACTAGCTAGTTGATTTAAAATTATTATATCATTAGAACAAAGCCTTCCAAAACTCAGTGACAGAGTGTGATCATTCCTAATAACAAGTTTATCTTATTTATACTTTTACACAAAATGTTAAGACATAGAATACAAAAACATTTTAATTTTCAGTTTAGTTTTTAGTGCCCCACTTAATTCATTTTATAACTCATCAAGTTGTGACCCACTGTTCCAATTACTGTCACTGCCCTGCCCGTTAGCACAAACAAGTGGCATAAAACAACCTTTTATTATGTTCAGGGATTCTGTAGACCAGGAATTTAAACAAAGCACAGCAGGGAGGCACATCTCTGTTGTGCAGGTCTGAGCTCCAGCTGGGGAGGCCCAAATGGTGAAATGTTGCAAAAGCATTTGGTCCGGAGTAATCTGGAGACTTCTTCACTCGATGTCTGATCCTGCGCTAGGATGACTGACAGGTTTGGCTCAGCTGGGACTGCAAACCCGACTATCTAGCCATAGCTTCTCGGTGTGTCTTGGACTTCTCACAGCATAGTGGCTGTGTTCCCAGAGGGGGCATTCTGGGAAGGTGAGACGGGAAAGGATGCATCATTCAAGACCTCGCCCATGGTTGGCATCCTGCTGCTCTCGAGCCACATGCAGCTCTTTGGCCCCTTGAGTGTGGCTCTTCCACAAAATACCATGTGCGGGCGCTACCTCAATAAGGAATGTACCTACCTATGTAGTTTAAGTTTAAAAAATTTGGCTCTCAAAAGAAATTTCAATCGTACTGTTGATATTTGTCTCTGTTGGCTAATGAGTTTGCTGACCACTGAGAAGCTGCAGAAGTTCTTCTGAGGGAGCCTCATAGGTCGTAAGTCATATCTGCTGCATTCTCTTGGTTACAGTAAGTCAATAAGGCTGGCCTGGGTTGCAGGGGTGGGGACCCAGACTCCATCTATTCATGGGAATGGAACAAGGGCATATTACAGAAGAGTGCCTGGCATGGGAGACAGGGCCGCATCTCTCTTTGGAAGGTATGCCTACCACACTCACAGTTTGAAAAACGTTCCTCCATTGACTTATGCAATGAGTATTTACATGCAATCTGTTTGGGGTTGAATTGCACCCCCTCAAAAAGATATATTAAAGTCCTTATCCCTAGCACTGTGAATGTGGCTTTATTTGGAAATAACGTCTTTGCAGATTAATCAGGTAAAGGTGAGGTCATTGCAGTGGATCTTCCATCCAATATAACTCTTAAAGAAGAGCAGAGAGACACAGAGAGGAGGATGCCGTGTGAAAACACAGGGACACACAGAGAAGAATCCCACGTGGAGGTGGAGGCAGATATTGGAGTGATGCCTCCATGAGCCAAAGAATTCCTGGAGCCTCCAGGAGCTGGAAGGAGGCGAAGAAGGACTCTCTCCTAGATCCCTCAAAGGGAGCAGGGTCCTGAAGACACCTTGATTTTGGAATCATGAGGAATTATACACCGCTCACAAAAATTAGGGGATATTCCAAAATGAATATGAAGCGATAAAAAAAAGCATTGATTTTTTTTTTATTAAACAAAAACATCAGAAAAGCAAACGACAAATCAAAGAAAGTGGTTCAATTATGCAAATGAGATGCAAAACCAACTTTTATTTCATTGGTGAAAAGGCACTCTACAAAAGGCTGAAACTAGTGGAGTCTCTGCACGTTCCCTGATCCCCTAATTTTTGAGAGCAATGTACATCTGGTGTTTTAAGCCATGCAGTTCGTGCTAGTTTGTTATGGCAACCCTGGGAAACTACTACACGATCCCTCCATTTTTTTTTACACAGATACTATATGCACCACTCTACAATTTGCTTTTTTTATTTATATACGCTCATATTTCATCATATTGAAATGAAAATTTTGTTTTCCTTCTTCCTAACATATTCTTTATCTGAAGACCATAAATACTGTTATCAACTCACTTCCTGAACACTTTGACTTGATGAGTGAACACAAGAATAATTTCCCTCCGGGTCCTGTTCTTTCCTCAATTGGTGTCTATGGGATCTTGTTACATGGTCTTCCCTTAGCATATTTCTTCTTCCCACTCTAATTATTATTATTCAAATTTAAATGGTTGCACGTAACAAAATCAAGCTACTTTCCTGTCCCACTCTGGAGAAATCTTCATTAGTCACCCCGTTTTATGTCGCTTCAACTGGGCCATTCTATGTGTTTTCTAAAGAGCTCTTGCTTGCAACCCAATGGCAGGTGCCAATGCAATCAGTTAGAACTCTTGCTTAAAGTAGTAAAATATAACTTGAACTAGACTTTGTACCAAGATACGAGTGTCTTATGGAACCTAAGGACAAGACTGGAACTAAGCCTCACAGGGACTTGACGTGAAACCTAGAAATTCCTAAGGAAGCCAGAGAATGTTCCTTCCCTCATATTTACTTTTCTTTGTGTGTTATGTATGCCAGTCGCTCTACTGAGCCTGGTATCCTCTACTCCTGGAAGACAGTCATGCCTCAGCTCCCAGGATCACATGACTGCAATCCCAATTGCACGCAGAGATGAATTCTGTCTCTAAATCTCAATTCCAAATTACCGACTGAGGGGGACTCTGACTGGCTCCGTGGTTCAGCAGTCTAACCGAATGGAGCTGGGAGGCGGGGTCACAGAGTCCATGGCAGGGAGGACGCTTATCTGAGAAAGGGTAAGAGGAAAAGGACTTAAACTGCATAGTCCATAGGGAATGGCTTGACAAATCTCTTTAGACTTTCTTGTCTTTCAAACAATGTTTCCCTTCACACCTGTTAGAATAGCTATTATCAGTATGACAGGTAATAACTAGTGTTGGAGAGGCTGTGGAGAAAAAAGATCTCTCGTTCACTGCTGGTGAGAATGTAAGCTAGTACCACCACTATGGAAAACAATATGGAAGTTCCTCAAAAAATTAAGAATAAAGTTACCATATGATATAGCAACCCCTTTTCTAGATATCTACCCCAAAATTTGAAGATATTTACTCGCAAAGATATATGCACCCCTATGTTCATTGCAGCATTATTCACGGTGGCCAAGACGTGGAAACCACCAAAGTGTCCTTCAATAGATAATTGGATAAAGAAGATGTGGTTCGTATATACAGTGGGACCCTACTCAGCCTTAAGAAAAGATGAAATATTTCCATTTGTAACATGGATGGATCTTGAGAACATCATACTGAGTGAAATAAATCAGACAGAAAAAGCTAAGGACCATATGATCTTACTCATTCATGGGATTCATTAAAAGCAGCAAGTGAGCCTGACCAGAAGGTGGTGCAGTGGATGGAGCGACGGACTGGGATGCAGAGGACCCAGGTTAGAGACCCCTAGGTCGCCAGCTTGAGCGCGGGCTCATCTGGCTTGAGCAAAAGCTCGCCAGCTTGGGTCCAGGGTCGCTGGGTCAAGCAGGGGGTTGCTCGGTCTGCTGAAGGCCCGCGGTCAAGGCACATATGAGAAAGCAATCAATGAACAACTGAGGTGTCGCAATGAAAAACTGATGATCGATGCTTCTCATCTCTCTCCATTCCTGTCTGTCTGTCCCTATCTATCACTCTCTCTGATTCTCTCTCTGTTCCTGTAAAATAAATAAAATAAAACATCTATTAAAAGCAGCAAGTGAACAAGAAAAACAAACAAAAAAATCACAGACACAGACAACAGTCTGGTGATTACCAGAGGGAAGGGGGTGGAGGGTAGCAAAGGGGTCCGGGGGTGAAATACGTAGTGACAGAAGGTTTGACTGTGGGTGGTGGGCGCACAGTGCAACATACAGATGATGTATCATCGAACTGTACACTCGAAACCTATATACTTTTATTAACCAATGTCACCTCCATAAATGTAACATGGAAACCAATCAACGAACAAAAGCACTTTCCACGTGCATACAGGACTGGGGTGCCATGTACAGCACTAATCCTAGTCCACTGTCGCAAAGGTGTGAGGTCAGAGTGCAATAACCAACAGATTTGGGAACAGAGTGCGGTTACCTTTGAATGCTGTAAGCATGAATGTTTGTCTGAGGCAAAACACCCTTGTTCGATATTGAAGAAATATATCTATAATAAACACTCACTGAACTTAAATGAATGAAAGCTTCAAAATTCACTCTGCCCAAGGGGGGATAAAAGTTATGTTTTAGCCTCCTTCCTCACAGACCTCCGCCTGTTTTCTCTCTTCTAGGCAGCAGCTAGCCTGGTACCCTCTGGTTTCCCGGCTCATGTCTGCTTCTTCCTGATCTCCCTAGAACTTCAGACTCCTGCTCCGGGGCCAGCCTCTGGCTGCATGTTGGGGCTGAGTGTGGGAGGGAGGGTGAGGAGGCTGCAAGATGCGGGAGTGTCACACTTAACCACTGCTTCATTTTAAAAAGATGGTCCTATACAGGAGAAGAATTTGGGCGAATAAAATGTCTCCATCCTGTTACATCTATTTGTTTATTTACCCTCAGTGTTTATCCTCTTCCTTCTCAGGAACGATTGGGGGCAGCTCCCCTCCTCTCCACTCTTTCATCTTCACTCCTTCCCTTTCTGCACCTGTCCCTCCTGCAGAGGGGATGCACAATGCCGGCCTCAGGTGCTTAGACGCTTATACTAGTCCTGACTCCCGCCCGCGGGAACTATGGGGCCCGCTGACACTCCTCAGACTGAGCATCCCCTGTTGCCCTACCTCTGAACCTCCAACTTCCCATTCAGGGAAGATAAGGGGAAACCATATGGCATCTTGGGTGCGGTATCCTGGAGAGACTGTGCGCCAGGGAATTGCATGCAGAAAGTATGCCCACAAATGCTCCCTCTGGTGGGACTCCTGATGGGGAAGAGTGAGCAGCCAACCCTGAAAACATTGGCAACTGAGGCTTCACCCCACCCTACTATGTGCTATGGAGCTGGGGTAGCTATTCCCAGTTCTCCCAGATTGAAACAAGGGAGCTAGGCTTTGTGTTCCTGAATCAGTCAATCATCCACCATGCTCTGGAAGGGAGCATAACCTTGGCCAAACAGTTTCTACAGCCCAGGGACACTCTCCATGAGGGAGGCAGCTGTGAGCTGTCAGAGGCTGATGCCCAACCTCTGAGAATGAGAACATTAACCGCAAGGACAGGATCTAGCAGAGCATCAGAGGTCAGTAACCCAGAAATCAGGAGATTTGGGCTTTCGTTATGGCTTTGCCTAAACTGTGTGTCCTTAAACAGATTCCTTTATCTCTATGGACCCTGGTTGCCTCAATTATATGATAAGAGAATTGTAGCACAGTCCACAAGTATTTGCTATAGAGCAATAACCCCACATGCACATAAAGAGAGACAAGGGTTGTGATTATAAGAATGAGACATTCAGCCTGACCTGTGGTGGTGCAGTGGGTAAGACATCAGCCTGGAATGCTGAGGTCAAGGATTCGAGGCCTGGCCTTGCCCAGTCACGGCACATACCAGAAGCAACTACGAATTAATGCTTCCTGCTCCTTCTCCCCGCCTTTCTCTCCCTCTCTCTCTCTCCTCTCTAAAATCAAGAAATATAATCTTTAAAAATAAATAAATAAACAAAATAATGAAACACTCAACACTTGGGAGGTACTTAATAGTATTGATTGGCAAGCCCCAGTTTAAAATAAGGAAGTATATCGATATGTACTGATTTGGAAAGCTCTATAAATAATAATAGAAGGTGAAAAAAAAGTAGGTTGCATGAGAGATATGTTTGAAATTAATCACACAAAACAAAATTGTGTACAAAAAATGTGTTAGTGGCTAGGAAAACCAATACCGAAGTCACATCAGTAATGCCAACCAGGAATGTTCTAGAATTGAGGTAGAGCAGGATACAGGAGAAAGAAAAGTGAATTCTTGTATGTTATATAACATACAGTTTTCATAGTCACAACGTAGTTTTGGAATTTAAAAGTTTTAAGAAGTATGAAGTAGATTAATATAAAGTGACTAAATGTGAGCTCTGAAATTGCAACCCTGAAACTTTGTGATTTTAAGATCACTCCTGTATTTTTCATCTCCCTTCCTCCCTTGGACAATGATCCACCAAAATACTGATGACCCTAATGATCTTAGCAGGGCAGGGAGTTGAGCTTGGCAGCAGGCCCACGCAAAGTGATAGAGGAAGATTAGAAACCAGAAACAGCAATAACCTTAACAGTGCCTGCCTCTCCAATGTAGAGGTTTTAAGTAAGGAAGTCTGAAAAGCCCTTTCACTGATACGTCCTCTCAACGTCACTGTAGTCTTGACTCAGTAGACGGAGCAGTCACAATAGGTCTAGAAACAGAAACAGCTTCGAAAGCACGTTAGCTGATCCACACGAGTCTTTGAGAAGGAACTGGGACTTTTCACATAGAACGGGAAGCTGGCTCCCCAAAATGTGATTACTATCTTGGTAATAATAACCTTTAAATATGTGTAAATTCTTCTTGTTAAGACAGTCTTGATTTCCACCATTTAAAAAATAAGCTGTTAAAACGCTGCCATTAAAAGAATCGCTGGAAAAAAAAAAAGAATCGCTGTACGTCACCCCTAAAGTACCCTAAAAAATGAAACCTTTTGAAGGAAGTTTCTTTGCGTGCACTGATTAATATTTAAAACTTATAAACGCTAACCCTCTAATACGTATGCGGGCGCAGCGTTGAAATCCACCCTGAACTACTTTGCTCACGTACAGAACGTTGTATGTAATACGCTGTAGAAATTCAGCCAAAGAAGGAATGACTGTGTCCCGTCTTTCTGCCAGAATGGGAATGTGTAGGGGAGAAAGCTCCTTAAAGTGAAGAAAAGGGTCAGACCCAATTAAACCTGCAAAGGAAACTTCGAGAGAACCAATGCCATTAGCCCAAACTGGAATGTGGCCAAAACACGGGGTAATACTTCAACTCTTAGAAAAAGTGCCAGGGGGATATTTAACAGCTGCAGGTGGCCAGAGGCTTTCTCCTAAGTCTCATCAGAAAAGTCATTTATAGCAACAATATTCACCAAGGTAAAGTAATATTACTTGACAAACTGCATATTCAATTACCATGTTTAAACTCTGACATTTGTCAGGTATCAATTGAAACTGCTTCTCTATAGGACAATAAACAGAGAAATGAAACGCTTCTGTTATTAAGCAAGCTTAGGGCAAAATTGTTATTTAAATCTAGAGTTGGCCTTCCCTTAAATGAAAAACCAATTATCCTTTTGTCCAGTAAACTGGGCCTTGATGCATGCATGTTTTTAATTTTCCTTCTATATTTTAGAAAGTTTAGGAAATCCTTACTTTTATTCCCCGCTGTATTTTCTCACTATAAGCTTATTTTATATAACATTAATCAGTTTTATACTTTCCATAATCTCTGTGAAAATAAGCCTGACTAGTTTAAAAGAAAAATGCGTCATTTCATATTGTGAAGTATTATGTAATATACTTTCTTAGATCTTTCTTAATTTATTTGAAATTTATTTTTTATGTTTTTACTCTTTTGAAAATTTTCCGATTTTATCGAGAAATAATTGACATACATCACTATATCTGCTTAAGGCATAAAGCATAAGGATTTGATTTACATATGTTGTGAGATGATTACTACAGTAAGTTCAGCTAGCACGCATTTACTCATATAAATACGCTAAAAAGGAAAGAAAAAAAGTTTTCTCCTTTAGAAGTCAGGTGCTTTACTCTCTTAACCACTTTCCTATACATCATACAGCTATAGTTGTCCTGTTATACATTACACCCTAGTTGCTATGTCTTTTTTAAAGATTTTATTCATTGGTTTGAGAGAGAGAGAGAGAGAGAGAGAAAGGGTGGGGAGGAGAGGGAAGCATCAACTCATAGTAGTTGCCTCTCATATGTGGCTTGACCCGGCAAGCCCAGGGCTTTGAACACATGACCCCAGCATTCCAGATCGATGCCCTATCCACTAAGCTACCACAAGTCAAGCCTATTTATCTTATAACTGGAAATTTCTCTCTCCAGAACACCTTCCTCTAATTCCCTATCTCCCCCCTACCCACACCCTCTGCCTCTGGTAACCACAAGTCTGATCTCTTTTTTTTTTCTATGAGGTTGGTTATTTTATTTTAAGATTTCACATATGAGATTATACAGTATTTGTCTTTCTCTGTCAGACTTATTTCACATAGCACGATGGCCATTCATGTTACAAGTGGCTGGATTTCCTTGGAGTTTTTTTTATGGCTGAATAATACTCCATTATATACAAGAAGCAACTACAAATTAATGTGTGTGTATATATATATGTGTGTGTGTATATATATGTGTGTGTGTGTATATATATATATATATATATATATAAAAACTTTATTCACTCATCCACTTAAGTTGAACACTTAGGTTGTTTCCGATATTTTATTTTTATCTCTTTCACTTCTTTACTTCCTTTTAGCCCTTTCTGTTTCTCTCCCTCCCTCCTTCTCTCTCCTTCTCTCCCTGAGGGTTGTAAGAAACACTTTGTGAACTGTGATATAGAGGCGATGGAAAATGCAGGCCTGTTAAGTGACATAACACATCCATTCTTGAATCCTGCAAAGGATATTATGTGAGCAAATGCATGGAGTGAAACTGAAAAAAGGCTCGTTTTAAAATGTTGAATGCTTGAGCGCTCTGCTTTTACCTGCTGTGATTTAAAAGGCTGGAGGCCTCATTCTGAGCCACTAAAATTCAAAGTGACAGAAACCTACAAATTTTTATTGCTGTGCATTTAATAAAATTTACATTTACAAGCTGTCAGTTTGAAATGTGGAATAACTGGTACTTTCGCATGTAGACGAGCAGCTTTGGTTGTGTTGGGGGTTCATTACTACCTACTTACATGTTCCTTAAATACTCAGAATAATCCTTCAATCTACGGCTTTTGATATCTCTCAATTCAGCACTGCACAAAAACACCATTGAGTTTGCAGTAAGGTCAACAAAAGGAATTTATTGTGCTCCCATAAAATAAGGCATAATTAAGAGCCCCCTTTCTGCTTGTTTTAATGTGCTAATACGAGAACATTAGAACCAAGAAACGGCCAATTGCTAGGTGTCTGCAGCAGCTGCCTGGGTTTTTGGTAATTTACTTACTCAATTATGTCGACTCTCTTAAATCCACGACACTGGTGGGTGGTAAGGTAGAGGGATAATAAAAAAACATCGAGTAGGAAACGCCTTTAATGCATGTTTTATGTGCATCTTGGGTAACATTTTCTTGTTTGTTTGCTTTTGAGAACCAGAATTAAAGATTGTAACTTCGGGAAACTCAGCACAGGAACAAACGTGCGTGGATTTAAGACGCCTTTAAAAATTATGAGATGTCTAATAATCCTGTGATTATGTGGACTGTTCTGAGAAAGAATATTAAACCAAATGTTTGACTCAGTATTACAAAAACAGATTATCTAATGGCTTCCAAGGGGGAAATATGAGAAGGACCGTTCATGAAGCTCCTTAATAGTAGTAAATTATACACGCTTCCCTCTTCTCCATGTAAACGGAAAGACAGACAGACTCCGAGGCAGAGGACGTGTTCTCACAACTTTGGAAGGGCCACACACTCTCTAAAATCTCTTCAAATTGTTTGTTATCCATGTGAACTCAACAATTTTTTTTCAAGTAGTAGAAAAAAGCTCATTACACTTGTAAAATAGCTCATTTTTCTTAATATGTAAAGAAGCTTTGAGTGACAACCTCTAAGTCTTAACTTTTAGAATGCATTTGTTTTGTATGCAAGTTAAAACAAAAACTGGAGGGAAAGGCCCAAAGTGGAAAATTCATCCTGCCTTATCTTGCTATTTTTCAAATATAAAAATTAAATTATTGAGTGAAATGCAAATTACTGACTTAACTTTGAAAATTCAAATGACCTCATTTCGTATAAAAGGACACACTAAAAAGCTTTGAGATTATAAATTGAGACTTGGATAAAAGAAAGGCTAAGCAATTTTCTTCAAATGTCAAAATTAACGAAGTGTTCCTCATCCATTTTCTTTTCCATTGAAATCCCACAAAATGTCTTTGAACATCAACCTACAAATTTGCTATCCTTCAGTTTTCCTCCTTGGAACTTTTTATCCTCTCTCAGACAAGGTAACATAATTAAAAGCCAATAGAGAACACACAGCAGCCTATGCTACTTTGCGTAATTACCTTTCTAGTTCCTGTGTTTGAAAACATGTTCATCTTTCGCCCCTGAAGAGAGAAGTTTTCCATGTTGTTCTCCAGGGAATGAAGGTATAAAATATTACATTCTACCAAATTAGGTCCTATGCAACGTTATACTCAGTAACACAGGTCCCTTTCTAAAGTTTTCAAAAGCAATTTATGCCTCGTTTTTCTTTTTAGTGGCCAGAAATGAATTAAATAGTTTGGAAGGGAGCCTGCGACATTTTGTTTTCGAAATGAAAAGTGAAACCTGAAAATGGCTGAGGCTACAAAGTGACAGAGGCGTGTACAAAAGTCATCTCTGCCCCCTTTTCACTTTCCTAACAATTAAGTCACCGAGTTAGTGGGACTCGACTGCAAAGGTCACTGAGCCAGCTTCTGTCCGAATTGGGTACGTTCATGACATCTAACCCGAGCTACTGTGCTTGGTTCTGCGTTAGTGAGTCTATCCTGGAAGAGTCTGCCCTGCTTGGAAAATGTAGACAAAAATAACATCTATAACAGAGTAAAATAATGTCCCCTCTCCAAAAAACCTGACCATATAATAATTGTACATAGCCGTGGCATAAGATAACGCATGCCAGTGACTCACTTACTATAGTTTAGAATTAAAAAAAAAAAAAAAAAAATGAATCTTTTGCCCTCACCATCGGTTCAGAGCGAGCTCAGGCTAAACACCAGTGCTTCCAAGCTCACCCTTCCTCCAGCACTTAGCTTCAAAGTCTGTTTACATGCGAGGTTTATTAGTCTAATCTACGCATCGACTGTATCAGGCCTACATTAGTTGACTGCTTGTCTCCAGCATAACCAAACTCTAAGTCACTAAAATAACACTGATACTCGTATAATTGTATTTACTAATCTTCCACTACAACCTCCTGCCTGCCATAAGTATTGGAATTACAAGTCAGCCCGGCCTGAACAGCAATCTTCAAGAAAATTGCTTTAAATTGGCCTTCATTAGCGCGCACAGCGCTGAAAAACAACCCCGAGTGTGCGCCTTATGAAAGGTGAGTCAGTAGCAATAGCTGCCCATTACGTAGGCGGCCCGTTAACCTGCTCCGCCGAACTCACCACATTCTATAAATACTGTTCGAGAATGACTCCTCGACCATGGAATAACCCTGCTATTCCTAAGTATTGGGACTATTACAACCAAATTTAAAATTCCATCCTTCAATAGCATGTATGTTAATTCAAGTTTATTTCCCCCCACCCCCGCCCCCAATTTCAGGGAATTAGAGATTGTAATTGAACTTTAAAATTTCCTTTACATAATGTTGTTCCTGGGTTATATATATAAAAAGAAATTAGTACCACACAGTAACAAAGAATAAAGGAACGAAGACATTCATAGGAAACTCCAACTTATTTAGATACCAACACCAAACAGAAAATATGTTTCAACTGAAGAAAAACTTGTTTTGTTTCATAGCACTGCTTTGAAGAGCATGCTCTTTCTTGACATCTGCATAGTAAAAGGGAGTTGCATTTCCTTGCTCAACTCTCCTTTCTGAAAATCCTGCATTGGCAGACTTGGACATGGAAGGAATTTTTCCCGGGGATTTCATTCACAGCTCTTCTTAACAACTCAAAATGCTGAATGTCTTCAGTACACAAGCCAGGGAATTTGTCCCTTGGAATTACCTTTTTTTTTTTTTTTTTTTTCAGCAGAGAAATGTTTTCAACAGAAAATAAAGGCCACATGAAATCTCTCCAACATATGAGATTGTCTGATATAAAATAAAGATGATATGAGTGCCCCCCCCCCACCATGGAGTTCCCTCTGATGTACAGCTTGATTGAGAGCCAGCCCTTTATCCTTTATATTGGTCCATCCATTTCTGGACCTCACCACTGGTTTTGTTCCAAAACAGAACATTTCAAAACAGAACAGTAAAGCAAAACATGTTAGGCCTAGCAAGTAAGGCCATCTTCTTGAGCGCCGGTAACTTTTCCCAAAATCTAAGTGCATAGCCAATTCTTCCATCTCAACTTGAACCATTTAGTTTAGTAAACATTTAAAAAAAAACAACAACACAAAGTTCTGTGAATTCATGTCTGTTCAGTGAAACGTGGCTATTCACTCAATAGAAGGATACTGGTTAGTGTGGTGGTTAAAATTTAGATCTTAGAGTCAGTTGATCCCAGTTCCTCTATCTACTATCTAGACCAGGGGTTCTTAACCTGGGTTCTATCAAACCCTAGGGGTTCGATGAGTCGGTCTCAGGGGTTCAGAGAAGCCTCTGCCGCGGAGGCCAGAATAAAGTAATACCGTCATTTGTTGTGAGTTCATGCACTTTGTTGGTTTTGTTCTTTGAGCAAGGTGATGTTCATGCACGGCTCATTTTGTGCACCAGTAAGAAAACATATACCTATGTCTTGAATTTGGAAAAAAAAAAATCATATTTTATTTATCACTAAAGAAGGGTTCGGTGAATGTGCATATGAAACTGGTGGGCTCGGTACCTCAAAAAGGTTAAGAACCACTGATCTAGACCATTGTAAGGAAGTTACTTGCACTCTTGAAGGCTCGATTTTAGTGGGGATAATATGAAAGGTTTTCAGAACAACAAATGAAATAATGTTTGTAAGTAAGGTGACCAATCATCCTCCTTTAGGGAGGACAGTCCTTCTTTTGTAAGTTCCGTCCTCCCTCGAAAAGTGTCCTCTTACATGTCCTCGTTTTTGATATCGGAAGACTAATCCGTAAATGTCCATATTTGATCAATGCAGAGTTGATCCATTGTGTGTGATGTGACATATTTGTATTTGACCTGACGATTCGTCAAGGATCAGTACAGTGCGGCGAGATACGATTATGAGACGCATGAGCTCCACATGGGAGACTCTGAGAGAGCGCACAATATACTGAGATCGCAGATGGCTTTGTGCACTTCTTACTGAAACACGACACGGCACATACGACATTGTAGACTCATGATTATTTCCTTCTTAGCGAATATTTAATCATTGTCAGGTAACCACAATTCACGTTTTATTAATTCATTATCTACTTAATAATTTCCAAATATGTATACTTTTATTTACAAGTATTTTCCCGAAATTCAAGTTTTAAAGTGGGAATCTAACTTCAAACCATATCTATTAATAATGCATTTTGATTAAATCATTGCATAAAACAGACGTTTTTTAATTAGAAAATGATAAATAAACCCGAATATCACTCCAAATTAGTGGTTTTGTTTGATATCTAGTTTTACGAAATGGGTACTTTTTTCTTACAATTATTATTAAAAACTAATAGGCATGTAAGCATAATTACAATATAAAATATTACAAGTGTTTTTATTATGCATTTATTATACTATAGTGTACTATTGTTGCAATGAATAAAATGTTTCTACTATTTACGATACTGTTTTCTTCAACTTATTTTTATCCTCCTTTTTGTTGTAAAAAAGTTGTGTCACCTTGTTGTAAGGCAGGAGTGCTCAATACGTCAATCACGATCTATTGGTCGATCGCGAAGGAAGTGTCGGTAGATCGCATGACATTAAAAAGACATTTGTCTTTTGATTGGCATTCAGGGTAGCCAATCTGACGTCTGAACTTTTGACACCCTACGCATGCGCGTTAAACCGCGCTAACTTGTTCAGTTACATTGCTGCATAGTTAGCCTTCAATTTATTTAAACTAAATACAACAAAGGGTATAAAAATGAGTGCCATAGCTGGTCTGAGTAAGAAGCCTAAAACCTACCACTTTCATACAGAATGGGAGGGGATTTTTTTCACTATGTCATATTCTAAGTGCGTTTGCCTCATCTGTCTGTGTGCCATTGCTATTCCAAAGAAGGGAAATGTGGAGCGGCTTTTTCGGACTGTTCATAAAAACTATGCCATTGACTTTCCTCCGAAAAGAGAGCTGAGAAGGAGAAAGGTGAAAGAAGAATACACAATATTAAATAGTAATAATAGTAACTTAAATAATGATAACATAGAAGAAATAAATTTATGTTTTGCATTTTTATTATAGGTAGATCATTTTGACTTGGTCATCTTCTAAGTAGCTCGCAAGCTGAAAAAGTGTGGGCACCCCTGTTGTAAGGCATCCAGCATGGTGCGTAGAATGTGAGAAGCCCTCAATGATGGTAGCTGTTATCTCCATGTTAGAGTTGATCATTTTCAAAAAATTTTAAATGGAATAGTTTTAGATCAAAATGGCCAGTTACATCTTTTAAAGTTTTATCAATGTTCAATTTAAATTTCAAGCCCTATATAGCTGGATATATCAGTGGGTTAGAGCATCGTCCCAATACTCAAAGGTTGTGGATTCAATCCAGGGTCAGGAAATCTCTCTCTCTTCCTCACTCTCTCTCTCTAAAATTAATAAATAAAGTTTAAAAATTCAATTGATCTTTCATAGATGCCTACACTCACTCACCAGATAAAAATGTGAAAACACTCCCCCGCTCCACCTCTATCCCCAAAAGCCAGGTTTTTTCTACTAAATAGATGGACATCTATCTGTTCCTGTAAATGGGACATAAAGTGACAAACAGCATTCTTCACTTTTCTTCAAAGTTCTTCACTTTATGATATTTGCCTCCTTGTGCCATTTGGTTTATATGCAAATAGCATAAGAAAGAAAATGTATTTTAAGCATTTATTTCAAAATGTATCTTGACTGACTCAAATATTTTTTTTCAAAATAGTCCACTGTCAAGTAGAACTCTCAAGCTTTGTTCTTTATTCTAATTCCAGACTCAGACAAGTTACTTTTTTTGCCAGCTACTTAATCTTAAGTAAAGAAACTAATAAAAATATACATGGAAAGTAGTTATACAGTTTTTTTTCTAATTCTCTTGAATAGATAAGCAATTTTTTTCAATATAGGTAATATCTTACATTGCAACACCCATCAGGATCCAAGATTATTTACCTGTTCTTTACTGAGATACTCATTTCTAGAGATCTCCTTATCCTATTAAAATTATTTCCAATTTTATGATAGAGGAGTATAGAAACCCAAGATTGAAAAGCCAAAAGTGGCTCATTGTTTGTGTGGGTGAGAATGATTTCAAATTCGTTTGCACTGAGGAGAGAATTGGGTGTTCTACTAAGAGAGCAAGGCAGCTTTAATTTAGGTCTCATATTTGTAAGACAAAGTTATGAAGACAGCCTAGGCTAAACCAATGGCAAAAAATATATACTTCCACTGTAATGACGGACTTGCCAACGTGGTCTCTGAAAAAACTGACTGAAGAAAGGCTGAGCAAGCAGTCAAGAGCTTCTTTATGCCCTCAGGCCAGGGCCACTGCAAACTGTTGTTAATGTTAGGCAGATAGAACAACCCAGATTTGGCCAGTCCACACTTAACCATGTCATTTTCTCCTAGCCTGCCTCCATCCATGGAGGTGGGGACTCTAGAAGTCAATGGGAGTTCAGGGCATGTGAGCATGTATATAGCAAGCCCATACAGCCCAACCAGGCCCATAAAAGCCAGGAAATGAACAAGTTCAAGTTCTCATAGTGTGTTAATGTGTCCACAAATGTACCTACTTTATACATTTAACAGCTCATGTAGTAATGAAAAATGCTATGTACAACACACAGCCCCATGTGCAAGGCAGGGTAATTAATATGCCTGTATGTGCTGCTTAATTGTTTCATTCCCTGTATTTTCGGTTAATGTAACACTGCAAACTTTTATATAAATAGTTTATATTTTATATGGAATTCCACGTAAAAGAAACCAAGGGGGAATGACGAAAAAGGGAAAATTCTAATGGTATTCTTGTTCAATTTCATTAGCTCGATTTTCTACCATTTTTTCCTCCCTATAAACTGCCCAAGATATTGACTCAAAACTTTCAGTCCTAGTATGGTCACTAGGCAAGTGGCTTAGCAAAATAAAAAGTCCAGTTCCAAATCTGTCGGAATGAACATTTTACATTTTCCGCCATTTTTCACCCAAGCCATCCTCGGAGAACAGCCAGTTATCAAGTTTGACATTTTGAAGTCCAAACATGTTTGAATTGTTTGTTTGAAAACCGAGGAAGCCTGGGATAAAACACTGAATTTTAAGGTTTTCACTATAACCAGTGAGGTCTGGGCTTGTGTTGTTTTTCTATGAGAACCCAGAGGCCACGGAAGATGTTTTTTCCATCAATTTTTCATAAGAATTTAAGCGGGGAGGAGCGGGGAGATGGCAGGATATGGTTTTCTTTGGGGGAAGGATTTAGAAGTCACCAGCCAAGAATGCACCTGGGTAGGTGAAGGCGAAGGCGAGCAAACACTGTTTGTTTGTGGGTCCCTGACAGCTTCACCGCCTGCTATCCCAGGGAGGGGCCGCGCCTCGGCAACCTCGCGCCCCATTTCAGACATGCAGGAACGGGCTTTGAGAAGGGAACCGGGGAGCGGCGCGTTCCAGGTGTGGGTTCAGCTCGGCACTGACCAGCGGCCTCCGCAGGTGGCTCTTCTTGGCAGCCTTGCTCGGGAAGCCTGAGGTGACCCCCACAGAAGCTGGCAGGAGGCGACGCCCCCGTTCTCGGCGAGGAGACTACAGCCTCCGTGAGGCCGCTGCAGGGCGCCCCGTTTGCTCTTGTGCTTCGGGGCAAACCGCTACAAGACCCGAGTTAGAGGAAACGACCCTCACACGATCCTGCTGCGGGACCGGGAGGCACCGACCCACTCCCGAGCTAGCAGAGGCCTGGTCACCGGACGGAGTGTCGCAAAGATGCTCGCCAGAGCACCCTGAGCCCCAGCAGAACCGCGGCGCGTGGCCGCTTTCCCCGCTGCGGGGACCTGGGCTCCAGTGCTGCCGAGGAGCCCCACGCGGCGTGCGCCACGAGATTCCGAGTGCGGAAAGCTCCAGAGGGACCCGGGGGACGGGCGCCCAAGGCGGTGCAGTAACGCTGGAGGAAGTGGTTTAAATGCAAATTGCTGGTCCCAGGCCTGGTTCTCTACACTTAAACTGTCACCTCCCCGAGGGCAAGTCACCAACCGTCCCTGAGTCCCCAGCGCCCTTCCACAGTGGCTCCCAGCACAGGCCGATCTAGCCAAGGCCGACTCCACTCCTCCTGCCTACCCACCGCAAAGTTCTCCGAGTCTCCCTGTGAGGTCCCTACACCACATACATGCACTAGGACCACCCGAGGGGTAAAAATGCAAATCCTGGGCCCCGGACTCGCCCACTGAAACCAAGCGCGCTCCCCATTGAATGCGCGTGCCGAAGTGGAAAGTTTGCTGGACCCTGAAACCGACCGTGGCTTTTTCGTTAGGAACCTCTTTCACCTCTCTTTAGCTTCCCCACGAGGGAGACAAGGAGCCATTACCAGCCCGTCTTAGCGTAGAAGGACCTGCAGCACAAAGGGGGTGGGGGTGCCCTGACCCGGGTGCCAGAGCGGCCCTGCACGGCTGGGGTTCCACCCTCACGAGCACAGCATCCCGCAGGGCGCAGCGCTGCTGAGATTTGGGAGATTTGGGAGATTTGGGAGATTCCCCGCTCTGGCTCCCTGTGCTTGCCCCAACCGGCCCTCCACCTGTTCCTACGCACACACTGTGATTGCTGGGGTTCTGGGGGCCGGGAGGGAGCGCCCAGCATAGAGGACAGATTCGGGTTACAAACAGCTTCGTGGCTCCTGGGAAGTAGGAGGGGAAGAGGGAGAGAGGAGCACAGCCTGGACGGGACCTGCGCTTCAGGCCAGGTGACCTCCGCGAGGTTCTATGCTGTACCCCGCAGCCCCATCGCACCCAAACCACACTGTGCCTGCGGCCACTAGGCCACTACCCCATTCCATCTCACGGACTCCGGGCCCCCACCACCAGCCGGGTTCCACTCCACTCACCGCAGGCCTACCTCCCCTCTCCTACCCGCGGGACTAACAGGGGTACTCCAGCCATCAACCCCGGGCAGATTCTGGCCTAGTCCTCTCAGTCCGCGGTGCTGGGGCGACTCTGATGCGACCCACCAGTCCTGCCGCCAGGCACCACACCCCCAACCCCCTCCACACAGGTGCTCCCAGCAGTGCCCTCGGGCACTAGCACCCTGGGGGAGCTCCATGTTTCCGGGAAGACGGTGAGTCAGTGGCAATGGGCTGACTTCCTGGCTGGAAGGCTTCGGAAATAAAATTGAATCAGCATCCTCTCCCCGCCCCGCCAGGCGGAGAGCCCTATTTCACAGACACCCATTCTCTGCTTGGGATCAAAACCCCGGTATTGAAAGCAGAGTGTATATCAAGAGAGTGGCCTACTGCCACCACAGTTACCAGTCCCGAGGCCACCTGGGTCGCAGGCAAGAATACAAGCCAATGAAGGTCGGGCCTCTGCCCCCCAGGGTGGGCCCAGTAATTCTGTCCGCTTACCACTGGTAAGACGAGGGTAACAACACCCTCCTCTTCCCACAAACGGAGTGAGGCCACCCAGAGCCAGGCTTCGTTATGGGGCCTACGAAGCTGCCGCAAGCTGCATGCAGGCGTGGTTAGAGACTCAGCTCTCAAGGTTCAAGTCCAGTTTACAACGTCTGGTTAACTGTAGAACCACAGAGAAAGTTAGTAGTGTTTGTACCTCAGTCTCCTTATCTGTAAAATGGGGGGAGGGGAATAATAATAAAATGTCCCTCATAGATCGGATCTGACAAATAATCTGATGAGCTTAAATAACAAGTCCGGGTGGCAGGCCCTTGACCGAAAGCTCAAGAAGTTGTGAGTTGTCTCTTTCATTACCGTGCCTCAGAGTGCAGGGCGATGTTCACCCATCCTGCCAACAACCTTTCCACAGGATCGGAGGAAAGGGATGCCCACGTGAAGAACGCAGGGAGGAGCCCGCCCACTGGGTGCACTCCCGCGGCGGAGGCCAAACCTCGCCTCCTATCCCCACCCCACCCAGGTCAACGGGGTCAACAGGACCGGAGAGCCCATAGTACAGAGTTCCCTCTTGCTCCCCGCAGGCCTCGGGTCCCGGCTGCTTGAGGATGTGAGCCGCGGTGCGCACCGCTGCGGCGCAGACAAGGTGCCACAGAGCAAACCTCGGGCGCAGGTGCAGACGCAGAGCGTTGGAGAGGATCTGCGGGTACCTCTGCCCAGGTCCCCAGAGCCTCTCTGCGCCCTGGCGCTGGGCACTGCGGAGCCAGGCAGCCAGCGCTGAGAGACCTCAACCTCTCGTCCGAATCCAACTCCTAAGATACAGCCTCTTAGCTGAGGAAAATTCCAGTAGAAAGGGGCTCTCAGCTGCAGGATGTCCTTCAGTGAAATGGACAAAAAAACGTTAACAAGGGCCTTGCACAAGCTCTGCTGGGAAGGCTTAACAACAGAACTCGAGCCTTCTTGTGAATACGTCCCAGAAGGTCCTGCTTAGGCCCTTTATTTCAGGCATTTATGGCCTGACTTAATAATAGGGACTTCCATTTTTCCAGTACTGTGAGCTAGGCATACTGCCAAGCATTTTACTCACTCTAATTCTAAAATCCACAAAATAGTGCCTCGCGGGCACACCGTAATTGGCACAGAAGATAAGAGTAATAAGGATTTCTCATCAGCATTGTCTTCCAGGAGGAGCTCATGAGCATCTGATGAATGCTCCCCGTCTGCTGACGTTTCATGAAGGGCTAAGTGACAAGTGCCCCAGTGACTCTTGGACTGCAAGGCAGTGCGTCCGCCTCCCGTACAGACCTGAGGAATTGCAGTAGGACATTAGCACAGTGTTTTGCCCTTTCTGAGTGAGTGGGGCAGCCAGTGGCAGCTAAGGCACGATGGTCTGCAATCTCCTCCAGTGGATCACAAGAACACACCCAAACCAAGAGCCTGCTTGTTCTGCTGGAACAGCTTTAAGACAAACTTCCAGCTGCCCCCAGAGCCCATCTTATTAGGAAATCTGGAGTCACTGCTGCTAAGTGGAGATTGTTATTTTCCTTGGAGAGGCGGCAGCTGGCTCCAACAGGCTATGACCAGGGCAAGGCCACCCAGCTGTGAGTGATCATGTCAGTCTTGAACCCGGATACTCCCTGAAGTCCTTGTGTCTGAGCAGTCCAATGGAGTCCTGTATCAGTTATTTCCTCTCCCTCTATACTGGCAACACCTGTTTACTAAGGAATGAGAGCTAACAAGATTGAGCTCTTACAATGTCAGGCACTAAAATAAATGCTTTACATCTATCTATGTTTAATCATCTGCACAAGAAGAAACTGAGACACAAACAGACTAAGTATCTATTAGGTCAAGATCACCTGGCTAGTAAGGGGCAGAGCTGAAATTGACATACAAGCTCCTGAGTGGAGATGTCAGGCTCCAACCTGCCATTCTAGGCAACACTGAAAGCATCTCTTTGGAGGGCTCCCTCAGCATACAGTAGTAGCCTCTATGTTTGTTTAAATCCAGGCAAAGACTGAGATTTCATCCTTGTGAGCCAGGGTGTCTTTAACAACAGCTCCCATGTACTGATTGCTTATATGCCAGGCACCAGTAATTGGCCACGTATTATGTGCCAGGTAGTCTTCTAAGCTATTTCCAAGTTTTACATCATTTAATGCTCGACAAAACCCTATGAGGTAGGTTGTATTGCTAACCCGTACAGATGAGCAAACTCATGAGGCCTAATGTCATGCAAGCAGTAAAAGGCGGACTTGGGTTTGATGCCCAGGCCACCTGGCTGTAAATGATTCTCTACTAGATGCAAAATACAAGAACCCCCAACCCCCTTGCACACCTACCAATTTCGTTATAGGGAGGTGTGTCCTCTCGGATGGAGTTGCTCTGCTGACCTCAAGCTTCAAGCAGCCTAGTGGAAAGAAGAGAGCCAGTATCCCCATGCTTGGCCTCAGTCTCCAAGCCAGTAAAAACAAAATGGTCAACATGATGCTTGTCAGTCTGAGACGTGAGAATTGTGCCTGGACCCTGAATGACAGGAAGACCAGAAGGACTCTCCACGTGGGCATTTTCTCCTAGGAAAGGGTGAGCCAACCCACCCCGTGCTTACTCTGGTGGTTACAAAGTGCTTTCACAACATCCTTCCAACCCCGCCTCCCTTTGAGAAAGGTGGTAAAGGGACTCCGTTATTCTTTGACTTAATAAGCAACCAAAACACCAAATCACTGCAGATGTGACCCTCTTTGGCTTCAAGTAGGCCAGGGGCTTGAGCCAAATAGGCTCCTAGTTTGTCCTGGTAGTTCATTGTCTTCAATCGCTCTCCATGGACACCTCCAACTTATTTGTGTCTGAAAACTGTATTCCCAGGACATTTGTTTTTAATCAACAAAGGCTGGCTTTGAGAACAGGGTGGGGCAGGTGGTACAGTACTAGCTGCTTTAGTACTGACACCAGTTGGTGCATTTCATCCTCATCCTCTACCCACCCTACTTTGGGTATCCCCGAAGACTCCGCGTTGGGAACAACAGTAAGGCTGAGGCAGTGACTGAGTCGGTCCCCAGCAGAGCCTGGGTGTGGGGAAAGGCAGAGGCCACGCAGGAGGTGTGGCCCAGAGCCCGGTGCCCCAGGGCTAGTAGGATCACACAGGGGATGGGGATGGTACATACGACGTGGCGTGGAGACTCAAGCCTGGTGTGTGGTGTTTCTTCTCCAGCTCTCAGTTTCCTGAGTGGGTGTCTGGTCTCCTTGACCCTTCTGGGTCAAAGCAGTAGTAGACTGCGTCTGTGAACTCCAGGCCCCTAGCAGAATGGACTTCGCAGGGCTCTCCCAGGCTCGCCCATGACCTCCTCTAAACACTTGGGTAGTGTGACAGATAACCTCTAGTGACTCACCCGTGCCCTCTATGAAAAGTTGCAGCTTCCTTGCTTTCAGGGGCACATTCCTTAGTGCCCACAGCCACGCCAGTCCCTGCAAAGGTTGGCTTCTTCCCCTGTGCCTGGACAGGACACCTCTACCAATCTCTCAACCATTTTCAGAGGTGGACTTTTTTACCCCCGTCTTACAAAGATGAATCTGAGGTTCTGTGACAGATTCCTAAGACGGGGTTAGTAAATCTGGAGCGGGCACTCTGCCCCTCGTACACGTGTGCTCCCCAGAACAATGTGCGTAGGCCAATATTGGAACCCTCGCATTTATGACATGTGTGACTGTCACTGTGACCCTCTGGTGGGAAGCTTAGATCCCTCCACTTCTTTATCCTCAGGGTCATGCCCAGACAGACCTGCTCCTGCAGAGAGGGTGGTGGGAGGGACACAGAGGAAGTGGCGTCTGAAAGTGGGGTTCTCTGGGTCACCCCCAAAAGTGGACAAAACCTAGGGCATTGGCATGAGACTCTTGCCTCTGGCTCTCACCTACTAGCCTCCATTTCCTCACACCTAACGTGAGGATATAACCCACGCCTGGCTGGGGTGGGCGCCCAATGTGAGAGGCCAAAGTGAAGGGCGTGACCTTAGAGAGCTTGTAAATTCCCAGGTTCTGGACCAGACTCTTAACTCTACCAGGTTGGTGATCTTGGGCAGATGACTGAGGCTCTCTAAGCCTTAACTTCTTTCCCTGTACTTAGCCCACACATGTTGTCAGAGTTTTCAAAAGCTTTGCCTTCCTTAACAGTTGAAACTTGCAAATAAAGCAACAAGCCAGCCTGGTCTCCTTTTTCAGAGCTGAGGGACACACAGTCTCGCTGCTGGGAAGTCCAGGAATGGCTCTGAGAGACGCTTCCCCTCCACTTACCACCCGGGAGATCCCAGACAAGCTACACTCCTTCTCTGCCAGTCAAGGTTGGGTTTCTCTCATCAGTGGCGGGGACTTCACACTGGAAGGAGGAAGTATGAAAGGCCCAGGAGCCAGCAATGGCCGGTCCATCTCCAGGGCCCCTCTGGGGAGGGAGCACCACCCGCCAGCTCGCTTCGCCGCTGCTGCCTTGGGGAGGGAGGATCGCGGGGCCTAGAATTCCCCCTGACACATATGGTCTGTGGATTTAGGTGTCAAAAGCCGGAGAATTAGAAATGGTAATTTTCCGTCATTAGGGCTGAAATGCGATCTGTCACAACAACTGGAACATGTCTCCGCGCTAGCGAAAATAAGGCTCGTGATTAGGAATCATTACACACGTCAAGCCGAGTCCATTAAGTTGTAGGGAGAAATTAGCCTTGACGGGCGGAATCAAACTACAAATATACAGGCCTCGCCTTCAGGAGTCCGAGCATCAGCCCCAGGGAGGAGGCCAGCCAGAGCCCAGTGTTTTCTTAATACGGAACTGCCCAGAGAATTAAAACCCCCTTCCTCACTGCCTCCCCCTTTCCTTCTCCTTTCTCCATGCAGAGCCCCCACCCTAGGAGTGGGAGTAAGGCAGGGAGGTGTCCCAGGCAGTAGCTGGAAGCTTTGAAGTCCTGCAGGCCCAGGGGCGATATCCTGGCTCAACACTTGCAAACTGTGTGACCCTGCCCTAGTCACTTGACCCTCCTGAACTTTGCTCCCTCATCTGTAAAGGAGAGATAATCCCATCCACTTCATGGGGTTCCCCTGAGGATTAAATGAGACCCAATGTGACCACATCTAGGGCAGAGCACTAGAGGCTCTGGGCACCTGTGAGACCCCCTTGTCTTTCCTGGAGTGCCCATTTCTGCTATTGGGGACTCCGGTGATGGGCCCGCAGTGTGTCTGGGGAACAGGGGGAGGTAGAAAATGGGGTGGAGAGGCTATTGCCAATAAACCCCTGGGAAAGGCAGTCAGAATCTCTAAGAATCAAGGAAAGGTGAACTCAAAGCAATCATGTGCCTTGGCTGGACCTTGTACCCCCACATCAAAATAGACCTGTACCCCCCATCAAAATAGACCTGTACCCTCCCCATCAGAATAGACCTTGTACTCCCCCCAGCAAAAGGTATGAAAGGGGGCACTGAGCTCTCCATCCTGCCTCCCTCCCGGGACCTGGGCCAGCCACCAGCGCAGGAGATCCACAATGTCACCGGGAACCACACTGTTAGTCACCAGAGACAGGTAAATAGTAAATGAGATCTGGATGTAAAAGTCAGTTCCCCCTGAAGATGAAAACGCAATTTGCTTTCTCCTGATGCCTCCCCAATAGGGCATTTTGGGGGGAAATTCTGCCCCTTTTGAAGATGGGATAAATTCATAGAGAGTCGGGAGGGCTGAATCCTGTTCAGCCTTGTACCCTGACGGCCTCCTAAGAGCTTGCTGGGCGCCCGGCACCCAAGGGCTCCATCTACACCATCTTCTTTTATCTCCCTCCTTCCACTGGAGAGACTGAGGGTTAGAGGTTAGGGAACTCACCCAAAAATCAGGGAGCTGAGAAGAACCCGAAGTGAGATCCGAGCCTTGCCCTGCCTCCAAAGCCTCCACAGCGCGCTGTCATTTCGACCTGCACGGCCACCACCACGGCCCCGGCCAAGCGACCCCCCGGAATCGGCTTCTCTTTTCCTCCTCCGCTACGAGGACGCGAATTCCGCCTCTCCGAGAGGCTGGAAAATGAAGTGACCTGAGGAACCTAAAACGTGGAACTAGGCGCGCGACAGAGCTTCCTTGCCGCGGGCCTCGTTCTTCTGCACTGTGAATGGGCCCTCCGCGCGGGGCGCGGCGGCGAGGAGCCCGGCGGCGAGGCGCGGAGCCGTTTGCAGCCAGGCAGTGTAGTCTGAACCCCAGCTCCGCCAGCAATAGCCTCAGCCCCGGGTCGATCCCCCAAGCGGGGTACTAGTAATCGAGCTGCCAGGAGGAATGAATGAAATAATTCACGGAAAGCACTTAGGGAAACAGATTAAACGCTAAATTAGGCGCTGGTTACCAGCATGGTGATTGGCCCGCGCAGGCTGGGAGGGCTGCGTGGAGGGAGAACGAGAAGTTGCCCCAGGCTCCTTCCGGAAACTTCTCGGCGTTTCCATCAGCTCCCGGCGCTAGTGGATGACGAGCAGGGCTCCTGGGTCCTGGGGCTGTCCCTCTTAGACACTGCCGCAGTCCTCACAGAGACGCAGGGGTCGATTAAAAGGGCAGAGAGGCCCGCACTCAGAGCCGTGGGCCTGGTCTCTGCCCCCACGCACATGCGGCGTACGGAAGGCTCGGAAAGGGACCGAAAAGAAGGGACTGAAAGACACAAAGGCAGCCCGGAATAGACGTGATGGAATCAGGGAAGGAGCGACGCGGCCCTAGCTGTCAGCGCACCTGGAGCGCTCTTACAAACATTCCGCATCCCAGCGATTTTCTTTGACTATCCCCACGAATAATGCCCCGAGCCCCACCCCGCTGCTCCGCAGCCTGCTTGGTTTTCCGCAGGGCACTTTCTTCCCGGTCCTCCTTAGACCGTAAACTCCACCAGGGCGGGGCGTTTCTCTGCGCATCCCTGCCGCACAGGTAGTCGCCTACCAAATATCGCTGAGTGGTTGGACAAATGAATGCATCAGGAAAGAAAGCAGAAAAGAGAAGATCAGATAGCGGTTCTACAACAACAACAAAATTTTCTCTTAAAAAAAAAAATTCTGTGGTGGCGCAGTGGATAAAGCATCAACCTGGGAACACTGAGGTCGCCAGTTCAAAACCCTGCACTGGTCTGGTCAAGGCACATATGGGAGTTGATGCTTCCAGCTCCTCCCCCCTTTCTCTCTCTCTCTCTCTCACTCTGTGTCTCCTCTCTAAAATGAATAAAATAAAAAGAAATTTTAAAAAATTCTAGGCTTTTAATTAGCACCCAGTTCTCTTGAGGGCTCCCCCTGGTGCACCTGAGAAGGCTGGGTCCCGAGTCTACAACCTGCGCACTGGGGCTGTCCTCCCACCTGCGTCCTGGACTTGCATTCTCCTCCAGGCTGAACAGGAAGGCAGGACCACCACTCTCCCACAAACAGGAGGACTGGCAGAATAGGGACTATCTCCCCTCCAGCAGCATTGTGTGAACTGTAACCCTGATAAAGGGGGGACACCTTAGGAAAGAATTATTTAAATAAATTCTGCATGTTCTTGTGCGCAGAAGGAATCCACTAGAAAGCAAGGCTCTCACGTATTATTTATCTTCTAAATCTTGAAAGTCTATATGTTGGATTTGTTTTTTAAACCCCACCTGCAGTTGCAAATGATCCACAGAACCTGTTACCTCAACAATTTCCAGTGGGGGTTGACAGTTTTCACTGTTGTTGTTTTTACAGTTGCTCAACTCTCCCTGTCCACCTCTTACCATCTTTACAGAGTAAAAAAATATATATGGTTAAATATTTGTGTACAACTTTGCAAAACTTACCTTCAGTTAGGCTGTGAGCACTACTGCACAGGAAGCACAGAGTTCTTAGACGACCCGTCTTTGTTAAGGGATAATTATGTGCAGCACAGCAGCTCCAGCGAGGACTTCGCGAATGGCCTGGTCTCACACCCCTGCTCTGTTCCCATGGGGTCTTTCAGGAGAAAGCTCTTAACGCCTTTCCTCCTGGAGACTCAGAAAGACCTCACCTGAGTCCGGCTTTCCCAGCTGAGCACCCGGAGGGACACTAGCTTCTGCTCCTGTGGACTCTCATAGAACCAAAGATATTTGCCAGAAGATTCAACGGAAATGGCCTGAAGAATCCATCCTTGAAACATGGAACGCTGCACAGTAGGACTCTTTCCAAAAACAGTTGAGTGCTTACTACGTGCCAGCCATGGAACTGAGAACCTAGAGAGTTAGGGTGGTGCCGGAAAGCGGCTAACCCGACTAGACTAGCAGCGTTGACTTGAGCTTGTGATCCCATCCCTCACCCTGGCACCTAGTCAGGAGCGGAGGCTCAACCCGAGGCTTTGGGGGAGGCTGCTCTGAGAGGGCCGCGGACCAACTGCCAATACCCCTCCAAGGGCGTCCCCACCCAGCCTGCCTGGGTCTCAGCACGCTGCGGCCCAGCTGTCCCTCACTGTCTGTCCAGTTTCAAAACTGGACCGTTCAACACCCACCCACATACATACATGCATACATAAACCCAAGACAGAACGTTTGCTCAAAGCCGTGTATTTTGCAGCCTTGAGCCGGTCAGGTATTATGTGCGTTATAATACGATCAAGTACGAGATGGTGAGACGTTCTGTAGAGTTGGCTCGCAGCTAAATCGCCTTCCTTGGGCGGGCGCCAGAAAAAAAGCCTAAACCTGAGAACTTGACCCCAGGCCCTCCCGGCTCTCGCGCTTGGGCTCTTGCCTAAGGGAGCATTCGCGGCCTGGAGCACGAGAACCGGGGGGAGGCTCTGCAGGGCCGCGCTGGCCCCCCTGCCCTCCGCTGGCTTGGCACCCACCTGTGGCCCAGAACTAAGAACCCCGGGTAGGAGTAGAAAAGAGGGTGTGGAGGGGACAGACAAGAACAGAGCGGAAGGATTCTGAGTCCTTCTAATAGTCTCTTGGATGACTAAGAGCCACAGGCTCACGCTCGGCACTGGGGCCGCTCTGGGGGCACACGCACCGGTCCGGGCTCTGCCTTCCCAGGGCCGGACAGTGCCAGAGTACCGCCGAGGCCAGTGTTACCTATCACTGCGCCAAGTGATAAGGCTCCTGACCGTGGGACCGGCTCTAGAGGGACTTTTAATCAAAACTCAGGGACTGTCAGCTCCGAGAAGGCCTGAGCCCTGTAGGCAGAGACCTAGAGGACAAGGGGGATTTAGCCGGGAGAGGTCTTCTGGTGAGCTGGTTTCGCTCCCACCTGCCCTGAGTCCTCGCAAGTCTCCGGCTCGTGTATCTCTAGCTTATTTTCCCACAGTCCGCAGGGCCAAGGACACGCCACTGGACTTCCTCCTTAAAGAAGAGGAGGGCCGGAGTCCTAGGCCTCCTTGGGGAGCAGAAATCCCGGAAGTCAGGGATTTCTGGAAGTCACGCGGGTCCAGGACCAGCGCTGTCCCAGCCCGGATACCCTCCAATGCCTGAGGAATGCTGGCGACACCTGCGCACGGAGGAATGTCAATTCCATTGTCGCCCTTTGCAAAAACACAAGCAAAGACGTCTTAGAGCAGGACAAACCGTCACACCTGAGAGGTGTATTTTGTTTATTTTTGCCACTGCGGACACAATTCGGGGGCCATATCTAAGGTCATTCGACTTTCTCAGCGACCTCTGACCCCCATCCAGCCCCGTATCCTGTATCCTCCGATGGCCCGAGCCTCGGGGACCACGAAGGAAGGCATGAACCGGAGGGGATGGGGTGGTTCTGATATGTATGGCACCGTGGACGCTGCCGGACCACCCTGCCCCTCCATCAACTCCCCACCCCCCACCACACACACACACCTGCGGAGAGCAGCAATAATCCCGCTCGCTAGCTCGCTCTCACTTGCTCGTGTGAGATTGAAGGTGCGTAAAAAAAAAAAATACCCGCCTGCACAGTTTGGCGGTGCACCGAGAGAGGCCTCAGGCGCACAAGGGGAGCCATTCAAAAATATTAATAAGCTTATTAAAATAAGCGTCTTTACTAGCTCTTGTTTTACAGCGTGCTGCCCACCCTTGCTTTCTGATGGACCACAGGAGAGAGAGCACTTGTGGCACTAGTTATTTTTCTCTTCTTCGTAACATGTTTTCCATTCAAAAGACGCGGGACTCTCCGAAACTCAGTGCGTCCACAGAGATAATTGGCTTCAAATCTCCTCCCTCCTAAGTCGGGGAGAAGTCCTGGGGAGGAAAAGGCTGGACTTTCTAAAACAGCTGACCACCCGGGAAAGACAGAAGGGAGCTGGAGATCACCTTGGGGAGGCCTGTGGGCAACAACTTGGAGAACCCAAATTCTTTTTTTAAATAAAGCAAAAACAATCCTCCCCTCAACCCCACCCCAAAAAAATCTTGTTCACAAAGGGCATGGCTCATTATTTAAAGCAGAAAGGCTTTTTCCTTCACCTCCATCCCAAACCAAAGGAAATGCGAACTCCAAATATTACCCAGCAGTAAAGAGCTTTCTCACACATTTTTTTTTTCTTAAATAAGGATACAGAGAAGAGAAGTTAATTGCCTAAGATTTCAACAAGGTAGTAGAAGAAGAGCTGACTCCCGCCTGTGGACTCCAGGCCCCAGGCAGAATCACTCCCTGCATCTACAAGGCCATTGAATCTGACCTGACCACTTCCCACCCTGGGAGGTTCCAGAAGGAGAGACTCTCTCACCCCACCAACCCCAGGTGTCTGGGGTAGGACTCCCCAAAGCTCTGGGGCCCAGGCCCAGGTCTTAGGGAGTGGTAGGGAGTCGCAGGGAACCCTGTTCAGTCCAAAGGCCTGAGTGTGGCCAGAGGAGGAGGCTGGGTTGGGGTCAGAAAGGACTCTCTGAGGAGCTCCCAGGCCTGCACAGCCCCTGCGCTGGATCCTAACGCCAGAAGCTCAAGGTGCAACCACAGAAACAATGGGGTGAGGCAGGCATCCACTGGAGACCATAAAGGTGGTGCTGGGACCACACACTCTTCACAGGCCACCCAAAGGCTCCGAACAGGGATTGTGGGCGGGGCACCGAGTGAGAAGGCCAGGGTGCTTGTAAGATAGAGAGTGGGGGGGAGAGCGTGGGCCTTAGCCTGGGGGAGCACATCTCTCCTGCACACTCACGAAAGCACAGAGGGAACATTTGAGCCCAGGCACCAGCCTACTTCACAGGAGGCTCCAGGGAAGTCATGCCCACGCTCTGGCATATTGAGTATTCCGTTTGAACTTGACATCCCAACAGGAGGTGCATTCACTGGCTTGGTGGAGTTTGGTTCAATTCTGGGTCTGCCAGAAGCCAAGCTCATGCATTTCCCTGCCCTCCTGAGAGCAGAAAGCTGCCATATATAATAGTGCCCCAGGCGGGTACGGGGTTCCAGGGCCGTTTGCCCAGTCCCCACATTCACAAATTGCCCCCCAAATGGACTTCTGTCGTTTTCTTCAAAGGAGGCACAGCCTCATATACAGCCTACAAGTTCGAAGGAAGTTCACTGTTCACCATACCGGGACCTCCCCCGGACCACCCCTGCTCGTAGGGCCCTGGGAATCAATCTTCTTTTATAAGTGCTTTAATGATCTGAACAACCCAATTTCTGTTGAATAACTTCTATGTGTAACTACAGAAAAAAAAACTTAATTTATTACATGATGTAACCATTTACAATATAACACACTTTTTTTCCTGCAACCCTGTTTTGGCATTTCTTCATTTTTAAAAACATATTTAGCAGGAGAATCAAAAACTGTCTAAGGCCCAGCGTCTACACCCAAGACTCTTCACGGAGCACACAGGGCCGGGCATTTGGAGACCGCCGCAGAAGCATGAGTTCAGGGGGGACTGTTTGATGTCAGCTGACTCAGCACTGCCCAGAAGTTAATAACAACATTAATAATAAGAATAATAATAATGATAGCAACAATAAAGCAAGTCCATATGGGTTGTACAATGCTTACTGGTGTTTAAAGCACACCCACACTTTGTGTGATCCAACCACCCCAGAGCCAAACCTGGGGAGGCCAGCTCTGACAGGCGATCTACCCTGTCACCCCAGACCATGGGCTTCTGAGCTCAGGATGACCCCAACTCAAGCCTCTTCATTGCCTGAGGCTTTCAGGGCAAGTCATGTCGCCTTTTTGAGATCCAGTCTCCCCATCTCTGAAACAGAGTCCACCAGCTAAGGCGGCCTTAGCGAACTGGTTGGTGTGGGACACACGCAGGAAACATTTTTTTTTTCCATGTGTAACTTCACACAGGACTGGGGTTATTGTCGCTGCTGTTGTCGTTCCGGATTGCTTGGCTGCTCCTCCTGCCCTCCCTCAGATTAGGAACTTCTGTGGCTGCTTCTTTGGCGGCTCGGGGCGCGGCCTTCCCGCGCCGCCGCGGCTGCGGCCTCTGCAGCAGCCACGCGCCACCAGCGCTGCGACAACCCGCCCTCAGCGCTTCCCTACCTACAAAGCGCTTGCGAGCACTCGCTGCGTCCTGCAGTCGCCTGACAGCTAGGGCGTGGTTCCCAGGTGAGACTGTGAGCAGGGAAGGATGGTGACCTGCGAGACTGAAGCCTTGCGGCGCCCGCGGCCCGCGTTCCCCTCCTCGTCCCTGGCCCGAGAGCTCCTCCACCGCTGTGCGGGGTTTTGGGAAACGTCTGATCCTCCCCGCAGCTCAGCTTTGTCGGCGAGGCCCTTCCTCAAGGCAGGAGTCGTTCTGTGAAGTCCTTGGACTGGCGGGCGGCCGGGTTCTACCTTTTCCTGGCGAACTCCAAAGGACCGTGGGTGCAGTGTCGGCCTGGCTGGGACCGAACCCTGCTGGTGCAGGAGCGCGAGTCCCAGGACCTCGGGCCCCTGGACGTCTTCAGGCCTGCGGTGAGGTCCTGCCTCGGTGGGACGTTAGTGTGGCGCTGCCATCCCTGCCAGCTCCTGCTCCCCCACACCACCCCTCTCCAGCCTCCCGGGTTTGGGGACCAGGCTCCCACAACCTGCCTGTCAGAGGCCTGGGGACGACGCATTTGAGTCCTCCGACCTTCTCAAATGAAGTCAGATTCGCTGTCACCCTTCCCGCCTTTGCCAGGGGACCTGGAAGCCATTTATTTTTGGAATGGAACCCATCCCGGTACTCCCCCTCTTGACTGTTTTTATGATATATTCGGGGGTCCGAGAGGCCCCCAAACCCTTCATTGGCTGGGAGTGAGACTCCGTGTGGAATCACCAAGGCTAAGACCCACAGGCACAGGGGTGGGAAGGGAAGGTTGAGTTACACACACACACACACACACACACACACACACACACACACACACACACACCCCAGAGACATTTGGTCGCCAATGGTTCCCAAATGTGCAGCCCAGAACAAGATTCAGTGGGCTGAGCCTGGGTCCTTGGGACCGTTTTCGGGACCGTTTTCAGGACCGGTCGCAGCGTGTTCTGCTCCATTTCCCAGTCATAACCCTTGCCTTAGTTTACCCATCTCAGTGTGGATGTCCCCAGTGATCCCCAAGGTCAGCTCAGAGACTCGCTAAGGGCCGGAAGGGACTGAGAAAGACAAAGCGTTCAGAATTCAGAAGCCCACTCAGCAGCTCGGGGGGACCATGGTGGCCCGGAGGAGGCAAGGGGGCTCAGCTAGCCCAGGACGCAGGGGTCCCCTGGGGCAGCGAGCAAGGCGGGAGAAGAGCGAAGTCGACTGTTACTTTTAGAAAGGGGCGCGGGTGTGCGTGCAGAGGAAAAGGAAATGGGAACAGTTATACGGCAAATGTACGACAGAAAGCGTGGCGCGGCGTGGGGCCCAGTAAAGACGCGGTCTGGGTCGCGAAATGCGGCGGGAAATCTCCCGAGGCCCGGCTGGACCTAGATGCTCCCTGGGCTCCTGGACTCGGATCTCGGGGTACTCGCGCCAACGCCAACCACGGGGCGGGGAGGTTCAGAGCGAAACTGTAACCATCCTAGTCAGGATGAATTTGTTTGAGTCATTTTCCCGGGTGTCTCGAGCCAGGCCAGCAGAATTGGCCTAGGCAGGGAGCCAGAGTCGAGGCGAGCAGGGTAGCCTCCCCTGCCTACCCCAAAGGAACTCCCCAGCTGTCAGGACTCAAATCCCACAAGGATGGAGTACAAAACGACCCTCTGAGGAAGCAGCTACAACCAAATGACATTTTCAGCAGAGGAAAAATACATCACCCCCACCCCCAAATCAGTAGTGGCTACCTCTGGAGAGATTCTAACATTATTGGAAATGTTCTTTCTAAGAAAAAAAAATGCATTGATGAGTAGGAAATTAAAGTGGAATTCTTAAACATGCCAAAAAGAAACAAGGGTGGCAGGAGCTATTTGGAGGGTAGCTGAGTTTGGGGACGAGGATGTGTGCTTCCCCAGGGCTTCTGCCTTTCCCTGTTTCCAGAAGCGGGAGCGTTTCAGGAAGGCTTGTGGATACTCTCCGCTCAGCCCAGCCTGAGGGGCTGAGGACTTTGGGTTACCAAGACCTGGGGGGTCACAAGGCTGGGTGAGGTCACGTGTGGAGGAGGAGAGCAGGTCGGGTGAAACTGAAAGTAGCCAGTCCAGTTCCGGCTTTCTCGAGCTCGACCCGCACACCAGGGCCCTTGGCCTGGAGTTAAACCTTCCCTTGCTCATCCCTGGCAGCATGAGCAGAGGGCAGTGGTGGGCATTTTGTTCTGACAGACCTGTGTGATTCTGGGGACTCTTGGAACGCCGGCAGGGCGCAGGGCGTGTTCATCTGCAGAATGGGGTAACAACTAACCCTCTCCCTGCCTGTCTTCTGCTCCCACCTTGGCCTTCTGTGTGGATAAAATGATGCCGGGCCCTTGAGGAGGGGAAGCGCCATTTGCAGCAGGCAAAGGTCAAAGCACAGGTGACCCTCCCAGGGAGACAGCTTATTATTGCCTCTTTTGAACCAAATCGTGTCAGAATCTCAGCGAGAGTTTTTGCTGGCCTGTTCTCTGAAACAAAATAAAACCATGATCCCTTAAGGAAGCACTGGGAAAATGGAAAACAGAGAGGGTGTGGGCAGGTGGAGGGATTAGCAGGTTAAATGAGGGATGGGAATTGACTTCGGGCTCAGCTACGGACTCCTCCTGGACTCTAAAACCAATGCCCACCAGAAAAATGTGAATCCTAGGGACCCATTCCTGATTCAGTGGGATTCATCTTTGCTTCCTGTAAAGTCCGGGAAGTTGAAATTCCCGAGCTGCCAAGGTATAAACAAGTGGGTAGCAGCGCCGCTCCCGGGAGGGGATCCAGGAAATTGAACCCCAGATATTTCATGTTACTGGTTTCCCCAAAGCCAGGCAGAGAGGCTCAGAGAAAACAAGGCGTTCAGGAGGACATGGTAAACTAAAAGTTTATAAATTAAAGGGGGAAAAAATACAGCAAATAGAGCTTCCAAAATTCACAAATCTTTTAAAGTTAATAGTCTAGTTGAGTGCACAGTGCCCTTACGGAGGCAAAAAGCGGCGAGGTTGACAAGAGGTTGACAGGATCACCCGTCTTAGGAGGTGGGGACAGGGATGGGAGAGTCCTAGGTCAGGACGCAGGATTGGCAGAGACTGGACAGGAGAGACAGAGACCCGCCCCGGAACTTCAGGGGACACCATGGAAAGGCTGGTCAGGGATATTCACATTGAATACAAAAATAAGTGTCATTTGAATACAAACAACTGAAAAAGTGCTACAAGTTTTAACCTCCTTTTTAAAAAATAAAAAGAAATGAAAAATTTCTGCGAAGGACTGCCAGGTTTGCTCTCTCCGTGCTCGGGGGCTCTCGGGAGCTTCCCAGTTTCTTAAGGTCCTGGACCTTAAAAAAGAAAGATGGGGCTCCTCCTGTGGTCAGAGGCTTCCTTCCTTACATTCAGCACCCAATTCGGCGCCCTTACCCGAACTCTGACACCAGGGAGGGGTGAGATGGAGGGTGGTCTGGGGGCTGTAGGGGTGGCCACGGTTTCACACCCCTTTGCTATAAATGCAGTATTAGATACACATAGATTGGTAGCATGGATACCATGAACTAGTGTGGCCTAGCGCAGGAAGCTCCCGGCAGGCCTGAAATTCAGGGGATTCAGGCTCTGTGGTCTCCAGGAGTTCTCTCCACTCCAGGGAAACGCCATCCCCAGGCAGATACAATCCAAATCCAACGCTTTCGTGATAATAAATAACGTCTAAGGGCTTCCAGGCACGTGGGGGGAGGGGTCGCAGGGTCCCTCAGCCACAGGGTGCCTCGGTTCACACTGGAAAAAGGCGCCCCCTCCGGGCAGACTCAGTCCCGTCACCAAGGCGCGCGTCCTGGATACCAGAGCCAGGGCTGGGTTTCGTCCTCCACCTGCCCCCTCGGCTGGGCACCCCCGGACAAACACAACCCGCACGGCCGTCGGCGGCCTGCTGGAGCTGGGGAGCCGGGATCCTTCGCTGCCTCACCCATGCTGGCTCACTGGGTGCCCGCAGCGGCCGCGCACGTAGACAGTGCCCAGCTGGGGAGGCAGTAGTAAGGGTAATAGTAGGAGGGCTGCAGTGGCAGCAGCGACGGTGGCCGCAACACCTCCCCGGGCAGGTACTGTCTCTGGTCGTCACGCACCAGCACCTTCACCGCAACCTTCTTGGCGGCGGGCGCGGAGGCCAGCAGGTCGGCGGCCATCTGCCGGCGCTTGGTCTTGTAGCGACGGTTCTGGAACCAGATCTTCACCTGCGTCTCTGTGAGCTTCAGTGACGCGGCCAGGTCCGCGCGCTCGGGCCCGGACAGGTAGCGCTGGTGGTTGAAGCGGCGTTCCAGCTCAAAGACCTGCGCGTGGGAGAAGGCGGCCCGCGAGCGCTTCTTGCGTGGCTTGGGCACCACGGGCTCCTCTTCCTCTTCCGCGCCGCCCGCGGGCCCAATGCCGCCGCTGCCGCCGCCGCCGCGCGCTCCGCTGCCCAGCGCAGGCACGCGTGCGCCTTCGGGACCAACGCCCTCGTCCTCCGCCCTCGGGCTGCGGTCGCCTGCGGACCCCAGAGGAAACAGAAACAAGAGACGGTCAGCGTCGCAGAGAAGAGAGGTCAGGCCTCAATTGCGGGGGTGGGGCTGAGGAACGGAAATGTCCTTTGATCCCACTCGAGCAGTACGGACGACTTAGACGCCAGGGTTCCTGGAGACAAGCCTCAGAGCCCCGTTCCACTCATTTCCCGCATCTGCGGCCAATGAACTCAGCTGCTGTATCAACGCAGCGAGGCCCAGACCCAGCTCTCTGCTCTACCTGGCTCCCAGGCTCCCGTCAGTAATGTGGGGCACTGAGCCTGAAATTATCCTCGAAAGCCTTCTTGGCTCTCAGAGACGAGTCCTGAACCCTGGGGTTCTAGATTGAGTTCATGTCTCCTTCTTTGGGTTTGCCCGCTTCCCCACACTCACGTTCACACATCCACGTACTCAAAGCACATTTGCATCGACTGAACCTAAAGGAAAGGTTGAGGGGGACCGATTCCTCAGGCAGGTATTTGGAATCTTCCATCGCTTAAAACCACCCAGAATTGCTGTGAGGGTTGTGGCAATGGGCTGTCCCTAGTCCTTGAATGGACTTCTCTCTCTCCCTCTTAGCAAGGAAATTAGACAGGGGCTGGAGCTTAGGGGTGACAAGAGCAAGGGTACCCCTGCCTCGAGTTTTTCAATCTAAATCTAACGCTCTGTCCGAGCTCTCACCACGGCACCCTAGCAGAGAGGTCCAGCACTCTGGCCTCTGGCGGACAGCATTTGCTTGGGGTTCGAGTGAGGCCTACAGCAGCGTCCACCCGACTGAGGCAGGCATGAGGGTCCTTCTGACCGAATGACTTGCCAGCCTTTGGCTGAGAAGGTCCCTCTCCCTGCTGTGTCTGGGATGACCTAAATCAGTCCCTTTGCCTTCAGCTGGCTGATAGGTTTGCTTCTAGCTCGTGGGTCCTCAGCCCAAAACAGCTTTCTAGGCCCTGGGGTCTGGGAACAGTAAACAAGATCTCGTTCCAAAGCCCGGCCTCAGCAGATCCTCGACCTCCGGCCCACGGGGAGGTGTCCCTCGCTACCTGTCCTGGAGCTGTGGGGTCCGGGCCTAGGACCTCCAGCCAGGACCCCAGGACACTGACTACCCCAGGTCTCTGGGCCCCTCACTCTTCCCCCTTAACTGATTTAGGTGGTTTGGAGACACACACTATCTGAGGCATTGACGATGGACTCAAATCCAGGGTGCAGTGGTTCCCTCCCAGCCCCATCTGGAGGACGTTTCAGGCTTCGCCCCAGGACGCAGGGCTCTGAAGAGTCTGAGGACTTTTTTGAGCTCAGTAACCGGAGGCTTAAAGCAGCCGAGCTAGAGCGCAGAGCTTCGGGTCTGGGTCAGCCGTGGGCCCCAGGGCGCAGGGTGCTTATGGCAGGCCCACCCTACTCAATGAAGTTGACGTTCTTACCCAGTCCCTCAACCCGATCCCCTTCCCGGGGAAGCCTCAGCGAACCTGAGACGCTGGCGGACATCTCGCTGTCGCTTCGGCCTGCGGCCTCCTCTTCCAGGTCCTTGGCGGCGGGCAGCTCGCAGGCCGGCTGAACGAGGCCCAGGGTCCCTCCCGCACGACTGGCCCGACTGGCCCTCGGCGGGTCCGCGCAGCGCCTCCCACCCTCGTTCTCCTCGCTCAACGCTGAGTCTGAGTCCCAGCCGCCCGGGCTCTCCGCGGTCCGTCCCGGAGCCGTTCTGGTCCCCGCAGGCGACACCAGCAGAGAGTCCTCCGCGCCCCCCAGCGCGCCCGCGTCTGTCTCCCCAAAGAGCCGCCAGCAGCACACAGCGGGCGCCCCGGCCACTGCCACTGGTGTGCTCCCGGATACTGGGCGCCCCTCCGGCACGGGCAGCCCGCCGCGCTCCTCTTTCTTGTTGAGGATCGCCTGGATGGAGAAGGGCGTCAAGGTGTTGGCGCCGCGCAAAGCCATCTGCGCCGCGGGCCGGAGTGGCTGGCCGGTCGGGCGGCTGGAGCTCCGGGCAGCTCCGAGCTGGACGGAGCGCGCGGGCCGCCGCACCGCGAGTGAGCCCCGCGCGCGAGGCCCCTGCAGCCCACTCCTGCGCGGCCCAGTAGCCCCCGCCCCGCTCTGGCCCGGGATCAGCGCCGACCTTCACCCCTACTTCCGAGGCTCACCCCGCCCGGAGACCCCCTCCCTCCCGATCCAGCGCCAGACGCTCTCCTTTCGCAGCTCAGCTGAATTATCTCATCGCCTGGCGCCCTGAGGGGCGGGCCGGGGTCGGCCCCTCGGAAGACGTTGGGGGAGGACCCGCGGGGGCCCCTCCGCGGCTGCAGTCCTCTCCTAAGCGCCTCCGGAGCGCACGACCGCGGTCACTTTTCCTTTGCTCCTCCGTCTCTTCCCAGCCGGCAGGAGTTCGCTCCTGGCTCGCCCTCTGCCTTCCCTGCTGGGCCCGCGCTTCCGGAGCCCACCCCGGTGGCGGCGGCGGCGGCGCTTGCGGCCGTTGGATTCCGAGAGGCGCGGGGCACCTTTTTACCCCCTGCCCCGGTTCTATCTGTTTCTTCTCTCTTCCCTTCCCCAGCGTTCCACGGTACCCCCCTCCCGCTCGGGTGTCATTCCTCACCGCTGAGTGACAGCTTCAGGCCACGCCCCTGCACTGGGCCGGCCCGGGCGCTCCGGGCTGCCCATTGGCTGGCTCCCGCGGGACGACGTTAACTTGAACAGACAAAACTGGGCACGTTGCGCAGAGAAAGTCAGGGTCTGACTTAACCCCTTTCCTCCCGAGCCTGGTCCTCGAAGCATCCTCCAGCAACAAGGAGGCCCAGACACACTGCCCGGGAAACCGCGGTTCCTACCTTTGTCGATGTTTCCACCTATTCCCGCGCTTTTGTAGAACGTTGTGTATAGTTGAGTCAAAGTCTGGGGAGAAATCCAAGATAACACAGTTCCATAAATCGCGCGCGTAGTTTCTGTTCTCTAGGAAGGTTCATAGATACGAAGAACAAAATGTGTTGTTTTTCTTTTTTTTTCTTTTTTTTGGTTTTCGTCCCCTTAGACTAATTCTTTTCTCTAAAATCAGTTAATTAAAATCACTGTTATTATTCTTTCCTCACTGTATTTTATTTGATTGGATTTCTGTAAAGGAATTGAAAAGGAAAAAAACAGTACGGTTAGGACTAAAGTCTAAACGAGAAATTGGAAAGCATCTTTAGGAGAGTTTCTGGAAATTGCTTGATTATTCCCTGGACTGTCAATACTGGATCTGATTAGAGTTAGTTAAATTTTACACCAGGAAGGGAAAAAAAGAAAAAACCTTTCAATTTTTTTCTTTAAATATTCTGTTACTTGTGAGTTGTATAAGATTAGAAAATATGTGTTTGCTTCAAAGAATTTCTAGGAATTACCATAGTAATGATCTTGAGCCGACATTAAATGCTCTTTAAAGAAATAGTAAATAATGCGTTGTTTCTTGTAAAAGAAGGAACCAAACTAAGAAACACAAATATTGTGGGTATATCAAAACAACTTTTTACTTATGTTGTTTATTTTTTAATTTAAAAAATTGCTCCAGTTACATACTTTACTGTCTTCGATAAGTTTTACCAGAGGTTTAACTTAACACCAAATACACAAGTTGAATCATTAAATAAATTTTAAGAACTGTGTTTAATTTAGTAAATTGCGGGGAGTGCTGTTTTTAGTGTCAGTAAATAAACAACATTTTCCCTCGTTGCTTTCTTTTTGACGGTACTTGTTCCGCACCGCAGGGTGGAATACACCTATTGCTCCTCGTTTTCAGGCTCGGTGGCGGCCCGGCTGGGGGGTGGGGGCGGTTGCAGCCTCTACTACATTCCAGCATTTCAACCACATGGTGCTTTTTGCATCCCAAATACATTCCAGTGCAGGTCCTGTAGCGTATTTGAGGGGTAAAAGTCCTCACACTTACAGAGGTCACTGCCCTTTATAGCCCTTTACGATGACATCATTTACGTCAGTTTTTCAGAGAAATGTGTTTAAATTCGATGTCAGTATCCGGCCTTTGGAAGGAACCGGACGCTCTTCAGGCCGGGAAGGGAACAGAACTCTTTTACAAAGTTTCAAAAGTAATGTGTCCTTTCCTTTCTCTCGTTGACCTTTTATTCTCTGAATCACCCCTCCCCCCACAACCTTAAACTAGTTGTTGTTACTCTCTGGGGTCAAGTCAAGGAGGAGATTGACACCCCCCCCCCCCCCCCCGTCGCCCAGAAGGTGAGAGATGGGCAGGTGTGAACTGCCTGACTCAGCTGTCCCTTTGTGGGGTTAGGACTTGGTGTGGACAAATAATAGTGTGAGTCCGGACACACAGAGACGCAGACATGTTTGGGGGTTGAATAACTAAACATTAGAGTAAGTTTAGGACAAAGACTTACTTAGTTGCCCCCCCCCATTATTTTAAAGAACCCCCAAAGAAAGTAGGATATCCCCCTTGACAAAGTCTCGGGCAGAGGTTTTTCAAAGCATGGAAAGATGTGCTGGGTGGTTTTGTTTGCGCGGAGCGTACAGAGTAGCGGCATTCCGAGTCTTCCGGAGGCGCACAGCCTGGGAGGCTCGTGTCATCTGGGGCAACTGCGGCGGTCAGTCGGTCTTCAGGTCTGCTGAACCGCTGTGGGCAGGGCCGGGAGTTGGGTGTTGGCGAAGCGTAAATACAAAGGTCTGGGAGCCGCTCCTATGAAGGGGTTGCGTGAGGATGAAAAGGGTGTGGGGGACGGAGAGCGAAGGTGGCCGGATGCAGAGATCTCCCCGGGTACATGTAGAGTCAAGGCCCGCGAGTGGGGCTGTGGGGGTGTGGCGAGGACTCAGCGGGTCAGTGCGTAACGCAGGGCCAGCGATCGATGGGTACAGGGACGCTGGTCCTCGGGGACACGGATTCCAGCCCACTGAGAGCTATTTGCTCCGGCGTGACCGCGAGCTCCTTGAACCAGCGATGACGGGACCGCACCTGGAGTTCGGTCGGCGCTGCTCTCCTGCCGGGGCCGGCCGCGGGACTTGGAGGAGCCGGGAGCCCGGGCCACCCGCCAGTCTTCCAGAGGGCTGCCGGCTCGCTCCCCGCGGTGCCTTCCTCGCCGGCCTCTCGCTCTGCCCTTTCCTAGTCCCCCTCCCCCTCCTCCTCCGCAGTTCGGTTCCTGCGCGCCGCTCACGTGCCCGGGAGAACAGCCCAGGTCCGAAGGGCTGCTGGGCTGTGAGGCTTCCTCTCGCGGTGGAAAGAGCGTGGGACGGGGGTGGGAAAGTGGGCGAGGCGGAGAGGGGGGAAAACTCCAGCTTTCCGGCGCGCGCCGCAAGTTGTCACTTGTCGCTGGACTCCCCTGCTTTCCACCTGTGCCCTCGCGGGTCCTGGTCTCCCGAAGAGGAGTTGCCATCTGTGCTCGGGGTGGCCCGAGGACGCGCGCCAGAGGCTGCTCTGAAATGGGAGGCCATGCGGGACTTGTCTCAGACGCTGATGACATTGACTGAAGACACTTTGGCCTTTTCTGGCCCCCAGTTTCCGGTCCTTTAAAACGAGGGCTTGTACCTGGTTCCTTTTGAGGCCGCTGCTGAACTGTGCGAGCTGGTGGGCGGGGAGGAGGCGCGGGCCCAGGCTCTGGGGAACCAGGTGCAGGCAGATGCCGCATGGGTACTGACCATTTGTCCCCCATCGGCAGGCTCCCGAGGGCGTTCCAAGCATCCTTAGCACCAGGCGACTTGTCACTTACCTGCCAGCAGACACCAACTGCTGAACTCCTAAGTCATCCGTTTCCAGACGTCAGGGTGTTCTCACGCACGTGGTCCAGGTACATAGGACTGCACAGAAAAGTATTTCCATGGGCCAAGGTAGTTTTATATTTGAACAAAAGCTGCTCACCAGCAATGTTCCAGGAACCTCAGCCTATTGTTCTATTTAATGTACACAATCTTGAGGGTGTGGTGAATAGGAAACATTATTATTTCCACTTTACAGATGAGGAGACTGAGAGTCATAGAATTTAAACGACTTGGCCATCAGTAAGTGGCAAAATCAGATTCAAATCTGACTTTGTCTAATGCCAGTCCTGTTGGGCTTTCTATTCTAACCGTTTTTTTCATAAATCTTCACGTTTATTCTCATTAAATGTTTCTCATCGTCTTCCTGACCCATTTCAATGGACTCATTCATCAGAAAAGGAGCCCAGAAATTCAGGAAGTCAAAGAAGGAATTCAGGCAGGCAAATACAACGATTTTTCTGTTTTGTGCATTTGAAAATAAAGGACGCCAAGGCCTACGGATCTGAACCAAGGCTTGTTATATAGAAAGAAACACCATTATTATTATTATTATTATTATTATTATAAATAAACTAAACCGTGCATAGAGGGAGACAGCCAGGTGATGGAAGTTGGTTGGGTTCAAAAATATGAAGACCAAGTACTTCGCTTGAGTAGCTAAGGTGCAGCGATATGACCTCACGGAAGACACCTTCTCTTAGGAGCTCTGTTTTTGTTTCTGTTGTTGTTTTGTTCTGTTTTTTATTTTGTTGTTGTTGTTTTACCTGTAAAATAAAAAATAAAAAGCCAGGCAGGGTTTAATATTACTTTTCAGGTTTACAAAGTAAGCTGCGGTCTCTCGAACTCGCCCCGGTACAGTGGAGGACGAGCGCCACCTAGCGGGCACCCCTGCGGGGTCTGTGGCGTACCGATGGACCGAAGCACCAAAAAGAAAAAGTTGGTTTCACAAAACAGAATGTTCTTGCTGTTAGTTTTATGCCTCCACAATCTGACGTCATCAGTGACATAATAACGGAGGCTTTCCTTTGAAAAGACTCCCGCGGACACAGTCCGGATTCCCACTGAAGACTGACCTCACGGAAGGGCAGGGGGAAAGACTGGGGCGGGGCAGGGCCAGGTAGGAATCAGTTCTAGAATGGAGGTGGTTGCGGTGCCCGAGCCCAGAGCGCTCCTGGCCTCACACATTCTTGATGCCCCGGTGCATGCGGGCCCTGTGGCCGCCTCCTGTGAGCACTCGACCAGGCTCTGGGTGAGGTGCTAGTTTAGGGCACATGCAGTCTGGATACCTAGGTGTCCTGGGCAGGTGTTTCCGTTCTTCAGAAACTAACTTCTTCATGCGACTAACTGGGGTATTTCACCCTAAACATCAGAAAGTTCGGGCATTACAAACAAGCTTGTCACGTCCCTTGGGGATTATCTTCTTTGGGTTGTCTATTACACAGTGGGTGGGCGATGGTGCTGTGTGTGTGTGTGTGTGTGTGTGTGTGTGTGTGTGTGTGTGTGATTTGTGGGGTGAAGGTTGAGTTTGAGATGCTGCTAAAATTCAAAGGAAGTCTTCTGAATGTATTATTACCTTTCGGAGTCTCCGTAACTATCCTGAGGGTTCTCAAGGTGTTACACCGGGTTCTCTCTGCAGAATTTCCCAATTAGTTTCCCTGTCTTGAGTCTCTTCCTTTCATTCACTTAATATTCAACCCCATTTTCCTGAGTGCCTACGGTGTCTCAGGTGCTGTCCTAGGCTCTGGGGTTCAGGGCGCCACCCTCCACGGGCTGAATACCATCACGGAACACACACTTGCGTGCAGCAATGGACAAAGCGTGAGATGACGTAAGTGCTCGGACAACCACCGAAGCAGCGCGGCATGGCAGGGGCGATCTGGAGCTCCTTGAGATGCAGTGAGATTCAAAGTGGAAAGGACATAGAAGAAGAGATTTCCAGACGGAGCAACTAGTGCAAAGGGCCCGTGGTGGGTGGCTATTCTAATGTGCTCAGGGGCCCAACGGGATGCCCTGGGACTAGAACCTGGTGCTGGAGGCACAGAGTGGCAAGAATTGGGGTCTGAAAGGCAACCCAGCGACCAGACTGTGCAGGGCTTCGTAAACCACGGTAAGGAGCTCGTCATCTAAGTCTGATGAGAAGCCAGAGGAAGATTTTAAGCAAAGAGTTAACTCGATATGATTTACATCGGGAATAGGTGACTCTGGCTGTCGGCAAAAGAAGACTTATGGAAACCTGTTGGAAGCTCTTAAGCCAGTGATGGGCAATCTTCTGAGCTTGGTGTATCAAAATTTGCCAAAAAACTGAACATAACTCGGGTGGTGTGTCACTTCCAGAAAAACGGCCTAACCAGAAGTCCCAGAACTAGACGCTCTGTGCTGGAGTTCTGTTGTTTTGGCCTCCAGACCTCTGGCGCAAAGTGTCTACACTACAGCAAATGTTTTATCCTCGGCTACTGCACCTGGCCGTGCAGGAGCCGAGGATGAAACGTCCTTCTCGGCATGCGGCCCCATACTTCCCGGGTATGCGGCTGCGTGTCATCGAAAATGGCTACGCGTGTCAGTGCTGACACGCGTGTCATAGGTTCGCCATCATGGTCCTAAGTCCAGGCCAGAGATGACAGTGGCTTCTACTAGGTGGCGCTGGGGATGGAGGGAACGGCCAGACGCAACACTGATTTTGGTAAAGAATTTATCGCTTGCGTTTTAAAGTTGTGGTAAAATACATACTATATGACATTTACCTCTAGAATCATTTTGCGCGTGCCACTCAGTGGCATTGGGAACATTCACACTGTTGTGCAACCCTCTCCACCATCCATCTCCAGAGCTTTTTTTTTTTTTTTTTCAAAACTAAAACTCATGAACCTGTACCCATAAAATGACCACAGTGCTTGCTGGGGTGTGAGCATGAGAATTAGGGGTGTTAGCAGGGAAGAGGAGTGGTTACAGCCCTGGACACAGAGTCAAGATCTCACAGGTGCTGAGCTTGCCAGTGGCACCCAGGGCCAGGGTGACGGTGATGGGCGTTGGTCACTGGAGGTGCTCTTCTGCCTTCTCCCCCATTCCTAACACAGCTGTGGTGTTCCTGTGGACACCCCCCCCCCAAAGCCCTCGGCCCCTGCTTCTCCTTCCTGCTTTCCGTCGGTCCTGCTCCTTACTGTGGAGAGCCCACCGACCCACATGTCCTGGCAAAGGACACGGAAGCAAGAAAATGCACAGTGTTTTAAAAGATGCTGATCTCTTGTCTGGCCTGTGGTGCTGAAGTGGATAAAGCGTTGACCTGGAACGCTGAGGTCACAGGTTTGAAACCCTGGGCTTGCTCAGTCAAGGCACATATAAGAATCAACTACTCCAAGTTGTTGCTTCTTGTTCCTTCCGCTCCCCACCTTTGCTCTCTCTCTCTCTCAAATCAATTTAAAAAAAAAGATGCTGTTTTCTGTAACCAGCCTCAGTTCATGTATTTTTTTAAGTTTTGAGCCCTTCTAGGACTCTCTCACCCTACCTGGTGTGACCTTACCGCACCCCCCCCCCAGAAATCCAGGAAACCCCGGGTTTTATCTGCCAATGTGCAGAACTTGAGCTCTTTGTCCTTAATTAAGCCAACTAACCTGGGCAAGCTGCCACCTGGTGGTGATAAAGATGAATAATTCAGAAGCGTGGCTTCCTTGAAGTAGCATTTCCTAAATCCCAGCCATTCCAGACCCTTCCGCAGTCTGCCACTCCTCTGTGTCCACCCAAATCACTAGTCACTTAACACCATTATGTAAATGATTATTGTTTGAACTCAAAAAACCATGTTTTTCAAAAGAACCTATGTAAAAACTACATAAACATAACAAAAGTGCATTTATTTATAAGTATATAAACAAACAGGACGCATCTTGCTACATACATTCTTAAAAATATATACAATGCTGATAAAACAATGTTTGTGAACTAACTAGCTATAGCAGATACTGAGGCCTGGGCCTGAAGTTGGCTCTCTGTTATAAGGACAGAAAGACAAGGCTAGAGAGAGATTACAGCATGCTGACTTCAACCTGGGACTCTGGCACAATCAAGACTAGAAAGGAGTGGACCCGGTAGAAATGTGCATGCAAGTTCACAAAGACATATGACAGATGTGCACAGCCTCACCTTCTAGTGGCTAAAAACCTGGAACCTGCCCAAATGCTCATTAAGAGTAGACTGGTGCCCTGGCTGGTTGGCTTAGCAGTACAGTGTCAGCCTAACGTGTGGAAGTCCCAGGTTCGATTCCCAACCAGGGCACACAGAAGAAGCGCCCATCTGCTTCTCCACCCTTCCCGCTCTCCTTTCTCTTGATATCTCTCTTCCCCTCCCACAGCCAAGGCTCCATTGGAGCAAAGCTAACCCAGGCACTGAGGACGGCTCCATGGCCTCCGCCTCAGGCACTGGAATGGCTCTGGTTGCAATGGAGCAACAGCCCAGATGGACAGAGCATCGCCCCCTGGTGGGCTTGCTGGGGTGGATCCCGGTTGGGCTGTCTCTCTGCCTCTCTGCTTCTCACTTCAGAAAAATACAAAGAAAAAAAAAAAAAGAAAAGAAAAAGAAAATGAGTAGACTGGATAATTCAGACTACTGATCTGTTCAGAGACCAGGATGCTATACAGCGATGAGGATGAACAATCTATAGCTACAAGCAGCCATCTGGATGAATCTCATAAACAATGTTCTACATGACTCACCGTGTGTCTCCAGCACCGAGAATGAGCCTGGCACATGGTGTGCTCTTAGCAAATATTTATTGAACGGATAACCTCATTTTATCCTCACACAACCCTCTGAGATCGGTGGGACAGTTGCCAGAATTTCCGTTCACAGACGAGGAACCTGAGACGTGGAGATCCTAAGCGGTTTACACCAGAGCGCGCAGACGCGCAGAGCACGACCGCAGCGTTAGGACGCCTGCTGAAACAGCTCGCTCTGTAAACCGCGCGAGCTCACCATCGCCCTCAGATACACCGCTGTTCCCGTAGCCTTCAGCACAAACGACGTATTTCAGTTTCTTTTGTTGTTGTTAAATCATTTTCCGAGGCCTGACTTGGAGATGTTTATTTCCATTATGGGATATTTTGGGCTGCATTTTGAAAGAGAAAGGGCCAGAAGGCTGTGCTCTCAGAGAAAGGGGCTTAAGGGGAGGGGGGGGGGGAGGAAGAAAGCTTACTGGAGAGATTTATGTACAGGCATTACAGAAACCTGTCATTCTGCCTGAGTAAGTGTGGCTTGAAACAGGAAGGGGAGAACAGGATGTCGTGGTAGCTCATGGGCGTAATGGAATGTCAAGTGAACAGACGGGATCGAGCTGTCCTGGGAACTATCAAAGGAAGACGCTTTGAGCAGTGTTTGGAGACATCTCTACACCAGGGCAGGTGAACCGGGGCGGCGACCTGTGCTTCCCTGCCCATTCCAGGAGGGAGAGAAAGGCACCCTCTACCCACCGCATCTTTCCCGATCAATCTCCATCCAGCTCAGAAGGACGTGGGGATCCTGCGGGTGGAGGGTGGATACGTTTACTGAAACATGGATTTCACTCGAGGGTTAGATTCACTTTTTTTAATTTTAAGGATCCAACATGACCAGTTACACATTCTTTTAAACTCCAAAAATATTTTCTGGGGGAAAGAATCCTGTTGGAAGGACCAGAGAACCCCAAAGTGACAGGGGTGACGTTAACAGCGGTGTTTGAGGGTAAACAGACCCAGGAGCCGAAGACAGGAAACGGCAAGTTCTTGTTGAAAGAGTTTCTTTTGGTTGGAAAAAAATAAAAGAGGAATGTGAGTTTGACTGTTTCAAGTGAGAGTTGCTGAAGACTAATAATACATCGGTTTCCGCGACTAAAATCAACTTTGACGATAAACTTCTTTTGAAAAGATGACATTAAAAAAAAAAAAAAAGCCTGGGCCAGATTCTGCACGTGGTCCTAGGGAACGCACGTTTTAGACGCCAATGGAGAGGTTGATCCTTCAGGAGATGTAAACTGAGGAAATGAAGATGTGATTTCTGCAGAGGACTTGAAAAATGTCTGTGGCGTTTCTGTTTTTGTTTTTTTTAAAATATTTATTTTATTTAATTCATTTTAGAGAAGAGACACAGAGTGAGAGAGAGAGAGAGAAAGAGAGAAAGAGGGGAGGAGCTGGAAGCATCAACTCCCATATGTGCCTTGACCAGACCAATGCAGGGTTTTGAACTGGCGACCTCAGTGTTCCCAGGTAGATGCTTTATCCACTGCGCCACCACAGGTCAGGCGGCATTTCTGTTTTGGAAAGCATGGCCCCCTGAGCATTTGTCAAAGCCCTGCTGCTGTGGCTGCACTACACCCCCAAATTGCTGCATACTCAGGGTGCCCTGATGAGCTGGCGAGGGAAGATGGAAAATCCACAATCACGGTTGTCCATGTTGGAAATTTCAGTTGTACAGGAAAGTGGGATGGATGGATGTGTGGAGGGAGGGGTGGATGGGTGGATGGATGGAGGGAGGGAGGGAGGGAGGGATGGGTGGGTGGGTGAGTGGATGGATGAAGAGAGGGAGGGAGGGAGAGAGGGATGAAGGGATGGAGGGAGGGAGGGATAGATGGATGAATGGGTGGATAGATGGGTGGATAGATGGTGGATGGATGGGTGGATGGATGGGTGGATGGATGGATGGATGGAGGGAGGGAGGGAGGGAGGGATTGAGGGAGGGAGGAATGTGGGTGGGCTGACGTGTGCGTCCTGCCGGTTATTTAAGCCGTGGTCTCTTCGCCCTAATCCAGCCATCGCCATTCTGCTCTGTGGGGCCGGACTGGGAACTTGCACACACAGTTTCTCCTTAGCCGGCTGGCTCTCCACCTTCGGTCAAGCAGGGGCCCCGAAAGGAGACTGGAAGGCTTGAGGTCCAGAGGGGCCTGCTTCCTCGTCTTTGGTCCCCCATGCCTTTTGTTAGCATCCCCCAGCCATGGCTCCTCCTCCCGGCAGGGACGGGTGACTGCAGACGCATGTGTGTCCAGATTCCCTACTTTCCCACAACAAGCCTCAGTGTCCCCATCGGGGGTGTCACCCAGCGGGCAGCACCAGCTCGGCCTGGCTTCCTCTCCCATCGCCTCCCAACCTCTGTCTTAACGGTTTTGTTCCCACGTCCAGGGCGGTGACGACCGCTTCCTGACGCTACTCTGTGTCATACTGTGTTGCTCTGTTGCTTCCTTGGTCTTTCAGAGGTGGGGAAGCCCATTCCCAGGGCTAGATTATTTGTTAAAACAACTGACGTGGTCTCTAACGGCTGACCGCGCCGTGACTAAAACAAGGTCTAGAGCGAACGGCTGTGTTGGGTCAGGAAGAAGGTGGTTGGTGTCAGGCCTTCAGTCCACAGTGAGGGACGCCTCTGGCAGAGGAAGAAAGTGAGCTGGTGGTAACAATTCTTGTTGGCGTCTAAGGTTTGGCCATCAGACAGACAGACAGCCAGGCAGAGGGGGAGTTGGTGCTTAAGGAAGGCATTTAGCGGGAGGTGCCTGGTCTCTCTGGGACTGCTTGTCACGACAACACAACAAGCAAAGGAAACCCTTGGAATCTACTGATTTGTGAGGCTGGGCTCCCCGGGAAAGGTCGCGCAAGCACTGTAATCCCCGGGTAGCGATGTTCCATCACTGCGATGGCCGCCATCTGTGTGCAGAGTGGCAGGAGTTTAGACTTTGTGTGTCTGTCCGGTCCCATGTGAGTCCTGATGAAAAAGACCCAGGGAGGTAGGTCGGCTGTCCCAGAATGCTCTGCTTCCCTGGTGCCGGTGACTGCTTCCATCCCTGACACAATGAGTAGAGCTTGAGGCTGGGTGTGACCTCTCATGCATGTGACTCTTCGTTATTGCAGAGGCCACCTGACAGAACGCTAGTGACACTTCATCAAAATACAGGAGGACACAAGCCAGAAGAAGATGTGGGACCCAAGAGTAAGAGAAGTGCAGGGCATGTGCAGGAGTGGTTAGAGGAGACCCCATGGCTGCCCATCCCGCCCGGAACCGTCTGACTTAAGCCGGCTCTCAGCCCCAGGCCTCCTGGCCTTGCCTCCTCTTTTAAACTCGAGGGATGCCGGGGAGGGTTTGGCTCAGATTCCCTTGCATCTTTGGCTTGCGCTGGCCGTGTGCTAACGTAGCTTTTGCTTTTTTCTTCTCTATGCCGTAAACACGGGAGAGGCAATACAACAGAGCTTTTAGGAGAGTATCTATATGATCTTTAGCCAAGACACAACAAGAACTAACTACAGAATGACATTTATATTCAATTACATTAACATGAAAAACCGTTCACCAGAAAGTACCACGAACTGGAAAGGTAAACCACACATTGTGTATCTGCGTGGACACGTGTGTTGGCAGGGCGTGGTGATGTTCACAACACATATACACAATGGACTACTAGGCTGAATAGATAAAGATATATGATTATATCTTTACAGAAGGGTATATAAAGAACTCCTAGCCTTATTGGTGGTGGCACAGTGGATAAAGTGCCAACCCAGAATGCTGAGGTCCCAGGTTCGAAACCCTGAGGTCGTCAGCTTGAGCGCAGGCTCACCAGGCTTAAGCATGTGTGCACCAACTTGAGCATGGGGGTTGCTGGCTTGGCATGAGCCCCCAGGCAAGGCATGCGTGAGAAAGCAATCAATGAACAACTAAAGGGAAGCAACTGCGAGTTGATGCTTCTCACTCTCTCCTCTCTCTCTCCCTTCCTGTCTCTCTCTTTAAAAAAAGAAAAACAAACTAGTAAAAAAAAAAAAAGGTTGGTTTGATAAATAATTGAGAAACTGACCTGGAGTTAAAAATAGAACAAAAGAACTCCTATAAGTCAGCAAGTAAACCACAATGAACAAAAAGGACAGAAGACAAGAACTGGCATTTCACAGAAGGGTAAACAAGGGTGGTAATAAACACATGAAAAGATGATCCAGCTCCTTGCAAATAATGCAAATAAAGACCACGTGAGATGTCTTCCACTAACTAGACAGGCAAACTTAAGTCTGTGTTACTCAATGTCATAGAAGAACAGGACATTGCTGGGAGGGATGCCATGTGTGCTAACAGCATTTGGGAAACAAGTTGGCATGATCTGGCAAAGTTGGAAACATGCTTATCCTAGGAACTGGCAGTTGTGCCCGGGAGCTGAAAGCTGGTACGTCTTGGTGTGGGGGTGGGGCTGTATTGAAGCCCGAGCCTTCAAAGCGGCTGGGTGGCCTGGTCCTCTGGTTCACTGGCTAACGGTCTCCTTAGGCAGCAACAAGCCCTGTTTTTCACTCTCCTCAACGTCCCTACAAATACCATTTTCTATATGTGTAATAATATTAATAAGTTTGGAAAAGTCTGCCCCCAGAATATTTACGGAATATTCATAGAAGTATTGTTTAACCTGGAAACAACTCAAAGGCCAGTGACAGGCAAATAAATAGCTTAGTGTATGATGATATAGTTTTTAAATGGAATACTATCCAGCCCTGGCCAGATCGCTTAGTTGGTTAGAGCATTGTCTCAGAGCACAGAAGTTGCCACTTCGATCCCTGGTCAGGGTACATACAGAAATAGATAGATGTTCCTGTCTCTGTCTCTCAAAATCAATCAATAAAAAATTTAAACAGAACACTATACAGCAGTGAGAATTTCAAAACATAGCGTAGGAGCCCTGACAGCTCAGTTGATTAGAGCACCGTCCCGATGTGCCAGGGTTGCAGGTTTGATCCCCAGTCAGGGCACATACAGGAATCCATCAATGAATGCATCAATAAGTGGAACAACAAATTGATGTTTTTCTCTCTCTCTTTTTCCTCCTCTCTCTAAAACAGTGGTTCTTAACCTGGGTTCTATTGAACCCTAGGGGTCCGATGAGTCAGTCTCAGGGGTTCGGAGAAGCCTCTGCCACGGAGGCCAGAATAAAGTAATACCATAATTTGTTGTGAGTTCATACACTTTGTTGGTTTTGTTCTTTGAGCGAGGTGATGTTCATGCACGGCTCATTTTGTGCACCAGTAAAAAAAACATATGCCTATGTCTTGAATTTGGAAAAAAATCATATTTTATTTATCACTAAAGAAGGGTTCGGTGAATGCACATATGAAACTGGTGGGTTCAGTACCTCAAAAAAGGTTAAGAACCACTGCTCTAAAATAAAAAAATTAAAAAAATTAAAAACCCAAAACAGAGTGTACAAGAAAAAAGAAAGTCAAATGATCCTTAAAATAGCATTCTATTTATATCAAGAACAGAAACATTCGAAACTTAAAATACTGTTTATGGATGCATTATTTACATATAAAGTAAAATGATAAACCTTTAATTAAGAAGGCAGTAACCTGGGAGGCATGCTGGAAGCTTTCAAGGCATTGTGGGTAAATGGGATTTTAAAAAAATAATTCTTTACATCATAATCATGTACATACATTATGTTATATATATATAATATATGTACATATAATAGCTCTTTATTTTTTATTATAAGAAAGTCTATAAAGTTATATTTTTTCAAAGTGAATTAAAAGGTAGATATGTGCAACCTCATTTTTGCAGAAAAAGAAATCTATCTACATATTTCATGAGTTCAAAGGCACCCTTCCCCCTATACACATTTTAACATCTCTGAAATTAGGAAGCATTTTAGAATTGCTCCTGACCCACAGCAGGCGTGCTAGGGTCATTGTCATGCATGAAGTTCTTTATAACCATTCACATTCATGTCACTTCACTGAATTACGGGCACCATGTAAAATCTCTTTTAAAAAGATTGCATTATGAGTTGATAGCCAAACAGCTACTGTGTACTCAGATAGTCACAGAAACCTGGCAGAAGAAATAGATTTTGTATAGGTGAGGGTGAGGCAAATATTCATTCAGTGTTGGAGAAAAACCTGTGATATTCTTTTTAATTTAGACATTAAATTTAACGGGGTCTACACGAACACAGAGGTTTCAGGTAAACGTCTCTATAGCACCGAACTGTTCATTGTGTTGTGTGCCCGTCGCCCAAAGTCACATCATTTTCTGTCACCTTATATTTGGCCCTGTTATCCCCACGGCCCTCTTATCTTTTCTTGAGAGCGACACCAAGTGCTTTCTGAGCCCTAAGACAGGACGATATCCACAGTGGGTGGTGCTGCTGTTTTGTTCCCGAGACATGTGCGAAGGATTATCTAATCCAGGGGCTTTCAACCTTTTCACACTTGGGTACCAGTGAAAATAGAATCATTTCAGGGACCACTAAGAAAGAAATCACCCTGAGCATATAAGCAAATTTGACTAAGATCACTGGGTCTATTATCTTTATCCACTCTCAGGGCAGTTAACTCCTTTGCAGGCTGGTACCAAATTTCCGGTGGACCCACCCGCCAGACCAACAGGTGGAAACCACAGATTTAATCCATGCCCGGTCACCCAGCTAAAGGTGGAAGAAAGGCATTCCGAAGCAACAACAAGCAGGTATAATGGAGTCATTCATTTCTGTCAGTTTTATTTTTTCTTCCTTAGAAGTATATCAAGAAACGATGATGCATTTTTATAGCCAATCGCATCTTAGATTTGATGAAATGTAGTATGACTTTTGTGTACATATGAAAATAGAAGGAAGTCCAAAGAGAGAAGATATCTGCCATGTGGGATTCCGAGTGATCCCCCCAACCCCACCGTTTGCTGTTACCTTCAACTTTCCACAATTGAGACATTACTTGTAAGACAAAAATATGATTACTTAGAAAACGTTGAGATTTTATTGCATTTTTTTATAAAAAAAAAAATCAAGCTTCCTGCTAAGAGAATGTGGAGGGAAATCCACAGGTATCTCCCACAGGCTACACGGATCCCACTGCTGACACCGGCAAGTACAGAAAACCCTCGAGAAGCAGGGGACCGTGGGCAGTCCTGGCAGGGCTAACAGGGAGGTTAAGTGAGCCGTGGAACCACCTGAGCGTCGGGTCCCCAATTATAGAGCAGGGAGTCTGACCCACCTTCACGGGGCTGTCAGCCAACCACGTGGGGGGTTTAGTGCAACATCAATTTCCAAGGCTGTTAATTTGTCAAGTTCCTGTGTGTGCATCTGTGTATCCTTTATGGGGGAGGAAGCAGGGATTTTAAGATTTGAAAACATGGAAAATTCTGGGTTAAAGTTAACCAGGTTTCTTGGAAATCTCTGTTCTAGCATGTCTGATGAATCTCCCAGGACTGCAGTGAGAAAGCGCCTCTCCCAGCTATTGTCTGTGTGCTGTACAGCTACAATCAACTGTTACTTCTTTGCAGGCTACTCCCGCAAGAAGTCTCTGCCAGGTCCATGTGATGGGGAGAATAGAACCCACCTGCTCCTCAGCCCCCAAGCTGCTCAAGTGGTGCTCACCTTGCTTGAAATACCCTTTTACTAAGCCAGTCTTCCTTCTTTCTGCCTAGAGCTAGTCCTTCGCCGGGCTTCCCAGAAAGGTGTTTTGTTCCTGCCCTTCGCAGTGCGTGCGGCTGTTTGCTTAGGGTTGTGACCCCCAGGGGACTCGGGCTGATCTCTGCATCAGTGGAGTTGGGCGTAAGATAGGAGCCCAACAAACGTGCCGTGGGAATGCTGCCTCTACAGTGGGCCACCCAAGGAAAGCTTCTGTCAGAGTATTATGAACAATTTCCTTGACTGGATCACAAAGACGGCTCAGCAGCAATTTTCGGCAATGTGAGGTACTGTTGCGTGCATATAGGATGAATGATGAAAATAAAAAATCAAAGTGAAACAAAGAAAAGAGAAGGAAGTGAGCTTTTTCAGCATGTGAGTCCCAACGATCCCCCCACCGTGCAACCAGTGTTAGGTTTTATGATTGGCTGAGATGTTGGGGCCAAACCTCTGTCCTGTGGCCCTCAGGTCAGTGAGCATGCCGGACTGGTACAGAGGATGCCTCCCGGCCGTGGGGCTGAGCAGAAAGAACGCTGGCTGGGGTTTGAAGACAGGTCAGTCTCCACTTTGCAAGTTCACAGTGAGACCTTGCTGGTGGCATCTACCCAGAGGGCGAGGGTGATGTCACTGGCCCTCATTTACGTGGGAAAATGAAGCAACACATCAAAGAGCACTGATTTCAAGAGCAAGGAAGGGTTTTCACAGGAAGAAATTTTAAAGTTAGAAAAAAAAATTCTTACCACTAGAGTTTTGGGAAACATTTTATAATTTATATATAAAATCTCAGTAAGAAACCATGTAAAATGACAGAAATATCCACTTTACATTGAGTCAAAAAAAAAATTCACACAAACTGAACGTAAATTTTCATTACAAAACAAGAATATGAATAAAACATTTTAAAATAATCTCAATTATTTGGCAACTTATCACATCATTGCTAGAGACAAATTTGATCTTAAGAAAAGTTTGATCTTATGAAAAACAGAAGTTGGACAGTATGCTCGTATGGGAGTTTAAAGATGTTTTAAAAAGGAGCCGGCTTCTATCCTGAAGTGACGGTGTAGGAAACCACGTGAAATCCTGGAGCGTGAGAGGAGAGACCGGGTCCTCAAAGCACTTCTCTTCACCGGAAAGACCATGGCGATGACGCGGGCTGGCCGCGGAGCAGCAAAGGGCGGCGTGGGCACCGACAGAGGGGTTTCCCCCGCGGCAGGGGACAGGCCGTGACGTCTCTGAACCAGACCTCTTACGCCAGTGGGGCTGGTTAAGTCAAGTCACAGATGCGTGTATAATCTAGAAACGAGTTACATTCTTAAAAGAGTCACAACCGTGAACAGAAAAGCAGTGGGGACCCGTGCGCTAGACTACTTGACTTGAACACATGCGAGAAGGTTCTCTATTTCCCGCCAGGTCCCATTCAGAGTTACAGGGCAGGCGGTCCTAAAACATTTCTACTAACGATGCATAGCATTTAAAACCTTTTTATTTTTATTAAAAAAATAGTAAAATAAAATAAACAGATATATAGTAAAGTTCACAGGTAAGTTTTCTCTGTAAAATAAATAAAGTGTTCATTGATTAGCATCATACACAGAGTAAAATACAACCTATTTTTACATGTTTATATACTGTACACAGATGACCAGTAGGCAGCCAGGTGTTGGATGGGTTGGGAGGGCTTGCATTTGCAACCTGCCCGTGGGGAAATCCCAATTTTGAATGTTAAAATATACAACTACTTTGAGTTCAGATACAAAGTAAACTTATTTTCCTTTATCTGAAATAAATGTACATAATATCTTCTATGAACAAGTTTATAAAGCTGTTTAAGCACAAGAGGAAGCCTGCACCTAGGAACTTAGAGCACATGCATGTCCCTTCCCGGTCAGAACCCAAGCCTACGGCCCCGAGGTGGGGGCTCCTTTCTTCCTGCCGCGGGCGCGGGACAGGCGGGCAGCACAGGCGGGCCGCAGGTAGGTTACCGCTTTGCCTTCTTCGCCGGGGCTTCCTCCACCCGCTGCTGGCCGCGTGTGCGCGCGCCTGGGGGGCTGCCCTCCCTCTTGCGCTTGGCGGATGGGGAGAGCTGTGCCTTTGACCTGTGGCAGACAAAAGGCAGGCAGTAGTGGGAGTTAAGAGGAGCTGCTTCAAATGGTTTGGGAGTTCTTCAAAAAAGAACAACCCAAGCATAACATTTGAACTTGAGAGCCACGCAGAGAAAACCAGGTCAGGTTTCCACAGGGCCAGGAGGCCCAGTGTAGAAGCCCTCGTGCTGACAGGTTATCTGTGACCATGTCACACCAGAGCAGTCAGCACTCCTGCTCTGGCCCAGCCCCCTGCCCTCTAGATGCTGTGCTGACCTTGGACAAGTGGACCCGCTGCTCTGGTCAGACAGGCCCAGCACGGTGCCCCAGCGGAAACCGCGCAGCCCGGCCGCACCTACGCGGTCTGGAGAAGCGAGCGCACAGCCGTTCCAGGGCAGCGTTCCAGTCTCCGGCTGGCGCCGCAGGGACTTCAGAGGCATCGGGACACTCACCCTGGCAGCAGCCCAGGCCGCTCCCCACCCTGCTATCAGGTACCCGTGAACCTCCACCATCCTGTTCTCTATCTGTACGGACGTCTGCCTCTCCTTCTCGGGCTCTCTGAGGCGTTCGGAGGATCGAGTCATCCGGAGCTAACTCACACAGTCCTTGACCCTTCACCCTCCGCTTCTGCACCAACCTGGCCTACAAGTCCTGCGCAAGTAGTCCCATTTCCAAACACGTGAGATTCCTTTCTGTTCTCCTGTTTGGCATGTGACTGCCCTTACTTCCCTTCTGAGTCACAACAGCTCCCGTCTGGCAAACCTCACTGTACGCCCCAGTTCGAAAGCAACTCGAGGAAGCCACTCTTTGGAAACAACCTTTACCATTATAATTTATCCACTGTTATTTTTTTTTTATTTTCTTCCAAACTCTAGGTGGCATTATTTTAAAATAAAGGATTACCAGAACACACTAGAAAATAGCCCTGGCATCACACCCGTGAGCCCAGCTCATGACACTTGGGTCTACATGGTGACGGCCGTGCACACACACTGCAGGCAGCTGTGAGGAGCCATGTGACCAGAGATGTCAAAGCGGGTTTTGTGTGCTGTGAAGACTATGGCATATTCTGATGCTACACGTCCAGAGAGCAAGACAGGTCCCTAACCTCCAGGAAGGAGCTTCTGGCTCAGAGCGGAACAGGTTCATGTGCCCAAAGCACCCCCACCGGGAGTCCCGTAGAAGGGGCCAGCAGCCAGGAAAGCCCCCGCACAGCCTGGGGGCGCAGCCGGAGGACCGGCTGCGGCGGCAGGGCCCAGGGTGGTCCCGCTCCCTGCTACTCCATCGCCCGCCAGCACCGCACTGACCGACAGCTCGCTCAGTGTGGCCGCTCAGGGAAAACAGACCTGCCTTTGCCCCGGTGGACAGGGTCCGGCACAGGCCTGAGCAGGAGGGCCAGGAGGCGAGGCCAGACTGGCAAAGCCACCGAGACGCCCTCTGCAGCCCCCCTGACACGTCAGGGGCAGGTCTCTGCTTGGGAACCAGTGATCCCCAAAGACAGTTACTTGGCAAGACAAGAGTGTTCCAGGCACTTGGAAGAGCGCTGGTATCCCAGAGTCCCAGGGGTTCGGACAGCTTGAAGTGTGAGCAGGGACCCACCCGCCAGCACTTATTTTTGAAGAGTGAATTCTAAAAGGCAAATATGACAGCTACTTTTAGACCGAGAAGGCCCATGGCACTCTCTCTGGGAGGGGCCCTATGGTACGGGAGGATCTGTCCCTGACTGCTGGAGAGGAAGGTGTTCTGTACCCGAGTGTCAGGGTGGCCTCTGCTGACCTGAGCCGCCACCCCTAACCAGCGATAGGATACACCTCGTCTCCTCTAGCACCAAGGCGGCTCTGTAACCTGAGGCTTCAAGGGTTAGACCACGGCACCGTGGCTAAGAACACACCCAGCTGGAGGAATTAGAGCCTTTACGTAAACATAAGAGAGTACCATGACAGGTGTTCATAAGTGATACTACTAAAATAAATGTTCCTGAACTTTCTGATTACTTTTAGATAAGGAAATTCCAGATGATGATAACAAGATTAACAGTTTGTGACTCACATTAAAAATGGAAAACATTTTCGCTTTAGAAAAAGTTATTAAAAAGATATAATGTTTCCCAACCTGGGCAGTGGGGAGAGGAACCCCGCCTGGTGCTGCCGGGCACGGTGACGCGTGTGGGGCGGGGAGTGTACCAGGCAAGCAACACTGGCTCAGACAAAGCTAACAGCCTTCTTTGCGTTAGGGCTACGCCACACCCAGGTGACCACGGCACTGGCTATACCAGGGCTTGGGAAACACGACATCGGCAGCTGTGTAAGTTAATTGGTTATGTATGCGTAGTCCCACGGGGCCAGCCCCCTCCACGGCATTGGTCAGAGGCCTTCTGACAGTGACGGCGCTCTCCCTGGTAGAGGTGTGCTGTTGGGCCGTGCTGTGTGTACCTGTGTCCTCACCCACAGCGACCAGAACGCGAGAGACACCTGCTCACGTTCGGTAACTATTTCTATAGGAATCGAAGGTGTTGCACCAAACAGGTGTCAAACTAAAACCTGGCCGAGACTGGGCAGTGACCCTCAGTGATGGTCTAAGACGAGAAACAGGCTCTTCAAGAAGAGCCCAAGTGTTGGCGGGCTCAGAGCACGCGCTCTGCAGCAGACGACACGAAAAGAAGCCACTTGTGACGGAGAAGCTGGGAAGCTCCGGAATCCCTGATGTGCCCCGTTACCTCTGAGCCTCTGCTCTGGTGACGGACCTTGTGGTGGCTCCTGACGGCTCATCGTCATCCTCCTCTTCCTCCTCCTCCTCAGACTCCTGGTCTTTCTTGTCCTCGGTGGCTTCAGAAACAGATTTCTGGCGTTTCCTTTCTGGTTCCGAGGATTCTGTTCCAACAGAAATGTAACCCCTGGATTGTATGACTCCCAAAGATGCTTCCCTAGGCCAGCCCCGTGGAGCTGAGAACGTGGGGTCTTGGGTTTTCCGCCTCCCCCGCCTGGCCCCTGCGCCGCACGACTGTTTAGCTTCGTCTCAAACACAGCGGGGAGAGTTTACTCAGGCGGCTTCAGCCGGCACTCACGCAGCCCGCACGTGTGCTCGGGAGAGCATCTGGGATGTACCACTTCTGACACGGGATTAGAGCCATTTCACACGTATTTATGTAACATCAGTACTAGCCGGGCCCCACTGAATGGTTCCTTATCCAGAGGAAAACTCCTAAAACAGCAATTCTGAAACGAATTGCCACAACCAAACGCCTGGTCGGCACGTACCGGCATCGTCGGAGGAGGTGAGCGAACGCTTGGGCTTCCTCCCTCTCCGACGCCCACCTGAGGCTGCCTTTTCCTCGCTGTCCTCCTGGAAGCAACGGCATTAAAGCTGAAGGCGCAGTCACCGAGTTTATTTCTAAAGGGCGTTACCTGATAAGAAAATCAGCACTTACATGGCTTACACTTCTTTCTTGCAGGGCTCCTGTTTCTCTGTTGGACTCATCTTTAAGAAAAGGGAGATCTCTGTGTTAAGACTTTACCAGTGTAAAAGGAAACGTCAGCAGTCCGGCGTGGGGCTGCGGCTAACTACACCTGTCTGATTAGAGCAGCTTACACACTTCTCCACTGCCTCGTCGTGAGCTGAGCGGAGCCTGAGTCCGAACACCTGGCGCACGGAAATGCAAGTCAATTCCACGGGAGACTTGTCACGAGTAAGCTTATATGATCTGGGCGAACTACTTAAATCCCGAGTCGCAGTTTATTCATCTGTAGGATAAGGACTTCGGTTCGACTGCCTTTATGGTCCCTCTCAGCTCAAACCCTCCCAGAAAGCGAGGAGGAAGGGGACATCAAGGGATCCCCACGATGACCAGGAACTGCAGCGCAGGACTGCAGACATCCCTGAAATCTCAGTGTCGCTCTGTAAATGCTGCACTCCCATTTTACAGTTAGGAAAAATGAGACCCCAGGGACTTGATTTAAGCAATTTGTTCAAAGACACATAACTGAGAAGTTGGGTGACAGCTAAAACTATCTGGCTCCAAATACTTACAGTATGGTAACTAAAAAAACACGTTATAAGATGGTGTTAGGTTGTGTATGACTGTTCCTTATGCATTTGCTTTTTGTAGGTGTTAAAGTTTTCTGAGACTACATTATAGAAAAACGAAGTTTAGTTCAATTCACTATCTTCAAATAGCTGAAATTATGGGACACACGTACGACACTCAACAGCCCGGATCCTTCGTATTAGGGAAGAGGCTGCAGCAGCTGGCCTTTTGGCGAGTTCAATATACAAACTTCCATGGAAGAGCTGAACCAAGCAAAAGGCCAACAAAGGAAAATCCTGTCCTAAACTGGTCATCACCACCCTGACTCAGAAAACTATTGCTAAACAACAGTGCCAAACAAAATCAGACAGCTTAAATTAGAATCTTCAAAGGGCATTCAAGTCATAAAAATGATGTTATATGGATTTAAAATACTATGAATAAAAACTGGTTGAAAGCTAAACCTAAGCAGAGTCTCCTTTTTATATAAGACAAGCAAACCTCAATCTTCCAAGAGATAAGAACTCAAGAATCATCACAAGTAGTTAAATGCGGAGAAATTGTATCATTGTACATGTGCTTGACCTTGGTGATCGGATACATTCTCTCCCGATTTGACCACACTTATCTTTGACCCCAAACAGCAGTAACCCCCACCTTTTAGCCCATGTCAATCCTTTAAAACCCACTAACGGTTCTTCTTGCTCTTGTGTAAAATTATTAAACCATGAAATAAACATATACATGTAAAAACCGTCTGGAAAATGCAGGCAACAGTAACAAATAACATGGATGTTCCTGTTATCCCACCAGCCAGCAATGGTCAAGATTTGGAGCGCAGACAGAAATACTTGAAACAATTGTATCTCTTGCATCCTGGCTTTGAAAATGGCAGAGATTTTTTCAAAATTCTTCTTCTGGGAAGAACAGGCTCTTGAACTGAATTCCTGCCTTCCCGATGAGAGCTCCCGGTGCCCAGGCTGATCAATTTCTCCCTCCGTGTCCAGGACATTATGCTTTGCACAAGGCCAGTGCCTTCCGGAGTTCGCTTTTTCTTGCCTCCACCCTGCTCTCTGAAGGCTGCCCAGACTCCCATCACTGAGAATAACTCAGCACAGGAAGAGCCAACAGGCACAGTCTGTCCCGCTATCAGGACAACTGTCTTCACCAAGGGGACCACCCAGCTCCGGGAGGAACAAGGAACGGGGACAGCTGCCCAACGCGGGCCTCCCGACAGCCCGTGCAGCGCAGCGCCGCAGGTACAGACCTGTCTGCGTCACCTTCGGCTTGCTGCCAGGCGGAGACTGTTCTGCCTAAATTCAAACAAACAAACAGGACCGTGTCATTGTCACGCAGGAAGGTTTGGGACCTCTGTATTGTATAGCAGGCAGAACACCTGGGTCCCGTTTTCTGTGGGCGACGAGGCACACTACGCGAACATGGATGCCACGCCCGTCAGAGCTGCTGCGTCCCCTTCCCCCGGCAGTGGGGGACACACAACACACCCCTGCTAGCAACCCCAGCCCCAGCAGACCCGCCCGCCCGCCGGGGAGCACATTCATAGTGCCTCCTTGGCTCCGTGGTCTCAGTCGCTCTATGACACCCAAGGAAACGGGAGTGTCAACAGGGTCACGGGACGCGTCCGGCACCACAGGACCCGGAGTGCCAGAGCTGAGACTCCGAGGACAGTGGACAAGTGTGTCCTAGTGATGCTGTCACTGGAACTCAGGCATGGAATCTGGGCACAGTGGTTTGGCCGGGCATATACACTGGCGTCAAAGATAAAGACTGCTGAAGTGTGTCAACTACCGCTGAGGATTCATTACAGAAGAGATGACACTGAGAGCAGTGACAGAGACAGACACCCGAGCGTTTCCATAGAAGGCACTGTATAAAAACCATGGGACACAGCAGGTTTCTGTATCTTAATCAAGGGTGACCACAACAAGGTGAGTCCCTAGAAAATTTTCACTGTAGCCAAACTCCCAGGTGAGGAAGGAACCAGACTGAAGAACTAATAATGTTTATGTAAAAATATTAGTAATCAGGTATTACTTGAATGGTTATTCAATGGTTTACTTTTAAATAGTCTTTGAAAGCTTTTCAAATACTTAAATAAAAAAATAAGGTTACTCAAAATATTAGAGACGGCATATACCCTTTCTAGGCCAAGAGCAATTACTTGAAGGACTCTCTTCTTTGCAATTACTTACAGTGACAATGCCCGTGTCTGTTCTGCAGTCTTCTTCTAAAATAAATGCAGAAATAAACCCACTTAGGAAACCAGTTTGGAAATGCCTTGTGTTAACTAAAAACACACCAAATACTTACTTGTTTTTAATGCTATTTCCACAGGGTATTTACGAGGTCTTCCTCGTTTTCTTTTAATAACTACTGGCTGATCTCCCTAAGGGGGAAAAGGAAAAAAAAACTTCATCCTCTATGACACAAATAATATCTCATTTTCCCAGAATGAGAATTAGACTTTCTTCCTGTGAGGTCTCAAGTCCGGGCTCGGTCACCAAATAAGCAAAGGGCTGTGGGCTCAATGCATCCTGGCCCAGCGGCACCCAACCTCGGACCTGACAGTAGCAGTGTGGACCCCCAGTCCTGAGGGCGCTGCCGTAACCAGGTAACGCAAGCCAGCGCTGCGCGTTCGGACGTGTACCTCCGCTTAAATCCAGCTCTAGTCCACGTGACTAGAAAGGACAAAGAAGGCCGCCAGTCTCTGCTACCGGGTAGTATGAGGAAAGAGAAAGTGCCTCTGTAAGGACTGGCAAACTGGACAATGGTTAGCTAGAGGGTCTGGCTGGGGTACAGGTTGTTCCCTTGATTTCTGGGCCGGCCCCAGGCCCCTGCAGCCTCCCCGGGGCCCGACGGGGGCCCACCCCCAGCCTCCCACGTCCCTGCGGCCGCTACTCCCATTCTGTCCTGGGTGGACTCCGCGGCGCAGCCGGGCCGTTCTTTGCCGGGACTGCCACCTGACCTGGTGGAGGTGGGGGCGGCCGGCGCGAGGCTGGCCCCACGCGGCTGTGACAGAAGTAGGTCTCATACAAATGTTTGGGTGAAATGACGAAGAAAGCAAAATTAATCAAAGTGACACTGATAAATGCCCTGTATGAATGGTGGCCCACTGGAGTTTTCTTTCTGCTCTTTTTTTTTTTTAAGAGAGCTCCTCCAACTCCTTCATAAACACTAAAGAAAACTTCAGGCAAACAGCATTGAATGCGTTTCGCTCTGAGGCTTTAAGCAAACCTGAACAACACAGATGAAGACCTCCCATACCTCCTGGGACTTGACGCTGTCGTCGTCATTGTGCTCCGTCCTCTCGCCGGTGGCTTCACTGCTGCTGTAGTCATCTGCAGAAACGGCAGGGCTCAGTCACTGCTGGCGACCCGGGTCCACGCACAGCTGTGACACCATCGCGGTGAGCGACGTGAGCCCATCACACACACACACACTCCACGCCCCGGCCTGTGCCACCAGCCTCTGCTTAGCTTGGCTGGGGAGCGCGCACTTTGGGTAGAACGGGATGCGAGTCAGAAGCCCTGTGCAGACGAAGCAGCTGCCAGAGCAGAGTGCCTGGGGGAGCGAACGCTGCACCAGCTGGTGCAGCCTGGCCGGAGATGCCCGCCGCTCGAAGGGCTCCGAGCTCACGACAGCCCATCCCAGCAGACGCTCGCGCCCCTCACCTCTGTCTTCCATGGCCCGCGAAGCAGCGCTGCTGGCGTGGGGACTTGCGTTAAATGCCTCCTCCAAGTCGCCAGAGCTCTCCTCCTACAAGGCAAGAGCGCTTTTCACACTGCCTTCCTAGAGCCTCCCCAAGTTTCCTTTCTATTTCGGACACAATCTCCCAGTGGTCTTGTAGAAGAGTTTGTGGCAAACTGTTTTTAAAAAGCAACTATTGCTGTTGTTTGTATAACATAAAAGATACAAGTTTTGAAGGCAGAAGAACAGAAGGTAATGTTCAACTATAAAGCACCAAGGTCACTCTCTTTTCTGCCCTGCAAAATGGCAATCTCTCCCCGCCCTTGCCCTCACCCTGCGCCGTGTCTGCCAGAGAAAGCCCAGAGGAAGACAGAAACGTGCCACAGGGGCTTCTTCCCCCAGAGGGAAGGGATGAAGCCGGGTGCTGGGGAAACGTCAGGGCAGCCCGCGTACCCGGTGGAGAGCAGTCTAGTGTTCTGAGCATGAAACTCCACAATGTTTACACTATAGTACTAATATGGAAATAAAAATATAAAAATTAGGGTACTGCTTTCTAATACTGACAATTCCTTCTAAAAAAGTTTATATGTGACTTCTTTTTTAACTGAAAATGGTGGGAAAATACAAAAATGCCCTTTACTCAGCGTCTCTCCAAATGCAGTGAAAGTCTCGGGACCCCTGCTCCATGCAGGGCAGGGGGTGACCGCCTTAAGGGCCCCTTTTTCCTTTGCTACAACCGATGGACATTCATGACATGTGGCTTTCTCTCTTCAGTTGTTAAAATTCCTTTACTACTTTTTACTTAGTCCATCAGTTCCTGAGAGGAGAAAGGGACTAGGAACTAGTTTCAGTGACTAGAAGTCAGCTCCATCTATTTCTGTAAGCTGACTTCAGTCCTTTTGGAACAAGGTAGGAAACAAAGGAGGGAGAGGGAGAGGGCAAGGAGACAGAGCTCATTTGAAGTAAGACCCTGAGAAGTCCTGTGACGTGTGTCTCAGAATGGAAGGGCGCCCAGAAGAGATGTCCAGGCAAGCGGAGAAAGCCGGGCTGAGAGCTAGGGAAGGGGGCGCAGAGATAAAGGCTGCAAGCCACTTCCCTGGGCAAGAGATGACGGGAAGGCCCGTCCTCGAACGGCAAATGTTTTAGGGGCAGGAGAGAAGGCAGACAGACACTCAAGTTTTGAAATAACACGCGGCAGTGTGCCTCCCGATTTGGTGTAGAAACACCTTATTACACTCAGCGGGAAAGCACCCAGACCTAAAGAAGTCAACAGTATGACTGAATAAAACCCATGCAAGGATTATATCTAAAACTGTGATAAAATACAATCATACAGTATAATATCATGTAAGTCTACAATGGAAACCTATATCATTTTATTACCCAATGTCACTCTAGAAAATTTAGTAAGAAAACAAAAAAGAAAAAAAATGGTACCTGGATTTCTGTTAGTGTGTCTACCTTATAACAAGCATATTAAATGAGGTTATTTTTCTGTAAAAAATAAAAATATAATAAAGTGCAACATTTGTTTCTCTTTTGAGTCTTAAACATAGGCACTTTTTTTAATAATATAGCAATTGTGATTAGAGCTACATAAAGTAAAAGGAAAACTAGAATGAAAAAAGGAAGTCAGTACGCAGTGATACAATCAGGTCACTACTAAGCTTTGAAACTAAGACGCAGGTGAATACCTTCGTATCCTGCGGCCTGCATTCAGCGCTCTGCCCCGGGGCCACTGCTGTTCCGGGATCCAGGATGTCAGAACTATCATCTATAAATCAGTTTGGACAGAAGCACAGAGGAACAAAAGCTAAATGAAAAACGAAATGCATAGTTTTATTTTAAGACAGTCTGAGACGTCTTTCTTAGTCTCGTGATACAGCGAAGCTAGTTATTCTAAATGTGAGTATAAGGTCATGTGAACTGAGCACTGAACACTGGCCTTGGCCAAGTTGAAGCAATAAATAATAATATGAAAGTCCACAAATACTCAAATTATACCAAAAATATAACAGCTGTTCTATGGAAAGGGCTAGGCCACGTAGTCCTCAGACACCTTCCCGCCCCCACCGATTGCCTGAGAGGCACAGTTTAGTGATTATGGTCATGGGCTTGGCTGGGACGCTCTCAGAACCTGATTTCTTATTAAATGGTGACACATAGTTACTGTCAATGTGTATCAAGTACCATGAATAATACCAAGACATTGTACGGACTCAGTAATTATAAAAAGTTACCTTTCTCACCAAAACTGTATTTACTTATCCTTCCTCACGTATTACTGGATGAGTATTACTGAATGTGTACTTTGTGCTGGGGATTAAACTGTTCAAGTCTCCGCATTGTCCAATACGGCAGCAGCCGCTAGGCACATGTGGCTGTTGAAAGCTAAACTGCTTTAAACAGAATACAATGAAACCCTTTAGTTCTTCATCTCCACCGACCACGGGGAGGGCTCAGCGGTCACACAGCCCAGTGGCTGCCGCACTAGACAGAACAGACAGCACGCCCGTCACAGCGGCAGGCTCTCGGGACGGGAAGCACTGCTGCTGACCAGGAGAGAGACAGGACGCGAGGAGCTTCCTAGGCTTGCAGGGCGTTTGCTTAGGATCCGATGTGAGGAGCTTGGTGCCGCCTGCTGGCTCCGAGGCCTGGGTTTGGGACAGAGCCCGTGTTCATGAGTTCCAGAAGTTGGGTCTTCCGCAGGAAACCACCTCATTTCTAGATCGAGTCCAGAAAAGACCCCCGGAGGTGTCAAGCTAGTCTGGAAACAAACTGGACTCAGGAGCTGGGAAATAGATTACAGCTCACCCTTGAACAACGCGGGCCGGAGTTGTTAAAACCCGTGTGTACCGGATGCACCCGTGCAGTTCAAATCCACGCTGCTGAAAGGTCGCTGCACTTTGGAACCTCAGTGGGGGAACTGAATGCTCAGGGCTGACTTACGCTACCCTCAGGTTTTCAACTGTGCCGGTGGTCAGGGCCCGACTCTTGCACTGAGAAAGGGTCAACTGTACTACCCTCTAGAATTTTCTGTTATTGACCCACTAGTTTGCATGTGAAAACAGTATGATTTTCAAAGGTGTGTGGAACAGGAAGAAGTGTATTCTAAGTACCCAGCTCGTCTTCTGAAGAGGGGTAATGCTTCTTCCTCTTTCTTCTAGGCGCATGCCTGTCCTTCTCCACCTGGAATTGAGAAGGACTCTGTTAAAGGCACTGGGGTTGGCATCCTGTCCACTGACAGGGGCACATTAGTGTCTAGTCTCTGGAATACATAGCTAAATAAATGTTAAAATCTAGAATAACACTTTCGGCATCTGGAGGTTTGCATTAGACTAAGCTTAAGTCTTTCCTTTTTTTCTGATTCAAATATAAACCCATAAAAAATACTCAAATCTGTTTCCGGTTACCAATGATCTTTTAACAGTTCAAAATACATTTATAAAAAAGTATTTCTCACATTACCACCTTCTGAAGTGAAGCCATGTCTTACAAGTGATGGCCTATCATAAATTAACTGGGAGTATTTTTCTTCCTCTCTCAGTGGCGCATGGAAGGGTGAGGGAAGACAGTATATGAGAAAGATTCCTGATTATACAACGTGGACACATCCACATGACCCGGGGCCTGTTAACCCACCCAAACCACAGGTAACGTGAGGTGGAGGCCTCTCAGCACCTCCGTGTTGTGTTCCACATGCACAGAGGAGGAAAGGCTTTGTGTGCAGGTGGAAGCACGGGACAGAACAAGAAACCCTGAGTGTCTCAGGAAAACCCACCTCTTTAGGATCCGCTTCCACACTGCGACCTCTTATGGCTTCTGTGTCATCTTGTCTACCACCCGTTATCTCTGAGTAACAAATACAAAAAGGAGAGAGCCCTGAAGTATCTACTCATTCTCACACTATTTTAGGAATGTGTATGGCAGGGTAAGGGAGAGGGAGGGACACGTTACAGATGACTGTGACGGGACCTCAGGACAAGGAAGTTGGGGAGTCCCACAGTTCCCACTTGTGGATGCGAGTGAACGGGTTAGGGGGAAAGAGGACCTGGACGCCGCTCAGCGGGCTTCCCGGCCATTTTCTCCCCGCTCACACAGCAGCACAGCCTGAAGCGTCCCAGTCACCAGGTGAGCAAACGTCCCACACCGCATGGCAATACCAGATATGGGAGACGGTGTGGAGTGACAACTGAAAACCACTCGGGGACAGTCTGGCACATTCAGCAGAGTTGAAGTGGCGTCTACGCACCCAGCAGCTCCACACCTAGAGTGACAGGTGCACTCACGACAGTGCACTGGGAAATACGTACAGGATCGTGTGTGGAGTCCTTTTTGTAACTGGGGTAAGTTGCAAAAAAACCTCAAGAAGCAAAAAATAATAGCCGGTCTATTCACAGACGGAATACTGCAGAGCGAGGGAAGAGTAGCCGGAGGCAGACACATCGCCACGACGACAGTTCAGACAGAACACAACGCTGAGTGAGCGCACGGGCGGCAGACAGTTCCAGGGCGTGCGGGCCTCTTCCTGAGCGCGCAGCGCCCCGCCGACTCCGCCTGTTTAGGGGGCGGGCACAGCGAACGCGGAGGTCCCCGCAGTGCCCGAAGCGGGAAGGGTATACTGTGTGTTCAACTGTATCTGCAACATTTTTTAAAAAGCGTCTGAAGCAAATGTACTAAATTTAAGATATGACAAAAGTAGGTGATGCTTAGGTGTGCTTCCTAACTATTGCTGCTTTGCTTCGGTTTGAACCACGGTGTCATGTCATAAAAATAACCGTACGGGGGTGGAGACCGCTTTCCCCATTGCTGGAACAGAGAGGGAGGAAGAAGCAGAATTCCATGGTTTGCTTCACAAGAGAATTTTCTGAGTTGGCTGCCTTCACAGGGGTCAGGAAGCGAGGCCTGACCCTTAGGAGGGGACCTTCATAAAGGGGACATCCCTTATTCGTGCCAAACTGAGACAGCCTGTCAGAAGTTAACACAGTTGAGGGTATGGAAAAAGGGAACCCTCCTGCCCTGACGGTGGGAACACAGACTGGTGCAGCCACTGTGGAAAGCAGTATGGCATTTCCTCAAAAAAATAAAAATGGAGCAGCTTATGGCCTAGCAATTCAATTCCACTTTTAGGAATGTGTCCAAGGAAACCCGAGGCACTAATAGGAAGAATATATATGCACCCCTGGTGTTCGCTGTGGCGTTATGTACAATAGTCGGGGTCTGGAGGAGGCCGGAGCGTCCTTCAACAGGTGAGTGGGTAAAGAGCTAGGATTCATTTACACAGTAGAATATTACTCAGCTGTATACAAGAAAACTGTACCCTTTGTGACAACAGGGACGGACCTGGAGAGCATTCTGCTCAGGGGAGAAAGAGAGCAGCACACGGGCTCACTCACTCACTCACCTTGGAACCTGGCGAGCAAGAGGAGGGGGGTGCAGAACAGAGGCAGACTGAGACAGAGGGCAGGCTGCCTGCTGCTGGCAGCTGAGGTGGGGAGGCAGGAACGAGCAGAAAAGGGGAATAAAAGAGAAAGAAAGAACCCAGGGCCGGACAGCAGAGTGGGGACTGCGCAGGGGAGGGCGAGGGCAGGTGGAGGAGGGAAAGCGGGATAAATGGAGATGGATGGAGGCCTGACTTGGGAGGTGAGCGCACAGTACAGTGTACAGATGTGGTGCAGAATCGGGCACCTGAAACCTGTACAGTTTTCTTAACCAGCGTCACCCCGATAAATCCAATAGAAAAAGAAGTCAGCCATTCAAGCCCTTGGCACAGAACCCCTCCTGAAGTACAGAGCACAGGGGCTACACGTGTCACACACTGGACTGAGCCCGCTGTTAGGTGACTGGCCGAGCTGCGGCACTGCAGGCAAGGCCTCACCTGGAGGCTGCCGGGCCTTCCCCACGGCCCAACTGTGAGCACTCACCTTCCCGCACTGCAGCCACTCAAGAAACCCAGCAGGGAACTGGCACAGGGCCTGGCACACGGAAGGCACCTCATAAATGGTAATTATAATTACTACCAGGAAACTCATTAACTCACCTTCTTGGCTAGATTTGCTGTAAATGCCTTCATCTGTTCTGGAGCCTGAATTTTTGACCTAAACGTACAACAGAAAATGTTAAGGATAATCTCAGATGTCTTGAAGGCACAAAGAAAAGTGATTTACCCAAACTGGCTGTTGTGGAAACGCTGAGAGGGGGAGTACTTGTGTGTACTGATCTCGCCGAGAAGTTCAAGGGCACAGAGCACCCTCCTTTGGGAGAGGCTTCCCTGTAGCCAGTCATCTTCCCGCCATGTTCATTCTCCTTGTCTTTAAAACGATTTTGGCAAAGGAGTAAGAAATCAGAGAAAATATTTCTGAAGTCTATGAATTCTCTTCCCATCCAACGATCCCTCATGATTTTCATGTTTCCTTACTTAAAAAGGCTAAAGGGTCCCGTCACTCAGTCATAAGATTCCCTTTGGCAGACTTTGTCAATTGTACTTTGTGTTTCTTTTCTTCTTCGTCCCCGTCTATTTTTCTTTTTAATGAGGGGACATCTCAGAATATCCTACAACTTCCCAAACCCAAGTTACAGAATTCCATGCATATCGAGAAGGACAGCTAGGCCTGGATGGGGAAAGGCAGCTGCTGGGCTTCCTAGATTCAGGGAAACTGAGGCAGGATAGAACAGGTACAGGGGCTCCCAGGCGCCTCGCTGGCTCTGCAGGGCAGACCGGAACCCAAGCGAGCCGGCCTTCTCTTCCTCCTTACTCAGCAGACAGGGTGGGGGCTTCCAGCGGACGGGGCAGGCAGGCCCCAATGCCAGCTGCCCCGGGCTCCGGTGAGAAGGCGGCAATCTGCAGTGTGCAGGCAGCTTACAACACGTCCGCTCCTGGTATAGTACCAGGTCCCCTCCCTATCAACGCCTTCAGAAACACAAAAGAATTCTCTCTTAAGCCACATGTGAAAAAATCAATACATGTATATATGATCTTTATGTTTGGCATCTTAAGAAAAGCTTTCCAAAAAGAGTCTACTTTAGTTCTTAAAAATGCCGTCTCCCCTGTCTGCAGTGCCACGACCCATTCAGGTCCCCGTGGGTTTGCGATGCCGCTGGGGGAACAACAGAGAGAGCCCACGGCTCTCCGGAGGGTTCCCTCGGCCCTCCTGCAGCACTTGACCTCCTGGCTGAGCGCCCGGGCCTTCTACACCCTTAGCTTGATTTCATGGCATTGGCCTAGTTTCAGGGCTGTTGAACAAAGAATGACTTTTCTTTCTTCTTTAAGGAAAACAAGTGTATTTCACGACACCCGTGGATATAGTTGAAGGTGGAAAAGGACAAGTAAGAATTCTGGCCAGTCTGTGTTGAGCTGAGTGGAGACCCTGCCACCAGCGCTCCTGTCCCCTGTAGGAACGCACAGACGCCCCCGCCCAAGCGGCCCCTCCCAGCCGCCCTCCAAACACTAAACGTGAACAACGAACAGTGGAACAATGCTGCCCCTGCAGCGACTCACCCGCAGCGAGCCGGTCACCAACAGAGCCTCCCTTTGTAGTTCAGCTGCTCAGAAACAGAAATGGGAAATAAGAACATTGCAACTGTTTCTGAACTACAGAGAACCTAACTTAGAGATGTCCGGGCAGTGGCCTGGCCGCCTCTGTGAACGACAAAGCTCTGCCCCTTCCCTGTCTACAGGCCGTGTCTGTTCCACGATCGGGAACACTCGGACACGAGCGCCCCGTCTCCTTCCCATGCTGGTGGCGGTCCCTGTGACCGTCTGTGCCGATGGTCTGAGGCTGAGAAGACGGAAGGCCTCAGCGGACGGCTGGGCCGCAGGGTGACCAGGGTGACACTGGCTCATTTAACAATACTGCCATCCACTGAAAAGTCAGGTCCTATCCCTGCAAACTGCAACGGTCTATTTATAGTCTGTAGACACTTGAGGTACAAGGTCTACTGTTTCTACTCAACAGTAACAGCACACGTTTTTCCTTTAAACAACTTCCTTTTATGTAAGTAGGTCTCTTACTGAACTGTACCTACACACAGTAATTGGAATATATCTGTGGGAACAAAGGACTTTGGAACATTTTTTGACAAATTAACAAGTGGGATGTTAATTATCCGCGCTGTAACACACAGATACAAATTTGCCTAACGCCTCTGAGTTTTAGGGACACTGATCATCCTTAGGACTGGGGGCGTCCTCCAGGCCTGCCTGATAGATACTCCTGCCCGTGAGGCCCTCCAGGTCACAAACCCTGAAGGCTGCAGGGGAAGGCCCCGCCCTGACCACCCGGACAGTCCTGGCGAGGATTTGTACACGGCTCCTCCGTGGACACCACTGTCCCATTACCTCTTCCACCTAATGCACGCCTACGCACCCCCAGTATCTGGCTCCAAGAGGGGGTGAGCGGGTGAAACCAGTGCTTACTAGAACCCCAAACTGATGCCTTCTTTGTCCTCCCAATTGCCTTTTATGGAAATAATTGGGGGGGGGAAACACATGGTTACATGCACGTGAAAGTTCATTCAGCTTTATTTATAATAGTAAAAACTGTAAGGACTGGATATTGCTGAAAGATCTAACAATGGGGAAATGGACTATAGATCACTATCCAGCTAAGAGAGGAAGTCAATCCGTAAACACTGACAGTGAAGGCTGCCCGCACATGTGGCTGAGTAAGAAAGGAAATTATGTAACACAGTATAATATCATGGCTTTACTTCTGTTTACATAATTGTATTTAAGGTGGGTTCACAGGAGGAGAACTTTACTATGCATTTCTACGTATCTTACTCTTTACAGTTAAAGAAGGGGGGAGAGAGAGGTGGGGTCAGCATACACCCAGGCCTTCCCACGGCCCTCCCCAGCGGAGCTCACCCCAGACCATGCCCTCCCCATCTGCACGTCCATCTCCGCGAGCCCACCGCAGCGAGCCCTGAGGACAGAGACCGCATCATCCACCTTGGCGTCCCTACTGCAGACGTGCCTTCCCTAACTAGCTGGCCACGACAACAGGAGCCAGCAAGGCAGGCAGGCGCAGGACCCCTTCTCGGGCTGGAGCATGAGCCTGCTCAAAGCCATGGTATCAAACCGCCTGCCCGTTGGTAAGAACACGTGTGTGCTAAAACGACACGGCAGGGCTCTCTCTCACCTGTAAAGAGGGAGAGGCAATGTCCACAGCCCGTCTGCACATTATTACCAACTGGCTATTTGAAGTGCCTCGAAACGCACAGCCACTTGCCAGGAAAAACGACGGGACTACCTGCATGAGGAGCTCACCTGTTCCAGGCGGCTTTCTCCCACAAGGACTTTCTGAGGATGCTGGGCTTTCACGATCACTCTCTTCCTCTGCTGGCACAAACGTCTAAAAAGTCCAAAGCGCCACAGAGAAGTCAACTGAGGATTTTATAACAAAAATGCAAGACTAACCTCAAGTGAATAAAAAACAAAGACCCAGCACCTCGTAACAATATAGAAGCCTACGTTCAATTCTATGCAGAATGAGATGTGTCAGCCTTGGCAATGAAACCTCCACCTAACCTGCTTAGCTCACCCATCGCTGCTCTCCTACTGCTTTACCTTACCACCCCACTTCAGCACAGCACAGACGCTGTGCTCCTGTCAGGTGCACCCTGTCCCCAGGCTCACACTCCTCCACGCTGGCCATGAGACGCTGAAGCCACCATGGGGCACACTGCTGGCCCTTCCCTCTCAGTGTCTAGAACAAGCCTTTCTTGTCTTTGTCCTCTGGGGAACTCCTCTATTTGCAAGATGCAACTGCAAACTCAAATGTCCTCCTTGCAGACCTCCGTCTGCCTGCCCGTGCCCCTGCCGGGCGGCGGAGCCTCCGGGACCTGGTGGGCCCCCATGCCTACAGTGACCCTGCCAAGCGCACCTGGAGGGCACAGGCCGTTGGGCCGGGCTGGGAACCTGGAGACCAAACTACAGAAACGCCCTCAGCGGCCATGCTAAAAACTACATTTTATTCCAAGAGTGATGGGAAATGATTGGAAATTTTAAGCAGAGTAATGACATGACCTAATTCATTTATAATTTTCAAGACAGCTCTCAGGGCTGTGTTAGTCACGGAGCGGGGGAAGCCCCACAGGGACACCGCGGAAGCAGTGGCTTGTGCCAGGGCAGTAACTGCAGAAACACAACCAGGTGGGTTTGTTCAACTTTGGAAATGGAACCTCTGAGCAATGGCCAAGGCTTCAATGTGGGGTGACCGAGAGCCAGGGTGTGACTCTCGGGTTTCTGGTTTGGGGAAGGGGAATTGGTGATGGGACTGAGGTCCTTTGCTTCCTCCCCACAGGACGTAAAAATAGCAACACTTAGGTGCCTGAAGCACAAGGAAAACAAGAGAGCTACACGCTGCTTATGTGTGTACGTGTACGCACATGAAATGGCACTCACACCACCAGACTGCGTAACCAACTGTCAGCCATACCTCAGTTTTCAAGCTGGCTTTCAAGTCCGGTCCTCCCAATGCGCTGGCCGGAGACTCTTCCCTGCCTAAGGAAATTCACAGCCATTAAGCCAATTCGAGAATCTGCTTGCAAAATATATCCTGAACCAAAAGGTAACAAAATATTCTTATAGATCAGCGGCGGCCCTCTGCTGCTTTGTTTTGCAGCCAGTGAAGAACAATGAGAAGGACTGTATAAGAAAATGACCATAGGAAATACGGGCAGGGCAGGGGGGTGGGACGACGATGACACGGGGACAAATTTTCTGTGAGAGGGTGAAAATGTTTCTTGCTGGTCAGATGGCTTCCCCAAAAGAATGCCCACAATGTTCTGCATGGGGACATCTTGTTCCTAAGTGATCTGTATCAAGTTTGCCCCTAAAAGATGTTCTGGGCCACTGAGGAAAACTCGTGATACAAAAGGTGATTTATGAATAGACTCCCTCCACTCGCTCTGTGCTGATGCAGCAAAATTGAACATCAAGTTATAAAAAACCGTGCAATAGACACAAGAAAATGGGACTTTTGTCTAGTAGAGACTCAAGTCTACCCCTGCTTTGGGCCTTTCTGTCTTTTTCTCCCCTGTCCTTCCTCGAGCTGTAGCTGTTTTTCTCCCCTGCCCACCCACACACTAGCTTATGGAGAAAATTTCCCTTGCTCAAGTGCTGCTATTTTCGCTGCTTCCGGGAAGAATGGGGGTGGGGGAGTGAGACTGTAGCAATGATTACACATCATAAAGCCTGCAGGGCAGTCAATTTACCTGGGCTCAGCTCAATGAGAAAATCTTCAAGTTACTTACTTCAGCCTCGGGACCATCTCCAATTGTCTCCCACTGAAGTCCCTACAGGGAATGGGGCTCAGTGTCCCAGGCTGCATGCGGTGGCACCTGAGGTCTGCTCAGTTAGGACGTCCAGGCTGCAGCCCGAGTGGGAAAGAACTCAACGTCCCTGACCCTCTCAAGGGCCGATGGCCTTTTGACTCCGCGCAGTGTCCTGTGCTTAGCCCAGTGCCAAGTACCTGTCACGTTAGTGTCCTACCTCCTGCCAGGAGGCAGCTGGGCGCGTGCAGCTGTCTTCCCATCTCGACTACTGACCTTGGCACCCCCCCGCCCAGCCTTGCACAGCAGGAGCTGGTAGCAAGTGTCTGAGCGTGATGGTACACTCAGTGACTGAGCGCAAAGCTCACACCTTGGGAGTTCCCAACCATGTCTAAGACCAGCACTCTCTGAAATCTGTCAGGAGAGAACACATTTTATTGCTCTTTTAAGCAAATTCTAAATCAGAAACTGACTCATGTTACTGGAACAATAATCTTAATTTTAAATAAAAATGTGCTCCCTTGACTACAATGGCCAGTTGGACGGAACCGACACAGTACAAGCCTGTCCATCACACAAGAGCAGAAGAGACGCCTGTTTTTCTGTCATCCCCATTTGAAGCAACAGAAGACTGAGGTTCAGAATGTTCCCTAAAAGGCACCAAGAACCACGCCAGCTGGTGAAATTCTTTCTGTGAACTTCTTTGCTCATGTGTAAAACGGGGATGATAAAAAGTATTAATTTCACAGGGTCGCTGCAGGGAGTTCACCTGGATTAACAAGGACCCTGAAGGTCAGGGAGGCACATGGCTGGCCAGCTGGTTTCTGGCCGTCAGCCTCCTGCCTCTCTCTGCCCTCCTCTGAGATGAGAAATGGGTCTCAGGCTTAAAGCTTTTGAATACAAGTTTCTTTCAGAAAAGACTGACTTTCCAGTTTGATGTTATTTTGTGACATTCCGGAATCAAGGTTGTTGTAAATGTGCTTACTCTATATATAATCATCTGTAAAGTGCTAAAATTTGCAGTTAGAGATTCTCACCTGTGTCACCCAAATTTTCTTCGGAAAAAACAGTGACCGAGACGTCCCCTTCCTTCTGGGGTGATTTCACCAGGCCCTCTCCTGTTTTCTCAGCAGACACTGGAACGGTCCGTTGGCCACAGCGATCGCTCCCTGTGGTCAAGTCTGGCTGGCATGCGGCTGCTGGTCGAGCCCCAAGGCAGGCCGTGGGAAGGAGCGGGTGGGAAGGAGCAAACTCTGGCTCCCGGCTGGGCACACACTTGGTGGTGGCTTTCAGGCTGTGCCCAGGCTCCCACAGGGCAGGAGGGAGAGCGGGCTGCCCTGCAGCGGTGTCTCTGCCACGGGGCATGCCAGCAGCTGTTCCAGCACCTGCACTCACTGCTGTCAAAGAGCGAGCCCTGGCAAAGCAGTTCTCCGCAGCCTGCCTGGACACGGGCTCCGGTCCTCTCAGGTCCACGGGTGAGCCAACATTCCTCTCCAAGTCCTCCCCTGCTGAACCGCTGGCTGGGGTACTGTCCCCTGCAGTCCCCGCCTCAGGGCTTTCATCCCCTCTCTGCACTGAGCACAAGGACACACTCTTCTGTTCGGGCTGGCCACCATCTGCACAGAGCACAGTAACCGACGCCATGGGGCGTCCTTCCCCGGTGTTCACTGCTCCTCCTAGGAGTGGCCCCAGACACCGACGGTTCTCAACGATGAGGCTGGGCATGGGGACCTCACCTTTGCTCCGCTTCACAGCTGACAGGTCCCCGCGCCCTGCTGGGTCGCTGTCAGGATCAGGGGCAGCCAGCGCACACTCCGCTGTGCTGGTGGAGATGACAGCCATGTCACTCGGGTCTTCCGCTCTGGCCGCAGAAGGCCGGTCCTCGTCCTGGGGGGCGGCACCCCGCATGGCTGCTTCCCGTCCTTCAGAGGTGCTTGTGGAAATCACCGCAGCATCGCTAATCTCTTCCACTGATGTGGCCAAAGGGTGGACGTCCCCCCGAGGGATGGCACTGGACACTGGGCCCTCACAGTCCTCTACTGAGCTCGTTGAGATGACAGCGCTCCCGTCTTTTTCTTCCCCGACTGGGACAGTCGGCTCCCTACCACTCTCCACAGCAGCCCCGGCGACGGAGGCCTCGCAGCCCTCAGCGATGCTGGTGGAGATGAGCGCGCACTCGTCCTTCTCCTCCTTGCTGGTCGAGCCGAGGGGACTCCCGGCTCCTGTGGGCGCGCTGGGCATGGGCACCTCGAAGTCGTCCGCGCTGACTGAGACGGGGCCTTTGGCTCCTCCTTCCCCTCCCGCCACTGGCTGTGGGCCGGCAGCAGAGAGGACGGTGGAGGCACTGGATACGGGCACTTCGCACTCCTCCCCGAGGCTGGTGGAGATCATGGCGCACTCGTCCTTCTCATCGCCTCCCACAGCCGAGGGCTGGCTCCCGTCGCCCGTGGCTGCACTGGGCGTGGGGGCCTCGAATTCTTCCGGGATTCCTCTAAGGCAGTCCACACCGTCTTCGGCCATCGCAGCACTCCTGTGACCCTCCACGGCCGCCACGGCACGTCCCTGCGAGGTGCCGTCGTGTGGTGTGCTGGTGGAGATCACCAGGCCCCCGCCGTAACAGGTCTGAGGGGCAACACAGTCGCTGGCTGTGGCAGCCAGGAGGCCATCGCACCCCGTGTTTTCCGCAGAGGTAATGACGCCCTCGTCTTCCTTCCCCCGGGGGGCTGTGTGACGTACTGCACGCTCTGGGACTGCACCGGAAACCAGTCCCTCGTGGACGTCCCCCACCAGCCCCGTGGAGATAGCGGCGTCAACTTTGTCTTCTCTGGCCAGCTGACTGTCGCCTTGCCCCAAAGCTGCACTGGTCATGGGGTTCTGGTAATCTGCCGGCACGCGGGCCGCCCCATCCTTTCCCGAAGCTGCGCTGGTCACGCTGCTCTCCACGACGCCCTTTGCACTGGAGCAGATGTCTGCGTCTTTCCCGTCTTTCTCGGCCCCACTTACGCTGTCCACGCTGCTCTCCAGGGCATTTCCCAGGGCGGCTCCAGCCTCGGTCACCACGCGCCCCGCCACGGTCCCGATCAGACCGTCCCCTTCCTGTGCGCTCCCGCAGATGGGCGCCTCCTCGCTTTCCTCCGCCGCCCCCGTGCCGGTAGAGGCGTGCCCAACGTCGTTTCCTCTCTCGGTGCTGGTCACAACACCCTCACCTTCCTCGTCCTCCTCTTTGGCACCAGTGCTGGTGACTATGCCTTCGTCATCACAGGGGCCGGCAGCGACCAGTGGCGCATTACTGACCTCTTTGGCTACCGTGCTATCCATCGCTCTCTGCCCGCTTTCTTCTGACTCCGAGCTGATAGCAAAGCCCTCGGCGCTCTCTTCCGAGCCCGTGCAGCTGGCGGGCCCCTCCACGACCTCCTCCGTTATCCCTGTGCTGGTGACGGCACTTTCCCCCTCCACGCTGTCGTTCACAGCACCGGCCCCTTCTCCCGCGGAGCTCGCCCCTGGTGCTGCGGCACTGGCCCCCAGGACCGCAGCGGCGCCCGTGACCAGGCGCTCCTCCTGCGGCACTGCCCCGGTCACTGGGCACATCACGAAGCTCTCGCCCTCCCTTTCCGGTCTCGTACATGTCACAGTCCCCTCGGTTTCTTTTTGGGGGCCCATTCTCGTCCTGGTTCCCTGGAACCGGTCTACTTCTCCACTGCTTAATGAGACCTCTCGCATTTCTGTCCCGGCACTGGTCACGGCCCCATCGCTCTCGCCATCACCAGCGAAAGGGATAGCCCCCGCGACACGCTCCGAGTCTCCACTGGAAGAACCGTCACATTTTCCCTCCGAGCCAGCGCTGGTCACAGCATCGTCCTTCTCCTCTGTCACAGCGCTGTTGATGCCGTCACCGACTGTGGCCCCCTGAGAGGTCACGGGGCCCGCTGCTCGGCCCAGGGACCCCGCTGTGGCACACTCCCCACTCTCCCCCACCTTGGTGCTCCTGAGGAAGGTTTCCCTCTCCGCGCAGCCCTCCGTGACCACTCCCCCGCCTTCTTCTGCTGCGGCCAGGACCGTGCGCCCACTGGCTCCCGCCCCCACACGGGAGACATGGCCTCTAGAGCCCCCTGTCAGGCCTTCGTCTGCCTCAATGCTTGTGCATGGCACTGCCACCTGCCCCTCGCCCGTCTCTGATGAGGTGGTGGTGGCGTCCCCGGCTTTGACTGGGTTCAAGGTGATCCCTTTGCCCTTCCCGTCAGAACTAGAGGCGCGAGACGACATCTCCGCTCTGCCTGCCCCAGCGGGCACGCCCTCTGTTCTTCTCCTTTGGTGTGGCGCAGAGGGGGCAGCGGGGCCTCCCGCACTGGTGCCCGCCTCACTGCCTTCCTTCCCCGTGCCCACAGCGCCTGACGTGTGCCCTCCTTCCCCCGGGTCTCCACAGTCCTGCTGCTGCCCAGCCTTAGCCTCCTTTCCCCAGCTCACGCTCACGGCATGGCCCACAGCAGGGCCGTCCCTCCTGCCGTTTTCCACAGAGGTTCTCACTGTCTGCTCGGGAGTGGCCTCTGCAGGGCAGTCACCGTCCTTCCCGGCCGCGGCCGCCAAGCCCCCTTCTTCGTGCACGTTCTCCTTTCCCAGACTCGTGTCTGTTAACTTGCTAGCAAGAGGCGTATTGAGTTTTCCCTGTTTACTGTGCAGTGTGGCAGCCTGGGAACCTTCTGGGATGTGTCTTTTACTCTCTAGGCTGGCTTTCGCTGGCGTATCTGCTGTGGAAATTGCACCCCCTTCCTTGCTGTGACTTGTCCTTGGGACTTCTGGTTCCCTAACAGTCAGACTTGGGTTAGGGGGCTCAGAATTCTGGCTGCCCGCGCCACCTTCCAGAACAGGTCTGCTAGCTACGGCAACGACACCCGCATCAGGAGGCTGTTTCTGAGGCACAGCGGTCACTGAACTTAAGGACGGAGGAAGGTCTAAATTCCTGGAATGTTCGAGAACAGCATCTCCTTGGGCAACACACTCTTCGGCGGGTCTTGTGTGTTTCAAATTCTTCTGTGCCCTGTCATTTTCTGACGGGGCATGAGGTAACATCCTGTGAGTAGCTTCCGAGGCCACGGCCGTCTCGTGGGCTCCTTGCTGGGTGGGCTCTTTCTCCGGGGGACTCGGTTTGGAAGCAGCACTCTGGACGTGCACTTTCCTGGTCAGGGTGCTTTTATGGTCGGCGTGCTTGTCAGTGTTAGCAGCAGCCCCTGCCCCACGCGCCGGCTTACAGGCTGGCGCGGCCGGTTTCGCGTCTACCGTGGGAGCTCTCGATTCGTCCCTCAGGACCGTGGCTGCTGTTCTTTGTCTCGTCCCATTTTCAGAGTCCGTGTCTTGCTGAGAGCCGTTCCTGCTGCTCTCCTGGGTTTTCAAGCCTTCGAGCACATTTTCGCCAGCAGGCTCAGAATCGGTTTCCATCAGCTCTTGTTCAGAGACCGATGACGTGGCGTCACCCCCTCTTTTTGGTCTCTGAAGGGAGGAGGAGGTGCTGGGGGTGCCCGGAGCGTTGGCTGCGAGTTTCTCCTCCCCTTTGGTCGCTTCTTGGGATGAGCTTCCTCTTCGACTTTCACACAGCCTCCTACTGAGTTTCCTCTCAGTGCCCCCTCGGGCCTTCTCGTGGCTGCTGTCCACTTCTTTACCCTCCTTGTCATCTGATCTGTTCTCTTCCTTCTTTCTCACGTCCTTACTGCTGTGCCTTAAGCTCCGGCTCCTGTGCCCATCGGACAGCTTCCTCTCGAGTCGGGAGGAGCCAGAATCTTTCTCACCCTTATGTCTGTCCTTGGCTGACAGCAGCCTAGCCCTGTGACTAGTGTCCTTCTGCGTACTATGGGCTGAAGGACCTGCACTCTCCACTATAGGTTCGGAACCAGCTTCCTCGAAAGATTTGTCCTCAGCTTTAGACTTCCGTTGTCGATCTGGATCATTTTCTTCTGTGTTCTTCTCCTTCTCTGGTTTCAAAGCACTTACTGGTTTTGTGACACCTTCTTGCAATTCTGTTTCAGTAATTTTCGTCTGCTTGCTTTGACCTTTTGATTTAGACTTGAACACAAGCTTCTCCTCCAACAAGCTCTTGGTCCGTCGCTTCTCCCTGTGAACCCCCTCTTCCGGCTTTGCATTGCTGTCTAAGTTCATCGGGTCCGTCTCACACTTCTCCTCCAACAAGCTCTTGGTCCGTCGCTTCTCCCTGTGAACCCCCTCTTCCGGCTTTGCATTGCTGTCTAAGTTCATCGGGTCCATCTCACACTTCTCCTCCAACAAGCTCTTGGTCCGTCGCTTCTCCCTGTGAACCCCCTCTTCCGGCTTTGCATTGCTGTCTAAGTTCATCGGGTCCGTCTCACACTTCTCCTCCAACAAGCTCTTGGTCCGTCGCTTCTCCCTGTGAACCCCCTCTTCCGGCTTTGCATTGCTGTCTAAGTTCATCGGGTCCGTCTCACACTTCTCCTCCAAACAACTCTCACTCCGTCTCTGCACCGCGGTTCCATGTTGCTTGGAGCTAAGAGCATCTTTCTGAATTCGGGAATCGCTTGATCTTCTGGATTTGTGCTCTGCCTTCGTCTTTTCGGTCAACAGGTGTCTCTCCTTCCTGTTGTTTTCCTTACGCACGTTCTCATCTGTTTTTATGATATATTCAGAAACAGGCTTTCCATCTTTGCCTAAAACGGACAACTTCCGTTCGTTCCTGTGTTTACTTTTCCGCTCGGCCTTCTCGTCCCCGGGAAGCCTGGCGTGCTGGCTCTGCTTCTGGGTGCCGTCGTCTGCCTTGGCGCCCTTCTCGGCCACGTGCAACTCGGCCTCGTCGCCGGCCTTGTGCACACTGTCCCCTCTGTGTCTATGCTTCGTAGGCAGCTTGTCTTCCGACAGAGCTTTCTCTTTTTCGGGCTTCTCCTTGGAGGATTTCGTCTCTTTCTTAGGGAGGCTTTTCGGGTGCGGCGTTTCGGAATCCTCTTTCTTCAGGTGCTTCTCGTTCTTAAGTGTGCTCTTCTGTTTCGGGGGTTCCTCTGTGCTCACATCTGCGCGCTCTGCCGGCCTCTTCCCCTCCCGCGTGTCCGCCTCCTCCTGGGCCCCCTCCAGCGGGGTCGAGGTCCGCCTTCGGTGTTCTCGCTCCGCTTTGGATTCAGTTTTGTTCTCGTCGGCCGAATGTAAACACTCCGAGAGTCTCCGCGCTTGTTTACCTGCTTCACTTTTTGTGTGAACGTGTTTCAGATCCTTGGAAGAAGACATCTTTTCCTTTTCACAATGCTGTAAGAAAACAAAGGTCAAAGTATGAGATACCAAGGTCAATTTTTATATTAAAATCTGACATCTGGGTGCTTTTAACGCGTGCAGCCCCATGTCTTATGCCCTGTAAGCGGCCTGTGGCTGGAACTCCCAACTTCACTCTGCGCACCAGGAAACTGAGCTCCCATGGCTCAGGAACCTGATACCCAGGCAGCGAGTCTGGGCGACCTCGGTCCACGTCTAGTCCTCTTCCCCCCTAGACTGTGGGCATCTTCAGAGAGAATGGCTACTTGTCCAGACTCGCCCATGCCATTGGGCCTTCTCTCACCCTCAGTTGCTCAAGTCCACAAATACCCATTCGTCATTCCTAACTATGAAGTGAACAAATGACAAGCCAATGCTCCTTTCAATACAAAACCATGATGAAGACAATTAAAATTTTTTATATTGAAATAAGGATTTCTGATTATTTTAATTTAGGCACCAGAAGTTTTTAGGGAATCCTCATGAGTTTAGGCTACTTGTCGGATGGTCTACTTAGGACAGGGGTCCCCACATTACGGCCTGCATGCGGCCCCCTGAGGCCATTTATCAGGCCCCCGCCGCACTTCCGGAAGGGGCACCTCTTTCATTGGTGGTCAGTGAGAGGGGCACAGGATGCATCCGCACCCACAGTTCCCATTGAAATACTGGTCAGTTTGTTGATTTAAATTGACTTGTTCTTTATTTAAAATATTGTATTTGTTCCCATTTTGTTTTTTTACTTTAAAATAAGATATGTGCAGTGTGCACAGGGATTTGTTCATGGTCTTTTTTATAGTCCGGCCCTCCAACGGTCTGAGGGACAGTGAGCTGGCCCCCTGTGTAAAAAGTCTGGGGACCCCTGACTTAGGAAGTTTCAAATCTACAGGCTAATTCACACTAACAGTATCCATATAACATCAAAGTTCTGTGTATGTTTCTATGTCCAAAGGGAGATACTGGGAAATCACAGCAGGTAAAATCACCCCTTTACCCCATAGCACGGCACAGAGTAGACTGTTAATGTTAGTAAGTGGATCCTGACAAAACACACTTTCATAGAGACTCGCTGACTATTAGCTACAATTATTTTTATTCAATAACGGGCTGAAGTCCCCAGAAAGACGTCTGCACCTCTGGGTCAGCTTACCATGCGTCTCCTTACAACGTAACACAAGCACTGATGTACTTCTACTAATATAGGGACAGGATATAGCAAGATCTTAACATTTTAAAATTAAATTCCTCAAAGAACAAATTAAAATGATTTCTTCAACCTGGTTTCACTGTAAGTTCCAACAAATTAATGTGAATAAAATTTTGAGATCATCTGTCAAAGAAACTTATCACCAAGTAAAGTTAAGTATTTAGAAATATGACATTAACCCTTTGAGTAGAGTAGTGAGTGTTTTTCATGCTCACTGATCCCCCGGGAGTGAGATGTCTTTCAAAAAATGAAATTAGTTCCAATTACTCTGAATGGTCAGGAGGCACAAGGACGTACATGAACGTTCACACTACTCAAAGGGTTAAGATAACAGAATATAATTAAATATGCTCCAAATCTCTGAATAAAGAAATCAAGACTATTTACTGGCTATGAATAAATAATCATTAAATGATTAGTTCTCCCCTTGGAAGTGTTAAGATAGTTCAGCTACAGACTATAAATTTGGAATTAAAAATTCAGATTTAAAACCAATAAAAGCAAAAGTTTATCCTAAGACAATGATCCAAAAAAGGAGAAGAAATGTATCCACTGCCCATATTTTTATTATTTAAAGTGACCATACCTTGGAAACAATCTAAGTGCTCAATTATAAGAAAATGATTATATATTATGGCTTATGCATTCATATATACCGTTATGCAATCATGAAATATAATGATTAGGAAGTTTACAAGGTAATACGAAATAAGTGAGAGTGAATGTTACAAACAGTTTGCAAGAACACATTCGCTCTACAAAACTGTGTGCATCCGTGGCTGAGGAACGAGAGTGGCTGTACCTCAGAGCAGAGAGGAGGGGGTTCGGCTGCCCCTCCCTCCTCCCTTACTTATGGGCAATTTCGTTCCTGTCAATACAAGAAAGGAGGTGGGTGTGGAGGGGAAGCAGAAAAGTAGCTACCATGTTTCCCCAAAAATAAGACCTAGTACAATTTTTTTCAAGCTTAGAAATATAAGACCTCCCCTGAAAATAAGACCTAGCACATCTTTAGGAGCAAAAATTCATATAAGACACTGTCTTATTTTCGGGGAAACGGTAGATTGTTGTCCACGGAAATAGAGTCACAAGAAATTCTTGATGGAATTCAGAGTTTGGCTGGTTATGCTGATGTTTGTGATGACATGACTACAGTATATTAGTAAATGTTGATTTTTTTTGTTCAACAATAAATGTGAATTCTTGTTCATGGAAAAATGAGACATCCCCTGAAAATAAGACCTAGCGCGTCTTTAGGAGCAAAATTTAATATAAGACACTGTCTTATTTTCAGGAAAACACAGTACTATCTAGATACACGATCACATGAACCAGCTTGCAAAACTAAGGAATTCACACCTTAATAGGATGGGGGTTCAAGAATGGTGAATGTGAGGGACTCATTTAACTCAGAAAAGATTAAATTGCATTTCTAAGTGTTACTCCAAAGGACAGAGTGACCTATATCTAATAAAAAGAGCACTTACAATGGGTTTATTATTAAGACATACCTCACTTGTTCGGAGGGTTTCTTTGGAATCTTCTTCAGCTTGCTGCTTCTTTTTAGAATTCTCCTCAACATTCCTATGTGGGGGCAAAAGTCAAACGTGAACTTTGAATAAAATGTAAGAGACTTTCAGGAACACTATACAAAAAAGCTCAACTTCCCTTTTCAATAAGCACTTGGGAGACATGTTATATTTCCCCTGAATCCTAGTCTTAGCCACCAGAGGACACCACCCTAAGTGTGACGGGGACTGCTAGGAGTGCTATGGAGAAGTGTAACGAAGACAACATGTCCTGAATTGTTGCTCAATATTGAATATTTTATGAACTATAATTATACTTTGAAAATCCTATGAAAAAACTGAGAGCTGACACCTCTCAAGAGGTTTGTAAATTATTGATTCAGGTGTCTGGAGGTCGTAATAAATTTACATAATTGCATCTTAACAACCTGGCAACTGGTAGCCTACGGCTCGGCAGACTTTGCAGTCACTCGGTCTCACTCGGATTCTTAGAGAACTCACTGTGATAACGCAGCACTACAAGAGTCTGGGTCTGACATCGGGTTCATGAGGAGGAGCCCGGGGTACTGATGAAGAGAACTGCCTGGGAAAACAGGACTAGGAACGGCCTCATGCGAGGACGTGGTTACCGAATGTAGAGAACGGAGACACTTCCTGAGTCCGTCTAGACGGCCCAGAAACCCTCGGAAACTAAGAGCAGCTGCTATTTACACGTGTGCATTTTTCTGGAGAGAGAATCCCAAGTTTCTATCACATTAACAAAAAGGTCTGGGACTGTGACCCCTAAAGACTAAGTATTAACACCTTGAAATACTATAGGTATCGATCGGCACAATGGATTGCGATACTAAACACAGAACGTCAAGGTCTTTAATAAGCATGCGACAACACACATGTTCAAGGCCACTTCCATGCCTGTTCTGAAGGCCTGCAGGAAGAATGCTACAATGGGGACACCGCCAGATAAAATATGTACCTTGAATCCTTTTTTCTTCTTTTGCTTAAGGCTACCTTTTTCTCTAAAACTTTCCTTTCTTTAAGGACTTCTTTAATTCTGGGGGCTTTAGGTTCCAAACTCTTTGTTGATGATTCTTCTGGGTCAACACTATTTTTTCCTAGGAAAGAAAGAAATCAGTAAGCTGTTTCACCAACGGCTCAGCACTCTAATCCTTTTCATTAAGATTTTCTAATCACTGTAAAAATGCAAAATGGCTTTAATATCAAGTTGTGTTGGGATAAAAAATATTTTAGATGGGGAATGCTTGTCTTTTTTATTTCACATGCTTATACGGGGGTGAGCAACAGTAGGTCAATGACAACAATAATAAATATTAACACAAGAATAAACGCTGTTGCGCATACTCGCAGCTATAAACTAGTTTGCCCACCCCTGTCTATGTGTATTTGTGTATCATAAAGGAACAGTGTCCAGAGGAAGTTCAAGTTTGCTCAGTGAAATGCTGCAGACAAAGGTTTGACATTTCAGTTAGTGCAAAGCATAGATTAATTCCGCCATTACCAGTACAGCTTGATTACTCACTTGTTAAGAATCCATTTCCCAGTGATAATTCATTCCACGGTCATTGGAAAATCAATTGCTAACATGTGAGCTGTGTAAGCTAGTGCCTGATAGAATATTTAATTTAAATACAGCAATATAATAATAATAATAATAATAATAAAAAGTGACTAAACACATCAGATTAAAAAAAGTAAGAAAATCTTCCACTCCTAAAAATAGTTTTTGAAAAATATAACAGCTTTACTTAAATATAATTTACACCACCTATTTTGTAACCGTATCTCATAAGTAGTATGTTTATAGACACGAATGCAGTATATAAGATGCTCTATAGTTGAAAATATTAAAGTTAAAACATCCCCTATACCTTGACTCTTAGCTTTCGAAGACTTTGTCTTTTCTGCTTTCTCTTTTCGTTTTTCTTCAAGTTTTTCTCTATTAATTTGCCTTCTTAAAAGCCTCTCTTCTTTTTCTTTAGCCTAAAACCACAAAATACAATTATTCTGATGTATCAGGCAAAAGCAAAACACTCGGAAAGAAAGATGTTTTCCCTTCAAATGTTCTCACAAAGTAACGGGCTCTGCACGAGTGCCCCCCAGCGCCCAGCTGGGTGCCCGAGCGAGGGACAGGTGTGAGCACGCCACTAGCGTCAAGAACGGGAGCGCTAGTGTTCGGGCGGCAGTTTACCACTAAACTGGCTGCCTCAGCTGGGAGGGCCGCGAGACATCCACGGGGAGGAGGCGCTCACAGCAGGTCTCCGCCGTTCTTGGGTTATTCTTAAAGGAGAACATGCAGTTAGGTGACAGGCCAGTCCCACAGCGAATGGGACTTGTTGGGTGCACTGTCAGGACCCAGGATTTGTAAAGTTTTTTTTAATTTTTTTTATTCATTTTAGAGAGGAGACACAGAGTGAGAAAGAGAGAGAGAGAGAGAGAGAGAGAGAGAGAGAAAGAGAGAAAGGGGGAGGAGGTGGAAGCATCAACTCCCATATGTGCCTTGACCAGACCAGTGCAGGGTTTTGAACTTGCCTGACCTGTGGTGGCGCAGTGGATAAAGCATCGACCTGGGAACACTGAGGACCCAGGATTTGGATGTGGAACTTTCTGCTGTTGGATTTTAAAGCCAGGGAGCCTCCATCCATGTGCGACTGCCAGCACCGTCTCTGGCCAGAACTGCCCGTCTCGGAGTGGCCCGGCCGGCCAGGACCCTGAGCCAGCACACTGTTCAAGGGCTGCGCCAACAGGAGCGCCGAGTGTGCGCCCCTCAAATCACTGCTCTATGCAAGCGAGTCTCTCCGTTCCAGATCCATAGCCTTACACGGTTTAATGCTTCTGAACCTGTAAGTCGCCTTAACACGTGTGTAAGTCACCTTAACACGTGTACCCGACCGACAGGTAGCAGTTATTCTTTTTTCTAAAAAGCTCTTGTTAATTCAGTGACCCATCTTATAACCAGAAGTGTTTGCAAATCCAGTAAATACACGGACTGTCCTTCCCTCTCAATATTATGCTCCCAGCTTTGCCCCGTGAGCTTGACTCCTCCTTAATTCACACACTTCCACACCGTGGAGCATCCAGGAGGCTACTGCTACCAGTCTGTCACTACTGGTCACGATGACACCAACACCTCTGTCACACGCTTACATCTATGCTGCCTCGCCAGACGACAAGGTTCCCAAGGCAGAACCTAGGCCCCCCGCACCCTGCACCCAGCCAGGCGAGCCCGTCACCCTGCCGAGCAGGTGGGGACAGTCCCAGGCCCCGTGGGACTCACAATGGACTGCCGCCGCTGCTCCACCGTGAGCTCGTCGTCCGAGTCGCTGTAGTATTTGGAGTACAGGTACGGCTTGTGGACGTACGCGTGCCGCCCGCCTTTTGCTTTTCCTTCACTGGGGTCGCAGGTTTGAGCTTTTGTTTTACTCTGTTTGTCCTTCTCTTCATCTGGAAGAAAGCCAACAGAAAGTGGAACGTCCTGTGAACTGGCAGCAAAACCAGCAGGTGCTCGATCGACACCAAGCAGCAAAAGCAGTATTAAGGTGGTGCAAGTTACCCGTAGGTCCGACAGCAGAAATATCAGTACACGAACTCTAAGAAAGGTAGACGCTCGTAAAGGCTAGAATCCACACTTTAATTTATTTCTAAGCAATCAGCTTTTCACATGTAAAGGAAGATGGTCAAGAAAAATTAAACCTTTGAGTTGTTTATGTTTTCTTGACAAATAATTACTTCTTATTCGTACGTCAGTGGACTGGACAGGAATGCTTTCCCACTGCCAAGCTGAACAAATGCACTTGAAGCCATGCTTTAAACTGGAGTCTAGTGGGCACCTGTGTGTCTTCCATTCACAGGGGAAGTGACAATCCGTGACTGGCCCATTGAGCAGATGCTAAAACCTCCACCTCAGGCTTCCCCGTGACAGAGCAGGAACACTTGGGAAAAACATCTTTATTTCCTTCTACTGGGGACGCAAAATAGGTATCTTTTTACCTTTTGGATTCCATACATATAAAATCTAGCCCTGTCCAGGAAAAAGACCCGAAAAAGCATCTAGAACTAGAATCGGAGTTAGGCTGGAACTAGATCTGCAGTACTAAAGGCTCCTACATTTTCTCTTTAGGTATTCTATCCAAAAGCCAGCGTCAAGCTTACAAGATGCTATTGTGTTTTGTTACAAGACAATTGTTACAAGGCAATTGCAAATAATAGTCAGCATTTTTGATTTTTTTAAAAGTCATCAACAGAATTAAACCATGTGATCAAGAGCAGCAAAAGCAACCATGGAGTAGAGAGAGGTCTATTTTTAGCCCTTGGCTTCTGGGAGGTCATCTTTCAGCCTGTGGAACACCTGGCCTGACAGCAGTGTTTCTGTTCCCCTCGGGGTCTTTGTCAAGCCAAATCACCTAAGGGTGTGGTTGAGGGTGGGCACTTTGGGTCGTGGACTATAAGCTTGCCCTCCTGAGGGGCTGGAGACTGACACCAAACGCACAGGCGGTCAACTAGAACTCCACAATGGAACCGCAGTAAAAACATGGACTTCAAGACTGGGGCGAGCGTCCCGGGTGCCAGTAACCCCCGTGTTTGCCCGACAGCGACGCTTGGAAAGGAATGCTGTCCACAGCTCCACAGGGAAGGGACGACCGGAAGCTCCGTGTTTGGAACTTCCGGGTTCTGGCCTATGCCCCCCTCCGTGGCCGAGTGTAACATTTCAGGGAGTACTGGGAGCCCTTTTAAGAAATGATCAAACAAAAGGGTGGTCTTGGAAACTCCAAGCTTACAACTGATGTCAGAAATGAGGGGCTCTTGCGGGCAGGGCTCTCTCACATGTCACACACACTCTGCCGTCACATACAGTAGCTCACCTAAGTCACGTTCTGATTCTAGGGAACGGAGAAGGGATGGAGAGCCACGGCCTGCTGAGGTTCAGTAACTCACCAAGCTTGCTCAGACAGAAACCCCGAGCTGCGATGCAGAAACCAAGCTCTCAACTACGAAGTGCCCTGCTCTTGCCCCTACGCCACACTGCCTTTCCGACACACCAGCTGAACACACAGAGTCTGCAGCGAAGCCGCAAAGGCATTTGTAAGTAAAATGCTTTACCATCTGATGTAATCTCGCCTTCTTCCATGCTATCAGACATTACAACCTCCTCCTCGGTGTCTTCTTCAAAAGATGAGAGGTCACTGGTATGGACAGAGCTCACGGTGATGTCTGTAAGTCCGTCCACATCAGAATCCATCACTGAGCAATCTTCAAGAAGACGATAAAACACACAGATCATCTTGTTACTAGAGCAGACTTGGCACCCAATTCTTAAGTCACAGTTAAGACCTCCTGCTTTAAATACATTTCAAAGAACATGAATTTTAGAAATATAAACCTCGCATTAGCAACCAATATCAAATACGGTAGAACTATTCCCAGAAAATACGAAGGCAAACTGTTATCCAGTAAAAGTAATGAAAGTATTAACTTATGATATAAACGACTGACATGAAAGTGTTAAGAGGCTAATATGTTTACTACGGAACATTTTAAGGATTAGAATATACGACTATCAATTAAGTTGCGTGAAGGAACGTATGGCAATAAGTCCTGAGCTACATCACAAGGCTCAGAGCTCCTCTGTTCAGCTCCGCTGTGAATCCGTACACACTAGCATGGAGGAGAAGACACAAATGCTTACTGCTCATCTGTTAGCAAAGTGGGGGTAAGTTCTCTGGCTTCTGAAATGGAAGAATCATCTGACACCCCCCAGCAGACCCTCGGCTCTTTCATGTGCTGTAGGTTTCTGCAAGTGTTTACCTTCTTTCGCCCCGTCCGCGGTTTTAGCTCTATTACTGTTCTTTTCTGAAGGGCCTTTTGTGCCCTCCGACTCTCTATCCCTTGCCTGCTTTTCGTCTTTGACCTTCTGTGTATCTTCACCCCTTTTTGAGTGATCAAGCTTCTTCTCAGTCTTTTCCTTCTTTTCTTTCTTTCTTTCTCCTTTTTCGTTGCTGTCTGGTTTCTTTTCACCTTTGTCTGTTGGTTTAGTTTTCTGGTCACTGCTTTCCTGTTGAACATCTTTATTCAGCAGGACTGAACCACTGCTCTCTTTTGTGTGATTCTTAATGTCTTCCACTGGACAAGAAACGTCACTGAGCTCGTCCGACTTGGGGCCCGTTTCCTGCGCCTCCCCCGCGGGGTCGGGGGCCGCCCTGTCCTTCTCGGCCATGTCCTCGGGAGCTCTCTCTTTCTCAGTGCTGGCGTCCACGCTCGGCTGCGACGGGAGTCTCTTGGACACCCTCTCACTGGCCTTGGCGTTTGACGTTTCTGTCGAAGCCCTGGCAGCGGTAGCTTCTTGGTTGAGAGAAGTTATGGTTTCTAAGATCAACATGGCGTCATTGGCAACATTAGCACTGGGCCCAGGAGCAGGGACACCTACGAGGGAAAGATGAGCTTTAGAATAAACTTATGCAGAAGTTAAAGCCCCGGGGTTGAGGCAAGGCCACTTGCCACCATCATCCATGGTGAGCGGACCACACTGGGCCTTTAGACTTCCGGGCCCCAGTGCCAGTCCTCGGCAGGCGCCGGTTCTCAGCTCCTCTAACACGGCAGCTGAAGAGGCAAAACTGAGAACAGCCTCATTCCTAGAAAAACAGCATCTTCTCTAATGATTTTAATTATTCTCACTGTGGAAACATACACACATCTGCTGCGTCCATCATAAAAACGCCTATTCTTTTATGTTAAGGCAAAAAAGTGTTATGCCTGCTGAGGAATTGGGTGATATTTGAAATAATACAATTTCACTCCTGCGGCCAAGTAGAGAAATGCTTCAGAAAACCACATGCCCCAGCTCAAGAGGGAGAGCGGTGGGCGGCCCGAGTGGAGAGGCGTTACCCTGCGTCACGACGGAGGGCTCCGGCTTCTCCTCGTCGGGGGCCGCGCTGCCGCACGCCTCCTCCCTGTGATTCAGCGTGGCCAGAAACTCGTGCACAGCCTTCTCCACCTGCGGCCGGAACGTGTGGTTGATCTTTGGGTCCACAACCTGAGAGATGATGCGGTCAATCCCAGACTCCAACATTCCTGATCTGAAACACAGGGTCATTCACACAAAGGTTAAAATAGATATTTTATATTGTTTGCACTAATTACTTTTAGGTCAAACTTATCTCCCCAACTTTAACTCTTCCCAATCTATTTATCAGGGCAGAGAAAGAATAGGCACTGGAAAATAAGCTTTCACACTCTCCCGACATTCAGACATACCTCAGCGCAAAGTCTCTAAACTTCACACGGCAGCGTCAGAAGAAATACTAAAGCAGACAAAACAGAGCAACCCCCCTGAGAACTCGACACAGGAAACCGTCTAGGACCCAGGCTGCCTGGCTGCCTGTCTCACGCGGCCTTGCCCCTGGCGTGCAGGGGAACATCAACACTAAACCTGAGTTCTGGCTATAAAATATACCATGGACTCTGCACCTCTATTTTAGACAGACAAAATATGAAAGCCTTTTATAAGTATTAGTCTCCAGGAAAACTGAGAAATACACACTAAGTATAATTTTGTCAAACTGACAAAAATAAAAATTAAGATTTCTGGCTTTCTTTTTATTATCTTCTTGCTATAACAAAAACCTGGATGATTTGATTTACTCACTCAACAATCATGTTATGAGCGTCTCCTATATTAACAAGCACCACGCTGGCAACTGAGCTGCTACAAATCAGGCCTGGTCCCTGGTCTAGTGAGAAAATGGACACAAACAATTCCAATACAAGATGACAGGCCCCGGGACACACCGCACGCCGCAGGGGCAGAGTGGATAATGAGATAACCGAGTCTGGGGTTCTATAGAAGAAGAGAAAGAGCTTAAAGAAATGTCACATACAGGAGGCAGAGGAGCAGACAGGGCAACCGAGTCCCACACGTGCAGACAATCGCAAGGGGTTGCAAGCAAACTAAGATGTGAATTTGATTTAAGTAACACACTGGCCCTGGCCAGTTGGTTCAGCAGTAGAGTGTCGTCCCAGTGTGTGGAAGTCCGGGATTTGGTTCCCGGTCAGGGCACACAGTTGAAGCACCCATCTGCTTCTCCACCCTTCCCCCTCTCCTTTCTCTCTGTCTCTCTCTTCTCCTCCTGCAGCCAAGGCTCCACTGGAGTAAAGTTGGCCTGGGTGCTGAGGACGGCTCCATGGCCTCCGCCTCAGGTGCTAGAATGGCTCTGGCTGCAATGGAGCAACACCCCAGATGGGCAGAGCATCGCCCCCTGGTGGCATGCCGGGTGGATCCTGGTCGGGTGCATGCAGGAGTCTGTCTGACTGCGTCCCCGCTTCTCATGTAGAAAAATAAATTAAAAAAAAAGAAACATACTTAAACTTGTTTTTTCCTAAAGAAAGCTTGAGAAGCTCTTCTGATAGTGTGGAAGAGCAGAGCACGGGTCCCTCCCAGCTTCTGGGCCTCAGGCTCTCTGCGGAGATGGGCGAGGAGTCTCCCTTATATTTAACTGCTATTTTTGACTGCAGCTCTGTCCAGACTGAAGGATGAACTTCATTTTCATTTCCTGAGGCAGCGTGTAGTCGTGTGGCATACTACAGTGCAACTTATGTGGGCCACAGAGAAAAATGACTCAAATCTGCTCAAAGTAGGTAACCTGCTTTTTGAAATTCTAAGATTAAAAAGAAAAAAAGCAAATCCAGCAAACATTGCTACATCGTAGAGGTGTCCGTAAAGTGTAGCAGGTGGGAAAGAAACAAGAACAAGCAACCTTTAAACTTTAAGGCACCAAGTATAAAGGCATAAAATAAAAAATCAAAGCTGCCCACCCAAGATTACTGCTTCAGCCTCTGTCTATGTCTGGCCCCTAGTCTGCTTAGTCCACTCTCACCGTGGTCAGCTCTGTTCATAAACAGAGCTGGAGGCCAGCACTCCTGGTGGGCTCGTTCCAGTGAGGCAGGGCCGTGGACAGCTGCCTTGTAGAGAGTAGCTACACCCTGGGCCAAGCACAGCTGGTTCACTAGCTGGTGGAAGCCATTAACATTAAATGCCATTCAGTTAGGGTATCTCTGAGCTGCCTGAGCAGGCGGTGGCACAGAGGATAGAGTGTCGAACTAGGACACGGAGGGCCCAGGTTCGAAACCCCAAGGTCGCTGGCTTGAGAAACGGGTCACTTGCTCTGCTGTAGCCCCCCAGTCAAGGCACATATGAGAAAGCAATCAGTGAACAACTAAGGTGCCGCAACAAAGAATTGATGCTTCTCATCTCTCTCCCTTCCAGTCTGTCTGTCCCTATCTGTCCCTCTCTGTACCTGTCACACACACACACACACACACACACACACACACACACACACACACACACACACAAAGATATCTCTGAGCTATCTAGCATTTTAAAATTCTGTTGTACAAAGGGATACATAGGTAAAATAAGATTTTCCCCATACTGAGTTTACAGATTAGTTATTAAGTTGTGCCATTCAAAATTGCTGATATTAGACTATTTTTGTTTTATAATTTGGCAAACTGCACGTGATTCAACACAACAGAGTCAACTGTGTGTGTCTCTCAAAGACAATGTATAAAACACTGGTTGCAGTTGTATTTATGGGGACCAGGACTTCCCTATACCATTAATTAGACCCAACGAAATACTTTCTTTTTAAAAGCAGCTTTAAAATGTCATTATTGGTAACACAAACTTTACTAACAGAACTTAAGTAAGAGACTAGTTCATTCAAAATAGATAACAGAGCTAGAAGAAAACTTAGGTGTGTCCTAGGAAGAGCACTGACTAGCTTGTCCAAGAGCTGTCTGCCCTCATCACGCACGGGCAGGGCGCTCCGGCGCTCACCTGCCAGCCGTAAGAAGCCCTTGCTGATGCGCACAGCCAGCCCTCACCACGCCCGGATTCTGAGAACACACGCCTCCCGTGGGTCCCCCAGGCACTCTAGTGCCTGCTTTACACGAGCGAGCCTGAGCTTAGTTCCCATGAGAGCGGAAGGAACGGCCACTTCCCTGCTCACAGGTTCTGTATGCTAAGGGGTAGTTGCAATTGCAGGAAACTGGCCTTCATTTAGCCTCTCTACACAAAGAGAGAGAATGCAAACATGCGCCTACAGCAATGGACTCAATTGTGGAAGTGAGGCCGCTGTGCAGTCAGCGAGGCTCTACAGAGCGGGGAGGTGACACGGCCCGCTGGCTCGCCTCCCCAGCCCTCCCACCCACCTGCCATTTTGGTGACTGTTCTCCTAAACGCCAGCAAATAAGTCAACTTCCAGGCCTGTCAAGGCAACAGGCCCCTTTGAGTCTCTGCTTTTCCAGGAAAGACTTTGACTCCTGCCTACAGGTATTTCTATGCAGCTGTCTAGAGGGACCTTTCGATGTCACCTGAACTCTTTACAGGTTCCTCAAACATCCTGTAACACGTAGACAACCAAGTTATTGTTAGATCTCCCTCTTTTCTTCTTCCCAGGGAGACAGTCTGAGCCCCCGGGCTCCTGGTTCTCGCATTACCCTGTGGCTTCAATGGGTCTTTGAGGCAACGTGTGGAGCCCTGTGTGGGGGCCAGCACTCAAGGTTCCCAGGGGACACGAGGGAATTCAGAGGTGGCAGGCTTGAAACCGATCTGTTTCACTGTTTTAAAGCCACATTTCAATCAAAGGGATGTGCTTGGATGTAAATATTTGTCCAGGCAGGAAGAGTAAGTAGGTAGGTGCTCCTTAGATAACTAGTTACCTTTGTTGGGGGCTGATGCAGGGACAGAACGCCCGAGTTGTCTTGTCCTGGCAAATATTTATACTTAAGAACAAGATAATGTTGTAATAATATTGTCTTTCTGCTTTGTGAGGAATAAATACGATTTTTTGATTTCTCTAAACATTTCAGCTCTTCTCATTCTCTGTATCTTACGATGTTCATCCGGAACCGGCCTGGAGGTCCAAATGCACCTTTCTCCCTTTATTTTTGGCAACATCATCAGTAAAAAGCAGAGTTAAAATCACAACAAAATGCAAGAGACAAAACAGGGGCACGCTGAGTTAGAAGACAGAAGCCATGGCCTCAAAAGCCAGGGGAAATTATTTTAATTTCAGTGGCCTTTATATGTACAAATAAAGACCTTCCAGTGGTCTTTCTTTGTAAAATAATGGAGCCCCCTCTCTTAGGGCCAAGAAAATGGCTGTGATGAAAACTATAGGCGAGCCTGGCATTCACCATCTATTCATATTATAGCTGCACGGTCATTCTCTTCCTGCAGTATTTTCAAAGGAGAAGTCAGACTGCTAAAATTTATGGGGCAAATATGAAGTAATTAGAGCCTTTATAAAAATCAAACTGCATCAGAATCACAATACAAAGCAGCCAAACTGCACAAAATTATTAAGAGGTGAACACACTTGTGCACCACGCTTCTGGGACAAAGTTGGCTGTGACGTTTTCCAGCCCCCCTGGAACTCCGGATTCTGAGACTTACTTGAGTACTTGTTGTCTAATATTGTTTCTTAGCTGGTTCTTATTGAGGTGAGGGCTCCATGTATGAGTTGCTAAGTGGTTCGCAACAAAGTTGTCAACACGCTGCCTCAGATTCTGATAAGCAGGCTAGAAGGAAAAGAAAAAAGACAGATGTTGAAAATTTCCAACAGTATACAATAACAACATTGACAGCCCCAGGACTTGAGTGTCTTTAAGTATGGAAATTTCTTAGATTGTAGACAGGAAACAAGAAAATAAGACACGGAGGTGTCACTGTGATGACATGGAGCAAAGGAAGGGAGGAGGAGGAGGAGGAAGCCTGTGCTGAGAAGGTGGCATTTGAGCTGAGCCTTCAAGGTTTATAGTAGAGCTGGAAATCAAAGGCCACCTTGCAGGTACAGCCAACAATACAAGCAAAGAGCAAGTGGATGAGAAAATGCAGGGCCGGGGGCACTTGTCCCACCTCCCATTGTTAAGCCCGGTTTGGCGGGAGAAGAGAACATATGGACAGCAGAGCAGTGAGGCTGGAGACACGGCCTGGCCGGGGCAGAGGAGCTGAGCACCTGTGGAGTCACGGGGGGAGAACGGCAAGCCACAGCACAGACGAGCAGAGGGATAGTGATGGCTGAGCTTTCTGATGATTAATCCCCCCACAGTGAAAGATTAATAGACACAAAATATACATACTTAGGAAAGTATGCAATTAATTAGCTATGCGTCCGTGCTGGGGTGGTAGAAACGGCTGCAAGGCATGGATCCAAGAGAAGTTACGGAGGGCTAAGCGTTACACTTGATGTTAGGCAGTGGGTCTCAACTGGGAGTGATGTCCCCCAGTCCCACCCCAGGGGACACTTGGCAATGTCTGGAGACAAATGAGGGGCGCTGCTTCTGGCATTTGTGGGTTGAAGCAGGGATGTTGCTGAACAACCTAACAGTGCACAGGGGACCCCCCCCCCCCCCCACAGACACAGCAAAGAACCTTTCAGCCAAAAAGGTCAACAGTGCGGACGCTGACAACCCCTGACGACGCTGACAACCCCTGACGTAAGGAAAGCAGGAGAGAGCACACACCACGCCTCTCTACTTAAAGGCCACTGCCTAGAAGGAATGTCTAGCCACAAGGCAGGACCGCACACTGCGTTCCTAGTTGTCCCCCCCCACTCATCCTCCCAGCCCCCGTTTAAGGCAGATGGCTTGAGTGTCTCCAAATGATTTTACACAAGGGTCCAAGCTCATCTTCTGCTATCTGTTCCCCTGCCCTTCGAAGCTCCTGCTCCAGCCGGGAGTCCCGTCCTTGCTCTTCTGCGCCGACATTCCCGCTACTGGCCCCTTGGGCAAGCTGCTCGCCACCGAGCTCACCCTAGTCTGTGCGTTCATCCTGACACGCAGACGGCTCACGTGGCCCTATTCCACGTTTCTCCCGTCTTCCCCTCACGCCATCCTCTCCGCACTGCTTGCACTGCATGTATTTTGGGAAGGGGGATATTTATTTCCCCACTGAAGCGTAAGCCTGTTCCTGCCACTCACTCCCTTAATATTTGTTTGCAGGACGCTGACCACACCACTTGGCAGATAAGACCTAACACGCAGTTGCTGGATGAGACCACCGGGTAGCCACCGCCAGCAGGGGAGATGGCGCTTTCAGCTCCTGGTGACGCCCTGCTGTACCTTCCAGTGTCTAGATCTTTGCTGATTCTTGTTTCCCAACCTACGGAAAACAGCCTCATGATCACTTCTCATGTTCTTCTCCATCTACCCAAAATTAATGTGAACTAAAACTAATCCTTTCTCTCGGTGATTTTCAGCAAAACCGTAAAATATAATTCTATTTGCCAGTATCCCCAAAGCTCAGAAATATTAGGCTAAAAACATAGCAGATGCCAGGGGCTGGGTAAGGAGGGTGGACAGATTGAGCAGAAAAAGGACATCCCCCCCAAATTCATGGATACTGACAACAGTGAGGTGATGGGGGGTAGAAAAGGGTATAGAGGTGACAAATGGAGACGGATGAAGGCTTGACGGGGGTGGGGTGAACACAGTACGGCCTACAGACGTGTTGGGGAATTGGGCACCTGAAACCTGCAGAATTATGCTAACCAGTCTCACCCCCAAAAATTTAATTAAAAAAAAAATTAAAATATCACAAATGCATTCAGCACTCTGGTCACTCACAGCAAGCTCCAATTTGAACTGTAACAGGTCATCTTCCTTCTTTCCCATTCTCCTTTCAGGAAAAAGCCTGGTGACTTTTCACTGAAAGAATGACTCCATTCTACTTCTGGGAATCTTTCTCTCTCTCCTTCCTTTTCCAGTGCTCTCTGGTCCAAAGCCTTGGAATCATTCTTGATTCGCTCCTTCTCTCCCACCGCAAATCCAAAACCATTAGCAAATTCTGTCAGCACGAACATACGAGCACATCCCGCATCTGACCACTTCCGCACGAGCTGGTCCGAGGCATTCTCATCTCCTGTCTAGGTTACGGTAACCCACCTTTCTGCATCTGCCCCTGCCCACCTGAATTCTATTTCCCACATAGATAGTGCAGATCTTTTAAAATTAGGGCAACTATATAATTTATTGTCCAAACCAGACCCCAACCAAGCGTGAAGGGGACCCTGAATAATTACACATGGCCAACCATTTCTAGAAGGAAAGTCAGGGTATGTCTTTCTTATAGAGAACACCTGCCAATGGCTTCCCAGCTCAGGTAAAAGGCACACTCTCACAATGGCCCCCAAGGCCAGCCAGAGCAGGAAGGCGGGGAGGGGCGCTTGGGCCCCAGCTGTCACTGTCTCTGCAGTTTCTGCCTGAGGCTTTCTGCACTTGCTGTGGCCTCTACCTGGAATACTCGGTCCCAGATGGTACACAGCGCCTTCAGAAGTGGCTCAAGTCGGTTCTTATTTGAAATCTTCCCAAAGCTCACTCAAAACAGATCAGTCTTTTCCAGATGCATCCTTCCTTATTTCTTCCACAGGCCCTATCACACATTAGTTAGAGTCTGTCTGTCTGTCTGTCTCTGCTGGGAGGTAAGCTCCATAAGAGCAGGGCCATTTTTAATAAATATTTTATTTATTGATTTTAGTTAGAGGAGAAAGAGAAGGGGGGAGGATGGAGAGTGGGAAGCATCAAGTCATAGAAGTTGCTTCTCATATACGCTTTGACCAGGCAAGCCTGGGGTTTGGAACAAGTGACCTCAGCATTCTAGGTTGACACTTTATCCATTGAGCCACCACAGGTTAGGCCAGCAGGGACTTTTTGTTCATTGCTATATCCCTGGTATCTAAAACAGTGCCTGGTACATCGTACCAGGATGAATAAACTGATGTATTTTTTTTTGTCTTTGACATTCCTTTAGAATCTAAAGGGAAAAAAGACAACACAGTGACCAGGAGTCACCTATACCTGAGAAAGTATCCAAAATTTGGCCTTTATGACCTGGGGAGAGAGATGCTATATTTACTTGTCTGGCAAGCTCCTTGCCTGGGGCAGAATGATGGACCAGGGGACCTTCTCTCCTCTCCCTCTCCAGCTGCTAATCAGTGCAAAGGGGTCAGAATGGGTTTGTAACCTCTTAGCTTACTCCAGGGATCTGGGAACTGGGAGTCTGCAACAGAGGAGTCTCAGCATTAGTTGGATGCTGGGGTTGCCCAAAGTTCTAAGTCTTTGGGTAGGAGGGCTGATTTGGTCTGCTATTCTCAGATCTCTCTTTTGCTTGTACCAAAAGAGACCTCAGGAGAGCTGGAGGGGCTCTCTGGTCTTCTGCAGTGGCAGTAGATTCTGGAACTTCTCATCTTGCTTTGAACACATGGGGCTGGATGATAGTGTTGCTCTTGGAGAACATCTGGTAGGTATCAAATGCCTTGATCCTTAACTATGCATGTGACCGACAATCCAGTTAACTGCTACAACCCTACACACCACATTACTACAGACCAGAGTTTGGCAAAAGGGGTCTTTAGGGCTCAGTGACCAACAGCCCATACCGCAGGTGGTCTAAGTGTCCGAACAGGTGAGACCAAGGGTTCCGTTACTGACGCTCCTTTGCATGAACAGGGAATCTGAGTTCTACTCTGGCCCCCTCGCCACATTGATAGGAATGTTAAACCCATATAAAAGAAAACTTTGACATTTGTATGTTTTTTAAAACTTTCAAACTTACTATTTTTGAGAGGGAGGAGAGAAAGAACCCAAGACCATACTGTTGGGAGGGGTCATCCTTTCCATTCTACTCTTTTCTAGCATCAAACAGGGAACCTTATTCTGTGGTCTCTGAAACTACATTTTAGATTAAGCCCCACAAAATCTCCAATAGGGAGCCATTTCTGAATTGCAAAAATAGCATTTTAATAAGCATACGCGCATTTTTCTTGGGAGAAGGTCCTTGCTTTCATTTGACTAAGAAACTGTGCTTCCCTCCAAGAAAGGTTTTAAAACCTCCCTTTGAGAGGCCCTGCCACCAAAATTTTAGACACAGAGCAATCACGTTTAGTGAGAATGGAGTGAAGAGAAAGCTGGGTTTTATATAGGAGACCCCCCACCAGCATATTTAAAATTTTAATTTACATACACAATACCAAGAGCTGTAGGTTTCTGTGAACAGCAAAGTGAAATCTCTACTTGCAGGATACAAATAACCAGCTTTATCAGGGTAACATTTATTTGGCCTTGTCTATCTAATCTTCTCCCCTTAAGAAAAAAAAAAAAAGAGGCAATAGACATTATTTTTTAAAAGGTGGCTGTGCATATTCCATAAAACAAAGTGAGAAGATTTCCCGCAGAGATAATCACCCCAAGTAAATGGAATTCTCGGTGGTGCAGAAACTCCAATGCCCTTGAAAAATCCCATTGTATTCTGGCCTGCATGGTGAACCCGAGTTCTCATTAAGGGTTGTCCCAAAGGTTTTCCCAGAGGACACAGCAGAACTGTGTGCAGTTCACTTTCAAAGGTTGGTGACCACGTCGCAGGGGGAAACTGGTGGACACTGCAAATATCCATTTCTGAAAGAAACGGGGCTCCTGAGAACAGCTCAACATGCTGTGAGAAAACTTCACCCAATCAAAACTAGTCTTTGGACCCAACGAGATCTAAGCCAAAACCAACGCCCCCTCTCCTCCCAAACAAAACAAAAAACCGAAAAGCAACAACTTTCCAATTGTTTCCAACTGAAGCGTCCTGCCTCGCTTGCTTACAGAATTCCACTCTCTTGGCTTTCCATCGATCTAATTAAGATTGCTCCTCCTTGGTGTGTCCTCTGCTCGTTCTTGACGGAACCAGGTGCGATTACTGGGTTCCTGCTAATACCCCTTTCACTCTGACGTTTGCTACTAAGTCCCTCCCCCTTTGCAGCCCCCAACTCTTGTTGTACACGGGAGTACTTTGCCGACTTCCCTTCCCTTCCTAACTCTCTCGAGCCCTTCTTTCCTGCCCTCCTTCCACTTTACTATTTGCTGTCACCTGTCCTTCCTTTCCCCACTGAACGGCTCGGTTCTTCCTCGCCCCAACCCCTGCCCCTCCGCCCCAAACCCCCTTCTCACTTTGAAGACGTGACTTGAACTAAGTTACCTAAATCAGTCTCTGGTCCTGATCTCCCCAACCCACCCGTCGCTGTCCAGCTCTACCTCCTTACCTTTGCATACTCGCCCCCACCCCCCAAGCCAGCAATGCACACTCCAAACACTTTGACTCGATTACCCCTTCACTTCTCCAAAGGACAAAGACATGGCCCTTCCCGCCCAGAAATCTTCAAGATCAGAGCACTGGATACAAAATAAACCGCGAAAAAAAGAAACAAATAACCAGAGGTGAAAGCACCGGTGTTTCCGAACGCGTCTGCACAAGAACAACGCCAGTCTTGCTCACGGGAGTATTCCCAGCGCCCGAGCAGCCCGGGAGGCGCTCGGCACCTGCCGGCCCGAACCCGGGAGCCCGCAGGTGAATGAATGGGCACCCGCGCCGAGCAGCAGCGCCGGCAGGAAGCGGCTCCACGGGAAGGAGGGGTCCGGGCTGGGGAAGCGGAGGCGCAGCCCGTGCACGCACGCGGGAGACCGGCCGACACGGCGGCCCGGGGGGCGTCCCCTGCCCCGCACACCCGCGCGCTCCGAACCTTAGTGTCCACGTCGGCCAGGCAGTCCCTGCGGAACTGGTCAAAGAGCCCCTGGCTCTTGAGGTGGTTCACGATCATGGCCACGAGCTGCGGGTCGCCCGCGCCGGCCCCCGCTCCGCCCGCCCCGCTCGCGCCGGAGCCAGCCCCGGGGCCGGGCGGCGGCGGCGGCGGCTGGGGCTGCGGCGGGGGAGGCGGCGGCGCAGGAGGCGGAGGTTGCGGCTGCGGGTTGGTCGCCATGGCGGCCTGGGCCCCGGCGGGCGGGCGCTCCCGGGAGGCGGCTGCTGCAGCGGTCCCGCCGCCTGAGGGAGGCCAACGGGATGTTGTTACGGAACCAGCGGATCCAGAGCAACCCCGGAAGTGAAAGGGAACCGGGGGAAGGGAGAAAAAAGCCGTGACAATAGCAAAGAAGGTCTGGCGACGGAAGCCGCAACGGGCCAGTTCCGGGCGCTGTCTGCGCAGGCGCGCTCGCGAGGTTGGGTGGTGTCGCGAGCGGCGGCGAGGAGAGGCGGGGCCAGGAGCCGGAGTTCACGGCCCGCCAGCGTTCGACCTGCGTTATTCCCCGGGTCCGACACCGACTGGGCTCTTACTCGGAGCTGCCCGTTGCCGTCGGTGGCAGTTAGGCCTGACGCTTTGGCTCCTGCGAACCGGCAGTGGAACTGCTTATTCTAAACTCTCCCAACCCCTCCTCGTTCTTATGATCAAGCCCAGTTTTCTGCAAGGAGGTGGTAGATCCAGGGCCTCCTGTCTCGCCCCAGCCCAGCATCCCCGTTCCTAGGGCCCATCCCTTGTCACTCCCAGTGTGCCAGCCGGCTGGCTAGACCCGAGCCCTCCAGCGCCGTTTTCCTGCCGGCGAAGGCGAAGCCACAGGCTGTTAGTGAAAGGGTTTGCTTTTGATTACAGTGATCATAGCGGGTCACGCTCGGGTGGCGTGCACTGTGCGCCCTCTGGGCATCCGGAGCTCCTACAGGCATTAATTAGCTCATCCAACCTTTGCAACAGCAAAGCAGGAAACTGAGGCCCAGAGCGATGCACTCACTACCTTGTGGAAGGTTACAGAGAAAGTAAATAGCCTGATTCTGGACTGTTGTCTTTAAAATATTAGTACACGATGGAAGCAAAAACAAATATTACCGACTTTCAAAAGTATAAGTAAGATGTAAAATGCATTGGAAAATGCATCTCGGTGAAGTGAATATCATTGCTTTTTAAAATTCATACGTCTGTGGAGGAATACGCCAATGTTAGAATGACAAGGGTTGTGCACCAATTTATTCCTAGTTTTTATCGCTGTATGCTCTCAAAATCTGTTCATATAAACAACTAATGAACTTGGGGACGGAGTTTTAGAGTAGCAATGTCTTTCCATTTTTTATCTCAAAAAACTGGATTTTTGCCTGACCTGTGGTGGTGCAGTGGATAAAGCGTCAACCTGGGAACACTGAGGTCGCCAGTTCAAAACCCTGCACTGGTCTGGTCAAGGCACATATGGGAGTTGATGCTTCCAGCTCCTCCCCCCTTTCTCTCTTTCTCTCTCTCTCTCTCTCATCTGTGTCTCCTCTCTAAAATGAATAAGTAAAAAAAAAAAAAAAAAAAGAATTAAAATAAAAAATTAAAAAACAACTGGATTTGATGAGCTGTGAGCTGACTTCAATTGGGCCCTCCAATTTCGTTTAAAGAAAAGAATTGAGCCCTGCCTGGGTAGCTCAGTAAGAGCATTCTTGCAATCTGCCAAGTTTGTGAGTTGAATCCCTGCACAGGGCACATACAAGAATCAACCAATGACCAAGTAAATAAGTGTAACAACAAATTGTTTCTCTCAAAAAGAAAAAAAAAAAAAAAGCAAAGAATTGAAAAGCCACCTGACTTGCCAAAGTGTTTGTTTATCTAGTCCTTATTCTTTCATTTTGTTTGTTTGTTTTTTCCAGTTTCTGGGGAACAGAGAGGCTTTACCAAGACAGCAAATGGTTTTGCAGTCGACCCCTTTGCCCCCCAGGGAGCTAGCTCTATTGTGTCCAACCTGATCTATTCAAACTTTTGGGGAAATCTAAACATTTTTTATTTTCATGAAGTTTTAGATAAAATGTTGTGGTTGTGGTTGGGTGGTTCAATTTTGTTTTTGCAAAACTTTTCAGCTAATGCTGCACAGCTCATTCAGGGTGAAACTGTCAAGTATGAAAAATGTTTGTCATCTAACCCAATTAACGGAGCCTGTTTTCATCATCAAACTAGCCAAATTGGATTTACTTTCCCTCAGATACAGTTTGACTGAATTGCTTCAATTTTCAATAAAACGTTATGCATCTTGAGGGGTATAATGAAGACTGCAGAGAGACAGTCATGCAATGAATCTTAAAAGATTTATTGTGAAAAGCAATCAAGATTAAAATGGTGGAAGATGTAATTATTTTATCCATTTTCAAAATTAGTTATGAAAACAGGAGGAGATTATGACACGTTTCTCTTTACCTAATACCAACAATGCAATGTATGTTGCTAAATGTGCATGCTACTTATCAAGTGTGTGGTATGATGAAAACAGAATTTTTTTCCAGATGTGTAGTTGTATCATATCTATTTAGATTTTTGGAAATTGCTAAGTATGAATAACCCATAAAAAGTCAGAAAAACTCCACAATATTAATTAGTCATAATAATCAAACTTTAAAAAACAATGAAACAATAAGGTTATTTGCTGCTAAAAATGAATTGGTTCCATGGCTAGCAAATAATTTTATGCCTGTGAACAGCATATAGAAAACCTTAAGTATTTTTTTAAATTGTAATAAGGCGAGAATTGATTATAACGTAAATAGATAATTCCAAACTGATTTTACAAAATATGTTAACTGCTTTATTGAAGAAAACACTGAATAAATTAAAAAAACAAGAACCATAATATTTGTATCATGAGTTTAAGTTACATTGGATACACAGGTAGCCTTAGAAAATATTTTAGGTACATTGAAAAGAATCAGGTTCTCTGACCTGTGCTGCTTGGGCTGTTCCAAGGTGTTCTTCTTCCCAAGGCAGGTCCTATGAATGAGTATTTTGAATGCTGGGGTGGGTTGGGGTGGGAGCATTAGCACACATTTAAATATTAAAAAGAAGTTTAAATAGTTAGCATTTCCTACCAGTGACATCTTTGCTTTGTCCCCCCCCTCTGTTTCTTTAGAAAGAGTGACATGATATTTGACAATAGACAATAGTGAAGGTATGAAAGAGTTGAGGTCTTCAAAACCAATGACCACCGCTCCCTGTCCCACTCTGTGTATGTCTGACTCCAGAACACCCTAACAAGGACCCAGTATCTTCTTCCGGAGCATGACTGAGCTCTTATTTCCTAAGTCTAATGGTCAGGTGACAGTGAAACACACTAGACAAACATTTTGGGAATAAGGGAACAAAGGTACGGGTACTTAGTGGTAGTTAGCTATATGTATCCTGGAGCACGAGACTCCGCCCAGCCCAGGCAGGATCTGAGCCCTGGGATTTCTTCCATTTTCTCCAGTCCAGCCTATGGGCCGCCCACCCCTGTCTAATCCCAGCCCTGTTCCCTGGGGCTAGTCCAGTGAGTCAAACATTGGTTTGCAATATGATGTTCTCCTAACCCCGGGAAGCCCATCTGCTTATTTGGCTGTTGTTTGTGTCTCTTCTCTCACATCCCCCGATGGCCTCACTGCAAACCATGGCCTCGCCTGAACCTTTCATAATCAAGGATGATGACTATCATTTCCTAAATGACTCTTCACCCACCCAAAGCCCAGTTGAAACTTTTGAAGTTCACTTTTTCCATAATAACAGAACACATTCTTGGGTGGGGTTCAACACATTAACAGTTTCTGTAAGAAGGAGAATGAGCGAAAAAGATGTACTATTTGCCTTTGCAAGGCAAACTCCATGGTCTCAGCTATTTCCTTATTTCTACTGCAGAATCAAACAGCTGAGGAAGGTAGAGATGGTGGTTGGGCTGAGCATTATACAGCCTGTATGTGGGAAGGGGGACTGCTTTAACCCCTGCAAGAACTTGAGAGAATGGTCACTTCTTCTGGAGTCAGGACATGGAGAGGAGGGTGGCACCGGTTTATGGTGGACAGGGTGAGGGCTGCTTCCATAACACCTGGCAGACACTGGGAACCTTCTCATTCCCTGCCAGTCCGAGTGCCCAGGAGTAGAGGGCTTTGGAAACGCTGGCTGCGTGAGCGTGTGTTACCTGGAGATGCTGTGGACTTTAAAAGCGTGGGTGAGCCCTATCTGGTGGGGAATGAAGATTGGCTTGGGGGCACCAAGAGACTAGTAATGGCAACAGAGAACTAGGGGGTTCATAAGCCCCTTGGATAGTGGAACAGGAGCTCCATCGAAGGGGAAAGTTCCTGACATGAGGAGGGGTTGGGGGAACAAGGCTTTCTTGTGAAGAGGCACATATTAATTCCCTGAGTTATTCACACGTATGTAATGAGGGAGTCCTGTGTGGGTCATCAGGAAGGTTTGTCCTTAGCAAGGGGGCATCCCTGAAAGGCGTCACTCACACACATTGGTGGCTTCCCACAATGCCGGGTTCTTTAGGGGAGACTTCCCCAGTGAGCCAATAGAGTCAGTCACAGGCTACATGCAGAAAAGGGGAGCTTGGGTGCTAGAAGCTGGCAGAGCTAACATCTGGCAGGAAGTGCTAGTCACATAGCCACACCCATTGGGGTTAGTTTCCAGTATGGCTACTTTTGCTGCAAGACTAAGCTGAGACAGGCTTGCAGAGCTGACAGTATTTACCATGTGGCCCTTCATAGAAAACATTTGCCAACCCTGGACTAAACGGAGGCAGCAAGAGTGTGGCTGTGACTTCGGAGATAATCACTTGCTTCTCTGAACAGTGGAGAGAATGCCTGATTCACCCAAAGAGTTGTAGGGAGTAAGCCAGGTCATATAAATGACAAGGGTTTGTCATATGCTGTGCAGATGAAATGAATTATTAAGAATGGGTGGAGTTTGGACAAAGAGAGAGGGGAAGCCCTGCAAGTTGAGGAAAGAGCAGATTAAAGAAGAAGGTCAAGGTCGGAGTTTGCTTTTGTAATAGTCTCTAGCCGTGCTATAAATGAGAAGAGAATCAAGGCAGAAAACCAGGTCTCTGGTGTGGTCCTGGGTGCGTGCAATGTGTTTCATAAATGCTCTTTTAGTTCAGTACGTGGTGAGCTCAGTAAAGGCTCATATGCTTGTTTTATCTCTGTTAGAAATATTCTGTGATGCAGCTCATCAATTCATATTAAGCCGTCCATTAACACTCATGCAGATTTGCCACTTTGTGAAGAAACTGCTCTCGGCTTTGGGAGGAGCAGTGGGTATGCTGATGTAGAATTTGAAAGTACAAATTTTCTTACTAACATTTGGAGAACTCTGATGGCCATTTATGGTGTTCCTTAAGTAATTGATTGCCTTTTTCTTATATTCTCATTGCATGCATTTTTTTTTTTTTTTTACAGGGACAGAGAGAGCGTCAGAGAGAGGAATAGACAGGGACAGACAGACAGGAACGGAGAGAGATGAGAAGTATCAATCATCAGTTTCTCGTTGCTACACCTTAGTTGTTCACTGATTGCTTTCTCACATGTGCCTTGACTGCGGGCCTTCAGCAGGCCAAGCAACCCCTTGCTGGAGCCAGTGAGCGACCTTGGGACCAGACTGGTGAGCTTTTGCTCAGGCCAGATGGGCCCGCGCTCAAGCTGGCGACCTTGGGGTCTCAAACCTGGGTCCTTCCACATCCCAGTCCGATGCTCTATCCACTGCGCCACCGCCTGGCGCATACATTTTTTTTGTTTGAACCCTTTTTCTTTTTTCAGAAAAGGATACTCCTTTTATGCAAGTAACATTGCTTTTTTCATATTTCTTTGCTCTTCAGTTATCTGGTAACGATAGCATTCAAATTAACAAAAGTAAAGCACATTATGAAGTTAAGTAGCTAGTAGCTATTAATGTTAGTGAGTAGCTGCCTATGTTGGCCATTGAGATGGCAATCTGGAAGATGGCTTTAAATAAAAGATATTCCTTTTCATTTTTATAAAGATGAAAAGGAGCTTTGCATTTGAAAAGTTAGTATATAAGAACATTGCTTTTATTTTAAATAAATAGCCTTGTGAGGCCCTAGCCGATTGGCTCAGTGGATAGAGGATCGGCCCAGCATGCAGATGTCCATGGTTTGATCCCTGATCAGGGCACACATGAGAAGCAACCATCTTCTTCTCTTCCCCTCCTCTCTTCCTTCTCTCTCTCTTCTCCTCTCACAACCAGTGGCTCTGTTGGTTCAAGTGTCAGCACTGGCAGCTAAAGATAGCTCAGCAGGTCTGAGCATTGGCCTCAGGCACTGAGGATAGCTCCACTGATCTGAGCATCCACCCCAGATAGGATTTGCTGGATGTAGTCCGGTCGGGGCATATGTGGGAGTCTGTCTATCTCCCCTCCTCTCATTTAAAAAATAGCTTTATGGATGAAAAAGGGGCCACTTGCTGACCCTGACAAGCTCAGGGGAGGCCTGCATGGTGGCCTTACAAACTCAGAGACCTAAAGTAACCATACAGGAGGGTCTGAAATGAAAACTTCCTAACTAACAGCAGTTCATCGTGGGTAGTCATGTCCTAGGGAGCTAGTTTTTTCTAACAAAGGTCTTTTGCATCTACAGTAACATATGGTACCTGATAACATGCCTATGATATGTAAGGGTAATCTTTTCCTGGTCCCTCAGAGCAGACATCACATCAGAGCAGAAACCATCCCCCATTGTTATTACCATGTTGATTAACTTAACTGTCTAGTTCCTGCTTATGTAAAAGAAGTTTCAGATATATACATTTTTACTTTTTATCCAATCCCAGAGATTTCAGCCCTTTGCCTTCTGCCGCTTCCCTAATCTATCACCAATCAATAACCCCTTACGTTTTCCCCTCCGATTCTGATAATATAAAATAAGTGGTACAACCGCCACTTTTCTGAGCCTTTTCCCATCCCATTGGGACTTTGCCTCCTGGCAATTGTCGACAGTTTGGCCCAAATAAACTAAAAAAATTCTTACAGGCTTGGGTGTTTCTTACGTCTCAGCCTTAACGTATGTGTGTTTCCTGAATATTCTAAATGGGCACATGGTGCCCTGAAAACTAAAAGTCACTCCTCCCAGAATGAAACTAGGCAGAGCAGAAATGAAAGCAAGAGCTGTGGGAATGATGTGATTATCAGAACGTCCTAAAGCCAATCTAGGCCAACTGGGTAGGACTTCTGAGGGGATGCGAAAATAGCGATTACAACCAGGAAGCTGTATACCTAAGGCATGAAGTTAGTGTACCTCAGAAAAAGGAATCTTGCTGCAGGGGAGATGGCGGGCACAACAGCCAGAATGGAAGGCGTCCAGGGTGCCTCGAGTTGGCATTGTCTCGGTGGGGAGCACACCTTTGCTATTACCGGGAGCCCTTAAGATCATCTAACTCACTCCTCTTCAGACTGTGGTCGCTAGGCAACATTTGGGTCATATTTGCAGCTACCTGTAGGAAAGAAGAGAACTGTTCAGCCAATACAGAAAGCGCTGTGTGCCGTAACCTCCCGCTGTGTGCCGTAACCCCGAGTGCCGTAACCCCCCTCTGTGTGTCGTAACCCCCCGCTGTGTGCCGTGACCCCCCCTGTGTGCCGTGACCCCCCCCTGTGTGCCGTGACCACCCCCCTGTGTGCCGTGACCACCCCCGTGTGCCGTGACCCCCCCCCGTGTGCCGTGACCCCTCCCCCGTGTGCCGTGACCCCTCCCCCGTGTGCCGTGACCCCCCCCCGTGACCCCCCCCCCCCGTGTGCGGTGACACCCCCGTGTGCCGTGACACCCCCCCGTGTGCCGTGACTCCTCCCCTGTGTGCCGTGACCCCCCCGCTGTGTGCCGTGACCCCTCCCCGTGTGCCGTGACCCCCCCCGTGTGCCGTGACCCCCCCCCGTGTGCCGTGACCCCTCCCCGTGTGCCGTGACCCCTCCCCGTGTGCCGTGACCCCTCCCCCGTGTGCCGTGACCCCTCCCCCCTGTGCCGTGACACCCCCCCCCTGTGCCGTGACCCCTCCCCGTGTGCCGTGACCCCCCCGCCGTGTGCCGTGACCCCCCGCCGTGTGCCGTGACCCCCCCCCCACTGTGTGCCGTGACCCCCCCCGTTGTGTGCCGTGACCCCCCCCCGCTGTGTGCCGTGACCCCTCCCTGTGTGCCGTGACCCCCCCCTGCTGTGTGCCGTGACCCCCCCTCGCTGTGTGCCGTGACCCCTTCCTGTGTGCCGTGACCCCCCCCCCCGCTGTGTGCCGTGACCCCTTCCTGTGTGCCGTAACCCCCCCCCCGCTGTGTGCCGTGACCCCTCCCTGTGTGCCGTAACCCCCCCGCTGTGTGCCGTAACCCCCCGCTGTGTGCCGTGACCCCTTCCTGTGTGCCGTGACCCCCCGCTGTGTGCCGTGACCCCCCCTCGCTGTGTGCCGTGACCCCTTCCTGTGTGCCGTAACCCCCCCCCCCGCTGTGTGCCGTGACCCCTCCCTGTGTGCCGTAACCCCCCCGCTGTGTGCCGTAACCCCCCGCTGTGTGCCGTAACCCCCTGCTGTGTGCCGTGACCCCTTCCTGTGTGCCGTGACCTTTGATGGTTATCTCTCTCCCCGTGGATGTCTCTCCCCTAGAATGATTTTAACGTCTAAGGTTCAAAGAGCTTGGTTTATTAGAAACTACTTTGGGTTCAGATTTATTCTTTTTTTAAAAATTAGAAAGAAAGAGTATTGATTTTAGAGAGAGAAACAGACAGAAATAGCGATCTGTTCCTGTATGTGCCCTGACTGGGGATTGAACCCACAACCTTTGTGTATCAGGACGACGTTCTAATCTACCGAACTATCTGGCCAGGGCAGATTCATTCTTCTTGGGCTGGCAAGGCTGATGGCTGGGCCCACACTGTGGTGAACAACTGAGGTATTGCTGTGGGGACTAGTCTCGGGGGCTGGCTGGCCTAGGTCCAGTACATCTAACTTTATTGACTTAAATGGCATTATTTCAAATTTTTAAAGATTTTACAATTTTTAAGTTTTTATTTTTTCATTTTAAAGTGGAGGAGGGGAGGGAGAGAGAGAGAGAGAGAGGAACATAGACCTGTTTCTGTATGTGCCCTGACTGGGGATCAAACCAGCAACCTCGGCTCTTCGAGATGATGCTCTAACCAACCGAGCTATTCATCCAGGGTGCATTATTTAAAATTTTATTGTTTTAAATTCAAATGGCAATGATTACACTGGTAACTAACTTCCTTGTAGAAAACTAGGAAAACACAGAAGTTCATTGACAACAGAGAATAGCCTAGAAAAATGGCCTTGACCCAATTTGCACCCATTAGAACCATCCTTGGGAGTTTTGAAGGTAATTAATGTCCCTATGTGTTAGCAGATGTCTGGAGGAAGTAGCCAACCTCCAGACCCTCTGCTGTGTGGATAAAGCCAGTCTGTGGAAGAAAAGAGAAACCTGCCAGCCCCCAGAGAGAAGCCCAGACGAGAGAAGGGCAGCGAAGGCCCGTGCGTGCGTGCCACGGTTCGGAGGCCCACTTGTGTTTCCTTATCCATCATCTGATTATGCGAGCTGTACTCCAGAGAAGCATCCCAGCTGATAAAAGTCCCCTTGTTCGATACGGAATATGCCCGGTTATGGGTGGGGGAGGGGTTGTGGGAGCCTAATGAGCATCATCGTTTGTCAATGCTTGCCCTTTGTAAACGCACTTGACACTTCCTACCCATCAACACTGGCATGCACAGAACAGCAGTACAGACGTGATATGCATCCAGTCCCATGATTATCCTGTTAGTCCCTCAGTCGCTCCAGGGAGGCCAGGGATTGAGTGGGGACAACTCTTTCAAAGCAAGAACTTTCTTGCTAGACAGATAAGATTCGAGAGTGATTTCCATGGAGTTGAACCATATATGCCCTGAAATATCAGAGCTTCTTGGGAAAAAAGAGAAGATAGAGTGATGATATCTTGACAGAAAACTGAATAAAAATACTCATCAGTAGTCATTTTATTTTTATTTTTTATTTATTAAAAAATTTTTTTCTTCTATTTTAAGTGAGGGGAGGGAAAGACTCCTGCATGTGCCCCAACTGAGATCCACCTGAGGACCCCCATCTGGGGCCGATGCTCTGCCCGTCTGGAGCCATGCTTGCAACCAAGCTATTTTTAGTACCTGAGGTGGAAGCTCCACTGAGATGTCCTCAGCACCCAAGGGCTGATATGCATGGATCAATTGCGCCATGGCTGCGGGAGGGGAAGAGAGAGAAAGAAAGAGAGAAGTGGGAGGGGTGGAGAAGCAGATGGTCATTTTTCCTGTGTGCCCTGACTGGGAATCAAACCAGGGACATCCACACACTGGGGCTGATGCTCTACCACTGAGCCAACTGGCCAATGCCATCAATAATCATTTTAAACAACACTAGAGTGGCAATTTTACTTTTCTGGATTTAAGTACAGAGGTTGTGTACTTAATGCTTTGCAGCACTCTTTTTTTCTGTGACAAGAATGAAAGAACACAATCAAAAGGTGGGATTCAGGTAACTGTTAAAACAAAATAATAAAAGACCGAGTAATGGCCAATATCTTTTTGTTTAAATAGCATTTGAATTTCTACTATTTCATGTGGGAAACTGCAAGTGGCAAAGCTTTTGTAAGTTCGAGGCTCAGCAAAATACTAAGTTCTCCCCCCCTCCATACCTCCATATTCGCTATAAAGCTGAGTATTTGCACTCATCCCAACCCCCGACTTCACTTGCTTGCTTAAGTTGCTAGAAGCAATTTACATGCCCTTCCTTTCACCCTTTGTTTGGTCAGATGCATTAAATGGATTCCTGTTTATGCCTTAAGAGAATTCCTGGTTTTGCCTCAGATTCGTGATTTTGTATCAGAGACTTCCTTATTTGCATATGCTATATAATAAAGCAAACTGGGGGCTGATTTGCTCAGTCTTGGCATCAGCTTGCAGAGGCCTCCCTGATCCCATCCTATTTCTCTTTAAGTCTATTTTCTTCATTCTGCATCATTCTCCCTCAGGGATGTGGAATTACTAGCGGCGCTGGATCGCGGCAATTTCAGGTTAGTATAAGTCGTACTTTGAAGTGGTAAATATGTCGAACACCTTACTGTGGTGGTCCAACAGTGAGTTTGCTATAAAGAGAGCATTTGTGTTGTTCCCCAGACTCAGAACTTTCAACAGGGAATGAAGAGAGGAGAACATGTGCGTTTGCTCTTATGTTCCCATCCCCTGCCGTTGGGCAGCTGGGGTTCCCGTGTCTGTGCCATCTCCTTGGTCCTATGCAGATTGGCACAGAAACAGGAGCCCAGTGGGCCCAGGCCCCCAGTCTCAGAGAGCCAACGTGCTACTTGTAAAGACAAAACATGCTTGTTAAGCACCTATCGTGCATATGAGATAAAGGAAGAGCGGCTGAATAATGGAGAAACCAGGGCGAGGTGGAAGAGAATGCACGTGCGCACATGCGCAAAGGGTGCGGGGCGGGCTGCGGGGAAGTGGCCTTGGAGTTGGTTTTGAAAGACATGATGGATGCTGGACGGGCCGCGGGAAAGGAAGTAATGAGCAAGTGGTTAAGTCGCTTAGGGTTCAAGGTCAGTCGTAGAAAAGATCTATGCCTACAATTATAGGCATGTTCACTCCTGAAGTGGACTTTTTTTTCTTTCATTTTGATTTACATAGAACAGCGGAGAGTCCTTTGACTAATGAACGTCAGAAGAACTAATTTTAATTTAAGTCTCAAGCAAAGGCAGATTTATTTGCATTTCCGAGGCTGAATGTGTAATATATAAAAGGAGGAGGGTGGGCGGAGACGCTGGCTCTTGTCATGGTGACGAGTTGGGGCCCCAACTGGGTTTGCGGTTCAGCTGGATGACCCCCGGCCAATGGCTCAACCTCTCTGTGCCTTGTCTTCTTATTTGTGAAATGGAAAGAATAAGAGACTGACCACGGGGTGTGCAGGAGGCCTGATTGAGATTATTTATTCACTCATTCTACAAATATGTTCTAGGCTCCTAACAGGCACCCAAAACAGGTGGGAGAGAAAGCAGGTGAGCAAAACAGGCAAACCCTTGACCTGCAGGTGCCTTCATTCTAGCGGAGTTAGCTGGTCACCAAACACACACGTGGATAAAATAGAAGGCAGAGGTAAGTGCTCTGCAGACACAGGGTAACTGGATAGCAACTTGCATGTTAGAGGTGGTCTTTCTCAGATCTGAACGTCCTGATGAAGCCAGCCATGAGGAATGAAGAGGCAGGAAGGACAGCTGGTGCAAAAGTCGTGGGGCAGAAATCGGCTTGATGCGTGTGAGGAGCAGGTACCAAGCTGTTGCAGATGAAGAATATTGGGCAAGGGGCAGGGGAATAGCAGGTGGAATCAGGTCACAAAGGGCTTTGACAACAAGGACCGGGCATGTGTTTTGTTCAAGTGCAACAAAAAGCCCCTAGAGATCTCTAAAGTGGTGGGTGATGTGATTTCATAGAATCTGGCTCGGGATAAACGCTCAGTCTGCGTTCACTGCTGTTCCCATGTCTGCACCCTTGCACCCACCCCCTGTGGTGGCTACTCTGAGAGGAAATCGTTCCAAACCTGATCTGGGCCAGGACTTTGTGAGCTGATGTGATTTTTCTGCCCCTTTGGGAAGGATCCAGCGTTTTGGATAAAATGGTGGAGTAGTTTTCTGATGGACTTTAATGCAATCGAGAGTCCTTCCGGGAAGGTGGATCGACCCCACGCTGCTACCTCCTGTTCATTAGATGGGCCCAATAACCTTTAACCAGATTTCACAGGGACAACGAACACTCAATGTGATCCTAAGAACCAGGCATTCCTCTTTTAAAAGTCTAGCCGAGTAGTGTTTATTAAGTCACATTTGTTTTCCTCCCTGAAGAACACCTTTGAACTAGTTTATTATTTTTTTTATTATTATTGTGGTCTTTTCCCTTGCCAACAAGCTTGGATTAAAATGTGGATACACGTTCACACTCACTTCATCTCAGCTCCTGTTTGACCGCATCCCTAACATCGCCCTTCTACAGACAAGGGAACGGAGGTGCAGCCCTGTTCCCTACCTTGATCTGTCGTTCTACAGATTTCCACCCAAAAGCCTAGGCATGTAAGCACGCCACGCTCCTTCCTTCCGGGAAGACCAAACTCCACTTAGAACTTAGTGCTCTGAGAAGGAGCAAAGGAAACCTGACCCCGAAAGAAGGCATTGGTCCTTCTTCCTTTTGTTGCAATTCTACTATTATTTGTTTTATTTTATATTGCTATTTACAGACAGTTATTTTGTGATTCATTGTGACCCATGCTCAAGATTTACGCAGGTGGGCAAACGTAGGTTCACAGTTGCCTGTGTGGTAAAGGACCTGCAGGCCATGGCGATCACAATCGCTCTATCAACCCCAGAGAATGTCACGCACAGTGACAAACCTACTCTTGCCACCCCATCCGCCGCCCCGCAGGGGTGGCTCATCTTCACTGTCACTCTGCTTTTTGATTTTTTTAAAGAGTTCTAGTTTGTTCTTCCGCTCAGTGAACCCAGTCTTTCACTAGGATGGAGCTTTCCTCCAGTTTGTCAACAGCCACGAAATGAATTCTTCTGGCCTACATGTCACTCGTCTGAAGAACTGTCAGTCCTTCAAGCCCCGATCTTTCCTTTAAGGGTGTATGCGACTCATGCCAATTACACAACCCCACTGACGGTCTGCCAAGCTGAAGGGAATTCTCCTGTGAGAAAACACCCTAAGTGAGATTCTGAAGGGGTGCTAAAACGCCCCGGATTACTTGGGACGGGAGAATGGCAGAAGTACCCACTTCTAACTAACAAGTGCTGTCTCCTTAGAACAGAACCGAGCCAGGAGTGTACCGGCGTCGGCTCACACATGCGCAGGTTGAATTGTCAGGGAATCGGTGGGGCAGCTGATGCCAAGTTGGTGGCTCGAAATTGGCCGCAACGGGAGCACTGACACCACAAGAGATGGCAAGTGCCACAGAGCAAGGCTCTCCTTGCCCCATGAAGCCCACTGTACACACGGATGGGCACAGAACTCCTAGTGCCCGTGTGGTTCACCCATTCTCCTGCCTACTCACAGGACGAGTCGCTGACCTGGAGACACAGTGGGATGGGTACCAGGGCAGGTTTCTGGCGGGCATTCAGATCCCTGCCTGCATTTTTCCGTGTCATATACTCTGCCAGGAGTTTTGTAGTCAGTTGGGCTCATGTCCCTAGTAGCAAATGAGGATAGCTCTAATCCCGCCCTAGGGCTGAACCCCAACTCCATCACTACTTGCTCTGTGACCAGGGCTGGTGAGTGACCCAACATGCTAGGCTGGATTCCTCATCACCACCACGAGGAAAATAGTGCCAGTCTCATACTCTGTGTGTGTGTGTGTGTGTGTGTGTGTGTGTGTGTGTGTGTGTGGTGGTGGTGGGGTTGCCCACGAAAGGCTTTGCTTAGGACTCGGGGCATTGTAAACTTTCAGTAAACAATAACTAATTGAGATTGTATTACTTACTGGATATTCACAGATACTCAGAAGCCTCCTGCCCTGGAGTCACTTGTAAAATGCTGGTTCCTAAGACCTCACATCTCTGATCTGGTTGGAAACTCTGGAACCAGCCTGGCTGGCATGATCTCCGCCACAAGGTGGCGCTCTCTCTCTCTCTCTCTCTCTCTCTCTCTCTCTCTCTCTCTCTCTCTCTCTCTTTCTGTCTCTGTCTCCCTGTGCTCAGGCGGCTGGGAGCCCTGCCTGGCACAGATGTGGTTCCCTCCTATGCCCAGCTACACCAGCCACACACTTTCTCCCTTTAATTCAGGGCCTGCCTGCCACTGACCCTTCCGGTGCATTGAGCTTGACAACATTTGCACATAGAAAGAAGTAAGGAGGAGGGACCCTTTCTTGAAATATGTTGATTTGACCTGGATGGCTCTTCATTAACAGGCGGGACTATTTGGTGTCTCCTTGCAAAATGTCCCCTTCGTTCAATTCAATAATATTTTTAACCGGTAGGAAGCTATAAGTCTTTGGGGATGGGTGGGAATCAGGTATTCTCTGTCTTGGTTTCATTTTCTTCATCCTCCAGAATCCTCAAGGCAACTCATTCATGCTGTCGTCACTTGATGCTTGTATGTGCCCTGACTGGGAGTGGAACCCACAACCTCAGCATGTCAGGACGATGCTCTAACCAATGGACCTACCAGTCCAGGGCACTAAGGGAGCTTTTAAAAAATAGTTTATTGCTTGGCTGCACTCACAAAGAGTGATTGAGTTGCCCTGGATTTCAGCCGTAGCGTCTGTCTGTTGTAGAAGTTCCCTAGTCAGTCTTTTATGGGCAGCGAGGGTGAGAATGCTGGGAGCCTCTTGCTCAGCCTCTCTGAGCCTCTGCTGGCCCACTGCTCACAACCTGCAAGTCCCGAGACCGGAGGGCTCATACACACACGACAGGAGTCCCCTCTGGCAACAGTCACTTTGGGCCAGCAACCCTCCCCCTGCTCAGATCAGCAGGCGGTGCCCTCTCCCCCACCTCAACCCTTGATTTCAGGGCTCTTTCACCAGATGCCCAGGAACTCCTGGAACCCCGGTCCCCTGCTGACGCTGAGGTCAGGACAAATGTCAGCCCATGCACTGGCTCCTTGGGACAGTGGGTGATGGTCCTTCTCGTGGGTTACCCTTGGTATTCCTCTCCAAGGGGTCTCGGTGCCCCATCAGATGCCAGCTCCTCTACTTGACACAACAGCAACCATGTTTCCTAAGGCCCAGCCCAGCCCCCAACGAAGCCTTGTGAGTTACAGTGTCGTCTGTCTGCTAGCTGCCCAGAACCCCAGTCCACATGCACCCAGCCCCCAGCCCCAGAGGAATCTCCCTGGAAGATTCTTCTTTTTCTCCTAACCGAAGGCTGGCCGAAGATCATCACCACAAAGAGTTACAGTTATTTTTTTCTGGTGATGAGAACAAGGAAGGTCTACTCTCTCAGCAACGTGCAAATACACAATGCACCATGATTAACTGGAATCCGCTTGCCATACCTCGCACCCCCAGGACCTGTTTCTTTTATGGCTGGGAGTTTATACCGTTTCACCACATTCGCACAGAGAGCATTTATCTTTCTTTGTCTGACTCATTTCACTTAACATACCGCCCTTAAGGTTCATCAATGTTATTGCTACAAATAGCAAGATTTTGTTCTTTTTTTTTTAATGGCTGATTAATATTCCATTTAGTATAGATAAATTTTTCTTCATCTATTTATTTATTGGTAGACAACTTATTTCCATGTCTTGGCCAGTGAATGTGGGGGTGCAGGTATCTTTTTGAATTAGTGTTTTTGTTTTATTCAGATAAATACCCCAAAGTGGAATCTCTGGACCAAACAGCAGTTCTGTTTTCAATTTTTTTGAGTAGCCTCTATACTGTTTTCCATAGAGGCTACAGCAGTTTTCTCCCCACAGCTATGCCTGGGGGTCTCTTTTCCTGCATTTTTACCAGCACTTCTTTTTTATTTGGTCCTTTGATCCTAGCCATTCTGACAGGCATGAGGTGATATCTCATCCTGGTTTGGGATGAACATTTTAAGTTTTTATAGTTAATGTGTTTGTTTTAATGCCTATGTAGGAAAACATAACTAGCCCGTTAAGTATATGATCTTATTGACTTATTGCTCAGAATGAGGCTACATGTAACCACGGGGGCGGGCTGTCAGAAAGAGGGCGAGTGAGCAATATAGTACAGGTGGTAAAGGCATAAGGGAATGATTGGCATTTGGGAAAACGGGGCCCAGTGGTCTTGGCAGGCCCTGCTGGCGCCGGCATTGAGCATTCTCCCCTCCTCGCCGCCTTCCCAGGAGAAAGGGCTTCACTACATCCACTTTCAGGTTCAAACCAGCAGCCCTGACATGCACGGGTTAGTGCTCGCTGCATTCTCTGGGCCCTCCCCAGCAGAGGGCCGTGTTTATCCAGGGGGCGGCTCTGCCTTCCCACGCCGGTCCCTGATGAGGTATGTGACCCCCGCAGGGGAGCAGGGTGCACTGAAAGTCGGGGAGGCGGGCGGGGCCCTTCAGCGCATGCCTAGGGATTAGCCAAGGTGCTCTCAGCTCCATTAGCAGAATAGCTAATGTGACCGCGTTCGAAAAAACAAATCTGCAGAAGTAGCAGCCAATACGTTGGTAGTCTGGCAAGCCGTTGATTCTGTTTTGCTCCTTTTTAACTCACCAGACTTATTTTTATTTACTTCTTGGCATAAGATCATTTTCCCTGGCCTCTTTTTAACTCATGCTTAATGAGATAATGCATGTCCATTTTCCTTGCCCTGGATTCTGAATAATCCATCTATAATTATCCACCGTCTTAATGCTAGACGTGCACTGGGTGTCCATAGTCGATGAAGCGTGGCATGTCATGGCGGACAGACCATGGGCGCTGGGGCAGACAGGCCTGGATATGAACCTGGCTGAGCCACCTACGATCAGTGGACTGGTGTTCCTAACTTGAAATAAGCTCTGGTATCACTCACTTCCTTTGACAACTCAGAAAGAATGATGCTTCTTTAATGGAATTTTTGTAGGGATTTAAGAGGTAACACACAGACACGCACTCACACCCTGGCCAGAGTGTGCTGAGTGTTAGATGCTAAATAGAAGTCCTTTGTCATTTTCCACAAGCTCAACAAATCTTTGTGCCAGGTGCTGCGGACAAGGCAAAGATGAGCACGACTGAGGTCAGGATGGCATGGGGGTCATGCCTCCCGTGCCCGCTCTTCTGGAGTGTGGGAGGGTGTGTCTCAGTAAATTAGCCAAGTTCCCAGGCTCAGCAGGAGCAGGGTGGGCGACGCTGTCCCACATTTGCCATCCCTGACACAAGCCCGGCTTCGGGGAGGTGGCGGCTGATGGAGTGTGAAATTCTTGGAGAAGGAATTGAGGAAATAGGAAGAGCCATTGAGCATAAGGACAGTGGTGGGTACTTTTACATGTATGTCTCCTCTCAGCGAACCGGAGACGAAAGAACCATCTCTCTCACTCTGTAAGTGAGGATAGGGAGGCTCAGGCCGGCTAAGTAAATCCCTCAAGGTCTTACAAAGTAGGAAGTGGGGGGAATGAGTTTCAAACCCAGATTGGTCTGATTCCAGAGGTCTTCTGTTTGCAATTACTAAGTTTTTAAATGGAGGAGTTCAAATAGAGTCCTTGAAAAAAAAACAAGTGAGGTCTACTTAAGTACTTTAAGGTTTGTCAAAGCACACTACTCTTTAAGTGTTCAGCTTGATGAACTTCTAATTATACACGGGTAATTTAAATACACCTGCATACCCATCAGTCAGATTAAGAGACGGAATTCTCTCACCTTTGCAGAAGGCTCCCTTGTGTGCTTTCCTCGTTAATAAACTCTCCACCAAGAGACAACCACTCTTCTGATATACATCATCACTGATTAACTTTGACTGTTCTTGAGCTTCATGTAAATGGAATTCTACAGTAATTTCACTCTTGTGTCCTGCTTTCTTGTTCAACATAATGTCTGTGAAATTCATTCATCTTGTTGTATTAGCAATTTGTCCTTTTTTTTCTTTTTCAAAGCCATTGTATGAATACACTACAATTTATCTATTCTCCTCTTTGCAGACTTTTGGGTTGTTTGCAATTCTTGTCTACTGTGAATAAAGTGGCTTTCAACATTCTTGTAATGTCTTTGGGTGGCCACACGGACATATTGTCCTGAGTACATACCCCGCAGCGGAATGACTGGGCCAAACTTAGGTGAATATTTAACTTTCATAGACAAGGACCTTTGCTCTTCCAGTGAAAGTGCCACAAGTCAGGGGCTCAGGCCTTCCCTGTCTCTGGGAACCCCAACCCATAGCAGTTCCCACCTCAGAGTCAGGACTAATGAGCCACTTTGGGGTAGGTGAAAATATTTGCATGTTGTGCATCTTGGTTTCTGGCTTTGGATTGGGGCTGTCATGTTTCATGTACAGGCAGGACAGAACCTCTCTCCCTGTGCCCAGTGACTCTTTTAATTTTTTTTTAATTATTGATTTTTTAGAGAGAGGAAGGAAGAGAGTAAAAGAGAGAAACAGGAACATTGATCTATTCCTGTATGTGCCCTGACTGAGGATCGAACTGGCAACCTCTGTGTTTCAGGACAATGATCTAACCAACTGAGCTATCCAGCCAGGGCTTAAAACAAGTATTTTATAATGTCTCTTGAACTATCTTGAAATTCACAGATAATACAACCAGTCTACACTGGTATTTTCTTTTCAGTCAATATGGCACCTACAAATATGGTTCTACAAAGGAAAAATAAAAAATAATTTATATTTTATAAACGGTGATGAGTTCTTCAATATACAACCATGTGGGAACTATTATGTTAGAAGGTGCAATGAAACACACAGATACTTGTAACTGCACATGCCATCAGGCCACGTGCCGTCAGGGTGGAGAGAGGGCTGTGGTGGTCTGCCAACTCCTATCATGACTTGCGATTAAACCTTCCTTCTCTGCTCTGTGATGAAGGAATTCCTTCAAGGATTTCTTTCAATGTGAGCACAACGTTAGGCTTTCTCAGCAGAGGGCGCTGGGGGGATATTGCAGGAGAAGGAAGGTCTCCTGCCACTTCTGTGCTAGATGGGGCTCAACGATGGGTGTGAGGACATTTCGTGGAGCTGGCCCCAGCCACGGGCCGAAGCGAGGTCCTTCTGCCACTTTGCAGCCTTGATGTGGTGCTGACCTCCACACAGTCCCCTCAACGTGGAAAGCAGAGTTGGCAGCACCAGTCACACTCCCCAGAGGATTCCTGCCCTGGCGGCCCCTGGGCCCCACACCCCAAGACACGTTCCTGGTTGCCTACTCTCTTCCATGCGCTCTGGAGGCTGGCCTCTTACATTTGCGACACCCGCAGACGAGCTCCAGCCTGGCCAAGCAGAGGACTTTTCTGCTATTCAGTGGGCAGAACCCCATCTTGTCCAGAGATGCTGCACCCCTCCCAGGGTTCTCCGTGCACCGGCACTCGCTCTAAGCCGTCGGGGGCCTGGCAGAGTTTCCTTGTACCATGCAGTTACTCTCTATCATAGTGGTTCTTGGCATTAAACTTGTTTGAATTATTGTGCGGTTCCTGTCTCCGGGATAAACCTAGATTGTCATAGGGGATCATCCTAGGAAGACGCCAAGACAGTGGAGAAGGGAAGAAAGGAATGGGTTTATCAATCGGTCATTTCGGCCGCCACTCTGAGAACCTGGGGCCCAGTCACACTAGTGTCCATGTGGGAGTCTGGACGCCACACGCTGCAGCACTGTCCCGGCACAAGGACATTGGTGGAAGGTTGTTGCTCTTGGGGACCTTAACTTCTTGACACTTCTGTCCTATGAGCCTGAACTGTTCAGGGTATACTTTTGGAGCCAGCAAAAGCCCTCAGGTAGAGAGAAGCAGGTCCCTTGGTGGGAAGATACCAGCATGCATGGGAACTCCTATCGAAGCTGTGGGTGACTCCGGGCTGGGCTTGGGGGGTGCAGGTGGGCACGCGTGTTTATTATCGCAAACAAGATGGTGGTGCCAGAAGGAAACCAGTCAGCTGGACACTGTTGAACAGCTGCATTCGAGGGTGGGTTTTTTGGAAAAGTCAGTTGCAGATCAAATGTCTTCCTGACTGGTATAATGTTATTGTACAGTCAGTGTTTACAACGGATAATTGGATTTTTCTTTGACCTTGGCAATCTCACCGGCTTGCTGTCTGTATGAGAAGGTACTGTTTTATTTTATTTTTTAATTTTTTCAAACACAGTAGGCCAACCCGCCTTGCGTCGAGAGCCCTGCCATTTTCAGGAGGTGCCGATGGCTGGGGGTATCCAACCAGACAAAGGCAGCTGCGTTTGTGTGTTTCATTTTGCCCTTTACAAGAACATTGCAGCTGAAGCCAAAGGCTTTTCCGTCACCCTGGGTGTTTCAATAGAAATCTTGGTGGCATTAAAGCCCTTGTAATTCTGAGCAGCAGCTCTTCCCAAGTTCAGTGACGGCAGACCTGTGTTTTGGCACCGAACCCAGTGGCTAGAAAGAGGAGAGATTTCAATCAGCGGGAGCACCAGGAGGGAAATGTGAGCAGGAGGCAAGTTCATTACGAAGGGACAGGGACAGTGTTGGACTGTGGGTAATGTGGGCTGAAGAAGGTTATTTCTACATTAAAATAAAAATTAAGTCACTCACACCTTGCGATCACGTTACCAGCTTATGTGGTTTCCCGCTGGGTGACGTGTTCTTTCCATGCTAAACTGCTCCGTGAAGAAAGCTTAACCTGTCCTGAAGTGGAGAGATCTCTGGGACATGGGGTTAAGTGACAAAAGCCGTTTGTGCCAACAGGGCGGAGTAGCCAACTATTGTAGGAGCAAGAAAAAAAAATTATATAGTGATATTTGCTGTATTTGCACAAAAACCTAATAACGGTGTCTGGGTGTGAAAGGAAGAAACAGAAATAAGGGGTGATTTTTTTTCTTCTCAATCTACAATGTTTTCATCGTTTTGATTTTGAACTCATGTCCACTGTGTTTCCTGCTCAATTAAAAGGATACATCGTCCAGGGGAAAAACACTCGCTGGCCAGCTAGCCTCTGTTCTCTGATCGTTTTTACAACCTGTGAAGGTAACTTCAGAGGGAAAATGCGTTTCACCAAGTGAAAGCATATACACAGAGTGACTCCTTGCCCACGTTCAGGGTTTGAGTGTTGATTTGACCGGGGACATTTTTTACATCTCTGCTGCTATTTGCCATCCAGGCAGCAGGGGGAAGTGTTTCTCTGTTTTTTTTTTCTTCCCTTTGTGTCTTCCCTCACTTCCCTAACTGCTCTGCAAAACCACCTAAGAATTCTCTAATTCAAATCTATGCACAAATATACGCCACATTTTCCAGATTTATGTTGTTTCTCTCGCATTCCCCCAAATATTCGGGGGAACTTGAAGCTTCCAGCAGGCTAACTTAATGGTTTTTCAAAAGGGGCTGATTGTTGGGTTTGCTGGTGTGAAGTCTTTCTTCCTCTTCTCTCTGTCCCCTTCTTGGCATTCCACGCACTCCCCAGAATGATTTTCCATAATCAAGTCACAGAAAGAAACCCTCCCATTATGAAAACTTACAGCTCACTCTCTTACTTTGCAGAGGAGACTCAGGTTTGAAAAGGCAAAATAAACAAGTGAAAAGAGGGTGGATTCTGGAAAGAAAAGCTATACGAGGGAGAGAGCAATGGTTGGGTGTCATGCTATGTGCCTGGCTGGCCCCGTACCTGCCATATATCCTTACATCTTCCCAACACAGGATGCAATGTGTCATCAGAGCCATTCTGTGGAGGAGGGGATGAAAGCTCACGGGGGTGAGCAACTCGCCCAAGTTCATGTTGCTGCAAAGTGCTGGAATTGGAATTGGAAGCCAGACTGGATCTAAAGCTGAAATCTTGAAGATATATTTTCCTACAACATGCTAAATAAGCAGAAGGCATGCCTTCCCTATGGCTCTCTTTCTTGTCCCCTTCAGCCCCTGAGTCCTTGTGTCTGCTCTCTCACATGTGTGCACCATCCTGTCCCTGCTCCACACAGTGTCTATGAAGACAGGGAAGAGAAAAAGGAAAACTACTTTAAGAACTCCCTAACCTGACCAGGTGGTGGTGCACTGGAGAGAGTGTCAGACTGGGACATGGAGAACCCAGGTTCAAAACCATGAGGTCACTGGCTTGAGTGGGAGCTCACCTGCTTGAGTGCAGGATCATCCAGCTTGAGCATGGGATCATAAACAGGACCCCATGGTCTTTGGCTTGAGCTCAAGGTCGCTGGCTTGAGCAAGGAGTCACTGGACTAGCTGGAGCCCCCAGTCAAGGAAAGTATGAGAAAGCAATCAACGAACGACTAAGGTGCTGCAACAATGAGTTGATGCTTCTCATCTCTCTCCCTTCCTGTCTGTCTGTTTCTGTTTATTCCTCTTTCTTGCTAAAGAATTCTCTCTTACACGTTCAGTAGAAGCTGGTCTTTGTTGCACAAGGGCAGTGATTTCCTTTAGAAAAGGCAGCCATATTGAACATGCCCCAAATCAAAGACTCCTCGAGCTGTGAGCTTGGGTAAGTGCCAGGCAAGGCACTGAGCTGTCTGTAGGATTCTTCTGGAGCATTTTGGGCGCGTGTGCATGGGTGTGAGTGTTTCTGGGTGCCTCTGATGTTCTCATCCCAGCTCTCCAGCAATGCCCGCAGGTGAAGGTGATGGCGAAGATGCAGACTCGAACAGTAGTGAACAGAGAACAATAGTGAAGATGTTTTACCCAAAGGGAAGGTTTTGGGAGAAATCTCGGGTGGCGTCCAGCCTCTGTATTAAATAACAGCAACACGCTTTGGGAGAAAGTCTCCTTCGGGAAAGCATGCCTTCAGCATATTTTAACACTCGCTAGCTGCCATTTCAACAAACAGGGCCAGCCTCAGGCCGGGTCGGTTGGGCAATAGCACCCAGCCGCCGTTTCCTTAGGGGTTTTATTTCCCTTCAGTAACACTTCTGTTTGTGGCAAATGATTATGGTTTGCTGTTTACGGTCCTGACGAGGTGGCCCCCTTTGAAAATACATGCATTCAATTAATGAAAAAAAAAAAGTCACTTAAAGAAAAATAGCTGAGTGAGTGAAGGGACACGTGGCAGGTAGCTGCAGCCCAAGGGAGGCCACGCGGAAGACGCATGCGTATTGTCCTGAAGGACTTCTGACGTGTCTCCTCTCTCAGGCAATTTATGACTCGAACTCCAGAACCGTGGGACATTAGAGAATTGTGACGTGTCACGACAGATAGGGATAATCTAGCCCATGCTTTTCATTTTATAGTTGATGAAATGGATGGAGGCTTAGAGAAATGTGCCTGGCTCAAGGTCACACAGTGGTCTCTTGGTCAGTAACCCATGAGTGCGGGTGCGCGAGTGTCCTGCTGGGGGGTGACCCGGCGGAGCGGGACAGTAGCCTAGGCATAGAGCTGGAGACGGAGCTGCCTTAAGTAATTCGGGTTATCCTGGCACCATGAAAGGACACAGAGAGAAGGGCAGAGACCATTTTTGAACAACATGTAAACTCCTAGATAATAACGGGGGGGGGGGGGCGGAGGGGGGTCCTTAAACTCTGAGTTAGTTTTGCTTGCGCAGCAGCAGGGACACGCAGCGGGAGCTTCTTGCAGGGACGGTGGCGTTTAAATACAATAGGTCAGTGTTGCGCTGGGACAAAATGCGATGACTGATTAGGAAATGAATGTAAGTCACGGCCGGCCAGTCCCGATCACCGCGATGCTTATCAGCGCCCTCGCCCCACCGAGCAAACAGAGCTGCGGAGCTGTGCTTGCAGGCTGGTGACACAACCCAGATGTCCTTGTTCTGGGGACAATTTAATTCTGGCTATGACTGTCATCTGGGAGGAAATCAGGTGTTACAAAACTCAACAGTACTCCAGGCGTTTCGGGACCTGCTCTGGGGGTTGGGGGGAGTGGGGTGAAGGAGCACGTGGTCCTATGCCTCCCCTTCATTGGGATGAGGTCGGCTCTGGTCACCTCTGAATCTTGCTTTTTCAAGAGCATGTTGAGGCTATGAAGCGGGATGCAGTCCAGGACTAAACACAGCGCCCCCTTGTGGATGGGGCTGGGGAGCCCAGTGCAGGGTCAAGAGCTGAAACTCGCGTTGTTTGCGGAAGGCAGGCATTACGGGAGGGTGAATAAATCTATCCGTGCGCCTTGCAGGGCGCTCCGCACAGAGACAGCCCACTGCTCACCCACATTCTCGTGTGGACAAGTCACTCACCTTTGCCAGTGTCACAATTTCTTCATGCCTAATAGTTAGATAAGAAGCTGTGTCCTATGAATACGCCGTTGGGACACAAGAGAGATGACTCCAATGAGTCTGGTGACTGTCTTTTCACTCATTAAATCATCCATCCATTCATTCAAGCAGCTGACAGTGGGGGAGCTAGCCCAGGCCTCTCCTCCTAGAGGTGAAGAGCTGGTAGGGAAGTCAGATAGCAACATTGTAAATAAGTAGATAACCGAGATAAAGCTTTCAGAATATCACACATGCTAGAATGAAATAGGGAGGAGATAAAAATAGTCACAGTGATAATATCGATAAAAGCTCACATTTAGTAAATGCCTCCTGTGTGTCACAGTTGTTGTAAACCATTGCTTGTAGGATGCATGTAATTCTCACCCCCATCCTAAAAGAGGTATAATCATTATAACTTCATTTTATAAAGGGAAACTGAGGCACAGAGCTAGGCAGCAGTGGGGAGAGGTGAGATATTTTAGACAGCACGGTCAAGAAAGGGGTTTTGGGAGATGACACTTAAGCAGGGTCTAGAGTGTGTATTTCTTGTTTATCTCTGAAACCCACCATTTCCTTTCTACTTACCCCACTTCTGCCCCACCATTGTTTGCTGAAGCCCACCGTGTCATTCACTGTCATTGCGGCTACCTCCTAACTAGACTGGCCTCCTCTGCAGCCACCACAGTGTGACAATGGCTGGCGGGTGCAGACAGACTGCTAAATGCATTGGGGCCCACTTAAGACTGCTCCGCTGACCCTTCTAGTGTGTGACTTATTATTGGTGTCCTCTGAACTTGAAGTTTACAAGGCTTGGCGCTCTGGGCTTACATGCACAGCGTGGAGTGACAGCTTGTCACCGTGTGCTTACCCCTGGGGAGGCTGTGTGCATTCTTCCTCCTCCGTTAAACATTAAGTCCTGGCAATTTACTGTGGGAACGGGGCAGAAGCTAACCCCGTGGTGGGGACAGCGATCAGAATAAGGTCATCCACGCACATGGCGCAGTAAGGTTCACGGCCTTTCACCTCCCTGGTGCCACGTGGGCCTCCCAACGACCATGGGGAACAGAGATTGTTCTGCATGTTTGGAAGATCAGAGAAGTGAAGGCTGAGATGCTTCAGAAGTGTAGCCAAGGCCATGCAGCTGGTGGGGAACAAAGCTGGTGCTTGACCTTTCTGATCAATAAAAAAGTCTGTTAATCCGTTTGATCACAGGCTACGGGGATGATGTCTTTCTCAACAACAACCGGCACTTATTGTTGGAAATGCTTACCCTGTGCTGGATTCTGAACCAAGGGCTTTATGTACGTGAATCCATTGAGTCTTGTTGCCCAGGGCAGGGCACAGCGTCTAGCACATGGTAAGAACTCAATTAATGTGAGTTGATATGACTCTATTTGGGGGTAAGAAGAAATTGAGGCCCAGAAAGGTTCAGCAACAATGGGGCTGAGACTTAAATGCAGGCCATGTGGCGATGGGGTTTGTCTCTTGTCCGTGATGCTCATGGCTTGGCTCACATTTGGGTCCCCAGTACCACAGTGTGGCGGGGGGGCAGGACACATTGAACTTCATAGACTTTTGCAACTTGCCTCTGGTGACATCTGGAGTTTCTGCAGTTCCTCCTTTAAATTATAGCTCAAAACCATGTCAGCTGTGGGTCTTCAGCCCTACCGAGATGACTGGGCTGTGTCCCTGGGGCTCCCCTCTGGGCGGAGAGGCTGAGGCCTCGGAGGAGGAGGGTTTCCCCCTCGTGCTGGAGAGAGACACGCTTGATGGAGGGCTTGGTGGAATTCTACCCCATGAAAGGACTGAGCTTTGGAATGGAGCTGTAAGGGTTTCCTGCTTTGTATTTTGCTAAATTTTCAAACATCAGTAGATAACCATCTCGGAGGTCCCTCCTCTCTGCTCCAGGCAGCAGCATGGTGTTTGCTCCGCTTCATTGGGAAAAGAATGGATGTGGGGTGCCCTGAGCTCAGCCTCACAGAGAAGGCAGTGTGGGTGGGACCCAGCTTCTGTGTCCAGGTTGCTGGGGGAAGACAGAGACAGGGAGAGGACATAGAAAGGGCAGGTGACTCCCGTGGGAGCTTTTACCCAGGAGGTAGAATTTTAGTCAAGCTTTGGAGTACATTTGAATTACAAAAATTATTTATTCATTTTAGAGAGGAGAGAGAGAGAGAGAGAGTGAGTGAGAGAGAGAGAGAGAGAGAGAGAGAGAGAGAAGGGGGAGGATCAGGAAGCATCAACTCCCATATGTGCCTTCACCAGACAAGCCCAGGGTTCTGAACAGGCAACTTCAGCGTTCCAGGTCAATGCTTTATCCACTGCGCCACCCCAGGTCAGGTCTGTGTTTGGATATTGATAGATGCGGGAGGAAGGCAAGCATACCTGATAAGGGGTTAATATCCAAAATATATATATATAAGAAAATCAACTCAATAGCAAAATCTTCCCCAAATGACCTCATTAAGAAAACGGAGGCAGGATCTAATAGATGTTTCTCCAAAGAAAACATACGAATGGTCAACACGCATGGGAGAAGGGGGTGAATGTCTCTAGTCATCAGGGAAACGTAAATCGAAACCTCTGTGAGTCATTGCCTCACATGTGTTACAGTGGCCATTATGAAAAGGAAGATGATAAATGCCCGCGAGGATGTGGCGAAACTGGAGCCGAGTCCATTGTTGGTGGGAATGTCAATTGTGCAGCCATGATGAAAAATAGTATGGAAGGTTCTCAAGAAATTAACAGCCACATAATGCCACGTCTAATGGCATGTCTCCAGAGGGAATGAAATCAGTATCTCGAGGAGATATTTTCACCTCCATGTTCACTGCAGCATTCCTTACAGTAGCCAAGATATGACAACAATCTGTGCGTGGAAGGATGAATGAATGAGGAGAAGGCGGTACATGTGTACACTGGGATATTAGTCAGCCTTGAAAAAGAAGGAAGTCTCACTGTTAGTGACAGCCTGGATGAACCTGGAAGGTGTTATTATGCTAAATGAAATAAAGCCAGACACGGCAAAATGACCCTATGTGATCTCTCGGAAATTTGGAATCTAAAAATGTCAAACTTATAGAAGCCAGAGTAGAATGGTGGGTGCCAGAGTGGAGGAAATGGGGAGGAGATGTCCATCAAGGGATACGAAGTTTCATTTCTGTAGAATGCAGAAATTCTGGCAACCTCTAATGTACAGTATGGTGGCTACAGTTAATAATATGGTATTGTATACATGAAATTTGCTAAGACAGTCAACTTTAAATAGTCTTATCACACACACAAAGGTAACTGAGGTTACACATATGTTAATTAGCTTGATTATGGTGATCATTTTATAATGTATACATATAACAAAATTTCATATAGTACACCTTATACTTGTACACATTTTTTACTGGTTAATCTTACGTCAGTAAAGCTGGAAGAAAAAAAAAATCTAAAACACCACAAACTCAGTGGCTTAAACAACAGAAATTAATTTTCGTACAGCTCTGGAGACGGGGTGTCCAAGATCAAGGTGTGGGCAGGCTTGGTGCTGGTCTTTAAACGCCCACCTTGTCGCTTTATTCTCACATGGTCCTGCCTGTGGGTGCATGCACCCTTGGTGTCTGGCCCTGCCTCTGACTTTCCTCTTCTCACAAGGAAGAATTTATTAGTCAAATGAAATTAGGATCCACCCCGAAAACCCCGTTTTAACTTAATCGCTTCTTGAAAGGCCCTGTTTTCAAATACAATCACATTCTGAGGTGCTGGGGTTTAGTGTTTCAACATATGAAAATTTTGGAGGGACACAATTCAGCCCATAACAGATATCAGACTAAATATTTTATGTAGTTATTATAATATTCATAATAATCCTATGAATACCACTATTAGTAACTTCATTTATTAAGTGTCTCACTTATGGTCACACCGTGGCAAATGGCAGAGCCAGGATCCAACCATAGTCAGGTCTGTCTGCTAAGAGTCTTCCCTCTTACCACCCCGTCTGGCTAAACGGAACACGGCTGTCATCCTGACGGCATACTTGGGGTGGGAGCCGGGCTGCTGCATCCTATTGTGCTCGTGTGGGGAACAGCAGCACCGTCAGGGAAAGTTCTCCAGAAAGGTAGGGAACTTCCCTTGTTTCTCCACAGACTCACTTTGAGCTTAGAATGGGAGGCAAGGCCATCCCGAGCTAAGGAGGAAATGATGACGTCTTCTAGGGCTGGCTCCATCCCTAAGACGGAAGAACAGGGTGTTTGTGCTACAGTCCTGCTGACTGAACACAAGGACCCAGAGGGAACAGCAATGGCACCTTGGGTTAAATTTCGTCTCTTCAGAAAGGTATGCTGACATCTTGACTGTGGTACCTGTGAATGTGGCTTAGTTTGGGAATTGGATCTTTGCAGATGTTAGTTAAGATGAGGCCATAGTGAGTCATGGTAGCTCTAAGTCCAATGACATGAAGAAGGCCATGTGAAGACATAGACAGACACACAGGGAAAGGGTGGGCATGTGAAGATGGAGATAGAGGGAGGCATGCTACTTCTCCCATCCAAGGTACATCAAGGACTGCTGGCAACCCCTGGAGGCTGGAGAGAGGCATGGGACCCGTTGTCCTTCAGAGCCTGCAGAAGGAACCAACATTGTACACAGATGGATTTTGTACTCCTAGAGCTGTGTGACAATATATTTCTGTCTTTTACAACCACCAGGTTTGTGGAAGTTGGTTCAGGCAGCCCTAGGACACTAATACAGATAAGAAAGGAGAAACACTCATGAAAATAACTGTGTTGGATGACAGATAGTAAGTATGACTGAGGGAGGAGAATGGACGTGCAGAGTGCATCTGGGGGCTCATGGGAAAGAGCAATTTCCCGAGAAGGATAGGAATTATGGTCTCAGAATCTCTGTACAAATGAGCAGATTATGAGAAATAAAGAAACCAATGACAAAGGTGGCAGATGGGATATTTTTAGAATCACTGAGACTTAGGGGTGGAATTCAATAGTGGTACATGCTAACATGAAGGAAATATACCTATTGTGAGTGGAGGTAATCTGTAGTAAAAAAGTAAGTAAATAAGATAGACGTGCTACTTATGGAAATCAGAGGGCTTGAGAGAGGAAACAGATCAGCAGAACATAGGGAGAAGATCACACACACACATGCGCACACATGCACACATGCACACACATGCATGGCAGTGTTGTCTTAAAAGGTGTAATAAAAGCCATCTGGGCCCAGGCTGATTGGCTCAGTGGTAGAGCAATGGCCCAGTGTGTTGACGTCCTGGGTTTGATTCCTGGTCAGGGCACACAGGAGAAGTGAGCATCTGCTTCTCCACCCCCCTTCTCCCTTCTTTCTCTCTCTCTCTCATCTCCTCCTGAGCCATGGTCCTATTAATTTGAGCATATTGGCCCAGGTGCTGAGGAAGGCTCCATGGAGCCTCCGCCTCAAGTGCTAAAAATAGCTTGGTTGTGAGCATGACCCCAGATGGGCAGAGCACCCCCCCCTGGTGGGCATACTGGGTGGATCCTGGTCGGGGTGCATGCAGGAGTCTGTCTCTCTCTCTCCCATCCTCTCACTTGGAAAAAAAGAAAGAAAAAGCCATGTGGATCCCTGAAGAAGGTGGACTGCTGTCTTTCTTGCCCAGGTCACAGCATGGCTCAGAAGTAGGATGTTGTAGTAATGGGAGCTCAGGTCACCTCTCCAGGTATTCGCTGCAGGCTTTATCCAGCTGGAAGCAGGACAGCTTGACATGCCTTTGCCGTGCTTTATGGATAATTTCATGACACAGCAGGCAATAACTAAAGAATTTCCACTCTGGGCTTAACGATGAGTTGCTCATTGGTTGGTGTAGTGAAAGTGATGGAATCCTAAGATAAAGCCAGATGGGGTTTCTGCTTTTGGGGTGACCATGGCCTCAGAGAATTTATGAGCTCCAGTGAGAAGAAAAGACAAACATCATCAGCATTGTACCCTAGACTTAGAAAGATTTAAAAAATTCAGAGGTCCTGGCTGGTAGCTCAGTTGTTCAGAGCATCTTCCCAATGTGCCAAGTTTGCGGGTTCAATCTCTGGTCACGGTGCATGCAAGAAGCAACCAATGAATGTATAAATAACTGGGATAACAGTGTTTTTCTCTCTCTCTCACTCTCTCTTTCCCTCTTTCCTTTCATCTCTCTCAAAAATTAATCAATTAAAAAATTAAAGAATATCTTGTCTTTATTACGTTTTGGTGGATAATGCAACATTAAATAGGGTTTCCCTCCTTCCTCTCATTCCTCCCTCCTTTCCTTCCTCCTTTTCTCCTGCCTTCCCTCTTTTCCTTTCCATAACTGAATGCCAGTATTTCTATCTTTTAAGTGAGTCATTAAGGGACACTAAATTTTGGCCTTTAGAAATTGAAATTAGCCCGTACCAGAGTTTGTGGAAGGCTGGAGTTGTTCAGGAGAAAGCCTGGGGTGGGGACACTCCTACGATATTCCGAAGGAAGATTAGTTATTAGGTATTTTCATACTCTTTAAATATAAACAACAGCTTGCTGTGTTTCATCACTGGAAATTCAGGTTGTTCCTTATTATTAGATGAATCTTCCAGTTTTTGTTGGCCCTCTCGTGGGAAATGAAAATATTTGCACCACTTGTATTTTGAAACTATAGTTCTCTATTCACTCTATCTTAAGATGCGTATTACTATGGATTCTAATGTGAAACAGCAGCCCCTTGTGGTTAAAGCAGGGGCATACACCATCTTCATCACTCTCAGTAGTACACATTTTGATGCTCACACTACTGGGGTCAGATTGGCAAATTGGAATTATGGTCTCACGTAAGCTGTTCAAGCCTCACTTTCCTTATAAAGTAGGAATAACAAGGCCTACTTCAGCAAGGACTACATGACATTATGCATGGATACTATCTAGACAAGGCTCAATAAAATGGAAATAATGACTACCAATAGTTAGAGTGCTTACAATTTGCTAGGCACCGTATGAAGTCTTCAGAAAACTCCACGAGGTAGGTATTACTATTATCTCTGCTTTACATATGAGAAAAACAACAACAACAACTTGAGGCCCAGGACATTTAGATGCTCCAGATCACAGAATTAGTAAGTTACAGAGTGGGGATCTGACTCCAGAAGGTGTCGTTCTAGACTAATTGGTGTTGACTACCATGCTACTGATCATAATGACAAGAATGCACCATTTCTAGCCCTGGCTTGTTGGCTCAGTGATAGAGCATTGGTCCAGCATGTGGAAGCCCCTAGTTCAGTTTCCAGCCAGGGCACACAGGAGAAGCACCCATCTGCTTCTCCACCCTTCCCACTCTTTCTTTCTCTCTCTCTCTTCCCCTCCCACAGCCAAGCCTCCATTGGAGCAAAGTTGGCCCGGGCACTGAGGACGGCTCCATGGCTTCTGCCTCAGGTGCTAGAATGGCTCTGGCTGCAATGGAGCAACACCCCAGATGGGCAGAGCATCGCCCCCTGGTGGGCATGCCAGGAGGATCCCGATTAGGTGCATGCAGGAGTCTGACTGCCTCTCGGATTCTGAAGTCAAGGGAAAGAAAAAAGAATGCACCATTTCCTTTCCAAGTGGGTCATAGGATGAGATCAAGGTCCAGTGAATGGTCTCTATGAACCTGAAAACTGCTTATCTCCTCACTCTGTGTGGAAATCTGGAGGGGCTGTGTCTTACTCACCCCTGCATGCCCAGAAGTGAGCTCAGCCCTTGCTCTATGAGTCACTGAGTCAAGGCCTTCCTCTCTTGACCTTTTTAATCATCCTAAGTCTTCGCTGAGCCAACACAGGCTCGTGAAACAACGCTGACGAAGAACACTGCCTGGATGGGAGTGTTTCTGGATTCCGCTTCGAAGCCAACGCTCCTCGAGTGCAGCTTGTTGAAATGTCATGAGCTTAGGCTTCCTCCGGGCTGGAAGCCATCCAGTTGAGAATCTGGCAAACGTCACTTTTCCACTCAAACTTTTCAGCATTCATGGAGCTCACTAATGATAGCTCTTTAGTCTTGGAAGGAGCCTTACTGACAGCCTACAAAAGGGGAAGTAGGTATCCAATGCTGTGTTATTTTCTGGGGCGTACTCACACAGTGAGGGCTAGGTTCCAAGCAGGAAATCGGAACTCCTGACACTGTCCAGTGTACCTTTCAACTTGAATTTAAAAGGAGAATCTGGATTAGTATGGATTTTGCAATGTGAGCTTTGTTTATATGTGACACAGCATTTGGGTTAAAGCTAAAAAAAATTCAAACAAATATTTATATGTTTGAATTTTTTAATTAACTGAGACAGTAGCTTAAAGGCTATTTTAACAACAAATAGGTTTAGGACCAACTTAAAGACAATTTGCAGAATGCTCACGGACAATAAAAACTATGATAATATTACTTATGGCTCTCAGTGAAGATGCCGTACCATTAGGGTTTTGTTTTGCACATCATAAATCAGGTAAGTATACTACAAAAGATGAAAGACATTTGAACCATTCAAAATGGTATCATTTGTGGAAATTGCTAAGCACTCACGAAGCAAACTAGACAGTGGTTCAGACAAACTCAAACGATGCCACTAATGGAAACTTCAGAAAAGAGGATTTGAATCAAGATGCATTAAAACATTACCTTAACAAATGAGCCATTTGTGAAATTGGATTTTCAAACAAATAACTCCTCCACATTTTGAAGTGAGTAGTTTATGGTTTGATGTGGAAGGAAGAAATTTGTGAGTTTAGAGGAAACATATTTCCCTAGTAACTGTATTAATAGTGGTCAAAGATAACGGTGATGATCAGTTAATCAATGCCAGGCAAGTTCTAGATGTATGACCCAATTCAAGCTGTCACTCTTTCCTCAGAGCTGCCTCTTGTCATTTGCACCCAGTTCTTGCGTGACAATAACGTCACCCTTAACGTGTATGCTGCCTGTGTGGTCTTGTGGGTAGGAACTTGCCTCTTTAATATATCTATTTTAAACTGATGAGTTGAATTATTTAATGTCACATATGGAATGAATGGCGGACGCAAAATTGGGGCTCAGATCTTTTGATTCCAAATTCCGTGGAAATAAATGGAGATCAATCAAAATGAGAAAAGCAGAAGCTATTTTTTTCTGAATGTGGCCTAGCCAGGGAATCAGCCATCTGTGTTTTGACAGAGACCCGGTGGCAGGCAGAGGAGTGGGGAAGCTTTTCCCTGGGAAAAGGGAAGGCTGCCCGTGAGCCCTGATTGGAGGAGGCTGCTGGCCGGGGAACACGGGGGCGGGACAACTAGAGACGGGGCATCCTGATTGGCTAAGGTGAAGATGTGACTAACTGGTGGGGTCTAATTTGGAAATGGGGACAAAAACGAGAAAAGCTGTCAGTTATTAATCAGGTCTTGCCTGTTTTGGGCCGACTGTTACAGGAGTTAAGATTTGGCTACAGGAGTTAAGATTTGGCTCTTTGGACCTGTTGTTAGACGGTGGTCTGACTTCTTACAGGTTTGACGTACAGGAAGCAGGTTGATTTTCTGAGTAGGTCACTGTAGGTAGTAGGTTAGCTATATGGGCCTGTAGCTATAGATCGTGGGTCAGAATGCAAATGGGTTCCTGTGGGTCCTTTTTGTGTGTGGTGTGGCCAGTGGTCATGTGTACACTCCCTCTGCCGGTTTGGTTCTCTTCCTTCTAAATCAGGGGGAGCAAACTGTGTAAAGAGCCAGGCAGAGCATGCTTTCAGCTTTGTGAGCCCGAAGCCTCTGCAGCCATTACTCAATTCTGACATTTCAGCAAATAGGCAGCCAGGACAATATGTAAACAAGTGGCGCTGGCTGGGTTCCAACAAAACTTTATTTGCAAAAACAGGTAGCAGGCTTGCTTTCGCCCTAGGGCTGTAGTCTGCAGAGCCCTGTTATACAGGGAAGCGTCTGCACAGAACCAACAATTACGCGAACAGCAGCTGTCTCTGCGTCGTGACCGTTTTCTCTAGACCCCTTTCCGCATAGTTCAACAATCATAAACATTTTTTCTTTAGTTTTATTATTTTTTCCTTCCTCTCAAAGGACATTATATGGCACCCACTTAATAACTAAAGCGATCCTTCTTACAGTGTTGTTTGCCTGCCGTTTGAACTGCTCCCCCATGGCCCATAGTTCATTTTCAGAACCTCTCATTTGTCATTCCCGCAAAGAACCCCTCCGTCAGGCGCAGCGAATCCGCCCGGTGAGACATCTTCCTCTCAGTTGTCACAGGTCATCCAACAGTAGACAGAGCCACGCTGTTAAACTGGTAAAGGTGGTCTTTCCCTAAGCTGGTTGCCGCATCTTTGCAACATGGCTGACGCAGTTCTAGGCATCACGGAGACAAAGTTGGGCACAGGGAAGTAGAGACCATTGCTTTCTTTTATCATCTTCAGAGTGAAGATGCTTCTTCCAAAGCCTCCTCACAGACTTACGCCACGTCACATGGGCCCCGCGGCTGCATGCTCGTGTCTGTATCCATGTTGGGGGCGGGACCGCCATGGCTGGCTTAGAGGAAGCGGTAGTCACCTGCCAAGCTTGGAGATGCATGCTGCTTCCTCCCATGCACCTGACACAGGCCGGTGGCTGTGACTGAGTGAAGGCGAAGTTCTGCAGGAGGGATGAGGGGGAGGGGAGCAGTACTGAAACGCCAACCAGCTGTATCTTCAGCGAGAGGCAAAGGGGCGGGAGGAGAAATGGCCACAGAGAAAAGGCAGCAGAAAAACAACAACAACAACAGATGACTCTCAACGAATTCATCTCTAGGTTTTTAATATTCCTCAAAGTAAAAATAGCCTGGGATTCCTTTCTGTGGAAGACAAAGTGCTTGAATCTGTCAATTAAGAGTTGTCTCCCATCTTTCCCAAACACATCACATATCTGGCAAAAATAGATGGCAGCAGCCTTTTCAAATTGGCAAAGACGGTCCTTTTTGCTCTCCAGCCCCATTTTGGTGCCTGCTTCCCCTGTTTCCCCAATATCACCCTTCAGTGTATTGAGTACCTTGCACACTGTACCGCGAATGCTTTCAGCAGCGGGAACTCCGGCTGCGGAGATGGAAATACCTGATATGGATCCTGGCTCTGGCACTTACTAGTCCGTGACCTTGGGCAAGTTACTTAATAACAACGGGTACATTTACCCTACCTGTAACGAGGGAAGAGGTCTGTCTTCTTTGCTTGCGTAGTTGTAAAAAGTAAAATAATTTTTCAGTGCCTATGGTGCACAGACACTAACTAAATATTTTGTTTTTCCTTTGGTTGAACTGACCTGTCTACTCACTGTTTCTGAAGTCACTTATGTGTGTTTTGATTTTCTTCCATCACATGCAGCTCATGGCAGTCCCCCCCTCCCCGCCAATGCCTTTCCCCATCCTCTCCACCTTAGACTTTATATTCTGTCTGAAGTCTGGCTTGGCTGCACATTGCTTGTGAAGCCCTCTTCTCATTCCAGGCTCCAGGTACCATTTTCTGAAGGAGCCATCAAGGGCAGGTGGGACTGTGGGCATCACTGAGGAAGCCCACGTGGCATTGATGGACCTGCAGCAGACCATCATTGCCCAAGAGATATGTGGTCTCCAGCCTCATCAGAGCATTGGAACCAGGAGGCTGCCTGCCCTGGGATCAGGGCTGACATGAAAATAGGAGCTCAGGACAAAACCGAGAGAGAAATGATATTGGCAGTCTCTGGCTAACGTCCTGTTTCTTCCCTATGTCAATGTTTATATGGATGACGTATATATGTTATTTAAACATCGGTTTACCCAGGCTCAAACTGAAGTTCATACATACCTCTTCTTCCTTCCTATTCTCTATGGGAGTATAAACTCCAAAGAGGTTGGGGCTATATTTAATTTTTATTTGTTATTTATTTATTTACTTACTTACTTCAAGACACAGGAAGGGAGAAAGAGAGAGAGAGGAGGAAAATGAGAAACATCAACTCACAGTTGCTTCACTTTAGTTGTTCATTGATTGTTTCTTATAAGTGCCTTGACTGGGGTGGGGGCTCAAGCTAAGCCAGTGACCCTCTTGCTCAAGCCAGCAGACTTAGGCTCAAGCCAGCAACCTTGGACTTCATGTTCCAACCTTGGAATCATGTCGTTGATCCTGTGCTCAAGCCAGCTGCCCTGCACTCAAGCCACCAAGTTCATGTTCAAGTAGGTGACCTCTGGGTTTCGAACCAGGAACCTCAGCATCCTGTTCAATGTTCTATCTACTGTGCAACCACTAGTCAAGCTTAATTTACCAATTACACCTAGCTCATAGTATACTATCTGGCCCCCAGTAAACACAATACATATTTGTTGAAAATAAAATGAATGTAAAATAAGAAAGCATAGATGTAAATTTTTATGAACTTAAGGTATGATACAAATGTAATTTACATTATCACCACCTCCAAGAGTTTATCACAGATCTCTACACATTGTAGTCATGCAGTTTATATTAGTGGATAGGCCACCTGTCCCTCACGTTGTCTAACGACTAACGGTAGACAGGTAACATGCAAGTCTCTGTCTACCTCCTCCACACTCAGGGAAGACATAGTTTATTGGTCACGCTACTTCCCCACTGGACACAACCTCTACATTCTTTTAAAACCACTGTTACAGGCAGCCGCTATCGACAGATCAGAATTGATTAGAATTCTATCTAACCTGCAACCTATTTGTTATCACTCATCTTAATTCAAGAGCAGTCCCTTTTGCTCGTGGCTTGTTCTCCTGAATGTCTCCATTGATGGGATTACTAGCCTCCTTCTGTGGATCATTTCTTTGTCTTCTGCATTAGCCTTCAGCAGGTTCTTGTATCCACATACAGTCTCCTATGGTAAGAATAAGGCTGTCCTAATATATTATTCAACCCAAACCAATATCTCAGAGAAGTATGGTTTGGTTTTGCTCCAAAGAAATAAGAGAAATATCAAAGGGGAAAATAAATCAACCCTCCTCACGAAGATCCCTGTGAAATTTATTAGAAACAAAACACCCTGCACGCAAGGGTCACACCTAGAACACCAGCTTCCCTTTGAAGTGCACTGCCCTGTTTCTGTAATGAGCTGCACTTGCCCACACTTTGTATTTTTTAAAGCACTTTACCGACACCTCCTAATTGATTGATGGCCCAGGAACCCATTCAGAGCACGGCAGCAAGAGTGATTAAAAGGCCAGAAGCACTGATTTATGATGAAAGATTAAGAACGGAATATAATCTGAAACTTGAGCAAACAAAGACCCACGGGCCGGCATCTCAGCCCCCTGTAATTGCCTGGCCGAGTGTGAACTCCAAAGTGAACGACAAATTATTTCACTCAGCCATTAGTGGTTTCAAAGAAAGAAAGTTAGTTTTTCTTTTCTTAATGAAGAAAAACGCAGAGAGGCAGATTGACTCTCTCAGGTTTCGGGCTGTCCCACAGTGCTGCAGACTCAAGGTTGTTCGAGGATCAAGGTTGAGGACAGAGAATGACGTTCCTCTATATTCCAAAAATGGGATGTAAACCATTCCTCCCCTCCCCTCTCCCATCTGCTTTTCATGTATGATTTTAGGAGACTTGACTCCCTTTGTGTCTCTTGGAAGAAACTGAGAATCTACAACATTCAACCAAACGACAATGACAATCTGATCCTCCAGGGAGATGTGCCCTGGCAGAAAGATGGTTTATCGGTTATCAGAACCCAAATGGGCATTTGTGTAATTCATTGTTCCAGGTGTTTAGTTAGCAAGTCTTCTCAGATTTACAGGAAAAAGTATAATAATACAATCAAGGCTGGCCAGTGATAGCGCAGTGGATAGAGCATTGACTCGGGATGCTAGGGTCCCCAGTTTGAAACCCCAAGGTCACTGGCATAAACATGGGCGGCTGGCTTGATTGCAGAATCATCGACATGATGCTAAGGTCACTGGCTTGAGCGTAAAGGTTGCTGGCTTAAAGCCCAAGGTTGCTGGTTTGAGCAAGGGGTCACTGGCTCAACTTGAGTTCCCCGGTCAAGGTACGTACGAGAATTAATCAATGAATAACTAGTGAAGCAACTATAAGTTAATATTTCTCATCTCTCCTTCTCCCTCTCTCCTCTAATCAATTTAAACAAATCAACAAAATCGCTCACAGATTATGTTTCCAAACAGTTTGGGTTTAGTTTTTTATTACAATAAACATACATGTCCCTCAAATAAAGATAAATAATGCTTCTTAGCTCCAAATTATTTATTAATTTATAAATACATTCCCTGAAACACATTAAATGGGTTATTTTACTTGGTACACCTTGTGATTTAGTCATTTTGGGGAGATGGAAACAATTTTAAATTAAATCGAAGATGTGACCCTCGACTGCAAGAAATTGACAGGAGACTAAAGGCGCAGGGGTCTCAAGCTCCTCCTACTCTGGCTGAATTCCTTTGGTCAGCGAACTGAGGCCTGAGACCCCGGCCAGTGTGGCGTTTCGGAATTGGAGTTGCGTGGAGAATGGTGCGGCTTGTCCTGGTCAGATATGCTCCCAGTGATAATCAGTGCTCGTGACCCAAAAGAAGTTGAGTTTGAGAACCATTGGAAAAACAAACAGTCAACTTCCAAAGCATAAGGTCTGCAAAAAGGGGCAGCTAGTTTTATGGAGTAACTAGGTTCAAAAGGGTGGGCAGCGCTGGAAGAGAATCTGAGGAGTCACAGGCAGAAGAGGGAGGCTCTGGAAAAGAGCAGCTGTCGTGGCTTTAAGTGGAAGGTTCACTATGGGGACGGGCCAGCGCGTGACCTTGGGGCGAAGTGCTGCCGTGTGGCACAACTCCCGGGAGGCAGAGCTGGTGGACGCGGATGCTGAAGAGGTCCCAGGGCTTCCGGGGTGCAGCGAGGAAAGTATGAGCTATTTAGCAGTGTTCGGGAAGAGTTTCAGAGGAAACGACATCTAAGCGAATTCATGATGATGCAGAATTAACTACACAGACAGAGAGAGAGGAGGAGGAAGCAGCTGTAAGGGGGAATGGCGACCACGAGCTGTTCCAGGCAAGGCCTGCAGATGGCAGAAGGGAGCACATCGGTACAGAAGGAGGAGCCTGAAAAAGAGGCGGGGAGATCCGAACTCCTCTGTGGATTTCGGTGCGCAGCACGTGGGAGAGCGGGCCTCACCGGGACTGGAGGAGCCACTGCAGAATTACCCAGGAAGCCTTTTGCTACGATGGAGAAAAATCCATTGTCAGTGGTACAGATGATGAAGGCAGGGACCGGTTAAGACGCTGTTGAAATAATCCAGGCCAGAAGCCACCAGAGTCTGAGAAACACCACTGCAGGGACCCCTGGCTCTGTCCTTCATGCTTTAGCCCACGTGTGTCTCTTGTTAGATGTCCGGTTGGGTGTCTTTGGCTGTCGCGCCACTGCTGGTTAATAATACACGGAAACCCCCTAAAATGTTTTCCTTTTAACCAGCGTGGGCACAGAGATTGACAAATATCTAGAACAACAGAGCCTGGCACATCCTTCATCATTTGGCAAAATGACTCTGGCTTATTAATAGTGGGAGCCAGTTCATAAGTCTTTGTCACATTTCTAACAAACATTTCTCCTTTCTCTGGGATTGATGAATTTGATAAAAATCTGGAGGCGGGTGGAAGGGTTATGTGGGGCATATCACACATCCCACAGGTGGAGAGGCAGATGGATTTTAAGTCATAGGCTCTAATAATGTGTGATATTACAGGGAGCGAGAGACAAAGAATATGACAGCAGGTCCCACGCACGATAACTACCACAGTCTCCTGAGTTGACAGCGCTCCCACCAGATTCCCAACACTTGAGATTGCTGCCCAGTGCTACAAAAGGAATCCAAACAGCCTATTCTGAAAATCTGGTCCTTCAATAAATAAATGGTGGAACCAGGATATAAGGAAACATATAAAACACCTTTAGGGGGTCAACAAAGCCTCAAAAGATAAAACTCAATAGTTCAGGGACAGGAATGTAATGGAGTTTTCTTTGTTTTAGACAAAAAAATCACAAGGTGCTGTTTGAGGTTATAGCTGGAGTTGGAAGAGTCTCTTGCAAGAATGCAGTTTAATAAGCCAGCTAGGTGTCTGACCCCGTCCGCAAAAGAAAACATTCTTTTTGCTGGCTTTTCACCACGATGAGAAATATTCCACTAGAAAGGTAACTTCAAAGGGGATGAAAAATGTTTGTGTCTTGCGTTGGGTGGTGGTTACATGGGTTGTACCATTGGCAAACCTCATCATACTGAACACCCAGGATGAGTACATTTTCCTGATACCAGTAAATTAATAAAAATAATAAGAATAATTTTTAAAAAGCAAATAAAATAAATATTCTGACACTTGTCTGGGTGGCAAATTAACATAAACTGTGCAGGGGGACAGCTTGAACCTCAGGGTCACAAAACACATCTTTTGCTTGGAGGTGGGGCCCAGATTCACTACATGCAGTGGGAAGTCCAGGTCATCTCCAAGTAGCAGGTAGACTGGCCAGAGGACAGGCACCATCTACGCCCCTAGCTCAAGGGTCGGGAACCTATGGCTTGTGAGCCAGATGTGGCCCTTTTGATGGCTGCATCTGGCTCGCAGACAAATCTTTAAAAAAATAATGTTAAAAATATAAAACATTCTCATGTATTACAATCTATTCATTTCCTACCGCTCATGTTCATTGTTGTTGGTGGCTGGAGCCAATCACAGCCGTTCTCCAGGACAACACCAAATTTTTATTGGATAATGCGTAAGGTACATGGGTCATTGTGAGGCCAGGAAGTAAACTTTCCTCCTTTTAATCAAGTAGTCAGCTAATTGCAGAAACCCTTTTGACAAAGAAGATGGCTAAAAGAAGAAAAGATGGAGTATCGTACTATTCAGCAGGAATGGACAGAAGAATTCTGTGGAGAGAACAGGTTCTGCAGTGTGTTTAAGATGCAATGATAAAATTGCATCATTGAAACAGTCAAATATAAAGCAGCACTTGGATACATGCCATACTACATTTGCATCGAAATACCCAGTGGGGAACAGCAGGAAGAAAGCATGTCAAGAGCAACTGTGCAGAGTGCAAGCCAGTCAGCAACAACTCCGTGTTTGGACCCAACAAGGTGACTGGAATTGGGCTAGCTTTGCTGGTGCTTTAGCAATTGTGAGAAATGGAAAGCCATTCACAGATGGGGAATATGCCAAAACATTCATGCTTGATGTTGCCAATGAACTTTTTGACGACTTTTCGGATAAAGACAAGATAATCAAACGAATAAAAGACATGCCTCTGTCGGCAAGAACTGTTCACGATCGTACCATCACGATGGCAAATCAAGTTGAGGCAACACAAGTGAAGGACATAAATGCAGCACCATTCTTTTCTCTCACTTGGATGAGTCAACAGACGTAAGCCATTTATCCCAGTTCAGCATAACTGCAAGGTATGCTGTCAGTGACACACTGTGTGAGGAAAGTCTTGCAGTTTTGCCTATGAAAGAGACAACAAGAGGGGAGGATTTACTCAAGTCTCACTGAGTTCGCTAAAGAAAAAGATCTACAGATGGATAAACTTATTTCGGTGTGTACTGATGGTACTCCGTGCATGGTGGGGAAAAACAGAGGATTCGTAGTGCTTCTTCATGAACATGAAAAGAGAGCCATACTAAGTTTTCACTGCATCCTACATCAGGAGGTGCTTTGTGCTCAGATGTGTGGCGAGCAGCTTGGTGAGGTGATGTCGCTGGTCATTCGGGTGGTCAACTTTATTGTTGCCCGAGCTTTAAATGATCGCCAGTTTAAAACACTGCTGGATGAAGTTGGGGATAATTACCCTGGTCTGCTTCTGCACAGCAATATGTGTTGGTTGTCAAGAGGGAAGGTGCTCAGCCGTTTTGCAGCTTGTCTGAGAGAAATCCGGACTTTTCTTGAAATGAAAAACGTCGAGCATCCTGAGTTAGCTAACACTGAGTGGCTCCTGAAGTTCTACTATCTCGTGGACATAACTGAACATCTGAACCAGTTCAATGTGAAAATGCAAGACGTTGGAAATACAGTCTTATCCCTTCAACAAGCAGTGTTTGCATTAGAAAACAAGCTGGAACTCTTCATCACCGACATTGAAACAGGTGGTTTACTACACTTTGAAAAACTGGGAGAGTTTAAATTTTATTTTTATTTTATTCATTTTAGAGAGGAGACACAGAGAGAGAGAGAGAGAGAGAGAGAGAGAGAGAGAGAGAGAAAAAGGGAGGAGCTGGAAGCATCAACTCCCATATGTGCCTTGACCAGTGCAGGGGTTTGAACTGCGACCTCAGTGTTCCCAGGTCGACGCTTTATGCACTGCACCACCACAGGTCAGGCTAAAAAACTGGGAGAGTTTAAAGATGCATACACAGCAAGTGACCCTGCTCAACATCTTGATCTCCAGCAGCTAGCAGGCTTCACATCTAATCTTCTGCAGTCATTCAAAGCGCGCTTTGGAGAATTTCATGAGCGCACTCGTCTTTTTAAGTTCATCATCCATCCACATGAGTGTGCAGTGGACAGCGCTGACCTGACTGAGTTACATCCCTGGTTTCTCCCTTAGAGATTTTGAGCTACAAGCTGCTGACCTGAAGGCCTCAGACCTGAACATTGTTCCCCTGAGAACATTGAGGCCCTGGGTAGCCCTCAGACAGGAAGAAGTTTTGTACCCAAGTCACTAATGCCCAGGGGTCTGGAGGGAAAGGACCTGTGAGTGGTTTGGTGGAATGGAGTTAATCAGTACCATCTTTAACAGCATTGTTTTCCACCGAAACCCAAGGTTAAAGGAAAAGTGGGCAGATAATTGCTTTATTTCAGGGGTGACTCATTCCAAGTCCGAGGCTCTGGGTCCACGTTTCAGTTTGAGTTCATCACGTTTCTCCAGTTACTCCTGCTTTAGCGCAGAGATTAAGTTCTATCCTGGTGGGCTTGTGCAGTGAAATCATTAGGCAAGATGTTGAGACGTTTTTTAATAATTAAAGCGGGTGAAGATCTGTGATTAATGAAAGGGCCAAACAAGCGTGACTTTCAAACGCAGGGCTTGAAGAACAGTAGGCGGTGACTAAGAAACCACAGACATCCCACACATCTGCCGGGCGCACGGCTGCATTGTCGGGGGCCCCTCACTCCCAAGCTTTCCCTTTCTTCTCCCTCTTTCTGCCTTCTACTCCGACTCTGTGTCTCCTCCTCCCTTCAGCTGCCTCCGCACGTCTCCCACTCTCCTACCTTCACTGATTGCCCACCACGTATAATGGCAACGCTGGGCCCTCGCGTTGTGAGCAGCCTCTGTGTTTTGTAGGTGGGAAAACTGAGGCCTAGGTTAGGGCAGGGATTTGAAGTAGAGTTAGAACAGGAGCTTGTCTCTTGTGATTTACCGTTCAACACCCTTATGTAGTGTTGGCCAAATGTATTTAAAAATACTGATTACTTTTCTCCTGCTGCAAAATATTATATGGCCCTTGTAAAATACATTTTAAAAAAAACCCACAGAAAACAGTAAAGAAAAAAATAGAAATCAACGGTCACTCACCCAGAGATAACCACTCTTAACAATTTGGGAGTGCATTTCTTCCCAATCTCTTTTGCATTCAGATAAACAGAAATTCATCTATTTTAAAGACTCTGTTTTAGAGGCACATTGAAATCCTTTTCTTCCTCACGCTTAACCTTCTCGTGGTGGCATTGTCTCATTAATTTTTATCCTATTTCAACTAAATATTCTTGAAAACGACTTGTAATGAGGTAGACTGTCGGTCTATGGCTGTCCTATAATGTGGAAATCCATTCGTGGACCTTTTGGAATGAAGTTCCCCATTTTTGATTTAAAAGCAGGCAAGTGAGATTTTATTTGTCCGGGGAAGGGAAGAGAGATCTCCAACAATTCCAAATGAGCTGTGTTTTTGTTCAAAATAGTCAGTTAATTCCCTCCCTCTCCCTCTCCCTCTGCGGGTTGGAGACTGTCACAAGGGGGGAAATGATGGCTCGGTGCGTGATTGTGCTGCTTTTACTACCACATTTGCCTAGTCTCCTCTCTGCTCCCGCCCTGGCCACAGAGTCCACTTCACTCCCCAGCTGTTGCTACCAACCTGGTGTTGGAACCCCTTGCCCACTCACGTGCCCTGTAGTGTGTGCATCACCTGCCGGGGTGGCATTGTTCAAACTCCTCCTGCAGCAGAAGAACTGCGTGCTGGGCGCACGCTGAGCATAGCCAGAGGGCAAAGGAGACACGTGCCCATTGTTTGAGGATGGCACTTCACTGTTCAGAAACCCTACCTGCCCTGGGGAAGGAGGAGAGAGAGCGTACCCTGAGGTCCATGGAGACTCACACATGGACCTGGTTTTCGGATTTTTTGCCCTATTGCAAAAATGAGACAGTCTGTTGTAGCACTGATGTTGATGGGAAACAGACCTCGATGGATCTGCCCCTCTGATTTATCGTTCCGTGGGACTTCAGGGAGATAATTTGTATAAGTCACCTGAGCCTCAGTTCCCTCATCTGGAACTCAGGACTAACCGCAGGCCCTGACTTATGGCCTGGGACAAGGATTAAAACACATAATTAAGCCTGACCAGGCAGTGGCGCAGTGGATTGAGCATTGGACTGGATGGCAGAGGACCCAGGTTCAAAATGCCGAGGCCTCCGGCTTGAGCGTGGGATCATAGACATGACCTCATGGTTGCTGGCTTAAGCCGAAAGGTCGCTGGCTTGAAGCCCAAGGTCACTGAATTGAAGCCTGAGGTCGCTGGCTTGAAGGGAAGGTCCCTGGCTTGAGCAAGGAGTCACTAGGTCTGCTGTAGCCCCCTCCTCCCCCATCAAGGCACATATGAGAAAGCAATCAATGAACAACTAAGGTGCCGCAACAAAGAATTGATGCTTCTCATCTCTCTCCCTTCCTGTCTGTCCCTATCTGTCCCCCTCTTTGTCTCTCTTGCTAAAAACAAAAAACAAACAAGCAAACAAACAAAACCAAACCAAAAAACTACATAATCATGCTGAAGAGCGTAGTGTGATGTCTGGAAAGTCAAAGAAATAAAGAAATGGTGGCAAAGCTCATCATTTACCCCGCCGGGCCCATTGTTTGCATGTTCAATAGGTCAACATTTATCTTTTCAATGAATAATAGAAAGCAGAAATTAAAGTGCTGCCCTTGAGACGGCCCTTTTCATGCCTACGTACAGTGAAGCATTCTTGGGTTAAGTTAAGGAATGAGAGCCATTGATGATTAGATCTTGAGGAGGCATTTTACCGCACATCTTAAGAGGAAGACACTTAACTTTCCGTCTTCTAGATGCTCACAGGACTGCGAAGCCCTACACTTACGACTTTGAAGGCCTCCGTCCTGCCCCCTGCGCTTCCAGGACAATAGACCCCTTGTTAGGGAGCTGTTTCCTGGTGCCAGGTTGTCCCCTCCAGCTGCCCTATGGCTTTGGAACTGGAGTAGAGCTGTCACATGCGCTTACTCAGACCGATGTGACCTTTGTTGCACACATGAGGGTGTTCTCTTTGAGCCAAGCGTGGCTGTACCAGAGCAGAAAAGACGTTGTGTGCCGGCGAGATCAACTTAGAGTCCTATCTGCGGGTAAACAGCCGTATCTGCCGGTGAACAGCCGTATCTGCGGGTGAACAGCCGTTCCCGCAGAACGTGATGCCTCCGCGCCTGGCGGGTTTGGGCTGCTCCCCGAGGCTGAAGAGCAGGGAGCCGGAACCGCCTTCCCGAAGCACTTTGGGAGCAACCTGCTAATTATGTTTATGATGCCAGGTCAGCAATACAGGCGGCCTTCCTGCTCCGCTTTCATCCACAGCCGCAGGACAGGAGAGCCCCTTTACCAAAGCCCAGCTCCAGCGCCCAGCCCGCGGGGGAGGGCAGCCCTCTGCTCCTTGTCCTTGTCCGCCCTGGTCCCTGGTCCCAGGCCCGGGTTTTTGTCCTCAGAATCTGAAGGTGTGCTCATTTTCCAGGGCAGCCCAGACAATGCATCGCACGCTGACTTGCCTAAAACCCTCTCGTTCTGGGGGCTGGACGTCCCAGATCAGGTGTCAGTCAGCAGGCCTGTGCGCTCCCTGCAGGCTGGGGGTCGGGGTGTGGGGGTGGGGGTGGTGGTGGTGGGGTTCCACGCCTTTGTCCTAGCTGCTGGTGCTGCCCGCAGTCCCGACCCCCTCCGGCTCGCAGTGGTATCAGTCCCCTCACGGCCCCTGCTGTCTCATGTCGTTTCCTCTGTGTGATGGCATCCGTGTCTTTCTTCGCGTCTTCTGTTGAATTGAGGGTCTACTTTACAAGTTATCTCTGCAAAGGCCCTATTTCCCAATAAGGTCACATTGTAAGGCGCTGGGGGTTAGGATTTCAGCCTGTTTGGGGACCACAATGGAAAGTATAACGGAAGATGTCTAAGGACAACTCATGTATAAAAGCTTGGGGCATTATTTCTAACTATTTACCAGTCCCGAGACTGGTAAGGGGCGGCTTTAAGTGTTTGCTTTGCAGATAGAAGAAAGAGGGGACTCAACCAACCACAAGCTGACACTCGTGTGCACCTGTGTCTGTGAGCGTGCCCCTTGTGAGCTAGATATGGTTGTTTGGGTGAAGACAATTCTCTCTCTCTTTCTCTTTTTAATGTTTATTTCATTGACTTTAGGGAGAGAGGAAGAGAACAAGTTGAGAGAGAGACAAGAACATTTATCTATTCCTGTATGTGCCCTGACCGGGGATCGAACCGGCAACCTCTGTGCCTTTGGGATGATGTTCTAACCAATTGAGCTATCCGACCAGGGCAAAGAAGGCAATTCTGTTAATGTTCTAATAAGATCAATGAATAAAGAAAAAGAGGGCTCCCACCTCTTACTGAGTCTCAAGATCCATGTGCTCAATGCTCCCTCGTTCTCCTCGCACCTCCTACGTGACGAAACCCTATTTCCGACCTGGAGGAAAAAATTTACAGGGTCATATTAAAATTACCCCAGAAGCCTGACCTGGCGGTGGCGCAGAATATCAGACTGGGATGCGGGAAACCCAGGTTCGAGACCCTGAGCTCGCCAGCTTGAGTGCGGGCCCATCTGGCTTGAGCAAAAACCTCACCAGCTTGGACTCAAGGTCGCTGGCTTGAGCAAGGGGTTGCTTGGTCTGCTGAAGGCCCGCAGTCAAGGCACATGTGAGAAAGCAATCAATGAACAACTAAGGTGTCACAATGGCAACGAAAAACTAATGATTGATGCTTCTCACCTCTGTCCGTTTCTGTCTGTCTGTCCCTATCTATCCCTCTCTCTGACTCTCTCTCTGTCCCTGTAAAAAAAAAAAAAAAAAAAAAAAAAAACCCCAGAAAAGTGAAAACTCTAGAATGAGTCATTTCAGAAAAGCCCGAACTCTGTAGGGTAACTTCAACATTTAATGGAAACCTTGCAAACTGTCATGTAATAGGAAACTCTTTATTCCTTTCAGTTATTTCACGAAAAGATGAACATTTCTGTGGTGACGTTCATCGGAAGTCTCAAACACCGTTCTCGTTTTATAAATTATGCTGTACATGGGGCTTCCGTATCCTGCCCTCATTTTTCCCCTCAGTGTTCAACCCCTGCTGGGGTCCCCCTTGAAGGCTTCTGTGCTGTAACGACTCTACTTAAGTACAGTGCTTGAGGGTTTGGGGGATTCCTCACTCCTAATTTATATTGCAAAAAAAACCCAAAGAACTTTGCAGAATAGAAGGAAATGTGGATTTGAAATGAGCTGAGGATCTGGGCCTCAGTTTCCTTGGCTGGAAAATGAAGTGCTTGTGCTGAAGGCTCGTGAGACGCTCTACCGAAGTCTAGACATCCAGCAATCTAGGCTGGTGACGACTTCTCTAGATGGCTTCAAAATGTGGACCAGGAAGGTAATCACGCTTCCCGGGAGCCATCTGTGACTTGGCACGCTGCTCGGCTCTGCTGACAGAATGATTCCGCTGCACGAAGGGTTTTCCTGGTACCTGACCTCCGTGTTCTTCAGGCCCGTCAACGCCCGCAGCCGAGCAGTGACCTTGTGGAAGGAAACAACCACTTTGCATTCTTTCCGCCTGTAGGTTTGCTCCCTAACGACTGTCCCAGAGATTATTGATGAGGGCCGTGGCTCGCCGTGATCCCTAATATTTGGGTAGCTCTTTGTACTTTTCACAATGAATTCATGAACACTCATTTATCTAATCCCTGCAATAGCCTGGAAGTGAGCAAGACTGGCATTATTCTCATTTGAAGAATGAGGAAAACAAGGAGCACTGAGCCTACATCACCATAACAAGGTCACAGAGGAAATTAGTGGCAGCGAGATGGCTAGAATACAAATATTCCTGCCCTGAATGGTTTCTCGCTCCAGGTTTCTTCCATCACGTTTAAATCAAACTGTCCAGATGAGAAAAGGGAAAGACTTAACGTGTATCCCTACTATGTGCTGGAAACTATATTAGACAGGATTCAAACCACCATCTATCTGATTCCAAAGACTAAATTATTTCTGTTGCTCAGTGTTTCTCCTTTGGTGGTGGCTGGAGCATGCTTTGGAGTGGATGGACCCGAGTTCACATCCTGGTCTTGTCACAGATCTGGACATCTTTGGGAAAGTTATTCATAGTATGCTTAGAAGTCACATGTGGGCAAAAAGGACTTTGAAAGTGGCTTTGCTTGAACACCCTTTAACCATGAGACCATCTCCCTGTCCTTTCTTGTACACAGTCAGCCTCAGATGACCATGCCACTTTACAAACTGTCAGGACCTGGGCTCCCCTCGCAGGGGCCAGTCACTCATGATGACCATAAAGATGTATATGGCTATCTGCCTGGTTGCCCTCCCTGGCATAAAGAAAGGATATTCATTTTGTAACCTATGATTGAAATGGTGTTTCTCAACTGCTTTCTAGTCTGTGGTCACCTGCAATAAAACCAGGAGACCCTGAGGAGGGTCAACGTATCTTCCTTCTCTTGCTGGTACAGCTGCCTTTCAATATGACCTCTTGTTCACTAGAAGTATCAGCCCTCTGGGGAGGCAAACAGTTTTAACTTAGAAGCCAACCTGATCACCTGGTAGTGGGTACCTTTGAGGCTTCATTGAGAAGGTCACTGAACTCCCATCTGCGCATGGGAAAGAATTGTGATTAAGTTATGGTGTCTTCTGTGGGCATGGATGGAGGTGTGGTACATCATGTTTCCTGTATCTTATCCATCCTTCACCATTCTGTCATGGTGCCTGGGCCCTCTCTTTGTCTTTTACCTTCTTATCAGATATTGGCAGAACACAGGAAGGACATGGGAGATAGTGAGATCCATGAGAGAAGAAATCCATCAGTGAGTTTGTGAGAAACCATAGCTAGTTCTTATATGGATCCTAATCATACACAGGTAAACAAACGGTAGTCAGGGTGCTTCTGGATCTGAGATAAACTGCCCAAAGGCAGAGATCAGCTACCTTAGGCTTTCTTCTTAATATAGCAAATATTTCATAACATGTTCTTCACTGTACTTAAAAGGTAATACAACCCATCCACAATATAATTTCAAAAACAATTCAGTATAATACCTTAATCATTTGTGATTAGTCAAAAATAAATTCTTCCATTCAATGAAAGAAAAGGGGGAAGCCATTCTTGTTTCAGATAGAGGAGTCAGAAAAGAGAGGTCTTCATGGACTTTTCCACTGTGGGTCCTTTCAGTTGGGTAGGAGCTTGACAGTTGGCAGAGTATACAGAGCGTGAGGTGCAGAGAGGGCGTCGGAAGGACCTGGCGTGAAGAGAAGTATGGCGCTATGATCGGTTCAAGCTTAGAAGAGGCATCGTGATTTTTTTTCTTTGACATTGAAACTGCGTATAAATATCACTTAGTAAAACTCCAGGACAAAAATCATGTTTGACTTGTGAGAAGACACTATGAATGTCGCATGAGACATTAGTCTGAGGGACTTAATTTCATCAGAATGAAATGCAAGAAGAAATAAAAAGAAATGTATTCTTGAGTAATTGGCCTGAGACTGATAGGAATATTGAGGAAAAGATGGATAGAGGAAATAATGTCCCATAAGACAGATATTTAAGTGATGCCCTGAATGGTAATAAAGCACTCAATTCTTTCAGTCGGTTTCATTAGGACATTCTCTTTTCAACAATTTGATTCAAAAGAGAAGCTGCATATGAAACTGTTATTAACTTCTGTGGTTAGGAGCCTTGCAGTCTGTGTGCAAACATTTGAGAGGCACTGGGAAATTGATAGGCCCTCAGACATCTACCTACCCGAGTGATGCCATGAAGAGGAATGGGCTTTTTAGCTGCCCGTACAGGGTTGAAGTCCAGGCCTGCCTTTATTAGCCGTGTGCATTGGGAAGGCAGTTTGTGGAAAGTTACAGGCAGCCCTCGCGAAGAAGTGGCCATGGTCATGACCTGGTTTGTGTCTATCTAAAAATGAGGTGATTGATGACCCTTAGGGAGAAGAAGTACCCGCTTATGAAATATGTCTTTGCAACATAGAAGGGTTTGAGGGTGCATGTGCTGTTTTAATCAAACATTGATGTCATCTGCTCCTGGGGTTTGAGAACACTGGGACATTTGGTTGAAAGTGTATGTGACGCATGTGCACACGTAGATGCACACGTGTGACTTTGATTTGACTGTGAGAGAACATGAATATTGAACTCCTCTGCTTTCTAATTGAAATTTTAGAGTCATCCCTCAAGATTTTTTTTTTAATTGAATGTATTGGGTGTCACTGGTTAACATAATGTTACAGGTTTCAGGTGCCCAATTTTACAACACATCTTGATACACTCTGTTTTTGGTAGATAAAAACAATCAAGGGGACTTCCGGCAAGATGGCGATGGAGTAGGCGGACGTACCAACTTCCAACTCCCAGGACCAAAGTGAATTATAACTTGATTTTAAGAACCAACATCTGGATAAACCAATGTTGAACTGGACTGAGGGGACCCTTCAACTGGGGAACACTTTAGAAGCCACACTGAGACTGGTAGGAAAAGTGAAAACGCAGAAAGGGCTGCCTGGAGAGACTCATGTGGTGGGAAGAGAGTTTAGCGCAGTGGTTCTTAACCTGGGTTCTATCGAACCCTAGGGGTTCGATGAGTCGGTCTCAGGGGTTCGGAGAAGCCTCTGCCGCGGAGGCCAGAATAAAGTAATACCGTAATTTGTTGTGAGTTCATGCACTTTGTTTGTTTTGTTCTTTGAGCAAGGTGATGTTTATGCACGGCTCATTTTGGGTACCAGTAAAAAAACATATACCTATGTCTTGAATTTGGAAAAAAAAATCATATTTTATTTATCACTAAAGAAGGGTTTGGTGAATGTGCATATGAAGCTGGTGGATTCAGTACCTCAAAAAAGGTTAAGAACCACTGGTTTAGTGGAAGGGTAGGGACCAGGGCCCCAGGAACAAAGCCCAAGCCTACAGCCCCAGAGCCTAGAGGAGGTGTATGGACAGTATTTAGCTGTGAAACAGGTTAGGATACTGTTTGTGAGAAAGAGACAGTTTTCTCAGACCCAGGATTCTCCTTAAAGGGACAGTGCAGAAAACCTCTCTCACAACCACTCACCCAGGACTCCAGGAGACAGGGAGAGAGGAGAGGACCGGAGCAGCGGGAAGAGAGTGCGGTCTGGAAGGCACAGGGAGAAAAGCTTAGAGGGACAGCCACCCTAAACCCTGGGCTGAGTCACTCCACAAATCTGAAACAATATTTCTCCTGGAACCAGCAAGGGGAAGCAGGACACCAGCCAAACAGGCTCCCCTGCAGCAATTAGAGCACAGTCGCTTAGAAGGAGGGAGCTTCCAGGACTACAGTATGGAGTGTTAGGGTCTGAGCTGCAGCGCCCCTACCCACACTGCTGAGGGCTTGCTGGAGGGTAGGCAGTGGCAGGACACAGAAACGTGGTTCTGTCGGCGGGGGCAGAGGCTGAGCCGGCTGGCGTGAGCTCGGTCTAGCCCAGCGGGGGTAAAGAGGACGCACGAAAGTGGTCTGGCGGCTGTGGGCCGGCCTGTGACCCCACCTGTGGGGGAAAAGCGAGAGCCTGGAATGGGCAGAGATCCACTGCTGGACAGGGGAGAGCGGGCGTGCAGCCTCACCTGGCCTCCGAGGCTTAAAGCCCTGCACGAACCGGCTTTGCCTGCAGAGGTGGGATGAAAGCCAGGGCTCGCAGCTGAGCGCGAACCAGCAGCCCAGCCGAGGAGCCAAGGTTGGCGGGGGCAGGGCGGAAGCCAGGCTCTCAGCTGAGCACGCACCAGAAGCCTCTCCCAGTCGGAGTAACTGGCTGACAGGGACCCGCAGCTGAGCAAAAGTACTCACCCTTTCCCTTGGAGCCCAGGCTTTGTGGCCCGAGTGTGGTGCAATCCCACCTGTGGGAGAGGAGCAAAGGCCGAGACCAGCTGAGGCTTATAGAGCCTGGCACAAGAACATAGCCCCTCCCGCGGAGGCGAGGCAGAAATTGCAGCCACAGCCACACTGGCCAGCGCCAGCAATACCCATGCCCACTGCCCTAGGCAGCAGCAGAGGGGGTGGTGGGCCTGCAGACAAACCACACCTAGGGAACACAGAGACAACACCCATTGGACTCCAGTAGCCAAACCCTTCTTACACACAGACAAAATGGGCAGGCAGAGAAATGCAACCCAAATGAATCAAGAGAAATCCCCAAAGAAGGACCTGAATGAACCAGATATAACCAAACTACCTGATGCAGAGTTTAAAGTAATGATAGTTAGGATGTTCAAAGAACTTAGAGCAACAATGGATAGTCATTACAAACACCTAAATAAAGAGATAGCAAGTATAAAAAAGGAAATTGAAATAATAAAAAAGAATCAGACAGAAATAACAAATACAGTATCAGAACTGAAGACCACCATGGAAGCAATTAAAAGCAGGATGGATGAAACTGAGGATCGAATCAGTGAGTTAGAGGACAAAATAAACAAAGGCACAGAAGCAAAGCAGAAAAAAGAAAAGAGACTCAAAAAATCTGAGGAAACTCTAAGGGAGCTCTGTGATAATATGAAGAGAAATAACATCCGCATCATAAGGGTTCCTGAAGAAGAAGAGAAAGAACAAGGGTTAGAAACTTTGTTCAATCAAATCATAACTGAAAACTTCCCTAAATTAAGACTGGAAAATGTTTCACACATTCAAGAAGCACAGAGAACTCCATTAAAGAAAAACCCAAAGAAATCTACACCAAGACACATCATAGTTAAAATACCAAAGCTAAGTGAAAAAGAGAAAATTTTAAAATCTGCTAGAGAAGCCTGACCTGTGGTGGCGCAGGGATAAAGCGTCGATCTGGGAACACTGAGGTCGCCAGTTTAAAACCCTGCACTGGTCTGGTCAAGGCACATATGGGAGTTGATGCTTCCAGCTCCTCCCCCCTTTCTCTCTTTCTCTCTCTGTCTCTCTCTCAGTCTGTGTCTCCTCTCTAAATGAATTAAAAAAAATCAGCTAGAGAAAAAAAGGCTATCACCTACAAAGGAGCCCCCATAAGGTTGACATCGGACTTCTCAACAGAAACACTTGAGGCCAGAAGGGAGTGGCAAGATATATTCAAAGTAATGCAGAACAAGAACCTACAACCAAGACTACTTTATCCAGCAAGGCTAAGGTTTAAAATTGAAGGAGAAATAAAGAGCTTCCCAGACAAAAAAAAAAAAAAAACCCTCAAGAAATTCATTAAAACCAAACCAATTCTGCAAGAGATGCTAAGGGGCCTGTTGTGAACAGTTCAAAGGGGGAAAAGAATATAGCAAAAGAGAATACAGCTTTAAAGAATAAAATTGCAATAAACAACTACATATCAATAATAACATTAAATGTAAATGAATTAAATGATCCAATCAAAAGACATAGGGTAGCTGCATGGATAAAGAAACAAGACCCATACATATGCTGTCTACAAGATGCACACCTTAAAACAAAAGATGCACATAGACTGAAGGTAAAAGGATGGAAAAAAATATTTCATGCAAATGGAAATGAAAGAAAAGCTGGGGTAGCAATATGTATATCTGACAAAATGGACTTTAAAACAAAGACTGTAGTAAGAGATAAAGAAGGACACTACATAATGATAAAGGGAACAATTCAACAGGAAGATATAACCATTATAAATATCTATGCAACCAAACATAGGCGCCCCAACATACATAAAGCAGACTTTGATGGATATAAAGGACGAGATTAACAGCGATACTATAATAGTAGGGGATTTCAATACCCCACTAACATCACTGGATAGATCCTCAAGAAAGAAAATTAATAAAGAAACAGCAGACTTAAAGGAGACACTAGATCAACTCGACTTAATAGATATCTTCAGAACTTTTCACCCTAAAGCAGTAGAATATATATTCTTTTCAAGCACTCATGGTACATTCTCTAGGATAGACCACATGTTAGGACACAAAAGTGGTCTCAACAAATTTAAGAAGATTGATATCATATCAAGCATTCTCTCTGATCACAATGGCATGAAACTAGAAATTAACACAAAAGAAAAACTGAAAAATACTCAAACACTTGGAAACTAAATAGCATGTTATTAAATAAGGAATGGATTAACAATGAGATCAAAGAAGAAATAAAAAAGTTTCTAGAAACGAATGATAATGAGCATATATCAACTCAAAATTTATGGAACACAGCAAAAGCAGTACTGAGAGGGAAGTTCATAGCACTACAGGCATACCAGAGGAAGCTAGAAAAAGCTCAAATAAGCTACTTGACTGTGCATCTAAAAGAACTAGAAAAACAACAGCAAATAAAGCCCAGGACTAGTAGAAGGAAGGAAATAATAAAGATCACAGCAGAAATAAATGACATAGAGGCTAAAGAAACACTACAGAGGATCAATGAAACCAGGAGCTGGTTCTTTGAAAAGGTAAACAAGATTGATGAACCTTTAACTAGACTCACCAAGAAATAAAGAGAGAGGACTCAAATAAATAAAATTAGAAATGAGAGTGGAGAAATAACAACTGACACAACAGAAATACAAAGTATTGTAAGAAAATACTATGAAGAACTCTATGCCAAAAAATTAGACAACCTAGGGGAAATGGACAAATTTCTTGAATCATATAATCTTCCAAAAATCAATCTGGAAGAATCAGAACACCTAGACAGACCAATTACTACAAATGAGATCGAAACAGTTATCAAAAAACTCCCAAGAAAGAAATGTCCTGGGCCTGATGGCTTCACAAGTGAATTCTATTAAAAATTCGAAGAAGAACTAACTCCTATCCTTCTCAAGCTATTTCAAAAAATTCAAGAGGAAGGAAGACTTCCAAACTCCTTTTATGAGGCAAGCATAAATCTGATCCCAAAACCGGGCAAAGACAACACAAAGAAAGAAAATTATAGGCCTATATCCCTGATGAATTTAGACGCTAAAATTCTCAACAAAATATAGCCAACTGGATCCAGCAATATATGAAAAAAATCATACACCATGATCAAGTGGGATTTATTTTACAGAGGCAAGGTTGGTACAATATTTGCAAATCAATCAATGTGATTCATCACATAAACAAAAGGAAGGACTAAAATCACATGATAATTTCAATAGATGCAGAAAAAGCATTTGAGAAAAATCCAGCACCCATTCATGATCAAAACTCTCAGTAAAGTGGGAATACAGGGAACATACCTTAACATGATAAAGGCCATCTATGACAAACCAACAGCCAACATCATGCTAAATGGGCAAAAATTAAAAGCAATCCCCTTAAGATCAGGAACCAGGCAGGGGTGCCCCCTTTCACCACTCTTATTCAACATAGTTCTGGAAGTCTTAGCCAAAGCAATCAGACAAGAAGAAGAAATAAACGGCATCCAAATTGGAAAAGAAGAAGTAAAACTGTCATTATTTGCAGATGATATGATATTGTATATAGAAAACCGTAAAAAATCTCAGTCAAAAAACTACTGGACCTTATAAATGAATTCAGCAAGGTGGCAGGATATAAAATTAATACTCAGAAATCAAAGGCATTTTTATATACCAACAATGAACTGTCAGCAAAAGAAATTAAGGAAACAATCCCCTTCACTATTGCAGCCAAAAAAATAAAGTACCTCGGAGTAAATTTAACCAAGGAGGTTAAGGACTTGTACTCGGAAAATTATAAACCATTGATAAAAGAAATCAAGGAAGATACAAACAAGTGGAAGCATATACCGTGCTCATGGCTAGGAAGAATAAATATCATTAAAATGTCTATATTACCCAAGGCAATTTATAAATTCAATGCAATGCTAATTAAAATACCAATGACAGACATACTTCAAAGATATAGAACACATATTCCAAAAATTTTTATGGAACCAAAAGAGAACACGAATAGCCTCAGAAATCTTAAAAAGAAAAAATAAATCAGGAGGTATCACTCTTCCAGATATCAAGGTATACTACAAGGCCATTGTACTCAAGACAGCTTGGTACTGGCATAAGAACAGGCACATAGACCAATGGAACAGAATAGAGAACCCAGAAATAAACCCGCTGCTTTATGGACAACTGATATTTGACAAAGGAGGAAAGAACATACAATGGAGTAAAGACAGCCTCTTTAACAAATGGTGTTGGGAAAATTGGACATCTACCTGCAAAGAAACGAAACTAGACCATCAATTTACACCATTCACAAAAACAAACTCAAAATGGATAAAAGACTTAAATGTAAGCCGTGAAACCATAAGCATCTTAGAAGAAAACATAGGCAGCAAGCTTTCCGACATCTGTAGCAGCAGTATATTTGCCGATTTATCTCCACAGGGAAATGAAATAAAAGGCAGGATAAACAAATGGGACTATACCAAACTAAAACGTTTTTGCACAGCTAAAGACAATAAGAACAGAATAAAAAGACAAACCACACAATGGGAGAGCATATTCGACAGCACGTCTGATAAGGGGTTAATAACCAAAATTTATAAAGAACTTATAAAACTCAACACCAGGAAGACAAAAAATCCAATCAAAAAATGGGCAAAAAAAGTGAATAGAAATTTCTCCGAAGAGGACATACAGATGGCCAATAGGCATATAAAAAATGCTCAACATCACTAATCATTAGAGAAATGCAAATTAAAACCACAATGAGATATCACCTCACACCAGTCAGAATGGTGCTCATCAGCAAAACAACACAGAATAAGTGCTGGCGAGGATGTGGAGAAAAGGGAACCCTCCTGCACTACTGGTCAGAATGCAGACTGGTGCAGCCACTGTGGAAAACAGTTTGGAGATTCCTCAGAAAATTAAAAATCGAACTGCCTTTTGACCCAGCTATCCCACTTTTAGGAATATACCCTAAAAACACCATAGCACTGTTTGAAAGAAGAAATGCGCCCCCATGTTCATGACAGCATTGTTCACAATAGTGAAGATCTGGAAACAGCCCAAGTGTCTGTCAGAGGACGAGTGGATTAAAAAGCTTTGGTACATATATACTATGGAATACTACTCAGCCATAAGAAATGATGACATCGGATTATTTGTAACAACATGGCATGGATGGACCTTGATAATATTATACTGACTGAAGTAAGTAAATTAGAAAAAACTAAGGACTATATGAGTCCATACATAGATGGGGCATAAAAATGAGACTCAGAGACATGGACAAGAGTGTACTGGCTACCGGGGGGGAGGGGGAGGTGAGGGAGAGGGGAGGGGCACAAATAAAACCAGATAGAAGGTGAGGGAGGGCAATTTGACTTTGGGTGATGGGTATGCAATATAATCAAATGTCAAAATAACCTGGAAATATTTTCTCTGAACATATGTGCCCTGATTTATCAATGTCACTCCATTAAAATTAATAAAAATAAATAAATAAAAATAATAATCAAGGCCTTAAATTTAAGTGACTTATCTACTAAACATTTATACCTGAGGCTTGAACCTAGCTCTTCTGACCCCAAATTTGTTGGCATTTCTGCTACATTATGCTGATCCTGTTTGGGGACTTAAGCATTAAACATGGCACAGGGAAATTCAGTTGGTTATGGGGAATAGTATCTCTTTTCAAATTCCATTTTTGTTATAAATGGGAAGGTGCAGATATCATTCTCTCCTAATTGTCACCCACTAGAACTGTTAACAATTGAAAATACCCATCTTTCTTCTTGAAGATAAAGACTATATTTTCCCATTTTAGATGCCCACATGAGAATTTGAAATATCAGTCAATAGTCCTTATTTTCTTTCAAGATTGAGATGGTCTGTCCTGAGGGCAGAGAGGGACTCCTTCTTTACCTAGGTGCTTTTGTTTTTCATCAGACACTTGAGTGTCACCGGGATATGTCTCAAAAGTCCTCATGTGTCATTCTTTGGGTTCCCGGCGATCTGGCTTAGTTAGCACCAATGCTTCTTGCAGACAATGTTTATTTGTCAAGGTCAGTGGCTGCTGGTTACTTGATTCTTTGTTATGAATTGAAACTTCAGGGCTCATTTGCCCGGCCGTGCTCAACTTGCTCAGCCGTAAGATCTATTTCTCAATTGTGTTTATCATTTCAAACTAGTTTGGATTTCTTTTTCCTTTTTTTCTTCTAAAAACATACATTTTTCTATCATTGAAAAAATAACCTAATAAATAGGATAAAACACTAAAACAGTGCAAATGGTATAAAATTCGAAAAGTGAGAATATGAGCTTTTCTTCCAATGAGAAATGTGCAGTGCCCCCTCCATTGGAGAAGAGGTTAGCATTAACATATGCATTAATTTATTTTTTAGCCCAGAGACTTTCTGTGTAAATTTATGGAAAAACATGTACATACATAACTTGAAACAAAATGGAGACAGAAAGGTACACAGCCCTGCCCCACCTTTCTTTCCAGTCAAAACTATGTCTTGGCCCTTCCATACAACCAACGACCTATCTCAATAACTCACACTTTAAAGGGATGGTTGACTAACATTTTACTGTGGCGTACTTTATTTAGCCCCATAGATTAATATTTCCCTTCCCCCTCCAGCCGATGTATGCAATGCTCCGGTGAACTTCCTTGTGCGTACGTGTTTGCACACACAGGCATAGGGATCTGGAAGACATCTGCGGGTTACATTTTTTCAGAAGTGGAATTGCTGGGTCAAAGTACCTGTTAAACTTGCTTCACTTTGCAATCTTTATTTCTGTGTCTGTCCAATAGCATCTTTAATTAATCAATTAGTAAACTAATTGCTTTATAACTTCTTAACATAGCTATAAACATACAAATTTGGTCAATGGTTAAAAGAAAAAGCAAAGAATTAAAGCTTCCTGGTCTGTCCTGGCCCAGTAGCTCAGCTGGTTAGAGTGTTGTCCTGACACGCCAAGGTTGCAGGTTCAATGCCTGGTCAGGGCACATATAAGAATCCACCAATGAATGCATAAATAAGTGGCACAGTGAATTGATCTTTCTCTCTCAAAACTAATTTTAAAAAATTAAAAAACCCAAAACGCAAAGCTTCCTTATCATTAACTTGACTTCTTTCAAATGTCACGTAAAGACATTTTCTTTCACCTTTAAAACTCGCCCTGGAACTTTTACTGCTCCTGATTGTTATTTCTGCTCTAACCTGAACTTGACTGATAAGCGCCTAAGAATCAGAGTGCTTCTTTAAAATATCTGACAACCCCTTGTCTATTGGATGGTTTAAGCCTTCTCTCGGTTGATTTCTTGGTCTAACTCTGGTCTCACTACCATATAGCCATTTGGACGTCCTGGTAATATATAGACAGACTCTTAGCATCTTAGTTTATAGCCCATATCTCCATTATTAAGCCAACACTTTGAAAAGTGTTGACGTAATAACTTTTATCCTCTCCTCAGTTACATTTGCATCTCATATGCTCACAGAGGAAGCTGTTAGTTTACCCTGGGCCTTAAGATTTGCCCTCATCTTGGCAAAATCCTGCATTACAGAGCGGGTTTCCATAGGAACAAAATCTCCTTTATCTACCTTTATGTTTCACCCACACTCACCTTGATCTAGTGCCCTCAGGATCCAATCCTTTACACACCCCTCCAGAACTGCTGGTTTATGTTGCCCATGCCACGAGGCTCCTTTGGAATAGAGCCCTTTTATTCCTCTGTAGCCTGAACACTGCCCTGGCTGGTGACATTGTGATTTGACCCTAGGAGCCGGTCCAGTGGTCAGGCAGTGAGATGAATACAAATATGGGAGTGTGGTTAGACTCCTGGTATCTTGCAAGATGGAGACCTTTGCATCATTTTTATGCAAGTGGAGGAGAATGAGGCTTTTCCGTGCAGGAATGGGTCGCGCCTCCAGGTCCTCAGAAGTCAGGAGAATCTGCATATTGAAGATTTCTGAAGACTTCAACACCGAAGTCTCCATCCACTTCTAATCAGGGCTCTAATCAAGACAGAGCAGACTTGCCAGGGCGGAGAATTCAGTCTTCTCTGAATTCTTTATCACTGTAACTCCACTATCTATACTTAAATCCTGGGACTGGTTCTCAGTGTTTTTTCTGTCCTCTGACTACTGATTCCCGGTCCTATGTGCTGCCAGGGTGCCCTCTGGGTTTCGCACTTTGCCTGAAATCTGTGACTGGGCATCATCTTCAGCTTTTCATTGTAGCTCTCTAATGCGTCCCCGGGCGGAAGCCATCCACATCCATAACACTCGTCATTATTGCTCTTTCTCCACATCTGCAGCACTTGACATGTGGCCCCTGCTAGCTCATTCCCATCCACTGATACTACGTCTCCGATCTCCCCCGTTGAAAACTGTAACAACTGCAGGCACAATATGCCCATGGTCATTAGTCCTTCATCTCCGCTTGCGACGACGGAGTCTTCACGGCCAACCAGCTGGCCAGCTCCGAAATCTCGCTGTAGAATTTGCTCCCCAGACCACTTCCAGCACCGACTGTCTCAGGCTGTGCCCCTGGGGAGAGACTCTGAGAGAGGGATTTATAGAGAGGGAGTTTATTTGAGGGGTATTTATTTGGGAGGACAACACTAAACAGTGAGGTCAGAAGGAAAAGTTAGCGCATGCGCAGTAGAGCTCTCAGAGGGTGTCATGGGGGATTTTGTCCCAAACTTAGATGGCAGCTGGGCGGGTATCCCCTACTTCTCCCACCCATCGAATGAGGCTGTCCCTGAGAAAGTAGTGTGAGACGGGGCGAGGCAGCTCTCTGAAGCTGAGGGTCATTGGGCAAACGCTCTGCTGCGGACCTTCAGCGACCCGCACTCCCAGCCGCTGGGGCGTTGTGAGGAGCAGATGGGATGAGAAGCTCCCTAGGGAAACGTTTACCAACAGCTTCATTCCGCAAAAGCCAAACCACACAGAAGCCAGACATAGGAGAAAGAGCAAGGGTTGATATCAGACTCCTATCAGCTCAGTTCTTTTCACTTTAATCCATATGCTTTCTGAGCCTTGGTTTTCTTTTCTGTAAAATGAGGATAAATATATTTATTTAATATTTCTTTCCTCGCCGTACCAATTCGTGTTTGTACAACATTCTTTTGGAAGTGACAGGAAAGAAGCCATGCCACCAGCTGAGGAGGGTTAGCCCCACTGGGCTAGAGATCTCAGCTCACCGGGCTGGCTGTGTGGGAATACCGAGTCCTGACTTTTCCACGTGCCCCATCATCATCATCTGCCTTCCAAGTAAAAGTCAATGACAACTCACTTGCCAGCGGAAGATCCAACTGCATCTCAAGAATTTAGGTTGATACAATCACTGCAAGCAAACCGTGTCTGACCTGATCCTTTGTAAGGAAAAAAGGGCTCTGCAAGGCGTGAGAAGTGTCAGCGTTTTCAGTTTCGAGAGGCAAGAAAGGGGGATATGTTTTCACAGCACCCATCCATCATCAGACTCCAGTGAGACCATTGATGTTCAGGCTAGAGATAAGGAGGCAGTGGTGCATTCTTTTCTGCTGCTGAAAAATCTCGACACCATTCAGTTCAGTTCAATTCAATTCAATCCATTCTTCCAATTCAGCTCAATTCAGTTCACACTCGTTAAGTGCCATCATTGCACATGACTTTACATTAGTTGTCCAAAAACCCAGTCTGTAACTGCTTATTCTCTCATGCCAGACTCTGCTGGTTGCTGGGCAGAAACATGTAGAGAACGAAAAAGAGACAGACATGGAAGACACACTGGGATCTAAAGTACTAAAGGGTATGGATAAGATGTCCTGAAATTAATTTGGAAGGGAGCATGAACTAGGCATTTGTAGAAAAGGAAGGAGGTTTTTGAACTGGAACTTCCAGGATGGGTAGGACCCGGTGCCTAAGGGGAGACGGGTTCCCTGCGTTTCAGTTCAATGATTATTTGTGGGGGTGTACCGCGTGCTGGACCCTGAGATGGGCACCGGTGTGGACGAGGCCCATGGGGCATCATCGCTGCCCTCAGGGAGCTGCCCAGTGTGATATGGCAAGTGTGGGCAGCAGTCGGACAGAGGTTGTAGCCTGGTAGGAAAGACGAGAGAGTTTACAAGAAAAGGTTTCATTTGCAACTTTGTTCCCTGTATTTGCTGTCTAAGACAATCTTTGGTCTGGTTGCGGCTGTCCTGTTTTGCCCTCATCGTGGCAACAACGTTCCCTGAGAAATGCCAGAGGGCTGGAAATGCGTCAGGACACGTGCAAATATATGACGTCAAAGAACTTTCCAGCACGTCTATCGGTTAGGGTGCATAGATGCAGAGGGGTACAGCACGACTCTTCAACATGTGCAATTAAGTACACGTAACACGGGACACAAAGGGTGCAGAGCTGAGTTCAGAATGTAACTGACAATATACTCTGTACAATGTGACTCCACTCCTGTAAATTTTTATGGTATAGTCACAAGAAAAAACACAAAAAGATGCCATGAAATGTTAATAGAAGTTCTCTTTGGATGGAGGGATTATGAATGCTTTTCCTCTCCTCTCCCTTCCCTCTTCTCTTCTTCTTTCCCCTCCCCTCCATTTCCTTTCCTTCCTCTCCTTTACTCTCCTGTATTCTCTTCCCACCCTCCCTCTTTCCCTATCTTCTACTCTTTGTTCTTCTTATGTTCTTATTTTTCCTTCTCCTCTTCTATTTTGCTCATGTGCATTTTTTTTTCAAGGAATCTGAGTTACTTTAGGAATAAAATATAAAACAAAGAAAAAGTTTATTGTAAAAAGCCTTTAAGGCAGGTTAACATTTCTATAGTTACGACAATCCTCCTTGTTATGACCTTTGATTCTCCGGAGACTCTAACACCGTTCAAAGGACTGATATCATTACTATTATTGTTGTTCTTTTTCTATTTCCATTAGCATTTTGTGGTTTTAACTGGTGTGCTTCCCTCGTTCCCAGATTATGCAACGAGATACAAATCATGTGCTGGAGAACTAGAAACAAAGGCTGCAAACACCAGATTTGGGTTCAGTTTTTGAGAACAAATTTTTTTATTGGCAAAGATCATGAATAAAATAAAGAGGCCACTGGCTGGGAATGGAACATGCGGGCAGGAAGGGATAACAGAGAGGAATGGAGAGCCCCCGTCTGGGAACCAGGTGGGGACATGGAAGCTGAGGGAGCACAGTTTTAGGTTCCTGTCACCATCTCTGAAGGATCACCAAGAGATAGTGATCCACCGGCCATCCACCAATCTCTCAGTCTAGAGTGATGCTCAACCAAGCTTTGGGGTCCAGCTCCATTTCCACGCATCTGGGTGGCAACCAGGGCAGCCCACTGTTGCATTCCCATTTTACTGATGGAGGAGGGGAGCTTTGAGGAGGCTGAGCACGGTGCCAACGTGTGACCAGCAGGAGTGGAGCTAGAACCTGAGCCTCAGGAATCCCTGTCCAGCCCTCTTTTCAGGCCTGCATAAGACTGCCTACCATTGGGTTTGTGGATTGCAGTTATCCAAAGCCAACAGTTCTCTCCCTCATTGCTCCCTGGGCAGTTACTCCTTCTTGAGACAGGACATAAACATGACGGGGACAGGTCCCCAAAGTTGTTGTGTCATCTCTAACTGGGTGCTTCACTCCTGCAGCTAGAGACGGGGTTATTTCTGATGGAATCCTTGCTGCAAAGAACCCCAATCAATTTTCCTTACAAATGATTTCTAATATGTAATTATGTAATCAAGCGCTCCCATAAACAAGCCGGCCCTTGACATAAAGTGATGGGGTGCAGTAATATTTTAAATAAAAGATGATTGCAGAGCTATTTATTCTGAAGTCCAATTTTCAGGGTTGGGAACTATACATTAATGGCAGTTCAGAGATTAACAGCAAGCTGGATGTGAAACTCGATGAGGCAATGCCTTCGACACAAACAAAGGCACAGAAATAGTCTCCTGCAACTGTCTGCAGAGTCTAGCAGAGTTACAAGGCTCTCTGCAGAGCAGAGGGTGCAGATTGTGCCCGATTCATCAAATTCCCGCAGCCATCCTTTCAAAAATAATGGTTTTGTCTGCAAATGGAAATGCTCACAGCTTTCCTCGTCCACTCTGATCGTCTTTCCATCTGCTTGGGTTTTATAATCACGTCGCCTTTGGAAAATTACAACACAGAGCATATTCTCCTGGTGGTCTGTTGTTGAGCTGAATATTCTGGGCCACGAAATGGTGACAACAGTTGACATTTCCCTGCAAAAGCGTCACCACCAGCGCATGCCAACGAGCCGCCCTGATGCCGCAGGGCTCTGGCAGGAGGGGAGCATCGCGCTGCTCTGAGAGGGGAACACAATTTAAAATACTTCCACGTCCACTCGAACAGCCGCACTCGAATACTGGCAGTGCGTCGGAATAAATGGCTGCGTCTTTCCCATCTCCTTTCTTCATTTTTCCTTCTTACTCTTTTTTGTTTTGTCCATTTTCTCTAGCGATCATGTGTTATAATCTGAGTGCCAAGTCAGGAGGGGTCTGGACAGATCTGCCAGCCTGTGGTCTGCTCAAGAAAGAATGCTATGCATTCGTGTCTCCCAATCCTCTGCTCAGACCTCGGCACATGCCAGATGGGAGGTAGCTAACCACTCCATAAACGAATGAAGAATGCTCTCTTTCCTCTGATGCTTGATACCGCATAAAACCTCAGACACCGTGTAAAACATTTTCACTGAGACCACACTCACAACACAATACGGGGCGACTGCTGTCTCAATGTGTTAGTTCAGGTCCTTAAAGAGGCAGGTGCTGAGACGGGATGAAATACGAAGAGATTGACCATGGAAACCATCTTGCAGGGAAGACGGAGGAAGGGCAGTGAAGAGTGGAGGAGCCACCAGACCATGACGCAGGTTTTACTCTGGTGAAGGAGAGAGGAAGAAAGGTTGAGCAGCAGAAGTCTTTGATTGATGTGCCTGTGTTCGAAGGAAGTTTTAGCAAAAAGCTGGTGGAGAGCCTTTGGGTCAGAGTCACTGAACAGGGGGATCCTACATCTCAGAGAAATGCACTTGCCTCTTCTGGAAGTGGTCTGGCCACATGGAGTCTTTGGCTAGTGGTGCCGCTGTGGTGATGGATTTTGGGCAGCGTGACCGGGAGGGACCATGCTGCATGGCCAGTTCCACTCCATGCAGTGGGAGATCCAACAGGCACATTCTCATGGCCACCATGTCCTATTCTAGATGGGGACCCCAAGAGCCCGCGAGGTGAAGAGACATTTTCAAGGTCTCATACCCAGTGAGTGGAGATTCTTGCTGGGCTCCTGAGCCCTCATCCCTGTGTGTTCTTCAGAGACACACTGCAGCCCCACATTCCTTGCTCACCCCAGTTCCGTTTTATTGGGGTGTTCGACGGAGAGGGAGGAACACGGGCAGGCCAAGCACTAGGGGGGACATGAGAAGAATCAGGGAGGGGGCTTTCTGTCATTCCTAGCAGAAAGCAGGGTAGAAACTTCCAGAAGGTGAAGTCTAGGAGTCCCACCCTCCGGTGGAAGTGTGTAATAAACCATTCACTCAGTTGTCATTAAAATATGCCCGAGGTGAAGTCAAAGCATTTGCTGATTTAATAGCCAGAGGTGCTCTAGGGATTCCCATAGCTCCCTGAAGGTAAAGATGCTCTCAGCCATAGTGTTCAAGGCTGTTTTCCTGCCACCTGCACAGAGGCAGAGTGTAAATACTTGTCTTTGTTGAGCGAACGAGTGTGTCTTCAGACTTGGGAGGGATCTTCAAGAGCATGCAATGTACTTACTCCTGGAGTTACTGAGACACGGAAGAATTGTTACATCGCTTCTCAGAGGGAACGAGACCCTGAGACGTGTGGTTCTCTGCACTGGGGTCTGTCCCCCGCCCAGAAGGGGCCACCTGAGATCAGGGCTCTACTTTGCCAGACCAAGAGAAAGAATGCACTCCAATATTAGAATCTCTACCATCTCTGACCAAAAGAAAGGTTCACCTGTCCATGTTTGGAACTTAAATCTCAATGTCGTGAGTAGATTAAAACCAAATTCTCAGACAAGAATGAGTGAGCAGAAGGATGGGGTATTTGCACTAAAGTGACACATGAACCCTGTGTGATGAGACCAGTATTTGGGGAGTACCATGGCAAACCCCAGCTGACGAAAAGAAGACAGCAGGGGACGAGAGGGGGAACTGACATGCATATTAATTGCCACTGAGAATCTCTTTTGAAAATACTGGCTTTGATGGTTGCCCTTCAGGGTTGGCTGCTGTTTCACTTACCCTCTCAGTGAATACTTATGGGGCACCTCCTCTGCTCCACCCACTGTGCCAGGCTCTGAGGATTACTGGAAACAAGACCCCGTTCCTCCCCCGCATCCCCCCCCCCCCGCCCCTGGGAAGAGACAGGCAGCAAATGCACAGACACAATGATAACTCAAGAGAGTTGGAAATGTTATTGGAGCAATACCCGGAGTATGGAGAGGGAGTAATTCTAGGTGCTGGGAAGACTGGGAGGCAGTGAAATGGGCTTGGGACTGGAATGATAAGGAGTTCCCTCGGTGAGGATCGGGGGCAAAAACCGCAGGGAGGAAACGTGGGTATGGAAGCCCCAAGGCCCCCAGCAAGACCCCGAGTGTTTGAGGAGCATGAGAATAGCCAGGGTAGGAGGGACGGCAGGGGGTGAGATGAGAAATAGACAGGGACATATTCAGCACGCCTGTGGGAGCACGGGGTTTGAGTATTCCCGTAAGTGTGCCACGAGACCACCGGAAGCTCTTCACTGTGTCACAATGTGATGAACATGACGAAAGTGAAGTCCGTGGGCAAGAGGGCGAGTGTGGAAGCGCGGAGACCACTCCGGTCTGTCGCCGGCATCCAGAGGGGATGGTGAGCTGGAAACAGACCAGTGGACGCTGCAGAGAGGGCTCCCGGATGAAGGGTAGCTGTGCCCGCAGAGAGGTACGGGAACAAGGGCGTGGAACGCTGGGAGCTCACGCGCGCTTTGCAGTGGCTGTCGCACCGCAGGAGCATTGGGTAGCAGGAGAGCTGACATAGCGGTGTCTACTTCTCAAACAAGCCACTCCCTCTCCATGCCACAGTTTGCTGCTCAGCAAAATGAGGCTGGTGTCACAATACCAGCACTGAGATCCCTCCATTCTGTGACTCCCTCCACAACCCCGGATGTGAATGAACCCAGATTGAAATTCCTTGTTTCTATGGCATTGGCAACGCGGAGGCTTCCCTGTGTGGGTTCTCACAGCTCCAGGTGCCGGGAACATGCTTGCGGAAGTCAGAATAATAAATGAATAATGCCATGGATACTGACCATCACCAGGTGTTTTTACCGGAGACCCCGAGCACAGGCAGTTTACTTCTTGCTTCCCGTCCTCGTCAGAGCCGACTCTCCCGTGGGTATGTTAGCCGTACCCTCACTGTCCTGAGCGCACACACCTCCCTTCCACAGGGGACCGCAGAGGCCAGGAAATAATGGTCACCAGTTTGCGTTTCTGGTTTAGGAGGTGCTCGATAATAATCGTGCTTTCTATGCATACACTCCGATGTGGGTTCTCGCAGTTCATTTGGAGCAACACATGTGGTCCGCACAACTCTGAGGTTGGTGATAGTGCCTTCCCCATTCGGCACAGAGTGACTTTGACTTCTATAATACCCCTTCTTGCTTACTTTTCTCATTGGGAAAAGGTCGGGAGCTGTTGTGGGCATTGGGAGACATTGTATCAAGTACCTGGTACAATAAACCTGAGTCCTCTCCACACACAGAGACGCTTGCTTGTAAATAAACGTCTGCTCTAAAACACTAAACACTCCTGAGTATCTCTAGGCAATTAACTTGGTTTTGTGCAAAAATCACATCTAATGGGACAACATGTGTTGCGTGGGAGACTTCTGAGGTTTCTCGGGTTTCCGTAGGTGTGCGGAGGCAGGTGGCGAGGAACAGACGCTCCGAGGTCAGAAAGCAGGGAGTCAGAAATTTGAACAGGTTAATAGCGATTTCAGGCAGCACTTTCTTCCGTTTTGTGAAGTCAGTACGGAAGAATAAACGAGACATTTAGGAGGTGCTCAGCCATGCTCTGGGCACTGTGGGGGAGGGGTGTGGTGTGGTGCCGCACCAGGCTGCAAGGTCCCTCCAGGAGCTTGCCATCCACTGCTCAGTGCAGACTAGAAGGGGTGGCCTTTTGCTGTGGGCAGGGGAGGCTCTCACGGCAAAATCTGGTGTGTGTGTGTGTGTGTGTGTGTGTGAGAGAGAGAGAGAGAGAGAGAGAGAGAGAAAGAAAGAAAGGGAGAAAGATAGTTTTCATGTTACTCAAAAAAGGCCTTGGATTGATGAATGTTGAGAAACTTTGGCCAAGACAGTGAGATCCATGAGAGAAGAAATCCATCAGTGAGTTTGTGAGAAACCATAGCTAGTTCTTATACGGGTCCTAATCATACACAGGTAACCAAACAGTAGTCAGGGTGCTTCTGGATCTGAGATAAACTGCCCAAAGGCAGAGATCGACTACCTTATGCCGTGCTCTGGGCATATATTCTTCACTTTACTGGAAAGGTAATACAACCCATCCACAATATAATTTCAAAAAACAAATCAGCATAATACCTTAATATAACCAAAGGAGGAATTAAAGGAAAGTAATTTAGGGTAATTAATATGTATAATATTTTAGTATGCAAATGCTCAGATGTGACTAGATCAGAGACACAGTGAACTAATCAAATGCTTGTACCCAAAAGGGCTTGTACCCCACCCAGGGCCTTGGAGCTGGCTGCTGGCTTGGCCTTGCTTCCGTCCATGTGGCAGCTTAGCCCAGACTTCTTCACCTGATAGCGGGCTTCCCAGAGAGGGAACAGAAGCACCAGTGGTCTCCAACTCTAGATCTTGAAGTCGCACAGCATCGCTTCTCCTGCGTTCTACCCATCACAGCAAGTCACAGGGCCAGTCTAAGCGATTTAAAGAAGTGGATGGGTGGGACAGGCACTCTTCTTATTTATGGGGAGAATGGTAAAGCCATGTTGCACACGGTCAAATGGAATGAAAGATCATCGTGGCCATCTGCGCAAACAGCCTACCCCGGGAGGGGAAGAGCCCTGAACACTGGAAATAAAAGTAACCCTTAGATTGACTTCTTTGTACGTTCCTGGTACTTGCTGGGGCTTCTCATGTGTTATATTAATTAAACCCAGGGGTATAGTACTGGGCAAAAAGATGGAGCTCCTAGTCTCATGGAAATAATATTCGCGGTGATGGTGGGGGAGAGGACAAAGCATTATATAGTATGCCAAATGAGGACGTTTCCTAAGGAAGAAGAAAGCCAAGGAAGAGAACACAGAGAGACAGCGCAGGGCTACTTTGGACAAGAAGCTTGGGATAGCCTCTCTACTAAAGTCTCGTTTGAGTACAGATCTGGGAGAAATGCAAGAGGAGGCTAAGAGGCTAACAGGAGGACAGTTCTTGGCATGGGGAGCAGTCACAGCAGGGCTCTGGAGACAGAGGTGTCCATGGATGGGTCAGGAAAAGCAGGGAGTGCAGAGCGAAGAACAGGGTCAGAGAGGTGGGCTCCTGAGGAGATGAGGCCAGAGAGGGAGGTGGCCAGGCTGGGATACCATGGGCCTTTAGAACTGGGTGAGGTCTCCTAATTTTATTTTGAGTGATATGGGAATCTGTTGGAGAGTTTTGACCAGAGGAGAGAAATACTTAGACTTATGATTTTAAAAGGTCATTCTGGCCATTATGTGGGAAACAGAGTGTAAGGGGACAGGATGGAAACAGGAAGACCTGTTGATGAGTTGACAGGCTATTGCAGCTGTATTCTAAAAGAGGCTGATGGTGGCTTGAACTAGGGTTGTAACATAGTTCAGTTGTGAAAACTGGTGTCATTTTAGAGATTTTTTCAAGATTAAGGCAAATAGGATTTGTTGAAAATAAGGTGTGCGATGGGACTGAGGGATGAGTGGAAGTTTTCAACCTGAGAAGTCAGAAGGATGGATTGCCACTTCCTCACAGGGAAAAGACCATGGGAAGGGCAGGTTGAAGGAAAAGTAAGGGGTTGAATTTTGGAAATGCAGATTTTTGAGATGCCTGTGAGACACCTAGGATGTATCTTCAGTAGGATGTTGAATGTAAGAGTTTAAAATTCAGGGGCTATGTTTAAGTTAGTGATGAATATTTGCATATCTCAGCATAGAAGTGACTTTCAAAGTCATGGGATTGGATGAGTTAAATAATCTGCGGGAGTAGGTATAGATAAATAAGACATATCCAGGGACTAGATCTTTGACAACTCCAATGTTGAAAGTCAGGGAAAAAAGGGGCGGAATCAGTAAATGAGCCTGAAAGAAGGAGTAGCCATTGAGCTGGGAGAAGAACCAAGTTATGCCCTAAGGGTAAGCGAATGAAGTATATTATTTCAGAAAAGAGGCAGAGATCAATCATGTCAAGTAAAACTGATGGATTGAGTCTGGTAAGAATAGAGGATTGATTTTGAATGGCAACGTAAAGCCTAATTGTGACCTTCAATGGGTTAGTTTTGGTGAGGACATGCATTTGGAAGCCTTACTGGAGGATGTTTTTGAGAAAGCGAAGACAGATCACAGACCACTTTTGTGTGGATTGCGTGCAGTTGAATCAGCTCTGACCCCTGGTGACTCTATGCATGAGCAAGGTCCACAATATCCTGTTCTCAACAACCCCTGCTCTTAGAAAGAGGTTTTTATTTTGTTCGTTTTTCTGTAAAAGAAATAAACTGTGGTTGGAAAGGGTGGACGGGGACATTATATCCTATTTGTATACTTCTGGTGATAATCCCGAAGAAAGGAAATAGTTGATGACGGAGGAGGTGGGGGCAATTTGCTGGACCAGTATCCGCGAGTCAGTGGAAGGGAATAGAAGCTAGTGGACACATGCAGAGGTTGAGCACAGATGGGATCATGCCGCGTCATTCCTGTGTGGGCGGAAGGAGGAAATAGAGTACGCACAATCCAGTTAAATAAGGTCATCAGATGAGAGCAAGGAAATGGGAACAGAAAACAGAACTTTGAAGAGAGCTAAGAAAGTGAGAAACAGACAGCCAGGAAATTGAGAGAAATGTCTGACCAGGGGAATGTGATCTATTTTATTAATAGCAGAGAAGACTCTTGGGAGGTCAGAGCTCATGAATTCCAAGTGGGACCACCCATGTGCTGATGAGTTTTTTTCCAGCCATGTATGCTGGCACAGCCAGGTGGAGAATTGGTTTTCAACATGGTTTAAGTTCTTTTTTCTTTTCCAGTAAGGGAGAGAAAAGTTGGGAGTATATGCAGAAGACATTGCAATGATGGGCTATAAATTTTTAGCTGAATATGAGTAAAGGGATTAAGGGAGAGGGCCGGTGAAAAGATGGAATGAATTTTACTCTGTGTGAGGTGGAGGGGCTGTTGGAACGTGGACATCGCAGGTGAGAGCTGGATGTGGGGTTGTAGGAAGTGTGAGAATCTTAAAGCTGATATTATGTAGGGTTAGCGAGTGTGCTAGTCTGGGCTATGATCGTGGAATGGGGGGCTGAGACGGCATGGAGAACAAAGCTGTTGTTGGAGAGGAAGAATTGGAAAGCTGGAGTGTTGGATGGATCATTCATACTGATAGTGACTTTACCAACCTGAATCTATGTGTATTGCCACTTACTAGGGTAGTTCTGTTCCCAGACCACTAAGTTCCCAGGGAATGTCTGTCGAACAAATTGTTGTTCCACATGACAGTCACATTTCAATAGGAGACTAGTTTCTTACGTGTGTAGGTGAGGCAGAAATAAATGGATCCTAGTCCACCGTGAGCCAAAGTGAGAATACTAATCTCTAAAACGAGACTGCAGCAAATTAGCTCTTTGGGGGAATTACTTGGTAAATTCTCTCTCCCTGGACCCTGCAAACACTTAGCTTCCCAGAGCTTCAACAAAATTAATTTACATGGCATCGACCAGCATTTTTTTTTGTCTTTAAAAATAGTATTCCTGTTTCTATATAATTAGGCTTTGGACAGAAGACAAACGTAAGCAAAGGGCATTATGCCCAGAGAAGGTGAGAAGGGGAAAGAGGCTATGGAATTTGAATTTTCTTCATCATTATAATGGTCCCTAGAGTTGAGGATATTTTATTTTTTGTTCTAATTAAAAGTGAGAGTTTTGGATCTGACCTTTTCTTAAGAAATAGTGAGCAATCTGAGAATCTAGTACTATAGGTATAATGGTAAACACACTGTGTTCCCCACCTTTGGGGGCTGGCTCTGGTGGAAGGGAAGCGCATTCCTTATGTTATGTTTGAAAGTCAAGTTTCTGGGAAAGTCTATTTAATCATAATATTCCCTGAGTAACGAGTACTGTTTTGTTTTGTGTTAATAAAATAAGGTTGCAACATTTTATAAAACTATGTTAATACAACCGGAGGAGGAGTCATCTCCCCTGTTCTTTAGAGCTATTTTAGCCCATAAAATACACAAGTTCATGACACATTTCTTTCATTTCAAGGAAGAATTCAGGTTCAGGTCACGGCGTTTTAAGTGATTCTTGCATATGCCTCACGTCTGTTTCCTCTAGAAATAGGTCTTTGGGAGATTGCAGAGGAAAGAGAAAGGACAAGTCGTTCCAGAAACTTATTTTGCCCTTCGGTCCAAGCATCATTCTCCCATTCAGCTTTATCAGTAATGAAGCAGACACTGGACTTCAATTCCTGCCCAGATTCTGGGTCTACTTCCTAACTGGACAAGAATCTTTGAAGGAGAAAAAAGTGATGTATTGGTCAACCCCCACCACTATTTTATAGCACTAGACCAACATGCACTTGGATGATGTACGTCACGGATGCAAATGAAGGCAGAATTTTCCACCAGATATGCCTGAAGCCTACACCTCCCCCCACCGTCGGAGAGTTTCTCCTTGGGGTCAGCACTGTGCCCCTTTTCTTTTCCACATCCTTCCCTTGCCCTGATGTCAAGCCCTTGAAGGGGATATGTAGCGTGATTTAAAGAGCTCTGGGAAAATGGTTTCCCCGCTTATTACCATTCAGCCTGCCTGCTAGGAACCCATCCATTCATTTTTAGGGGGCAGTGTGGTATGTAGGAAAGATATAACTTAGGAGTAGACAATTTGATCAAGCTTGGGTTGACTATCTTCTGGTTTTGGAACCTTGGGAACCTTAATTAGCTCCCTGTTTCCTTATATGTACAATAAAAGATGCCAACCCATACCCAACTCGAGGAATTGCTGTATGGGTTCAATGTGCCCACCGTGAGTACCCAGTGTGCTATATGCCACTCTTAGGACTAGTAGCATGAATATTGCCTCCCTCTTACTACTTCAGGAGGTCGGGATTCTCTACACCGTATAGAATGAGTAACTGAGGGTGAGGGGTGGTCGAGAGCTGAGAGCTGGCGTTCCCACTGGGGCTGGGTCTCACTCCCCTCACGTTACACTCTCGGCCCCCTCATGGGGGCCCTTCCTGTCACCTGCAATGATGCAGTTGCTAACTGGAGTCGCTGCTGGTGCCACCCACAGTGCTCCCCAGAATGCCCCTGCCAGACAGAGAGAAGTGCCTGTGAAGGTATGACAAAATAACTGACGTCTTCCAGCCCCCTCTCAAGAATAATTTTAACTTTTGGTGATAACATTATTTTCAACAAGTAATTATGCCATTTTCTTCCTTCCCAAGTTGTCACTGGGCCCCATTCCATATGGTTATGTTTCAGGCCTCCCTTGGCAAAAGCCATACTAGGTAGAAGGGTAAATCCAAGAACCTCAGCCTGATGAGGATCGACTATCAAAACCAAAGGTAAGAAAGAAAATGGAGAGAGACACCTAAGAGAACTTCTGGTGGTTTTTAATACTTGATAATAAGATAGGACTTAGAAAAAAGTAAAGGTATGATTGACCATAGTTTCCTACGTAGGATAAAACAGAAAACCTAAGGTTCCTTGATCTCAGGAAAAGTAACTTTGTCATCACACTCCCTACACACATCTTTCAGTGGCAATGACCTGACTAACTAACCAACTAACAAGAACAATCAGGGCTTCCGAAGTATTTGGATTATAGGTAACTTTTTTTTTTAAGCTTTTTAAAAAATTTTCTTTTTATTTTATTCATTTTAGAGAGGAGACACATAGTGAGAGAGAGAGAGAGAGAGAGAGAGAGAGAGAGAGAGAGAGAGAGAAAGGGGGGAGGAGCTGGAAGCATCAACTCCCATATGTGCCTTGACCAGACCAGTGCAGGGTTTTGAACTGGCGACCTCAGTGTTCCCAGGTCGACGCTTTATCCACTGCGCCACCACAGGTCAGGCCTATAGGTAACTTTTTGATGAGAAAGTCAGTATTGGGAATATGTCCCCGTGTAACGTTAAAAAAATTGACCGAATCTCTGTCAAAGGGTTAAGCTGTCTCCCACAAATTTATTTTCTTTACAGAGGAGAGAGATGGGGAGACAAAAATAATAAAAAAGAGAGAAGGAAAGCTTCTGCAGGAGACCGTGAGATAGGGGGATGCACAGGAGAGAGAGTGACAGCCACAGAGAGAACAGGCACTATCTATTAAAGGAAAGAAAGGAAGCATGGCTGGCTGCCAGCCAACACCACGGACTTCATTTGCTGCTTTCATCAGAGACTCGGGGAAAGACATCATCATGTCTCACATGGAATTTGATTCCTTTTTAGCTGTGTAGGTGGGGAATAAGTTTGGATTGCTGTGTGGGTCTTCAGTGTCTCAGGTACATTCCTGTGTCAATCCTTTATTGCAGTCATCTGTTGGCAATAAATCTCTATGTGATTGCCATCCGTGGGCAGAGAGGGAGTGAGACATGCTTCTTTATTTAGGGACCTTTGCATATATTTTTTGCTTCTGAGGAGTACCCTGGCAGTCAGGAAATGAATTCACTCTCGGAGCCTTAAGTCTCATGGGAATAGATGTTTCTAGACAGGACTGCCTTAGAGTTAGAAGCTTCTAGCACGACAATTCAAGCTTGCGTGAGCTTGGGCAAGAACTTACTACCTCCGAGTCTCAGTTTATGTATCCTCCACACAGAGGGTAACGCTCCTCTAGGGTACCGGTGAAGGGAACATGCAATTGTATTTGCAAAATGAGTGGAGCATTTGGTGCATAGTACCTTGAATCAGTCAGGGTCGACTCAGGGAAGCAAGAATCCTTACTGACATCTTACACAGAATTTAATACAGAGAATTGGTGAAATAAGGATTGGAGGATGAAAGAGGCAAAAACCAAACCAAAACAGAAGGAAACACCAACACAGCATGGGGATGGTGCCTGGGGAAATGGAGGGAAGAGGTAGAGTTATCCGAACTTGGAAGCTGGGAGGAAGGGCTTTGCCACTCTACAAAACTGACAATTTGGGGTTCATCTAATCATCCATCCATCCATTCATTATCTATTTTCTGCTGTTTCTTTCCTTCTTCTCTTCCATCTATCCAGCCACGGATCTCTGAGGAGTGATATGCCCACGCACGATGTGCTGGACCCAGCTCCTGGTGCGAGGACTATTACAGATGACTACAATATAGTTCTCACCCTCAAGGAGCTCCCAGACGAATGAGGGAGACAGGCACGTCAACACTGAACGGACACAAAACCGGAAATGCTTTCATAGAAGCATGGGCAAGGTACCCAGGTCTTGGTCTGATGGATAGTATTAAAATCCAATCTAAAACAACAAAATAATAATTCCTAAGATGTTCTGTATAGCACCTTAGCTATGCCAATGGTTAAGAGCCTGGTCTCAGATCTTGATCCTTGTCATTACTGGCTCTGTCATCATAGCAAGTTTCTTTAAAAAAATTTATTTTTTTTTTAAATTTAAAATGGGACTAATAGTATTTGGCTCATAAAATTCCTGGTCCGATGAAAAGAGCCAACATACATAAAGCACTTAGAATCACGTCGAGCACATAGACAGCATTAGAAAATGTTGGCTAATGTTTGTATACTATCTCAGAGCTTAAGTTTATTATTGCATTTAATCTTTAAATCCTCTTCCTGTCCTGGGGAAACAGACAGGATAGTTATTGCTCTCAAAAAGGGACAGTGGGATCCAGGGAAGTTATTTTTTTTTTTTGGGTAAAGTCAGAGAACTGCGAGGCAGTGCAGCTGGAAGTCTATCTCCGTGTTTTGTCCATAGCATTTTATCTATTACGTCAGGAAGCATCCTATATTGACTTGGAAAAGCAACTCTTGCACCCCAAGTGTCATAGCTACTGACTGCCTGCAGCTGGGCCGTCTGTAAACACAGCCAAATGACATAGGTTATAGCATAATCAAGTCACTGCTGCTTTGCCTGCATCTGCCACTCAATCCATGGTCCCTGCTGATCAAGGGACAGAAGGCATGGGGCAGGGAGCTGCCAAACTTCAACTACACATCTCAATCGGTTGCTGACAGTCACCTCCGTCCAAGTCCATGACAAGAAAACACTCCCACAGGGGTCCATAGCATTAGGAATTCTATATCCTTTTAAAATCAAAACTGGCTCTGGAGTTTTTGAAGTCACTCAAGATCGAGTTGGGTTTTGATTGCTGTCCCATTCAGAACATGGAGAGGTTTCCCCGACTGGTTCATTTGCTCTGGGATCGGGTCCCGTGGAAACGCACCAGCACGCTGGGCACTGAGGTCCATGGCGCTGAGAGAGGAGTAAGATATGGTGCCACAGCCCTGAGTTGCCCAGCCAAGGACGCACTGGTGCGGGTGGCACCGAATTAAGTGGGGGCCTGGCGATGATTAAAGGGGACGTGGGAGGCATGGGGTCTGTTCATATAAGTTCATCTCTTGAATGCCCTGGGTCAGTGAACGCAATGGCCCTTGCTTTCCAGACGTTTCTTGGCTAACTCGGGAGGGGTGTAAACACACACATTAGAACGTAATATGGGACTACTCGACAAGACGGGGAGCACAGAAGGAGAAATGATTCATGGGGCACCTGGGGATCTGAGAGGCTTTCAGTAAGTGCATGCCATCTAAGCAGGGCTTTGAAGCATGAATAGGAGCTTTCCAGACAGCCAATTTCAGGAGGTGCATTCTCAGAAGAGGCATAGTATCTCTAATGACCTGGAATCATGTGCATGTTCAGCTTAGCACAAACTGGTTTCATAGAGACGTGGACCAATTACCAACACTCGGCATTATTGTCCTAATTTGGTCAAATCAGTGGGTGCAAAATGGTATCTCGTTGGAGCTTAATTTGCATTGCTTTTAATTACTCATGAGCTTCAGCACCTTCTTGTACATTTGCTGACAACTGGTGTGTTCTGTACAGTAACTGTCATCTTTACTCGGGCACACTGTGGAGTAGAGCCTAAATGGCACAGAATTAACATTTGTAACATTGTGTGGGTACTTTAAATACATTTGTTAATATGATTCTTTGTAATTGCCTGGGTTGTTTTTGTTTTGTTTTGTGTTTTGTATTTTTCTAAAGTGAGAAGTGGGGGCAGTAGACAGACTCCCATATGTACCCGACCGGGATCCACCCGGCATGCCCACCAGAGGGCAATGCTCAGCCCCTCTTGGGCATTGCTCCGTTGCAACTGGAGCCATTCCAGTGCCTGAGGCGGAGGCCATGGAGCCATCCTCAGGGATAGGGTCAACTTTGCTCCAATGGAGGAGAAGAGAGAGATAGAGGAAGGAGAGGGGGAAGGGTGGAGAAGCAGGTAGCCATATCTCCTGTGTGCCCTGCCCAGGAATTGAACCCGGGACTTCCATATGCCGGGCAGACGCTTTACCGCTGAACCAACCCGCCAGGGCCTGTTTGCTTGTTTGTTTTTATTTTTTAAGATGAGAAAAGGGAGGTCCATAAAGCATGTATAAGTCTCCCCTGTTACTTAGCTACTATGTAGCAGAGACAGGATTTAGTGATGGTGTGTGTGACTCCAAAGATCATGCTTATTCTATTTCTATGTGCTTTTTATGGTTGCAGGAATTACTGTTGTAGGCAGATGCAGATCCCCCCGCCCCCGCCAGTGCTATTGCATAACTAAAGGCTCCGTGACAACTTGGGGACCTTGAGGTCTTGCCTGCCTGCTGTCAGACTTTCTCCAGTTTCCCTGTCACTGACCACAGAGGTCTCAAAGGCTGCAGACCAGAACAGACCCTAACCGGGTGATGGCACAAAATTACAAATTGGGAGACAGATTAAGTGCTCTTGTTGCTTTAACCATGGTGATCATAATGGCTTGCACAGTTATGATGCTTTTATGGATGGCAGAAAACACTTGTCCATGTGTCAACACTCCTGGGAAGTAGGCAAGGCCAGGACCTGCCAGGTTACCACCCTCAACCAGGCACGCCCTGCCGACCGGTGGTCTTTTTGCTTCTTTCCTGTAATGTGTAGGATACCGAGAGACCCCCTCAGTTTCCATCGACTTTGTGTGCCAACTAGAAGCTAACCCAGCAGATAACACAGGTTTAGAGCCAGGATGAAAATAGTCACAGCGCAATTTCATAACAGCTCACAATTTATTTTCTCTGTTGGGAATGAAAGATGCCCTTTCTTCTTGCTTCCTTTGTGCTTTGTAAGAAAACCCAGCTGTGGATGCAATCGGGAACAGAGAATGGGGTCCTCAACGTCTGTTCAATTTTCAGACCATCAGAAAGGAAGGAAAAGCTTTAGCAGTCATTTGAAAATGGTAATAAATAGACTGAGTCAGGCAATGTGCAAGAGGCCCGAGCAATTATGGTGCTTTAACTTGCTCTGCAGGGAGCTCGCTGCCCAGGATCCGCTCTGCTGGCCTCCTGGTGCACCTTAGCCGAGGCTGCGGTTGGCGAGGACCCGGAAAGCACGTCTTGTTTCCTTGCCTAAAGAAGCCAGGACACAGTTCACCTCTGAGCGGGCCATGCACCAAGAATTACACGCTGCCGCTTCTGCGAGTTTCCGTGGCATGTTTGTTTCCCTGCTCCTGTCCTTCTCTGAGTTATGGTCGGCCCCTGGGGCCCCTCTGTTCCTCTGGACACAGGCAGTTTGGTTCAAGAAGCACAGAGGGGATTTAGGAAACACAGTACCTGGGGTCCACCACCAGCTCCACCTTTTAGAGGCTTTGTCATCTTGGAAGAGTCATTTCCTATCATGAGCCTCACTTTCTCCCTCTGTGAAATGGGAAGAAGACTTACAGGGTTACTGAGTGAGTGAAATGTAACACTGTGAGAAAATGCCATTTGAAATTCATTGCTACTGTCTTAATTATTGTTTTTTTAAAAAATTGATTTTTAGAGAGAGGAACGGGGAGAAAAGGAGACAATTATCAATCCGTTTCTGCATGTGCCCCAACCAAGGATTGAACCGGCCACATCTGCATTTCAGAACGATGCTCCAACCCACTGAGCCATCCAGCCAGGGCTTAATTATTATTCCTTCCTTCCTCCCTCCCTCCCTCCCTCCCTCCCTCCCTCCCTTCTTTCCTTCCTTCCTTCCTTCCTTTCTTTCTCCCTCCCATCCTTCCTTTCCTTTCTTTCTTGAAATGTGCCCATAATTTCCAACAAAATGCTCCTTCCCAAAACTCATGTCTAATGATACTGTGTTATTCTTTTTGCAGAGCTTGGATCTATGTGATGGTTATTTCATATGTTGACTTGTCAGGACCATCATGCCCAGATATTCGGTGAAACACTACTCCTACTCTGGATGTTTCTGGAAAGGTAATTTTAGACGAGATTACTGTTTACATCAGTGGACCGTGAGCAAAGCAGGTTGCCCTCCCTAACATGGGTGGGCCCCCCGTAAACTTGAGGTCCCTGTCGAACAGACTGCTCTCCCCCCACCAACTGAGAGGGAACCCTGCAGCAGACGCCTTTGGGCTTGAGCTGCAGCGACAACTCTGTCCTGGGGCTCCAGCCTGCTGGCCCGCACTGCAGATTTAGGACCGTTCTTTAAAATATATCTCTTCCTGTGCACAAACACATGCTATTGGTTTTGTTTCCATGGAGAACCCTGAGTAAGCCAGGCTGGCTGGCGACAGCATCCTTCCGAGCTGCCACTGAGTGGAGAAGGCCCCTCACCGGAGCCTCTGAGCTGCCTGGTTTGTCAGGATGCTGGGAGGCTGGCCCTTGGTGAGCCTCAGGTCGGTCTCCTGCTGTCTACGTAGCTCCCGCCTGAGGGGAGCCGGCCCGTTAGTCCTCACGCCCGATGCGGGGAGCTCTGGGGCTCTCACTTCCCTCCCATGAACGTCCATCACCAAGAATTCCAGAAAAGGCCTAGATATTTTCAAAGACTGTCCCCCTCATCCAGATGTTGGTAGGTTTTAGACTGCGTATCCCTTGGCTTCGCATAAAAATCAGCAGCACTATGTCATTGCCCTGCTCAGATGCCCCCAGTCTATTCCTGCCACGTCAAGTCCATACAACCTTGCGTGGCTCTGAGCACATCACGTGGGACGTGCTCAGGTCTGCCCCCTTTCTTCTGCCCGTTCCCATCCTCTCTGAGGTGGCTTCCCTCATTCCAGTTGGGACTTCTCTGTCTTCAGGTCCCACCTCCCCATCAAACTCTCCTGGACCGCTCCTGCTCCATGCTGACTCCTCCTTCTCTGAATTTCAAAACCCCTGACAAGTCTGTACCACAGAATTTATCTACACATTTTCTACTGGCTGGTGGTATGTTTCTTTTTTTTTTACAGTACCCATTTTAGATTCTTAATGAACAGGAGAGTTCTTAAACTCAGTCATGGGAGAAGGGGTTAATTGAGCAACTACAACGCACTCTATTAGCTCCTGGAGATAAATGTACAAGTCATGGCTTTCTATTCTTCAACGGCTCATAGCTAATGCGAGAGGTAGACCAGCAATCCGAAAATTAAAATGCAGTGTTGCGAGTGTGATAGCCGAGATGTGTGCAGAGTCTTTTGGGGGAGGGAAAGGGAGTGTGGGGGGTGGCTGCAAGGAGGACTCTTGTTCAGCAGCTATCATGTTTCCAGCCATGTGCTAGGACTTGGCATGTACCACTGTACTTGATACTCAGAACAACCCTGCTAGGAGGACATGCAGCGCTGTCCCCAGCTGCCCAATGAGACCTAGAGAGAAGTGACTTGTCAAGATCAGAGAGTCCGGTGGGTTCATGGGTCTGTTGGCTCGGAAGCCCACGCATTTTTCCATTACCCTCCTTTGCAGGAGGGTTGTTGCTTGGTAACCGCTAGCAAGTTCTTTTCTGCTACTAACCTCTGGGACACTTTCCTCTTTTTACCTGTTTGGTGTTGTTTTCTTTTATCTCCCATGAACTTTAATTTTGCTGGAGATCACCAAGGTAAGGCGACACACAGATAATAGCAACCAACAACACAGCAGCAGCAAACAACAACGAAACGTCTCTAGTGATTAATTCACTGTTAAAGCCCGTGCCTTGCGCTTTAATTAAATTATTATTTGTTTGGTAGCCAGATACAATTATTAAAATTTCAACACATCTTAAGATATTCCATCTTATCTAATTATAAGACAAGATGTTTCTTTTGATGAGTTTGTTATAAAACCTCTGTTATTCGACTGGCCTTGCTTTTCCCAAGAAACAATAGACTTAAATATGCTTTTGATGTGGAGGAAGAGAAGAACGAAAAAAGGAAGGAAAGAAGGTAGTCAAGGAAGGGTGGGTGGGTGGACCAATGCAAGGCATTCTGGGAGCAACGGTCCACCATTTGCTCTGTATCCGCTGACAGCGGATACCTGCAACCTTTTCCTCGGACATGCTTCAGATTCCTGGTTCACCCCTTTCAGGTTCGAATAGTACCTCCCATTAGAGGGCAATCTTATGTTGGACTGCTGTAACAAATTATCATAAACTAGATGATTTAAACAACTGAAATTTATTTCTTATTATTTTGGAGGTCAAGAAGTCCAAGATCAAGGTGCTGGTCAGTTTGGTTCTTGAGGAAGGCCTACCTCCAGGCGGAGAGGGATGCTTTCCTCGGCTATCCTCACAGGGCAGAGGGAGCAAGTTCTGGTTTCTTCATTTCCTTATAAGGGGACCCATCCCATCATGAGAGCTCCACTCCCGTGACCACATAATTTAAACACCCCACCTTCAAATACCATCAATTGGGAAGGAAGGCTTTAACATATATGGCTTTTAGGGGCACATAAAGATTCAGTCTATAGCTCATGGGCTCCTCTGTCTTATTCTGTGGCCCCAGCATGGTGTCTTCCCCTTTTGTCTGGCACTTAAACTGTCCAATGCCGTATGGACCTCATGATCTTGCCAGTGAGAATGAGGCATCTATCTCTTGCTTGACTGCTAAGTTTCTACCTATCCCCTCCCCAACCCCCCCCCCCCCCCCCACTCCATCTTTCGAAACACTTCCTCCCAAACCCTACAGTCACCTTACATTTCAGCCAATCCACAACTCCCTGCCCTTCAACACTCCCTTGGCTTCAGCTCTACCCTCCCCAGGGTCTTCATCCCTTTATGGCTGACCTATTCTTCAAAACTCACTCTACCCAAGCCCTCTCTCACTTCTCCAACTGGAATCTATCTCTCTTCCTCTGTTGTCATGTTTTATAGGTGGAGGGAACTCGGAGGCAAATCTAACTTCTGTCGCTCACCAGCTGTGTGATTTGGGGCAAGTTCCCTAACTTCTTCAGCTTTCCCTCTGACTAAATGAGGAACTTAAAGCTCCGCTGTCATGCCTTTTGGACTCAGCACATGTTGTTTTCTCTGCCTGGAACAATCTCTTAATCTGACCCGCTTGGCTGACTCATTCTTCAGGACTCAGCTTAGAAGTCACTTCTTCCTGGCAGTCTTCTTTGATTTTCTAAATTGGAATTGGATGGCTTCTCTGTTCTCCTGTAGCTGCCTGCACTTCCTGTCACTACTTCCTGCTACCTGGAATTATGTTTTTGCTTGTTTGTATCCCTCTCAGGGTCATATCGCCAGACCTAGAACACAGACTAGATGACCAGTAAATATTGTAAAACATACTTTACTAATTATGTGTGCAAAGCACATGGTGCATAGTAAGTAGAAGCTCCATAAATTATAGTTTTCTCCTCCCTCCTTGAATGAAGTCAGAGTTATTCGTTTCTGTTTCTTTACTCGATTTTGCACATTTTAATAAGAACTGGATCCACTTGGTTGTATGCATCTTAAGACGAGTTCATTACTCAATTATCTTTTTTTTTTTTTTTTAAATTTTATTTTATTCATTTTAGAGTGGAGACACAGAGTGAGAGAGAGAGAGAAAGAGAGAAAGGGGGGAGGAGCTGGAAGCATCAACTCCCATATGTGCCTTGACCAGACCAGTGCAGGGATTTGAACTGGCGACCTCAGTGTTCCCAGGTCGACGCTTTATCCACTGCACCACCACAGGTCAGGCTACTCAATTATCTTTATACTCCTCATAGGATATAACGCACAGCACCACCCACGCAATGGGCACTTGACGCATGATGGTGGAACCAAATACATATCAGCATGAAATTTCTTAATTTCATGTCTTTATTTTAGGAAAACATTTTGCCTGCCTTCACTGGTGTGATCATAGAGCTTATGTAAAAAGGGGGTTTTCTTTTTAGTGAGAGGTGCTCAGTAAGTGTCTGCGGAGTGGATGGGCGCTGAGCATAGATGATGACTCTTGTCTGCGCACGGGCCAGATTGGGATTGGTCTCAGGAGAACATGGAGCTCCCCGCTCTCCAGTTGTCTCTCCCTGTGCCTTGCCTGTGGACTGCTGCTTGAGAAAGCCTCGCTGAATCGAACCGGGGAGGAAGCCTAGAGCTGCTGCTTTTCCCTTGGTACTGGGAGTCCTTTGACAGAACTGGCCCAGGGGCAGATTTGGGGCTCATGGCTGTAGACACCGTGTGGACACAGGAATAAAGAGAAGCAAAGAGAACAGGCGTGAATGCGTATTCAAAAGGAAGAAAATCAGGTCGGGAGTCAAGCATGGAAACCTGCTTTCTCTCATCTCTCTTTCTTGCTTCCTATTTCAGGAAAATCCAAGAAAGGACCAGTCAGATGTTCCTGTAATGAGAGATGAAGGACCCAGACATCTGATGGACAGGTTGGGATGGAGGACCAAGGCCTCCCAGAGCGGCACGCTTGTCCCATTCTGTCCCTACCCCTGCCAGGCAGACCTCGGCTTGTTGGAGAGCTTCCTCCTCCTCCTCCTCTTCCTCCCCCCCCCCCCCCCAGCCCAGTGGAAGTGCCAGGGTTGCTGAGAGACAGACAGCGTGGCAGGTGAGGGTAGCTGCTGAGGGCAAGCAGGGCAGCCGTGATGCCAGGAGCACATGTGTGCTTCATATTTGCATTCCCAAGTAGATCGAGGCTTCAGCTGTTGACTGCCCGCCTGCTATATCCATCAACCCTGTTCCACTGGAGGCAGAGCCTAGGTCCTGCTGGGCTTCCAGAACACTGGTTTGTTCTCTTCTCCTGCCTCGGGGCCCTGGTAAACCAGGGGAAGGGAGCTGCAGATGGAATGTATTTGCCGTGTGTGTGTCTGGGGCTGCAGAGGCTGCAGCTGGTGTCCCTGCCAGGAAACACACCGGCTGGTGATGTGTTCACGTCTGTTCTCCCAGCTCCGACTCCAGCGAGGAGCACGTCAAGAATGGCCCTGCTAGCCTGGCTTCTTTCCACTTGGGTTTACATGCTCTTGGCACGAAGGCAGCCCAGATGCAGGCTCTGCTCTTGGTTATTACAGCAGTGAGGCTGGGATGATTGGCCCTCTTGGATGCAGGGAAGAAGTGAATGGCTTTCTGCACCTGCCCTGCTCATGTTGGGGATTTTCATCTCTTACCCACGGGCTTAAGACAACTCAGTACAAAGAGACAATTTCTTGGTCATTGTAGGGGAGAATTGTACTGAATTCTCATTTCAGAAGGAAAACCTCATGCATACTGTTAGTACTACATTTGAAAGACGACAGTCTGGGTCCCTTATTTAAGACTATCCACCCATCACCTCTGTCATACTGGGTTCCTCAAAGCTAAAGGCATTACAGAGTGTTTGGAACACATGGTTCTGAATCCAAGAATTCCTTAGATGAGTGAGTTTGAGAAGTTATTTAACCTCTCTAACTCAGTGTTTTCACTTATGGAATAAAGAATGACTGGAGAGACGAATAAACTTATCTATCTGTCTATCATCTATCCAGGCAGAGATTTTTTTCTTTTTTTCTTTCTTTTTTTTTTTTTGTGACAGACAGAGAGCGAGACTGAGAGAAGGACAGATAGGGACAGACAGACCGGAAGGGAAAGAGATGAGAAAGCATCAATTCTTCATTGTGGCACCTTAGTTATTCATTGATTGCTTTCTCATATGTGCCTTGACCAGGGGGCTATAGCATAGAAAGTGACTCCTTGCTCAAGATAGCAACCTTGGGCTCAAGCCAGCAACCTTGGCCTTCAAGCCAGCTACCTCTGGGCTCAAGCCCGTGACCATGGGGTCACATCTATGATCCCAGGCTCAAGGTAGTGACCCCATGCTCAAGCTGGTGAGCTCGTGCTCAAGCTGGCGACCTAAGGGTTTCTAACTTGGGTCCTCTGCATCCCAGTCTGACACTTTATCTCCTGTGCCACCATATCCAGGCATATTGAAATTAAATCCTTATATGGTCTCCTACCTCTAGAAGTAGGGCTGATTTGTGTAGAAATCTCACAGGCTTCTAAATCCCCTTCTACAATGAGACTTTTTTAACTTGGGCTTGCTAGCATTCCTATTTCCCAAATCGTGTGCGTGTGAATATTACCATGTGTTTGCATGTTGTCCTTTTATACCTTATCTTGAGAAGCAAATGGCATCATGATGGTGTTCTCAAGTCACATGTCCAGGAGAATCGTGGCTCTGCTACTCACTAGTAAGTTCACCTCGGAGAAGCAGCTTAACTCTGACTGAAATAGTAGAATGTCTGGGAAATGCTCTGAAATGATCTGAGGTTAGGGAGTAGAGAAGGTGTCCATAAAATGAGATTCATCATGAACTAATCATTGTTGAAAGCTGGAAATAGATACATGTGATTTTATGTTCTTCTCTATATTCTTCTATGTTTGTAATTTCCCCTAATGAATATTTTAAAACTATTTTAAGCAACAATAACAGTGATGGCCATGCTCTCTTTTCATGGAATGTCATCACAGTCTGCCTCCCAAGCTGCCCTTTAACCCGTGTTCCTCTTTTCTGCCGAACTTGGCTCCATTTGCTGGCCTCCATGTTCTCTCCACCCAGGCTCTACAGCTGGATGACTTAGTTAGACAAGATGGGTGACTTTAATTTCCTTTTTGTCACTGAGAGTTGTCTCTCCATCATTTTTTGGAAACCAGCCTCACCCTCATCCCAGATTTTGCCTCACCCCCCCCCCCCCCTCAAAGACCCCAAGACTTCAGGGATTCATGATCCCACTGGTCTTCTTTGACTCAGATATTCACTCAGCTGGGTTTGGGAATGGTCAGTTCCCTTTTCTTCCCTTCCATCTAGCTAGGAAAATGTTGTCTTGGAGGTAGGGCGTGATTGAGAAGCAAGTAAGACTTCTAAGAGCAGTAAAGAGCTAGAGGTTCTAGGGAAGAAACATACAAGGTGGGATCAACAATACAACCTTGTCCCCCCCCCCAACTTCCTGTCTTGTCTTTCAAAAGAGAAAATGGTGGTTGGAAAAGAGGCATTTTCTAGGGGCTTAGTCATAACCATTTTTAATTGATTTAGAGGGCATAAAAAAGAAAAAATCCAGCCCAGGAGAGAAGTGAATGTATTATTTATACAGTAAGGTGACAAACTGGCCCAGTTTGCCCAGGACTATAAGGTGTCCCAGGATAGTGTATTTTTAGTTAAAAACAAGACAGTATCAGGCAAACCAAGCCAAGTTGATCACCCAATCATAAGATTGATGTTTCCATTTCTTAAAAGGAGTATAGGTCAACTTATGTGGGTGGAGAAATTCTTTTATCATTGGATACATGTGTTTTATTCAGAAGAACATTAATAATTGCTGTGATAACGTGTTTGATCTTGAATAACTAAATAACTAGCTACAGCCAAAGCTGATGGGGAGATTGGCCTAGATTCAGACAGATACCCACTGTCTTTCCTGAACTCATGAGGCTACTCTTTATGGGTTTCTCCTTTAAAACTAACAGGAACCTAGGAAAAACAAACAAACAAAAAACATCTCTAATTAACACTTGACTAAGATCTTATAGTTTGAAAATAACAATATCATTATTACTACTAACAATATAATTATTAGACAGTTTAATGTGCCTTTATAGTTGTTTTTGTTTTTAGAACAATGTGTGGTCAAATCACTGTATTCTAAAAAGTGAGTTGAAATAATTCTGTTCCTTGAGTGGTTGAGCCACAAACTCCTAACACAGTTAGCTTTACTTGTTTCATTTTGCTTTGGATTTCTAGGGTTTCTTATTTTTAAACTTTTAGAGTTTTAGTTATAACAAGGGTGGTTGGGAAACTGTAGCTTGGCAAGAAGGGAAACTCAACTCCTTTGCCCTCTGTCTAAAAGCTCCAACCTTCTGTGGGAATGTAAAATGGTGCCACTATTATAAAAAACAGTAGGGACATACCTCAAAAAATGGAAACTGGAACCACCATATGATCTAACAATCCCACTTCTGGACATTTACATCCAGAAGAATGGAGCCAGGGTCTTGAAGAGATGTTCGTGATCTCATGTTCATTATAGCATTACTATTCACAATAGCCAAGACGTGGAAACAACCCAAACGTCCATCAACCGATAAATAGATAAAGAAAATGTGATGAAAACGTGTAATAAAATATTATCCTGCCTTAAAAAGGAAGGAAAACCTGTCACTTGTGGCAACATGAATGAAGCCTGAAGGTACTAAGCAAGGTGAAAGCCAGCCACCGAGGGCGATTACTGCATGGCTTCAGTTGTATGAGATACAGGAGGCATCCAGAATAGTGACACTATTAGGAGTGAAGACTAGGGCTTGCTGGGGACATTGTGGAGAGGGAGACAGTGAGCTGCTAATTAATGGGTATAAAGATTCAGTTCTGTGAGATGACTAAGTGTTAGAAATCTGCTGTACAAAATTGTGTTTATAGATCACAATATTGTATTATACTCTTAGAAATCTGTTAAGAGCATAGATCCCACGTTGTGTTTTTATCACAAAAACAGAAACAGAAACCCTAAAACCCCAAAGGTATGCGAGTACACTTTCGGCAATAATGGATATATGTCTATTATCATAATAGTGGTGATGGCTTTATGGGTGTTTGTATATATATGTGCCCCAAATCATCAAATTGTAAACCCTAATTAGGTACAGATTTCTGCATATTAACTATACCTCACTACAATAGTTTATAGCAGCTCCCCATCTTTGGGCAAAGAGGCCAATTCTGTGTGAGCAAAGATAGGTAGAAGATTTCTACTTCCTTCTTATAGGGACAGAGTAAGTAGGACAGATTTGAGTTCCAGAAATGGGGATTATTAAGAAACAACACATAAAATGTATAGGTTCTATGGAATGCCTTCAGAGGACCATAAAACTACCCCAAACTGTGCCAGATCATATGTGCATGTTTCTAACTAGTGTCTTAGAATATAGAGAGCTGAAGAACAAATGGAGGAACCAATAGAAGTGCCTTCCACCAAAATTCAAATGAATGAACATCATCTTGGCACGTATACCGAATAGCGTTAATTCTGCGATCTGTAATTTTTAATATCTTCAATTTGAATGCACCTTGTAACAAAAGGCATCATATTGGATGAGATATGTTGATCCTTTGGGGTGGTTTAGCTTTATTTTATATTTTTTCACTTCTTAGTAAGAAAGTCTAGTTGTTATAAATAAGGCATCAAAATGTATTCAAGAAGAATTCCAAAGAGCTTTGAATTCAGGGCCAGGAGACCTAGAATTCCTGATTCTGCCACTCCTGAGCATGTTAGCTTTAGCAAATGATTCTCTATTTCTACAAGTACAATATGAAGCAGTGGAACCAGCTGGTTCCTCAGAACCCCTTTAAGAGCACCTGGTATGGGGAAGGGGTGACAGAGGCTCCCGATCTCCTTCAACCTGGAACAGTTCTGTGTTATGTCTTTTACAAAAAAGATATGCTTTTAAGCTTGCTTTGAAGAATGATTTCTGCTATTAGAAAAACAAAGACTGGAAACCCCTCCAACTGGCATTTACAACTGCTGTTGTGGGTCCAAGGAGTTGTGTGAGATTGTCATCAGATTTGTATACTCTCCTTTGAATGGTGCCCATCGATTTATTTGAGAGACAATAAATCAGAGCGATCAGAAGTACAAGACATTTGAACAACTAGATCAACATGGGCAGGTATCCTGGCTGTGTGACATTAGTCAAGTAATTATTATACCAATAGGGATTGTGTTGATACCTCCATCATGGAAACTATCAAGAAGATAGTTCATGGAAAGAGCTTATACAATGCCTGACCAATAGAGAGCCTTAGTGACCATGAGCAACCTTGGATGTGAATGGACCCTGGGAATCTCCATTTATGCTCGCCGTGGAACTTTACCCTCTCCACACCAATCCCACCTCATAGAAAGTCTTGAAAATCCTTAGACCCAGGGTCAACTCCCAACAGATATTCACCACTGGAGATGACCTTAGCACGGTGTAGGGTTTATTATTCATGCAGCAAACAAATGAGTAAGACAGCATGCTCAGGCTGGAAAGGGGCATAAGAAATGCCAACAACTGTGATAAAGGCAAACTGAGGTTTAACTGAAAGGCTATTGATCGTGGCCAGATGCAGGGCACACAGGCGGTAGGATGTGTTCCCTGCCACCCAGGTGCTGGTTTCTAGAGGTAATCGGGTGGACACAGGACTGAACAATGTCCAGGGAGCTCTGAGCAGGGGCTGCCTGGCCCCTATACACAGGTCTGGGAAGGTTTCCCAGAGGAAACATTTCAACCTAGCTTGGAGGGATGACAAGAATGATCACGGTGGGAGGGTGGAAGAAAGAGGGGCTTCTCAGCTTGTGGCATGGCCCAAATAAGGTGTATCTTCAAAGATAACAGTAAATGAGGCACAGCAGTGATTAAGAAATATCATTGGGAACATTACTTCTTCAGGGCTTGATACTTAATAAAGCACTTTACCAGAATTATTTCATGCAGCTCATTCATTTGTAAACAACGCCATGAGACAAGTTATATTCACATTCCCACCATATAGATGAGAAAACTGAGTATCTTGCCCCAGCTGGCACGTGGGGTAGCTTGGATTTGACCCCAGAAGCCTTTGCTCTTCAGCCATGGCAATCATGGACAATGAGGCCAGCCGACCAGATTAGGGCCAGATCCTGGAAAGTGAGGAGCACCACGCTCTGTGAAAGCCATGGGAACAACCTTGGGCTTTCTTTATAGGAAAGATATTTTCTATCGACATTTTGGGCTGGGTAAATTCTTGGTCGCGCAGGACTAGTCTATGCGTTGTGGGACATTTCACAGTATCCCTGGTCTTTGTCCACTTGATGTGAATAGCACGCTCTTCCCTAGTTGTGACAACCACAGATGTCTCCAGACATTTCTCTCCATCCCCTGGGAACCGCTGTGGCAGGCAGGCTTGCTCAAGGCACTGCGTATCCGCTCTGAACAAGCAGAGCTGAAGCCTGCAGAAATTCTTGCTGTGCATGAAATTGTCCCCGGCAAACTCTCAGCTTTGAAATTGTTCATCTCGGCAGCTGGGGTCTTGATTTCCCCAAGGTGACTCACACAGCTCCTTGTCTGTGGGAGTCAGCTGGTTTACGTGTCCTGACAACGTCCCTCGTGTGTTGGAAGGAAGCGCGACATCAGACTCATCAAAGCGCGCGGATGCACAAGTACGCAGTGTGCTTGCCAAGGCCTGACAATGGGCGCGCTTTGATCTAAGGCTTGTTTTGTTCAAACAGCGTGGGAAGTTCTGAACCTGAGACTGAGTAGTGACATTGATTCTGTCTTCCATTTGCTGCAAGCCTGGTGCTCCTCCTCATCTTATTTTCTGGTACCACCTCCGTAAGACAACACTTATGTCACCTTCTTAAAGGCATTTTCTATGATGACTCGGGCTTTCCAGAGTAGGTTTGGATGGCATATCTGCTTTATCCGTAACCTTACCTTAGATGTTTTGGAGAGGGACCCCGGGCAGGTGCACCAGGAGACTTTGGAGGTTGGGCCTGGACTAGAGGAGAGATGGAAACCTGAGAAGAAGCCAGCAGAGAAGAACAGGGTGGAAGCCAGGCCTCACGATCAGGGGGGGGGCAGGCCAAGGGTTTTTCAAAACCGAAAGACTGTGCCACGTCCTTGGATGGGGGGGTGCAGAGCAAGGGGAAGAAAGCTGGGGAGATTGTGCGCAGCCGTCATTGTCCCCTGACGCATTTGTTGAACAAACATTTAATGAGCACCAGCTATGTCCCAGGCACGGTGTCCCTCAGCACATCCCCGTGGGGCAGGCTCTGCCATCCTGGGAATGGGGCAGAGAGGAGTGCAGGTATCACTTCAGACTCACACAGCTGGAAGGTGGGCGGGCCAACATGGGGAGCCCAGTCTGTCTGAGCCCGGAGTTCAGACGCGAGTGTCGGAGTCCCTGCTGCGTCCCCAGCAGGATACGCCTCCGGGCCAGGGCGGAAGGTGGTAGCGATGGCCCAGCGCTCAGTCCTGATACTACTAGTCACTGAGCTCTCTCTCTCTCTCTCTCTCTCTAACTAACTACAGCTTTGTCAGTGTCGTTAATCTTCGTAAAGAAGCCCTTTGGCCTTTGTCGCTTTTCTCTATTGTTTTTCTATTCTCCGTTTCATTTATTTTCTCTCCAGTCTTTATTATTTCTTTGCTCTGCTTGCTTTGCTTTGATCTTTATTTCTTTTATTTTAAATTTATTTAATTAATTGTGTTTACATAGATTCTAGGGTGACCCCGACTGCATCCCCCCTCACCCATATTCCCCTCCACATCTCCCTCCTCTGTCTTAATTCCTTTCCTCAGTTCTCAATGTTCCTTGGATTCCTCAAATGAGTGAGGTCAAATGATATTTTTCTTTTTCTGCCTGGCTTGTTTCACTCAACATAATAGTTTCCAGGTCCCTCCATATTGTTGCAAAAGGTAAGAGTTCCTTCTTCTTCATGGCGCCATAGTATTCCATAGTATATATGTACCATACTTTTTAATCCACTCGTCCACTGACGGACACTTGGGCTGTTTTCAGATCTTCGTTATTGTGAACAATGCTGCCACGAACATGGGGGTGTATTTCTTTTTTTCAGTCGGTGATATGGTGTCCTTGGGATATATTCCTATAAGTGGGATGGCTGGGTCAAAAGGCCGTTCAATTTTTAATTTTTTGAGGAATCTCCATACTGTTTTCCACAGTGGCTGCACCAGTCTGCATTCCCACCAGCAGTGCAGGAGGGTGCCCCTTTTCTCCACATCCTCGCCAGCACCTATAATGTGTTGTTTTGTTAATGAGCGCCATTCTGACTGGTGTGAGGTGGTATCTCATTGTGGTTTTAATTTGCATTTCTCTAATGATTAGTGATGTTGAGCATTCTTTCATATGCCTATTGACCATCTGTAGGTTCTCTTTGGAGAAGCATCTATTCATTTCCTGTGCCCATTTTTTGATTGGATTTTTTGTCTTCCTGGTGTTGAGTTTTACAAGTTCATTATAAATTTTGGTTATTAACCCTTTATCAGATGTGTTGTCGAATATGTTCTCCCATTGTGTGGTTTGTCTTTTTATTCTGTTCCTATTGTCTTTAGCTGTGCAAAAGCTTTTTAGTTTGATATAGTCCCATTTGTTTATCCTGTCTTTTATTTCATTTGCCTGTGGAGAGAAATCAGCAAATATATTGCTTCAATAGATGTCGGAGAGTTTACTGCCTATAGTTTCTTCTAGAATGCTTATGGTTTCACAGCTTACTTTTAAGTCCTTTATCCATTTTGAGTTTATTTTTGTGCATGGTGTAAGTTGGTGGTCTAGTTTCATTTTTTTGCAGGTAGCTGTCCAGTTTTCCCAACACCATTTGTTAAAGAGACTGTCTTTACTGAACACTGTATGCTCTTACCTCCTTTGTCAAATATCAATTGTCCATAAAGATGTGGGTTTATTTCTTAAGGTGTAAAGTTAGTTTACTTATTTGAAATATAGTTTTAAGAAAATTTACAGATATAAAAATTTCTCTACGTCTGCTTTGGTTGACATCCATCTCGGGGTACTTCCCAATACCCCCTGTCATTTCCTCTCTGTCCCATTGGTTGTTTAGGAATGTGTCAGTTAATTTCCCATATTTGGGAGTTTCCCAGATTTCTCTTTGTGATTATTACCAGTTTTATCCACTGCGGTGTGGGAGCATACTTTGTATGATTTCCATCTGGATACATTTATTGAAGCTTGTTTTATAAATCGGCTTATGATCTATTATGGAGACTGTTTCATGGAATGCTTGAGAAGAATGTGCATTCTGCAGTGTTGCATGCAGTAGTCCACAGGTGTTAGGTGTAAGGCTGTGAAGTCTTTCGTTTCCCTTTGTTTTATCCATTATTGGAGGTCTTTACGTGTTACTGTTGAACCTTGTTATTCTCTTTTTAATTCTTCATTTTTTTTTCTTCATATATTTTGAAATGCTTTTTTTAGGTGCATACATAATTATTATAATTGTTATGCCATCTTTCTGAGTTGGCTATTTGTATTATTATAAAATGTTCTTCTTTGTCATTATTCATTTTTTTTTAATGGTCTATTTTGTCTGATCTGAGCATAGCCATTCTAACTCTTTTTTGGTTATTGCTTGCATGGTGCATCTTTCATTTTCACTGATTTATTCTTTATAGTCAGCCTATTTGTGTCTTGTCTCCATTCCTTAAGCTGATCTCATAGTTTTTCTTCTCTTTTCTGCTTATATGGTAAATTACATTGATTGATTTTTGAGTGTTATACTAACCTTGCTTTCATAAGTCTCACAGCTTATGTTGAATTGTTCTTTCGATTATTGTTAGATTAAATATGCTCGTATTTTATAAAGGATTATTGCATCTCTAATCATGAAACAATAGTTTTCTAGTGTCAGAAATGCCAACTTCATAAAATGATTTGAAAAGTATACTCTACTCCTTTATTTGCTAAAAGTGTATAATATTATATTAATTTCTCTAAAAATCTGATAAATTCAATAGTGAAGCAGCCATCTGAATTTTGAAGTTTTATTTTTTTTCTGGCATGTTTTATAATAAAAAATTCAAGCTTTTAAGTGATACACAGCTATTTTAATTTTCTCTTTCTTCTTTGTCAGGTTTGGTAACTTGCATCTTTCAATAAATTTGTTCATTTAACCCAAGTTGTCAAATTTATTGCCATGAAGTTATTCATAATCTATTATTGATTGTTTACTACCTAGAGAATGCTCAGTGATACCTTCTTTTACTTTTGTTATAAAAAAAGTTTATCTTTTTTCTTGATCAGTCTAGTGAGAGGTTTACCATTTATATAGATCTTTTAAAACCAGAAGCTTATGGTTTTATTGATTTTTCCTCTATTGTTTGTATTTCATTTCAATGATTTAAAGGTTTTATATTAGACTCAATTCCATCTAATTTATCTATCAAATACTAGAGAAGAAGAATGTTGAAATCTCCAACTATAATAAGGAATCTGTCTAGTTCTCCTTTAGTTTTATTAGTTTTATTTTGTGTATTTTGAAGCTTTATTACTATATGCTCACACATTTAAGATTGTTAGGTCTTTTTGATAAATTGAACCTTTTGTTATCATGAAATGTTCCTCTTTGCCATTGGTAATAGACTTTGTATTAAAATCTGCTTTGTCTAACATTAATAAAGTGACTCAATTTTATTATTATTGTTTGTATCTTTTGTCATTCTGTATTCCTATACTTTTATAATGCAAGGATCTTACAACAGTCTACTTTTGTTCTCCCCTAGGTATTATTTTATTGTTATAATATAATATACTTCTGCATGTTATAAACTCTATATGATGCATTATTACTTTTTAATTTAAACAATTCCCTTAAAAATTAAAATGAAGGAAAATTTGTTCCCCTTTACACAGATCATTATTATTTAAATTTTTCTAAATTCTTTTGAGTAGATTCAGCTTTCTATATGGTATCATTTACTTTTAGTCCAAAAAACTTCCTTTAACATTTTTTGGAGTAAAGATATCCACATAATAAATTATTTTAGTTTTTGCTTATCTGAAAACGTTCAAAATTACTCTTCAATTTTCAAAGATGTTTTCACTGGGCACAGAATGTCATTTTTTTTTTCACTCCTCAGCGCTTAAAAGATGTCTCATTGTCTCCTATATTACATTGTTTGTGATGCGGAATCTGCAGCCATTCTTATCTTTGTTTCTCTGAGTATAATGTGTCATTTTTACTATGGCTTCTTTTAAGATTTTTCTCTTTATCAATATGATTGTGGTAGGCTTGGGATGGGTTTCTTTGTTTTTATTTTGCTCGGTGCTTGTTGAACTTTTTGACTGTGTGTTAATAGTGTTTATCAAATTTGGATAACATTTCAGCCATTATTTCTGCAAATGTTCTTTTCTGCCTCCCTCCTTCTTTCAGACTTCAGTTGCATTTATATGGGACTGATTGATGTTGTCCCTCATGTTATTGGTCTTCTGTTAATTTTTTTCTGCCTTTTATCTCTTTATGCTTAAGTTTGCTATGGGTTTTAGATCATACTGATCTTTTATTTATGTTGATATTTAATCTTTTATTAATTTTATGCAACAAATTCTTCATTTCAGATACTGTATTCTTCTGATTTAGAAGTTACCTTTGGGTTCTCTTTTATTTTTTCAGTTACTCTCATTATTTTTATGTTTCACACACACAAACAATCATGTGTGTGTGTGTGTGTGTGTGTGTGTGTGTGTATGTGTGTGTGTGTATGTAAAGAAGTGTTTGTGAGTTTCATTATCTATGTACTGTGTGGATCTATTTTACTGCAAAGACCTTCTTGTACATAGAAAATGGAAATATCCCTACAATTTGCAGAAAACCTTCCTGCATTTTTCAGTTGTAGTATTTGGCTTCAGGTAGCAGAATAATGGAGTAAGAATAACTTAAATAAACAGAGGTTTATATATCTCATAAAATGTTGGAGGGAAGTTACTGCTGGTTCCAATTCAACAGCTCAATAATGTAAGTATTATTGTGATTCTTTTTTGTATTTTTCCGAAGCGAGAAGCAGGGTAGCAGAGAGACAGATTCTTGCATATGCCTGACTGGAATCCACCCAGCATGCCCACCAGAGAGTAATGCTTTGCACATCTGGACCGTTGCTCTGTTGCGACCGTAGCCATTCTAGCACCTGAGGCAGAGGCCATGGAGCCATCTTCAGTGCCTTGGCCAACTTTTCTCCAATGGAGCCTGGACTGCAGGAGGGAAGAGAGAGATAGAGAGAAAAGAGAGGGGAGAAATCGTGAAGCAGATGGACACTTTTCCTGTGTGCCCTGGTTGGGAATCGAACCTGAGACTTCCACACGACAGGTCAATGCTCTATGGCTGAGCCAACCAGCTAGCACTTATTATTGCGATTCTTTTAGTTGTTTTTCTCATGTTGGTAACCTCACTATTTCAAGAAAACTGAAAACATAGAGTCCTAACAGTTGTATTTGAAGTAGCAAAACATCATGCCTCTCAAGTCCGTTTCCCCCCTGAAAGCTGTAGTTTACAGGAAATTCAACCCAGTGGCTTTCCATGTTATTGGCCAGAAATGGGTCACATGGCCTCCTACAGACTAAACACTTGTCAAGTTGAACAAAATTACCATGACTGGTTTAGAACAATGATATACCTTCTTGGACTCCAAACCTAACTCTGAGAGCGGGAGCCGGATGACAGAGAAGCCACAAGCAGTGTTTTCCGTAATCTGTCGTGGCAAAATGTCAAGTTCACTCTCAGAGTGCCATTTGAACTTTATCTGATAGGAAACTTGGTAAGAGAGAGGAGAAAGAGGAACGCCAGGAGCAGTGAGTACAATCTAGTGTAATTTAGTGTAATCTAGAGCTCAGACAAGTAAAGGTTCAGAAGTAAATTGCGAGACTTTTGTGCACTGTTAGGCTCCGCAGTGTGTTACGCACAGGGAGGCAGCTGTTGTGTTTTATCCCAGCTGAAGTGTCTGGTCGCACGCAGGGCAAGAAAAGTCACAGTAAACCAAAAAAAAAAAAAGAGAGACTGGTGAACTTTTGCCTCTTGAAAGCTTTCATTGTGAACCACGTGACCTTGAAAAACTTATCTAACTTCTAAGCTTCAATTTTGAAATAAAAAACTAGAACTAACAATACAGCTTTTGTGGGGGATTAGGATAGATCCTGTGTCTAGCTAACAATAAGAGTAGCAGTTCTCAAAGATTCAGGGGTTGGGACCAGTTCCCGGACTTAAAAATTACTGAGGACTCCAAAGAGCTTCTGTTTACACTTGTTATAGGGATTGACCTCGATTATATTAAAATGAGAATTAAAAAGGTTGTATTTATTAATTCATTAAAAGTAACAATAAAATTCCTTTTTATGTTAAAATTAGTAACATTTTAATTAAAAAGGCTATATTTTTCCCAGACAAAAAAAAAAAGGGAGTCCTTGCCTTACATTTCTGCAAATCTCTTCTGGTTTAGCAGAAAATGGTGAGATTTCCCGAAGTGTTACTGCATCCACTCACGTATCAAGTAGGTTCCGGAAAAACCCATCAAGGCTTGTGAGAGGATGAGCGTGCGTAACGCGTCAGTGTTGTTATGAAAACAGTTTCAATCTTACGGCCTCCCCTGAAAAGATTTTCAGGGGTTTCTGGGCTTAATATCAGACACTGTTAATTAAGAAAATAGGCTCTTCTTCTCCTGAGTAAACATGAGCAAGACATTAAAGACATTCGGGCCTCAGCTTTCTCATCTGAAAAATGGAGACACTGAGGCTTCCCATTCGGTGGGAGTGCTCTGAGGGTTGTGTTGGTTCTCCTGTGCACCTGTGGGGAGTTTGGAAAAAGCTCAGTGTCAGGTATGATAACTCTTCGGCGAATGCACAGCCAACTGTCTTCCCTCCCTTTTCCCTTCGGAGAAGGGAACTTGGCATCATTTTGTTGGAGCAGTGAAGGAGGAAACCTTCTCGCTGTATCTATAATAACCCAAAAGATGGATTACAAAATAATGGCCTCTGGGAAGTAACACTGAATGCAGGCTATCCACATAGTATTATAAATAATTTCCATGGCCACCATCTTATTTACGTCTTGCAACAAACTGTGATAGGGGCATATTTATCATCCCCAGTTTATGTCCCAGGTGACTGAGATGCCGGAGTGAAAGGACCCGTCCACCGTCAGGCCTCTCTGAAGGGGACCTTTGTCCCCTGGCTCCCCGACCCGGGTCTCTGCAGTCCCCTCCGGCCCAGTCCTGGTTTTGCGCATTAATATGCATCTAGTGCACCTGCTCCCAGGAGGCCAGCTCGACTGCATCAGCGTTTGAAACTTGTGACGGAAACTCATTTTTATGAAGGACGGAAAATTCGCTAAAGAGACGAATGCACCCTCTGGCCTTCCTATCACTGTGGGGACAGAAAGTGCTGGGGAACTGTTGTCATCTGCGCGCTGGCCGTTTGAACTAACCCCGAGAAAACGAGGGTTAGTTCTGACCTGACCCTCTGACCTAAGAAGATGAGATCAGCCAAGGCGGGCAGTGGCCATCAACACTGGGTCAGGAGACCTCAGACTTAATCACAGTTTGATCCAGGACGTTATTACAGGCCGAGGAGGAAATGTCTGACCTCACTGCTTGAGGAGTCTGGGCGGGACGTGCGAACGCAGTGTCAGGAGCAGAGGAAACGGGCGCACAGTGGCCCCTGGGAGCAGCTGCAGCAGGAAGCCGGGGGGTGGGGGGGGGGGTGGGGGGGCGGGGAGGAGAAAAGTAAAGATGCTAATTAAACCCCAACGGCTCTTGGAAAGCCTGGTGCCCCCACTCCTGAGAGACACAGACAGAGTGATGCTGACAATATCACCTGTGGTCCAAGCGGGGCTGTGTTGCCCAGGCTGGACATGCCTCGGCTCTAAGCGCCGCTTCAGGACCACAGACTTCCAGAGCTGCTCCTCTCCTACAAACACCCCTTCGTGTGATTGCGCAGGGAGAAGAGGGCGGGCCCAGCAGGAGACCCTAAACTGTGTTGTTTCCATTCTGTTTCAACTTTGTTTCTTTTTGTTTGTTTGTTTGTTTGTTTTAATCTAAGGCTGCTAACAAGAGGACAGAGCATTTATATGCGGTGGGAGGTTAGCAGGATGGTGGGATGGCTGGATCTGGGATGGGGGGACCTGCATAAACAGATTTGAAGTCTTGTGTATTATGTTCTATGATGTTACATTCTGCTGCTCAGTAGACCCCTATATGTTTTAATATAAAAAGGTTTTACGGCAAGTCTTAGAGTAAAACAAATGGGTCAGGGAGAGGCACTGTACCTTTGCTGTGGTTTAAATGCAGTCCTGGCACGTAGAAGGGCTCTTTAGGCAATTTCCTCATATTCTTGTCATTTAGAACCACTGTCACTGGTTTGCCGTGGATGTACAACTCTACTTTTTCTTTTTAACTCAATAACTTTGCAGCTCAATAACTTTGCAGTTTTATTTTATCTTTTATTAAGTGAGAGGACGGGAGGCAGAGACAGACTCCCACTAGTGCCCCCACTGGGATCCACCTGAGAAGTTCCCCTGGAGAGTGATGCTCTGCCCATCAGGGCCGCTGCTCCGTTGCTCAGCAACCAAGCTATTTTAGTTCCTGAGGTGGAGCCAATGGAGCCATTCTCAGAGCCCAGGGCTAACTTGCTCCAACTGAGCCATGGCTGCAGGAGAGGAAGAGAGGGAGAGAGAGAAGGAGAGAGAGAAGAGAGAAGGGGGGGAGTGGAGAAGGAGATGGTTGCTTCTCCTGTATGCCCTGACCAGGAATTGGGAATCAAATCCGGGACATCCACACGCCGGGCTGGTGTTCTACCACTGAGGTGACCAACCGGGCCCAATCAACTCAATTTTACACCTAAATACATCTTTTAGCCCCATGCTAAGCCCTTGTAGCCATAAAATGATGAATTCCAAGTCATGTTATTCAACTTCTTGTGTTTGTTAAATTAATATAAAATGCTAAAGCTGGAGGCTCTGACGTCAGACTGTGCTCTGTAGGAAAAGTGTCATTCCCCAGGCTGAGGAGCAGTGATTCTTACACTTGATCAAACAGAGGAATCAAAGGAGCTTGTGAAATGCCTTTCCTTGGACCCCAGCTTCATTCAATAACCTTAAGAGGGCCCAGAAATATGCATTTTTTTTCTATATCTTCTTCCAGTGATTGTGATGCAGGTGGCTTTTCAACAAAATTTGAAGAACACTGACCTAGGAGAAAAGATGGACCGCTTGTCTTTTAAATGACCTTTCATAAATCTCTCCTCTTTCAGGAGCTGAATAGTAGACAATTTGACAGAAAACATCCTAATTAACATTTTGTGAACAATTTTCACACACCTAACATTATGCTAGTGAGTTTATGTTACCTCACTTCATTCTCAAAGCAGTCTTTGTGGAAAATGCTATTGCATTACCCGTTGTATAAGTGAGAAAACTGAGGTTCAGGGGGGTCCTCCAATGTCTCACATGAGTTTACACGAGTAAGAGGTGGTAAGGAACTCTAGCCCAAATCCACTCACCTGTGTACCTCTGGGGTTCTTGTCTCTCCAGGTTGGCTCTCCCTTTCATGGATAAGAGAGACCACACACTTTAGAGTTCTGATCACCTGATAATAAAGTTGACATGTGATGACCAAGTTGTGAGTCTAAAGCAGGAGTTAGCAAACCTTCTGTAAAGGGCTGGACATTAAATCTTTTCAGCTTTGCAGGCCATTCAGTCTCTGTTGCAACTACTCAACTCAGACAATATGGCAAAGGAGGAATGTGGCTCTGTGTCAGTAAAATCAAAAGAGTTTTTTTTTCTTTTCTTTCTTTTTTTAGGTGAGAGGAGGAGAGATAGTGAGACGGACTCCTGCATGCATCCTAGCTGAGATCTTCCTGGCAACTCTACCTAGGACCAATGCTTGAGTACCGAGCTATTTACAGCACCTGAGGCTGTTGTATTCTATCCACTGAGCCACCAGCCAGGGTGAAAGAGTCGTTTTTCAATCTTGGAATCAAACAAAGAAGGTCCTGAATTTCTGTTGTTTTCTGGCATTCAAGTTCTGGGGGAAAGGGAAGCTGTGGCAAATACTCTTCCGTTCTTACTTCCCTTTCTGCGATCACAGCTGTAAGCATGTTACGCCCCCTTCTCTCTGGAGCACTCTGTGTGACCTCCCCACTCTGTGCCTTTGTGAGAGTCCTCCCAGTCACCTCCACCAATCCATATGCCTGACTCTCACAGCTCAGGGCACATCTCCCCTCGTCCCCAAAGTGGCCCCCTGACTGGCTTTTATTTTCCTTGAACTCCACCCTCTGTACACAGGCTCCTAAAACAGATTCCCAAAGCAAGCCCGCCATGGCTTTCCCTGGTGAGCACCCTTCCGCAGCTTCCATCATCTGCATCATCTGTTGGATAGAGCCCCTCACCCAACAGAGAAGGGTGTGCACGCTTGCGCCCCCCCTCCCTCGGGCTCCCCAGCACAGACCCGATGCCCTAGTTACCAAGTGCTTTCAGTACACAGCGAGTTCACACCTGAGTTCTTCTTCCCCTGGATAAATAACTCTGACATGCACCTCTCAGATGCGCAAGAATCTTCCTCGTCTCCTTTTTCTACATTCTTTATGTGCCTCCATTTTCTTCATTTTTAATTGTCTCAGAACCCCCAGTTTTTGCTTATGATGAAAAAGTTATTTTGTCATCCCACAGCAAACTCAGTTACTTTGGGATGTAAACATGGCTGATGCAGAATGTCACGCCGGTCATTTTTAAAGTCTTCATCCTACCCTGTTCCCCAGGGTGGTGGCGGATGCCAGGGGGCGGTGTGTTCCCCAGCATCATGGGAGCACTTCTGCTGGCCGCGGGATCTCAGTCCTTTCTGGTGGCTGCCTCTTCCATTTGGAGGCTTCATCTGCCACTGGCTGTGGTCCTGTCCTTGGTTCGGGTCATAGGATCTACATATGACCTAACTTTCCCCTCTCCCCAGCTGGTTGGATGTTTATCAGGGCAGGAGAACGTTTGTCATTATTTGTTCTTTTTTCCTCTCTGGTTGACAGCGTAAAGTCTGTGGTGTGTGATACTCAGTTCTTCCCCAGAGACGAAAAGGCAAGTGTTTGAAATTTCCTCAAACACAACCAGCCAAACAAATCCTTGGAAGAATGGCTTTTCAAATCTAAGACTTTTGGCTGCTTGTTCTCAACTCGGTCTCTTCCCAGCGAGGCTCATGAATATAGAAGGCTCCTGCTTATGGTTTAAAACATCAGTGCTCAGCACTTAGAATGTCACCTCTTCCATGAAGCCTTCTCTTACCTCCCCGGCTGGTCGTAGGTACCCTTCTGTGCTCTCACAATGCCTGTGCATGTTCCCATCCCTGTATCACTGGATTCGATGACAGTGCCTATTTATCTGCCATCTCCAAGGCAATGTATGACCATCTTGAAGACAAAAGTGATGCTTTTTAATGCTTTGTCTTTCCAGGGCTCCATACAGTGCCCTGTAGGAATTAAAATACACAACGTTTGTTGATGGAATAGCCCAGGCAGCCTCCCTTCCTGTTCACTTCAGGGGTCATCTATTTAGTATCTACTATATTATTGCTCTGTTTCCAAGACTGTTTTATCCTCTCAACTGATCATAAATGCCTTGAAGTCTTGTTATATAGCATTACTATTCTTTTATTCTTCTGCAATACTCTGCACAGAAGCAGATATACATAAAGGCTTCAGTTGATGGCTAAAATGACTTCTCTCTTGTTTGAAGAAAACAAGTTCGTGCAATTTAGAGTAGCACCCTAATTTGGCTCTTCAGTGGGTCGTATTGAGGGCTGCATGATCTATTCTCATGGGCATCTTCGTGCTGAGATATTTGTCAGAAGCCCTCCTGGTCAGCACCTCCAACAGTGGTTTGTGCTGGAGGGAAATTCAATGAGCATCGAGCCACGATCAAATATCGGCTTTTTTCCACCAAGTGAGTTCTCTAGCCCTTCCCTGGTCTGCCCTTGTGAACTTGCCTACGTTACAGAGGATGTAAACTTCACAGTATGTCTCCCTTCACCTCGTATTTTGTCACAGAATTAGAGCATGAAGAAATTACCCTAATCCGTTGAGGAAGATGGAGCTGGTTTCTTCCTTTATTTGGAATCGGGTTTGCTCATCTGATAAAAAAAGACGGAAGACAGGGTGATGTCTGAGCTGCCTCCATGTTGTATGAGACCCACTTCAAATCTAGACACTTCAAGAAGGGGACGGGGCACAAACCAAGTGCAGACGATAGAACGTGCTGCCTTCCCGGGCCACCTGCTCTACTGTGAAGACCAACTGGGAGTCCCGCATCGACGGAGCAACGCACCATGGCGCAGGCGCAGAGGCGCAGGAGATGAGGGGAAGTAACACCTCGTGCTTACTCGATGCTGGGCACTTTCCCAGAGGAATCCTTCCAACAAGCCTAAGAGAGAGAGAGAGAGAGAGAGAGCGAGCGAGCGAGCGCTAACTATTACTTTTATCACCGTTATTTAGAAAACAAGGAAACAAGGATTCACTGAGGTTAAATAACGTGCACAGTTGCAGAGCGGGAAAACGCAGCTCCCGGGTTGGAAAGCTCATCTCTCTGTGTCCCTGCCCTCTTCCTGCTGCCGTGAAATTCCCAGCCCTGGAAACAGCCCTCTGTCTTTATTTAAACAACAGTGTGATTTTAGTGCGTGTCATTAGAAGCGGCTGGGAGCATCATGAACACTTTGGGCCACAAGAGTACCGTTTAGGGCGATGAAGCGGATATCTTTTCATACAAATAATTTATTTGTACCAAACTTTTCCACTTGAGCACCCAAAGTGAATTGGGCTAATGTAGTATTTTATACTAATGAGGTGGTTGGAACTTGGCATGTTGGTTAGGGTTTAAGAAATTTCAGAGTAGCTTTTGTACCTTTTATTATTTTCTGGTGGGTTTCAAGTAAAATGTAACATATACAATGCTTATTCATGTACACTTTTTCTGTCATAAAAAATATTTGGATGAATTATTTGCTGTCCATGGTTTATGTTCTCTTTTTCTCTTTTTAAAGGCCATTTAAGGTGCCTTTTGAAGAAACAGAATGTGTTGACTTTGATGCCAAGAGTAAATGAATTTGAACCACAAACTCGTTTGGAATTTAGAGGGAAGCATAGAACTACAGAGGCTCCGGTCTGCTTCCAGCCTTGAAGAGTGCATCCTTTGACCTTGAAAGCAGTTATATGGGAGCCATTCAGAGAGAGAGCAGGAGTCTAAGAGAAAGTGTCAGCAAATTGGAAAAAAAAGAGGAAAGCATATTTTGAAATCAAGAACTTGAGAGGTCCCTAACTCCAAACAACTGAGGCATAAAACTTGAGAAGGCTTCAAACAGCTTTAATCTGCTGGTGAATCTGTCCTTTGATAGGATATAAAATCCAGGCTGAGAAGAGTGTGTCGGAGGGTTTCAGAACACTAATTCCGAGATTGATTTTGCTCAAGGACCTGACTGGCATTCAGAAAAGAACCAGTAGGGCAGGGAAGAGTGCAGGAAAAGAAGAATGAAAGGAGGGAGGATGTGAAAGTGGGAAGGAGGGATGGAGAGAAGGAGAGAGAGAGAGAGAGAGAGAGAGAGAGAGAGAGAGAGATACAGAGACAAAGGGAGAGAGAGGGAGGGAGGGAAGAAGGTATTTAGAAACCAAAGACAAATTTGAATGCTGGTTCTCCTATGAACATCTTACAAGGTTTTAAGCAGATCATTTGAACCAGTCGGTGGGAATCTTTCCGAGTCTGCATTAGCTCTTATGCCTAGATCTCATCTCCTTCTGCTGGTTTCTACTCCATTGTTCATTTCTGCTCTTCCCTATTCCTTCGATCTGTAGTTTTATTTTGGATCCTGTTTGGGAGCTTTCAACTATTCCTTGCCCTTCTCAGTGCCCTCTGGGCATCACCCACTTTTCTTTTCTGCTTCATATTCAGGATACTTGAAAGTCATACAGGCGCACGCTGCCCTCACTCACTTGCCTCCAACTCTCTTCTCACCCTGTTCTAAAGTGCGTTCAGCATGCTCCACGCCTGTACCCCTCCCCTGATAATGGCCTTTCCCATGTTCACCAAATGGTCTCCCTGTGCAGAATCCAAAGGACAGGTTTATGGGGGCTTCTGTGACTTCAGACTCTCCAGCTGTTCTTGCTAGCTCCTCAGAAGTTCTTTCTAAGCCTTTTCTTTTTCTTTGATGGCCCATTCTCTTCCTCCCAGTTTCTGTTGTGTATTCCCCTTTCCCTTTTTTCCTGACCACACTTCCCACCTCCCCAGGTATTGAAAACCTCCTACATCCTAACGACTCCCCAGATCCCACATCTGTCTGCTTCTCTCTTGTCCAGGCTTTCACTTCGAAGCTGTCTTAGTGTCTCTCCTTGGACTCCTCCTGGGTGTCTTAAACAACCCGTTTCACACGGCCGCTGTGGCTCTCCCCAGGTACGCTTCTCCCCAGCCTCTTCCTGCTCAGAAACCCCCGCTTGTTCAAGTCTGCCGGCTGGCAGGTACTCCGCTACCCCTTCTTCTTCATCATCGCTCACATTTCATTTAACACCCACTCCTACTGGGTCATCACCAAAACTGCTGGGTTAGCCCACTTCTGTCTAGACCTACTGATGTTCCTCCGTCCTGGGTCACCAGTGCGTCTCGCCTGAACTAGGGTGCTGATTTCCAGGCTGCTCTTCCCAGTTCTTCTTCTGTTGCCCCTGACTCTGTTTTCCGCAGAGCAGTGAGTGGTGTTCCCAAGATGCAAAGTGGTTATGCCATTGCTCAGCTCTACGTCTTTTATTTGGGCTTCCAATGGTGCTTGCCATGATACCCAACATTTTGTCCCTGTCTGCAAGACCCTATGTGATATGACCTTTTCCTCTCTCTCTCTCTCTCTCTCTCTCTCTCATCTTTCATTTATTATTGACCTTCTTATTCACTACCAACCACTTTAATTCTTGACCCCCTTTTCAAGTATATTTGTATAGCAAATCATCTTGGAAGGGCTAGTGTCTCCTGCCAGTTGTCAGGAAAGAGTTGCGTCTTGACCAGTATAATACAGATGATGTCTCTCTCTGAGGCAAAGGCTGGGCAGGTTTGCCAGTGGACTCATCACAGAATTGGAGTTTCCTGAGCCCAGGTTCCTCTGTGGTGACACAGGTCCACAGTGTACACAGCATTTGTGTGGGCCCGCCTGTGTCCCTTCTGTGGGATCTGGGGAGAGCTAGGGTAACTGAGGAACACACAGAGCACCTGCCGTCCACAGTGCTGGGAATACTCACGCCCTTCGCTTCTGAGCCAGGAGTCCCTGTCTTCTGCCAGCATCTACGTAGGCCAGGTTCACGTGTAAGCTGACAAGCAGGGGAGAATCTCAGACCTTTCACAGTTCTTGACAATAATACTAATTTCTACTTCATAATGTTGCTGTGAGAATTAATTGGAAGAGTGCCTAATATCTGTGGTTACTTTGTCTGGAATATTCTCTCCTTCTATTCAGGTACTTGCTCACTCATTCACTCACCAATTTTAGTTTTTTTTTTCTTTTGTCATTATTAATTTCTCTGTGAGATCCATCTGGCCTCTCCTAATTAAAATGATAGCTTCCCCCTATATCAATCAGGGTTCAACCAGGGAAACAGAAGCAGTGGGAACTGTATATTAAAAGAATTATTGCAAGGAATTGGCTTAGGCAATTGTGGGGGCTGGCGTGGTAAGTCTGATGTCCACAGTGAGGTCATCAGAAAGGGCAGGACTGCTTCTTTGTCAGGGGAGCCTCAGCTCTTGAAACCCTTCAACTGACTGGGTCAGGCCCAACCACCCTTCAACTGATTGGGTCAGGCCCACCCAGATGACAGGAACAATCTCCTTTAGTTAGAAGCAATTGATTACAAATTTTAATTGCATCTATGAAATATCTTCCCAGTGACATCTAGATCTCGGCTGAGGGAATAATAGGGACCGTGGCCTGGACAAGTAGACGCATCATAGGGTCGTCATACCTCAAATACTCCTATTCTTATTCTGTTGTATCTTTGTCATAGCACATATTAGCATGTAATTCACTATTTGTACTCATTCTGACAATTGTCTTTCTTCGCCCCCTTCAGAAATGTCAACTTCACAAGGGAAGAGAATTCTTGACTGCTCGCTGTGTATTCTCTGCACTGGTGCTTGGCGCTTGACCCATGGCATTAGGTGGCCAATGAATACTTGTGGAATGGTTGAATGAATGGAGGGCCTGACACATGGTGAGTGTGCAACAAGTGCTACCTACTGGTGTAACAGGTGTGCACGTAGAACCCGTATAAACACGTGTGGGTCCCCATGTGGTTTCACATGTTTGTTCTGACTCCAGAACCTTCTCAGACGTGCTCTCTCTGTCTCCCAACAAAACCCCAGTCCTTTTCTGCATGGTCCATTGGTCCTGTGGGGTCCACCCTCCCTGCCACGGTCTCGAGCCTCAGCTGAGAGCCCCTCAATGCATCACGGGCTTCCTCTGGCTTGAATTTCTCTGGGCTGGTCAGTGCTCGACACTGCGTGCTATTCTCTCCTCCACCTTGTGTTTGTTCACCTGGCTGATTTCCGTCCCTCTTCTAACACTCCGTTCAGCTGTGGACTTGTGTACAAGGTCCCCTCGGGTCCCCAGGACTGATTCTCATTCTTCCTCTGTCCCTTCCCTCTGTTCTGAACTTTGTTCTGCTCTCGCATGTCGCCGACTCCAGCATCCTTTTCTAACCGCCCGTTCCACTCATCCCGTGGTCAGTCGTCTGCGAGGACGGGATCCTGCCCTTCAGCTCTGCACCTCCAGGGCCCTCCAGTGTCTGGCTTAGACCTGTGCCAGGTAAATGAATTTGGGCCAGTGGGGTACTGTAGAGGGTGGGTTCCCAGATGGGACACGAGCCCTTACTTTGCTTGGCATTACCCAAGGGTGGCGCTTCTCGACCATTGTCGTGAGCGACTAATCACTCCAGGAGAGTCAGAAATGTAAGGCCCGGCCCCAGCCCCAGACCTCCCGATGACACGGGTCTGCCGAGAGCCTGCGGGTAATTCCGCTGAGCGGCTGGGGCCAGGCCGAGGAGCGCATCCTTATGCATAACCATTGGCAAACTTTCTGGTTTATTTGCTCCGATGCTGGCCAGAGGAGCGGCTCTGCCCTCTGCTCTGAGAGCAGCTTGCTCCCTCAGGCAGCTCTGTACCTGGAACCTGTGCTCTTGTTCCGGCCCTGCTTAAAGTTAATGAGGCGCCTGTGTTCATGGCCTTGAGCAGCCTGGGGAGGGATTTACAATGTTTCCACATTTTCACTTTTTATTGAAAGGAATGCATTATGTGGCCGTGGGCAGATGGCTCGAAGGGGCTGACAAGGACCCAGAACCTGTCACTCAAACCCGCACTGCTCTCCGGGAATGGGAAGGAAGGTGTTTTCTTTCTTCTCCCTGTTCTTAGCTCCACGTGGTGGTGAAGACAGAAGGCTCCGGGGTCAGAGGTGCTGGTTGAAGTCTCAGCTCAGGCAGTTCATCACTTAGTAGCCTGGGAACTTCCTGGTGCCTCAGTTTCCTCCTCTGTTACACAGGGCCACCGCCTTACCAAATACAGTTTGGCGGATTCAATGATATGATGTGTATATATCACCTGGCACAAAGTAGGTGACCGAAGGCAAAGCTGTCACTACTGCCATTCTGTCTGTGTCCTCTTCTCTCCCCGGGCCTGCCTCAGATGGACCTCACATCGTTTCTTGTCTGCAGTGTGGCAGCAACCTCCTAGCAGGGCCCCCTGCCCCCAGGTGCCTGGGCACCATCCGGCACATGGCCTGCCTGGTCATCTTCCGGGTGCACTGTTCTCAGCAAACTGCTCACCTGTCTGACCATCTTCAGTCGCTCCCTGGTGCTTGTTGCACTGGCCCCAAGCTCTCTGCTCTCTCTCTCTACCTCCTGAGACTTAGAGCTGCCTGAGCCCTATTGGGCTGTGGCTGTGTACACCCCTCAGCCCACCTCTCCACCCTGGCAACCTCTCCATTCCATCAAACCCATGTCTGCCCGTCTTTCCCTGCCGTGTTCTGTCAACGTTCCAATCTCCATACCTGTGCTAATGCTACCCCGGACCACAGGGCGCCAGTCTTCTCCTCTGTAAGTATGTGAATCACAAGGCCGGACTATTTTTGTGACGGAGATGCGGACAGACAGACAGGAAGGGAGAGAGATGAGAAGCACCAATTCTTCGTTGTGGCACCTTAGTTGTTCATTGATTGCTTTCCCATATGTGTCTTGACTGGGGGGCTACAGCAGACCAAGTGGCCCCTTGCTCAAGCCAGTGACCTTTAGGCTCAAGTCAGAGACCATGGGGTCATGTCTATGATCCCGCGCTCAAGCCAGCGACCTCGGGGTCTTGAACCTGGGTCCTCTGTGTCCCAGTCTGAGGCTCTATCCACTGCGCCACCGCCTGGTCAGGCTGCAAGCCCAGTCTTGTCTTCTCCAGTTACCTTCATCCTTTGATGAAGTTCCGCAACACTGACTTTTCTGTGACTTCTCCACACTTGCTTAAACCGTGTTAATCTACATACCAAGCGATTCCCCAGTCTCAGGATTTTACCTCACTGCTGTCACAACCCAGTGGCGGTCTCTCTCTTTCTCTGTGAGGGTGGGGTCCTCGTGCTTGGAAGTTACTGAGGGTCTAGCTTCTTCCTGAGAGTGGGTCTGGCCTCTCCTGGGGTTGTGTGTGCTTCACTGGGTTCTCTGCACGCACAGAGCTGAAAGGACACCGGGGACGCTTAGGGACTGGGCCAGCGTGAGGCCTCCATCACTTTCCCCACGTTTCCTCGTCCAAATCCCGTGACACAGGCCGTCCCAGTTGTGACGGAGGCGGGGCGCGCGCGGTCCGCCTCTGCGCAGGTGATGAAGAATACGGGGACCCGGACGGCGACCGCACCGCACAGCCTCTGACACCTTCTGTACGGCTTGGTAACAGCTGACAGTTTTGGTTGCTTTGGAAATAAACGTTTGTACTTTAGATGGTGGCTCTTTAAGGTGCTTCCCTGGTCTCCTAAATCCATATAAATGTGCCTCCTGAAATCCATCTGTTGAAATCTTAATGCCCAGTGTGACGGGCGTTAGGATATGGGGCCTTGGGAGGTCCTTAGCTCATACGGGAGCCCCCATGTGTGGGGCGAGTCCTCGTTTAGATGACCCCCACAGAGCTTGCCGGCTGGGCTCCTTCTACCTTGTGATGACAGAACACTCCAGAGCGATAGGAAGTAGGAAATACACTTTTGTTGTTTTTCAGCCACCCAGTGTCTGGTATTTTGTTATTGTAGCACGACCAACTAAGAGAGAGGTTTTGTAAAATACAGAATTCACTGACACATTCTTTACAGGGCAACATTGGGACAGGATCAGCTTTTCTTTGCCTTGGTTTCCATAGTGACCTTGGTTGGCAGACGCTGGGGGCACAGAGGTGCCACATAGCCACAATAGGAAGCACATATGACTTAAGAGAGCGTGGGTATTGAGAAGGTAGTGAAAAGATGGGTATAATGAATAAAGAACATTGCATTTTATCAAGATGTGGGAACTGGCATCTTTTCAAAATGTGTTTACTAAAAATATACAGATTAATTTTGTATGTGTCTTTCTCTCTAGCTAGTTGGGGAACACATTTTGGTGAGGACTGGGGGTTGAATTGTATTTCTTCCCAATCTCTAATACCTGTGACTATGACTTTATTTCAAAATAAGATCTTTGCAGATGTAAGTAGTTTAAGATGAGGTCATACTGGAGTGGGGTGGGGGACATTACCCAATGACCGGTGTCTTTAGGAGAAATTTGGACACACACTTGCAGAGAGAACACATGTGAAGACAGACACAGGAGACAATGACCATGTAAAGATGATGGCAGGGATCAGAGCGATGCAACCACAGGCTGAGGAGTGCCTGTGTCCTCTGCTTTACTGGTTTCTTCCTGTGGAAGCCGCAAGGAAAGTGTTTGCCATAGCCCCCCCCTCCCCCGCCCCCGCCGCGTCCGTGGACTCCCGACTGACCGTGGCATGGTGTGAGAACTTTGAGTAAACATTCTCTTTCAAGACAGTCATGTTTGTGTCTGTGTGTCCTACCATAGCTGATCAAAACAAATCTCGGTGCCCATGGAAAGTGAAGAGTTTGGGGAATGGCTTGGGATTCAGAAAGAATGGGGTCTGAGGAAAGAGAGGCTCTGGTGAGAGAGGTGGCTGCCGAGACAGCCAGGGATCGGGTCCCTGAGGACATGGCAGGGTTGACAGGAGATAGCTAGGGGCACTGGGTCACCAGGCCGCCGAGCAGCTCCACAGACGGAGCCTGGGGTGATGAATCAGAGACCGCCCTGTTCGGAGCCAGGACCGTGTCTGCGGGGCCCGGTGCACACTGTGTGTGGCAGGAGCAAAGGGTGGGTGGGCTGGGGCTGCACATCCAGGCTCCCTCCACAAGCAGGTTTCCCTGGAGATAGCTCAGGGTGCATGAGGAGGCTGACAGGACAGTTTGGGAGTGGAAAACCGCCAAGGCCCTGCTGAATAACAGAAAGCCAGGTAGGGCCTTCTAAGCGGCTCCAACAGCCTTATCTCTCACAGAAAAGTGAGATGCCACTTTTCTAGGATGGCAGCCTGCCTTCTCCAGGCCTCTGAGCACCCCCAGCTGCGAGGAAAGGACTGGCCCGACACCCTCAGTCAATTCCCCTTTATCTCTTCTCCTCCTGAGGGAGGATAGTCCTCTGTTTTGCAGTCTCTCCCCATCCAGCATGCAACGCCCATTGATTTTTGGAGCTGTTTTCGCCAAGCCAATCAGTATGGGTTGTGAAGAAGGATGACCTGCAAGTCTGACGTTCTGAACTTGAAGGAGGATTCAGACTCCTGAAATCAATGACTTTTGTTGTTTTGTAAAGAGCCAGGTGTTCTAGGATATAGTACACAAATAGTTTTTGAGGGATGAATAGTTATTCAGATTTAATTATTCTATTCCTCAAAATCTGCTTCTTGATTATTGATTTATGAAATATGGGGTGGTACAATGTTCCATCAGGCACTGTAGCTATTTACAAGGTATTAGGAGAGGAAAGGAACAGACATAACAGCAACAAAAGGTCAAATTATAACATCTCAGGTTTGGAATAAACATTATTCAGGACATTCTGGCTCATGAAACACTTTATCCTTTATTATTTAGTGTAATCGTTATATAAAATCACAGTTTTATGCTTTAGGAATTTGAACTTCCAAGAGGAGTTTTCTTAACAGACACCATATCTCACATAGAACATAGGTGAATATTACTGAAATCATCAACTTCTGGTAGTGAACGTGGGTTACAGGGCAGGGGTGTCCAGTGGATGGCAGAGCTGGTGCTTTCTGAGCTGAGGGTGTCACATTGACCTCTGAAGCTTCAGTATTGAGCACAGTCTCTTAGTAGGTGCTCCGTGAATCTCTGTGGATTTGTTTTGAATCAAGTGCAAGATAAGAATATTGTCTCCAATTTCCCTCCCTTCCTTCCTTCCTTCCTTCCTTCCTTCCTTCCTTCCTTCCTCCCTCCCTCCCTCCCTCCCTCTCCTTCCTCCCTCCCTTCCTTCCTTCCTTCCTTCCTTCCTTCCTTCCTTCCTTCCTTCCTTCTTTCCTTCCTTCCTTCCTTCTTTCCTTCCTTCCTTCCTTTTCTCTTTCTTTCTTTCTTTACTTTTTTTTTTTTTTTTTACCAGAACTGAGTAGTTAAAAGGAGACTTTTATTATGTCATTAAGTAAGAGAAGTCAAGGAGACACAGCATTTATGCCCTGATTATCTCTCTTCACCAACTTGCTGTTTATCTCCATGGGGAAAGTAGCAACAATAATTAGAGAATTAACCCTCCTTACTCACTCATGCAGTGTGCATGATCACTTGTTGCTCAATATTTATTTTCCAGATGAAAGAGTTTAATTTATTTTTCCTTCTTCCCTTGGGACCCTCGCTGCCTGAGCTAGAGCAGCCTCCAGGTTATGCTGAAAGGGGCCTCCTATTTTATTTTCCTATGGGCTTTACTCACCTTTGAACGGGTAAAGAAATGCATTAGAACCTTCAATGAATTTGAGCCTCATTGGCCTTGGATGGCCGTGGGTGAGGACGTTCCCACGGGTAAAGATGTTCCCACGGTGTGGGAGGGTTCTTTCTCACTCCTGAGACACACCTATCTCTCTGGCCTCCCATTGTTTTTGTTGACCACAAAGCCCTCTTCTGAGGTTGCTCATCTTAGTTTCACAGGTGTCCGGGGTGGACCTAAATCGACTCCTTCATTCCCCGTGGTACAGCCGAGGCAGGCAAGAATGGCTGTCAGGGCTCCCAGATCACCGAAGGAAGTTAATCCTGATGGCAGTGTACCCTTAGTCATTTTGCTTTATAAGATGCCTGCTACCTACCAGCAGCAACCTTGGGCTCCCTGTGGGCTGTCTCCCTTCCTGGCTCCCAACCACACTCTTCATTGAGGCAAGGGCAAATTTCCTTTCATCTTCTTCCAAGTAGGTTTCAATACATCAACATCTCAGCTAAGGAGCCTGAACTCCAAAAAAGATGACCATCCCTTTTTTCTGCCCCTCTGCACCTTGCCATACAAGGTTTGGTTTTTTGTCTCTTACCTGATGTCTAGAAATGGGGAAGATTGGAGCATTATCGGGTGACGATGTTTTGCTTTTTCATAGGTGTGAGTATATTATTTAACTCCAACTACCAACTTGTCCAAACACAGTATGGCAAGCCCAGACTTCATACACAGGATGTCTTCCTGTGCCTCAACTTCTCATATGCAAAATGGAAATACCCTGGTACCAGCTAGGCAGCCCCGGGGCTTGCTTAACGGGAAACCGCGCGGGGAAGCCCCAAGCATACAGTCAGTGCTGTTGATGTCCCAGCTGTTGTCGAGGAAGAGAGTAACGCTGGTAATATTTTACGCAGACCTCAGAAACACTGTTAGCCTATGTGCTTCCCCTTGCTGGCTTCACCCCCTGCATGGAGGCAGCCTGCTGCCATGCTTCCCCGCTTCGCCTCTGCCTCGGAATCTAGGATTCAGCAGGTGCCTTTGTCTCTCAGACACGCTCCTCCACAGAGCCGCTCTTTCTCTCTGTTCGTCTGACACCTTTCTCAACGTTGGCAGCTGTCCAAGCCTTGCAGTTCTCCCTGGGCGGGGAGGCTGAGGATCACTCCGTAAATTATGCACCAGCCCCATGAAGTTTGGCGAGCCTGTGGGCCCATTTTGCCTACAGAGAGGTAAATTATTTAGCAAAAAAAGGTGTAAATGATTCAGAGGTGATGGTGTGTAGCCTGGCATTGGAATAGCTCCCCTTGGGAAATGTGACTGACCCTGGCGTGCGGTGGGTCTTGGCGCCAGGTGGGTCTGGGCACAGCTTTTCTGTTACCTGGCTCCTCCGGGTTCCACACCTGGCCCATCCTCAGACAGTCTCCCTTGTTTATGATAATTATAGTTTAAAATCCATCTCCCTTGGTGCTTGCTTCACCTGTGTAGGTGGGCAGGTTTAAAATAACGTGGTCTAGTGCAGTGGTTTTCAACCTTCTTCCACATGGGACAGATGAAAATAGAATTATTTCGGGAATGACTAAGGCAGAAATCACCCTGAGCATAAACGAATTTGGCTAAGATCATTGGGTCTATAATCTTCACACAACAGCAGGGTGGTTAACTCTTCACTGGCTGGCACTATATTTTTGGCGGACCACCACTGGTCTGTAGACTGGTGATTGAAAACCAGTGTTAGCTGTGAAGGAGTTGGGAATGTCGTCTTAAGTTTGGGTGGTCATATGTGCTTTGCTAATAGTGGGGATCTGCTCGTAAGAGAAAAGGAGAATGGATGTTGGAGAGCAATGACCAACCTCTGCCACAGTTATAAGGAGGTAAAAAGAAGTCTGGGGTATTGTCTGTCTGCTGTGCTGTAGCTAGCTATTCAGAGCATCCAGTGACATCCTTTCAAGTGTGGAGAGGTTGGGCTACACCCTGCCTCCCGGCCATGTGACAGAGAGAGTTTCTTATCCTTTTCCTGCTGGGCCTTGTGTGGAATAGACCAGCACTTGGGTGTAGTGGGTCAGAGCCTGGGGTGTGGACCTTTACATTAATCTGAAACTTCTTCTGTGTTGAAGAGGTTGCAACATAGGCTGTCTAGATGCTGGGGAGACGTGGAAGCCGTTTATATTACTGGAATTGAAAAGCTCAGATAGCAGTAGGGGCTGGATGATGCCAAGGACTCAGACAAAAGTTGAGGAATGAGAGGTTTTCTGTGTCTGATCCATTGTTCTAGGATCCTAATGGATCTCAACAGGCTGAAGCCACAGTCCGAGCATAATGAGGCAGAAATGAACAGAAACAAATAGAGTACACTTGAGTCTGAACGAAAACCAGTAAGATAGACTGATGTGACTTAATATCAGCAGAATAAAAAGTCATTGAGGGCTCTGGCCAGTTATCTCAGCAGTGGTAGTGCACTGGTGGAAGTCCTGGGTTCGATTCCTGTTCAGGGTACAATAGGAGAAGTGATCGTCTGCTTCTCCCCTTCTCCACCCACCACTCTCTTTTCGCCTCCTGCAGCCATGGCTTGAATGGTTCAAGCAAAGTTGACTGCAGGCACAGAGGATGGCTCTGTGGCCTCACCTCAGGTGCTAAAATAACTTTGGTTGCCAAGCAACAAAGCAGCAGCCCAGACAGGCAGAGCATCAGTTTGTAAGGGGTTTGCCAGGTGGATCCTGGTCGGTCAGGTGCATGTGGGAGTCTGTCTCTGCCTTCCCGTCCCTCACTTAGTAAAAAAAAGGAAAAGGTCATTGAGATGCTCTCATCGGCAGTATGAGCCATAATGGAGTAGGGAATTACTTTGTTCGCAGCCCTTGCTGGTAGGAGCACAGACTAGAAACCAGAAAGGTGAGAGTCATGCTCTGTTTGCTCAGTTATGCACAGACGAGGTCACACCTGTAATGGTGCTTTCAATACTGGGCTGTAAACTTCAAAAGGAAAAGGATGAACCAGAGTTTTAAAAGAAGAGAAACCAGGAGACTGGAGAACTCCTCTGCTTGTCTATTTAACATTTTTATCAATCACTTGGGTCATGCCAGCTTATCAAATTTGTGGATGACTCTAGTCTGACAGAGGCATTGAATACAGTGACTGACCGAATCAGTCAAGAAGAACAATGAGCCCAAGTCAGCATATGAAATTGACAATGGATTAAGACAAACTCCTGAATTTTGGTCAAGTAATCAACTGGAGAAAGAAAGGAGGTGGGAAACAGACTCCACGGAGGTACTGTTGTTTGTGTGTCCAGGTCCCCGGGGGGCAGGCTGCCAAGGAGTCCCTGGGCAGCACTTGACATTTATGACTTCTTCCTAGCTCAGAGGTTTGACCTTGGCTTTGTGGGGTCACATACTCAAAGTATTCCGGAGCCTCTTGGACTTGCGGAGTCTGACTCATGCTAACAGTGCCTAGAGAAGCCTGAGGACCAAAAATACCCAATGTTAAATGTGGTAATTTCTAACATGAAATATTTTTGTTAGAAACTCTATATCTCATCACTATCTATCTATCTATCTATATACACACACACACATACAGCATATATATAAAATACTGTATCTCTCTCTCTCTCTCTCTCTCTCTCTATATATATATAGATAGATAGATAGATAGATAGATAGATAGATAGATAGATATATTACTCTTAAGAGTTTTTGAGGGAAATTGAATGGAGAGAGGTGAGTGATGTGATTTGAATGCTTGAGGACATCCTGTTAAGACTCCTGCATTTTTCTTTCTAGTGTGTGCCCCACACCAGAAACATCCTCTAAGTGACTTCTCGATATGTCAGGTTGCAGGCAACTTTTATAAGCCTGGAAATCCTTTCGTGTCTCTGATGACTTGGCGGAGTCCTGTTTTGTCCTTTTATTTGCCGATATATACTACAACTCTTAGGAAATAGCTTGTTTTCCTCTTGCTCTTGACCTTGAGGCGTATCCATTGGCCCCTTCCTTTGCTTCAAAGCCCCCAGGATGGCATGGGAAGGGAAGGCTGACCTGGAAAGGTGAAGCTCATCATGTCTTCATTGTTGTTTATGCCCGGGCAGCTCAAGGTCATTGTCCTCTGGGCATTTCTCAGGAAGAGAAACCTTTCCCCGCACTTTGGATTTGTTATCTTTTAGAGCAGAGGTCCCCAAACTATGGCCTGCGGGCCAAATTGCGGCCCCCTGAGGCCATTTATCCGCCCCCTCACCGCACTTCCGAAAGGGGTACCTCTTTCAGTGGCGGTCAGTGTATGGAGTACTGTATGTGGTGGCCCTCCAATGGTCTGAGGGACAGTGAACTGGCCCCTGTATAAAAGTATGGGGACCCCTGCTTTAGAGGTCGGCTCCCAGTTACTTTCAGTCAGTGCTCTATTGCCACCCCCTGGATGCAAACCAGCCCAGAGCCGTGGCTCTGACCCTTCCCCACACCCTCCTTGCTGGTGGGTGGCCATATGTATTTATCCGTATGTCCAAAGGGATTCTTCTTTCCCTTCTCTGCGTATCATGCTTCTGTCACATCTTCCCTGGGGACTTAACTGTATCAGTTGAGGCCCCAGTGAGAAACAGATGCTATACCCACTTTAGGGTAATTTGATAAGAATTTATTAAAAACCATCAATAAAGCTGGGAGCAGGGTTTAGAGAATACAGTATAAAACCTCTCCAGTACTAGCATTGTGAATCCCTGTTGGCACCATTGGCGGAAGGAATGGAGAGAGGAGGAAGATCAGCAGGAGACAGTGAGGACTGTGTGGGACGGACCTCTAAACTGAACCCCTGACCTTGGACAAGACCAGCTCCAGCTGCCCCATAGCAATGGTGATAAATACCACACCTCTGCACAGTGTCGGTCAAATCCAGTTGAAAGTCGGTGTGCAATGAGCCCAATGGTATAACTGGAGGTGTTCAGCTTCCCAGAGCCCAGCAGGGTGGATAAAGGTGGACAGTGGATTTGGAGAGGCAAATGGAAGAATCCACCCAACCACTGAAGACTGGATTTTGTTCTCAACAGCTTTATTTTCTTGGAATCCCACCTTGCACATAGTAGGTCTGCAGCACTTCACTTGACCATGAGCTTCTCTAGGGTGAGAACCTGATCCATGACTCCTCTACTGCAGGACTCAGGCCAGTGCCCACAGGATGCCTCACCATGAATTCATGTGGGATGGCTAGTCAGTGATGGACGGGTGAATGAATAAATGACATGAGCTCAATGAGGATTAGCCTTTATTTTTGGCTCCTGGTTGCACCACCTGGAGGCAGCAACTTCCTTACTTCACCAATAGATCCCTAACCAGCTCCCATTTTGAATTTCCATATAACCCTCCAGTACCAGGACTGACCCTCTAATGGGGCCGTGGGCCTCTGCTGCTGCCATGGAGCGTGGACGAGTTGCTGCTGCCCCCGGCAAGCCCCTACCCTCTCTCTCACCTTCCAGCAGCCAGGCGTCCTGTGCTACATGCATAGTTCCTGTTCTGTTCCCAGGAAGGCTGCTTGAGCAAACCTTCTCTGCCCACAGAGGCAGACGGGACGGCCTTCTCCCTGCTGTGCTCCCAGGTAGATGAACTGTGAAATGAACATCTGTTTCCTCCTCGTCGTGTTCCAGGCGCTGTGTTAGGATCTGGGATGTCCAGGCGAATAAGACACAGTTGGTCACTAGGACGAAGAGCCGCGGAGCAGTGGGAGAGGAGACGGGTGACTATCACACGGCGTGGTTGCAGGGCTACGCTGCTGGAAGACAGGCCGTGGAGGGGCATCTAACCCCACGTGGAAGTTCACGGAAGTCTCTCTGGAGGGGTCGGCACCTGACCCTGCAGGATGAGGAAAAGCTAGGCAATGCAGAGTGAGAAATGCACTCCAAGGTGAGCGCAGAGTGTGATCGCGACAACGGACGCCTGACACAGAGTGGCGCTGACACAGTGTGGTGTGCACAGGGAAATGGGAACAGGTCTGTGTCATTCGTGAGCAGAGCTGAGGCACGGCGGGCTGAGAGGCAGGCGGCTGGAGGGGCAGGTAGGCGTGACGACGGTGGAGGCTGGCTACGCTAAGCTTAGGAGTGCTCAGACTGAGACTGCGGTGAAGAGAGTGAGGTGTTGGCCTCAGATGCCCAATTTTAAAAGACTCCAAAAATTCATAGAGAAAAAGATACCAAGTTTTAAAATAAGGATTATTTTTCTTTTAACTCAGGCTCTACTCGGCTCAGCATGATACTATTAGTATTTTAGTGTACTAAAATACTACTTGCCTCTTCAACAAGTGTTTCTGGCCCACCTGTGCATTCACATGCAGAAGAATGAAGTTTGACCCGACCTCATCATACACAGAAATTAGCTCACAATAAGTCATAGTCATAAACACAAGAGCCGAAACTATAAAGTCCTGGAAGGAAACAGCAGAATAAATCTTCACGATCATGAGTTAAACAATGACATCAAAACCACAGACTTCAAAAGAGAAGGCAGAATAAGTTGGACTTAATTAAAGGTAAAAAAAAAAAAAACTTCTGTGTTTCTAAGGATATCCTCAAGAAAGTGAAGAGATAACTCAAGGACAGGGAGAAGGTATGTGCAAATCAGATACTTATAAAGGGAATTGTATCCAGAATATATAAAGAACACTTACAATTCAAACATAAAAGGAAGGATGATCCAACTGAAAACTGGGGCAAAGGATCTGAGGAGACATTTCTCCAAAGAAGATATATGAATGGCTAATAAGCTAGTGAGAGAATTCTGAACATCCTTCACCATTAGGGAAGTGGAAATCAAAGCTACAATGCGACAATACTTACACTCTCTAGAAGGACTAATAAAAAAGACAGAGCATGGTAAGTATTGGTGAGGACATTGCTGGTGGCAATATAAAAATGGAGCAATCTCTTTAAAAAACAGTTTGGCAGCTTTTCCAAAAGTCAAACATAGCGACGCCACATGATCTAGCAGTTCCACTCTTAGGTTTCCTCTCAAAAGATGTGAAAACGTGTGTCCACACAAGAGTTGTGCATGCGTGTGGACAGCAGTCTCATCATCACAGCCAAAGGGCAGAAACAACTCAAGCGCAGAGCAGCTGGTGAACGGACAGGTAATATGTGGTCTTGTTGCTCTTTCACGAGCTCAGTCACTCTTGTCACTTACCTGTTTTCCTTACCTACAAGGATCTATGCTGATGGGGACCTTGAGTCTGTTGACATAGGTAAAATCCTGAGGGTGGAACAGGACACAGAAAACAGTCATTCTCCAGCATGTCTCTCTGTCAGTGTTGTTCATTTGTTCACATGCGTCATGTTTATTAAGCACCTACTTGGTAACAGACTCTTTTCCCTGGGGCTGTTTCAGTGAACAAGAAAGACTGAAGTTGCTCCTTTCCCAGACCTTACATCTTTTGTGGAGCCTTTAATAATAGAGATGCCATCAGACATCCCAGAAACCTAGCCACTTGGATAAAGAATGTCTAATCATTAAATGGCAAGGTAAAATCATTTGCATGTATTATTTTTTCTACCAATTTGACCGTCATTCTGGAAGAAGAGGTGTGGATTTTGTTGTTGTTGTTTTTTTTTTTTTTGGAAAAGTGATTCTAAAACCATTTATACTGAAGGACAAATTGTTTAAGTTCTAATCCATTGGGGACTGACACTTTTGTAAGGTATGATAAGTAAGAATAAATGACTAGAAAAGTGAAATGTCACTTGGTGGTCATGCAGTATCAGATGTCCGCAGAAGTTGGTAAGCACTCGCAATCTCTAATCATCTCACGGGCGGATGGCAAACACATTGCAGGGTAGCCTCAGTCCTGGGTCTCTGACTTAGTCTCAGTTTTCTCATCTGTAAAATGGGGAATAATTTTGCAAAAGAGACTCTGTTTGGATAATGTAAATCGCCAAGGTCATTGTCTGACTTAATAAGGAATAGTCATTCATGTCCACAGCTATGATGTTTTAGTAGTTTTTAAAAATCCTGTAATATTCAATTTTCGATGTCATAAAAATCAAATTAGAGGCCTGCCATTTTTAAGCTGAAAGCAGCACCTTGCTAACTCATCCTATAAACAGTGTAGATTTTCAGGATTGTGCTTGGGGCTTGTTTCTGCTTATCAACAACCTTGCAGAGGAAACGTGCCTTTGAATACTGCTGAGGACAGTAACCACGGAGAAGCCCCATTTGCTTCATGGACACGAGCCAGATGTTACCCTTTCCCAGAGCAAGCTGTGCTCCCCCTCGGGCCCAGGAGACAAAATGCTGCCCGTCACCAACTGACAAGGTCCGCGGATTGACTCTTTTTAAACAGCCACAAGGTCACGAGGATTAAATGTTCCTCCAGGGAGTCATAGAAAAAGTAGAACGTCAGCATCTCCTTTTTCCCTTGAAGATGGCGCAGTGACATTTTCAGAAAGGAGGAACTGGTGCCACCTGTCAGCACTGACTGAATGGGGAACACAAAGGAAGATGCCTGCAGAGAAGGTGACTCACCACCTGGCACTGGCGACGCAGCTGGAATGTCACCCCCGAGAAGCGGTGCTACACGTGAGCGCTGAACTCTTTCGAGGGCCGGAAAACGGAGAGAAAGCTGCAACACCAGAGGCAACTTGGCATAGGGAGAGAGCGGGAGCTTTGGCAGGTGACAGTTCTGGGTTGGAGCCGCAGTCCTGGGTGTTGCTGATCAGGCACATTACTCCACAGGGTCCCAGACCATGGGACCTTCCTTACAGGATCTTCACATGTGCCAGTGATTCTGGGTATAGTGCCCAGCGCACAGGGAGTAACTCGTGGGGTCTAACTGCTGTTGAGCTTGTCCTAGTCACTCCAACAAGGTCCAGAGAAAGCTTGCAGCCTCTCTGCTTATCACATGTTTTAAACCTTTGCACACAAGTGGTTCTAGTTAATGCTTGGGTCTCAGAGGTGCTGCCTAGTCCCTTAGCCACACACTCTTTGGTCTCTATGTCTATCTAGATACAAAAAGTGTGATTTTTTCACAAGAAATTCAAATATGCCAAGCACTTGTGTGTGAGTGCACGTGCGTGCGTGTGTGTGTGTATGTGTGTGTGTGTGTGTTATATGGTCTGGGAGTCTTACTACAGATCTGCCTCTTCATTGGGAAAGGATCTCATTGTACAAAGCTCATTCTACTAATAACCTTGTATTGGATCCCTTCCTTCCTTCCTTCCTTCCTTCCTTCCTTCCTTCCTTCCTTCCTTCCTTCCTTCTTTCCTTCCTTCCTTCCTTCCTTTTTCTGTTGCCACTGCCTTTTAAGCTAAAATAGAATGAGAAAGCTCCAAGTCTCTCCTTTGAGACAAAAGGTGTGGAATAAAAATCAGGTAAGTTTTCTCAACTGAATAGGAAGAATAGACAAGTCTTGCAAAGAGAAGAAATAATCTAATTAGGTTTTAAAATGTTCATTATCAAAGTGTGGGGCTCTGAATTGCCCTTTCTTTGTGGTGATTAAGAAGCAAAAAGATTCAACATATTTATGACCCAGTGAGTTAATCAACGCACACTGTTTTCTGGATGATCACCTTGTGGCTCCGATGCCAGGTAAAATTAAGGTTGCTTCAGTTCCATCACATGTTAGAGATCGAATTAGAACTCTCTAAGCTCCCAGAGCTGTCAATTTAAACAAAACATAAACAGAGCTTGTCTTCACTGGCCTGAAATCTAGCCCTGTAACCATAAACCCCATGGTAATGCCAGAATTTGTCAAACATGGTTTGGAGAGTTGAGATCATTGGCATGATCATTGAAGCGACCACCATATTTTAAAAAATCTGAGGTGCCCCTGATCGTAAGACACAGCCCTCTTCTCCTTACCTCCAAGAAAGAAAGAAAAAATACCAACAACTTTGCTCATTAATATTAACACATCATCCGTTGTAAGCTGAATGCTGACTACAAAGAGTCAAGTGTGAAAAAAAATGGGTGTCTTCAACTGTATAAACCATTATCATTTATGTACCGACAGCTATGAAGTGTTGTTGATCACTTAAGCTGTGAGAAAACCTCACTAAACTTATTTTAGTTTGGCCTCTCTCTATATTTTGTAGATTTCATTTTAGTTCCATAGGTCTACTTTTTTTTTTTTTGCTGCAGGCAAATAGAAACGGTGACTCTCGCCTTTATACCTGAACGCTGAACGCTGAACGCGGGAGGAGGTCTCATTCGCCTCACTGCCATCACTGCGGGGTTCCCTCCTCTCTTTTCTCCATGCACGGTCAAACCTCGGCTCCTCTCAGGAATCTTCCTCCCTGGTTTCCTTTGGGGAGCTCCAACTTTTTCATCTCTTTACTAAGCAGAACACGTTCCTCCTTCTCAGGTCGTGTCCCCAGATTTATAGGGACGGAACAACGAGGAGTTCAACAAGATGCAGTTTCCTCAGAAACATCCATCTTCCTTGGAAGGCTACAGAGCCAGCATCTATTTTTAATAGTGTGTGATCCTTGGGGCCTCACCTGTTAGCTGAAGTATCTCACCTACTATTTATTCTAAAACAAAACACAGGGTCCTTCACAGGGGAGATTCTTAGAATACCTGCGAAGATAACCTTCCACAATGGCATTGTCTATGCATGTAATGCTACGTGTAATAGGTGTGCAGTGTCGTGGTTGATGCAAGGCAGTGTCTGAGCTGCTCAGGGCTGGTGGGGCAGAGCCACGTTTCAGCTGAAGTAAGAGGGTTCTATCCGAGGAGTGATAATGTTGCAATCTCCTGTCTTAAACAGAATAAGCGAGGCTTGACTGGAAGGCAGAAATTGCACTAGAGTGGGAGGTCTTTCGGTCAGATAGAAGAATTGAGGTTGAGTAATTTTTTGCCTTGAAATACTACTATGATTAGTACTGCTAGCGGCTAATAGGGACTGAGCACTTTTTGTGAGTGAGGCCTTGCGTATAGAGGTAGAAGCTATTCTAACTCATGTGTCACCTACCCGGAAATGGAGGCTCAGGGTTATGAGTAAGTTGCTCGAGGTCACACAGCACGTTGGAGGAAAGTAATGATGGCGATAATTTTGGTCTTTGAAGACATTTCTCCTATAGTTTGAGTAGCTAAGAAGATCTGGGACCCCATGGCAGGTGGTTGTGAGACAAGTTTTGAAATAATCCTGGAGTCAACACTGCTTTGTAGAGCTGAGCCTCAAATTAAAGCCTGGTCACAGGGGCTGCAGAATGGAATGGCTTTCCGGGCTCTCTCCTTCATCTAAGATTTCTTATCTGGGGACCTGGGGACTGTGACCGGGCAGAGTAACATTGGCTTCCTCGTGAACTCTTTTAACACTTTCTATTGCCCAGACTGGCATAGAGCACGCATAAATCCTGCTTTCTCATTCACAGCTGTAGCAGATCTCATAATTTAACAACTGTAAAAATGAGTAAGTATAATTAACAATGCAGAGCAAAAGACAGAGAGCTTAGAACTGGTGATGAGTCAACCGAATCTCATTATAAAGGAATATAACGATCCTAATTAATATCCTGGTTTTCTGGTTTCTCCATAAATCAGCGGCCCGTCGCTTGGCTCCTTTGAGCTCATAATGTTAACCCCAGGTCTGACCCAGGGCTGGCCGGGGTTGGCCACAGGGTTCTGTGGCATGGCAGATTCTGAGAGAGGGGGTGGGCGTCTGGTGCTCTCCGTCCTGGCCGAGACCCCTCCCCCAGACACCTGTGCAGTGAGCGGTCAGGGCTGGAAATGATAGGGCCTGCTGACCAGGTAGACTTGGGGTAAGCGTGAGGAGGGGGGGGCAGGAAGTTGATCTGAGGGGATGGGCTTTGGTGAGCTTGCAGAGAGGCAACAGAGGAGGAGGACCATTTTCGGGCCAGCAATAATAGTTTCGGACATTCAGGACTTGCACAACCGTTGATGTGCCAATGGACAATCAGCACTGGACCTAGAGAGAGGGAGGTGTGGCAGGGGTCTTGGGGGCAGAGGAGGGAGGGAAGCTGAATGAAAAGCAATCTCTGTGGAGACCCTGCTGAAATCCCCTGAAGGTCTCATACTGAAGCCACCCACATACATCACTGACAAGGCTGAATAGTGTCACCTCCTATCTCCACCTTTTCCTGCCAGAAAAGAGTGAAATACAGAGTCAGCTGTAATAGCCCGAGTCTCGTGCCCAAGAATCTATCTACATTTTGTATGATCTCCTTTTCTCCCATCACGGAAGATGGCCCATTTGCTTAACAAAGTAATGTGTACCATTCTCTTATTTACCTACAGACATGAAGCTTCAGCTGAGACGTGGACGTCTCCGTTCCTGTCTAGGTGTGTGCCTGCTGGGGGACTGTGGGCTAAGAGGGGCCAGTGCTAGAAAGGACTAGCTTCCAGTCCCAAACGCGTATGGTCAAGCTGCGCTGCTTAATTTAGGATTTGTACAGGACGTCTTGGAGGACTTCATGCAGGCTGCAAATGGCTGAAAGGTGACAGTACTTTAGAAGAAAGGCAGGGTCTGCCTGTTCTCTCCCAGAGCTGCCGGTCTCGCAGTGGCTTCCTATTGTTTTTCCTTCCATTGGTGGAGACTTCCTTTCATTATTGATGTGAACAGCTCCTTATGCATAGAGAACACTTTGCACGAGTTCTGTGATTGCACATGCCATTCAATCCTGGGAAGAAGAATTAGCAGGTAAATATTGATCTCCTTTCACAGAGGGGGAAACTGAGACCCAGACAGATGAACTGCTTTGCCCCAGCACGTGCGTCGAGTCAGGGGCACAGGTGATTAGAGTGGCCACAACCCCTTCTCTCCGCACCCTGAACTGCTGGCCTGGTTTAAGCCTCGCTTTCTCCTTTGGGCCACGATAAAGCCAGCTAGAGGGTACCCCTTGCTGCTAGTCCTTTGCCTCTTTAGTTTTTGATTTACACTGCAGTAGAATCGTCTTCCCATAGCAAGATGTACATTGTGTGTTTTCATTCTTAAAAATCTTTACTGTCTCCTCACAGCTTACCAACGAAGGCCCAACACCCATCCTTGCAGGATGCTCAAGGCTTTCGATAATCTGACCCTCGATGATGTACCCTAGGTAACGTAGGGTTGCTGGGCTGCTCCTCACAGCCAAGCATGGCTTCTGCTGCCTCCTCCTCCCCTCCCCTCACGCATTTGCTTGTGCCCGTCCTTCAGTCCTTCAGCGTAGAGCACTTTCCCCCCTTTCTCCTGTCATTTAAATCCTGCTCATCCTTTCAAGTTCAGCTCAAATGCCGCCTCCTTCATGAAGTCTTCCCTGACCACACCAGTCAAAGCTGAGAGCCCCTCTCTTCTCTGCTGTTATACATCCTTATGGAGCTTGTTTTACCTGAGTTAGTGTCACGGCTCACAGGGTCTAGGCCGGAGCCCCTCCGTGCTCTGAATTTTAGCTCCTGTACACCCTGAATTTTGGGGTGGGGAGGTCAGAAATTTTGCCTCATTTTCCACTTGTGCGCATGGTAGACAGTCAGCAAACATTTATTTAATAAATAAAGTTGTTAACAGGATGTGGCTATATCGCAGGGAAGTCCACACACAAGGGAGCATGTTCGGGGTGGACCATTTGGCGCTTGGTAGAACAGTAGATCTATCAGCTGCCTGTGCCCTACAGTTATTTTCCTGTCTGGCTACATAAAAATGATCTACACAGCCTGTTAAAAATACTGGTTCCTGGGGCTTTCTTTCGGCGCTTTTCACCTGGAAATATGTACTTCAGCAGTTTCCCGGGTGACTGTAGGCTAAACCCTGCTTGAGAGCCCCTGGCATGGAACGTCGTGAATCGTGAAAAATGTTTTGATCCATGAAATGTGTCAAGTTGGCTGAAGGTGGTCTAAATTCATTCATGAGACAGGGGCTACTATTTCAGAGACTTCCTTTAGTCCTGGATCCTGAGGCATAAACATGGATTCCGGAGAGTTCTGTGTCTCAGCAGTAAGGATGTTTCGTGGCTTTTTGACAGGGCAGAAGGGTGCTTGCACTTCAGTCTTCTTGCAGTTTCGACTTTTTCTCTATTTTCTGGTACTCACCTCATCCTTTTCATTCCCTGTGTCTTGGTGATTTTCTTCTGCCAGTCATATTTGCCTACACCTTTTTTTTTTATCCTTCAAATGCCACCCTACTGCTCATTTGATGAATACATCTCCCGCCTCCTGTACAAATAATCTTTTTTCTTTTCTTTTTCATTTTGGTTTCGTATTCCTGTCTTGTCTCTTTGACCCATGCTTATCCAGGCCCTGGCATTTCCCCCAGCATCCAAATTGCTGACTGTGAAAAGCCTCATTTGAATGGATTCAGATGAAGATCTGCTGGGATTGGTGATTTGTAAGATGAACTATTTTACCTCAAAGGCAGATCAAACAATCCATCTGAGTGGGTGCCTATGGGTGATTCTGAGCACTCGTCAAGGCAGCAGCATGATAAATGAGGTTTTCTTGCTACGGGGGAAAGATTATACCCCTTGCTTTTACGTACTGTACTTGGTGTAACTGACCCTGGAGGATAATTTGCACTATTGGAAGCTCAATGATGTTATTGAGACTCGTGACTATTATTGGCATTGCCATCCGTATTATTGCTCGTAGTATGGCTTCGCTTATCCCCCTCCTCATCAAAATTAATCGCGTGATAACTAGGCTGGGAATATTCACAAAACACTACAAAGCGGTTTTGACTATAGAATGTTTGTATTGGTGGAAACGGTAGCTCAGGGTCACACAAATGTTAAGCAGGGGTGCTGAGGCTCAACCCTGGTCTGTCTGACTCCAGAATCTACCTATGCATTACCTCCTTTTCTGGATAGAAACAGAGACATTTGTTGTTAGAGGTTTTTGAGTAATCAAGTTGTGTCAGGGAAGGCCTGCGTAAAACAACTCAATTCCGGTAACTTAACTGGAGAGACTCTAATGAAGGGATGAGTCACAGAATAGTGAGCAGAATTAAGGAAAGAAAACAACATGGGAGCTTGAGGCCCTGGGAGATTGCAGGAAGCTAAACACACACGTGCAAATTAGCTCATCTTTCGTCGTTTAAACGAATCTGTTGTAAACACCAAATTACTGGACATTGTTTCTAGTCCAATTTATGAGTCGCTGCCTTTGGAGAAGTGAATTTAATCTCTTAATAAACAATAGGGTTATTATGCATTTTCAAACATCTTTCATCCATGTTTTCTGTTTTTAAATTTAGTATACTTTCCCTATCTTGTACAGTTTTATCGGATTTATTTCTTCTCTTATAGAAGTACTTTTCCATGTATATGATAAAGAGAGACTTTGTGTGGTAATCTGAGCGAAGTCTTGTGTACACTCAAAAATACTTTTGCACTCAATAGTTTTAATGGTTTTAATGGTTCTAAAATTTTTGTTTCAAAGTTTTTTGTTGTTCTTCTTTTTGCTGCTAAAAAGCCAGATATTAATCATATCTTTGTTTCATTGTAGGTGACTTTTTATTGTAAGCTTTTAAATATTTTTCAATTGCTGATTTATGTTTTCTCTTTGTTTTTAATGTTTATAAATATCTCTAAACTGAGTTAAAGTCTAGGTAGTTTCTTGTTAGTCAAATAAGTATGTAAATATGATGTATATGTTTGCTCACGTATAGTTTGCATTGGGTGTGGGAGACAGGCTGTAAGCTGGCAAGGTCCTCATAGCCTAAGGCAGTGGTTTTCAAACTTTGAAGTTGGGGTGCATTTAAAATCCTACAAATAACTGTAGGCACACTATATACAAACTTTTGATATATATGCTATAATAATTAAGTCAAATATTAAAGAAAAAAATATAAATTCCAAGCGTGCTTTTATGGTAATTAAACAAAATGAATATGACAAAACTTTTCCCCACACCCTTGACTGTTGCATGATGTGGGGTGGTGCACTCTTATGGGGAATCCCATTTATGCCTCAGATAAGTGACTTTGTATCAGAGACTTCCTTCTTTGTATATTGACTTAAAGGCTTTAATTTTCTACAATATAAAATGGGACAGACCAGGGGCTCTCACTCTCTCTCGGTTCTTGCTATCAGCATTGCAGAGGCCTCCCTGATCCCTTGCCCTCTATGGGAAAAGCAGTTTTTCTGCTTTTCCCTTGGCTTTTCTTCTGACTTGCCTGTCTTGGTGAGACACCAATAAACAGAATGGACCACCATCCTTCGACTCTGCCATTTCATTACTGTCTGCCCAAATTCAGTGAGAACCTGCATGTGAATGGCCAAGATGGCAGCCTCTGGCCATACATTTCTTATATGTATGTCTGTATGGTCTAAACCTTTTCACCCATAGTTTGTACCAGCTGTTTTAGTTTGACCATGTTATTAGTAATTCATCTTTAAATATTTTTCCTCAGATTTTTTCTTTATGTCAACTACAACTATCATGTTTTTTATATGTAGTTTGCTTATTTGTATATATATATATATACTGCTCACAAAAATTAGGGGAGCCTTACCAGGTGATGGCGCAGTGGATAGAGCATCGAACTGGGATGCAGAGGACCCAGGTTTGAGACCCTGAGGTTGCCAGCTTGAGTGCGGGCCCACCTGGCTTGAGCTAAAAAGCTCCTCAGCTTGGACCCAAGGTTGCTGGCTCGAGCAAGGGGTTGCTCGGTCTGCTGAAGGCCCGCAGTCAAGGCACATATGAGAAAGCAATCAATGAACAACTAAGGTGTCGCAATGAAAGACTGATGATTGATGCTTCTCATCTCTCTCTGTTCCTGTCTGTCTATCCCTATCTCTCTCTCTCTCTGACTCTCTCTGTCCCTGTAAAAAAAAAAAAAAAGATAATAAGAAATATTAGGGGATATTTTATAGCTTTATATTTATTTTGAAATATCTCCTAATTTTTGTGAGCAGTATATATATGTGTGTGATATGACTTCATGCCCTGGCTTCATGCCTTTATGCCCTGGCTTATGTTATGGGGATAGTTAATAAATTGTCTTCAAGTTTTATTAGTTTTCTTCATGTAGTACAGATAATTCAGTTTGTTATATTTCTGCCAGACAGGCAGTAAAGTGCAGTGGTAGAAGCATAGGCTTTGGAGCCAGAATGCCTACTTTGCAAAGCCCAATTCTGCTGATACCCAGCTGTATGACCTTGGACAGAGAACTTAACCTCTCTGTGCTTTTTAAAAATATATATTTAAAATTGGTTTAACGGAGTAGTAATGAGGATTGAATAGATTGATATTTGTAGTACGTAGAACCACCGTGCCTTGCACACACTGTGTTAGGCAAGGTTTGGCATTACTACCAGAATCATTTTATTCTTTAGATATTGTATTATTTCCTGCTTTGAGCTGACATTTCCTCGGTTCTGTTAGCACTAAAGAGTACACTCCAGGTCTTAGCTGCAGCTTCCCCTGACGCATTTACGGAGGAAGCTCAGGAGCATTGCATCTCGTGACAGACAACATTTGCAGTTATAAGTCCTACTTTTAGCCTGAAATTGATTTTCTTTAAGAGTTTCTCCTCTCTCAGTTGAAAATCCTTGGCTTTATTGTGTGGAGGAGTAGGATAAGGGAGCCTTCTGTCAGCCTGCACACGGTATCATATGCTCCCACTCCTCTGGCCGGGGCCGTTCTGATACAATGGTCTGCCCTGGGCATCCACTCCTCTGGGTGGTTGTCTCTCTCACCCCCTACACCACTTCCGGGGGACCCCAACCACTTTCTCTTGCTCCCTGGATACCCACAGTTCTTATGCTAGTTGGGAGATCTGTCAACCTCTCTTTCTTTATTTTGGGAGTTTCTGATGTTGGATTATGTGTAGGGAGCCAGAAATTTTTTGCTACTTTTCTGTCTGGTCAGACCTTAAAAGCCATGATTCTTGCTCTAATTTATAAAGGAAGAAGTGGAGGCTCAGCATGGGCGGGAGCCTGATGCTTATTGCATTCTTGTTGAAGAAGGAGGGGCAGCCCCCCCCCTTCCCTGAGAAACAAGGAAGAAACAAGAAGAATGCAAGGGAAGGGAGGCGGCAGGGGCAACTGAGTCAGCCAGTTATAGATTAACTACTTCCTATAGTTCTCTGAAAGGGTGTGTGGGGCCACTTGCTACACAGAGCAAAGAAGACAGAACTTATCTGAAAACCTCTTCCTCCTTTGTTTTCTTAGAAGCATTTAGGAGACAATGTTTATGTACCTTAATTAAAAATTCCAACACTTATCCTCTGAACCCACCGAAACTCACTCTCCCATCCTGACGTCGTGAGAGTGACGTGTACCTCCAAGAAACAGAGATCACAAGCCCCTTGCATGAAAAACCTGTATTCTGGAAAAGGTATATAAGATGTAGAAAATCTAATTTCGGGGAGCACGTGCTTGGTTGCCTCTTTTGGGGGGTCACGCTGCTCCGCTGGCTAAATAAATCCTACTTCTTTCATCAAGTTTTCTGGGCGTTCTTGTCTTCCTTTGATTTCTGCAATATTGTTACCTGTGAATTGTAGGTTCTAAGACCAAGAGGAGGAGGAGAACGAGGCTAACAGTGTCTCCCTCCCCCCACCTGGCAAGATACGGTGTGTACTTAATTTCACATCCTCACAGCAGTTCCTGTAAGGAAGCTCACATTACTTTTTTCTTGCCCCAAAGGCTGTTGACACTGAGAGGTCAGGTCACTGGCTTAAGGACACAGAACAGGTAAGCAGTAGAACCTACCTGTGAGCCTCTGTTGTAAAGAAAACAGATGCTCTTTCTCTCCCCCTTTCTGCCAGGGGCTTTTCGGTTGTGAAACGCTATGCCCAAGGCACGGTGCATGGGTGACAGCCCAGCACCAGGTAACAGGCTAGGGACCCCTGACGCTTTGTGCTCTCTGCCATACCACACCCTGGCTGTCTCCCTGGCCCCTGTCCATGAAAGCAGGCCAGTCAGTGAAATATGGTCTACACACTGAGTGCAAAATCACCATCACAAAACCAAGGAAGAGAACAAAAGGTGAAGAGGAGCCCAAACGCTGTGTTTATTTGTGTATTTATCACTCCTGACTTCTTTTTTTTTGTGTGTGTGTCAGAGATAGAGAGAGTCAGAGAGAGGTACAGATAGGGACAGACAGACAGGAAGGGAGAAAGATGAGAAACATCAATTCTTTGTTGCGGTTTCTTAGTTGTTCATTGATTGATTTCTCATATGTGCCTTGACCCGGGGGCTACCGCAAACTGAGTGACCTCTTGCTCAAGCCAGTGACCTTGGGCTCAAGCTGGTGAGCCTTTCTCAAACCAGATGAACCCACACTCAATCTGGCGACCTCGGGGACTCGAACCTGGGTCCTTCACATCCCAGTCCAACACTCTACCCACTGCGCCACCGCCTGCTCAGGCCCCTCCTGACTTCTTTACAAAAGATCTGCAAAGCTCCTATTGGGCAGATAAAATATATTATGCTCACTTTGTTAAAGATGGCGCTGCCCACATGCAAGTTTGTTGATATTAATGTGTGTTGGGGGACAAGCTGTGGGCAGGCCGGGTCAGTATAGCCTAAGGCTTAGTTTTAAGAGTAAGCTTTTCCGCACACCCTTGACTGACTGGATGATGTAGGGTGGTGCACTCTCATGAGGAATCCTCCCATTATGCCTCAGATAAGTGACGTTGTATCAGAGACTTCCTTGTTTGTAGATTGGATTAAAGGTTTGGATTTCTATACTATAAAGTGGGGCAGACTGGGAACTTGTTCTCTCGATTCCTAAGATTAGCATTAGAGAGGAGAACAGAGAAAGGCCACGTGGAGGAGGCCAGGAGAAGCAGCCAAGATGGTGGAGTGCTGAGGGAGAAGCCAGTTTGAGCAAAGTTTGTGCTGGAGAAGGAGATGGGGAACAGAGGTGAATAAGTTTGGTGAGCTAGAAACCTTTAATTCTAGGAAACTCGGATAAGTCAGTAGCTTTGTGAGCACTGAATGAGTGGGTTTTGGAGCCCAGTGTGTGTTTTTACTTGCCCACCGGGTGCAAGCTAGAATTAAAGCTGATGGCTCACCAGTTCTTGGCTCCATTGTTTCATTACTGACTGTCCGAGTCAAATGCGAACCTGAACTGTCCAGGCAGCTGTGATGGTAGCCACAACTACTGGCTTTACAGCTCCCATGCACAAAAGTCAACCTGCGAATCATGCTATGGTTAATAAAAGAGTAATTCAAGCCTCTCCCCCCTTCCCATAGTGGCCGTGTCCAGAGGTACTCACAGTGACCTTTCTGTGTTTTATTTTAGGGCCTAGCACAAAAGGTTTTCACCTTAATGTAATTCACTTTTTATCATTTCGATTCTAAAAATATTGGATTGTGTTGGACACAGGTCACCACAATGAGAATCTAATGGCGGTGTATCTCAATGTGAGCTAAGCTTTGAGTAGGGGTGGAAGGCGTCACATTGCTCCTGACCTATGCAAATTTCCATCTCAGTGGCCCCATTCCGCCCCACTGTGGCATGCGGGAGGCCCTCCCTGCTTTCCTCTCATCTCCTTAAACAATGATTCCCTCATTTTCATATTAATTGCATCACTTAACTGAGATAATGCTCCCTCTGAAATGAGCAAGGGGATGAATCACCGAAACGGGCCATTATTCTTTTTGCTTAACCAATTTCACAGGCCCGCACAAAGCGCTGCCTTCATTTGGCTCCCTGTAATTGCTTATCATTAGGCCCAGCCGCCCCATGAAGTATCTTTTTATTTATTTAAGTCTCATGTCTGATGGATGGCAGCTGAGTTGCTTGCATATCTGAGGAGTCCAGGCTGTTCCGGGCCTGGGGAGAGCGGAACACCCAGGGTTTCTTTGCAGGCGGCTGAGAGGAGAAGCCCAGATGCGGAGATGGGGGGGGGGGACAGCCATGGCCGCCAGGTGACTCAGGGACATCCCGCAGCAGCCCAGCAGCTCCTCACAGCTGAGAGGACGGAGGGCTTGACCTACATGACAATGATGACATGACGCTGCCCATGTGCCCATTCACCCGGGAACACACACAGTGCCCGCCTCAGGGACTGTGCAGGTGAGAGCCTGCTGCCTGGACTCGACCTTCATATTCCAGACCCCCCAGCATGACATGGCTAAAGTAACATTGTGGAAGATTGCTATTCATCCTCTCTCCCTCCTCCCCTCCCTCTCCCTACTGCTTTCTCTCTCTTTTTCTCTCTCCCCCTCTATTGCTTACCGCCCCCCCCGCCCCGCCCCCGGGCGGCACAGAATGGTGAAAGAGAGAGAGAAGGAAAAGGGCATTTTCCAAGGGAAACGACGTTATCAGCTGGAGACACACTCTGAAAGCCATCAGGGAGAGAACGGCTCCCTGGCCATGATCAGGGAAAACTATTAGCCTGTCAGGGGAGCCAGCCCGAAGCGTTCCCCCGAGGCCCGCTGGGAGCACGCCGTGTGCTTTTGTACCCGTGGTGAGAGTCTGTCTCGGAGCTAGAGATCCCTGTCAAAGGCCTTGCTCCCCGCTCCGTCATGATACCGTTGCTCAGATATCCCTGCTGTGACCCATGTCCCCTGTCTGTCCGGCGGCTGCTGTAATTCCACCTGCAGTTCTCATACTCACTCCTTTGTGCTCAGCCCTCACCAGGCTTCTGTGCCCCACCGCCACCCCCACATTAACCCATCAAGAACCTGGCAGGGAACAAATTACTTCTCTGAGAAAGCAAGGACACATTGTTTGTTCTTTCTGTGACTAGTTCTTTTTGTTTCTTTGCTTGTGATCCCTAGGTATATGACTGTTGGGGACTGAAATCTAACCCCCACTGTCGCCCTCCTAAACACAGAAGGGAGAAGAAGGGCCATGACATGGGGAGCACAGCCGGGTGCTTTGGGTAGTGTCGGCCGGTGTTAGCATAGGACAACCATTCTCAAGCTGTGGTCCCCTGAACCAGCGACCTTGGCATCGCCTGGGAGCTTGTTAGACACAGGTGTTCCGAGGCTCCACCCCGATAACACCCCAGAATACCGAGTTTGGGAAATCTGAGGGTGGGCTCCACTGATCTTGGTTTCCTAAGTCCTCCACGTCACCCCGATGTTCACAAGATGAAAGATTTGGCTTTTTAATTTTTTTTTTTTTAATAACGCTCTCAATATACAGCCCCTCACTGGAGCCTCGCCACAGTTCTAGAAAACGGGCCTGGAAAGGCAAAGCTGGGGGCACTATGCCCATTTTGCTGATAGAGAGTTACATATAATGAAGGTTCGATGACCGGCTCAGGTTTCCAGCTGGAACTTGAAATTGTCTTCCCACTTCCAGGCCACTCCGACTCATCGTGCAAATGCAACGATGAGTGTTCAGGGGGGGAATAAAACCCACAATCAACGGTGAAACATGGAAAGGGAGATTTTCCGTAATCCTCCAGGTAAGAGTAAAATCACATTACAGATCCTCATCATTACTTTAGGAAAGAGGCAGATCCAAGAGCAAGAGCCAATGTCACCATTAGCCGTTAAGAGTACTGGCTTAAGGACTAACAGAAATACGCGGAGGCAAATTCTGCCTGTATTATAAATAAACAAATATATATTTACTAGCTGTGGGAGCTTGGCCAGCCTGCCAACCTCGCAGAGCCTTGACTTCCTGATGATATACCAGAGCTGGTGATAGAGGCATTTACCTTAGCGGCTGACTTGATAATCAAAAAACATAATGCGGAAATTCATTAGCATATGCTGGAATCATAGCCAGCAATTCATAAATGGTCTGTATTATTATTATTGGGAATTAAAATATGAGGGAAGTAAAGACGGGCATATATCTCAACTGTTCAAAATGATGAGACCGGCAGACCCTTACTAACCTCTTCCTACATGCCCTGGATTTTTACATCATGGGGTCCTCTCACAGGTATGAGATGAGGTGATGAGTGAGTTTTAGAAAAACCAAGAGGGCATTTTCTGAGGTTAGGACAGTGGCAGAACTCAGGGAGATGGAACTGTGTTCAGGCAGATGCGTTAGGCCTGGAGTTCGTAACAAAAACCCAAGCAAGGTAAATAGCTCATGTTGAGTGAAGCCTGATGAATGAATCCGGCAGGTGGAGGCATAGTTTGCAGGGGAGGTTTCTCTCAGTCCTTTGGGGCCAACTGGTGAGTTATGGGTGGCAATGGGGGTTTATTAATGTGGGGCTGGCATTCTGGCACGGGGATTGTTTGATGGTTTAAAGGGCCTAAGAGGGCTCTCTGTGGCGCTAGGTGCTACAACCAATTAAATGTTATTTTTGAAAGGATATTGAGAATGACTATAAAGGAGCCCTCTCCCTGTCTTCTGCAACCACAGTGACAAAGGAATACAGGAACATTTGTGGTGTCCCCTCCCCCATTCCAGAAGAGAAGGCGTGTTCTCACTGGGGCGGTGGTACCTTCCATGGGCCATGCTTGGGGAGCCCACTCCGTGAAAAGATCACACGTGTTTCTGTCTCCCAGCTCTGCCCCCGACTGTGTGGGTAAGATGGGCCTTTGGTCTTATCAGCTGGTTGGGAAAAGCTGTTCAGATTCTGTTCTCCGGGCTCACTTCTCACTTTGCTCCCCAGCTCCACTACTCTCTCTGAAGATATGTTTTCTGTGGAAGGGGACTGGCCTTAACACTAGCTGCATTCTCGAATTCATGTTTTGTAAGAACTCTGGCTGTTAATTTCTGTGTGCATATTTAATTGCTACATGTATAATCAAAGGGGTTCAGAGCAAGCCTTCTCAGAACATGCCACTTTGATATGCAGACTATTTTGAGCTGGATAACAAAAACCCAAGACCTAAAAGATTTACATTTTCTTTTAACTGCATAAAAAGAATTTGGATAAAGGACCTGTTCCAAGAAGAAAACTATCATCAGAAGTAACTACCAAGATCGTGCTCCAGGTTGTCTTCTTCCCCATTGAAGTCTCAGGTCCCTAACCCCTTCTCTTTTGCTCCCCGGTTGCTGACCACCTGTGAGTTTCATATTTTTGTGAGCTCCCACACGTACATAATTAAATTTGTTTCCTGCTAATCTGTGCTATATTCATTTGTTTACCAGAACAGCCAAAGAACCTAGAAAGGTACAGAAAAATTTTTCTCCATAACATAATTAATAAATACATCAATGCAGATATAATTAATTTGTATCAGTTAATTAATACATTTTTTATCAACTGAATGTTTATTCTTCCAAATTCATATGTTGAAGTCCTGTCCCAAATGTGACAAATACAGGAGGTAAGACTTCTGGAAGATAATTAAGTTTAGATGAGGTATGAGAAGTAAGGCCCTCAAAATGAGATTAGTGACTTTATACCAGTGGTTCTTAACCTTTTTGAGATACCGAACCCACTAGTTTCATATGTGCATTCACCGAACCCTTCTTTAGTGATAAATAAAATATGATTTTTTTTCCCAAATTCAAGACATAGGTATATGTTTTGTTACTGGTGCACAAAATGAGCCGTGCATGAACATCACCTTGCTCAAAGAACAAAACCAACAAAGTGCATGAACTCACAACAAATTACGGTATTATTTTATTCTGGCCTCTGCGGCAGAGGCTTCTCCGAACCCCTGAGACCGACTCATCGAACCCAGGTTAAGAACCACTGCTTTATACGAACAGAAAGAGAGACAAGAGTTTGTTCTTTCTTTGACATCTGAAGATATAATAAGAAGGTGGCTGTCCTCAAGCCATGAAATGGGCTCATACCAGGAACTAAATCTTCCAGCACTTATATCTTGGACTTCCAGCTCTATAACTGGGAGAAATAAATGTCTGTTATTTAAACCACCTACTTCATGATATTTTATGATAGCATTATGAGCTGAGTGAGTTAATACATAAATCAATGGTTTGCCTCCTGTTTGGCACCTGACCCTTTGGTTGTATCTAGATCAGGACTTCAGGTGGCAGGAAGTATGAGCTGCCCCGTAAGCCCTTCACAGGACTGTCTATTCAAGCCTCTTCTGGCTATAAGAGCCATTGCTACAACACAGAATATTTTCAACAAATACTTCTCTAGCTTCTACCTGTGTGGCATTAATAATGGGGAAGTTACTATTGTACTTTTCAGAATAGTCATCTTCATTTAGGCTTTGAAACCTTTTTGGGAAGAATATAAATCATCATTGAATCCTCAGTCTAGAATCATATGTAGCATGTAGCAGAGACTCAGTGAGTCTTTGTTGAGTTAATAATATGTGGATGCAAAGTATATTTACTCAGTGCTAAAGTTAAATAGTTCATTATGACTCATTTATAATAAATTAGAAGGTGAGAGGCAGGGATTTTAAGTAACTTCTCTCAATTCAGTGAGTAAAAGATCAAGGAGTAGAATCTCAATCTCTTAGTACCTTGGTTCTCCACTGTGGTGTGGCTTAGTGTGAAACATTTTCTCCCTGTGGGGTTTCATATCCACAATAGACAACAACAACAACAAAACAGACAAAACCAGGTAGAGAAAAATGAAGTGTCCATTGTCTATTTCTGATCTGGAGGGCCATGGATTTCAGAAATCAAATAATTGATGAGGGTTGGAGCTTTGATCCCAAGATTCCATCATGGTGTAGGTAGAATGACCTGAGCCTGGGAGGATGAGCAAAACTTGGACCAACAAAGCAGCTGAGATGGTTAAACGTCAGGCGTTAGCAAAGACACTAAGACTACAATAGAGTGGGGAGCACAGTAGGGGATGGAGAGAGAGGGGCAGGAAGTAAGCTTGAAGGCAAATAAGGCCAGATCATGAAGGAGAGTCTTCAAAGCTAGGGTAAAGGACCATAACAAACCATTATAAGTTCTTGAGTTTCAGAAAAATAGAATGAAGTAGTACTTTACAAAGAATAATAATTTGAAAGTGATATTTGGGATAGGTTCAAGTAAGAGTGATTAGGAACCTTTATTATTTTATACCTGTTGACAGTGATCATATTATTATTATTACTAATAATACTTTATTTCAGTAGTGCTTGTTTTTTCAGTAACGCTCTGTAGATTGTAAAGATCCTAAAGAGAGTGCCTCCCTTGTGCTCCTAAATCACACCATATTACCTCTCTCAGCCTCAACTCTCATGGCTGTAAGTGAGAATTACCCTATTCCAGAAACTGCCTTTTTCTGTAAGGTGTGACTAGTTTGTGTCTTGCATCAGATTATACCCAAACTGGAATAATTGGTGGTTAGGGACCCCTGAATTTTCTTGATATGGAATTGCCATTATAAAAGCTACAGTTTAAAAGAAATTGTAGAGTGGTAGCAAAGAGATATATTTATTATTGTGAACATATTATTAAAATGAGCAGGTTGACTTTAAAGTTAACATATGCCATAAAAAAATTAAACTAGGAGAGAGCTGAGCTTAAAATAATAATCATGAAGAAAATTATTTTTTTATATAGTTTCAGAGTACATAATCATTGGTATTCATTTGTGTGGGCTAAATTGCCACCAGAAAGAAACTAAGAAATGCAGTAGCTCAAACACAATGAGAGCTTATTTTCTTCTCACATAAGAGAGAAGCAGGAATGGAGGTTCCAGGTCAGCAACTGTGGTTGGTGGTGGAAAGACAGTTTCTGCTCCACACAGTCCTTCAGGGACTCAGGCTGACAGTGGCTCTGCTGTCTTCAGTACCTGGTTTTTAAGGCTAGCCAAATATCATTTTTGGTCTCCAGCCACAAGGAGGAGAAGAATGTGGAAGAGTCAGGAGACTTTTTATGGCCCAGGGCTTGACAGAGCATGCACCACTTGCTCTCACATCCATTGGAGCATGCGGAATTGCAAAGAAGGCTGCCCCTAGGAAGTTGTGCACCTATGAAAAAAGGCAGAACAGATCTTAGTAGACAGCTGGCATTCTTTTCATAGCAAGTCTAGCAGGCACTTTGATTTCTAGTTTACTGATGAAGACAGTGAGACTCTGATTTAGTGAATTCCTTGGGAAAACATTGGCTACCCGTGTGTGGATCAGGGCAGAATTCAAGGTCATTTCATTGTGCCTGTATTTATATATTATATACTCTAGCCAAAAAGTGAATTACTCAGAAAACTAAGGATTTAGGGAACATCTGCAATGTACCTAGCTCTGAATCCGTGCTATGTGCTTGGAATCCAGTGGTGGTCATAGCCTATTGGCTTTCTGGCTGAAGAGTGATCCGCGCATGTGTTGAATGGAAATGAAGACACCCCTGCCTTTGATCTCTATAATGTTTGAAACCCATAATCACTTCCAGAATTTCCAAGATGGGTTAAATTGTCTAGGTAACATATCTTATATAGTAAGCAGCCTTATGTGTTCATAAGGCTATAGATTTCTCAGAGGTAGAGGAAGTGAAATTTTTTGCTGGTTTATAATATTTTTGTAACACATAACATGGGTTTTTATGCTCAGATAGCAAGGAGGTTTACTCTCTTCCTCTCCTTTGTTAGTTCATGTAATCTCTTAAGTTATGCTTACTTCCTTGAAAAGAAAAGAAATGTCCACCTAGTCCATTTTGCAGCATGGTTGGGATAAATAGGAAGTGATAATGCATGTGAAAGGAATGTGGGACTATAAAATTTAGTGGAGATATATACTATCATCATTATGACAGTCATCATTGGTACTCTGAAATTCATGAGTACATACTAAACATTCATTTGCTATCATGAAATGTTCACAAGGTTGTTGGTGAAGCAGGACTTACTATTTCCACTTTGCAAAACAGAGAATTGAAATTCAGAGAGGTTGGTGGCTCCTTCTTGGTTAGCATTTGGTAAGAATGAGGTAGGCATGGTGTGTAACATGAAGAGAAAACGACTGTCTGTAGGCCAAGGATTTGATATGAGGTTCACTTCTGGGTAAGGTTGGCTGAGTGAGTTTGGAAAAAATAATCTCTTTTCCTTTCTAAATCTTTTTCTTAATCAGAGAGAATATTATTTTTTCCTTCTTTATAATCTCACAAGGATATGATGAGGATCACAGAAACAATAGATCAAATTATCTCCAGTATTTTTAATAGATTCAATAAGAATCGATGACTCTTGGTTCTGTCACGAAGTCACCCTGCAGTAGCAGGAGTCACGTATGTTAAACTTTATGTTGCTGAAGTTTGTTTCTTATTGAACTGAGGACTTGGGTGCATGAGCCTCAAGCTTTCAGGGATGGGTCAGTATGTTATGGAACATCAAAAATGGAGGCCTTTAAAGTTTTATCTAGTGCAATCTGCCCTTGAACACAGAACCCTGCTAGATAGTGTCTTTGAAAGACTATCTTCCAGCTTCTGTTGTAAAATTCCCAGAATGGGAACTAACTTACTCACAAGAAGAAACATTCTACCTTGGTATTTGTTCAGGCGGGTGCTATGCTAGTGAGCTAACAGGGAAGATTGGATTGTCATATCTGACTTACGTGAGTGAGAGATCTTCCGCAGTACTGAGACTGATTCATAGCTTCAGGGATACAAGCAACACAACAGCACAGGTGAAGCAGGGAGAGGTCTGTATTGCTCCCCAGGTCTTTCCGTCCTGCAGAGATAAAGTCTCTGGCCCAGCAGAACAGGGGAAATCTCTACATGAGGTTTGGCAGGTTACTACACACAGAAGAGACTGTTTACGTTTAGAAACATCTCCATTTATACCCTGGAGAGGTATACAACTGATGTGATGTGCTCCAGGAAATTATGCCTCATAATTCCATGGATTCTAGGTTTGTTTACCACAAGTGATTCTAATCCAGGGACATCATACTAAGAAATTTCCATAAATAATTACTGTCTTCTAGAAAACAGCAACACTTGATTCTTCAGGAGGTCCAGTGAGCATCATGTTTACAGGAGATTAGATTGGTTATTTTACTTTCTTTCTTTCCCTAGACTGTTCTCTGATAAGTAAGAGAGAAATGAACCGCCAATTACTTTAATTCCTTTCTCTCCAGCTAAGTAAGAGAAATGTCATGGTGAACACAGCACACAAGGTCTCCGACTTTGATCAATTCACTGACTTAAGAGCAAAAAGGAAGTAATCAGGCAATTTTAATGAGAATAGCCAGTCTACTAGTGCTGATCAAGAACATTTCTAACTAGAATTAAAAGTTATACCCTGAAGAGCAGCCCAATTTCAAATCACCATTTCAATTTGTGGTGTCTCTATCCTTGTGACTTCTGATTGAGGATGCCTAGTTGAAGCCATCATTGTTTTTCTCTAGCCACAGCTAGAGGTGCCATACACGTGGTTGGCCAGCCTCATGGGCTGTTTTATTTGGCTTTCTGGGACCTCAGCTTCAGCTGCTCTGGAAGATGACTCTCTGGGGGTGCCACCAAGGCTTACCTAAGTAAGTTTTATGCTTGCCGAACTGTCCATATTTTAATATAGAGTATTTCATAAAGAGCATACCTTAGACGAACATCCATTTAGGTATTTTTAATTGTTACACTAACAGATACAGTCACAGAAACTTATTTACGTGTGTGTGTGTGTGTGGAGAAGGTCAGTGGTAGAGACGTCTATGGAATGTTATGGAGCCAGGTAGGAGGGGCCAGTCAGGAAGACGGGGGTTGAGCTCTAAGGCATAAGCAGAATGTAGCCAACCAAGAAGAGGGCACAGGACCTTCAGGCAGAAGCAGTTACTGAGAAATAAATAACTGGGCGTGTGCTAATTCTCTGAGCAGTTGGATCCTCACTGATCCAGGCAGAGAACATCTCAGAGCTAATTTGACAAGAACTGGAGCTGTACCCTGTTGACATGGTGAAGTAGGATTGAGATATGGTTGCTCCAATGCCAGTCCATGTGACTACTAAAGAGTTTTCTCTCTCTTTTTTCTTTTTGTCATTAAATCTGCCACCGTGTTATTTCATTGGTTTTTACTCCGGCTCTGAGAGCTACTGGAGAAACATCCAAGTTCTCTTTAATCGAACAGCCCTGAGACGCTTGAAGACAGATCTCATGGTCCCCAAAGCTTCTTCCCCAGGTGGTGTCTTCGTGTCCCATGGCTTCTGGACTCCAGACTCCTCACCACCTTGGTATTCCGCTGAGTCCAGCATCTCCCAAGTCCCAGGATTCAGGGGTTGGTGAGGGAGGGAGACTGCTGAGGAAGGGGAAGCAATACAGTCTTGGCTGCCAGGAAATTGGATGCTTCCTCCCAAGAGGGCTGCTGGTAAATGTTGGTCTTCCATGGGAAATTCAGGTTTTTTTGCTCCTTTCACATCCAAGTGAGATCTGATTGAAGCTTCCCTGATTCCAAGGAAATGTCCCAAATCCTCCAAATAAAATGGTTTCTGCATGTTCTCTGGAGTTCACCTTCCCATGGGTCTCCTCTGTCTCACGTTCCCTCAAGTATGTGCACTGTTTTCAAGTGGCTTTGACATCTGAGTGCCCAGACAATGCTCGGCACTGGCAGGGACTCAGTGGGTTGCTGAATGAATGAAGAGATGGGCATTTAGGTAAAACTTGGCCTCTTCATTGGTGGCTCCCCTGCTTCAAGCACTTTTTAAGATGAGTGGTCATGACAGAGTGTTAAAGAAATGATGAAAACAAACTATTCATTTCATTCAGGATGCTAACAGTCTCGGAAATTTGCAGGGCACTCCAGGCAGTAGCAATCACTGAGGTGGTATAAGCAAATTTAAAGGGCACGGGTCAGGAATGCTGACTATTCTGCCGTGAGAAAGACAGCCCTGCGCAGCAAAAATTGTCCTGTCTGCAAAGTTTATGGCACGATCTTTGGAAACTTCTGCTCTACACCTCGCCTCCCACAGGTTGGCTTTCTGCCAGATCGTAGTCCCTTAGATTCCGCTCAACTTTCGTGAGAGACATTGTCATATCCTGATGCTTACAGGAAATGGAAGTCCCATGTTTAGTGACAGATGCTTATTTTATTCTTAAATGATTGAAATAAAATGCACTGAAATGAAACTCCCCCCCCCCCATTAACCTTTAGAAGCATTTATAATGACCGTGTTAAATCAAACCTCATTACTCCGCAATGAAGCCTGGCAGAAATACTGCAGGTAGGATGCGAGTAATTTCATAAATTTTTAAATAGTAATTGAAAGTAATATGGCAGAATGCATTGCACTCCTGAGGGGCAAATTGCAGAGGACTTTGGAGGGAAATAAAGTTGCAGATAGGCAGGGCAGAGAAGGGCAATAGAAGACCTAAACACATCTTTTAACTTTTGGCCTTGGGTTAAAATGTGTGATTTTGATCCTGGGGTCACGGCCCCTGCCTGAGACATTGCAGACTCCTGGGCTCCTCTCTCGCTTTCTGTGCTCAGACGTTCTTTAGGGCAAAAAACACCCAATTCAAATTAATTTTTTTATACTAAATGTCTCTTGATGCCATGCCTTAGTTTTAATTATATTTTACTTCAAGCCCACTCTTTCCCAATCACTTTTCAGAAGTCTTATTAAAAAGTGTTTTCATCAGTTAAGTAATTATGCTTGTTGTGGTGGAAAAAAAACTAAAATAATAAAGAATGTAGACTTGGAGGGGAACTTCTTATCACAGGCAGCCTTTACTATAGGTAGTGCGGTGGTCTGGATCTACAGACATTATGGTTTGTAAGTTTACTTTTCCCAACAGAGGCTAGCCTATAGAGGTAGTGGTACAACTTCCTGTTATAGCTTAGCATCTTCCTATGTCTATATATAGGTGACCAGATTTTAAAATTAGCAAAGCGGGACACCATTGATGGGGGAGGGGGTTCTTGATTAAAAATTTGGTCTATATGGAGCAAAAAAAATTTTCATAGAATGCAAAATTAGTATTGTAATACATTTTTTTTTAAATCGGGACTTTTTAAAAACACCGCAGGATGCGGGACAGATTGTTAAAAATCGGGACTGTCCCGCCAAAAGCGGGAAAATAATTTTAAAGTTAAGATCTACTGTAAAATGCACAGAATTGTAGTGTAGGTTTTTATGATTTTTTTCCAAGCACATATTCCCATGTAACCACCACTTAAGCCAGAAACCATCACCACTACCTCTGAATTCTCCCTCATACCCATTTCTGGTCCTTGTATCCACCCTCCCTGAGTGTAATTCCTATTCTGAATTCTACCATCATAGATTAGTTTTGCCTTTTTTAAGATTAACATAAATTGAACCATATGGCACTAATTTTTTGTATCTGGATTCCTTTGCTTGTTATGGCCATGAAATTCTTTCGCTATTTCTGCCTTTTGCTGCACAATATTCTGTTGCATGGCTCTATTATAATTTATTCATTCTGCCTTTGGTGGACCTTTAGATTGTTTCTAGTTTGGGGCTACTATGGGTAATACTATGTAACATTGTTATAATTATACTATGGCCTTTATACACACATGTCTTTTGATGAACACGTATGTATATGTTTTTCTTGAGCACATACCTCGGAGCTGAATTGCTATGACATAAGTCATATGCATATTCAGCATGAGTTGCTATTGCCAAACGTTTCCCAAAGTGATCCTAAGAATTTGTATTTCCATAGGCAGTGTTTGAGGGTTATGCCTGCTCGACATCTTTGCCAACACTTGGTATGGTTATTAAAACACACACACACACGCACATATATTGAGTCCTTTGACCCCTGAGTATAGTATAACCCTCCATCTATTTAGTTCTTTAATATTCTTAAAGTATTGTTTGTGCTTTCTCTATGTAGAGGTCTTACCCACTTTAAAAATTAGATTTATTCTAAGTTATTAATGTATTTTAATGGTAGGTATTGTAAATAGTATTCCTGTAAATTTTAATATTGTTTGTTGCTGGAATGTAGCAAAACAACTAATTTTTGTATGCTGGCTTTGTAATAAAAATTCACTTATTTTTGTTCATAATTTATTTGTAGTTTGTATTTTCTATTTATATGATCATGTTTTATAAATAACACTTTTTTCCTTTTATTCAAATTTTAATTTAACTTTTTGCATCATAATGCACTAATTCAAACCTCTGTATAATAATTAAGAGAAGAGGTGACAGCAGTGTTAATAAAAGAATTATTTATGCATCTTATTAAAATAACAAGGCAGATGCTATTCAGAATTATTGTAATAGGTGTAGAAAATACTCTAATGAGTTTTGTAGTAGGAGAGAAAGGCTGGGCTCAGTTCAAAATACAACAAGGAAAAGTGAAGAGTTGTGGTCAGAGAGCAGAGTGGTGTCAGTGGGGGTGGTGAATAAAAAGTCACTAAGGTGGTAGGGTAATTCTTTGCAGAACTGTCCTAATAGAATTCTTGTTGAAGGCAGGCAGGGTGATCAAATATTACCTGGGAGATGGTGGGAGTTGAGAAATTTGATCGAACATAAAGAGTGATCAGACATTGAAAATGAGGGATTCTGGATAAACTGACTTAGCAGAATTTTTGTTAAAACTGTACCTATAAAGATGGAAATGAAAGCCCAAAGTTTGTGCTAGTTGAGCAGAGGGCTCAGGGGAGTTTGGCTCAAGTTTGAGCAAGGAGTAAATCTTGGTCAGTAGACTCTTGTTTCTTTCCCAGTCTCAGTAAGAAAGCTTCCAATATTTCACCATTAACATTATTATACTTACTGTTGCTTTTTTTTCCCACTAGATAGAACTCTTTATCAGATTAAGAAAGTCTCCTTTTATTTTTAGTTTTCTAGAAAACTTTTTTACACTCATCAATGTATGCTTTCTCTGAACCGATTTAGATATTCACACGGGGTTCTCATTCATTTTGTTAATGTGGTGATGTGGGAAAGTACCCGCCCCTCAATTCCGCGGGTTTTCGTAGAAACACCAAGTCCACATAAATTTTGGAGAGTTTTATTAAAGGAGGAGATTTGTTAAATATGCCAGCTGCTTATGGCTGACATGGGGCAGTTGCAAACCCAAATCAATGCCCAAATACATTTCAGGGGCTGTTTATATTATAAGGTGATCAGATGTCCCACTTTTGGCTAGACAGTCCCGATTTTTAACAATTTGTCCCGCATCCTCCGGCATTTTATAAAAGTCCCTATTTAAAAAAATATATTACAATACTATTTTTGCATTCTATGAAAATTTCTTTTTGCTCCACATAGGCCAAATTTTTAATCAAGAACCCCCCGTCAATGGTATCCCGCTTTACCAATTTTAAAATCTGGTCACCTTATTTATATACCCTTGATCACACACAGGCGGGGGAGAGTGTGACATCATGGCACAAGCTTACAACATTTGTTTGGTGTTGGGGTCCCCAAACTACAGCCCTTGGGCCGCATGAGGCCCCCTGAGGCCATTTATCCGTCCCCCCCTCCCCCCCGCCCCCGCCGCACTTCCGGAAGGGGCACCTCTTTCATTGGTGGTCAGTGAGAGGAGCACAAGATACATCCGCACCCATAGTCCCCATTGAAATACTGGTCAGTTTGTTGATTTAAATTGACTTGTTCTTTATTTTAAATATTGTATTTGTTCCTGTTTTGTTGTTTTACTTTAAAATAAACTATGTGCTGTGTGCATAGGAATTTGTTCATAGTTTTTTTTATAGTCTGGCCCTCCAACGGTCTGAGGGACAGTGAACTGGCTCCCTGTGTAAAAAGTTTGGGGACCACTGGTTTAGGGGATACACAGAAACATTAAGACTTTCAAAGTAACACAATCAAAGATGTTCACAAACCTTTTAGGTTTCATCTTCACTCCTTTGCCTAGAGCAGTGGTTCTTAACCTTTTTTGAGGTACCGAACAAACCAGTTTCATATGCACATTCACCGAACCCTTCTTTAGTGATAAATAAAATATGATTTTTTTTCCCAAATTCAAGACATAGGTATATGTTTTTTTACTGGTGCACAAAATGAGCTGTGCATGAACATCCCCTTGCTCAAAGAACAAAACCAACAAAGTGCATGAACTCACAATAAATTATGGTATTACTTTATTCTGGCCTCCGCGGCAGAGGCTTCTCTGAACCCCTGAGACCCACTCATCGAACCCCTAGGGTTCGATAGAACCCAGGTTAAGAACCACTGGCCTAGAGGTATGTTACTCTCAAGATTCCAGGAAGGAGGAGGAACTACAATCAATATAGGGTGGTATGTAAATTCTGTCTCCCATTGTAAGAGAAGTTTCTCGGTTAACCTTTATTCTTAAAAACTAAATGACCCATAGTTCTTGCAAGACAGAAACTTCTACATTCTTCTCCCTCCCCTCCCCAAAGGAAGAACAGGACAGGAAAGCCTGACCTTTCCTCCTAGAATATAAAAATTAACTTTCCATCTATTTTTGGTACCTTACTACAGTGAAATAGACTGATTAATTTTTTGAAATGCTGACCCACCTTTCCACTGCTGGGATAAAGCGTGCATTGATGTTATACATTGCTCTTTTCGGTACCACTGCATCTGATTTGTTATTACATTCAGGCTCTTCCATGCGTGCTTATTAGAAGAATTATAATATTTTGCTCTGTAATTTTATTGACAGATTCTGAAGATTGAGTTTATGGCAATATAACAATAGTAAGGTATTACTTGTTCATTCCTAAGAAGAGTTGATATACATTTGGCATGAGTCCTTACTTGGATATTTGAAAGAATTCTTGCACTGAAGTTTTCTTTGTGAGACTTCTACTTATGGATTAAATTTCCTGAATAAATGCAAGAATATTCAGATCTTTTATTTACTTTACATCAGTTTTGGTTCACTGGACTTTCAAAAATTTGTCTATTCTAAGCTTTCAAATGTATTGGCAGAAGTTTCGATACTACTTATACTCTCTTTCATGACTGTTGATACTGTGATAATGTCCCCCTTATTGTGATATTGATCATCTGGGCCCTTTCATTCTTACTTGTTCTTAGTTAGAATTGCTAGGAGTTTATCAATTTTATTAATGTTTTAAAATCACTAAATGTTTACTGGTTTTTTATGCTGTATTTTGTCTTTTACTATTTTTTTAATATTTATGAATTTCTTTTCTCTATTTCCTTTGAATTTCATTTACTGTTCTTATTTTGTGTTAGTTCAGATAAATGTTTAGATCATGTATTTTTGGCCTTTAAAAAATATGGGATATGCTTTTAGGGCTATACATTTTTCTCTAAACACTGATGTATCTGCTTCTTGAAACTTTGATTAACATAGTTGTATTATAATTCAGTTCAAAATATTTTTTCATTTTTATTATGCTTTTCCCCCTGCCGTACTGCTTTATTAATTCTCAAACATTTGGAGATTTTTCTATTTGTTTCTGTTATTGATTTCTAACTTAATACCATTGATGCCACAGAACATATTGTGGGTTAATGAGTCTTTGAAATTTGCTTTATAGGTCAGCATATGATCAACTGGTAAATGCTACATGTGTATTTGAAAAAAATATATGTATTTGGCAGTTGGGGTGTAGTATTCTATATAAGATCATGCAGTTTAATTGGTTAATCATGATAGTGAAAAAATAAATATTCTTACTTTTAAAAAAATTCTTATTTTTAATTTATTGTGATGACATGGATTCAAGTGTCCCACTCAATATAACACCCTCTGCCCCCTGCACCGTGCCCCCCATTTTCCATGCAATCTCTTTCCATTCCTATTTTACCCCTTTACCCGCCTCCCCTGACCTCTGGGAATATAGTCTTACTTTTTTTGAAGGGAAGATGTCTATTTATTCTATTAACACAGCTTGAGAAAGCTGTGTTAAAAATCTCTAACTACATTTATAGATCCTTTTTGTCAGTTTTTGCATTAATACTAACTTTTTAAATAATTAAAAATTAAAAATTTATACATATATTTTTGACTTATGCTTTTATCATTATAAAATTTTGTCTATTTCTAAAAACACTTCTCAACTGAAAGCTATATATAAGGTTGTATACGTATATTCATTCTTTTCTTCAATTATATTTTTGCCTGGTATATATTTTCCTATCTTTTGATTTTTCATTTATTTGTGCACTCATATTTAAGATGTGTTTCTTTAATATCCCAGTGGAAATCTTTGTTTTTAAGTAAAATACTTAGTTTATTTGCCATTATTGCAACTTGCTGGTATTTTTATGATAAATTTGCCTTCTTATTATTTGCTTATTTTGTTGCTCTTATTTACTTATTCTGTTGCTCTTTCTTATTTTTTGCTTTCTTCCCCGCTTTGCTTCCTTTAGGATTAAACATCTTTTATTAAATATTCTCTCTGTTGTTTATTTTATATATCTTTATGCATGTGTACATAGAGTACATAATATAGTTTTATTATTCTTTGTGTCAATACCTTAGAAATTACATGCACCCTTGACTTATTAAAGCCTGTTCCATTTAGTATCTTGATAGTTTGGAGATAAAACAAAGCCCTGAGACTATTTTAATTCACTTTATGCCTCTACCAGTTCATGTGCTACGGTTCTTATTTTGCTTCTCTGTATTAAACACCGAAATATTTTATTATTTGTTTTATATAGTTAACATTTATTTAGACTTTCAAATATTTTTTCATTACTGCTGAATTTTATTTCTATTAACACAGAAAGTGTCTGTCTGGGATTACTTTTCTTATGCTTGAAGAAGAATTCTCTTTAGTATTTTCTCTCTTATAGGTCTGCTGGTCACAGATTCTTTCCATTTTTATTCTTCTGAAAATGTTTCTGACCTTCATTTAAAAAGATGTATTTTTTATTTTATGGATAAAAACATTTTGAGTAGACATGTTGCTGTTGTCTAGAACTTAAAATTTTATTATATTGCCTTGGGCTTCCATAAATCCTACTAAGAACTTAGAAGTCGGAAGATTATTTTTCTCTTTCTGTTTTGACGATTTCTACTTTGTGTGTGTGTGTGTTTTTAAACAGTTTTTCTCTGATGTTGCTTTAGGGATATTTTTCTCTGTAGCCATGTCATTTGGGTTCTGAGGTATTATTGAATTGGTGGCTTGTTGTCTTTTACCAGTGTTGAAAAATTCTCCCAGCTAATTTGTCCTTAAATATCTTTTCTGATCACTTCTCTTTCTTTCTCTTTTTTTACACATATGTCAGACACCTCTTCCAGATTCTATCCATCTTTTTCACTTCCTTCTCTTGTTCATCTTCACTCTTTGTTCATCACTGTTTACTGATGTCTTTCAATTCACTATTTCTCCTTTCGTTATCTTTAATCTGCTTTTGCATTATAACTTCAGTTATTATAGTTTTTCATTTTAAAATTTTTACTTGAATATATATATATATATATATATATATATTTGAAATTAATCCAATTAATCCTGAGTTTCTGGCTTTATTAGGACTTACCTTTATATGTGTTTCCTTACTTACAACTGAAAACCTGAGTTTCCTATCAGAGCCTTCTTCTACAAAGACTCAGGACTCCAATTTATCTTTTCCCACCACCATAGGACTGCCTACATCTCTGCTCAGAGTTTTCACCTCTTAGCAGCTTTCTTTCTGCTTAAATTTTCACTACCTCACTCGATGAATGCACAGTTTCGAATCAGGGAGTAATTTGGGGGAAATTGCATGAGTAATTTTGGGCTCGCTTTCCTGTGGTGCCCTCTTCTCTGTGACATGGGTTTCTCTAGTCTTGGTTGACTTAATCACCCTTAATTCCAATTTCTGTCTTCCTCTCTCAGTGATACTGCTGCAAATTCTATTTACCTCTGTGCCCCTTGCCGTAGATTGGCAAAGCCCTCAGGAACAAATTGTCAGTGGAATAAGGTTCATACTAGAACTATTTTTTTCTCTTTGAAACTCTAACATCAGTCGTTATCAGCCTTGGCTACTGTCTGATGCCTTCAGAAAATGCCTAGTTTTAAAAAATGTATTTAAAGCAGCTTTTAGGTTGTTCTCAGTAGGAGGGTCAATATGACATAAACTACTCATAGTAACTGGTATTATTTTCTTCATTTTGAAGGTTTTACACAATTCCAAGTTTTGGATATGCTAATTAATTATTTAGTACATATTAGGCTTCCGGTCTTTTCTCAGTTTTCACTATTGTGAGCAATACTGCATAAGCATTTTTGTAATGTAATATCATGCACCTCGACAGATAATCCCTTGGGGTAGATTGCAAATAGTAGAACGGCTGAAAATAGTTTAATATCACTTTTGCACAACTTCTATTGGCCAGAATTCAGTTTCATGGCTTCAAACTAATTACAGGGGGAACTGGAAAATTCATAGTTTTGTATCTACAGGAAGAAGAAATGGTGTGGCACCCTTGGAATTATCTTCTCCTATTTCCTAACTAGCCTCTCTAAGTCTAGATGCTTCATCTACAACTTATGTACTATATTACCACCTGACTTGATACCCTGAAATGCTACTTGGCAACAGTCACCAGTAGATCAAAATCATGTAGATTCTTTCTTTTGCTTAGAGAATGAACTTTTGACTTTTTACAAATATATCAAGTGACAGAGCCTGGGAGGAGGAGACTTGGTTGTGTATTTGTGAATCTGGTTCTCTCACCATTGTCCCCCAATACCTACTCTTCCCTTTTTGTCTGCAGATGAGAGGAGTTGGGACAATTCAAGGGGGACTCTGGTTCTCACTTGGGTGGAGATGATCATGCTTACTGAGCAAGCTGTTCTCACGCATATTGTAGCTGCACGGGAAGAGAGGCAAGAGGGACGATAAAAACCCTGAGAGAGGCATGGCTGCTGTTGCCTCCAGCATCATGACCTTGGGTGAGCGAGTCCGTCTCTCTGTGCTTCTGTGACCCCGGAAGGGATGTATCACGCAGCTCTGATGACGGGATGAAACCGAAGCCCATATTGTCATCCGCTGGTCTCACTTTAAAAAATCATTGCAAAGGACAGGGCTTCACTTTGAGAAAGACAGGAGTCAGAGCCATAAGGCAACTGGAGGGGTGTGTGTGTGTGTGTGTGTGTGTGTGTGTGTGTGTTGCTCACACCCGATATCTCAGGCCTGCAAGCTGAGGATACCTTTATCTCCAGCTCATTTTTATTTATTTGGAGCCATTTAGGTCGATTGTCCTAGAAGCAGCAAACCCTTCAGGGACGTGGTCTTACGTGTTAGGTGCCTCCTCAGCTTCCCTGCCAGAAGACCCAGTTCAGGGATTCACAGGTTGGTCTCTGGAGAACTACTGGTTTTTAATCTGCTGTGAGAGCGCCAGTTGCACAGACGCACTGTGGCCCTGGTGTTTCGGCTTTCCTTTGAGGGAGGTGGGCGTCCTCAAGGTTCCTTATCTGGTTCTTTTAGGACATTAGGCAGTCCAGACTGGACAGCATGGTGATGGGGCCATGGTTTGGGCATAATCCCAACCACCATCTCTGAAGTAACACAACAGCAACCACAATAAGAAAATCATTGCTGTTGTCTGTAATCAGATGGCTCTTGATGTGAAAGTTGGTATCAATCAACAAGCAGACTGCCCAGACAGGATTCCACTTGGCCATTTACTAGCTCTGCAACCTGAGCAAAGTTGCTTCAACTATTCCTGTCTCAGTCCCCTCGTGTGTGAACTGAAGAACTGTGCTTACAAGTTCCTCTGAGGAGTGGATGAGATTATTTATGAAAAATAGTTTAAATAGTGCCTGGCACAGAGCAGCCCTATATTATTGTCAGGTAGCCTTGTTACAAGTAAGTATCACTCCTTCCATCATTTAATGTATATAACGCCATTCTAAGGTAGTATTTTAACTTAATCCCCCTACAGATGAGGAGAGTGAGACGGAATGGTGAAATAATTTGCCTGAGCTAACCATATCTAAGTAGTTGTAGAATTGAAACTTAAACCCAGGCAGTCTGGACAGACAGGAAAAAATAATGAGAGACACGTGACATCCCACCCCAAGGAGAGATATTACAACATAGCAGTCGGGCACCTCAGTGTTGTGTGACTGTGGTTTCTGCCTATATTTACAATTTTATCAAAATATGGGGGATTGATAGAAAAAAACTGGAGGTAGACAGTTTGGGGTTAAAACTCCAACTCTGCCTCTCAGTAGCTGTGTGGTTTTTAGCAGGTTTCTTTAGCTCTGTAAACCGAAATTTCTTTATCTGCAAAATCCTAGTAACATATACAAACATATGCGAACTATTCAGCAAGTGTCCTGGTATATGTTAAGTCCTCAGAAAGTTTTGGCTGTTGAGATAGACGCCCAAATGGTTATTCTCCCTTCCTGTATTGACACCCTTTGCCGTGTGTGACTTAGGAATGCCTTCACTCTGCGTCCGGATTCAGCCATACAACTTGCTTAGACCAATCGAATGGCTCCAAAACGTGGAACTGAGAGTGTGCCAGTTCCCAATCCCTTGCATCATCACAGTGCGACCCTGAGCATGCTGGGAAGGCAGTGCCACGTGGGGCTGAATCCAGCTGTCTAGTGGGATGCAGGGCTGGGCTGGGGCTCGTCCCCTGCTCCAATCGCTGTCTTGGTGTCAGCACTGCTACGGTGGAAACCTGGGGGTGGATTTAAGGCAGCTTTTTAAATTTTGCATTAGATTAGATACCAAAAGAATTGCAGAATTAACTTACACTTAACCAAAATGGAATTACAACAATGAGTAATGACAAGGGAAAGAGAGAAAGAAGATTTGTGCTTAACGAGAGGAATGTTGGTTTTCCAATGTGTTTAGAGGCCACGAGGAGCAGGTCCTCTGTAGCCATGTCAAATGTGCGACCTTCTTCTGTGATAGATGAGCGCACATTCTGTAAGGGATCCCCCCTCGACAGGACTGACACCTCATATGTGGAAGAAGCCAGGTGCAGTTCTGCTTGTACCTAGAGAACTGGTATTGTACAACAAAGAATCAGACTGACCTTTGTTCTAGGTTTTAGAAAGGAGACTCGAACGCTTTGGAGTTTTATTAGAAAGGGGCATTTCTTTGTTTTTCATGAGTCTCTCAGACCCTAGCTGAGTTTATGCTAATAAGGTGGCTCAGGATGGGAGCTGGTTAAATCTTGTGATTAGAAGGCAGGGGCTTTGAGCTGGATCCCTCTCCTTCTGGAAAAGTGAAAAGGGAGGCACTGAAGGTCAAGTGCCTAGCATGTGGCCAATGATTCATTCAATCATGCCCATAGAACAAATCCCCAGTGACATTCCTGAACATTGAAGCTTCAAACAAAATTCCATGGACAGGTGGTTTTAACAATAGACATTTATTTCTCCCAGTTCTAGAGACTGGGCAGTCCAAGTTTAAGGTGCTGGCTGTTTCAGTTGCTAGCAAGTGCTCTCTTCCTGGCTTTCAGACAGTTACCTTCTTGCTGTGTCTCCGCATGGTAGACAGCTCTGGTAGACCTTTCTTATAACTACACTTAGAGCTTTCTCTTCTTATAAGGGCACTAATCTCACCATAAGGGCTACACCCTCATGGCTATCTAGATTTCATTATCTCCCAAAGACCCTATTTCCAAATACCATCACATTGGGGATTGGGACTCCAAAACGTGAATTCTGGGGAGACACAAGTATTCAGTCTGTAAGAAGTGGTTCCTTCCTTTTACACCAAGTTCTTTGAGATATGGCCGCAGAACCTCCTTCTATAACACGCGCACATGAATTTCCTTGTCACAGACTGGTACCTAGTAATGATTTTTTGAGAGACTTATTCCTTTATCTGTCCTCTTCTACCCATGAGAGTTACAGAGTAGCACTTTACAACCACCTTCGGATTCCCTTTTTAAGGTGCCAAAATTATTTCATTAGCCAGATGGTCCAAAAGTTCTGACTGGATCCCAAGACATTGGCACTTTTATTTCAAAAACAATTACAAGTAATAATCAGCCTTGGATACCGGAGCAAATTTGTTTACCTAATCTTTGAGCTTGTCACAGACAGTAAGCATTTCTTACACGGGGACCGCTCTCCGGAAAGGAAGCCCAGAACAACACTGACTGCTTATTCTTTATCTCACAAAGTAATGCTCAATTTCTTACCCCCAAGTAATCCTCTCTGCAGTTCGTTCTCAAACCTTGTACATATGAAACAAATGACCAGGTTGAACGTGGGCTTAGCAGGGAAGATGCAAAGTGTCCCTTGCACGGAGGGGAGGAAGTGCGGTGCGGGCACCATGTATTTGCCTCTCCACCCCGTTATTGTCTTCCTCCTCTGCTTGGTTCTCTGGTCACATAGTCTCTCTTCCATCAGTACATCTGTCGTTGTTTCTCCTGTCTCTCCTTTCTCCTTAAGACAGTTTTACAGTATCATTACCCAGGAATTATGGTGACATCAATGACAATCATTTCTACCAATAGCTATATCATTTGCCAAGTGTCTCCTTAGGTACAGGACCTGCATGTTTACATTTAATTCTCTCACCAATACTAAGAGATTGGCTCTAATATTATTTCGATTCTGTAGCTGACAAAGCCAAGGCTCAATAAGGCTATATGTAAATTCTCCAAGGTCTCCAGCTAGCAAGTGGCAGTGCCAGGATTTGTCCCCAAGCCTTGTCCAACGTCTTCTTTTAATTACTGCCTTGTTCTTTATGAGTTGGGTTTTTAAAAACTTTCCATCCAATATTATTTAATTCTCATAACATTCCTTTAAACCCGTTTTTCAGATGAAAGCACCAGCCTCAGCAAAGTTAGTTTGCCTAAGACCATCAGCAAGAAAGTGTGTGTGTGGGGTAACTGAAGTCTTCTCACCAAACCACCTCAATTTAATTCCTTCTTGTTGCTTTGAAGGGAACGGAAGTCTCAAGGTCTTCGGCCCCAGCCAGAAAATCAGCTGTGGAATGCAGAACGTTTCTGTGTCATTGACATTCTCTAGCCCTTTTCTTATTTTTGTGACCTTGCAGGTCTGTTACCATCTCCCCTTTATGGGCTCTGGGTCCACATTTTCCTCTGGTCTCTTCACCCTTTACTTCTGCTTTTAGCAGCAGCCGGACCAATCTACATTTTAAAGTTATCTCAAGTTACGTTCAAATCTCCAGAGTCCTTGCAGCCTTAAGCAACACTAGATCTAATTTTAAAATGATTTATCATTGCAATTTGTGCTAATATCATTATAAATCGTCAACTTACAAGGACTGAAGAGCTGATTAATTCAAATGTATTCATTTGTTTTAGATTAATATGCACCCGCTGACTCACCTCTGTATTCATTTACACACAAGATTAAAAACAGATTATTACATCCAAACAACTACCAGGCAGCGTGGCTGGAACTGCCCACTCCCTGCTCTGGTGGGGTAGGGAGAGGGCTGACTTGGCCATCCGGAAGGGTCAGGGGCAGAAGAGCTGCATTTGACATGTCATCACAGCAGCATGTCTTTGGCTCCTGATGCTTACCCTGTCATTGTTGCCTCTAATGGTTTCAATTAGGTATTAATTATTTTCTCTCCAGAATGAAATTATATCTTCAGGATGAAGGTATTTGATTCACGCTGTAGAATCTTAGAGTTGCAAGGTATGGGTCTGGTTTCCATTTTGCATTAATTCTTAATTCATTTAGTGCGTCCGCAGCCCCAGGCACCCTCAGTTTCCTTATCTGTAAAGTCACCATCTTCCTTCCCTGCCTGCCCCCCTCAGTCTGACCTGGGAGCTTCTATGGAGCACCGGCCTTCCCCACGGTACAGTTGCGTAGGCAACCCAGGCTCTCCTTAGCCTGGACCTTAGTTGCTAACCTGAGTCGCAGTTTCTTCCCGGGTGCTTCCCTCCTGAAGGTCAGCCCGGGAAACCAGCCACCTGTTTTCCATCTGTTAGAAGTTTCACGGCAGAGGCATTGTGTCGATTTGAAGCACAACACACCATTAATAATTGGAGGTACTAATGGAATGTTGGCCCTGCAAAAATGCCTTTCATATATATTTCCAGAAAGACCTCTCTTACTTAAGATCTTGAATTTTAAATTATAGTCCTAGGTCCATTTTTTTTATAGCCTAAACCTGCCTTTCGGCCACCTGGTGTGTGAAAAACATTTTGCCCAGTGCGAGAGGAAGGTTGTTAACAATAATAAATAGATCATAGCTTTGTAGAGCAGATTTCTTTAAAAGTACTGCATTATATCATTGAAATAGCAGTAAAATGAGAGACCAAGGTTTGAATCCAGGCTTCGTTATGACCAAGTGACCTTGGATAAGTCACTGTCCTTCCTGCAGTGTTGATTTGCCTCTGATTTTAGACCTGGATTAGTTTACCGGAACTCTAAATTTTTTAATATTTTGAGACTTTATTTTACTTAAAGCAGAAGATGTAGCCCCTCACAGGTTGAAAGGCACATTCAGGGCTCAATAAAGACTGGGTGGACTAAACTAAGAATATACTAATGGCTTTAAATGGCAGGTTCTGGTATTTTACTACTTGACAAGTTCCTTGATCTGTTTTCCCATCTGTAAAATGGGGATGATAACAGCCCCCATCCTTCTCACAGAGCCGGGCAAGGGGTACAGGGTGTAGGGCACACGCAGCTCCTGGCTCCTAGCAGGTGCTCAATGCCCCCTAGCTGCTTCTGGCTGCTTAAGAAATTTGGAAGGCGCTTATGCACAGAATGAGAAACTTTATTGTGGACGTTGGTTTCAATAAACCCAAACCAGACACGAAGGTCTGAGGTAGAACTGAGCAGAAGGCAGGCTAGGAAGGGAGAGGATGGGGCCTCACCTGGGGCATGAGCGTGGCTGCAGGGCAGAGGGAAAGCAACCAGGAGTGAAGTGCCTTACAGCGATGGGACCCGGGAGCCAAGCTTCGGAGAAGAATGGGCCCCATACTGTGCGTGCTGATGAGCCCAGTGGTCACATTCATTTTTATAAAGTTGGCTGTTTTTTTGTTTTTTTACTTTTTAGACACTATTTTTTTTAGAGTTGTTTTCTATTTACAACAAAATTTAGAGGAAGGCAGAGGTTTCCGATAGACCTCCGCACAGACATAGCCTCCCCTCTTACTGACATCAGTCACCAGAATGGTAGGTTTTCTTTGTTTTAACTGAGGATGAACCTGCATGGACACATCATAAATACCCGAAGTCCACAGTTCGCCTTAGGGTTTCTCTTGGTGCAGCATATTTTACGGGTTTGGACAAACGTATAGTAACACACATCCATTATTATAATACGATAGAGTGTCCTCACTGCCCTAGACTACTCTCTACTGTGTTTTGTTATCTCTTCCTTCCCTGCCCTTCCCCGGGAACCACTGACCTTTTTGTCTCACTAGTGACGCCTTTTGCATAATATCATATAGTTGAAATCATACAAAACACAAACAACCTTTTCAGCAATATGCTTTTAAGATTCACTTAGCAGTATACATTGAAGGTTCTTCTTTTCCATGTCTTGAGAGCTCCTTTCTTTTTATGTTTGAATAAGAATAATCCATTATCTGAACGTACTGTAGTTTACTTATCTGTTCATCCACTAAAGGACATCTTGGTCACTTCCAAGTTTTCCCAACTATGAATTAAGCCTCTGCCAAGCTCTGCACATGCACATTTTTAACTCCTTCAGGCAAATACCAGGACGCGTGATTGTTGGATTGTATGGCGAGAGTAGGTTTAGTTTTGAATTCTTATCTTTTTTTTTCAAAAGCATTTGAGTTCTCCTGTCCAGTGGCTTGAATCGTTAGCATCCTGTAAATTCTCAAGGATGTTTTGGTGCCCCCAGTGGATGCTGGCCTTACTTTCTTTCCCCTCTTGGCCTCCCTTGGGGGAAGGTTGCATCACACCCTTCCTGTCAAACCCTGCGTTCTGTGAATCCTATGTTCCAGAAGGATTTCCATTCACCTGGTCCTCTCTATCTCCTCGTTCAAGTCATGGCCCCTTTGCCTCTCACTGAGACTGCTACTGTGCAATGTCTTGCCAGGCTCTCGGTCTTTGGGATGGGAGCCCTTCCTGGCTGGCTTCCTCTGGTCTGCATGCAGCGGGAAGGAACACAGAGCCTGTGATTAACCTGGCATGTCGGATGAATTTTCAGCTTCCCCTATATATTCTTGAAGACGTTACTTAACTTGGCTTACTGTTTCCTTACCTGCAGGTAATAATAGCAATATCTTCCTCCTTATAATGTTGTGAGGATTAAATGCAATGATCTATGCTGCATATTTAACTTAGTTGCCTGACTATGGTCATCCTCAGAAACCAGTATTACGACTTTACTTGGAGTTGGATCACCACCAGCACCACCACCACCATCATCACCGTCATGGTAAGTGGGGAGTGAGGCTGGGGTGTAGGACAAGTTCTGGTTGCAGTTTTGGGTAACACTGGTCACTGGCACATCAATCCATGGCTGTTGAATGGTTAAGGCCATGAGACACTTGAAACTCTTAACAGATGAGAGATGTCAAAGGAAATAAGATGGTTGAGCCCAGTGAAGGGAGTTGCCCTATGTTCGTGTAATTTCAAGTCTGTGGAAGATGGATTAGAAATATTCATGAACACAATGTGCTAACAATAGGTGTCCATCTCCTTTGACTGCTGCTACTGAGAGTGCGGGCACGTGAGGAGCTCACCGCCCTTAGCTTACCCCCAGAGCCGACGAAGCAGAGGCGGCGGCTGGGAATGGAACAGACATGCTACATGGCATCTCTATCCAGCACCTTCTTTTTCCCTAGCGACACTCCGCGGCTGTCTCCTTACCTCTTCTTTAGGTCCGAAGGTTCTGAGGTCACAGATCTGACCATGGTGGGGGTCAGAACTCTTCTTAGGCACGGTGCTCCTCCTCTGGATGTGTTTCCTACACAGGAAGCTCTTTCTAACAAGGTCACATGTCCAACCACACAGAGATTGCCTTGGGACCCAGGGAGGTGCCCATCACTGGAGTCATGCAAGCTGAAGCCAACGTGTTGGGAGAATGCAAGCATTTGGGAAAGGCTCGGATGAGATCTGGAAGGTTCACCAGAGGCAAACCCATGGTCGACAACCTTGGAGCATCCCAGTTATTTTCGTCCAGGACTGTACTAAAGAGCTCTCCTTCGCTCCTTGGAAGCCCAGTTCCACACCCAGAACAGAGCCTCCAGTTTGCGAGAGCATGTTTCCAAATGCACTTGGGTAGTTAGTGACCTTTATCTTACAACCCCCCCCCCAATGGAATTCCAGAGCGTTAATTGGCCATGAAACTTCACAGCGTGGCATTTTCCTTAACTAAAGTTAGTCAGCATTTTCTAACTTCTCGGAAATATTTGCTCACATGAAGCAGTTAATAGATTTCCTCATGCAGAACATTCTTGGCGACCAATGGAAAACATCTCTAATAGATGGATTGCTTTGCCGCTGCCTTAGGACAACTGCTGGTCGGACTCTTTATGCTGCCTGGTACCCCCCCAGCCCGTTAATGTGAAGTCTGGAGGTACTGATTGTAAATGAAGACAGACCCATGAGGAGTCCCATTCTATTGTTTCAGCACACTTAGACTCCATGCTGGGCACAGGGCTTGGGGCTCTCCGGGCATAACAGCACACGGTCCTCACAGCCACCTTGCTCAGAGTGTATTTAGAAACGTCATGTTACAGGTGAAGGACCAAACAGGCTGGGTCTGAGCTGTGGCTGTTTAGGTTTATATTTATATTAATTAAAAAAAAAGAGAGAGAGGCCTGACCTGTGGTGGCGCAGTGGATAAAACGTCAACCTTGGAACACTGAGGTTGCCAGTTCAAAACCCTGCACTGGTCTGGTCAAGGCACATATGGGAGTTGATGCTTCCAGCTCCTCCCCCCTTTCTCTCTCTCTCTCTCTCTCTCTCTGTGTGTCTCCTCTCTAAAATGAATAAAATAAAAATAAATGTTAAAAAAAAATTAAAAAAAAAAAAAAGAAATCCAGTTCCCTAATCTCCGCAGTCACCTTCCAGGACCTCATTTATTACATATGGCGAGAGGTCCTCCCTATTGGACAATGTGGGTTAAGCGTATTTCTATCATCGTGGGAAGTTCCTTTGGGCAGTGCTGGCCAGAAAGGTCATTTAAATGATGCAGCTGGGGTCGAGCCACCCAAATGCCGATGCTCCCTGGGTGACGTGTGCCCCAGAGAAAGCAGTGTATCATCTTAGCGGATGCTTCCAAGCTCCGAGTGGGGTCCGTGATATTAGCAGCAGTGTTGGGGGTGGATGCGAGAGTGCGGTGGGAGGGTGGGATGGAGCACTTAAAGAAAGCCTTCCGGATGTCCTCAGATGTTCACACGCTCACATAGTCAACCGAGTTCCCACTCTTGACTGGCTCAGACTTGGGACGAACTCCATAGTCCATCCCTTCAGAAAGCTGCTCTGCTTCTTTATGTGACTTGAAAATCCAGTATAATTCAAAGTCATCTTGGCCGACTCACTGCAGAGAACATGTCCATTGACTGGGGGCTTGATCTGAAGTTACACCCTTGGTGTTGTGAACTGACCAGTGACCACGTGAAGTCCCAGCCGGGTTACTCGCGGGGGTTGGATGTCCGAGCCTCTTTCTACCCAGTGTGTCCTCCCCAGTCGGCGGCAGCTTGTGCTTCTGCTGCGAGCTTCCCTGTGACAGCCCCCAAGCCCACAGCCACCTCCAAACGGCATGAGAGAAGCAGACGGAATATTTAGTGCAGTTGCTGGAGCCATAAAAGAAAAAAATTAACCAAGCTTATTAGGCTCCCTGTTCCTTTCCTCCCATAAAGGGAGCCCTTGGCAATAAATGCCATTCTGCTTTTTAACAGATGAATGGCCCGGTTGTGATAAATCCACCCGCATTTTCAGGAGGAAGTATATTTTATTCCGACAGTTTTAGTGGTGGGACCATATTTTTCACAGGAGTGGTGAGGACACCTTTGTGAGGGTTAAAACTTTTTAAACCAGTGTGCAGGCTGGGCCAGGAGACATCTAGCACCCTTCCGGCTGGATTCCTTTGTCCCTGGTTCTTTCTCTTGTCTGGATAGACAACTATTCCTCTTCTACAACCTCTGTTTTTATTTGGTTGACATTCCTCCGTCCCTGGGAGTAGGAGTATATGTGTGTTTGCTTTTGTTCTAGGTGAGGGAACTAGGGCTCGGAAAGACCGGCTGGTCTACCTGATGTTGCACACCTAGCAAGTCAGGAATCCGGGACTGGGACCCTAGCTCACGGTTCTCCTATTCATTTCCTGCAGTTCAGCTTTTGTCCTGCAGAGGGCGAAGGAAGCGGCGGGGAGTTAGGAGGTCTGCGTTCTAGCCGTGGTTTTGCAACCAACCAGAGAGGTGACCCTGGGCCAATTGTCTCCCTCAATGCTGTTTCTTATCCTATACAGTGGTTTTAAACTCTCCCGGGACTGAGGATTTTTCTGTGATGTGAGACTTTTAGTTCTAAAACCTGGAAAATCCCAAGCAAACCGGGATAAGGTGGTCACTTGAGTTCTGGTGTTGACCCATTTGTATTCTCCACCATCTCTTCTTGGGCAGCCTCCTGTGTTCCACTGACTTCAGACACCAGCACGTGTTGGGTCACCCATTCCCCGTGTCCTTCCCAAATCTCCTGTTAGCTTCGGTCCGTCTGCCGGAAGGTCACACGCGCTGAGACGGACCTCAGTAGTTCCCACCTCAGTGTGTTCAAGACTCCCAGCCCCGCTCTCTGCGGTTCACCCCCAACTGCGTTCCCCAGCCATCTGTGGCACTGCCGTCAGTCCCATTACCCAAATGACAAAAGCAAGTGGTCTTAGAATGTTCTGCCCCCTCACCTCCATCCTAGAACCCTGCAGGTGTGTTCAGCCCGTCCTTTCAGCTGTTCCTTACACCTGTCTGCTTACTCTACCTCAACAACACCTGCCTTAGTCCCGAGTTATGACATCTCCTTCTTGGACTGTCACGCCTGGCACTTGGGCTTCTGGTATTGTCCCCTACTCCATTAATCCCACACTGCACCCTATTTGATCAAATAACTCCAAGTTTACTTAAGAGTCTACTTTGTGGGGTGTAGCTTTGGCTGTGTAGCTCCATGCTCGGTTCTCTGGTGCTGTCTAAAATGTTGTGAGCTGTTAATACCTTTTCCCCTCTCTCTTTTCTGTCTAAGGTGGCCCATACCTGTCTCTGGCTGGCATCTAAGGACCCTGATGGACACAGTGTGCGGTGACGAGCAGGAAGGTTGATTCAAAGCAGCTTTAGTGAAGGATAAAGCCTGGTGTGGGAGAATGGAGTGGCGGTTGTCATTCGAATGAATGCATTAAAACCAGAACAAGGTACGTACTGGGCATGGCAGTTTCTGAAGAATTCTCAGAGCGCTTTGCCGAGCTGGGAAGTGTCCTGCAGGCATGTCTAAGCATACACCACTGGAGAGGTGCTCAGACCGGGTCCAGGTGAGCCACTCAGCTGAGTTTTGCTCCAGGTAGGTTGACACTTTATGCTTTTTCACTTGAATGGTTCTTTGGCAAATCAACCAACCCCTCTCTCCTTAGTTTCTGAATTTGGGCACGAGGAACTGAGATAGATATTGAGAACCTGCTCTCTGTAGTATGAAGGAAGAATTCCTATATAAGATTGGGCTGAGTCATTCTGCATTTTGGAGGTATAGGAAACACGTTGTAGAATTCATGCTTTTATATTATTTATGAAACTTTTGACTATAAAAGGTGCCCTTTTGACTACTTTGGAGTGGAGAGATTGATCAAAGACATCTAAAATTGTCCTATATCATACAGGAAGGAGATATTTTAAGTTCTTCTTGGTTGTCTGAGGGACTTGGAAGGTAGGAGCCAGTGATCTAGGTAAGGGTGAAGGTTGGCACCGGCTCATAGGGCTGTGGGGCAGGTGATGGGAGACACACTGTTGGGATAATGCAGGTCCCAGCCACAGGGCAGGTGGTGCTTACCCAGGAGAGAGCTGGCCTGGGAGGGCTGGACTGATGGACTCTAGAAGCACTGAGGCCTAAGAGCAAATGTCTCTTCTCTCTGAAATCTTCAACTCCTTCTCCTGCTCCTGAGGCTTTCCGGAACGTCTGTCTCACAGAGCAGAACCAATGTCTGTCTCACAGAGCAGCACTGTGCCTGGGCGTGTGGAGGAATCAAGGGAAGAAGGCTCTCGGCGCTTGGGGTGAGCAGACGCAGAGAGAGAACAGCAGCGGGCCAGCGGGGTCACACATGGGATGCCCGCATCAGCTGGAGGCATCTGGGCGGACTCCATCAGGGGACATGGTAACTGTGTCTCCGCACCAGTCCTCAGCACGTGGACAGACCCAGAACTGGGGGGCTATTGTGAATAACACCGAGAGAGGCAGTGCGTGCACATGGGTTCCCCCCAGACTGGTGGAGCCGAACCCCTGGCTCCTCCGGTCTTCATTCACTGTCCCTCTAGAGCAGAATTCCTCCTCCCTGCCCTCCGCCCCCCCGCGTTAGTTCCCTCTTGGCCTTCCTCATGGCTCTGAGCTGTCCCCAGAATGATCTGTTTCATGTGTTTGTTTAGAGTCAGCCTTCTCAACCTCAGCACTATTGGCATTTTGGGTCCAATCATTCGTGTCTGTAGGGTTGTCCTGTGAGTCATAGGATCTTTAGCAGTGTCCCTGTGCTCCACCCACTCGAGGCCAGTAGCACAGTCTCAGGCGTGACAATAGAGTATGTTTCCAGACACTGCTGGGTGTTCCTTGGGAAGGAAATCACTCTTCTCCCAACTCCACCTTGTGGAGAAGCACTGGTTTCAAACATGCCTTTCAGGGCAGCAAGAACCCTGCCTGGCACATCCCCTATCCTGTCGACTGCACTAGGAAAACATGGTTTGACCAGCTGGAGGGGTGCTGCAGAGTTAGTTAAGACTATGGTTCTGTGGGACCTCGGAGGGAACCCCCCACCTGCTGGAAAACACCCCAGGAGAAGCATCTCTGAGGAGCTGGTACGCGAGTGAAAGCTTGTCGCATGAGCGAGCTTGATCCCGGCCAAGGGAAGGTGGTGGACATTATTGGCAGAGGAAGGGGACCGGGAAAGGAGGGTGTGGGTGTGGGGTGCTGGTGTCACACTGGTGGGGAGGTTGGGGGACAGAGTGACCAGCCAAGAGAGGCTGTAGGGGCATAAGTGTAGAATCTTCTGAGGCCGGACTAAGGCAATGTCAAGGGGATTGAGTTCTATCTACTCTAAGACGTGTCATTAGTAGAAGAAGGTTATTCCGGAATCATCAATATACCTGATTAGTCCCTGATTTGCGCTCCTGGCTGATAGAGGAACATGTGATGGAACGCTGTTCCCCTCATAGCTCAGATTCCTCCATATTTCCTTTCACTCAGCAACTATCACTTCTGATCATTTTTACATTAATTGTACATAACACGGCTTTGCTTTAAGCATATTATTTTAAAACATTTTGTTTTACACTTCACTTCACAGCTTGAAATTCCATAGACAGTGGCCATAAATCTCCCCTGAAAGAAAATGGAAGCTGCCTATTCCAATTTCATATCAATCCCCCACTGCCCAGGGAAAAGGGACAGGAGACATACACACACACACACACACAGACTTTCCCAGTGCTTGAGATAGCCCGTGTTTTCCTGGTGGTTTTGCCATTTTCAAGAAGAATTAGATTACTTACGGAGGGTATGTGTTTGAGCTTAGGGTTCAAAGACATGTTTTAAGATAATGTGCGAGATTTTGAATAGAAACAACAATTTAATTTTGGGATGTGACCAGAAGGGTGACAACCGTAAGATTTAAGAGATAGCACAGGTGCTGGCCCGGAGAGCTTTTGCGTGGATTTTGGCCCTTGCGCTCTCTAGAGAGCTCCGTGATCCTGGGCCGGTGCCATTGATCTCTGCCAGTCTCCATCCATCCAGAGGTGGGGGCTGTAACAGCCGTTCCTAAAACTTAGTGCCATCAAAGGTCAACAACACTCAGTTATTTTACTCAATCAGTTATTTTTTTCTTTGGGACAGGGACCAGGGGGGATGCCTTTTTCCTGCATCTATGGCAAGAGCCACAGTGACCAGACGAGGATTGGAGAAGGATTTTCAAGGTGACCTGTTTACCTAGCTGGTAAGTTGTCATCGACCGTTGTCCAGGAGCTCTGATGACTAGAGTATATATATGTGGCCTCCCAGCTTGGAGGGCTTAAAAGAGTAGGATGACTTATACAGTCTGGCTTCCCCCAGAAGGGGTGTCCCGAGAGAAGTGGCTTTTTATGACAATCTCAGAAATTGAATACAGCCAAGATGTCATTTTCCATTGGTTGAAGCGGTTTATACTCCCTAGATTCAGGGTGGGGACATAGACACCGCCTCCTGGTGGGAGTGGGCGCAAGGTGACATTGAAGAGGAACATGAGACGGTGTTGTGCTGAGCTTGGGAACGCACGTTCTGCTGCCGGGCCGTGATCAATATTCAGGGCAGTGTCTCGTATGGATTCTGTTGCATAATAAATGCCAAGTGAATGGCAGTGGTTTGGATTGCTAGTCCTTGAGATTTGGGGCTGTCCCTGTGAAGTTTAAGTTAGATGTTGGTTCTGTCCTTGCAGTTCAAGGTCTTCCTCCCTAAATCTGCTTCTCTTCCAGCGTCCTTTTCTGTAAAAGGCCAGGTGTTCATCCTATTATGTCCAGACACATAAAATCATCGCTGGCACTCCCTGTTCTCCACAACATATATTTGATATAGCACCAAGTTCCACAGAGACTGCCTTTCAAAACCTTGCAAATATGTTCAATTTTTTTTTTATATCCACAGTCACCACCAAAATCTAAGCTGCCATTGTCATTTGCCTAAAATACTCACTTCTCTGCCTCCATTTTGACCATCCTCCAATCAGTTCTTCATACTGTAGCACTGACTTGAAAGCAAATCGGATCATGTCCTCCTGCTGTTATAAAACAAAGGATTCTTAGGACTAAGATTCAAATCTTAGTTAGGCCCTACATATATGATCTGGCTCCTTCTGTCTTTCACCTCAACCTGTAATGGAGTTTTAACTTCTCACACTCTCCCTCGGAGCCTCTGCAGAACTGGACTTCTCTCACTTCATGGAACTTCCTTTTGCCACAGGGCCTTTGCATGTGCTGTTGTCTCAGCCTGAATGCTATTTGTTCTGAACTCTACGAGGACAGTTCCTCTTATTCATTGCTTCTTTGGTATTATTACTTCAGATAAGATGACTTGGTTTGAATTATTGGCTTATATAATAAAGACATGCACTACCTTGTACAACGGTAAGTCTGGAAGTAGAAAGGGCGACAGAGCTGGTTGTTTTGTTGGCTCCGCAATGTCATTGACGTCTCTGTGTGACTAGCTTCTTTGAGATTTTTCCATGATTTGTTCCCTGCATTCCCTTCAGCCTACAGGATGCTCAAGAAATGGCTCCAATATCCGTGGAGATAGTCTGCATTGTTGTTTCCATCTGCTCTGACGATGGAATGTGAATGCTTTACAGCAACATGATCGGCCCAACATAGTTCATGTGCCAAAGCACTCCTCAGACCAATGTTAGTTGTCATAGTGGTATCCTGATGCCGCTGGCTTGGATTCATTAGGGTCCACCAAGAGAGGCAGAAAAGATGTAAGTATCTCTTGAGTCACCCTGACTATGTGGGGAAGAAACAGACCCCTAAACAGATATGGGTAATGTGAGAGAGAGTGGGGAGCAGACCCTGGGAGGCAGCCAATTGTGCTCACTTGAACAGGTGTATAACTCTCGTTGGCATTTACCTTAAGTTGTGATAAAAACTTTTTTTTTAATTGTGGTGAATTACACATAACATGAAGTTTCCCATCTTATCTATTTTAAGTGTCCATGTCAGTGGCATTGAGTACATTCACATCGCTGTGCTGTCATCTCCACCACCATCCCTTCATCGGACTCTTTGCAGCTTACAGAACTGAAACTCTCCGGCTCTATTAAATAATATGTCCGCACTCCCTGCACCCCCTCCCCCCAGACTCCGGCAACCACTGAACCTCCTGTCCTATGTGCTTGGCTCTTCTGGATCCCTCCCATAAGTGGACTCATAGAGTACCTGTACTTTTCTGACTGGTTTAGTTTACTTAGTTGTAATGTTCTCTAGGTTCATTCATAACTTAGCATGTGCCAGAAGGTCCTTGTCCTTCTTTTTTAAAGGTTGAATAATATTTCATTGACTGAATTTACCACGTTTGATCCATTCATCTACCGATGAACGCTTGGGTTGCTTTCACCGTGTGGCCATTGAGAACGATGCTGATAGAAGGCTGAGTTGTCATAAATAGTAATTCCTGGGCATCGTTGGCGTAAGCTCAGTCTGCCCAGGTCTCCCCCATGCTGGGAGCTCGCTTGGTGCTATCTCAGTAGAACCCACAACAACACCCAGTGGAGAATAGGTATTCAAATAGTTGTTGACTAAACAAGTGGACAGATTTAATTTGGGACAGCTTGACAATTATCTTAGTTCTCCATGGTGACATTTTCTTTTCTTTAAAACCTCCTCATTATGTAAAATACATATGAATGTATAACTGGGAACATACTTAGTGAGAAAAGAAAAAAAGCGTTGCTATTTTAAAATACTCTATCAAAAGCTTATTTACCTGCTTTTGTTCATTTGGAGCACTCACCCATTGATTTTTATGGTAAAGTAGGGCCATAAAGTTCAGGCAGTTGTAATAAAATCTGAGATTTCTTTTTAACTCATAAATTTGTTGTACTGGCTTCTTCTTCACTTTGGGCTAAGTTCAATGGTACTTTAGTCTAATGCGATTCATTCTGAGGTTGGTTAGTATTTAAATAATTACTATGGAAAATTTAAACCATATATAAAAGCAGAAAGCATGGTATAATAAATTACTCCATGTACCCATGATGCAGTTTCAACAATTATCAACTCATGGCCAATATTATTTTATCTGTGCTTCCATCTACTTCCCCCTGACCCTTGAATTATTTTGGAGTGAATCCCAGACGTTGTATAATTGAATCCACAGAGATTCCAGCATGTATTTAATAAGTAAGTACTTTTTAAGGGAAATGCAATGACAATGATATTTTTACATTTGCATCATTCCAGATAAATACTTATAGCAGTAAAATAGTCAGTGTTCAAAGTTTTCCAATTATTTTGTATTCTTTTCAAAGATGTTTCCCATCAGTAGTCAAGTCAGTTTCACACCCTGCCATCCATTGCTGGCTAAACTTCCAGTCCTTTAAAATCTCTTCTCTCTCCTCCCCTGGCCATTTTTTCCTCTTGTGATTTATTTGTTGCAAAACTATTTGTTTTCTCTGTAACCTTTCCTGTGTTCTGGATTTTACTGATTGAATCCCTTTGGTATCATTTAATATGTTCCTCTCTGCTCCTCTATTCCCTATAAATCAGTAGTTTGATTTTAAAGCTTGATAGAGTCAGCGTGGAGTTTTTGGCAAGACTATTACAATTTCCAGATGATGGTGTATCTTTGCGTAAAGAGGGACTCTCCCTCTGCGATGTTAGCAGTTGTTGGTGCTCATTGCCTAGGTTCATTGTTTCGTTAGGTTTAACAAAATATGAATTTCTTATTTTATCACTCTTCATTTTCTTTTAAACTGGAATATTGCATGAAAGAGAATCCCTTCATTAAGCCTTTGAATACCCTCAGAATACAAAGTGTATTTGCATACAAAGTGTATGTTACACTTTGTACAGAAAGGGCGAGGTGCATGCTTGATTACTTTTACATTCCAATTTTCAAAACAGCAAAAATGATGAATGAGATTTTCTTATTACCTTTCTCCTTGTATTCTCTCTTCCCTTTCCTTCCCTTCCTCCCCACTCCCCTTCCCTGCCCTCCCCTCCCCTCACTACTTTTCCCTCACTTTTTCTTTCCTAACTTTCCTTCTTTCCTCCCTTCTGTTCCTGTGATGAACTAATTTGAACATATTGTTAACTACGTTTATAACTAAAACATCTCAACGAATTTTAACATATTTGACAGGTTTCAATACAATTTGCTTCTTTTTAATTTTACAGCATTTCTATTTGAAGACAATCTCTATATCTATATTCTCCCTCTAAATGTCAATTTTTTGGCAATTGATTATTATCCAGAGTCTCGCCGCAAATGACACTGAAGATACCTGAATAGAAATCTACTGAATGAGGCTTCCAAATAAGCTAGTGTTTTCCTAAAAACAGATTCAGTTGGTGCATGCTTTCTACCCTCTTCTTCCTACCTGGGATGTGGATGCAATGACTGGACGGGTGACAGTGATTGTGCCACAAAGGGGAAGAACTCGAATGTATGTTCTTGGAGAGGAGAAGAAATGAAATTGGAACTTGGCTCTTTGACGATGCCTTTATGTAACGGCTCCGTTCTGAGAAGACTGTAAAATAAGAAAAACGACTTCAGTTGTATAAAGCCACTATTTCCCTGGCACTTTTTGGTGTTCACCACTGTATGTCACTGTGATACATTTGCCCCAAGTCGTGTACATGCTGTGTGGGAGAGCTGAGTTTCACATTCAGGTTTGTTAATAGCTAAAGCCTGTATGTTTCCTATTATATAATGCGAGGAACCATGAACAAGGAAGAAAGCTGAACGCTTGTGTGAACAGGGCCCCCTCATGAACTCGGTAATAACTCTCACGTAAGCTTTGCAGAGAGAAGGGAGGGTGGGCGCTAACTTATGAACCAGCTTCTTCCTGCCTAACGGCACGCGGCTCTCTGAAGGAGAACAGAGGCTCAGCATCTCCTCAGACGGGGAGCCAGACGCTTGTGCCCCCGCGTAATGAGCTGATGAAGTAAACAAGTTTTTTCGTGCTTCTTGTCAAATTATTTCCTACCTTTCTGTACCACAGGCCTCCTTTATTAACTCTCTGCAAACTACAACATGTTTTGAAAGATTTTGTCAAGAAAACTGCATTTAATAATAAATATTTTCTTCGCTTCCTCATTTAAATGTAATCAAATGCATATATCTCCTCTGCTCACCGTTTCTGATCTACACGACCAGTGTTAACCCACTGAGTCAGTTCTAATTTCAGTAACACACACACACACTTTAGCCTGTAGAGTCTTAAATCTTGTTATGATTGTAAAGCTAATAAATGTCCTGTGGTCACTGTTGAAGACCCCTGTGGGTTGGGGACTCTGCGGGTGACTGGAGGTCCTGTCCTCGAGTCTGGTGGCTCATACCCTAGCGAGCTGGCTGGGTCCCACCATGAATACAGGTATAGAAGCAGCTTTAGCTGGGGGATGGATTTGCTTCAGGTTTCTCTTGGGGAGACATACTACTTGGCCGACCCCGGGTTGCTTCTGATGTTCCTGTGCCCACCCAGCTCCTGATGTTAGCACCTCCACCTGGTCCAGGTGGTCCTTGAAAATCAGTTGTGGAGTAGTTTAGGAGCCCTAGCCACAGGGTAGGGGGTCTGGAACAGGTCTTGCTCGGGTATCCAACCCACTTGCTTGGTTGCCTGCAGGTTGCTCTGTCGCTCTTCCTGCCCCTCTAGCCCTTAACATGCGCACTGTATATTCACTGCAGACCAGTGTTGTCTGAGTCATTTTCTGAGCACCTTCCACGAGCTGTTAGATGCCGGGTTATCAGGAGGAATCAGATCCCCTGTTCCTGACTGCTCTTCTGCCTTGATTCCTGGGTGACCACCAGTTTTTCTTTCCTTATTTGGAGCTTAACCTGGACTTCCACAGGGTTTGTGAGACTCTCTGTAGCTACTGAAAATCTCCCCCTATCTTCTCCTGGAGTTGAACCCCTCTGGTGGGGTCCCTCGTTGGGGTCCTGCTATAGCCCTGATGAGTTGTCATCCTCTCTAAAGACTAGGTCCTGCCTTTGTGCCGAGAGAGGCGCTGTTGCCAAGTGCTCCCTATGGGTCGGGACCCTAGGTGCCCTTCTTCTGTGACTCTCTCCCATTAGACTCTCAGCTCCTCGCGGGCAGGACTGGGTTGACTTTGGTGTCCCCAGTGGCACACCAGTGAGAGTGAATGGTAGACTGGTTGCTCTTGGCTGAGCGGTGGGTGCCATGCGGAGGGGGGCACCCGCCTGTGAGGTGAGCAACCTCCCTCCTGCAGGGTGGCGATGGTAGAGGCTGGCCGTTGTCAATATTGAGGTCACCTGGGGGGATGTAAGGTGGAAGGGAGGCTCTGGGCCAGATACCGCCCTCGCCATGAAGCCATCACTTAGGTCACTGGCAGAATGAGTACCGGCCACATGGTAGTCAGGGACAGCATGGTGGGGCAGGGGCTGGAGTAATTGAGGATTCCGTTAGCCTCAGGAGGAGAGGACTTCGACATGAAAGCACAGGCAGCAGAGGGTGGCACAAAGCCAGCATGCTGACCACGACTCTGAGGACTGCGAGGGATGTGCTGAACATGGGGACAATCCATCTGAGAAGCCCGGGGACTGGCCAATTCTCAGCGTGGGCAAGGACGCGGTGGGCCTGGGAGGCCGTGTGGGTGTGTGGCGGTTGGTTAACCACGCTGCAAACGCTGTGCCTTAGCTAGATCAGTTCTGAGGACTGCGGCCTGTGTCGTCTCATGTCGTCTCCTTCCTCCACCACCCAGGTCTCAGCGTGCTTCACGGGAGGGCTGATAGCTTTGGCTTTGCCCCGCCCGACTTGCGGCACCTTCTCAAACCGTCTTCCACCTTTGGCCCCGAGCTTTGTCCTTGATGACTGCCTCAGCTCTCTGGCCCTGGCCTTCTGCCTGTCCTCTCTCCGCTGGGGACACCAGATCTAAAAAGACCGCTGCTTCTGCTGCAGTCCACCAGAGTTATCTCCCCAGCCAGGACTTTTCATTTCATTTGCTTACTGACATTTCCCACTGATGTGTGGGAGATCATCAGTCTTGTTTAATGACTCACATGTTTTTGAAGAATATGTAGAGGAGGGAGAAAAAAAAATAAACCAAGTAAAAAGAAGGAAAGAGAGAGAACTGCAGTTCTGTAAGCTATGGAAATGCCTGCCAGGCTCGCTTTGGTTTTGTTTGTTTTAAGAAATGACTGGAGGCCATAAGGTTTGAACTTTTTCATCGTCAAGTCTGCTGAGAATTCAAGTAAGGCCGACTGGGAGACTGTTTTTTCCTCAGCTCCTCAGATGGAAGGAAGGGAAGTCTGAATCTTATTAAGCAGATCCGCAGGACTTGGACTGGAAGAAATGCACAAGCAAAATTTTGCATTCAACCCTGGGAAGGAAAAATAACTGCAAAGTGAGCCAGACGTACTCTGAGATTTCTTCAGCAACTAGTCAGCATGCTTGTGCATGTGTGCGTGCGTGCGTGCATGCGTGTGTGTGTGTGAGAGAGAGAGAGTAAGATATATATATATATATATATATATATATCTTCTGGCTCATGAACAGGTTCCAAAATTTGTACAAGGAGGCAATATTTTTGCTAGTATATCGGCTGGAAAATGACATTTCCATGTGGAGCTTACTTTTTAGGAAATGGGGCCCCTGTGACACATTTGCTCACATGCACCCGCCCGAGCCAGGAAAGACCCAATATTGCACATGCAGGGTGCAGCCAGGATGTCCTCCCTGGTCCCTCCATCACACGGCTTTTGCTCCCCTTTCAGAAGGCCTCCAGCCCGTATTGCCTGTGCCATGTCATCAAAGGCAGACTGCACCACCTTCCGGGGGTTCTGCGCATGCGCAGGTTGCCTTGAGCTTTAGCGAATCTGCCTTCCCTGGGGCTGTCACGACCTTCATTCTTATCTTTCTTAAGCACAAGCCACATGTCCTTCCGCCCTCTATCGTGCTGTGTCTAAAATACAAGCCCCAGGAAATGAGAAAGGAGTCACAGCGTAGGTGAATGTTACTAGGTGGGGCTGCCCTCAAAGTCCTTAGCCCAAGTCCCTCCATAGAGGGCCCCACACTACTGCACTGTCTTCTCCTGGGTCCGGGCTGTCTTCTTGCTGCTGCGTCCTGATCACTGCCCTCTGAGGGAGTGAGGTCCCTCTCTCAGCCCTCTGGAGGCCTTGGAGGAGGGTCGCCGAGGCTCCCCTAGCCCAGTAACACATTCCACAGAAGAGAGCGCTTCCTGTTGGTTTGGGTCCCTTCATTTCAGACAAGGATCTTCCTTTACCATTTTATTTACTTAAAATGCCCTTAAAACCAATCAAGGCATGGTCTTCCCCCAGAGGCATGAGATCCTCCATGAGGAAGAAGAAGGACTGCCGGCAGGCAGGCAGGCAGCTTTTGCATGTCAGGGCCGGAAGTCCAGCTGTCGGTATGTCCAACCACATGGGCGTGCAGCCGGAGCCCCACAATGCGGGCGTGCAGCCGGAGCTAGAGCACGCAGAACACAAACACCACCTTCTCCCGCTCCCTCTCAGCAGTCTCCTGTAGTGAACTTCTGCATTTAGTGTGGCACATTTGTTAAAGCTGATAAACCAACAGCGATCCACTTTTAATAACTTAAGCTTATAGTTCATATTCGGATTAACTCTTGGCGTTGTATACTTTATGGGCTTTGACAAATGCATGTTGTCCTGTATCCACCATTACAGTATCCTATTTGTTCTATCATATATATTGTATCGTATATGCTATCATATCCACCATTATATATCCCCACGGTAAAAATTCCCTGTGGTCCACCTGTTCATCCCTCTCTCCCTCAGCCTGAGTTTCTGACCACCACTGATCTTTTCACTATCTCTGCAGTTCTGCTTTCTCCAGAACGTCACAGAGTTGGAATTACATGGTCAGTAGCCATTCCCAACTGGTATCTAATACTTAGCAATATACATTTGAATTTCCTCCGTATCTTTTTTTTTCCTGCATAGATTGTTCATGTGTTTTTAGTGCTAAATAATATTTTACTGTACGAATGTACCAGTTTGTTTCTCTTGGTGACTTTCAGTTTTGGCAATTAGGAATAAAGCTGCTATGAACATTTGTATGCAGGATTTTTTTTTTTTTTTTTGACACAAGTTTTCAACTTATCTGTGTAAATACCCAAGGACTTGCTGGACTGTATGGTAAGTCCATGATTAGCTTTTAAAAATGTTCCAAACTGTTTTTCAAAGTGGCTGTGTTATTCTTCATTCCCACCAACAGTGAGTGAGAGTTCCTGTTGCTCCACATTCTTGTCAGCACTTGGTGTTGTCGGTGTCGTCAATGTTAGCCAATCCAGGACATGCGTATCAGTGTCTTATATGGTTGCTCTGTGCATTTTAATTTGTGAATCTTTAAAGACAGATGCTTCTTTGAACATGCCTAACTTGTGGTATGTCTATCTTTTATGGTGAGGTTTCTCTTCAGATCTTTAGTTCATTTTTAAATTGGGTAGCTCATTTTTCTCATTTTGGAGTCGCGTGTTCTTCATATATTTTGGTTATAAGTTTTTTTTTTAAATCAGATATGCATTTTGTAAACATTTTCTCTTGGTGTGTAGCTAGTTTTTCTTTTCTTTTAATTCTCTTAATAGTGTGTTTCACAAAGCAAACTTTTTTTGTTTTGTTTTTGTTTTTCAATTTAATGGGGTGACATTGGTCCATAAAAACGCATAGATTTCAGATAAACATCTCTATAGCATTGGAACTGTTGATTGCGTTGTGTGCTGTTTATGGATTGTTCTGTTGGTATTAATTTTTAAATGCCATCACCAAGCCCAATATTACCAAATATTCTTTTATCTTCTATAATTTTACATTTATACTTATATCTATGACCTGTCTGAATTAATTTTTTTTAAAACCTGTAAGTTCGATATCTATATTTATCTGTTTTTTGCTCTAGCATCATTTGTTGGAAAGACTGTCTTTTCTCCTCTGTATTGCCTTTGCTCTTTTGTCAAAGGTTAGTTGAATATGTTTGATTGGGTCTGTTTCTGAGCTGTCTTGTCAATTCTGTTCTATAAATCTTTTTATCAATTATTTTGCTAAAATCACACTCTCTTCGTTACTGCAACTTTATACTAAGTCTTGAAGTCAAGTAATGTCATTCTTTCAAATTTGTTATTTATTTATTTATTTAGTGACAGAGACAGAGAGAGAAACAGAGAGAGAGGGACAGACAGGAACAGACAGACAGGAGGGAGAGAGATGAGAAACATCAATTCTTCATTGCGGCTCCTTAGAAGTTCACTGACTGCTTTCTCATATGTGCCTTGACCAGACGGCTATAGCAGAGTGAGTGAACCCTCGCTCAAGCCAGTGACCTTGGGCTCAAACCAGCAACCATGGGGCCATGTCTATGATTCAACGCTCAAGCCAGTGACCCTGCACTTAAGCTGGTGAGCCCGTGCTCAAGCCTGCAACCTTGTGGTTTCTGAACCTGGACCTGTGCATCCCAGTCTGATGTTCTATCCACTGCGCGTCCCAGTCTGACGCTCTATCCACTGCGCGTCCCGGTCTGATGTTCTATCCACTGTGCATCTTAGTCTGATGCTCTATCCAGTGCGCGTCCCGGTCTGACGTTCTATCCACTGTGCATCCCAGTCTGATGCTCTATCCACTGTACCACTGCCTGATCAGGCCAAATTTGTTATTCTTCAATATTTTGTTGGCTATTATGGGTTTTGTTTTGGCTTTCCATAGGACATTTAGAATAAGTTTAGGCCTGACCTATGGTGACGCAGTAGATAAAGCATTGACCTAGAATGCTGAGGCTATAGGTTTGAAAACCTGGGCTTGTCCGGTCAAGGCACATATAGGGGTTGATGCTTCCCACTCTTTCCCCTTCTCTCTCTCTCGCTCTACTTTCTCTAAAAATGAGTAAACAAAATCTAAAAAAAAGAAAGAATCAGTTTGTTGATAGCCACAAGATTACTTGCTGGGATTTTGTTTGAGATTGTGTTGAATCTATAAACCAAGTTGGAAGAATTGACACTTTAACAACATTGAGGTTTTCTATCCATGAACATAAAACATCCCTCCATTTATTTAGATATTTTAATAAGAATTTTGTAGTTTTTCTCATGTGAATCTTGTACATATTTTGTTACATTTGTATGTAAGAATTTCATGTTTTTGATGTTAATATAAATGGTATTATGTTTTTAACTTTAAATTCCTATTGATTTTTATTGATATATAGATTCTTTTCTATAGAAAAAGTCTAAATGAGCTCAAAACAAGTTTCCAAATTGTCTCAGGGCAAAATCACTTCTCACAGGAGACGGAATGCAACTTCTCACCCAAAGCCCGGTTCCTACAGTCCCATTGGGTGTCAGTTTACCCTATGCTTGAATATGGTCTACACTGAGCAGCTCACTATCTCTCAAAGCAACTCATTGTCTGTTAAACAGCTTTGATTTTAGATAGACTTCCCTCGTACTGTATTCCCTGTGGATAAGTTTTTGTTTAATTCTAAAATAACAAAAGCCTGTGTGATCCGAGTTAACCATTTTATCGGTGCTCTTTTATCTCCTTAGGATAAACATGAAGTCAGGGTTCTCCCCGCAGTGCTGAAGCAATAGGGTGTCCCGCATGCTGTGACAGTCTGTGTGCTGACCAGTCAGACCCTCGAGTGCTAATTGGAAACTGAACCCCCAACTTCGAGTCAGGATTTGGTACCTGTTAGCCAAGTACTAACTTTGGGAGAGCCCCATCATTTCCCAAATTCTTGATTTTTAAAAAATAGTAGAATGAGTACCCTTGCAAGGCTGTCATGAGAAAAACAAACAAACAAAACCAAGATAATGCACATGAAGGCAGTTTAAAACCAAACTGTTCAGTGGAAACATTATTTTAACTTACTACCTTTCATATCACAGTCACCGACCAAACCCATAAAGTAACAAAGGGAATAGGAGGAGAAGCAGAGAGGAGTTAAGCTGGAAGGCTCACAGTAGACCCCTTTAAGGAGACATGATTTTCAAGCTTCGAAGGTCATGGCTGGAGAAAACGGAAATGTAAGCTCGTTTCATGTGTTCATTGCATAGTGGAGGAGACTGAGCCCGGGAGAAGGAAGTGGCCTGTCTACTTTGATGCATCAGGCCATGTAGTGGCTGAAGTAAGACGCTGTCTTAAAGACCCGTGCTCTTTCTCCTAAATTACTAACCAAAGAGGCATCTGCCGCTTCCTCTCCGGACTCCGTCCTCGCCCCTCTCTCCTGCCTCTCTCCAGATCACAGAGCTCATGGCCTTCCAGTCCGCACGCTGACAAGGGATTCGGGGCTATGGGTTACGTGCTGGGCACCTCTTCTCCAAGAAGAACAACTGGCTGCTCCTCTCGGAGGCAGGGGGCATTCTTTCGGCTCAAGCAAGCCAAGAGGAGCAGAAGACTGTGACTTAGGTGTTAATCTCTACTGATCAAAAGAACCAAGTTCCATAGAAGAGCCAAGTGGGCAAAGAGACTTTTCTCAGTCTTAACGGTGGACCCGACAAAAGAGAAATACGTGCTTTGTAAAAATTAAATGTTAAATGTGCTCTTGAGGATTGACAAAGGATTTTCCAGGAAGGAGGGGCTGGTATCTTCACATAGCAAGCATTCATTCACCCAACATTTTTCATATCCCTGGGGTGATACCGGGTGACTGGTTCTCAAAAATGAGTTTGATGTGGTTTTTGAACTTGAGTTGCTTACCGTCTGGGGGTCGACGCTGCCTAGAGCTGTGCAACCTTGGGCTTGATGAGTCAGCTCATCATCTCTGTGGTATGGGGTTAATGTGATGACATCAATACAGCCCACAGCACAGAACCTCATAGAGTATAAGGAATGATATCATAGCAGATGTTCAGATGAAGGTCGGTGAGCTCCTCGACCTCAGGTTCTGGGATCAGAGACCGTGTGGGACCACGGGCAAGCCTAATAGGCACTGTTGGTTGTTCTTCCTGAAGGTATCAATTTTATTCATTTTTTTCCTCCTTCTCCCTTAAAGAAGCGAATGTATCTATTCTCCTCTTCCAGCCTCATGGCGCTTTGGGGGAGATTATGTTCCAGACTCTAGGGTGGATCCTGCTTGGTCTAATCTGATTATTTCCCAAGGCAGTGAATGCTTTAGGTTTGGGGATGTGAGGCAATTCTGAACAATGAGCTATAGGATGTTATCCAGTGGTCCGTCAGGAAAAGTTTTGTAGCTTTCAAAATAATAACCTGCTGCATCTTGAATTTTGTCCATCAAAATCCTAATCCCCTTGTACCTGTGACTGTTACTTTAGTGGGAAATAGGGACTTTGCAGATATAGTCAAGAGGTCTTATTGAGCACCACGGGCTATAAATCCAACATGACTTGTGTCCTTAGAAGAAGAGAAGAAGAGACAGGGACAGACACAGGGAAACAACCTCTTGGAGGCAGAGGCTAGAGGAGTCAGCTACAAGCCAAGGAATGCCAAGGACTGCAGATGACCACCTGCAGCCAGGGAGGGGCGAGGAAAACACCTTTTTTCCAGAGCCTCCAGAGGGAGCTTGACCCTGCTAATAACTTGTTCAGATATTTGGCTCCAGTACAATTAGAGAATCTCTTTGTATCTATTGTTTGAAGTTACCCCATTTGTGGCACTTTGTTAAGCAGCCCCAAGAAACTAACACAGACACACAAAAAAAGTGTTCTCAGTCTCTTCCTGTGGATTATTGGGTCTGGGTGAATCTGTTGGAACTTCTGCCACCTTATTGCAGCTCCGAGGAGACCCCACCTGAGGCCTGTGGGGCTGGTAGTAACTTAAGTGGGAAGTTTCTGAAGTCATCAACCCTGGGGCTGCCTCCCTCTGTTTTCCCTGTTGTGTTAGATAGCATGTTCCACTCATTGCTTGGAGTTGATTTTTATGTAATCTGCAATGAAACGATACTAAGCCGATTCAGCAAGTCATTCACACTCTCTATTCCTCATGTCTAAAGTGGCATTTCTAAAACACCCGCTTCATAGGATTTCCTGTGAAAATTACATGAGATAGAGAATGACTCAGATTTTGTTCCCTCTTTGTTGAATTCTTGTTAGAGTGAAGACTAATTTCAATGCGTGTCAGCTACTACTATTTCCCCTCCTCCTGTTATTATTCTGTTTATCTTCAGCCTCAACATGTAGTTACATTCAGTAATGATCTACTTTTGAATGAAAGAATGAATGAGGTTACTCTAAATACAAAAGGGACAGGGAAGGAGAGCTAGAAGAGATGGAGGGATTGATTAAATCTTGGCTCCAAATCAAGACCTGGAGGTCACATATGGCCCGTGTCAGGCTGGTAAAGGCTTGCATCTGAGAAGCCTGGTGTTCTTATGCAGAGAGCTTTGAATGAGAGAATATCTAGATCAGTGGTTCTTAACCTTTTTTGAGGTACCAAACCCACCAGTTTCATATGCGCATTCACCGAACCCTTCTTTAGTAATAAATAAAATATGATTTTTTTTCCAAATTCAAGACATAGGTATATGTTTTTTTACTGGTGCACAAAATGAGCCATGCATGAACATCACCTTGCTCAAAGAACAAAACCAACAAATTACGGTATTACTTTATTCTGGCCTCCGCGGCAGAGGCTTCTCCGAACCCCTGAGACCGACTCATCGAACCCCTAAGGTTCGATAGAACCCAGGTTAAGAACCACTGGTCTAGAGGGCTTTGCAAATAAGCTGGGTGTGAGAAGGGCAGTAGGAGTGAGGTTCAGAACTGGCCTCCCAAAGTCCCCTTGGGGGCAGCCAGACACGCTGCGCAAGGATTAAAGCAGAAGTTGGGAGCTTCATTAGGTCTCCAGTTAAGGAAAAAGGTTTGTCATTTTGCCTGAGGGAGAGCCACTGACTGTTTCTCCCAGGGACCTTGTTTGAAGTTAAGGTCTTGGAACACTGGGTTCAACTGACTACCAGTTTAGAAACTTGCTGTGCACCTCATTTTCCCTTTACAGACTCCCTCCTGTTTCCTTGCCTTCATGCTCCCCCACCTACAGACCGTTCTGTAGTTGGGAAAGGGTCAAGACCGGCTTTGTTTTCACTGGAGTAAAAGTGGGGCCTACTTTTACATTCAAAGTCAGTTTGCTGTCAACTTGGCCTAGAATCAAGATCTTGTATGTGTGTGTGTACATATACATACATACATATATATATACATTCATGTATGTATGCATCTACCTAAATAGCTGTTGGAAGAGATTTAAGTATTCAATTTTATATAACAAACTATTTCTTTTTATTTTGCTTTTAAGCAGACTCTGCTTTGGTCTGTGCTCTGTGAGCGACTATGCAGAAGCACAGATGAATTGGACAAGAAAGTCTGTCTTAGTAGCTCACTGTTTAGCGGAGGTAGACTGGAAGATAGATACATTAGTGAATGGCTCAATATTCATCGACACCATAAAATAATCGTAGCACTGCAGTCTACATGAAATTTGAAAAACACGGAAGGGAGATGGGAGGGTGGTTAAGTCTGGGTGGAGTTAGGACAGCCTTCATTCAGCCAAATCTTCACTCAGCTGGGTTTTGTAGTTAGAGCCTAAGGGGAAAACAGCTGTGTTAGGCTTGCTCGCAGGTTGACCGGCTGCAAGCCCTCTGTGCAATTAGTGCGGGAGCATGGGGCAGCACTAGTGTAAGGATGTAAATGCTTCCCCTTTTGGGAAGTGATGGGGGTGATGAGGTCAGATCATGCCCCGCCACTGAGAGGTAAGGTTTGTTTCCTGATCCCTTGCCTCTCTCCCCTGTGAAAAGCAGGTTTTCTTTTCTCTTTGTTTCTTTTCTCTTTCCTTTCTTCTTTTGGCTTGCCTGTCTCTCTGAGCCTCCCATAAACTGGAAGCGCCCCCCATCCTCCGACTCCACAGACCCTTTACCGTCTGTCTGCCCTAAGTCAGTGCGAGTCCACGTGGCCACGGCACCGGCCTTTACAGAGCAGGAGTTCGCCAGGCATAGATCTGGACAGAGACCCGGGACAGCGAACAGGGACCCGACTCTGTGAAGGGCACAAAACATCTCTAGAGTAAATTGAAATAAGGTGCCTGTTGACGTAGTTTCTACGTGTGGTTCCTATTAGGTTTGAAGGAATGGAACCTCCTCTTATTTGGTGTACCTAATAAAACTCTTATTTGGAATCGAACATGTTATAAAAATTAGACATTATTTTGCTAAACAAAACTTTTATTCTTAATATAGTCACTTCTGACCCTTGTGAATAGTATTAAGAAGTAGGGGCCCAGCACACTTGGGTAGATGATGGACAGAATTTATTGCTCTGCAGGGAGAGGCGGGAGGAGAGAGGGGCCAGCAGAGCGTGGTTACGGGCATGGGGCTGAGGGGCAGTGTGGGGAGAAGACCCAACGTGGCTGACAAGGGACACTGCAAAGAAAACTTGTAGCATGCTGCTGTTTTCTCCAAACGTCCCTGATGCTTTCTGCTGACCTCTCTTAAGGCACTTACATGTCTTAGCTCTTCCTAGACCTAAGCTCCTTGAGGCCCACGTTTGCATCTTACTTTGGAGAGGCACTATAACAAGAAGTCAAACTCATGGGTTCTAGGATGGGCTCCTGGACACACAGTGGGCTCTAGAACGATTCCTGGCGTATTGTAGTCACTCAACGAATGTCAGCATTTGCTATCTGTATTCCTCACAACACACAGGGTGGTGCGTGGTGTCCATTCTGTGCTCTGTAAATATTTACTGAATGAATAAATAAAAAAGCAAATGAAAAGTAGTTTGTTGTTGCGCGCTTGTGGAAGAAATGAATAATTTAATGGTTTTGGAAGAAAATTTGTCAAGCGGACTGCTTTTCACTGAACCGAAAGCTGTTCTACAAATGTTGTAGGCTCCTACTTGTGGAACACAGTCCACTCACTGTTCCCTGAGGCTCACCTCCCTTAGGACCATCTACCAAGAAGACGACACCATGTGCACAATACTTCATTTGTATGTGTTTTAAGAGCGATGACTTTAGGCGAAAGAGCTGCTCCCAAGTTTTGCAGATTGAAAGAGGAGGACCCCTTTGCTCGCCCGTGGAGGAACCTGGTTTCTCTCTACAAGCTGAGCCGAAGAAGCTTTGCCACTATGATCACCAAGGAAAGGTCTTCTGAGCTCAGAATGGTCCCCAGACATCGTGGTTCTTCTTCCACAAAGGACCTTGGCACGGCTCACCCTGAACTGGATGGGACTCCACTCTCTCTCCTGTTCTCACCAAACAAGAATAGTGACACACGCTCGAGGGGCAGCGGGGTCCCTGTTCACGCTGCCCACAGGACCTGTCTTTCATCTGCATTGTGCTTATTCAGCTGTGGCACTACAGTTCTATCTGGCTGATTTCTGAGAAAGTGTACCAGCCTACTTAAAAACCAACCAAATCCTCCCTGTGAGTGAGGGGCTTGATGTGGGGGTGTGGAGAGAGAAGAGGAGGAGCGCCATCTTCTTTCCCGACATTCTTTGCTTTGTGTGCAAACACTTCCAGAGATGCCAGTAGGCAGTTTTCCGAAGCCTCGTTCTGACCAAAGATGATGAAGCTTCTCCCCTAGGTAGGAAGAATGTTCTCTCTCTCTCTCTCTCTTTTTTGAGCAGCTTCTTAGTTTATGCTTTCTCATGGAGACAAGCCATCTAAAATCAAACAACCACAGGCCCTTATCTTCCAGGCTCTGCTATCCTTGCCAGAGGTTTCTATTAATCCAACAAACAGGACTCAAGTGATTTCTACATGCCAGGATGCATAGGAAAAACAAACAGAAGTAATAGTTACCATCTATATATATGCAAGGCCGGTGGCCATGGCCAGGCAGGTCCACACTGGACCCGGGCAGAGGGTAAAGAAACTGCAGAGCTGGAAAGTGGTGGGCCATCCCCGTTTCATAGTCTCTCAACAGTGGCCGGAGCAAACAGGCAGTAAACAGGCAGTGAAGACTGCTTCCCTCTCTCGGAGCTGACAAGCAAAACCTGCAGGAGGGAGAAACCCCTTCCCCAGCAAACAACGGCAAACAACGGCCTCTCCCAATGGTGGCAGGCAACCCACAATCTCCAATCTGCCGCCCTGAGGGCAAACACCTGCAGCCTTCCATAGACTACATACAGGTGATGCTGTCAGTCGGGCAAAGTACAAGCAATCAAACCTAACACACTTGTCTGCCCAACAACAACGACAACATTATATATATATATAATTTCCCTGTGTGCCCACTGTGTGCCAGGCACATGCCGTAGATACTTTTGTGCAATTGTAATAAGCATAACCAAGGAAGAAATGGTTATTTCCATTTTATAGAGGTGTGGAAATGAGCACTCCAAGTAGTGAAGAAACCCGCCTTAGGTCACTCAGGAAGGTAGGAGGTGTCAGGGCTGAGCTCTCTGACGTTGGCTGCCAGGGCATCTTGGGATGAGGAATTGGTGTGACAAAGGGGGGCAGGAAGGCCAGGTCAGGTCCTGCACAGTAGTGTATTGTTGTCTTCTGGCCCAGAATGAGAGAGAAGTTGGGTTTGGGAGGTAGGATTTGGCAAGGAGAAGCAAGGCTTGGAACACCAAGCTCTGCCAGTGGGGTTCTTTATTTGTTTTTACATTTTATGTTTCAATTTCAGTTGACATTCAGTATTATTTTATATTAGTATCAGATGTACAGCACAATGGTTAGACAATAATATAATTTACAAAGCGACTAAATTATTGCTGTCACCAACTGTAGATGAATCCTTAAAACTGAAAACAGATCCTAATAGGTTTTGTTTGTTTGTTTTTAGTTTATGTTTCTCTCTGGAGATGACCACAACCCTCCTCATAGCACAGCGTCCGGATCAGACAGTTCTAGAAACTTGAACAGGCACAGTTAACAGCTAAATACCCCTAAGCTGATCTTGAGTGCACAATAGAACTAAGATCCACAGAACTCAAGCACTAAAGATGCTATGTTTCCACCCAGAGCTCATTAAAAGACAGGGTTCTGTCAATAAAGAAGATCTATGCGGGGCCAGATTTGGATACACGGAGGACCGCTAGAGCAAACTCTGCCACGTGGGAAGTTCATTGTTTGCTCCCGCCTCTCCTAAGGTTCCTAACCTTAGAAGGCTAGCTTCCAACGCTACCCAGTCAGGCCCCTGGAATTAGAATGAAAAATACATGTAACCTTTCTTTACCCTCACCTTGTAAAAGTGGTCCCAAGCCTTGGCTTGGGGAGACTGGTTTCATCCCTGGTCTCCTCATCTGCCTGACGGGAGGAATAGAGCTCCTTTCCTCGGCAAAAACCTGTCGTCTAAGACTTCTGGCTTCTCTGTGCGTGGTGGGCATCGGACTCAGTCCCTTTGTTGTATGGACTAATGACAGGTAGAATGAGGTAATAAGAATGACCAAATAATCCATCAGGGATTTCATTGTTTTCCTCTGTTCTAAGAACAACATGTGCTCCTTATGAACATGTTGGAAAATGCAGAGAGAGAGAGAGAGAGAGAGAGAGAGAGAGAAGGAGAGAGAGAGAAGAACGAGCTTTAAGAAGAGCTTTAAGTCACTTCCCAAAGCAACTTCTATGCACAGTTAGTCTTTTTTTTCTTTCCTTCACAAAATTGGGTTGCTTGGTTTATGCAATTGTCATTATACTGTACATAACATTTGGTAGTGTTATTTTCCACTTAATATCAAAAGGTAACTTTGTGATATGTTATAAAGCCTTTAAGATCCATGCAGTGTAATGATTATAACCCCGTACTTTACATAGACAAGGCCTTGGAATCAGAGAGCTAGGTGTTTTGTGCTTTGACACTGCTAGGTAACACTTTGATGAGCATCTTTGTCTTTTTTTTTTATGGGAGTTAAGAGGTTTTTAGAGGATGAACTTTCAGGAGTTGTGCAAAATTGAAAGTCACATGTCTTTTCAGCTTTTCTACCACAATGCTGAGCTCAGTGCGTTGGGGGGTGTCCTAACCTATTTCTGTGTTCTCATACCTCTTTCTCACATGCATAGCCTCTCGCAATAATGCCAAGTAAACATAATCGAGATGAAACTCCTGTGCCCTCAGGGAGACTTGCCACTGCGTGGAGTAGCTTGTTTTGCTAGGGAGGTAATTTTTTGGAAGCAGGAGAGGGACTCCTGCTTATTCTGCTGAGTGACTTCTTAACCCTATTAACCCAAAGCTTCTCTCCCTGGATAAGAACAATGCACAGTTCCTGCAGCATGTGTCTGGAACGACCCCCTGCCCCATGGAATCTGAGATGTTGGGGGTTGTTTAAGGATTCTGTTGGTGGCTTGAGGCTCTACCTAGAGGTTAAGGAATGTGTGATCTATAATACTTATCGAATGACTAAGCTACCAGCATCCCAAGGCCCAACGATGACTAATAATGATTATTCTTACCCTGCAGTGCGTGGTTTGTCAAACAAAGGACAGAGGGCCTGTGCCCTTTTGTGCTGTGATTCACTCCTGTACAACTCAGTGGTAAGACCATGGGAACCCCAGAAATACCAGCCAGTCCTCCTCACTTCTCTCCCTGCTCCCACCACCCATTCCCTCTCCCACCACAACCCCGGCCCACTGGGACTGCATCTCACAGGCTTGAGGAGAGGCCAGGCTATGCTTTGTTGGCTAAGAATCAGCCTTGGGATTGAAAAAGGCAGCTTCACACTCAAATGTGTGACCTCGGGCAAACGACTCGGCCTCTCTGAGCTCCAGGAGTTCTCATGTCTGAGGCAGAGACAGAGGAATAGGTTACAGAATTGTCGTGGGACCTAAGGGGTGTGTCGTTCTTACTGCCGATGCCTAGGTACAGAGGGAGAGCTTGAGAAGTAGTGATGATTATTAAGATTCACTGCGAGTTGTCACCAGGCCATCTCTGCGTGATCTGGGATCTTCTGAAAATATTTCTGTGTTTCTGTTTATTCATCTTAAAAACCAAGGACAATTTCTACCTTGCAGTGTGATGGGGGGAACAGAACACAGCATGAGAGAGCCTTTGGCACAGCGTCCTACCTGTCACTGTCTTGTCTTTTCTCCACCCCAGGCTGACTGAAGCGTGCCTTGGTGTGTTCAACCTCTTGACACAGCTTTCGAGATCTTCAGGGTGGCAGGGATGAGTTCTTAGGCCCCACCCCCGGAACAGAAGAGTGGTGCCCACACCCTGGCTTACACGCGGCCACTGAGTGTCTCTCTGACTTGGAGATAAAGAGTGGCTGGGATGTTTGGGTATGGCAGAGGCCTGGGCACTGTTTAACGGATGATCCCAGGAAGAGTGTGACCAGTGTCAAAACCAGGGAGGCTGGACACGGAGGGGCATGGTTCAGGGATGACAGCGGCAGAATAAAGGCCGGGTGGGGGCGCCTCTATAGGTTTTTGACCAGGAACACGGCTCTAGCCCTACCGGAGAGAAGAGGGCCCCACTGCAATGACTGCCGCTGAGCTTCCTGCCACGCTGCCTGTTGGGGTCCCCAGGGAGACTTTGACTTAGAAAATACAATGGGTTGGCATCCTTGTATGCTGGTGCAGAATCCATTCATTCACATTGCATGCACTGTTCCCAGCGCCCAGCAAGGCGGGGCTTCGTCAGTGGGCGCCGTGATTGACAGCCGACGGCGCTTTCATTCTCTCTGATAGCAAGGCGGGGACGTGGAGGGACCTCATCTGCTCAGTACCATGCCGCCTCCTTCTTTTGTCTGGTGACAGTCTTTTTGGCTCCCTCATATGGGTGACAGGGCTGTGACGTGTCAGGGAGAGGAGGAGAGAAAGAGCAAGGACAGGCGTGGCTCATTATGCTGGTGGCTACTGTTGCAGTTCCCTCTACTGGTGGTCTCGTGTGTTTGGTTTGCACTACCGGGACCCCAGGGCCCTCTCCGGGTCCCTCTCCTGATGGCAGCATGGTCAGTGTCCTTAGTTTCCTCTTGAGGGGCCTCCCGACTGCAGAAAACCTAACTCTGGTCGACAGCTTCCTGCTCTCTTCAGACGACCTTCTGGGGGTTCACCCCCACCGCCCTCCTTTCAGTTCTACTCTTCGGCAACCCACCCTCCTATGCGGAGGGAGAGAAAGACAGGTCAGGGCCATCTGCTAAAGTGTCTTCTTGATGTCCCGAAGTGGACACGCTTTTGCCTTGACCACGGTGCGCGCAGGCTGTCCCACAGAGGCCCCCGCCCGGTCCGCTCTCTCTGAAGCTCTGTCACGCTCCATGGGTAAGGGCGGAGCAGGTCAGCAAGGCTGCTGTCTCATAAGGCGGTCATCCGGGGGGACGCGGTGTCAGTTTTTCCTTCTTGTAAAGCATTCCCAATACTTCGGAGTTATTCCCCGGGAGTGCCCGTTCCGTATGTCCCAGAACCCGTGTGGCCCTGGGCTGGGCTGCAGCCCCGCACTCCGGTGAGGACATCCCTCCGGCCCCGCCCTCGCACCTCAGACCCTATAGATAGCAAGGGAGGTGCTGGTGGTCCCCCGCACTGGCGGAAGTGGCGGTGTCGGTCTGTCCACTTCTTGGCAAAGGTTGAGAAAGGTCTTTAGCTCTGGTTAGAGTGCGAGACACTTTTCACGTGCCTGTGTTCACGCTTTCATTGGCTAATTCTGGAATAATAGGAACAGTAATAGGAAAAGTAAGTTTACTTTTTGTATATTTATAACACACACACACACACACACACACACACACACACACGAAAACACACATAAGCTCACATATACCCACACCGCACAGGTGAGTAGTCTCTCCACAGAAATGCTAACAGCAGTTCTCCTTAGGCAGTGATTAAGATAAGACATTATTTTTGTTTTCTTTTCTGCTCTTTACTGCGAGCTCCACATGTCCTCCAATGACAGTGTATCAGTCTTGAAAGAAGATGAAATACAATGAACATAATTGAAAAAAATATTTCTAAGCCGCCACATCTTCCCACAGAAGGGCCAGATGTGAGGGGCGGGGCCCCGGCGCCCGGTCCTCCCGCGGCGCTCTGCAGGTTTCTGATTTTTATGAAGCATCAGCTGTTCTGAATTCCTACAGCACCTGCCACAACAAAAGCAGGCCCCTGGCTGAGCATACTAATGCGGCCCTACGTGCCTTTCTAGAACAAAGAGAGCGAAACGAGGAGGTCATTAAGCCTCCCTTGGACAATGTCCATGCTACCCCAAGCCTGAGCCCTCTGGGGGAGATCACTATCCACCTGCGAGGGGGAGACAGCCGTGTCCAGAGTGAGTTTCTGCCACCTCTCTTTTGTTCTCTCTCTGGTGGTCCCCTCCCTCCTCTCTCTGGTTCCCAGCCTCCATTTGGCTCACGTCTCAGCTCCGGCTCTTACTCAGAAGCTTCTAGCATCTGCTCCTGCGATGATCCCTCTGCATTCTCTCACGGCCCCGACTCTGCCTCACATGTCACAGCTGTGCCTAAGAGAACGGTCAGCTTCCCAGGAGGCAAAGGCGACAACAAACGGGGCTGCTTCACTCCTTCCAGCTTCTCTCCTCCTGCATTTCTCATGCTCCCTGCCGTTTATTTGACTGGTCTTCAAAGGTAGCCACTCGGCACTTGGCTTTACTGAGAGAAGGCAAGGTGAAGTCCATTTCTTTGTATTATCGTATCTTTTCAAAGGTTAGGTGACTTCTGTCCATTTTCCCCACGTGGGGAGTGCTAAGGAATGAGAGTCCCTAATCCCTCAGTCACTCTGTCCCAAGGAAAGAAGAGTGACCTGTGTGATTGGTCCCAGCTTGCCACCCAGGGACATGTCTACTAGAAGAAGAGTTCACTGAGCTTTCAAGACAGGGTTCATATCTCACTCGTCCTTGCATTTGGGCAGTCAGCTCTCTTCCCCCTTCCTTAATAGAGTGAATGCCCCCATGAAGAATTCTGTCTTTTCTCCCAAGTGCAAGCTGGTGCTCACTGGACTCTCCTTTGAGCAGCGGAGTGAGCAGGCCTGTCGCTCTCCCCTACGCAGCTGGCTGGCTAAATGGACCAAGCGTCCTGTTGACCAGTTGCGCATCTCTCTTTCCCCTCCAGCATCCTTGAGCATGCTCCTCGCAGGGCTTCAAGCCTAGAACGCGACCCTGAATCCAGCTTTCACCAGGGTTCTTTCTCCCTTGGAACTCTCACAAGCTTCGAAACCTCTGGATCAAGTGGTCAGTTTCCTTTTTTTCCATTATTCTTTGGGTTCAGATGTCTAATGGAGAAGAGAAGGGAGGCTGAACACATCCCATAGAGGGTGGGGGTTGGACAGTCCCCCCCATGGAGAACTCAGTGCCTTTCCACATCTCAGCATTGGAGGGAGCTGCTACGAATTGCCCTGGTCCCAGGCTCCCACTGGTTTACAGCCAGGTGCCTCTGTAGAAAGTCAACGCCTGTAAGATAATGCGGGTGCGGTTCGCACACTTTCCTTCTGGAGCAGGCTCAGTCTTCTTCCCGACCAACAACAGGAAGTTGCACAAAGAATTACCGGTGCTCGTGTGGTAGAGCAAATTACTCTGTGTATTCTGTTCATTCCAACCGGCCTGGAGAAGGAGGCAACTGATGGTCTTGTCTGCAGTCACTCTGACTAACCCAGCCTGGGACATTCTGGGGGGAGCGAGAGGGGGGAATTATACAGGATGGAAAATTTAATAACCTGCCCCACAAGTCCCCCAACCCCTGGTCCCGAGGGGAAAGTAATCCAAGAGTTTCTGTGAACTTAGTTTCTTCCTTCTCACTGTCTAATAAGAAGGGGCTATCAGAAGATAGTGGTCTTTTTGCTTTAAGAATGTGGTAATGCTTTTTTTGTTATTTGTTAGTGAGAGGGACAGACAGGGACAGAAAGACTGGAAGAGACAGAGATGAGATGCATCAATTCTTCATTGAGGCACCTTAGTTGTTCATTGATTGCTTTCTCATATATGCCTTGACCAGGGGGCTACAGCAGACTGAGTGACCCCTGCTCAAGCCAGTCAACTTGGGCTCTAGCCAGTGACCTTGGGCTTCAGAACAGTGACCTTTGGGCTCAAGCCAGGGACCATGGGGTCATGTATATGATCCCATGCTGAAGCCGGTGACCCCATGCTGAAGCCGGTGACCCCATGCTCAAGCTGGTAAGCCCATACTGAAGCCTACGACTTCGGGGTTTTGAACCTGGGTCCTCAGCATCCTAGGCCAGTGCTTTATCCACTATGCCACTGCCTGGCCAGGCAAGAATGTGGTGATTCTTTACCAAGGTGGGCATCATGGTTTTAGTGAAAGAGACCCTCTGGGTTCAAGAAAAGGGGAACGTAGCATGGTGGTTAGGAACATGGGCTCTGATTCAGACTAACTAGATTTGAAATCTGACTTGATTACTTGCTAGTTGTAAAACCTTGGACAAGTGACTTAATTTGTCTTAGTATTCCTTTTTGTTTTTTCAGTAGGTGAGCACAGTGGTAAAATGAGGAATACTTACAACTAACTCATAGGATCATGGCGAGGACTGAATGAGGTAATGCACGCACAGGGCCTTCGGAACAAGGCCTGGGGTGTGTTAAGCCTGCAGTACACGATAGCTCAAGTCCTGTCTCACTATTTAACTATGAGCACATGTTGTCTCCAGAGGTGAGGAGTGAAGAAAGGTGATGAGTGAACTAGCAAGATGTAAGAGAGGGATCAGAGGCCAGGGCCAGCCCTAGGTGGAGCCCTGTACAGGATCAGGGACAAGGGCATGAGGACACGCAAGGGACACTTCAGACACACACATACTTTCTTCCTAAACTTGCCAGGGAGGCTGTTTGGAGCCTGGGTGGGAATGTGCCCCGTGACTGCGGGGAACGACTGCAGGCTTTGCTTAAGATGCTGGTTCCACAGTCACAGACTTTTGCAAATTTGCTGGGTACTGGTGAGGTAGTGCATGGTGGCTTAAATTCTTCACCTCTGGTCACCTTGTCCTTTACTCTGTGACTGCACAGACAGACCCTTGCACCGAAGGTGGGATCTTTCACTCCTTGGGTCTGACTGGCCCTTGGGTTTTCTCAAGTGATGTCCCCTGGAAGGGATGGTTCCTCAGTTCCAGCCTTCGACCTCAAAAGGCCTGAATATTTGTCCTGACTCTCCTTTTTTTCTGTGATGGCCACAAGGACTTGCTGTGCCTGGCTGGAGGGCGAGAGGCACGTGGAGCGGAGGTGAGTCACCTCGCCTGTCCTGGCAGAGGCTGACCTGGTCAGTGGACAGCCAGCCGTCTCCCAGCTATGTGAGTGAGCCAGGCCGAGGCAGACAGAGCCATCTGGACAGAGTACATCCTCGAGACACGGACCGTACGTGGTCAGTGTGGAACGACGCCTTAGGTGGTTTTCCGTATGCAGCGTCACAGTGAGGAGAGAGGACTACCTGGGGAGCACGCCGCATCGTGAATACACCCGCCTTGAATTACTTATCTCTGCTAGGCGTTATTTTCTCTCCTCTATCTTGCACGGTCCGGCCCGCGCGACTGATTTTCCCCGAGAGCTAAGAGGGCTGGGTTTGGGCTATGAAAGAAAAACCAGTGCAGTTTGTCTCATGCTGCTACGTTTCAGGGTGAGGACTGCCTTGTGTTCCCAGGGGAGCAGAGAGGCCCGCAGTGCTTGGCCTGTGCCGCGGGAGATCTTGCTTAGAATTCAGGACCGGGCACTTCTAATTATATCCAGGTGTTTCACCAGGGGCTGGGAGGCTTTAAGAACCACCTCCGAGCTAAGCAGCTATAGGGAGAGCCGCCAGGTCTGCCTCCCCTGTTTCCACCAGGAAGACTGCTTCCTTCTCTTTCATGTAGTAGGTGTCAACCCACGAGGTGGTGGTGGTTGGAAAAGTCTTCCCGCAAAAGACGAAGTTTGGAAATCACTGGCCTGGTGCTTCGTTGAGGCTCTGAAAGGGTCCTCCACTTCTGCTGCCTACCAGGGTCCCTGGGGTTTTAAGAAACTATTCATGACATTCTGTTTGTTTCTCCTGTTTATTTGTTGCTTTCTGCTTTATGTCCCATCTAAGAGTGGGATCCTTTGGTTCTTATATTTTTTTTCCCATTTGAGTTATCTTGCTCCGCATGCTCTTCTCAAGACCCATCCAAGTTGTTACAAATGGCGGTATTTCACAAAAATGCGTAGACCCAGTCGCGTGTGGTGGTTACTAGGGCGCAAGGGAGGTGAGGGAGGAGGGAGAAGAGGGTAAGTGGAGTCAAATATATGATTGCAGAAGAAGACACCATGCAATCTACAAATGACTATTATAGAATTGTACACTTGAAACCTATATCATCTTATTAGCCAAAGTCACCCCAATAAATGTAAAAAAAAAAATTCATCCCAGAGCCTTACTTTTGATCAGACTTTCTGGAGATGAGGCTGGACGTCCAGGTTTTTAAAGCTTTTTGAGTGAGTCGGATGGGCAGCTGCTGTTCTGAGTATTTCATTCATCCAACAGGGTGTGTGCCAAGCGCCTGGGGTGAGCCAGGTGCTCAGCAAGGGACTGGGCACAGTGGTAGGTAAACACACAACTGCGTTTTACAAGTAGGCGAATGTAGAAATGAGAGAATAAAATACTGTAACATGCCCTGACCGGTTGGCTCAATTGGTTAGAGCATCATCCCAAAGTGCAGAGGTTGCTGGTTCGGTCCCCGGTCAGGGCACTTACAGGAACAGGTAGGTGTCCTTTTCTGTCTGTCTCTCTTTATTCTTCTTCTCTCTCTATAGTCAATCAATAAAAAGAATGCTATGACAGTATGAACAGGAGTAATAATAATAATAATAATAATAACGATAATTTATTGCTTGGATAACATTGCTCTCACCTTTTTGAAAACTCAAGCTGTGTAGTAAATGACTTACATGAAGTATCTTATTGAATTCTCATCCCAACTCTGTGGTTAGGTACAATGATCATCCCTGTTTTACTGATGAGGCCAGAGGGTAAGCCAAGTGCCCAAGGCTGCACGGTGCCCCCTGGTGGGGCACAGGGGCACGGGTACGCCCCTTGGCCTTGGGGAATCTGGTCGTCTTCAGGCTTCATGTTCTTATGAATGGACCTCGGAGCACAGGGCTGAGCAAGTACCGAAGTCTATGTTGGGGAAGGAAAATTAACGTTTTCCAAGGCATTGCACAAGCATAGGTAGGACCTTGCACACACGCATACACACATGTACGCCCTGTGGTTTATCTTGTTCTCAGCTGCCTTCACTGTGAATTGGACTATACGATTTTCCAGGGAGAAATAAACAAGTTGTAGATCTAAAAGTTAGATGTTTCATGTAGTGTCTACTGGAACCCATTTCCCTCCCAATCCACTATGGGCTTCTTGAACCACTAAAGACCCTAAACATAAATGCTTTCTTAATGACTCTGGTGTCCTCACTGCCTTCCTTCCACAGGGCCAACCCTGCTTCCCCTCGCCCCCCCCCCCCACTAACCCTAAAGCTCCCAGCATTGATCTCTCACGAGCCATTTGGGGGTCACTGGAAACCAAACGGAGGCCCTTGGCCCTCCCCCAACGCAGCACCCCAGGCCTTGAGCACACCCTCATTCCTGGTTGGTCAGACCATGCCCTATTGAGACACCAGGGGCTCTGGGTAAGGTGAGAGGGGCAATCGCCCAGAGTGTGTCTAACAACGACACAAGCAGGCTGCAGCGCCTGTCTTCATTACACTTGAGCTGCTCCTGGGAACTCCTAAAAGAAGACGACACAGCCTGAGAACCTCATGAGGATGTTGTGGGTGGGATGAAGTAAAGGGGAAACGCCGGGCTTGGCTAGCGTGAGGCCCTGACGCTCTCAGGAGCGCTATAGCCCGGGCGCACACACGTGCACACACGTACACGGCGTTGCCGGAGGAAAAGATCATGGGGCAGCACTCTTACGTAAACCTGTACAAGTAGGCACAGTGGCAGCCCAGGGCACGGGCCTGTGCTTTGCCGTACCTGATAGAAGAACCCACTTCTCCTGACTTCACTGCCTGCTCCTCCTGCAGCCCCGCGGTTCAAGGATGATTCAGCCGATTCCATCAAATACTCTTTCACTTGAAATTGCATAACAAGGTCATCTGATTCTGAGGTGACTCACCCTGCAGGCACCTCAGCAAAGCCAGCCCTCGCTGAACGTTTCCCGGGAGCACGCTCTGTGCCTCTGGTAAGCAGGGGCGAGTTAGTCACGAGAAGATTAGAGCCCTCCTTACGTCTTCAGAGTGTGTACCTTGCAGAGCTTCTGAACAGGCGTCCTCATAAAGTCCTGCTGTGTCCTTTCGGTTCATAGAAAAGTTGTTTCTATCAGCTCGTTTCTATTCAGGAGTGGCTCGCCTCCGCCAGGGTCCTCCTGGGACCTCCATGACAGAGCCATGCGTGCGGCTGGGGAACTCCAGTGACCCTCGCTCTTGCCCTCCTGGACTGTCTTCGCCAGTGCCATCTGCATTTCCCCCCCCAACTGTCTTCCTGCCACTAACCTCAGACACAAGTCGTGAGGCTGGCTGTCATCTTCCAGATCCCAGAGATACCAAATAAGCTCTGTGCTGGAGCTAGAAAAAGCTGTGTGTGTGTGTTTGTTTTGCAGGACATTTGAACCTGCCAGCAGCACCTGCCCCTTCCTACTGCTGTCTGGACTCCCCTCTTCCCAATAGAAATGGACTTCCTACCTCTTTTCTAAGGCTGGTTTGCAAAAGCAGCTGCCCGTAGATCCCGACCCAATTTTCCTCCTTTCTGCCCCCTTTCATTTTGATTCTCTCTCTCTTTTTTTTTTTCCTAGCCATTGCCAAATGCAGCCAAGGTAATACAAGCATTTCTCTGAAGTCTGGCCCTGCCAGTTCTCGCGAAGGCTCGTAGGCCTTTGGGAACCTCGATGGTGCCATGGACGGTGACCTCGTTTTGGAACGGTCCTCTGAGCTTCACTCCTTGCATGGCTGGTCGCAGACTGCATCCAAGGGGACCTTATCCAAGGTGAGAGAAAGCTGTTTCCTCAGGATTCATTCTCCGCCCAGTCAGGTTGAGACTCCAGTTTGCAGAATCAGGATGGGGGCGGGGAAAGCCATCCCATTCAGCGGTTAGCACACCCAGCAGGACAAGTGTCCAGAGAGCTGATCAGAGAGCATTGTGGGGTTTGGGCCACATGGGAGCCGTGCTGGGGAGAAGACATATCGGGTTGTCTAGAGAGCCAGCAAACCCAGGAGTCAAGGTCAGTGCCGACAGAAAGATGACACTGACTCAGGTGACTGGCCACCCTGGTCCTGGAACTAGGTGGGTTTAAACAATGCTTTGTGTTCACCTGACCTGGCCTTCTTAAATAGAAAAGCTTACATATGTGGTCTTGGGCAATGCAGCTGGCTTGATAGAAGCCCAGCCACTGTATGGATGGGGTGTGGTGGGGGATGTGACTCGGAAGTAATGTTGACTGATAAAAACTTCCGACACAAAGTTCTCCTCATGTCTTCACAGACCTTGGAAGGAAGAGGACGAAGTAAGACACCTTGGAGGTTGCAGATCCCACTTACTGCTGGGACCCTTCCCATCTCGATCCCTCCCACCCCCAGGCTTTTCCAGCAAACCTGCAAGATGTCTGGCTGGTGCCGGGTACCGCGGGTGCCCGGCCTGCTAGGTATCATGTGTTTAAAAACAAAACAAGGGACGATTGCTCTTGTGTGAAGCTTCCAGTCTAGTGGGAGAGGGTTCGTGGAAGGGAGGACTCTGAGAACAGTGCCCCCTTTTTAGAGGAAAGGTGTTGAGAGCCTGTCACTCCACGAGCTGATTTCCCTCTCTCCGGAGAAGCCGATGAGCTTATCAGACCATGGCGATGCTTTATTGTCCTTGAGCAGAGAATGCACTGCGTCGGCAACTGGGGGGGGGGGTGAGCATGGGATGCCCCAAATGCCCTGTGTTATTGGAAAATACGCCTACTTTTTCAAAATATGCTTTTACAAAGAGATGAGGGAGCACGCTCCTGTGCCGTGCTCTGCAAGAGGGAATTGCAGGGTGCCCATCTTGTCTGATCTTTCTGGGCACTCAGTTCAGGGAGTCCTGGGGGGCCAGTGGAGCCTGCCCAGCCGTCCGTCCACTGCGTGTCCTTGACTTCCAAGGCCTAGAAGTGTTTGCACGATTGAAAAGCCTTCACTTCAGACAGAGGACTGGGAACAGTGCAGATAATAACGGGGTGTCGTTTGGCTCTTTTGCAAGGAAATAAAAGGTGTCCAGCCCTGTCTGGAAGTGCCCTGCTCTTTTTATTTCACTGCGCTGCGGAGAAAGCACAGGGCTTTCTCAGTGTGTTCGGGCTGCTGTATCATATTACCATAAGCTGGATGCCTTAAAGCGATAGAAATTCATTCTCTGGCAGTCCTGGAGGCTGGAAGCCGGAGTCCAGATGCCAGCAGGGCCACGCTCCCTCCGAAGGCTCCAGGGAAGCACCCTTCTGTGGCTCCTTCCTGGTTTCTCCTGGGTGTCAGCAACCCTTGGCGTCCCTGGGCTTGCAGACACGGCGCTCCACCCTCTGCCTTTGTTACCACCCAGTGTTCTCTCCCCTGTGTCTCTGTGTGTTTGTGTCTAAGCTTTGCTCTTCTTATAAGGACACCTGTCATTGCATTAGGGCTCACCTGAACGTAGTACGACCTCCTCTTAACATCGACAAAGACCCTGCTTCCAAATGAGGTTACAGTCCCAGGTGTTGGGAGTTAAGAATGGGATATATCTCATTTAGGGAGCACAAGTCTACCCAGAACAGGTGTACTCGGTACTAGATGAGGAAGAAGCCTTATTTTGGCGGACCCTAGACAGCTGTTAGGTGTGGAGTCATTCAACATTATTCCAAAACGCACGTACCAAGTACTGAATATTCCTCCCAGGTGGGCTGGGCACCAGGGTGGAAAATACACATGGTGGGCCTCCAGACAGCAGCCTCCTCTGTCCTGTGGCCAGCTTTCTGTGCGTGTGGGCAGGCGGTCTCTGCCGACCTCTCAGGATTGCACCGGGCAGGCTATCACCTTGGATGCTTTTCACTGGTCAGGGTTTGGTGCCAGGAGAAAACACCTGTCGTTCTTTTTTTTCTGTACCTGGGGGTTGGCTGGGGGCCGGCAGGGCCTCAGAGGTCAGAATCTGGGGGCTGGCTGACCCCTCTATGGCCTCCTGTCTTTCTGCTGAAGTGCAGCAGGCCTTGGGGGCCAAACACACCTGTCTTCTCCTTGGACAGACCAGCTGTCTCTGAGTCTACTCCCTTGGAGGGAGTTGTGAGGAGTGCCACTTTGGACCCTGTTCCCTTTTCCGTCAGAGAGCATGCTGGTTTGTATACCTCAGTCCCTTCGGGCTGGATTATTGTGACTTTACCCCCGACTGACCATTTCACCTGCGGCTGGCTGTACCAAGTCAAGGCACAAGTCCTGTGGGTCGGCTGCAGCATTGCAACCTCTAGAGGGAGCTCAAGACCTGCTTCCACCTCCCTCAATCACCGCCCAAGAGGCTCTGCGGGATCGAAACAAGCAAGCCCCAGTGCTAGGTGGGTGGGAATATGCTTGTAACGGGAGAGGGAAAGGAAGGGCTACATTTTTGGAAGGGAGAGGAAGTCGGGGTTCACTCTTTACCTATGATTCAGTGGAGACAAGGCAGGGCACAGGGGTCTATCTTGCTTGGCCGGTACTTTTGTTCCCGGAACCTCTGGGCAGGACGTTGTCCATGAGGAAAGGGGCAGAGAGAGGAGAGCTGAGGCCGGTTCTCTCCTAAGTTGGTGATGGTAGTTGGGGCGGGGTTTCTGCTCTGTTCTCCCTTGGAAGGGGAAGGTTAAAGGGCCCACCGAAGCTCAAACGTGGATCTGAAGTTTAAATTAGGAGTGCTAACGAGAACCCACTGGGCCAGCCTGCCCGTCTGTCACCAAGCCTCGGCATTGTGGGAGTCGGAGGGTTTCCAGGTCCTGAGCGCCTCCCACCACTTTGGAAACACAGAGGTGTGGGACCGCTGCGAAGGGACCAGCTCATTCTGCTGCAGGGGCAGCCCTTGGGTGACATTGGACAAGTGACTCTGCTTCTGAAATCTAGTTTCTCCAACTATAAAATGAAGATAATGCCTGCCTGCTCAATGAGGCTATTTATGAGATTTATAAGTAAAGAATATGATATAAAAACAAATAGCATAGTATATAGCACATAGTAAGTATTTGACAACTGATAGCCATTACAACATACATAGTTCTGGCTACTTAATGATGACCATTAATGACCACCAAGCAACAGGCAAACTTAAACACATTCTTTTTACCTTGTTCCATCTCACCCACCCACTTAGTATGTTATTATTACCCACCACACCCCACCCCACCCCACCCAATTCCACCCCACCCCCATTCTCCAAACAATGAAACTGAAGCTTAGAAAGGCTCAGTAAGCTGCCCAGGGTCACACAGCTCGTCACCATCGGAGCTGGGATTTGAATGCAGGTTGGTCTGACATGGCATGCCAGTGCTTTAACCGTCTCTCAGAAGAAAATCTCGAGTCCGTCGATGGCACATTCTAAGCCCTTGTGATTCTGCTCTGTATGTGAGTGCGTTAGAGGGCCCGTGTGAGTGACCCTGGGCGGGGATGTCCAGCCGCAGCCACTCCGGGAGACTCGTGCCTCTGAAGTAGGCACTAGCTGAGACACAAGCCTCTCTTCTTTGAATCTGAGGAAGCTGATATATCTGAGTGCCACTTTTTAATCAAGGAGCCCATCCATCTCCCGTTGGCATCTGATCTTTCTTGAAACAACAGCCACAAATCTCCAGGCAACGCAGACCTGACACAGACAAAGCAGACCTGACACAGACAAAATGAGCATGGAGGGGGGGTAGGGGGAAGGGGAGGGGCATCGCATCTTTTCTCTCATTAATGGAAAAGGAGAAAACACATGGCTTCTGCCTCAAGTGTCCTGGGGACGTGCTATTTTTAGCAAGGAACATTTTGTGATTTTAGTTGTTTGATTACTGAGAAGACTTCTTATGTAATATTTTAGTGAGCTGCTGTATCAAAGAAGAATAGTTGATAGAGGAATAATGATTAATCGATAAAAGTATACTGAGCTCTGCCATGTCCAAGGCATAGCGGTAAAGAGACTATAAGGCTTGGTCCTGACTCCTAAGATGCTTAGGCCATATTGAGAAAGACTGTAGAGTTATGAATGAATGGAGCTCAGGACATAAGGGAATCTGATCTCTTGTGGTTCACCGGAGACAGAACATCTGTAGAGGCAAAAATGGTCGAGCCCCAAAGAATGGGTGGAGCCTTTCATTCATTTGTTCCTTCAATGAATGTATGTCAAATACCTTCTTTGTACGTAGCAAGCACTGGAAAAAGAAAGCTGAATCAGATCTCGACACTACCCTTGAGAAGTTTGTAGTCCAGTGGCAGACACAGAATTAGAATTATGAGCCAAGAAAGGCCAGGAAATCAATAACAGAAATTTGTACAAGTGACATGAGGCCATGGTCAACTTTACCTAGAGAAGAGAGATATCAGAAAGACTTTATGGAAGAGAGAATACTCAAGATGGGAACTAATTGACCAGAAGGAAGATGAGAAAAGTCAGGCCAGGCAAGAAAAGCAATCAACCTATGCAAAGATTTTTGAGTGAAGCTGTGTTTAGAGCTGGTAATGGTTAAACCCTTTAGGGAAGGGGGTGTGAGGAGTTAAGATGAGAGAGTAGCTGGGTATACCGGTATATCTGGAGGCAATAAAGAAATCTCTAAAAGAGTTAATATAATAAGGGAACTTGGTCAAATCTTTATTTTAGAAACAAGGATCACCCAGTTTTGTTAGAACACAGACAATTAAACAAGCCACTGTAATAAATACTAAAATGGACTGAATGTTTGTGTCCCCCTTTAAATCCTACCCTTAATGTGACGGTGTAAGAGGTGAGACCTCTGGATGCTAATTTGGTCATGAGAGTGGAGTCCTTAGGAGAGAGACCTCAGGGAGCTCTCTTGCTCTGTTTGCTATGCAAAGGCACAGCAAGAAGACCACTGCCTATGAATCAGGATGCACATCTCACCAGACACCAAATCTGCCTGTGCCTTGACCTTGGGACTTTCCACCCTCTAGAAATGTGAGAAATAAGTGTTTGTTGTTTAAGTCACCCAGTGTTTTTGTTTTAGCAGCCAAAGCTGACTAAAACAGTGTCGTGATGGGAGCAGTTAGGATCTCAGAAGAAAATCACCTTATTCAGACTGGACTTCTTTGCAGAAGACTTCTTGGAAGAAGTGAACTATGTGGAAATTAGCCTAATGCAGGTTAAGGGTGATTTAGAGAAACAGTTCTCCAAGAATGATGGAGATAGTTTGGGGCACAGCAAACTGCTCGGTGTAGATAGAGGACCGGGGGAGGGGTGTGTAGACAGATGGGAGAGGTTCAAGACCGGTGAGCGTACAGTCGGACCTGAAAGGCCTTCTCAACTACTATTAATACTTGGAGGGCTCTAAGCGGAGTGTGGCCTGCTCTGATTTGCCTTCTGTGAAGAACTTCCTGACTGTTGGGTAGAGACTGCATGGGAGAGATGGAGGAAGAGGGGCCTATTTCACTGTTGTTTTAAATTGGTCAAGGGAAGCGATCATGGGGGCCTACACCCAGGTGATATCGGTAGAAATGTAGGAAAGTTCATTAAACGAGCAGGTACTCGGGAGGTGGAAGGGAGGGAGGGGCCTGGGGATTGTTTGGATGGCCTGAGATACGGAGGAGACGCAGAAGCCCAGTGAGAGAGAAGTGGCCTGCATGGCAAACTGGGACCACGGCTGGGACACTCACCGAGATATGGGACCCAGGAGGATGAACTGCTCGGGGGTAAAGCAGACTGCGTTAAGGGAGGCAGATAAGAATTTGACATGCTTTTCCTTGGGTGTGCGCAGAGTACTGGGTTGGAGGGGGTGTGTGAGGAAGGAGGAAGTGCTATCCCAGTTTTGACAAACACTGATTGTACCGCTACGGTGCCTGAGGTTCTCGGGGGCTCGCGGAGCTCAAACGTCGTAAGAGCTATACTCTCAAGAAAGTCTACGGTCTTGTAAGAGGTGGTGGTGGGATCATTCCTGTGAAATGTGTCAGTGTGTTGACGGACCTCTGCACAAAATTAGACAGATATTAATGAACACCTTCTTGCGCCAGGAGGGTGCTAGTTCTGGAGACATGGCAACAAGGGAGTCTCACAAGTCTTTTCTCCATCCCTGGCCAGTTATCTTAGTTGGTTAGACTGTTATTCCGATATGTCAAGGTTGCGGGTTGGATCCCCGGTCAGGGCACATCCAATAATCAACCAATGAATGCATAAATAAGGAGAACAACAAATTTATGTTTGTCTCTCTCTCTCTCTCTCTCCCCCTTCCCTTTCTCTTTTTATAAAAATCAATAGAGAGAAAAAAATTAATAAAAAGTGTCTTTCCTTCAAGGAGACAATATTTTATTAAAACCAACTAGTCAACTAACTAACAAACAGACAAAATAACTAACTGACTAACTAAAATAAACATTAGCTTGGGTTCTGGGAGAAGCAGAAGTAAGACATGGACCTGAGAGGGAACACAGGGGATGTCCTGGAGGAGACTGGAGAAGCCATTAGACTACTATGCTCGTCTAAATCTGTGGAGAAAGAGGGAAAGGAGGAAGGAAGGAAGGTTGGGTAAAAACAGTCTCAAATTGTTGTACAGTCCAGGAAAGTTTAAGCAAAGCCAATGGTGGGTCCCCAAGCCAAAGTCACTGGTTGGTGATTCCATGTCTTCCAGGAACACACTGATTTGGGGTCCTTGCCCTTCTCAGCCATTGGCTGGAAGCACCCCAGAGGAAGTGTCACCTCAGAGCATGCTATGGGTAGACTTTAGACACCAACAGCTGAAGCTCTTAATCAATTGTACTCTAGCATTTGGAGGTCTGTAAGAACATAACTATAGTGACCACAACTATGAAGTAAGTATCCAGATACCAAGAGAGAGAGAGAGAGAGAGTAACCTAGAAAAGTGAGCAGGTAGATGATCAGGGAGAGATAATCTCTCTTGAGAAATGATGTTTTATCTAAGAGCAGAAGGATGAGAAAGATCCAGCTGTATAAAGTGACTGTAGGAACAGCATGTGCAAAGGCACTGTGCTGGTATCTGAGGATCCCAAGAAAGGCTAGTGTGACTGGAAATGCAATCAGAAAAAGAGCACACTGGCAGAAGTTGCAGGCAGGACCAGATAATTCAGGGTTTTGTAAATCACTTTAAGGAATTTAGATTTTATTCTAACTGCTAAGGAAAGTGAGTGGAGAATTGAAGTTGGGCGGTGGAATGATCTCACTTATATTTTAAGAAGACCCCTCTGATTGCTACATGGGGCAGGCGTGACTTACAGGTTTTCAAGGGAAGAAGTAATACCTGGTGACAGATCATAATGATTTACACACTTACAGTGCTCTGACCTAATCCAGGGTTGCTGGTGTGGTGAGAAAAGGCTTCAGGGGAGAGGTCATCTGAGCTGAGTCTTAAAGGAGTGGATTTTTAGGGCCCATTGCAGAAAGGAGGTGACATTTAAAGTGAACTTCACTGACTCACTGAAGGGAGGAGAAATCTTATAGCACTTTTTAAAAATCACTTCACTACAATAGAGCCAAAGCCGTCTTTAATTTAGTGCCTTTTATGGAACAGAATACGGTTCGGGAGTAACCAAGGACATTCACGGGTGAAAAGTACTTAAATCAGAGAGACAGCACAGTCAGGGAAACGAGACCGACCACTTCCTTTTTATGGCAGAGAACATTAACGGAATACCTCAGAGGCTGGAGCAGAGAAACAAAGAGAACAGCAGCCTTCCTTCTCAACTTCGCTCTCAGTTCGAACGGGAGCTGGAGTGCGCCATTTTGAATTTGGAGGACTCAGGGGAAGTCGATTTGGGGTGGGATTGAAAGCTTGCTTTTCAGAACCCACGCTTATTTCTTATTTCTATGTTAAGAACAACAGCACAAAAAGATAAAACCTAAAGCTGTAATCATAACAGTGACCCCAAGACTGAATCACAGATCAGAGTCCCTCTATCTGGTCAGGTTGCCCCTGTCTACTCTGGCGGCTCTCTTCTGGATTCTCTGTTCTGATAGTCAGTCATCTTCCTCCTTTTTTGTCCTCGCTGGTCCTGCCTTACTTTCATACTTTTGAAATAGAGTCCTAACTGTTTTCTCTGCAGAAACATTAATCCTCTTCCTACATTGTCTTAATTTTCTTAGCACTTTATTACCAGCTTCTTCTCTCCTTTCTGAGCACCTTGGCTACACCTCCATGACAACCCTCCCCAGTACTGTCCAGTCACTTCTACCTCCTCCTCTGGATTGTACGACCCTCCATGTTCTGAGTCTTCTTTGCCTGTGGGGATCTGATGCAGGACAAGTGAGTAGTGTGCAATGAATGAATATGCCAGGGTGAGAATTTTTTTTTTTTTTTTTTAATATTTTTATTTATTTATTTTTTCCAAGGACAGAGAGAGAGAGTCAGAGGGATAGATAGGGACAGACAGACAGGAACGGAGAGAGATGAGAAGCATCAATCACTAGTTTCCCGTTGCTCTTGTGACACCTTAGTTGTTCATTGATTGCTTTCTCACATGTGCCTTGACCGCGGGTCTTCAGCAAACCAAACCACCCCTTGCTGGAGCCAGCGACCTTGGGTCCAAGCTGACGAACTTTTGCTCAAGCCAGATGGGCCCGCGCTCAAGCTGGCGAGCTCGGGGTCTCGAACCTGGGTCTTCTGCATCCCAGTCTGACTCTCTATCCACTGCGCCACCACCTGGTCAGGCCCAGGGTGAGAAGTTTGATCTCCCATTTCCCCACCTACAGAGTGAAGTAGGAATACCTACTCTTATTCTATCAGAGGGTTATTGTGGGAAGCAGATGACATGAAGTCCTTTGTAAACTGCAAAGTACTATATATCGGATGAAATTCACGCAGGAGATGGTACCTTCTCAACTTGCTTGAATGATTTAACTGTGTTATTCTTTGCAGAGAACAGTTTCCTGAAAGACAGGAGGCCTGGAGTATAGTTCCACTTTTAGTGCCAGTTAGTTGGGTGACTTAGGATAAGTCGTTTTACCACTGTGGACCTCAGTTTCCAGAGCTGAGCTTTGGAAATGCTAAGGTACTTGTTCTTTCTCCTATGTTTTTCCCCCCAGTCTTCCTAGGCATAAGGCATTTTTCTTGTTCGTAAAGTATTTCATCCTTCCACATTTGGTATTGTATATTAGCCATAATAAAATAATACATATGCGGTAATTAGCTTTTCATCAAATACGCAAATCGATGACAATAGCTATTGTGTGGAGCTGATTACTAACATTTTCCTAACCTGGAATAGTTTGCATTATTTAATCAGCATTAACAAATAAAATCTTCAGAGCTCAGAATTTAAAGATCTCAGCAGCTGTGTTAGGGCATCTGGCTCAGCCACATCCAGTCTTTGGCTCTGTACACACACACGTGGCCACAGTTGCCTTCTTCTCAGATTGCTCTGAAGTCACCATGGGGAAAGGTGGATTTGGGAAGACGGATTGGACATGGGGGAGTATGGAGGAAATGAAGGGTGTACTTGGGCAAAAACATTTTGTCTTTTCCTTACTTTCTGAATTGTAGCTTATGAAGTTGGTTCACTGACTGCTCCATTTTAAAATGGAGTCGGCTAACAGCCCCTGGAACAGAATCTCTGCAATGGGCAGTAAAGTGCCTATAAAAGCTTAGACGGAGATGTAATCTCAAAGCACAGCCATAAATTTGGATTGACAATCAACTAAAGAAAGGATCCTGGAGGATTTTTTCCCCAACTTTAAGATCAAAGGAACTGGGAAGAAGAATGCATTCCCTGAGCCAAGGTGTGCTATTGGAGGGCTGTTCTGTAAGGGGTAGGAAGGGCCATGTTTGTTCAGTTGTGTGTCCCCAGATTGTGTATCTCTGAATGGGTCCCCTGGTAGACATTCACATCTACAGAAACATTCAGAACGAGACCTTAATTCACAATAGGGTCTCTGCAGATATAATGAAGCTGAGAATCCAGATGTGATCATACTCAATACAGGTAGGTTTTAAACCTAAAGAGAGTATTTTTATAAGGAACAGAAAAGGACAAGGAGAGATGCACAGAGAAAAGACGGCCATATGAAGGCCGAGGTAGAGTCTGGAGTTCTGTGACTGTGAGCCCAAGTGCCAGGGGCCACCAGAAGCTAAAAGAAGCAACAAAGGATTCTCCTGTGGAACCCTCAGAGGCCATGTGGTCCTGCTTGGTTTTGAACTTCAGATCTCTACAACTGTAAAAGGATAAATTACTGCTGTTTTAAGCCATCAGATTTTTGGTGATCTGTTAGAGAAACAATAAGAAACTAATTACAGTGGGAAACTCAAGTTTATATAAGGGTTTAAAAATTCAAACGACTAAGGTAACAAAAATGATGGGTGGACCAGGGAGGAGACTGAGGCAACCGGGAGAAGGCAAGCCTTATATAAAGACCAACCAACTGTTGGTCTTGCAAGAGCACAGACACAGATTTGCCAAATCTTTCTACAGTTCAAATGAAGCTGGAGACAGAGATGTTATTTGTATGCATTTGTTTATTTATTTATGTATTCATTTACTTATTATAATTGCACCGATTTCATTTTTAAATGGTGTTGACCATTTCAATTGTGTCTGAGAGAGCCATATTCCTCCCATGGTAGCGAGTTTGCCACCTTGGGTCTGTTTTTTGTGACGATCCGATCCTTGTCCCATGAGTCTCTTCCAATTTATGAGCTCTCCAAGTTCTGGGCTTTCTTTCTTCTTGTCATTTGTTTTACTGCTACAAGTATGACTTTTTTCTAAAGATGAAGGGAACTGGATGACAGGAGGCGGGCCTTGATTGCAATGATGCTCAGCCTCCTGAGGTGGGAAATAAAATCCTTATACTTTTGGTTGGAGGGGAGGGCAAGGAGGTCCTGGTGCAGTGCACGTAGGGGAAGACTGGTGGGTATTTTCACACCCAGTAACTGATTGTGTCATTACAAATCCAGAAAGAACCTGCATAGAATTCCATTTCAGTCTTTTCAAGCTACAGATAACACAGTCTGTTAGAATGTGGACCTTATCTAGGTGTGACCATTCAGCTGGCGGGTTTGACCACCTTGGAGAAGAGTAATCGGCCAGAATAAATGAGGTCATGGGGTATTTATCCTCGAGGTCTTCAGAAAACACTAAGCTTGGCTACCTCCTTTATTTAAGGACAAGAAAACTATTCAACATGAAAAATATTAGCTTCAACGATGACAATAACCGTGCAAAAACTTTGAGCCATGATTATTAATGATTATCATAAACACTCCAAGAAGAAACAAAAACTGACAAAGATCTGCCACAAGAAACAAATTTTTTTTTTTTTAGAAAAGTATTTGGCATCCTCAGATGAGATGCAAGAAATGATAGCCTCTTAAAAATAAGACACATGTTATAAAGAAAGAACAATAGAAAGACACGGAAAAGGAGCCAAGTGAGATGAGAAAGAATTTCTAGGAAACTAAGAGTTCATCAGGAGGATTAGAGTTAGCATGGAGAAGCAGTTAAGAACATAACTGAGATCACAAAACAGTTGTGTTATAAGAGACAAATCGTAGGACTCCTGGAATATTGAACACCAAAATGTCTTTTGCTAGAATTGCATCTGTAGATTTTACGTAGAGAAATATACAGTGCACTGTTAATAGGGTTCTCCATAGAGCCAATTGGATGTATGTATGTGTATGTGCATATCTATATGATTTATGATAAGAAATTGTGTCGTATTGTTATGGAGACTAAGCAGCTCTACGATGTCTCATCTGCGAACTGCAGTCCTAGGGAAGCCTGTGCTATAGTTCTAAAAATGGAAATACTGATAGTGTAGGTCCAATTCCAGCTTAGGAGAAGACCCAGGTCCCAGCTCAAGGAGAGAGAGAGAGAGAGAGAGAGAGAGAGAGAGAGAGAGGCAATTCTTCTTCCTCTTTTTTGTTCTCTTAAGATCCTCAGTAGATTGGTGATGCATCGCACACCCATCCCTTGTCAACTTGGCACTCACATGCGTCTGTTTCAAACATATTTATTTTCCAAATAAAGACAAGAACAGGGCCATAATTCTGCCTAACATGAAACAACTGTATTGAGTGCACCAAAAAATACACTATTTTTTTTTCTCCAGAGAAGAAAGTAAAGGGCTTGAGTGATATTTCCTCTTCCCCTTGATATGGTGAGACTTCAATACTCTGATGTAAAATTAGCAATAGTTAAGTACTAGCAAGGAGCCTGAAGTAGCCACAGGAAAGTCTCAGCTTCCATATCAACGGAGTCACCTTTGTGTCTTCTGGTGGAAGCATTCCTCTCTCTAGAACTCAGAGGTCTAGGCCAGCAGGACTTCAGGTCTCAGGAACAAGAAGCACACATGCTGCTAGTGGGTCACTAGAAGGGATCGTGGTGGTGCCCCTCCCATTTTTATCCTTTGATTCCTGGGCCTGTGAAGCTTGGATAGGGGAGAAGCAGCAGCCCACGTTGGGTGCTAATTCAGAGCACCTACAGACTCCCGAAGAGCCCTGCCAAGCTCTGTGAAGGGTTGCCACCTTGCTGCCATTGCAACTAACTAAACTTTCAAAAGGCCGTTTCTTTCCACTGTTGTGTCCGGCCAGCTACTTCGGAACGTCAAGGAGCATGGTAAGAGCAGGTGGTAATTCTCTGAGCGTGACTCTGTGTTCACGATTGATGCCCATTTGTGGAGGCACTTGGTAATTCTTGCTAAAATACTGAAATGTTTAAAACACCTCTGAGAGGATTAACAACAAAATAATCCACTTCCGCTCTATAATTGCAGAGCTGCAAAGAGGGACATTCGGCCATTTTCAATACCGTAGAACCCGAGTGGTGGTTTTCTACATCTTTTAACATTTACTTGAAGAGAGTGAATTTTTGGAAAGAAACGTACCACCCACTGATGGATATTATCTATCTAAATTAAGCCAGTCTTTATTTTATCTTTCATTTAGGAACGATGAACATGTCGGAGTCCTTAAGCAGTATGAATGCCATTATTTCAAGCACATTAAAATACATAGAAAAAGTGAGAGACATAAACAAAGGTAGCTATTTCTGGTTATCAGTAGTTACATACTTGGTTATTATATATATTTAAAAAGTCACATTGCGTGTCTTATTCTTTCCTTGTACTTTTCAAATTTTCTGCAGAATTAAATTTCCTCCTTTAAAATGAAAAGAAAATAGACAGTATTACAGATAACTATGTTTAATTTTAATATTGTAATAGAAAAATGCACATCATTCAAACTAGAAGAAAATACCCTAAAATATTAACAGTTATAGTGGCTAGATAGTGAAAATAGGTTCTTTTTTTCATATGTTAAAAGAACCTTACTATTTTTAATTGTGAAAAAGAATTTAAAAAGTTAAAGAGTACCTTCAACAATAGTTTTATAACTTAATTGTATGACAGGATTGTTGGAATTTTATACATGAATGGTCATACACATAAATGGCATCTTATCCCAAGAGTTCCAATCTCATAAACTGTTGTCTCCATAATTGTCCACATAAAAATAAAGAAAGAGAAGAATCACTTCTGACTGAGGGAGAATGTCTATGTGATGGCTTTTATGGTCATTCTGAATTGGCTTAGAGTAGTAGTCAATCTCTTAAACTTATCTTGATAAAGAGCATATGATCTATAAAGTCAGTCCAACCTGAACTTGAACTCTCCTTTATTCCAAGTTAGCCATGTAAACCAGTCATTACATTACCTGGGCCTCAGTTTCCCCAATATTAGTCTTCACAACATATTGAACTGGCTAAGTCAAGTATAGTATGACAAATGGCATATTATAAAAACTGTATAGGGGTCCTTGCTAACTGAGGATTATTTCTCTCTTTGCCTTTATCTGTAGGATCAATCAGGAGGTGGTAGAGAAAGAGGTCCAGGAAGAGTAGCTTGCCTTTCCTCAAACTAGAAAAAGGAACCTCACATCTGTTGAATGTCTTCTCTAGCTAGCACTGCGGTGAGACATTTTTTCTTGTGGTCTTTTACCTAATCCTCACAATCAGCCTGAGAGCTGGGCAGTTCTTCCATTAACAACAGAGGAAATGATGACCTAGGGTAGGTAGTGGTTGGCAAACTCATTAGTCAACAGAGACAAATATCAGCAGTACAATAATTTTTTTGAGGGCCAAATTTTAAAAACTTAAACTAGATAGGTAGGTATATTCCTTATTGAGGTAGCGCCCGCACGTGATATTTTGTGGAAGAGCCACACTCAAGGGGTCAAAGAGCCGCATGTGGCTTGCGAGCTGCAGTTTGCTGACCAGGGACCTAGAGGGAAAACAAGTTCAGGATCATTCTGATAAGAAAAGTCTACAGCTTGAACTGAAGGGCCTCTGCCTCCATCTCATACCTAGCTCCTCCCAGGAGTAGAGTGGCATCTTGGGGTGCCGTTAGGATTGAAACTGGCATGCGACTGGATTTGTAGGAGCAGGATTTAGCCTGTGGAGAGAGGAACTTGACACAGGTAAAGGTAAGTAGGATTTGGAGACTTGAGCTGGCATAAACTTTATGTCTATTCATGGTGACACCAGATCCTACAAACAGGACGTGTTCAGGGGCCACTGAGGAAGTTTTCAACCCAGTGGCTCCCAGCGACGCATAGAGATTCTACCTGTTGGGAAGAGCCTGTTCTGAGATTCAGAGCTGTTTCAGAATCCAGTGGGGAGAATTGTCATTCCCTCCAGCTTGGGGGCTGGGGCAAGCAGAGCTGTGACCAAGGAGGGAGGACTTCCACATCACTGCGGAGGACACGAAGACTCACAAAGGCTTCAGAGTCCTGACTGGAGAAGCAGAGCCATGCAGACCTATCTGGTCTTTGTTTGAACTCTGATAACTACCGTCTCTTTTTCCTTCTCCTCCTTCTCCTTGCTTTAGTTGTTGATGAATCACACCAGCCGGCACAATGAAAGCCATGCTTTTCATTCAACACATGTTCAGAAACTTTGTTGCCAAGTTGTTTTTGAAGCTCTGGGGATTCCGAAGTCAGTGTGGCTGACAAAAACTTTACTCTCATGGAGCGTCCGTTGTGAAGGAGGAAAAAGACACAGACAATAGATAGCAGTCTGTAGCCTGAGAGGAAACTAGAATGGCTCTGGAGACGAGAAAGGGGGAGGGGAGGCCTCACTGCAAAAGTGACATGCGGGGAAAGTCCTGACGGAGGAGGGCAGCCAGCCATGTGGGTGTTGGAGAGGAATGTTCCAGGTAGGGAACCAGTCAGTTCAGGAGCCCTGAGGCAGGAGCGGGAGTTGCTAGAAGCTTCAGGAGCAGCGGAAGGCTGCTGTGGTTGAATTGTGGGGACAGGACTTGGAGAGGTAGCAGGGTACCGTATCGTGTATGTCCTCAAGGTTCATTTTGGGGACTCGGGTCGTATTCTGGGTGAGATGGAGATCCACAAGCGGGTGTGGAGCGAACGAGTGACACAGGGCTTACACGTTTAAAAATATGGGTGTGGCAGCCGCTCCTGTGGGATGTGTGGTGTCCCCGGTACTGCCCATGGAGGTACGGGAAGTCCTCCCCGGCCCTCAGCAAACGCTCGTTCAGTTTCTACATGAATAATATGGAGAGCGTTTGGGATTAAAGACGTGGTCCTGCTCTCAAAAAGCTTGTTTCTGAGCCAGAAGAAACAGAAAAACGCGAAAGTATTTTGTTTGCCTGGATGTTGCTATCTATGTACGTGAGGTGTTCAAGTAAAACACAGAACATTTAGTTTAATATAAATTTCAAATGAAGAATTTCTTTTAGTATTATGTATGATTAAGTGGGTGTCTTTTTTTTTTTTTTAATTTTTGCTAAATCCAGCAACCCTCAAGGTAGGAAATATTAGGAAATGAGGATATTTATACGGGCGAGGATGATAAAATTTTATCAACCACCTTAAATTAAGGAGTTTGAGTGTCCAGCTGCCTGTAATTGGGAGTCACTGGCGGTTGTTACGCCAGGAAACAACGAGGTCAGATTTGAAATTTGCAATGATAATTCTGGCCGGCGTAGAGGCCTGCACGGCACAAGCACAGGCCCAGCGGCAGCAGGACCAGACGAGCACCTGAGTTAGGCAGCAATGGTGGGGTGGACAGACCGCATTCATGTCATCGCTTGGCAAAGACCGTGAGAGATTGAATGTGGGCGGTGAGACCGAGGAAGGCTTCAAAAGGACCCCCCCCCCCCAACTTCCAGTTTGAATGACCTGGTGAATAAGTCTTCTATTTTCTAAGCCGACATTTTCAGGATTAAAAAAAGAATATTATTGGACATACCCTTTTCTTTAATTTCTTTTTCTTCTCTCTTTTTTTCTTTTTTCTTTTTGCATTTAAGCAATTTGAGACTGGGAATCTTTCCCAAGATGTCCACTTTAGACTTGACCCTTAGATAAGAACTCTCTCTTCCTAGATTGTCTCTCATCTCATTCCACTGTAGTATGGAAAGAAGAGAAGCTGACTGAAATTGTTTTCTGTAGAGAAAACCATTTTGTTGTGGTTGGCTCATCTCCAAACTTTTTTAGTCCTTCTTGGAATAATCCTCCTTTCTAAGAATTCAGAGGGCTCTTGACACACACTCTAGATATTTCTGAAGACCTGTGTAAGTTGCCAACTATTTAAAATTAAATGTTTAGTCAACTAATCTCATATTCTAGCTGAGCGATTTCTTTTCATATATTGGACGTTCCGTCCAGTGAGTTCACGTTCATGCTCATATACGATATCAATCTTGAGATGAAATCCTCAGACTTATGTTATAAAGAAGTGGAAAAGTCAGAACTTGCTAAAAACAAGTCATATTTGATGAGCTTTGTTATATAACAAATATATAACAATATATACCACCTGACCAGGTGGTAGCGCAGTGGATAAAGCATCAGACTGGGACGCGGAAGACTCTGGTTTGAAACCCCGGGTTCACTGGCTTGAGCGCGGGCTTACTCAATCTGAGCACAGGTGCACCAGCTTGAGCGAGGGGCCGCTGGCTCGAGCGTGGGGTCATAGACATGGCCTCATGGTGTCTGGCTTGAGTAAAGGGTCACTCACTCTGCTGTAGCCTCCCAGTCAAGGCACATATGAGAAAGCAATCAATGAACAACTAAGGAGCCGCAATGAAGAATTGATGCTTCTCATCTGTCTCCCTTCCTGCCTGTCTTTTCCTATCTGTCCCTCTCTCTGTCAGCAATTGGAATTGAAGGGATTAGCTAAAAAATAGAAATTAAAAAAAATATAAACCACATTGACACAGACAATGGGGGGCAACACCCAGAAGGAAAGGTGTGGTGGGGGTAGGTGAAGGGGACAAGGGAGGGGAAAATGTAGACAGAAAGAGACTTTGTTTGGGACAGAATGTGCATGATGCGGTGTACAGATGTTGTTATATTGAGTTGTAGACTTGAAACTGGTATGGTTTTACAAACCAATGCCACCCCAATAAATTCAATTAAATAGAAAAGAAAGAATACAGATAGATACTGCTAACACATGCTTTCCACCACGCCTTACAACTCTGCCGTTTCCTCAATACGTCAATGCATCAGTCAGGCGCACTGTGCTACAACACCTCATCTGTACACGGCACTGTGTGTTCACCTCCCAAGTCAAGTCTCCTTCCATCCCCACCTGTCCCCACTGTCTCCTGCAGCCCCCTCCACTATTGTTCTGTCTCTAAGTGTTTCTCTTTGCTTAATCCCTTCACATTTCTCACCCGGCCCCCCCAGGTCCCCTCCCCTTCTCACAGCTGTCAGTTTGTTCTTCTGTATCTATGAGTCTGTTTTTATTTTGTTAGTTGATTTTGTTCCAGTAATTCCGCTTCTGGGAATATATCCAAAGAAACCTAAAATACTAATTTGAAAGAATGTATGTTCATGACAGTATAGAGCTTTAAACAAATTTTTATATTAAAATGAGCCTAGCTTTTTCAGGAAGGGAAATGCAAATTTCAAATGAATATGTAAGATAAAGGACTTCCAATAAATTAAGGCTTGCCATGTTCCAGCCCCTAAGGATGAAATATTATCTCTGGAATACTCTTCCTCACAGTAAGAAGAGACGAGGAGAGGAAATAAGTCTTTGGGGGAAAATGCACAAAAGGAAATTTCATAAAAGCTAAGATTTAAACTGAAAGAAGAAACAGAGAAAAAGTTTGAAGGAGAAGAGAGCCCTTAGAAGCTAACTTGAAAATGACTTTCAGAGTGCCATCGGTCAACCTGCCACTGAGTAGCCTAATTAAGACATCTGCTAAGAGTTACCAATTGATGGTGGTCTTACCGTCACACCATTCTAATTGACATGCTGTGATTTCGTTCCAGATTAACTTCATAAGTGGTCCTCCTAATAGAAAGATCACTTAAATTAAAAGTGGGCTGTAAATGGGGATTTGTGATGTTAATAGGCCAGTATAATCTCTGTGTCATTTACATACACTTCCACTTTTCCCAGTGCATATTTGCATATAGGGGAGGATGTCACCAGAGGCTTCCACGGGTGGTGGTGGTGGGGGGGCAGCATTAGTATGCTAATAAGCGTGCAACTGGCCCAGTGTCCAGAGTCATTCCTTTGGCCTCCCATCAGCACTAATTTCGGAGCTGCCTTTGAGCCTCCAGTATTAGTCACATAAAAGCCCTGTTCCAGAAAACACATGAGTTCAGCCTATTCACTCAGATGCAATCAATCCATCTTTGAAAGACTGAGTGGAACTGAAGCGAAGAGGCTTTACACCATTTGAAGAGTTGTTTGGTAGTTGAACAACTCGGTGTGTCAGTGGAGCTAACCAGACTCTAAGCATATTGGCTCCGTGTGGTAGCCCGTGGGCCTCCCCCGATGTGGTCGCCCCGCACAACGTGCCTGCCCACCCGGGAGGCAGAGCAGAGACCAGCACGCAGAGCTTGGGACAGAGGTCCAGTAAACTAGGATGGCTGGTTCCCCAGGGTCAGAAACGATTCAGAGACTGTCCAGGGGACAGGTGCTCACACACATTGTTATTTCTATTGTTTTTATACCAACACCATCACCTCCATACCCAGCATCTCTCAGTCAATGAGAAGCTTCTAGATGCTTTGCATTAACTTATTTAATCTTTTCAATGACACATAAAAACCCCACATTGTATTAATATTTCAACGTATAGAACAGAAATGAAACTCCTGAGCAGTTAAGAAGTGCTCTGAGGACATGTGGCAAGAGGGAATCTGAGGGCAGGGTGATTGATGGCAGAGTGATTTCCCCTTCCCATCACTGCCCCCTGTAGAATCGGGTGTGTAATGCGGGCCAAGGAAAAGCAGGTGACCTGAGCTACTAAATGCAAAATGACACTCCTAGCAGCAGCCACACCTTGAGAAAGCCCAGGGCTGACGTGTTCCTTGTCTTTCCTCATCCCTTAGATCAACGGTTGTTAACCTTTTTCATCTTATGGCGCACAAACTAAAATTCTGTGGCACATCAAAAAATGTATGTTTATTTTTGCGGATATGACAAAAAAATAGGTAAAATGTTGAGTCATTCACACCAGACAGTTATTGCCATGTTGGCTGTTGTCATTTCCTTTATTTGACAACCTAACGGAAAAGAGGTCAGTACCACTGACTGAATAGTCAGGGACTGCATGTTTTAACAATCCTACTGCGGCACATGGATTGAACATGGTCGCTCTAGATGAGGGAGTTGGTATAGAAAGCAGGGGCTTGGCTCAGAGAGCAACCTGGTTGCCAAGGGAGAAAGCAGTGGCTCAGAGCCCGGGGACAGGCGTGAGGGGACATTTATTTTCAGGCGCGGTAGGAGTGGGGCTTCTGGCTTTTCCAGGCCTGGACGACATGTCAGTGAGCCATTTACATGACCCTGTTGTTTAGCCCTTCTCCCGGCTTGCATAAAAGCCCTTGACAGACACAGTAGGAATCAAATAATGAGTGCCCACAAGCTGGGCGCCTTCTTGCAAACAAAAGGTCGGTCTGAAAAAGTTCATAGTCAAAAAGCAGTGGGTTTGTTCACAATACCTCACACAGATGATGCCTGGTAGAATTGTATCATTTTATAAAGCAGTGCTATCCCAATACATTCTATCAAGTTTAACAGAGACCCAACTGAAAAAAGTAAGTAGTGGGTCTGGCACCTAGGAACACTAAGTAAGAATGGAAAACGGGGGCATGTTGCTCTCCACGCTGTCACCGGGGTTTTGGCGGGGGGGATGAGTGGCGTGGGCTATCCCACCCACACTGGGTCGGGGCTCCGGTGCTGACCAGGGCAGGGTCGCACACCCTTCCACGGGGAGCCATGAACCCCTTGGCTCAGAATGACTCGTTTCTGGGATGTCAGGAAGCCAGCCTCCTGCCGAGGACGCTGAGCGGCACACTCTCACAAGGGGCAGTGCATCATGGGGTGGGGCTGGGTCATCAGACTAAGGTCAAACCTGGCCCAGAAGTGAGGGGAAACGTGCAGTTGCGTAAGTGGGGTGGAGGTGGGGGAGGGGCTGGGAGGGGTCTCAAGCTCTTGGTTCTCCCCTGGGGCCAGTTTTACTTTTGGAAGTTTCCAGACACATTTTTGTTTTGTTTTCTTTTTTGTTTGTTTTTTTTTTACAGGGACAGAGAGAGAGTCAGAGAGAGGGACAGATAGGGACAGACAGACAGGAACGGAGAGAGATGAGAAGCATCAATCATCAGTTTTTTTGTTGCGACACCTTAGAAGTTCACTGATTGCTTTCTCACATGTGCCTTGACCGTGGGCCTTCAGTAGACCGAGCCACCCCTTGCTGGAGCCAGCGACCTTGGGTCCAAGCTGCTGAGCTTTTGCTCAAGCCAGGTGGGCCCGCGCTCAAGCTGGCGACCTCAGGGTCTCGAACCTGGGTCTTCTGCATCCCAATCCGATGCTCTATCCACTGCGCCACCACCTGGTCAGGCTGGAGACATTTTTGATTGTGAGGCAAGGGCAAGGGGTAAGTAAGGGCGAGGGTGCTACTGGAATCTTGCAGCTAGAAGCTGGGGATATTGCTAAACATCTTGTAATGCAAAACAGGCACCGCCCCCCCCCCCAATGAAATAAAATAAAGAGGAACCTGGTTCTCAACGTGCATGGTGCGGAAGGTAAAAGCCCTGGTGCACGGCCACCAGGAACTAAGCTGTGAGGTCAGATTGGGCAGGGATTCTTACGTGCAGCCCCTTATTTTGCAGCTTAAGGAACGGATACTCAGAGAGCGAGAGCGACTTGCCCAGAGCCACACAGCTATTGCGGGAGAAGCTAGAGCTGTCTCTTGACCGTGGCCCTGAGTTTTCCTTCACCCGCAACTGTCTTCTTAAAGTTTGTATGGAGAACAGTGTGGCAAGCAACCTGAGCCAAACACCAGGCGTGGCTCATATTTCTGAGTGTGCCCAGTGACGAGCGTTTTGTGCCTCTAATCTAACAGCTAACAATGCCTTCGCTGCCCTTGATATTGTGGCTGAGATGACATGGGGTCCTGGAAGCAAACGGCCGGAGGGAAAGAGCCCACCATCCATCCTGCAGCTTCCATAAGTCAGAAGTGTTCTAGAAGCTTTCCTGTGGTTGCTTAATTTATTTTCACAATGACCCCAGGAGGTTGCTATTATTAGCTCTGTTTCAAAAAGATAAAATAAGTTCCGATGGGCTTTGGTCAGGTGCCCAGGGATCTCACACTGGATAAGTGATTTTTTGCTCAGTCCATAACTTTCCAAGGCTGATATTTCATGTTGACAGAAAATGTAAGTTCCACAAAGCCAGGGGTTGTCAAAATACACTTGCTCGTGGATTGTTTTCTCTAACTGCCTGCCGCACTGAGAGCGCCTAGTAGGTGCTTGGTAAAAAGGAGTTGCCTCCGTGCATTAATGCCACTGAACTGTCTAGGACTTACGACTTGAAGACTAGGGGATGTTTGAGTTCAATGAAGTATAAAAACATCAAAGAGAAATGTGCTTCTTTTAAGTTTTGGAATCCAGCAGCTTTCAGAACATCTGCAAGGGGGCAGGTTATCTAAAACACCCCCTCCAAGTCGTCCGATGCCAGGTGCTCCAGCGCAGCGCACCGGGTGACAGCGGAGTCCTGAGTGTATCAAAGCGGAGAAAGGGAGAGTGCCTGTGTGTGTGCAGCTGCTACGCTCGTTACAGTGTCTTTAAACAAAAGCTGTCGCTGAGGAGGGAAAAGCATGAATATCAACACACTGCGCCCAACTACAAGGTGTCCTCGAAGGAGAGGAGCTGGCTGTGACCGCTGGGAATGGGGGGAGGCGCACTGCTTCTCAGCTCCTTGGACCCGAGCTAACCTGCGTGTTATAACCAGCGCCCTTCCATCACTGCTTCCCAGATCACAGCAGCTCGCCCCGAGCTCGGAGAGAGAGCCTTCTCCTCCCGGCGTCGCCAGGACCCGGCTGGTCCAGGCACACAGTAAATGCTCGCTGAGTGAAAGGATGCTTGTGTTTCTGTAGAAATCATGTTTCTCTTGGTGGAGGCATGAATCCCGGGTATTGCAATTTCTGTGACCTTCCCCTCAAGAAAAACCTATGGCTCGTTTTAGACGGAGCCATGATGTAACTACTTTTTACTACTTCTATAGTTGTTAACATCCTGCTGACCCTTCGTCTCAGATCGTTTTCCCAACAGTCGTTGGAGATGTTATATCCAGGTTACAAGTGAATAAAAATAAATAAATAGGCTCAGAAGCTCGAGGAATCTCTCTGAGGCTTCCCAGTCAGGATGCTGTGACACTAGGATGTAAACCAGCCCCAGAGGGGCCTGGTTCTGTGCAAGACGGGACTGTCCTTGCCCCGAGAAATGTCTGGCTCTGGACTGGCTCTTGGGAGATGACCTCTAAGCCCTTGGAAGGTTCTCTCTGCTTACCTGGAGGCCGTGGGCCACACTGGACAGTCCACGTTAACAGTGGGAGTCTTTGGCCATGCAATATGAGCTCGACCTTTTGGAGGAGCTGAAGACTAAGGTCAGCCATGGCTACGTGACCAACTTCTAGTAAACATCCTAGACGCGAAGGCTCAGGTGACCTTCCCTGGTTGGCAGAACTCCAGGCGTGGTGCCCTGTATCGCTGCCCGGAGAAGAAAGCTCAGTCTCTGAGCACGATGGGAAGCTTGCACGTGGACGTGTCCTGAACCCTGCCACATGGGCCTCTTCTTGTTTCTGACTTTGACCTCTATCTCGCTGCTATGATGTCCTATAACTGTGAGTATAACAGGTGTGCTCAGTTCTGCATGTTTTAATGAGTTATTGAACCTGAGGGTGGCCTTGGGACCTTATGAATGCTCAGGTTCCTGCAGTTTCTCTCTGCAGCCCTGGGGTGGCCAACAAGAAGGATGAATGAGGGTGGGGGGGGGGCAGTACTGACCAAAGACCACAATAGACAAGGCTGAGCGGCTTCAGGCGGTAAACAGGTGAGATGACTCTCTAAGAGGAAAGGAAGCTTGGGTCCAGTGACCAGCACACCCAGCTCCTTTTCCTTGTCTCACTGGTACAGGGCACCTCCAGAGTGCCCTGTACAATCTCGGCGGCATCTCCCTCCCGTAGCTGCCCCGCCCCCCATCCCTTTATCTGCTAGCTTTCTCTTCTCCTCCGCTCCCCCTTCCACCTTTTCCTGCTCTGTGTCTGGCCTGGTGCCAGGTTGGTTCCTCAGAGGCAAAAAGCACAGCAGAGGCAATGTGGTGGGTGGTTAGTTTTGAGTTCAATTCCCTGGCTTTGGCTCTGGCGTCTCCTCGCTTCAAGCCCCCAGTCCCTTCCCAGGCAGGGCCAGGGTGTGGTGACCGTGAAGCCAGGGAGACATTCTGGGCCCAGCTTGGCAGGGGCAGGGCATCGGGTTCAGCAGCCTCCTTCTGAGGCTCTGAGAGCTGCAGTCCCTCCATCCCTCAAGCTCAGCCCCTTCCCGCGCAGGGTGGGCACCGTCCACGGGCCTGCTGTTCTTTCTAGTGCTTCTGTGTGTCTGACCTCAGGCTACGGGATGGCATTCTGCTCCGGCACAGGCAGGGTAGTTCCACAGGACAGGAATAGGGCCTCCGTCCCTCCCAGGGCAACTGGGCTCTTGAGTTCTCCGGGAAAGGAATGTTTTGCTCACCCATCTGCTTTCCCCCTGCCACGCCCCACGGCGGTGTAACATGACACAGCCTTGCCTAGGTCTTCGCCATCTCAAATCAGCAGATGCTAAAGGCAGGAATGCCCAACATTCCCATGGCCGCGAGGAAAGGGTGGTCCTTCAGGATGAGGTTTGGGGATCTTCCGGGGCTGCATGAGGGCAGTGGTTTTAACTGCGGCTGCCCACCAGCATGCTCAGGGCGGCTGGTACAAGGTCTGGGAGCTCGGGCCTCCGCTGCCTATTCTGATTTTGTATTCTTGGTGGGCTCTGGCGTGGTGGCTCCTTTACGCCGGTCGGGGGTTCTAACCTGCGCCAGTGTTTAACCAGGATACCCTCCCCCCGACACCACGCCCATTCCTGGCTGTAGACTACAACCCCGGTATGCTCTCCCTTCTTCGTCTGTCTGGTGGGCACCCGTTCACCCTTTATGACCTGACTCACGTGTGACCTTCCCGAGTTCCCAGGAAGCTCACTGACAGGCAGAGGTGACTTCAGCTCTGTCTGTGTCCCCCTGGCACTTCCTGTTATTGTACTTACAGGGAAATACAGGCTTTCTATGTGTCAATTTGTTCCCTTGCGAGTTGGGACCATGTCTACGTCACCTGTCTCGCTGACGCCTGGTGGAGTCAGAGCATGGTGCACTCAGTGGACATGTAGTTGGATTGAACTGAGGCATTCAAATGGCTCCCATGCCGCCGAGGCTGAAATGTCCATTCCATGTGCGGCTGGCCTCCTTATCATGCTGTTCCTGCTGCTGCCCGGCATTCCAACGTGCTGCGTCTGGGCAAACACAGTATTCCCGCCAGAGTGTGGGCGTGTTTTGATAATTGCAGATTGCTTGTGGCCACAGCATGCAGTTTCTTGACGTTTAGTCACAACTAAAAACTAAGTGCCCAAGGGCTACAGTTCGTCTGAGCGCACGCGCACGCACACACACGTGTACACACACACACACACACGCACACACACAGAAACATCTCTGGAGGCTCCACAGGTAGGAACAAAATGCTGGAGGAGAGAGTCCAGCTTTTGTCCTTTTTAATGTCACATACCTTTGGACTTTTAATGAAGGATGGCATCTGAATTCTAATTGTAATGTCACATTTTTTCCATTTATAGCAAGTCTCAGCCACAGTGTTGCACTGTGGAGAGAGAGGAGCAGGCCAGGGGGCCAGAGAGACCCCCCGCAGGGACCCGCAGGCGTGCGCCAGCGGCCATGTTGCTGCCGAGGATGGTAGCGTGGGTGGTTTGCTATGAGCGGTGTTCATTCTGATGGCTCTCTGCCCGGACCTTTCCAGCTGTATTTTCCCTGGTGTCCTATCGGCGGGACTTTGGGGGATCCGTATGACACACACTGAGACTAGGAGAAAATGGTAATCAACAAAGTCGGCAAGTTCCTTTCCTCTGGGGAATCTGAGAGACGTTTTGTGACAAATATGTGCCAAATAGAGCGTAGGCAATAGCCAGTGGGGTTCCCATGACTTTCTGGAGGGCAGGAAGATACGAAATCATAGTGCAAGGAATGGAGGTAGGGCCAATGCTGAGTATATCTGAGAAATGATTGTGGGCCTGATTCTGAGTGGGTCTCTCAGATAACATTCCCTTTCCCTGCTATACTACAGACAAGTCAGATGAAAGCTCTTTCTCTCTAAAGGAATGGTCTAAGCAGTCAACCAAGTCAAGCTGATGTGGACTTTCTTATTGCTCTGCCATCCTCAACATGTAGTTTCCACCTCATGGTCTAAAGTGGCTGCTGTGGCTTCCACTATCACATCCACATTCCACCCAACAGGAAGTGGAAAAGAAAAAGGAAGGGTATACTCATTGTACGTTAAAAACCTTACCCAGTAGTTATAACTCAGCCCTTCCACTCACTATTGATCAGAATATAGTCACATGACTACACTCAGCTTCAAGGAAAACTGGGAAATAAACTCTGTGGTGAGATAGCCCTGTGCCCAGCTAAAATCTTTATTATTCAGGAGAATTGGAAAATAGATACTGAGGAAATAACCAGCCATCTTTGTCTCATAAAAGACATTTTCCTGGCTGCTGCCCAAACTCAGCAAGATACAGTGATGTTTCAGAGGTGCTGGGAGGGCGAATTCAGGAGACACATTTCAATGTCTTAAGTGCCATCTCAGAACAAGAAATCAATGGTTGAGGTTAAACATTGTAGCACTCGGAGGTTGCCTAGAAAATCTCAGCGTCTAAAAACAACACTTCTTGTTTGGTGCATATGTCATACAATGTCTAATGTTAATTTCACTTCTTAATATACTTTTTTTTGATGAGAACGTTTGCCCAACGTTCCCAAGAGACCTCAGAGTTTGGTGTTTATGGGGAGGAATGCGGGCAGGAGAATAAGGATGGCAAATTTCATAAAATTAATTACAGAGTAGGAGACATAAACTTTGCATGAATAGAGGTGCCTTATGTATAATTAACATTTTCTATTTTGAAAAAGGTGTTATGATTTTATATGTGTGTATTAATGGCATACATAAATACATAAATATACTTAATGTGCTCTTTCATGCAGAAAGTGTCTTTATGTCATAGAAATGTGGTGATTAGTTGAGTCTGATGCAACAGTACATAAAGCTGCGTGGCGGAGGACGATGTCTTAGGAGAGGGCGAAGGTAATTTTCACGTGAGAAGAATGGGAACACGTGCAGCTAGAGGCTGGACTAGGGTGGATTTTAAAAACAAGATACACTGAGATTCTCTTGTAAAACGCAGTCCAGTTGTTGCCCTAGTTCATGGCCAGACTAGCTGGGTTCACGTCGCTCTCCCCGGTCTCAAAGATTTCTCTTCCAGAAGCCTCCAGATACCGGCTTGGAACGTACTATTCTCTGCGTGAGGATAGAGTTGCATACAGTGGGATGTGGGTAATGCTGTGACTTTAGTCCGGTTGCCCTCCTCCTTTTTCATTATTTCCCCTATGGTGCAGCTTCCTAGCCTGTTCATAATTTACTTGTTTCCACCAGGATATTGTATGCCGAGGTCTCTCTGAAACCCTGCGCACCTCGTTCCGAACATTTGGCTTCTGGTGCGTGCTTAATTAAATGCTCAGCCGGTGGAAGTGAAGCCTAACCAGCGCAGGGAACAAAAGCACTGACACTTTCTCCTGTTAGATACTTTGAGTAATGCCATTTCAAAGTTCATAAATAATTTAAATCTCACACCTTACTTCTGATATGTGGACTGTACATTTGTAGGTGCAAACAACAACAACAACAACAGCCTAATAGCTTCCCATGGCCTGATGTCTGGTTGCACAGAGGATGGATTATTAAATTATTTTCCTTGTCATTGATTTGTTGAACATGCCTTGCTCTTGTGCCTGAGCCTACGTTGCTGTCTTTGTAGGCATGACGCTATTCTATCCTCTGAGATAGAAGAATGAACTAATTTTTTATTTTTTTTCCTTCTCAGGATTTATTTTTCCTTCTTTGGTGAAAACACCTTTCTTTCCTTTGGGGTTATTTTTCCTCATTGTTTTTGGATATGTTCATGGTGGGGTAGTTCGTTGGGGTTCTTTACAATACCTCTCTTGTCCCCTTCTCTGTCCAGCACTGGCCGAGGAAGTGGGCGCTTGATCTCAGCCAGGACAGTCAGGCCTTCGGTGGGGCCGCAAACCGAGCAGAGTGTCCCATGGAAAGCGGGCACCAGGATGTGAGCCCCTAGCAGCGGAGTCCTGAACACGCGTCCATTAGTGTTCAGAGCCACATCTCACACTTCGCTACACTACATTTTATGTTCCTTGAGCAAACTTCAGGTGAAGTAAATATTCAAAAGTGTTCGTGGAACGAACAAATGAATGGATGCTTGAAGTATCTCTGAGTCATATACATATTACCCGAAGCCTGATGATTCAAAGCCTCTCTGACTTTCTGAGCAACCAGAATCCTTCCATTAACTTGGGAAGAGTCAGCCTTCCCTGTGTACAGCCAGTGCACACTAAGTCACGCGAGTGGAAGTCATTGACCCGCTTACTGACAATACACTGCTTTTCAGTAAGGAGGACGGGTAGCGGCGTGCCAGTATCTACCGCGTGTCAGGGCATTCGCCCCACTTCTCCCTGTCGTGTGTACCCTCCTCTGTCCATCTCTCTTGTAGTTGCCATAATTGTCACTCCTCACACACTGACACTGCACACTAAATTACTTTTAGTGAATCAAAGTGAACATAAAAAAAAAAACAACCCTGAAAAAGAACATCCCACTGGTTCCTAGCTGGTTTTAAGCCTGGAAGCATAATGGTCTATGTAAAGCCAGTAGTCGTGGCCACCATCACAGCAGCCTGGCCCATGCAGGTTCGCATTAGATTCGGACAGTCGGTAATGAAACAACAGAACCAAGAACTGCTGAGCCATCAGCTTTAATTCTAGCTTGCACTCGGCAGGCAAGCAAAAACAGACACTGGGCTCAAAACCCACACATTCAGTGCTCACAAAGCTACTGACTTATCTGAGTTTCCTAGAATCAAAGGTTTCTAGCTCACCAGCCTTATTCACTTCTGTTCCCCATCTCCTCCTGCACAAACTCTGCACAAACTGGCTTCTCACCCAGCACTCCGCCATCTTGACTGCTTCTCCTCTCCTCCACGTGGCCTTAATCTGCTCTCCTCTCTGATACTAACCTCAGGAACCAAAAGAGCAAGCTCCTGGCCTGCCCCACTCTATACTGTAGAAATCCAAACCCTTAATCCAATCTACAAACAAGAAAGTCTCTGATACAAAGTCACTCATCTGAGGCACAATGGGATTCCTCATGAGGGCACCACCCTACATCATCCAATCAGTCAAGGGTGTGGAGAAAAGCTTACCCTTAAAACTAAGGCATAGTCTATAACGACCTGGCCTGCCCACAGCCTGTCCCCCAAAACACATTAATATCAATGGACTTGCATGTGGGCAGTACCATCTTTAAAAAAGTGAGCATAATATATTTTATCTGCCCAACAGTCTACTTGACATTTTTCAGTGGGAGGGGTCATGGCAGTCTGCCTACATTGGCATTTGAGTTTGTTACTTCTACCCTGCAGGTAAAGATAGAAACTAAGCCAGATCAACGCAGACTTCTGGTATACCATAAGACAATCTTATTCACCATAGTCTAGACATGAAACCTACATTGGGGCTCAGCCTAGAGCAGGTGGGGGCGACTGGAAGCGAGGGATTGAGGTGATTGTAGAGAGGGCCGCAGGGGCAGGGAGCTGGGTGTTCTTTGAGGAGGTGATCCTAAGAAGTCATCTGCCCACTTGGCCTTTAGAAAGTTCGAATTCAGACCATGTTTAAAATTCTGGGAATGATCAGACCACCACGACATGTCTCTCTAGCCGTACTGGAAGCCCCATGATCGCCATATAATTTATTTATGCTGTTATCTCCCTCTGATATGGTTTTCTTCATACTTTCTCTTTCTCTTGGTCTTTCAGGGTCCGACAAAAAATAATTGATTTTGTGGGTCTCTTATTCCCTCATCTCTGAGAAGAAATGCCAAGTAGTGCAGTGCAGTAGACAAAGGCTGAGTTCACACACATGTGATTGTGGAGCTCACGCTCTGGAGCTTTAACAGCTGTGGCCACGTTACTTCACCTTCCTGAGCCTCAGTCATGCCTTGCCTAAGATAAGGATGATGCTGATGAGAATAATTGCACCTTGCCAGTGGTGGTCAGAATTAGAAAGAAGACTTGTGTAGCGGTTGTCACATGCTGGAACATTGACAATCGATAGCTCTTTTATATCAGTATTTTGACCCAGTATGATCTTGTTCCATGAAATTTACTTAATGGTATCATATCAGTTGTAGTCATTGACATCTAGCCTTTGACAGGCTGACCTCTTCTCTTCTCCATTTCTGTTCTCCACCAAAAGTCATAGATAAAGCTATATCTTTATCAGACGGGATCGGGCGTGTTCAGGGTGGTATGGGCGGAGGTGGTGTGGCTATATCTTTATCTATCTTAGTTTCCAATTCCTGGAAGGCAGGGATTGAACTTTATGGTTATTGTGCCAAGTTAATGCCAATTCATAGAAAAGAAACCATAAAAACTATTTTAGATAGATTGTGTTTATATATTTTAAGGATATAGAAGGCAAATTGTAACCTATTTTTATGGTTTTTATTTTACTTCTCTAGAGCACAATAGGTTCTTTTCTATGACATTTAGTTAAAAAAATGATCTGTGAGGCGATATGACTTACCCAAGGTAACCTAGCTTGGACAGTGACAAACAGGCACTTGAGCTTATGTCTGACCCTCTCCTATGCTGGGCTGACTCCGCTGAGACAGTGCTCAAAGGTAATGAATGTGAAAATCCTTCACAGGCTCCAGGGTGGAATATGAATGTAGAGGATTATTGCTATTATTTCTAGGGCAGGCGAGCTATAACCTCTTGTGGGACCATCTATCAACCAGGAAATCCTGCTGCTGTTCACTGAATTGTACCCCGGTGACCCAAAAGATAATGCATTTCCCAGTGTACTTAACTTAATCCTGTGGGCTGACCTGCACCTTGAACTGAGCCCGGTGAGTAATATTTAAATGCTGAGCCTGACAGCTTATAACCCGAGGCAGCTCCCTTCCCCTCCATGGCACACTGCCAGACAGGGAGGAAGGAACAGTGGAATGTGGGATTGAATAAGATTAGGGTCGGATGGTGTTCCTCCAAGAGCAAGCCGTGGCTGAGATTATTTATTTTTGATGCCTGGATGAAAGAAGCATCTTTGTTCATTTTGATGATGGCACGCTCCTGGGCCACCTCCCACAGCTGCCCTCTTGGGTCGTCAATTTCAGTCGCCCTCACACTGGGTCAGAACCATCGCATGCTGATTTAAAAAGTGAGGAGGGGATCATCTGGCTGGAGTCCGATATCGTGGTTCAACAGCCTGCTGATACTCCAAGGGCTTGGGAAGAGGAAGCTGCTTGCTGGACACTTCTGCAGGTCAGGGTCAGTGGGGAGGGTTGGGGCAGGGGGTTCCTGACTTCATCACTTAGTACCGTGCTGAGAATATAGTTGAACCACAGCATAAACAGTATGTTTGAGATAGAAGGGTGCTTACATATCAATGCAAAGACCCTAATTTTATTACTGAGAATTGTTTTTTATTTTTCGATTACAGTTGATATTCAGTATTATATTAGTTTCAAGCGTACAGCATAGTGGTTAGATATCTACAGAACTTACGAAGTGATTACCTCAATAAGCAAAGTCCCTACTTTTATAGATAAGGACATGGAGACTCAAAAGAGTAGACATTAATTGCCAAGCGATTTGATGCTCAAATTCATCCATTTTAGCTGGAAGTCACATCTAAATCAGTTAGAGGAGGCATTTCTTATCCTCAGTTGTCCACTCTTTTACCCTTATCATGCTGCCAACCAGTAAGGTGGACATCTGTCCAAGTCAAGAATGACCCAGATGTGCAGTGTCTAGAACATTTCTATTTCTTGTATTGTAACAATAATCAGTCAATCAAAAGACAGACAGGAGCTCCCTCAGAGCTGGAAAGGGGACTCATAATGTTTTCAGTGAGATCCCCACTTCCAATGATGCCAACACTGTGGGCGACCACACACAGGGTTGTTGACTAAGGGCCTTATACATAGCCTTACCCAGGGGAACACGCTATGGAATCCAGAGATCAGATTTAGATCATTGCTTTATGCTGTTCAAGATAGAAACAACACACAAAAAACATGACCTAAGGGTACCTAGATTTTAGGATCGAGGTTGAGGGTGCTAATTAATTACAGCCCCTCCACTTCAGATTTTGAACCAATTGAACAATAACCACAGGAGCCAGATAAATGATTGAAAAGTCAACTTTATTGCAGGTAGAGATTTGAATTGGACAACACAGCTTGACGCCAGTGGTTGAGATGAACTAAGCTAACCAGGGGAGGGTATAAGAAATAGTGCAGGTGTAACCCAGAGCAAGATGGAGAGAGAGATAGAATTAGGGATCAGGAAAGAGTGAGGGAGGAAAGTGGAAGAAACCCATTGTCTTATCTCTGTAGTCGGAGAAATCTCACCTCCTCGCGAGAGTCGTGAGAAGAAAATGGAGAGGATGAATCTTACTATATATTTTAAAGGCCAAGGGAGGATCATGCAGGGAGAAGATGGAGACTCTCCTATACCTTCAAGACACAGGCACGAAAACAAGGAAAATGCAGACACGTGAAACGGAGGAACGGGAAGGTGTCCGTGGGAGCTCCAAGGACAGCAGAGACGTTGGACGGGGGGAGGCTGAGTCACCCTCTCAAGACTGCTGGGAGTGTCTGGGGAGCGAGCTAGGAAAATAGTGGTGTCTGTTTTTACCCTCAGGACACATGGGCCACAAAAGTTATGGCTGAATAAAAGCTAAGAGTAGCAATTTAGGAGAGAGACTCGACGTCATACATCGACCTGAGACTATTTCAGAAACCTTGGAAGAACAGTGGTAGAAAATGTACCCAAAGACTGATTGATGGGCAACAGCTTCAAATCTCAGATTTGTCACTTACAGGTGTCATGTTTCGATGGTCCCCAGCTTTCCCTGAACCTCAGTTTCTTCATCGGTAAATCAGAGAATATCCTATTCCACATGGTGCCTGTGGATCTTTAATATAATCAAGTCCACCCACAGAAACACTTTGCAAACTGTCAAACCCTGCACAGGTCCAAGAAGTTGTAACCTTATTTCCAGCTAGCCAGTGATACTGGGGAGCTGAGTCAGTGAAAAGAGATTCCAGTTTATGTTCTATGTGGTAGCCTCTTTGAACTTCATATTCTCACTCATCAAACACCTTAAAATATAGAGGCACCCAGAGTGGCAGAAACAGAAAAATCTATCATGTAATTCAAACCACCCTCCTCTCCGGAGCTCATCAGAAAGGGGAGAGCGTGTCTTTTATTAAGACTGCTTAATTCAAGAGGAAGAAAGCGAGTTGCAAATGAGAAATGCAAATCTAAGAAGATAACCAGCGACGTGCCTGGCTTAAATAACTGCTCAAGGAAGCAAACCCCGTCTCAGGCTCCTCTCCTCCTCACGTTCACTCACATTCACACTCACAATATTTTTCAGGATCAGATTTTCAGGGTCCCAGGTTTCAGATAAATGTCAGAGTGTCAGAGATCCATCTCAGACCTATCTCTCCTATCCTGTCTTAACCTATGACATCTCTCTGTTTATTCCCTTCATTACATTCATCGCTACTTGAAACGGTCTTATGGTTGGATTTGGGTGTTGGGCTGATTGCGTGTTTTCCCCAGGTGATGAACTCTTTGAGGGCAGGTCTTAGTACCTCAGTATCTCCAATGCCAAGATCGGTGTCGGGCTCGTAACAGGAGCTCAATCAATATTTTTTTGAGTGAGTGAATGAATTCCCAAGTCTCAGAGACAATGGTCACGGGGCCACTGCTTCCAAGAAGTGGCAGCTGGGGCCGCGGTGGACGTAGCAGCAGCGGGACGTGGCAGAAGAACCTGGATAAGAAGGGCAGACAGTCCAACTCACTGGGACCGGGAGTGAGGAGGTGGGCAGCTCAGCAGGTGGTGGTCGACAGGGGTTCCTGCCCAGCGTCCCCAGGGGCACCACCACGGGCCTTCAGGACAGCATGCACTGAGGCCAAGTGTACCAGAAGCTCTAATAAACAGAACATGGGGGGAGGCTTGCAGGGCAAGGGAGAGAGAAGGAGGGACGTGGAGGCTGCCCACTGGCCGGTCCAGCAGGGCATGACAGAGAGGCTTTGCCGTCCTTCTCAGGGCTTGTGCCCTGGGAAGCAACTCTCATTCAGAGAGTAGGGGAAAAAGCTTAAAACACAAGTAAAATTCTTAGCTCCAAAGCTCCTTTAAAAAACCCAACACTGATCACATACTTATGTGTTTATGAGTTAGGGTCAGGGCTCAGCACTACCCATAGCCTCTCATGTAGTCCTTCCAACACGCACTTCTTTGTTCCCGTTTTACAGCAGGAAAAACTGAGGGTCAGAGAGTGGGACGAACTTACCCAGGCTCAGAAACGGGGGAGTTGGGGTTGGAGCAGTCAGTCCGACTCCAGGTTGACGATTGCCTACGGGTTTTCCAACTTCGGTGACAAGTGTTTAGGATCACGTGAAACTATCGGAGTTCTCAGGGCTCTGTCTTGAGCCCCACTCTTGCTGCTATCGCCCTGCACAGTTTCCCGGGGATGCTCTCGGCCATTTTCTTCGCACTGGCCCCGCATCTGTGGTTCTAAACTTCAGGTCTCGGTGTCCAGCTCCCTGCTGGCATCTTTAGCTGGCTGTCCCGTAGATGCCTCCACTCCACACGTCCATAACCGAATTCGCCATGCCTTCCCCAAACCTTCTTCCTCTCAGATATACCCTGACCTAGTTCAACGGCACACTCATCTAGCCAGGCTGCCCCAGAGAGAGATACGGAAATTATCCCTAACGTCTTCCTCCCTTCCTCCCCTCCCCTTCCTCCTCAGTCTCGCTCCAGTATGTTGAGTCTGTCCCGTGGACACGGCCTCAGTTTATTGTTCTTGACTATTGCAGCTGTTTTTAACTGGTCTTCTAACCTCTGCTCTTGCCTCTCCCAAATCTATGTTACTTAATGCTACAGGAACCGCTTACAATTAATACTGAATTGAAAACCTGGTCCTGGTCCCCTCCCGTCATCTCTTTCTACTCTGAATTTCTGTAGCCCATTAAGCCCAGGCCGAATTTCCCTATTTACAGTTTTAAAAAATGTCACCTGTGGGTATCTTATCTCTTTTCTTCTTTCTCTCCCTCTCTCATGCCTTTTCTTTATTTCTTCATTAATTTTCTTTAGCTTCCTCTTTTTTTTTTTTGTCAGTCTAAAAAGTATTTTCACATCCATTACCTCATTTACAGCTCACAACACTGCTGACTGGCAGGGAGACTTCCCTCCACCGTAGAAGTGCGACCGTGGACTCAAATAGGTTAAGGGCATGGCCCTAATTCCCGAGGCCACGGAGGACCACAGCTGGAACTGGGTCCTCGGTTTTCAGGTCCTGTCCCTGCCCTGCTCTGCGGCACTGCTCTTTGAAGACAGGTGTCCCTGCAGCTGTTTTTACCTTTCCAACCCCTCGTAATACAGTGTCAGTGTGTAGAGATCTTTGATTCAGTGCAATCAGGGGAAGTGGTGTTCACCAGAAGCTGATGGGGCAGAAGCACCCGCTGTAATAGAGAGGCGTCCGCTGGCTGTAAACATTCAGCATGCCCCGGAAGAAGTCAGGAACCTCTTCCGGGTGACAGCAGACTTCCGTTGTCCTGGCGACTTGGCTAAGTGGAAGGCAGTGACCAGAGTTTCTCTGGTAGCTGTTGGTGACTTTGTCTGACTCACCGGACTGTGAGCACCACAAAAGCAAACATGGCTCCTCGTTTTTCTTTGTGTCTTTACTACTACTCTACACAGACATGGTCGTTCAATAGTTATCTGTTCTATGGATCAACACTTAAGAATTCAGGGATGGAAGGGAACTTAGCAAGCATCTCTCCAGACCACAGTCTCCCCAACTCCAGTGGTCTGTGCAATCGACATGCACAGTAGATCCATGTCATAGTCTGCGCGTGCTTCCTGACGGTTGCGTCTCGCCTGTCTTCTCATTTACTATTGGTTTACTGGGCATTATTTGTTTAAGGCTATCACCGTTCTCTAATTTTACAGGTAGAGACACTGAAGCTTCCCACGATCAGGAGACAAGCCCCAGTTTAGGAATTCCTATCAGAGCCGAGTCTGCATATACGCTGCGCTGCGGCAGGTCCCGGGTTCCGGAGCGCACCCAGCCTGCCCTGCCTCGGTCTCTAAAACTGCTCTCCACTTTGTGAACAAAGGAGCCATGCGGTCAGGTCAGGAGACTGCGGTAGGGAGATAACCTGGCGCCTGCAGCCATCCCTGCAGAGAATGCCAGAAGCCTCGTGGGGGGAGTGCCCTCGCTCTTCCTGGAGAAAAGGAGGGAGCTGGGGAGGTAGGGGAGATTGGAGGGCCCTCCCCCTCCAGCGCTGTGCGGGGGAGGGTGGCTGCCCGCTGGGCAGGAAGGGACGCAGGGGGGATGTCTCTGTGAACGGAGCTCTGGACGCTCACCGTATGTCTCCAGCCCACACTTGGGAAGCAGATACAGTGCCCTCTAAGAACCCGTTCTCTCTTTCTTTCCAACACGCAGGTCAGCAGGGGAGGGAAGCGGCACTGAGATGCGAATGGAAGAAAACCCAGGCGACTGCACAAACAATTTAAAGATTTGCCCGGATTTGCTTTCGGCCCCAGTGGTTCTTGCCTTCTCCTCGCAATCCCTCCTCCACCGTCTGGATGGAGAGATAAATAGATGTTTTAAAAAGTCCAACATCCAGGCACTTTTGAAACCAGGGACAGCGGAACTTAGGAGGCTTCAAGTCTGAATGGTGTACCCCCGCTGGCCAGAGAAAAGGGGCGGGGTTCTGCAGGTGTAAGCGGAGCGCCTGTCTTCGGGGAGCCAGCGAGCGGGGCGGATTTCACTCATGTGTGCACCAGACACCGGCAGACAGCTTGCTTCATACTTAATGCAGACCTTGATCTAAAGGCCTCTTCTTAAAGGGGAAGCTGCAGGCCCGAAGCCTCCCTTTAGGACACTCTGAGACCTCATTAAACTATCATTAAACAACCCGACAGGCTAGGCTACAGCTGGCCTTGGGTTGGGTCCAGAAAGCCAGATGAAAGGCTTTAGGAATGTTGGATTAGAAAATCAAGCTCTGACATTCAAAGGTAGGAGTTCGTGGCAGGGTTCCCGAACCCTTAGCCCAGAGCCTGGAAGAGGGCTCCCTCTCCAGCCAGACACACCTTCTGGGCTCACGTTAGTGTCTTCTCATTGGCTCCAGACTCGCGGTGTCCTTCTGAGCCTCCTCAGAATGGGGCCCTCGCCACGCCCCAGTTGCCTGCAGAATGGGTGAAAGCCTACTTAGCTCCCTGTTTCGGTGCCTCCATGCACGAGATCATGGGAGCTTCTTTTGAATTAAGGATTTTAATTCTACTTTCTGCAAGGAAAGAGGTAGAAAGAATGAGCCTCTCAACAGTAAGGAAGCAACCAAGGTTCTAGAATTTTAGAGTTCTCAGCCCTTGTTTCTTGATCTTTACATCCTGTCTTTCTTCTGGGAGGATCCCAAGGACTCAACGTTCTGTTTTGATGCTCGAAGTTGTGCATAATCTTGGACTTCTTCACTCCTGAAACTTCCCCTTTTTCTTCCAGTAGAATAGGCAGCTTGCTGTCCCCTGAGCTTGCTCACGGCCTGTTTCAAACCGGTGTGCCTCTACTTGCTCTGAACGTCTTTGTTGGAAACCCAGATTTGTCTCTTGAAGAAGCTCTCCATCCACCACCTGCATTGCTCCCCCCACGCCACCCCCTCCACCCCCTGCAAGAACCCGTGAGCATGGGCCACAAGTCAGCCCCCGGGAAGGTGCTTACCTCCACTTCAGAACAATTCCATCCTTCAGAACTGGAACTTTAATCACCAGCACCTAACATGACATTTGACATACTGTCGGGGCCACTTTTAAAATAGTTAAGTGGATTATGTCTTTGTTGAATATTCAACTCTTCTTCTGACTGAAGAATGACTTGGTTTGGTAGATGCAGCCTCAGGCTTGGGGACTCAGGGTTGAGTTTCCCACTAAGACTCTATGGGCTGAGTGGCAGTGATGATTTTCTTTTCTTTCTTGGCTTTAGTTTTCTTGCTTATAAAGTGGAGTCTATATAGCACCTGCCTTATAGTTTATTATTATTATTATTATTATTAGAGATCTCTTTTTTCCTATAAAAGCATTTCTAGAACAAACAGGGAGTTAATTTGGTGGGGAGAAAGGGGCACTCTGAGAAACTCTATCTATTGGTGTAAGTTCTAAGACCAGCCTGGTCTTTAGTTGAAGTTTCAAAGAAGAGACTCCAGGGTGGTAGTTGTTATTCCCAGAACCTGGACAGCAGCTGGCAGGATGACATCCGGGTGGCGCTCAACACCACTAGGTTGATCTCACCCTGCACTGTTGGTAGAGCACAGAGCATTCACCTGTTAGCTGTGGCTGATGCTATGCTGTGAGAACACTCCAGCAGGTTAATCCCTCCTGGGAACACCCAGGAAGGGAGCTCGCTCGCTGCAAGGAAGTGACTCAGTGCCAATTAGGCAGCTCCCTGATCTTTTTAGCTATTGGCCTTGAAGAACACGCTGTAACATTCTATTGGCTAAACCCATGCATAAAGCTAGTTTACTTCCTGAATAAAGTGGATTTGCATCACTGAACCTTGTCCCTGGAGTCAGGTCTCCTGTATCTCCGCCGTCCTCACCCCTACGCGGGCCTTGTTCACACTGCACAAGATCAGAGTCATGATTTGTTGCAATGCTGAGTGAGGGCAGAGGAGGGTACACAAGATGCCAATTCGTTTGTAGTGAGCTTAGAAGCTCTACACTTTCTCAGGATGCTGCATCACCATTTGTTTTTGATCTTCAAATTATTAGAATTGAGTCAAGATTCTCCCACTGAATTGTCTCACTTGGTCAGTTCCTTACTCAGACTGCTGGTGCCCCTTGGAGAAGGATGGCTTATTCAACTTGCACCAAACTTGATCACAGGTGTTCTGGACGTTGGCCCCCCAGATGGGCTCTCAGGGTTATTCTTCTCCAATCTTTACCTTCTCAGTGGCACACTGATGGCACATGGATGACCTTGTCTTTTGATATGTCTCAAGGTATCCATCAGAAAGTCCAACCACATTTTCCTCCCATCTCTGCCTCCCCCCCAAAAAAATTCTGGAAGAGTAAAACACACACATCCACACTCATCCTGCTTTCTTCACGTTTCTCCAGATGGTACACATAGAGCCTGGTGAATATGAGGAAGAACACAGATGCTGGTAACCACAAATACCTTATCCTTTCCTCTCCTTTCATTCTCCCCTGAGGTGAAGACCCTCATACCTGTCCCTCCCATCTCCACCAGAACGCTTTCCACTCCAGTACTGAAGACACAAATACAAAAGCGCGAGCTGAATACCCAGCGGATCACTTGTACTCTACATTGACCAACAGTGAGAAACATAACTGTCCTAGGAAGACACGAAGTTCAGGTGCACATTTCTAGTTTTCTGTTTGCCTTGTAGACCTACATGAAGAGCCGAGTGATGATCAGAAACTTGCTTAGGGAGAATGCTGTTAGACCAAAGGACATTGATTAGATTGGAGAGCGTCGTGACAATCACAGGATACTCTGCTATCTTCACTTTTCATCTGGAATGTGTTTTGCCAAATTAGAACGGGACAGGGTTATCACTTTCCCTTTCTCAAAGATGCAGGATTTCGTAAACCTTGCTTGGGAAGATCAAGGTCTCAGTGAAATGAGGGGTTGGGGGAAAAAACTAAAACTCTTAACTAAATACGTGGTAATAACAGAGTGAATATATACTCTAGAAGATACTGGCTTTATCAAGCCAGATTCATGGCAATAAAACCCCTGCTCCCATAAGTAGGCATGTTCTGGACACTTTTCCTCCCGTCCAGAATGTATTGCTGCAGCTCTGTCCTCTGCGACATGAGACTAGACATTTGGGCAGCTTTGTGCTGTGCAGGGTGTATCTCCCTTTAAACATTGTAAAGCAGCTCTTACTGGCAGGACGTGTTGAGTTTTACGCTTGAGTTTTCTGTTTATTTGATTTGCATTATTTTTAAAGATCTCAGGACAATGCCTGACCACTTCACAAATTACACATGTCTTGTTTGACCCTGGATCTATACTGAATGGACTTTTGATAAGATGGTGAGAAAGGACTTCCCTGTGGAATTAAGCATAAGCAATAAATTGAGGGAGAGAGCCATGCACAATTTGGGAGAAGAGAATTCCTGACCAAAAGAACAGCCTTCGCATAAGTACCAAGAAGGCCAGGGTGAGAGTGGACCACGTGAGGTGTGGAGGAGATGTGCTGGGGCCACGTTATGTGGAGTCTCTGGAGTTTGATGAGGAATCTGGGGGTTTGTCATCAAGATGACCAACATCCACGACAGATTTCAATTCATTGGATAGGCTGCATGACCTTGGACGTGGCTTGAATCACACTTCACCTATTACCTCTATAGTTCTCTTTTTCTATGTTTTTATTCTGATCCATTTCTGCTGACCAAAATAATGATTTTGTGGATACTTTAATATCTTTATTGAGGTTAGCTCCTATCCTGCTGGCCTGGATGGTGACTTAGCTTTTCATTTTAACTGCACTGACTTTCTGGTTTAACTCTTAGAAGGTCAAGCTCTTTGTCACATTTTCTAGTTCTTAGGCAACATATTACCTTCCTACCCATGTAGTAAGAACACAGTCATGTACACAGGTGCTTCAGGGATGCAGGCCAACGGCAGCAGCAGCAGCAAAAGATTTAAAAAGAATGGTGTTTGGAGTCCAGGTGTGTTAGGATCTCTAAAAACAGAAGCCAGACTGAAAACACTCAGCATTCCCAGAGCAGGGGAGTTAGAAATAAACACTTACGTCATCCCTTCTCTCCTCTGCATTGATGCAGTCCAGACAGATGAGGGCCCAGCATCCTGGATTTGTCTGCTTTCCTCATTAATTCTCCTCTCATTTCTGCTTTTATTATCTACAGTGACAACCGCACACTATCCCTAGGCAGATTCTAAAGTCATTTGTCACTAGAGCAATAAACACTCACAACTTTCTGCACAGTAAACAAATTAAACTGCTCCTTTGTGTCTAAACCTCTTGATTAAAGCGTCATTGTCATTGTTGGGAATTCTGCTGTCCTTTGCAAACCTACTGTGTACCAAGGACAAGTTATTGCTTGATGTAATATATTTCATTTAATCTTTGTAACAATACTTTCAAGCTAAGGCTCGTTCGTCTGATAACACAGAAGAGGGAATGAGACTCACTGGTGAAGTTCATGCCCCTAGTCAAAGTCAAATGAGTAGCCAACTCGTGGACCCATAGACCTTCTAATTCAGACCTGGCCACTCACACATCCCATGTAGCTTGTGCTTCCGTGCTTCTATACATGGTTCGTGTGTGTTGTGTGTGTGTGTGTGTGTGTGTGTGTGTGTGTGCATGTGTGTGTATGAGTGTGTGACAGAGACAGGGAGAGAGACAGAGAGGTGGACAAATAGGGACAGACAGAGAAAGAGAGAGAGATAAAAAGCATCAATTCTTTCTTGTGGCATCTTATTTGTTCATTGATTGCTTTCTCATATGTGCCATGATGGAGGAGCTACAGAAGAGTGAGTGACCCCTTGCTCAATCCAGTGACCTTGGGCTTCAAGCCAGCAACCTTTGGGCTCAAGGCAACAACTACAGGATTATGTGTATGATCCCATGCTCAAGCCAGTGACCCTGCACTCAAGCTGGTGAGCCCATGCTCAAGCTGGCAACCTTGGGGTCTTAAATCTGGGTCCTCTGTGTCCCAGGCCAACACTCAATACACTTCGCCACCATCTGGTTAGACCTCTATACACTGTTCTTGACCTTGCTCTCAAACGTTCCTTCTCACTGAGGTACATACAAGGTCACCTTGCTTTTCTTCCTCAGAGCATGTTTACAAAATCTGGAATGGACCAACTTCTCCCTCTCTTGTGTCACCCTAATTCGTGGTGTCATAGTGTGTCATTTGTAAAGGGTCATTGAACAGTCCTTTCTCTGGAGTTTCCAATCTTGAGCCCCCACATGGCAGACTGCAAGCCAGTTTCCATATTCAGAAATCTCTAGTCAAATCTCAATACTGTTGTTTGGTGTCCAACACTGAAATATCCAGTTAAACAATTATTATTTGATAATTCCAATTAGTCTAATAGATAGAAAGTTTCATGAGGTTGGGTCCCTGGTGGAGAAAGTAGAGAGGAAAGAATTTATAATTAAAAAAAAAAAGTTGGTGATGAAAACTTGCAGAAAAACCACCAGTTTGGTCTTGTGTTCTCTTTTTATAGATGATTGCATGGATACCCAGTGGGAGGAAGAGTGATCCCAAAGTAAGCTACACTGATTCGGAAGAGACTTTAAAGCATCTATTGTCCAACTCTGATACCTTTCTAGCAACTGGCAGACCCATCCTTGCTGGAGAATTTATTCTACCCTAGGCATTCTCTTTGAACTTAATAGCCCCGACTGCCGAAAGTTCCCACTGCTCTGTAGTTTCCGCCCTTCAGTGAGGGTCCTCTGGAGCATCACACAATGGTTCTATCACCCTGGTAAGTGACGTCCCTCATACACAGGGACACGGCAATGGTGGACTCACTGCTAGGTATGCTAACGCCAGCCCAGTGGCCATGGCCTCTCTTGGCTCCACGTGCAAACCATTATGGAAAGTCACCCGTTCTACTTAACAAGGCCCATCAGGTCCTGTGTCATTTGACCCTTTGTTCCCTGCTTTAGCCACACGCCTTAAAACTGCAGATATACTTAACTATCTGATCTTTTCCCCACTCATTTTCCTTAGATTTGCCTCCTCTGCAAAGGGTTCTCTGACCTGAAAGGCCAGAGTAAGGCCCTCTAATACCGACTTCTAAAGCACCTGGAGTGCTTCTTTGCCTTTAATGTTTAACTGTGATTCGCCACCTTTTCCTCTCTCTCTTAATCAGGACTTTTGGATTCTAGTAGAACATCCTAGTGATTTCCTACTCTCTAAGCCCCAAAGGCCTAGCGCTTGACTGAGAGACACGGAACGGGTGCTCAGTGGAATGAATGAATGAATGAATGAATTTAGCAGCAGCCATTCTCTTGTATAAAGCTCTGCGTAAGTAATCATGCAGGCCCTTCCTGTGTCTTACCCAAGGTCAGTCACCAGCCCCTCTACTCACATTCTTTCTTCCTCATTCCTGTGGGAAAAACGGGGAGTGGAGAAGAAAGGGGGGTGGGATGGGGGAGAGAGTGAGAAGAAAGAGTGACCAGGGATGACAGAATATGTCAGGATCAGAAAATCCATTGTACAGATGAGGAAACTGAGCCTCTGAGAGAAACACAGCTCCCCTGGCCTCTGGTCCTGGGCTTTTCTTCTCTAATATCCTTTTTCTAGTGAGTGTCTTTAACACAGAGACAAAAAAAATAAAAAAGTACTGCTTCATTTCCAAAGATGATAGCCTCATTGTCAGGGTGAATGGGCCATTGTTGGAACTAGAGAAAGAAAAGCCTGATTGAAACTCAGCCTGTCACGTTTGGAACAACGACCCGCGCTAAAGTCGCAGACATGTGTCTTCCTCTGGCGTTCCTCCTCCTATCTGCTCTCTTCTCCTGGCCTGTGGAAGGGGGATGATGAATTCTGCCCTGGGTCCCGGCTTCCTGAGGCCTGAAATAATCATGGCTCTGTTTTCCACGGGAGCTGAAGATATATATTAGGATGTGAACATTCTTCGCTCATCCACTTTAAAAACAAGAGGCATCTGTGGCGAGTGGCACTTGCAAATGACATTTTTAATCACATGTTCATCCAGAAAGCAATTAACTTTAGGCAAGTATCTTCCCTGTAGGGCCCCAGAGGCTTCTCCAAAGGCTTTCTCACACTCACCTTTCTCTGAGCAGACTGCCTTTGCCTCCCACTGTGATCCAAACAAAGCCCAAGGGAACAGGAGGGGCAGGTCCAGTTGGGAAGGATGCCCTTGTAGTTTGGTGACTCAGAGCTGTGCAGCAAAAGGACTTTTTTCTGCCTGCCCTCCCACTACCCCAATCCCAGGACCCTCAGAATCATTTCTCTCATGCTTTATAAATTGCTTAGAACCCTGCTGGGTTCCTCCATTTCAGCTGGCTCAGAACCTTGGCTTCCCTCTCACTCCTAGTAGGAAATTCAAGGAGGAAAAAGATGAAAACTTCTGTGTTTAGAGAAGTCAGGTTGACCTGAGTTTAAACTTCCTAGCTGTGTGGTTGTGTGTGAGCTGTGGTCTCTTTTTAAGTCTCAGTTTCTCATCTGCACCTGGAGAGTTAGAACATCTTTGGGACGGTTCACTAAAAATGTCTCGAGAAAAGCACTCAGCGTGGTGGCACTCCCTAGAGGTTTCTTGTATATTCTGTTCTCTCTCCAGCCTGTCTCTTTTTGGTAAAACAAAGCTGGGACATGGTTTGGCTAGCGAATTAGTTTCCAGAGGCTGTGATAAGAACGTCCTACAAAATGGTTACCTTAAGACAAACAGGCATTGATTGGCTCACAGGTCTGGAGACCAGAAGTTCAAAATCAAGGGGCTATCAGGGCCATGCTCCCCTTTTAGCTCCCCAGGGGTGCCCTTCCTGGCTGTAAAGCCAGTAGCTGCGGCAGCCAACACAGCAACCTGGCCCATGCGGGTTCCCATTTGATTCGGGCAGACGGTAATGAAACAACAGAGCCAAGAACTGGTGGGTCATTACCTTTAATCCTAGCTCACACCTGGCAGGTGAGAAATACACACAGTGGGAAAACACTTCCCGTTCCATTTACGTCTTCCAAAGCCATTGACACATCCGAGTATTCCTAGAATCAAAGGCCCCACCAGCCTTATTCACCTCTATTCCCCATCTCCTTCTCTCTGCACAAACTGGCTTCTCCTTCAGCACTCTGCCATCTTGGCTGGTTCTCCTCTACAATGCTAATTTCAGGAACCAAGAGAAAGAGCCCCTGATCTCCCTTATTTTATGGTGTAGAAATTAAAGCCTTTAAGTCAGTTTACAAATAAGGAAGTCTCTGATACAAAGCCACTTATCTGAGGCATAAATGGGATTCCTCATAAAAGCGCACCACCCCACATCATGCAACAGTCAAGGGTGTAGGGAAAAACTTAGTGTTGAGGAGATCTTAGTATTAAAAGGGTGGGAGAGGCTTAGTCTTAAAACTAAACCTTAGGCTATAATGACTTTGCAGGCTTACAGCCTGTCTCCCACACCCAATGCAAACTATAAGCGAGCAAACATATATATCATATTTACAAACTTATTTGACCAACACTGGCCTCATGCCACTATCTGGTGGCTTGCAGTGGTCTTTGGAATTCCTTGGCTTGCAACTGCATAACTCCGGTCTCTGTTTTTATTGTCACATGACATTCTCTCAGTGTCTGTCTTCACTCGACAGGTTTTTCTTTGCAGGAATTGTAGTCACATTGAATTAGGGGTCCACACTACGGGGACCGGGCTTCATCTTAACTAGTTCTATCTGCAACAACCTTGTTTCTGGATAAGGTTACATTCTGAGATACCCTAATGTAGACTTCTGTTTTGATGAGATTAGATTCATTTGAGGAAACTAATTTTAGGATTGTAGTTTTAGAGTTAAGAAGGAAATATGTCATTTCTTTCATGTTTTTATCTCTATTCCCCATTTTCCAGTCTCCTCTTTGTCACCTCTCATGAGCAATCATGGAACTGTTCAAGAATAGTCATCTTTCTTTCTTTCTTTTTTTCTTTCTTTCTATTTATTTTTTACAGGACAAAGGTCAAATTCCTCAGTTAAGCACAAACTGTCTTTTGGTGCCTGACCTCCACCTCTCTTGGGATGGCTAAGTGTCTCAGTTTGTTCCAAGTGGTCCAATTTTAGCTCTGAGATTGTTGCATCTTGAGAACCCCTCGCTCCTGGACAGATCAAAGCAGTTGGTCACTTGCTCTCTCCTTGTGGCTTTAGATACGTCCTAGCTACAGTATTACAGATTTGATTCTGCCTTGGTGATTGTATATTACTCTGGCATTAGCTGTTTACTCATCAGCCTCCACTGCCCAATGATATGCTTCTTAAGAATCTTAGATCCAGATAAATCTAAGCTTGAACTTCACCTCTGCTGACCTTTAATCATTACATATCTTATTCAATATCAATGTCCTCAAAAGCAAACGGGGAACACAATGATAGCGGCTTCAGTTGCTGTGAGGGCAAGTTAGTTAGATATTATGCTGGAACACCTGGCAGAGTGTCTGATGTATACTAGATGCTGCAGAAATGGTAGATGTTTTTTCACGGGTGGGTACGTCTGCAAACCCTAGGGTACCGGTGAGCAGTAAATGCTTTTGAAGGAATGTAGAAGGCTACAAAGCTCGAATCTCTGGACCCACGATCTTTCTGTACTGTCATTTTCTCTCGACTTAAAAATAAATCCATTCTTTCAGAGGTTAGCCTTACTAAGGACTGGGCTCAAAGCCTTGTTTTTCTCAGGTAATGTGGAATATGACAGCTCTGTTTACTATGGACCTTTCACTGTTGGGATTCTCCATGTGTCAGTAATGTTCTACCCCGCGAACGCTGAGCACATTGGATTCAGCAACTAGTCCTTGAAGGGAAAACAAAAACCCAAAAAGACCTTAAACCAAAACCATTGTTCAATTCAGTCTGTGAAAGTGTTTTAAAAAGATGTCTATCTAGTAAAGCTAGCACATAATACAGATATTTGTCTTGCAGATGAACTGAGGCTCAACTCTAAAAACACAAATGTCCTGGTCAGGATTGCGTATGTATGTCCCAGGTTCAGTTCCCAGTCAGAGCCCACAGGAAGAGCAACCATCTGCTTTTTTCCCCCTCTCTCTTCCCCTTCTCTCTCCTTTCCCCTCCCACAGTCAATGGCTTGATTGGTTCATGCATGGGCCCCAGGTGCTGAGGATAGCTCTGCTGGAGAGCATCAGCCTCAGATGTTAAAAATAGCTTGGTACTTAAGCATTGGCCCCAGATGAGATTGCTGGGTGGATTCCAGTTGGGGTGCATCTGGGAGTCTGCCTCACAATACCCCCTATCACCCCCCCCCCCAAAAAAAAAAGCCAGGATTAAAAATATATAGCCTCATCTATCTGGAAATTGCAGCTAATGAGAATAAATTAATCCTTAAAAAAAAAAAAAAAAAAAAAAAGACCTTGAACCTTTTCTTGTGCTCTAGTTTCTATGAATTCCAAACCTAAACTCATTTACAGTTGATGTGGAATCATCAACTGAATGGAGGGTCATTTAAAGCCCTTTTCTCCATATGATCCCCCCAGAAGAACCAGTTGTGTTTTACTTAACTTGATAGCACCTGAGTTCTGTGTATGAGGAAGCTGAGAATGAGTGAGGATGTCCCCCACTCCAGAGGGGAGCAGGAAAATAATCCTCATTGGGGTCCAAAGGATAACGCTAGTTTTTGGTTTTCTTTAAGAGCCTCTCTGTGGAGGCCACTGGTTCTTTTTATCTAGCGGGTACTGATGTCATGGTGAGATTAATAATGCATGAAGTCTGGGCAGTACTTTTCCATTGAGGGCTATGTGTGAGCAGAGCAGAAGTGCTGGCCAACGCCAGAGGGCTCCTGACAAGGCGGATGCTTTGTGTCCCCAGTAACCCCTTCCTTGCTGTGACGGGCACACAGAGAGGCGAGGAGGATTCTAAAGGATGTTTAGCTTTCTTGACTGAGATAACAATGAGTTCAATCAAACAGACCTCTGAGAGACCGCATGTCAATAACAACAGCAACACTGACAGAATGTAAATGAAATTTTAACAATCAGCTCCAAGCAGTAATTCGAAGATGTTGCAATATTATACGTAATGAATTGCTATAGTTGATGAGAGAATTCGTAGTCACCATGGGAAGAGGAGCCATAATCTATTATCATTACTGATGCTAGTGCTTGGTTTGATTATTCTTATGGATCATTTTTAAGTCCCAGGGACTCTGCATTGCAAATATGTTCTAATTCAGTGAGATAAACAGGACAACTCTATCTCCATCTGGTAAATAAAAAAACAGGTTCAGAAAATCAAGATGGTCAGAGGTAGAGTCAGGGTTTGACCCTGGGGTGGTTGTCTCCAGAAACTGCTTTATATATGTGCTATAACACCTTGCAGTGATGATTGAAAGTCAATGATCACGAGGAGGACTCTTAGCATTTCTCAGGGATGTAAGAGCTTTCAAGGCTCTTAGCATTCAATTGTATCTCCTATAGCTTTCCTCACAGCAGCCCTGTGCATGGACAGGCGGGGGGTCACTGTCCCTTCTCGGCAAATGCAGAGCTTGGACTGGAGTGAAGTCATGTGATTCCAAGGTCACCAGCCAGGTAGCTAGAGGTTGGGATGCACCTGGAACCCAGGACCTCTGGTCCACAGCTGGAGCTCTGTGACCCGTGCCTCAGAGGGGGAAAGAGATCCCACCAATAGCAGCTGGCATTTTTATTTCAACTCAAGCCAAAAAAAATAAATAAATAAGGCTGAAAACCAGTCTAAGCTTAATATTCTACCTTTGCTGGTCTTTCTTGTCAAACCTACATCTTGCTGGGCAACGAGAGTCTCACCGACTCGACTTCTGATGGCGGTGATGAGAGCTGCCATCTTCTCTTCTAGTCGATTTCTAACCTCCGGCTTCCCAGCCTTCTGGTGATTCTGGGAGCTTCCCAAACATTTAAATAGGTGTACTTTCCGCTTTCATCGATCAGAGTCAGGTTGTGCTCTTTGCATTTGGGACCCTGATGGATGCCAGATTTCCCTAGAGTTGAGTGCAAAGCAGGTGCCCAGTGCTGCTGCATGACCTGTCTTCAAGTCACCTGGTCCTTCACAGTCCCCTTTTCTAAATCCATACATTGTCACAGCAAAACCCATCATTCCCATACTTTTGCTAACCCATTATCTTCACAATGCTTTATTTAACTACTTCATGCAGAGAAAAAAAAAAGGCTCTTGAAACTCCCTAGAAAGTATGCCACAATTATAACAGTGCTTTTTTATTTTGTCTCTAACTCAAGGTCTGGAGAGTCAAGGGGCTCACTCATGCCACAGGGTAATCATTCACTACATGGTAGGGCATTCAGATGGGTCACATGAACTCTGTGGTGTCAGAGGCGGCTGGGGTCGGTGCTTGGCTCTGCAGCTTACACACGGGGTTCTTGGACAGCTTATTTAACCATTCAATACCTCTCTCTCTCTTTTTTTTTTTTTTGGTTTTATTTATTTATTTATTTAATTCCAAACTCTGAGGCTACTCTTCCTAGAACCTTCATTGCTGGGTGGCTGTGATGATGAAAGAGAAGACCCCACTGAAGCAGTTAGCTCCATGGCCAAGGCAGAGTAAGCACTCACCAAGCAGCCATTGCTGGTGTGGCTGGGGCCTGAGACACAGTGGTTGGTAATAAAGAGCAGTTCTGTTCTCCACTGCTGGGTGCTTCTTCTGTCATCATTCAAGGTGTCATAACACATGGGTAAGACGTCCTGGCAGTTTCTAATTTCAGAATAAAACTGGCAACTCCAATGGTACTGAATCAGGCTTCTACAGTAAGGGACTCGATGGGAAAGACTAAGAGTTTTATTTTATTTATTTATTTTTTAATATGTATATACTATATTCATAAAAAATATGAAGTTCCATTGGGTTTTCTTTTTTCTTTTATTTTTTAAAATTTGCTTTTAATTCTTTTAATTTAACTTTAATTTAATTAAATTTAATTTTTCTAAGTGAGAGGAGGGGAGACTCCTACGTGTGCCTTGACTGGGATTCACCTGGCAACTCCTGTCTGAGGCTCATGCTTTGTCCTTCTGCGGCTGATGCTCTGCCCACCTGGGACCATGCTTGCATCTGAGCTATTTTTAGCACCTGAGGCAGAAGGTCCATGGAACCATTCTCAGCATCTGGGGCCAATGCACTCAAACCAGTCAAGCCATGGTTGTGGGAGGGGAAAGGATAGAGAGAGAGGGAGGAGGGGGGAGGGTTGGAAAAGCAGATGGTTGCTTTTCCTGTGTGCCCTGACCAGGAATCAAACTGAGGACATCCACACACCAGACCAATGCTCTACCACTGAGCCAACTGGCCAGGGTCACCACTGGGTTTTCAACCTAACAAGTATCGAGACATAGACAGCTTTTTTTCCCTCTTACTTTTCAAATTGAGTTGTCAAGCACTGTGGAGGTTGAAAGATTGAGGATCAGGTACAGGAGGAGGTAAGATGTTTGGGAGGCGCTTCACAGTGTATCCAGACATGAGCCTTATAATTCATTTTCAAACTCAGCAGCTCCCTGGGTGGCGGTTGCATCTCCCTTGTTAGAGTGCAAGTTCTATAAAGTTGCAGATACTGCAATTGTGACAGGACCCTGTCTGTGTTTCTTACATGCACGAAGGCACCATGGAAAATGTCCCTTTACACTCTCATGAGACTGTGCTATCAGCAGCCCTTTTCCATTTATACCTCTGAACCTTTGGATGTGTTGTCTTCTCTGCCTGGAATCCAGTTCTCACACCTGTCTGGCTGCATAACTCTCATCTCGAGTCTAAGCTAACACATCACCACCTCTGGAAGGGAGCTGCTTGTGCACAAAGAGGGCTTGTGACAGATGTCTTCTTGATCATTTCAGGATTCCTTGGACAGAAAGGAATGGGTCACTGAGATTTCAGCTGGACAATAGTAGATGCTCGGATAATTCTGACACAAGCAGCACAAGCAACACCATCGACCCTCCACCAAAGGTCTCTGGATTTTTTTTTTTTCCCTCCACCAAAGGTCTCTGGATTTTTTTTTCTTTTTCTAAAGTGAGAAGTGGGGGAGGCAGAGAGACAGACTCCCACATGCACCCGACCGGGATCCACCTGGCATGCCCACTAGGGGGCAATGCTCTGCCCTTCTGGGGTGTTGCTCCATTGCAACCAGAGCCATTCTAGCACCTGAGGCGGAAGCCATGGAGCCATCCTCAGTGCCCGGGCCAACTTTGCTCCAATGGAGCCTTGGCTGCAGGAGGGGAAGAGAGAGATAGAGAGGAAGAAGAAGGGGAAGGGTAGAGAAGCAGATGGGCATTTTTTCCTGTTTTCCCTAGACGGGAATCAAACCTGGGACTTCCACATGCTGGGCTGACATTCTACCGCTGAGCCAACCGGCCTTTTGATTCTATCTCTGAAGACATTAGACCATTAATATTTTGGATATCTTGTGTGACTTTTGAGGCAGAGAAATCAGGATTTGGATCTTGGTTCCTGCTACCTATCAGCTGTGTGAAAATCAAATCTCAGTGTTGTCATTCTAAAAACTGAGGCTAATGATAGGTACCCTAACACATTATTAACTATGATAATGTGGGTCAAGTACCAAGCATGTCCCTGGGACCCTGAACACACTAAATGAACAGGAGTTATCACAAGGTGATCTGTCCTTATACCACATTGTGGGTTTCCTTTCTAAGAAACCTCAGTTCCCCCTGCCCCAATAATGCACAGATAAAACCTCTCTACACAGAATGGTGCTCAGTGTAGCTCAAATACCCCTTCTGCATGTACTACTGCATCTTTCTGGAATTAATAACCAAGAGAATTACATTTCTGGAAGATGTTATCCTTGGTAAATATTGTTGCTAGTGAAGTCATAGTATAAGAAAAAAATGTGTTTAAGTGATAAGCAATAAAAGTAGTATTGGGTGTATTTTAAAAGTAAATCAGTGTTATATAGGGCATCTAACTCCCAACACAACTGGTTTGTCAAGATTAAATTCTTGCTATTTCCTCTGCAGACATTGCTGTTATCATAATTATATTGATGAGACTTAGAGAAGTTAAGTCAAGGTCCAGTATTAGTTATACCTTCCTTCCTGGCACCTATAGATAGCAACCTGGGTGAACAGTTTGAATGACTCCTGTTATTTTTGTTAGTTCTCCAAGAAATCAACGTTAGGTTTTGTTGTTATTTTGTTAGTACCACAACTAGGGACAATCATATTTCTGGAAGACACATGCCAGGTACAAGAGCAAAATGGAAATCAAAGTAGCATGCTGTTTTTTTCTTTAAACATTTAATTTTGATTTAGTTTTAGACAAAGAAATGTTGCAAAAATAGTATGAAGTTTTCCCTTATATGCCTTCCCTGCTTTCCCCAAAGGTCACGGTGTTAATATGTTGCATAACTATAGTGCTGTAATCAAAACTGGAAGATTAACATGGACACAATGTTAGTAACTAAATGACAAACTTTTTTTTCAAAATTAGCCATTGGTTCAACAACCTTTCCCCTTTAAGATCTAATTTAAGATCCTACATGGCATTTAGTTGTTATCTCTCCTTAGTACTTCCAGTGTGTCACAGTTCCTCAGCCTTTCCTTGTCTTTTCGACCTTGGCATTTCTGAAGAGTGCCGAGGAATTATTTTGCAGAACGTATGTCGATTTGGATTTGTGTAATTTTTTCTTATCATTGGAGTGGTTTTGTATTTTTGCTGAGAATACCACAAAGACGACGTGGTGTCCTCTGCATCATCTCCAAGGGCTCATGATGTCTATATGTCTTAGTACTGGGAATGCTTAACCTGACCACTTGGTTAAGTTGACATCTGTCAAGTGTTTTCATTGTAAAATGACCTTTTATTTGGTTGTTGACAAATACTTTAGGTGAGATATTTTGACGTTATGCAAATCCTGTTTCTTCTCAATTTCTTACCCTCTAACTTGTGGATCTTGTTTGAGATACATTTTACTGTGGTGTTTGCCTACTGGTGATTCTAGATTTCCTTGTTTTCTTCTATATTTATTATCTGGAATTCTATTGTGAAGAACAGCTATATCTATCTATCTATCTATCTATCTATCTATCTATCTATCTATCTATCTATCTATCACCCATCCATCCATACTTAGTTACATTATGTCAGTAGAACAAACAGATATTTGTGCAAATTTATGGGTAAAATTCAACAGTATATTTATCTTGGAAAAGCCTCACCCTCTTTACAGTTGCCTTGGCAACATTGGGGAGAAGGTGGGAAAAAATAGTGAGAGGTTCAGGGTAGGTTCAAGGCCTAACTTCAGTTTTCTGCTCCATTATGCACTAAAATATCTATATCAGCATATTCCAGTCTGCTTGTGGGCACTGAGATAGAGCACAGAACATAAGAATATGAGAAAGAGAGAGAGAGAGAGAGCATGGAGCCAGGACAGGGAGAGAACAGCGTCAGCCCTGCATGGAGCTGGAGCTGCTCACCAAGTAGAGACAGGCCTCAGAGACCCTGTGTGCTATGTTGGAGTTTTTAGAACAAGGAATTATTTATTCATTCTGATAAAAGAGTGCTTGGACCTTCAGCAAAATTGCTAATATATGAAAATGAGCAATAACTGGATTTTTCTCTCATGATGAAATTTACCTGTGGTCAAATGGACCTCCTGTTGGTTTGGTCCGCTTTCAAAATATATGGAATGTGGTGCTGGCCAGCAGCACTGCCTGAACCTCTCTGTGAGCCTGTAAATAAGAGGATTAGAGAAAATAGAGGAGTTATGCAATGCTTAGGAGAGACTTACGTATCACGTGGTGTAATGAGAGGGGAAAATAAAACACAACCCAAAAGTTTTGATTAGCGACCAAAATTCCAAGTCTAGTTCTGACTATCCTTGGGGTGTGATGTCCTCATCTGAAAAACAACATTATTATTTTGATGGTCTCTGAACTCTTTCTCTTTCATTTCTCACATCTTGCTCTATTCTTTAACATTTGCTTAATGTTGGTAAACTGGGTGAGTTGTTTTAATTCATGAAGAATTCTTAGAGCGTTTCAAGCGCTTTTAGCCCCAGAGTGTAGGAATTGAGATGTGCCCCGAAAAGGATGAAGGCAGGATTCCTAACCCTCACAGGGGCTCTGGGAGTTCCCGAAGAGCCATGTGTGAAGCCGTTCTGAGCGTGCAGGCTCAGTGTGCACACTCAGTTGTTGTTGGGCACATATGCTGCAGAGTTTGGTGTCAAGACAAGCATATGGCAGCTTTGGAATACAGTTTGGATTCTTCTTAAGATCCTTGGCTCATGTGTTTTCCCAGGTTTAGCAAATGACAGAAGAGAGAGTAGAACAAGGAGACTATTCTGGTTGGGGCATTATGTAAGTGAAGTCTGCTTCTCTCCACCTGCTGGGGGCTGACATTTCACGTTCATCCTGTTATTAATATCGAAGCCTGCATCATGCTAGTTTCCTTTCTTTGTATCTCTCTGCTTTTACAGCTCTCTTTGTGGCCTTCTTTCTTTCTTTTTGTGTTGTCTTTCCTCCCTCCCTCCTTCCTTCCTTCCTTCCTTCCTTCCTTCCTTCCTTCCTTCCTTCCTTCCTTCCTTCCTTCCTTCCTTCCTTCCTCCTTTCCTTCCTTCCTTCCTTCCTTCCTTCCTTCCTTCCTTCCTTCCTTCCTTCCTTCCTTCCTCCTTCCCTCCCTCCCTCCCTCCCTCCCTCCCTTCCTTCCTTCTCTCCTTTTTGGCTTCCTGACTTCTTTTTAATTGGCTAATGAGTTCCTTGGGGCTAATCCATGACCCCAAAAGAAGAGATTTTTTTATGAGACAGATTCTGTTTACTGGAAAGTCTTAAAAAGAAAGAGGCCACAGGCAGTGTGGTTCTCTCTGTAGCCGGATCCACGCCTGCTCTCTCTGCTGAGGGACAAGACCCTCCTGGGAAACCATCCAGATGAAGAAGGAAACAAATTCATGTAGCTCAACAGGGCCCAAGTCCTCTGAACTTTTGAGCTCTTGCATTTGTGAATTATTCCTTATAGAAATTGGAGGCAGAAGAGACTTACAGTTCTTTTTACTTTTTATTTATATTTTCAATTTTTAAAAATTTATTGAATTAAATGACATTGGTTAATAAAAATATATAGGTTTCGGGTGTACAATTCTACACTACATCATCTATACGTTGCTTGTATTGTGTGCTCACCATCCCAAGTCAAGTGTCCTTCGATCCCCATCTCCTTTCCCCTCTGGGGACCATGCTGTCATCCGGGTCTGCGAGGTTTTATTTATTTATTTATTTTTGCTTAATCTGGTCTTACAGATTTTTGGTTCAGTGATTTTTCTAAATTCTGCTTCAGGATGAAGCAGATTATTGGAGCTGTCTCAAGGTTACTGAGCCCTTGAGATGCCTGTAACCCCCCAATCCCACTTTAGCTAATGCAGTGTGCTAGTTCAGAGCATGGATCATGGGGCTGGGCTTGCTTGCTGTTATTTTTAATTATGCTTACATCATCATCATTACTGAAATCACACACATTGGTTATGCCAATAAAATGATTTAGCTATTAAGAAAATACACATCCAAGAACTTTGGCCGGTTGGCTCAGGGGTATAGAGCATCTGCCCAGCTTGTGGAAGTTCCGGGTTTGATTCCTGGTCAGGGCACACAGGAGAAGTGACCATCTGCTTCTCCACCCCTCCCCCTCTCCTTCTTCCATCTTTCTTTCTCTCTCTTTCCTTCCCACAGCCATGGCTGGGTTGGAACAAGTTGGTCTCGGGCACTGTGGATGACTCCATGGCCTCACCCCAGGAGCTGATAGCTTGGTTCTGGAGCAATGGAGCAATGCCCCGGATGGGCAGAGCATTGCCCCCCTAGTGGGATGGCCAGGTGGATCAAAGTTGGGGCAATATGTGAGCCGTTCTCTATGCCTCTCCTCCTCTCACTTAATTAAGAAAAATATGCACACACACACACACACACACAATCTCTCCCTCCCTCTCTCTCTCTCTCTCTCTCTCTCTCTCTCTCTCACACACACACACACACACACACACACATTCTCTCTCTCCCTTTCTTTCGTTCTCTCTCTCTCACACACAGACACATTCTGGTAATGTTCTAACCTCATCCAGAGAAAAGTCACCTTATTTTGTAATCAGCTGAACTCTGCTTGAACAAGTTTATGGTTGACCAATTTATGGTTGCCTGCTTTGTTGGCAATATCTCTTGCTAATGAGATCAAATCTGTTTCCTCCTAGCTTTAACTGACTTGCCCTTTTCTTCCTCCTTGGCATGGTGCTGAGCTTGTCTGTTACTTTCAGACAACAGCTACTCTTCCATCGGGTCCCCATATTCTCTCAATGTTGTTGAGGAGATCTGGTATCTTTGCTCCCCCACCTCTGATGTCAACAAGCTCACTACCCCCGGAGGCAGCTTGCTGGCTCCCTGGTCAATCCGAAGGTTAATAATTTTTCCTATAGCCAAGCTGACTGGCTTTTCCTTACAATTGCACCCACTGGTTTCCCTGGAGTTGCTCACAATTCCAACTCCCCTCCGCCAACTGGGCTTTACGATAATAAAAGAAAGTCATCCCTCTTGCCTTCTGTAGGCCTGTGGCTCTTCCATCTGCCCCGTAAATGGAGAATTCTTTCGGAGTCATTATTTGGTCTGTGCAAAACAACAACAACAAAAAAAACCCCAGAGTAATAGTAGTGCCAATTTGTCTCATTCCCACCCGTGTTCTCGGTGCCCGCACCAATGCCTGTGTCCCATGAGCTCACAGCTCTTCCCCTGTCAGTCATGCGCTCCGGCCCTCCCTCGGCAGTGCCCACTGTGGGGGGGAGCCCCAGGGGCTGCCCCTCCTGGTCTCTGCGAGGCCGCTGCTTCCCCACGACGGCCACGTTACAGGGTCAGTGGACCCTTGGGTCACACCTCAGGGCATCAAAAACCTTTGAGCCTCCTGTGGAGGCCCGACTCCCCCACATCACATCTCTGGGGACACCCTGATGCTGTGTCCCCGTGCCTCAGGGCTAAGTGGAGGCGACCTCCCTCTCCTCGTGGCTCAGACACCAGGGCTAGGGGATGAAGACTTGCTGGAGACACTTCTCCTTACTGTCATCCCCACAAAGACATGGGCAAATGTGGCTTCTTTGCTTTGCATGTAGGGATTGCTCCTTGTGGCCCCACCCATCTGCTCCTGGAAGTCTGGCCCAGTCCCAGCTCACAGTGGGGCGGGGCGGACCCCAATTATCAGCCCCTCAGCACCCCATTCTCTCGCCTTTACTTAAACCAAGAGTTAAAACACTTGGCTCAAAAGATGATGCCAGCACGGATATGGGGTCCAAGCTATGATGGTGACAGGAAGTGTTTCAGAAGAAAGCTTTACTGGTGGCAGGAAGTGTCCAGGTGATGATACCTGAATGAAGACAGGCCGGGGGTGTTCCATGAGGGGGGTGGAGTTTGATCTGAGGAGGGTCCACCTAGCAGCAGCGAGGAGCCACGGACAATCTGGGACCCCTGTCTGTGCTTGCGCAGGCTCAGCGTCTCCAGGGGTATATGACAGAATATAATGTGATTGCTTAGGGGAATAATTAAAATAATTTGGTTTAAATGAAAGCCATTGACTTGAAGGGCTATTTTCTCACAATGATTTACTCTAATAGAAGCAATAAAAACAAAAAACCAAATCAATACTATTTACATAGTGCAATGCCATTCAAATTGGTATATTTAGCTGGCATTTACAGCTTCCCGGGGCTGATAATAAGTGTTCATTTGTCTGTAATGACCAAGTGGCAAGTAGACAATCTAAAATCAGAACTAATTCCCTTGTTTTACCATTTATCACTCTTCCATCGCATTCGCTTTTTCTCTCATTGGGTTAAGTGCAGGTTCCAGATCTTAACTTTTTAAAATCTAGTTTTGAATTTAGGACAAAATTTTCTTCTCTTTAAACATACATGTGAGATCTCCCTTCAAATCCTCCCATTCATTCACCGAGTGGTAGAGGAATGTTTACGACGCATGCAATGTGGGCAAGGCTTGCTCTTGAATCCTAGGTGGGGTCTAATCAGCATTAGGAGGGTGACACGGACCCGGAACCATGGTAGTAGGTAGGAGGGAGTCCCCCTCTTTTCACTGGGGTACTGGGAAAACTTTAGTATAAGATTTTCTCCCGGAGAAATCTCATAAAAGAGTCTTCAGTAAATGAAGTGAGACGTGAGCCAAGACCCGGAAGACCGGAAGCTTATTGAAAAGAATACCAGACATTTCGGTCCTGATGAGGAACGTCCTATTTGGGAAGCGCACGGAGCTGATCAGGTAGCTTTCTAGACTCCAGAGGAAGGAGAAGGCAGGCTGGCAGGGGTTTGTCCCCTGCCCTTACCCTGGGGACGTGTGGGGCAGAGGAGAGACATAATCAGAGCTTAGCTTCTGCACCCCACTTTTGCATCTCTAGTTCTGTGATGTTCATCCTAGTCACATTCATCCATTACCACTCAATGCCATCGGTCCTCTAGAGCCCTCACTATGTGGGTGAACAAGCCGGGGCACAGAGAGGGAGACCGAGCAGTTCAACTAATGTCCTAAAGGGGGGGATGCTTTGGAGAGATCCCCACTTTCTCTTCAGCAGCATCGGAGTCTATCTCCTTTGCTTAGACCTCAGGCCTCCTGGGGGCAGGAATGAGAAAGAAGAGAAATAAACATTTACAGGGGTTTGCCTGAAGAGCATTCCTACCCACAGCATGGGGCAAAAGTAGGTTTACAGTTGTGAGTAAGTAAAACAGAGTTTATTCTTGTAGTATTGTTTATTAATGATTATATTATCTTGCACATGAACAACTGTAAACCTACTTTTGTCTGACCCTGTCTATATATTCTTAGTTGAGCCTCATGTAACCCTAATATTAATGGGTTACCTTTGGCTGTGAGGCCAAGGGGCTCATAGGCTTGTGTTGGAAGGGAAGGAAAAGAAAAGAGAGAAAACAGGGAGGGAACAAAGAATGAAGGTTTCTTGCAACCTGGACCCGTGCTCAGACCTGTGCACACACTTTCCTCTGCAGTTTCCACAGCCCTGGGAGGTTGATGCGACGCTTCCTTATTTTACAGATAAAGGAATTGAGGCTTAGGATAGTTATATAACTTAAAATATACGCACTTATTGAGCAATCACTATTCTAAGCACTCTCTGGATCTCAACCATGAAATCCTCATAACAGCTTTAGAGATGGGTAAATCATCATGCTATCTTACAGATGGAGAAATGGAGCAGAAGAGTCCGAGAAACTTGGCTAATGTGAAACAAGCAGTGAAAGGATGAGCTCGGAGTTACACCCAAATGACCAAGTACACTAGCTTCACCTCTATCCCACGTTTGGCACAAATTGAGCAGTGGGCACAGAATTGGGACAGGACAAAACACCCCAAACCCAAAGCACAGCCCCTTCCTCTATCCCATGGAACTCATACAGTTTCAAGCCATTTAATTTCTAACTTAACTCAATTTGCAACATTTATCGATTGCCTAGTTTATACCAGACTTTATGGTAGGGTGGGAAATATACCAGCACACACATGCATGTGTACCCAAGCACTGACACACACAGTCACATACCCTGCCCAGTGTGAGGCCATCACCGAGCTGGTGGGAAAAAGATCCTGTGAGATTTATAATATCAATCGAGTTACTGGTGCCACGAGCGAGGAAGCCAGTGAGAGGTGCTAGAAGGAGACTTGAGATGGGAGGAGAGTAAGGCTAAGGCTTTGCTACTCCTGCTGCCACCTTGCTTCAGTGGGGTTTTGGCAGGGGCTGAGTTTTTTCATAGCAACGGCTCTGCTGGTGGGCCTTCTGTTCCATACCCCCTTCTCCGGGGCCTTACAGGACTAGGAGCGACTAAGGACTTCTGGCCAATGTTAACGTCTGGGTGTATCAACAATCCTTTTGAATATTCCCTTTACCTATCAAATAGTATCATCCTTCCAAAATCTCTTCCAAAATTCCAGCTGAGGGTTCAGTTCCTGCCAGGACCTTGACTGATATGTCTAGTTTTAGTGCTGGTTTGTTTTTTTTCCCCCCACTTACGATATGTGACCATTATATGTGACCACCAGTTATATAACTATTCTGAACTTAACATCTTCACTTATGAAATAAAAATTTCAGGGAACATTACATTTATCAAACATCTGTCATATGCTAGAAACTCTACGTACATGAATTTATTCACTCTTTATATTAATTTTTATGAATGAATTTTTTCATCACTGTGTCCCTAGATCTATGCACGTACCTGGAACACGGTCGATGCTCAGGATGTGCTTATTGGGTGAATGATGTTGGCATGAGATTGATATCATTATCTTACCTAGAAAGAAATTGATGTTGGGACACATCAGGCTACCGAATAAAGTGCCGTGCACACACAGAGCTAATAAACGGCATGGCTGGACCTGGCAGGGCGGCTAGCTTGTTTAATTCTATAACTTCTGCTCTTTGCAGGAAGCAGTCTTGCTTATTCTCCTAGCCAACCCTGACCAGCCTGTGGTGCAAGTCAAAGGAAACGAAGCCACGTTTTGCATTCTGAAATCTACGTAAACAGACGGCATCATCATTCCCTTTATGGATTTGTTTTATCCTCTTTTCCACTCTCCTGTCCAGAGCACCATGCAGTTCTTAAATACAAACTCCTTCTCAGATCGTGTTAGCCAAACATAAATATAAAGGTTCGTGGCTAAGCAAATGCAAAAAAAGGGGGTTTCTGCTTTTGTATTACTTTCTCAATTGTATCCTTCTAATAACATGACTAATTTTTCTAGCTTCAAAAGTTAACATTAGAGAAAAAAATTGATTTTAAAGACAATGTTTAGGCTCTGGAGCTGGATGTGTCAGGAAAATATTCTGAGGGTATAAATCTAGAAAGAACTTAAACTAGGTGCTCTGATTCCACAAGTAAATGGAAGTCATGGGAGTCAGGAGAAATTATTCCTGCGAACTTGGGTAAAAATTGAGGTTTTGAACCTTGGGACACATTATTGACTGCTACCATGACGAAAGCCACATCTCCTGGGCAGTCTGCAAGATCGGCTAGACCCAAAAGGCAATAATGGGCTCTTTGATGAGGAAACGGTTGAAAGAGCTTTATGGAAATTATGTACAGCATGGTATCCATGCAATTTCCCCCTCTGTGTTGCATACACATCACTTTAGAATGTTCAAAGTATGCAATGGCACAAAAACTGTGATGAGATAGATCTATCAGAGCAATATCCTTGGCTGTGGAAGTCCCTTTGTTTACCGGAGCCTAATCCTAGAGTTCTGTGGTTCTATGATGTAAATTTCAGGTTCTATTATTACTTGCATAGTAGTTTAAATGAAACGACTCACAGAGAGGAAAATGCCCAAGTAATGAAACCGGTTTTAGCAAACATAGTCATCCATGTCAATGTACTTCTTCCCAGTGGTTGCCCAGAGAAACTGAGATCTTCACAGTGATGACAACTTTGTTGCACTGCATTCAAATCAAAAGTATATGAAGTCACAGAGACATCCGGAAGATTATTAGAATCTCTCCCTAGAGTTGTAAGATGAAAGATTTTAGACTTTCTTTTCTGTATCCAGAGTTGTACAATGTTTCTCAGACTGCAGGCTTAGTAACTTTTCATCCATTCTTTCATTTTCACCACCAAGAACTATTTATTCAAAACTTATTCATGTGTCAGGCATTCATCCTAACACCGTGGCTTGAAGATAGATGTCACTGTTCAGGCGGAAGGAGCTCACAGCTCAGTGGAACAGACAAGTAAACATCAATAATAAAGGATGAAAAAATGTGTGCAGAGGGGTAAGTCCAAGGTACCCTGGAAAACAGAAGAGGGACACATTAGCATTTTGGAAGGTCATGGAAGTGTAAATAAAAGCGAGAACTCCAAGGCTGGATTTTGAAGGCTTCTCAGGAGTAATTCAGGTACAAAGAATCAAGAGCCAATAGCAGCATTAGCAAAAAAAACCTGGAAGAGAGAAGATGGTTTATTTTCCAAGCAAGTTACTTATGGCCAGAGGATGCATCAGGTACTGAGTCCCTGGGGAAAAGGCAAGTATACAGGTCAAGGGCATCATCAGGCCAAGTTCACCAATGAGCCAACCTTCCTTAAGAGTAGGTTTCTTTAGACAAGAATCGCACTACAGAGGGATTACAGCCAGACCACTATTTTATTTACTTATAGTGAAGCTTTGGGAAAAGCCTGAGACTGTCTCAGATCTTTACTGTCAACAGCCTATACTGGGAATTCAAAGCAACATTCGTGTTTTGCTTTCCTAACTCCATGAGCTCCTAGAAATCTATTTGTGTTTTCCATCTGCATCATCCCTTCAAGTACTGAGTTTGGTTGTTTACTGACTGCTGCATGGTGCCTGGTCCTTCACCTTCATCTTGATGTTGAGAGTCACTATTAGTAAAAGCAATTTCCTTCACCCCCAACCTTACCTTCAGATAACACTGGGGAACAACATTTTTGTTGCATCCACAAAAACACTTGTTCTTACCTAATTTGAGTATGCTGATCTCAAATCTGACATTGATTTTTCTCTGTAAGCGACAGATTTTTTTCAATTCAACATTTGAAGTTTTCATCTTATTGTAAAATTTTCAACATTTAGTTTAACATAATGAAGTAGAATATCTTCTTGGGCATCATCTTTGTGAAAATATAATAATTTGTATAATGCAGTAAGTACACAAATACACTAAAAGATAGGATTGCAGCAGAATTTGTCTACAATTTTGAAATAGAACATATTAAAACACTTATTTTAATCATAAAATTTGCGCAAAACTTATTTAAATTCTATTCAAGCAAAAATTTGCATTTGTAGCTCTTGCATTTGTGTACTTGTTGAGGACAATCTTGTTTGATGCTCCAGCAGTAGTCTGCTCATCACTAACAGCTCCAAGGTGACTGCTCAGGAAGTGAATCTTAACACTCATGTTACATCCAATGTCGTGGAAAGCCAACAGCATCCTTTGAAACAGAAGTTCATAGTTTTCTGCTTTTTTGTTGCCAAGGAAGTTCTTTGTAACTGCCACAAAAGACTGCCATGCTGCTTTCTCCTCCTTATTTATCTTCCTGGCAAATTCTCCATCACATATGAGGATTCGAATTTGAGGTCATTGAATACACCTGTTTTTATCTTCTTGAAACACAAGCAGGAAAAGCAGAAATAATATGTTAAAAGCATTCACTTTCTCTATGCAAAGTCTGAACAAATTGCTTCATTAAGCCAAGTTGGATGTGAAGTGGGGGAAAAATGATCCTGTCTCGATTAACTACAGGTTCATTCACAATATTTTGCATCCCTACTTCCAGAGCTTCATGTTTCAGCCCCTCCTTCTGTGTCCAGTGTTTCTCCTGAGCTCGGCTGTCCCACAAACACAGAAAGCAAGGATACTTCGTGAAACCTCTCTGTTGTCCTAGCAGGAAATTTACCATTTTAAGATCCACACAAATGATCCAGTTATGCTTCTCATACTTCAGAAAGTTGAGAATTTTTATTCATTATAATCTTCTCGCAGATGAGTTGAATAACCAATTGGAACTGCTGCATAAGCATTACCGTTGTCTAGGAGAACACATTTCAGACTCTGTTTAGAGCTGTCAAAAAAAAGCTGTTTAGAGCTGTTGGACTGTAAATGGTAACACCTAGCTGGCTGAGAAGACTACTGATATCATGACAATAAACAAAGTATTTGTCTTTGGAATAAAAGTCCACAAAAATTTGTTCACCCTTCCTGAAATGGGATACTTTAGCTGACCGGTGAAATACATTCTTTTCTTGAAGCTTAGAGGCTAATAACTCAGCTGCTTTCTTTGATAGGCCCAAATCTCTTATTAAATCATTCAATTCGGGTTGGCTAGACTGCTGAAGGGTTAATGACTGTTTGGCATCAGAAGACCCTTCAGATTCTACAACCATTTCCTCATGCATCTTATCAAAATACACTTGATCACCATGTTCACTTTCTTCATCCTTAGAAGAAATAAAACCATTAAAAACTGGAACCGGGAGTGTCTCAGAGTGTGGGATAGGTCGTGTTGCTGAAGGAATTTAGGATATGTGATCATATGCCGTTTTTTTCTTGCCGATGCCCTTTGTATGGATCAGACAGAAATAACAGTCACTGCTGTGGTCCTTAGGTTCACGCCAAACCATGGGAATACCAAAAGGCATTCCTTTGCGTTTTCCTTTTGTCCAGTCATGAAGCATTTCCTCACAATTATGACACACAATACGTGGAGCCCAATTCTTGTCTTGATCGCCAAGGGGAACTTGAAAATAGGCAATAAATATATGCATGTGTCACAAATGATGAAATATTGCGCCTTTGATGTTGAAGTGTGGAACAGGCACATATATAACAGAAGGTGTCAGGACTATTCTTACATTTACGCCTACTTGAAGAAGGCATGATTCAATCTTAAAATAAAATAAGAGAGTGTTTTTTATCAGATAATAACTTTTATATTTAAAAACAACTACAATTATGTAAAAGTGATGTTTGAAAAAAATTAATTGCCTTGTGGTTATGTTCAATCCATGAGTTGTTGCCCTATATGTCCAATTTAAAAACCAATGCATGCCATTATCTGTAGCAAAAAAAAATTAAAACTGCATAAAAACTAGAGCATGCACCAAACAAACGATTTCAGATTTGGTGTCAGTGATGCATATATATATAGAGACAGTTCTAAAACCTCATGCAAAAGAAAATGAAAAAAAATTGTTCCCCAGTTACTCTAAGGTGATGCCGCCGGTTCAGATGGGACTTGAGGCGGCTTTACCTCTCTAGGACTTGATGTTGGGAATTATTGACTTCATTGTCACCCAGATTCTTATATCCTGGATTTCAGCTCATTCTCATTTTGTGTCCAGACCTTCCACCATGGCCCAGAGGCCAGGTCGTCTGGCCTAGGGCCCAAGGATAGAGTCTTGACTTCAGGGAGTCCTTAGTAATGATTTCTTTTTGCATCCATACAAGCAATCAGTGCAGGCAACTTGAATTTGAGGCCAAGGGGCCCTATCAGATGGCGGTGGGGAATTTTCTATTAAGATTAATAATTTCCAAACCCTCATCCAAACCCTGCAGGCGGCTTGAAAACTGAGAGCAGAGAAAGCCTCACATAGCCTGTTTTGGGTAACAAATTGATTTCTTTTCAAGGGAAGAATAATGGAAGGAGGTCCTTTACTCTCAAGTTCAAATCTGCCAGTCAGCCCACCAGGTCTGTGCGGCCTATTTGGCCACCGGCTCAAACCTTTGCTGGGTTGACCACACACAGTGCCTCCATCATCCTGTTCCGTCAAGTGGTTGCTGTTGCTCTGTGGGTTTTCTCCCTCTTGGAATCCAGTGGTGTCTGGGGCGAGGCTGCACTTTTAAGGATATGCCATCTCAGGTGCCTTCCTGAAAGTACCTTCAACATCACACTAACTTAGCTCTCCACTAAGAAACGTCCACACCCCTGAGAAAAGTCTTCCTGTCACTACAACAGGGTTACTGATCCTGCTGACAACAGCCAGGTGGGCCTTGCTTCTCACCAGGGAACCGAGAGAAGCCCACAGGAATGGTTTCTCTCTCGCTTTCTGTGTTAGGTAGAGTAGGCAACCAGTGCAGTAGAGACAGGCTCTATGTTGTGCTCTATTGGTCTGAGAGCTCCCTGAGGACACAGACTGGGTATGTTTTCATTCAGAAAGTATTTATTGAGCATCTACTATAGTCCTTGAATTGATCTTTTGGGCACTTGGCACAGAGAATGGCCCCAAAGCAATGTTCAAAAACACAGCTAGCAGCATGCACGAAGGGCCTGCTCTCCCCAGGAACCCTCTTTTCCAACTTGCAATTATTAGCACTGTGCTCAGTTCCCCTTGCAGCTCCGGGTGTTGAGCCTCAGACTTGGTAGTGTTTATATCTGTGCGTTGCTTCCTACACACAGTTTAGAAATGATTTCCAGACTCAAGGCAAAAACACAAAACAAAACCGAGAAAAGAATCTCTGAATCTTTAAAAAGTGAACCAGAGGAAGACACGCTATTGCAGGAAATTGATGACCCGGGTATCCTGCCAGCTGATCCTAGGTGCTGTGGCGTGCCTGGCCGCCTCCCTGGCACTCCTTGTAGCCTTCACCCTGAGTCTTTCCCCTCGTTCCATCTTCTTCCTTCCTCTGCTTCTGGTTTCTGAGCCCTGGTCCCACACTGGTTTATTCTGTCTTCCTCTATTTCAGTGGTTCTTAACCTTTCTTGAGGTACCGAACCCACCAGTTTCATAGGCGCATTCACCGAACCCTTCTTTAGTCATAAATAAAATATAAGTTTTTTCCAAATTCAAGACATAGGTATATGTTTTTTTACTGGTGCACAAAATGAGCCATGCATGAACATCACCTTGCTCAAAGAACAAAACCAACAAAGTGCATGAACTCACAACAAATTACGGTATTGCTTTATTCTGGCCTCTGCGGCAGAGGCTTCTTCGAACCCCTGAGACCGACTCATTGAACCCCTAGGGTTCGATAGAACCCAGGTTAAGAACCACTGCTCTATTTACATCTACCCAGATCTGATGTCCGAGGCTGTCCACACGGGGTTTCGTCTTGCTACATGAGAGTCACATGAGCACCTGTGGCGGACCTATTACCTGGAGCTCTTACCAGTGCGGGTTGTGTCTTGCACCCAGATTCCCTATACATACTAACTGAACTCATTCTTCCTTGCCTCTCTTAGCCTGGAGTGAGATCTCTAAGTTTTAGAATCTGAGCATTCTAAGTTTTAGAATCTTGTGTTACATTAAACTTTGGGTAAGGATATTTCTTCATGTTGCCTCAATACCAAGGGACGGGCACAGGTCAGATGGGATTTTTATAGACTCTTAACCCTTGTTTCCATCCCCATGTCCAGCATCCCTTTTGTGTGACAAGAATTGGACTTGTCTAATTACAGGCTGGGACCACAGACTGAGTCCTAGAAGGGGCCACCTTTTCTTTATCTATTTTTATATGACCCCACTTTGTCCATCTAGACAGGGAATGAAAGCTTATTACTTTAATAATGATGTCTAAAATCTCCAACTATACAAGAGGCAAAGTGAGGTCACTGATGATGATTCTTTTGACACATTTTGGGCAGACCGAATGCTGGACAAACTACCGTGTTCTGTTTTAAACCAATGGTTTGGGGACAATTGGTATAGCTTTCAGCTGGCTCACTGCTCTTCCCAAACGCATCAGCCCATGCTCTGACTGCCTGAATGGACCCTGTGCTCACTGCGCCGAAGTTCATCTGTACATTACACTGATCACAAGATTCAAAGAGCATTGCAATGTAGGGAATGTTCCAAATTTGCTTCTTCAAGGGCGTCTGCTTACAGGAATAATGCAAGTATTTGCTATGAATACTTAAGTCAAACCACACCTTATTTTAACCTTAATTTAACATCTCCATTTCAGAGTTGTAGAAGGAAGAGCTACCTTTAGCTCACAGATAAAGCAAAAACCCTTTGAAGACTCCTAAGAACTTAAAAAAACATCATGAGTTATGTACATGTTAGAAATCTCTACTTCACTTAAGAACAATACATTAAAATCTTTTATACTTTTCTATTTCTGAAAAATGAATTTTTTCCTTAATTTCAATGACAAAACCATTGTCAAACCATTTATAAATAAAAAACAGCCACACACAGTTGAATGAATTGTCATAATGTCAAGATAGTAACAGAAGGGAGGAGAGGAAGGTCCATAAAGGTGACTTGGAAATGTTATCTCTTGATGTCCATATGTGTTGACTGTTTCTGTCACTGGGCAAGTGCAGAGAACCCAGAAATAGAAGAGCAGTCTTCACCTTCGGCGATAGTCTTTAGCGATGATTGTCAAATTTTTCAGAAGTCCCCTTTTCAGGCACTTCCTGGCTGCTCTGTGTGTGTGTGTGTGTGATCACATGGTTAGTCCTGGTGAATAAATTGTGAGCAAAAGTGCTTGCATAACCTTTAGGCTAGAGCATTTCATTATTAGCTAAAACAATGCACAGATCATTTTCTCTGCCATTGTGGCTGGCTGTGTTGGAGATAGGGGTGGCTCCCCATGAGTGGATATGAAGGATTATCACACCTGTGCTGACATTAATTATTGTTCAACTTTGAGTTACCCAAAAATGGAGGTTTTTCTTGGGTGGGCCTGGTCTAATTAGGTGAGCCTTTCCATAAAGTAAAGCACCAAACAGTCTTATTCTGGCCTGGAAGAAAGCAATCAAGATAATGGGGACATCAGTCATCCACTACAAAGCACTGATTTCTGAAAGAAAAAAATAAAACTTGACAGAATTCAAAACAGACTGCAGCCTTGGTAAATGCCCATAAAGAACTCTGAGCTAGTGATTTTGTGCCATTTTAACCTACCAAGTTTGTTACACAGCATTAGAACTCTAATACAGTCATGATAGGCTTCCTAGCTCCTGACTCTGTGGATGGGATCTGAAGGAATGAGTTGAAAGATCCAGTTGAAGAATGATGTCATGGCAGGTTGTGTCAGGATGAGGGAACAGAGAGTGCTAAGGTTTAGAAGCATGAGATACTACAAAGTCCATTGAACCCTTCTGTGAACTGGCATGGTGCAATCAACGCATATCAGCTTAATAAATGCCCAGTATGGGATGAAGCCTACCGAACAAGGCTTTTGCATGAGAACCATGCAAAAAAGGGGTTTATGCTGTGGTCAAAGGAGGCTTCACATTCCATATTATCCCCACACTGAATCAGAATGACCACTGGTAGCCTTTCCATAATTAACAGAGTTGTTGTTGAGCAAAGAACTTAGCAAGAATACAAGGGTAGGCAGCATGGTCACCAAAAATTATTCCTCATGAAAGCAATAATAGAGGTGTCACCATGCACTGCTCCTGAGGTCACAGTTAAATTTAGTCTCTGCACAACTATGTTTTCTTTACCTACAACAACATTTTCCTTTAAGCTGCTGGCCGTTCCCAGGATTTCACCAGTCTTGTTCCGAAGTGTCCCTCAGGTCCACGGCATCAAAGCCACTCTGTTCCTTTTATGCCCTCGTTTATAAAACTCATCCCAAGGCTCATCCATTTTCCACGACACGGGTTGTCGTTAATAGATTCATATCGCTCGTTGCTCTCGAGTCTCTCGTCTGAGCACCACGGAAGTGCCCTTACGCTCCTCTGGCTGCCACTGCATCGTGACATGCCCATCAGTCACGGCTGGCACCGTTTAGCTGGTCTGCTCACTTGCCAAAGTGTGTCCGAGCCCTCATGCCAGGTCGAATGTGGCACTCAGGCGTCCTGGAAAAGCTCCCCTTTCCTACAGAGCCATATGAAAGACAGAAGGGAAGGAGACATCAGGGAAGGTGGGCAGGAGCCCAGGGTCCTATCAACAATTTTCATGTTCTTGGGGGAAAGCGTATCCTGAATTATTCTAGAGTGAAAATAATTCAAAAGATCAATGGGCCCTAATTCCCAATTTATATATATATATAACAAGGACAAGTGGCCCATAAAGGTGACTGGTGTGTCTGAGGTCACCCAGCATACTCGGGATGTTTGTCCAGCTAGTTTTGTCCACTTAGCAATATGAGAGCAGAGAGCGGTGACAGGCGCTGGCCCATCACACAGTGCCAGGGAAAGCAGAGGGGACAGAGACGGAGGAAGACAGAGTGAGAAAGGACAGAGAAACAGAAGGGGAGAGAACTGTAGATTAGGTCTGCAGGAATGAAATCATACATCGTCTTTCTATGATGACTGTGAAGTCTGTGAGGACGAAGAAAGATCAGTGGTTTTCCTGGATCGGAGTATCAGAGCTGGAAGGAAACTAAGGGCTATGGGTTTCAGGTTGTAAGTGAGTAAAGAGATGACCAAGTTCATACCGTGAATTCAGCACCCGGACTTACTGTCAATGGTGGGAGCCTCGCCCCAGGTTCTCGCTTTTGGAGACACCTGTCATAATTGTCCCCTGACCCACCTCCTGTAGCAGATGGCATGGCAATCGATATTGGAGATTGAAATGAGAGGGACCTGAGGGCGGGTCCCAGTCCTGCCCCTTTCCGGCCGTGTGTTTTCTGACAGAATCCTGTACCCCTTTGTCTTCTGGACTGCTCATGTCTTCAGAGTCAGCTTTTTCAGGTCTGGAGATGTGCTGGCATTTAGAGGTCCAAGTTCAAGTTCAGTGAACATGTGGGGAGAAGTACTGAGACTTGATTTAAAAACTAAGGTGAAGAAAAATGTACTTATGTTTCCATAGTGATTGAACTTCACCCTTCTTCACTGCGGTGATATCAAATAATGGATGAGAAATCTTCAATGGTAATATCTTTTTTATCCCCCTTGATTATAACTTGATACTCTAAATTTTTTTTTTCATAAAAGCCTTGAGATGATTTGTAAGCAAACCACTGCTGTCAATCAAAGACAATTAGAAAAGAAAGCTGGTCTCAGCCATGCCCCTGCATGCAGGGATGTGGGCTTTGTCCCACAGCGGTGTGCCCGTGGACAGTGCTACGGAAGAATGGAATGCTGGAATCTGGTTTTACTGCAGTGACCGGGGCCAGGAGGATGGAGGCTCGGTTGGGAAGTCAGCGGTTATGCAGGCAGAGATGTTCCTGATCTCCTAGCCAGACAGTTACAGGGCTATGCTTCTCCCACTCCACCAGGGGAGGTGGGCTGTCCTGGGAGAGCAGAAGCTCATAAACACTGCTTTGTGAACTGTGCTTGCTATCCACGCCCAAGTATAGTAGTTACACCCCCAGAGTTGAGAGAGAAACACCCAGGTTCACGCTTTTGAAGCTCCCTTTAAACTTCAAAAAAAAATTTTTTTGGAGAAATATAAAAACAGGGTTACCAAAATTGTATCTTACTTTAAAGGTTTATATTAAAAATGTAAGCCTTTTTTTTCAAGTAACCTTTTGCAAGTGTAAAAGTACAAAGGAAACTCTGGCCGGTTGGCTTAGCGGTAGAGTGTCGGCCCGGAGTGTGGAAGTCCCGGGTTTGATTCCCGGCCCCGGCACGCAGGAGAAGCACCCATCTGCTTCTCCACCCTTCTCCCTCTCCTTCCTCTCTATCTCTCTCTTCCCCTCCTGCAGCCAAGGCTCCATTCGAGCAAAGTTGGCTTCTGTCTCAGGCACTAGAATGGCTCCCGTTACAGCAGAACAACGTTCCAGATGGGCAGAGCATCGCCCCCTGGTGGGCATGCCAGGTGGATCCTGGTCGGGTGCATGCGGGAGTCTCTCTGCCTCCCTGCTTCTCATTTCAGAAAAATACACAAAGGAAGACGATAACTTATTAACACTAAAAAAATAAAGTAGCTCATAGTGTATTATGAGAGTATATATAAGTTTAAGATAAAATAATGAGTGTTTTTCTCCAACCCAGGTGTTTTCTTGCTGGAACCGATGAGTAATCTAAATAGCCCCTGTACAGTAGGCAAGAGCCTTGGTGAAGTTGAGGCCCAGGCAGGGTCTAAGGGACTCTTCCTGCACCCCCCACTCCAGCGTGGGCAATAGGCTATGACCCTGGCATGCAGAAAGGACCAGCTCTAACCAGATCACTGACCTTCGGTTAGGGCTGAGCTAAGAGGGCAGGAGTAGGGTGCTGAATTAGCTCATTAGATGAGTTCACACTTTGAAGGTGTCCTATCTGCTAAATGTCACTCTAATAATTGTTAGTAACCTGGTACTTAATGCCTGGCTGGCTCTTGACAGGATATTCCTTCTCTTGACCCTAAGAATTCTCTCATGACTCATTTATGAAATAGGTGTAATTAATATTTTACCTATCTGAGGCAGAGACATGGATTGAATGACCTCTCAGAAACCCTTTTAGCTGTAAGATCGATGAGTCTGAGGCAGAGGGAGGTGGCATGTTAAAGAGAGTGTTGTTCAAAGTGGGGTCCCTTGACCAGCAGCGTCAGCATAGCCTAGGGACACGTTGGAAATACACATTCGCCGGCCCCACCCTAGACTTCCTGAATCACAAGCACTGAGGTGGGCCCAGCAATGTTCATTTTCACGAGGTCTCCAGGACATGTGCACCGTGTTTGAGGGGCTTTAGTATGGAACATGGAACTCTGAGCGAGACCTCTTACTTACAGGATGGCTGAGTCATTTCAGCTCTCTGAGTCCCCGTTTCTTCAGCCACAAAACCTGGAGATGTTTTCATTGTACATATGTACCCTGATTTATTGGTGTCACCCCATTAAAATTAATAATAATAAAATTAAATTAAAGAAAAAAGAAACACATCAACAACAGCGGAGAAACATAGTTATAAAGAGTAAAATGGCAGTACAGGCAGTCCCTGGGTTACAAATGAGATAGCTTCCATAGGTTTGTTCTCAAGTTAAATATGTATGTACGTTGGAACAGGGACCTTTACCTATTAAATGCTACTTAGGAAAAAAAAAAGTAGAATAATTCTACCTCTTTCAAATCACTGTCACAAGTTTTAAATGACCTAAAAGCATCTAAGACACTACATTTTCAGTAAATGTTAGTTGAATTAGAAGGGCCAGGAAGGAAGGTTGAAGAATAAAAAAAAAATAAAATAAAATTTGAAAAATGAGAACCGAGTCTTCATTTTTTTCCTCTTATATAACATCTTTAGCGTTATATAATTTGCAATTTGCATGCAAAACACCCCACCCTGGGGCGTAATAGAAGGCTTGAAAAATCCAATATTATGCAGACAGCCAAAGAGTCTGGCTGCCAAACCAGGCTTAGAAACTAATTTTCCCTCTTTAAGGAAGTGACATTTGTGCATTCGACACAGAAGCAATAAATTTAGGCTTTCTTACCCCCCCTCTGCTGTATATGAGGTTATTATTTTTATCAACAGCAAAGCTATTCCTTGTCGAGCATCTGGACCTGGTTTTGAATCTCCTCTTTTGTCCATACCGCAGTTATCGGCGGAGCACACAGCTCATTAGGAAAACAACAGTGACAACAAAACCTTAAGACCATTTTTAATGGTAGAAATGTGATTAGAGCATTTAATTAGACTCCAGAAAGTACACTTTCCATTAATAATTGGGAATACATTTCATGTCAATTAAAAAAGGATTAGCAGTGAAAGCTTGGAAATTTGGAGTTAGACGTAGCCTGAATTTTGAGGCTGTTATTAGCAGGCTATGCCAAAGGAAATACTTAGGAATAACAAAAGCCATGCTGCTTCTCCTTAGGAATTTTCCAGGCGTTTAGAAGGCCTCTTCATCCTCACCGGGGTTTCCTTAGAGAGTGTACAGGACTGACCTCGAAGCCCCAGGTGTGAGCTGAAAATGACTGCAAGGGGCACTGTTAGGTGGAACGGGCCATTGCTCAGGTGACTTCAACACTGTCCCTTCCATGTGGGGACAGCCATCTAGCTCCTTCTCCCAGCCTTCTGACAGCCCGGGGGAAGAGTGTTTCCATTTAAATCTCTGGTACTGGAGTTAAACACCCTCCCTCCCCCAAAACTTGAGTTCTGGAGACAACGATGTTGGTGAGATCAGAGGGTAAGTACAGCCCATTTCTAACGGAGCATTGAAGGTCATGAGAAGGGAAAGAAACCCCTCTGGCCTGTGGGACAAGGACACACAGTCTGGCTTAAAATGGAGGAGAAAGGTGTACACCCAGAAGGCAGGTAGGCGTTTTAATGGACACAGTAAAAGAGACAGAGTGAGTTGAAGACAGGGACCAAGAACATGCCTCTATTTAATAAAGACCGATTAAGTACCTGCTAGGCAGACGCTGTTTGCCACGGAGCTAAAAAAAATGAACTCATTTTCATTGGCCTCTGAGTTAATGAGACTGGAGACAACTTGAAATTGCAGTAAGGAATTAAGTTCTTACCATTTACAAAAACCTTTACATGGCTGAGCTCATTTGACCCTCATGAGAGGTAAGCAAGATAGTTTTGTTACCTATATTCTATTTTTTAATGTTTATTTTATTGATTGTAGAGAGAGAGAGGAAGGGAGTGAGAGAGAGAGAGAGAGAGAGAGACAGAGACAGAGACACAGACAAGAACATTGATCTGATTCTGTATGCACCTGGTAGTGCAGGGATGGAACGGGCAAACTGTGCTTTGGGAGGATGCTCTAACCAGCTGAGCTATCTGACCAGGGCACTACCCGTATTTGAGTAATGATGAAACTGATATCCTTCAAGTAACAAATATGTGGAACTAGGAGGTTATCCCAGCTGTCGGGATACCAACTCCCATGGTCTTTTCGTTTTACCCTGGGTGGTCCGGGATGATTGGGCTCCTCTCCGGGTATACCCGGAAAGTCAGAAGGGGAGTCTGTTCCTTCCGACTTCCTGTGGGAAGCCCAGCGAAGCCCTGTATGTGAACCTCACCCATTGGCCATATGTGGTAAGGAAGAGTGATAAAATGGAGGTCAAGTTCATTACTTCATTCAAAATACTGGTGGACCACCTACATGGCAGGCGCCAAGCGGGGCATGTAACTAGAGACACGTGCCTACAAGGTAGAGTGGAATATAGCATAACATCACTTAGGCCAAAATGTGACAGCACACACAGAATAATGCACTCCGCGTTCATGGATGTACACGCATGGCTACCCAACGTGGAGGGGGTGCTGCTTATTCTTTCCTAATCTCCATTAGACAGGTGAGCTGGTGCCTGTCGCGGATGGAAAGCTTGGGACATAAGATGGAGAGAGAAAGGTAAACAGAGAAAAGTGGGGTCACGTGTGGAGTGCCGTTTGCGCTGGATACAAGCTGAGGCACGTGATTTGCAGGAGCAGTCCACCTGAAAAGAAATCGTGGGTGAAGAGCTCGCAGACTCCCGGAAGGGACACATGGGCCAGCACACACCCACACAGTACGTATGTGGGCTGCTCTGCAGGTCCTGGGCTCCATGTTGTAAACAAGTGCTTTCTTAAGAGTTCAGCCCCGAGGAAGGGCTGCTTCTGGGGCGGGGCTCATGGGGTGTTTACAGGGTTGAAACTTCCGCACTGAAGCTGCCAACCAGTGCAGCGGAAGTGTGCACGCTCTGCTCTCGGCTTCGCGGGGCGTTGGGGAGAGGGAGGAGGGCGGCCCCTGCCCTTCTCGGCCTGGGGCCCTCTCCCCAGGAGCCCTCCCAAGGAGCATCACGCTCCAGCATAGTGTAAAGGAAGGCTGGGAGCATCCAACAGCACCCAGGGCTCTGACAACTTGGTCTTCTGTGTATAATAAGTGGAGCACTGAAGGGGGAGAGAGGAGGAGAGAGACAGGACGGGACACCAGCTCCCACTCAGTGGACCTGAGAGTGGGGACATCTCGGTAATGGCAACCACTTGGAAAGATGATAAAAATACCTCTGTTTCCTCCCTTTTTTCTCCCTGGAAATCTCTCAGTGGCCATGTCTTCTTCCAAACTCTTCTCTTTTTGTTTGTCTTGATTTGCCTTTATCTCTGAATCTCTGTCCCTTGCCATGACTGTTCTGTGATTCTCTTTTCTTCTACCTCTTCCTGAGCCTGTCTGTTGGTTCCCCTCTGTTTTCTCTTCCCTCCTGTCCCCATGTGCGTCTCTGTTTCTCTCTCTGACTCTCTGGGGTTCTCAGGCACGACCCTTGGCCTTCACTGACCTCTGGGAGCTCCGGACCTGGCCGTTTTGCCAGATGCTTTGGTGAAACGGGTGAGGGACACTTGTCAGGCTCAACCAGGGTGCAGACAGGAAGGGCATCTTCCCCGGGAGGTAGGGGTGTCAGCCCAGGCAGTGCGGCAGGAAGAAGATAGGTTCTTTTTATTTACATGAGCTGTTGGGTTCTTCACCAGAAAAATCTACATCCTTAACATAGGCTGGGTACAATACTTAAAATAAAACCCTGCCCCTTACCGTATTAGCCTTGCAGGTGTTTGGTGAGGCGGCTGAGAACCAGGAGGATCTTCACAGTCTGTGTGTGGCTGGGACAGGCGCCCCCGTTTGGGGTCTAGATCACCGCCATGCAGACACAACAAAGGGGTTTCTGGGCAAGCGACCAGCCAGTGCCACCAAAGGGTGATGCGTGCGCAACAGAGGAAGGTGTGACCCCGTTCACACAGAGCTGGCTGAGTCCATGGTTATGTTCTCCTGGTGTGCGCGGCTGTGAATAGAGACATCGGCTATGCACACACATGCTCAGCATGCGTGTGAGTGGGTGAGGTGATTTGACTTAATTATATGCCTCATTCACTCAGAAAGAGAAAAACAGAAATTGTATTATTCCACTAATTATCCCCCTTCGTGTGAATCTTCACAATGGTGTCTTTGAATGCCGATCTTCCCTCCCCCCACCCCGAAAATCCTGGTTAAAATACTGTTTACAGAACACTCCTTTGCCAATTACAGCGTTTTGGAAAACAGCAACAATCAGCAGGACGGCTGCCACCAAATTCCCTTCCCACAAATGTGGGCTCACCGCCCCTCCCCAGCCCCGAGCATGTGAATGAGAAAACACACAGCTTCTTTGGGTGTTAGCTTCAAATGGACCTGTATGCCTTCTTATCCATTTTATTCCTAGGTTTCTGTTTTCAGATCATTTTAAAATTATGAGCTCAATGTTATTTTGAGGACAGAGAAACTTGGACCTACTGAAGGAGCTTGGACACGGTAGAGTTTGGATGTCGTGACTGCTGACCTATCACATAAACCCTGACTGGGCGGAGCCTGGGCCAAGCACTGTGACGGGATGCCCCTCTCAGAGGAGGTGTGGTCTGGATCTCTGCGCTCATCCTTACTGTACTTCAGACTCACCTTGTGCGTCCTTCTGGCCACGCCCCTACTCACTGCCGGCATCCTCCTTCTCATGTCAGCCTGGGGCTCCCACTCTTAGCTATCCTTTACCCCTCTAAACTTCTTTCCCTGGCAGGGTTATTCTGTTGACCTCGTTTAGGTTTCTGAACTTCTCTGTGTCTCAGTTTTATGGTTTGCAAAACTGGGAGAACAGTAATGCCTGACTCTGGGTTGTGCAAAGAGCATAGAGTAAATGAGTTAATATACATCAAGATCCTAAGACAGTGTCTGGCACACAGTAAGAGTTTCGTAACTATAGGTAGTTATTGTATTTTGCTCTTTATTATTTATTTGGCAGAGGAATGAAAAGAACAGAGAAAAGAAGAGACAGAGAGTTCCCAAGGGAGTCAGTCAGCAGGGGCTATGTACCAAATCCATTTCATTGAAGCCTTAACCGCCCCCCTCCGCCGCCACTGGTGTGGTTGGTGTATTTGGCTTCCTGATAGGTACTTAGATAGATTTAGATGAGGTCACGAGGGTGGGGTGTTCATGATGGCTTTAGTGCCCTGTAGGAAGAGACCAGAGAGCTTGCTCTCCCCCCCTCTGACATGTGAGGATAAAGCAGGAAGACGGCCATGTGCAAGCCAGGCAGAAGGCTTTCACCAGGAAGTGGCTATGCTGCACCCTGATCCTGGGCTTCCAAGTCTCCAGAACTGTGCCCAGGCTTGGCATTTCGGTATAGCAGTCTGAGCTAAGACAGCGGGGTAGGGAGCAGGTTTCTTGGCACCTCAGACTCTTGCCGACGGCTGCTTATGGTTGGGAACGTGGGTTTTTTTGGTTTTCCACTTCATTCAAATCTGTCCCCATTTTCGTATTAGCCAATAGGAGTGAGAACATAAGAAAACACTCTCAGCTCTTTCACATGCAGCCTCCCTCCCCACAGATCTGAGAAACTACACCTGAGTGGAGTGGGATACAGGGCCTTCCACAGTTCAAGGTCTGCCTCTGACCTCTTGCCCTGGGGTCCTGGTTGATAATCATAACGTGGAATCCCAGTAGGGCTTCTGAGCTTCCTTATCCCTGAGGCAGGCTGGCTGAGTGGGCTGACGCGGACACTCTCATTTAGTCTAGAAGGATGTAGGGAGCGTGTCAAGACACTGGTCAGAGGCTGTGGATCCAGCACCACGTTCCTAAGGAGCCTGGAGGGAGGAAAGTGTGCATAAAGCTATGAGTAAAGCGGTATGGAACTGCTTTATGGCCTGTGACCCTCCTGTGTACACAGCACCCCTGGCAGATACCCCCAAATTTTTGCCTCTTAAATAAGATAACTGAGAGTTCCTAACCTGTGTATGCAGAGCTCTGGGGACCAGAGCAAACCACTGGTAGTTACCAAAGGAGACCTACTCTCTCTTGGCTCCCGTGGCTGGAACGATTTGCCTTCTACTTCTCTAGCTGACTCATCCTGCTCATCCTTCAGCTTAGATGTTAGCAGCTCTGGGTTTATTTCCCGATCCTGCAAGGCTTACTTCTGTGGCTCCACCTCCCTCGCCATATCTTCCCTGTTTGGTCGGGGCCCACCGATCCTGCAAGGCTTACTTCTGTGGCTCCAACTCTCTCGCCATATCTTCCCTGTTTGGTCGGGGCCCACCACATATGTATCTGTCACAGTGGATGGCGCATCTCTGTTTACTCCCTGGTGGTTCACAAAACCCTGACCTCGTTGAGAGCTGGGGCTGGTGTTGTAACCTGCTGACCAGTAGCTCTGAGTACAGAGCCTGGGGCACCATAATAGTCTAACAGTGTGGTGAATATTTGAGGGTACGATCTGAGAGGTGAACAAAGGCTCTCGGGTGAATGCAAACATCATCGTGAGAAGGAAGGATGAGATTAGAACATGGGGAACCCCAGGTAAGATGAGAGAGAGAGAGAGAGAGAGAGAGAGATGAGGACTGGGTCGGGGAGGGTGCCGTGGGTCTGGGTGAGGAGCCTGGAGTTATTTTATAAGTGCAGTGGGGAGCTTGGGGAATTTCCCTCGGGAGTGGAACAATCGTGCTTATGCTTTAAGAGGGTCACGCTGGCTCCCGAATGGAACTGATTTGAGGGGTACAGGGGTGGACGGTGGGAGGCTCTCGTCACTCTCAGCCTCTATTTGGAGTCTTGGAATTTGTGTGGTTTTACTAATGTAAACACTATTAACACCAAAAATAATTTTTAATACGACATGTTTCTTTTTAGCCACCTGTTCAGGAGGCATTTTTAAAGACCTTGGAAGGTCCTGTGGTTGTCCTCTTTCAAACCGAAAGTAATGGTATTTTATGACAGATTTCTTCTTAGAGCAGGGGGTTTCATTTCCTTTTATCATAAACCCAACATTAAAGACACAAACAAACAAAAAATAGAAGAAGAAAAATTACCTTTCCTTCTCAGAAAAATCAAGATTTTTAAAAGTTCTCTTAGAGACCGTGCCCATGAGCAGGAAGAGTGTGGTCATGGTTATAACGAGGACAGGTTTCTAGTGAACTGTGTGTGTTCTGTTTCTGTCACAGGAGGGTGCCCCAGGCTTCCCCACGCTTCACATACGTGTTCTGCCCCTGCCTGGCACGTGCTCAGTGATACGTGTGAAAATGTTCCCTTTCTTTTCTCTCCTCCACCGCTCCCTACAGCATTGTGTTAGAATAGTCTTCATAGTGATCACTTGTGGAAATTGCAAGTCATTTTATCAAGTGACCAATCCATTAAAAAGAAAATTACACTCTAGTGGGTATTTATTTGGTCAGCTTACATTTTTTTTCAATCTTATGCAAGTGATTGCTTCGTTAAAATAAATTGTATTGTTAACCTTTTATTATTATTACTTTCAAACACTTTTTCTAAGATACATTTTTAACTTTGGGAGAAAAATGCCCCTCACCCCTCCCCAAAAGAGACCTCACGGATTTAATATATATAATGAGTAGAAATAAAGTCTACTTGTCCTCCTACCTCGGAGAGGCAACCCAGAATTTCTCAGAAAAGCTGGAAATCCCTGCCTTAGGATAAAGAACCAGCGGAAGAAGTTTGTCTGAAAGACAATAAATATTCTCTGAGATCTCTATATGACTCTCAACCTATCTATTTTTTTTAAAGGACTGAAGCCATTTGCCTTGCTCTCAGAAAAGTATAAGCAAACAATTTTTCTCAACAATATTGCCAGCAGTGAGTATTGTTACTTTAACAAATTTTGTTACTAGAATATGGCATCTTCATAGTGTTTAAGTTGACCTATCATTGGATAGGAAAACTTAAAAGCTACAATTTTGGGGCATATACTAGGTTTTTGGGAGGTAGTTATGGGTTTAGTGTGTGTGTGTTTTTTATAACTCTCACTCTATCTTTCTTATAAAGATGTTGTTGAATCTCTTTTTGCGGACAGGTAAACTGAGGCGGAGAGAAATTGAATACGTTTCTGAAGGTCAGAGAGCAATGGCAGAGCCAAGTTCTAGCTGGGCTGGGCTGCAACTCCCCTGGGGCTTGCTTGCCTTCCAGCAGGAAGTAGACAAACGTGCCTACTTATTTATGGTGAACTTGATGCTTTTCTCACCGGTTTGAATTTGCTCTGGCTACGCAGTAGGTATAGGATTTATTTTCTCAGCGCCTTTAACGCAAATATTTCTTGCAAGGACTTTTACAAGGTCCACTTAGCAGGAAATGTGTAAGCTGAGGGAGTTACAAACACAGCTAAGTGGAGGTCTAATTTTATTAGTGCCTTAGGTGTGTGATGGAAAGAAACAGAAGTAGACATTTTTACAATGTTTACTTATAAAACTTCCACCGGCTTTTAAAAAGGGAATGAAGCCGGGGAAAACCTTTTAATAACTCCAGCGGTGGAGGGGTCCCTTGTTGATTGTTTCAGGCGCTAATAGAAATGCCCACCAACTCTCACATCCCATGTGTCCTTGTCCTTCTACCTTCAGGTTGGGTGTCGTAAATCCCGTTTCCACCGAGGAGGAAAATGAGACAAAGATGGGAAGTGACTTTCCTAACGGAGAGATTTTTAAGCAGCAGAGAGGGATTAGCCAGATATGTGGAGAAGGCTCTTTCTGCAACACCACATCAAAAGGCGTCTAGAGAGAGGTGTTTGTTTAGTGGAAATTAGAGGCTTCACTTCAATGAGAAGAAACCGATGGGAGACCAGCTCTGCCCACTGCCGCGGTAGGCGACAGGAGAGAGGGAAGGGAGGCTCAAGATTCATCCTTTCTCCTTGCCTTCCTCCCCTCCTTTCTACTATCCACCCTTCACTGATCTATTAAAAGTCTACTGAACGCATTAGAGTCGGCATTGAGGAGGCCGAGCTGAATGGAGCTCGATCCTTACAGTTAAGGAACATTCTTCCAAGTTGGAAAGAAAAGTGAATAAACAAGGGTCAGTAGTGTGACATTATTTAATTATCGGCACCTACGGGATACCCTGAGGATGCGGAGTTCGTCAGTGGATGGGTGACCACCAGTTGTTGGCCGAGTGAGCATGCAAGTCAGAGACGGGGCGTCAGAAACCGAGTAGGCAGAGAGTGGACAAGGAAACTTCTGGGAGGAGAGGTTCCAGTTGAGCTGAGCAATTTTTTGGAAGGGAACTTAGGAGTGAATTAGCTGAAAAGGGGAAGGGCTGTGTTTCATGCCAAGGGATTCCTGAGATGAGCATTTGCGTATCTGCAATAGATACAAATACATGAGACACTGGTGGTCGCCTCAGAAGATCGGTGTGAAAGGGAGCGGGAAGGTCGCCAAGTTCAGATGAAGACTGGGCTCCACTTGCTAGTATGGGGAGGCATTGCTATCCCTCGGGAGAAACCTGCACTCGGGAGAGCTTGTTTTTTATTTTATCTCACGTCCTGTGCCATGCCTAAGACTGTCTCCTGGATGCACATTGCCGTCCAGGTTAGTGCCCCCTGCGGGGCGACAGGCCACCTGACCTTGGCCCTGCACCAGATGGAATCAGTGATTTTCTGCGGTGTCTGGGGAGAAGAGCTGGCTCGGACAGAGAAAATAGCCTCTGGGTTCCCACACAGGTTGTCAAGGCCGGTGTGGAGAGAGCTGATTTATGGCTCTGGAGGAGCTGGCCCGGAGCGGGGAAGTCCCCTGTGTCCTACCTTGCTGTCCTTCTGCGGCGTTCACTGACTTTTTACCTGAAACGTGGAAGATCGACTTCGACAGGCCACTTCAGCTGTGGTCCTGATGTTCAGCGCACACGACGGGCTCAGCCAGAGGCTTGCACGGTGCAGACGTTGTGAGGCACACACAGATTATACTCGCTACAGATCGATGGGCATTTCCCATACATCAGCATCCGTGTTCCACGATAAACATCCCCAGGCACAATTTAAATTGTCACAGCTTCCTTGGAAGGCAGGGATTAGTATTCTCATTGCCTGAATGGGAGGGGACACTGAAAAACTCAAGTGGATTGCCCTACGTTGCACAGGCAACACTCACGGTGCAGTACCTGGGTGTGTGCCACACTAGACTTCTCTCTGAGTGGCATGTAGCTAAAAGTGGCCTTTGGTGCGTCAGTCTTTAGCATTGACTGCTCTCTCTGCCCAAGCCATCTGTCACTCATCCCTCTTGGTGAAATCCCAGGATGTTTCGGACCTGCCCCAATTGTGGCTCTCTTCCACGAGGACTTTCTTCAGTTCCTTGCCGTATCTTCAAATCAGAGTTATTCGTCGTCTCTTATTCTACAGTGTGTCCATAAAGTCATGGTGCACTTTTGACCGGTCACAGGTCAAAAGTGCACCATGACTTTATGGACACACTGTATTTTGTACAGTATTTCGTACAAACCTCTGCTATTGTCCTCATCCCACGGCGGTTTCTGGGGCTACCCACTGGGCTGTGAGCTCCTTGGAAGCAGCTCTTGTTTGCATCCTTGGTACTGTTCCCGGACGTCTGTGAGTATTTGATGAACAACAGAATAAGAATCGTGTTGGGTGTTTTAACTGAGAACGCCCCTTCATCTGTCTGTGACTGCTCCCAGGTCTGCACACCTTTGTTGTTTTGTGGACACTACTTTTAACTGTACAGTACAGTGATGGCAAGTGTATTTATATTGTTGTGCAAACATTATCACCATCCTTCACCAGGGCCCCTTTCCTCCTTGCAAGACCGAAACTCTGTACCCATTGTATAATAACGCCCACTCCACCCCTCTACTTCTGTCTACGACTGTGATTCCTCTAAGTACCTCATAAAAACAGAGTCCTGCAGTGTGTCTGTTTGTGACTGTCTACTTTTCTTAGAATCGTATCCTCAAGCTTCATTTAATCTGTAGCATGCACCATAATGTCTTTCCTTTAGATGGCTGAATATAATGTAAATACCATAAATGACATATACATATATATATATATATATGTATGTGTACATATATACATACACCATACATCCATATTGCTTACCCATTCACCTGTTGATGGACACTTGGGTTGCCTCCACATTTTAAGTCTTACGAATAATGCTGCTGTAAATTTGGGTGTACAGATATCTCTTTGAGACCTGATTTCAATACTTTTGAGTATGTACCCCGAAGTGGAGCTACTGATCATATGGGAATTTGATTTTTCAATTTTTTTGAGGCACCTCCACTGTACATCATCCATTTGTCCACTGGAGACAGTGAGAGATGCATAGCCTTCCGATGAGGAGAGAGCTGGGTCTCAGTCTTGCCTGCCCCAAGCCCATGTGTGTGACTTTTCTGTGTGCAGTCTCTTCTAGCACCTTCCTCAGAGGGTTGATGTCAAATTTAAGTGAGTTAATGTATGTGAAAGGACTTTGTGAACTACCTTAACCTTTTGTTGCTTTATTAGAATACTGTAGTATTTGTTTTCTTCTCTCCCTTCCTTGTTCTTGAAGAACTGCCAATCCTTAGAAGCATGTGCAGGGCTGCCAATTCTTGGTAAGAGTGAAATCTGTTTAGACCAATGTCACTGATATCTTAATAGTCAGATCACAGTACTTGTTTGTTTGATCTTGCTTAGTGCCTTCACTCTGAATAACCCACTGTCTTAGATAATAACAAAAAAAGGTCAGGTCACATCTTTTTTTTATATATATATATTTTTAATTTCTTTTTATTTTATTCATTTTAGAGAGGAGACACAGAGTGAGGGAGAGAGAGAAAGAAAGAAAGTGGGGAGGAGCTGGAAGCATCAACTCCCATATGTGCCTTGACCAGACCAGTGCAGGGTTTTGAACTGGCGATCTCAGTGTTCCCAGGTCGACGCTATATCCACTGCGTCACCACAGGTCAGGCGGTCAGGTCACATCTTATGGCTTAATTTCATTCCCAAGGACAAGTGTATTTAGTTACCTTGACCATAGTCTTTGAAGAGCTTAAAAGGAAGGAAAATCCCATTTATTGAAGAGCAACTTTCTTTTTTTAAAATTAATTTTCAGTTACAGTTGATATACAATATTATATTAGTTTCAAGTATACAACTCAGTAATTAGACATTTATATTCCTTATGAAATGTTTACCCTGCTAAGTCTAATACGCATTTAACATCATACATAGTTATTACAATATTACTGACTATATTCCCTATGGGAGAGAAACTTTCAAGATCAAAATGAACAAAACATAAACAATTGAAGGACAGGCAATAGAACTGATATTTGGGGATAAAAGTTAGATGTTTTAATTACCTTCTAGTTATATTATCTTTTCTCGGTCATAAATAAGGACATTTATGGTTCTGAATATGCCACCTCTATTTATATAGCTTCTTTTGTGTTACAAAACAAACAAACAAACAAACAAACAAAAAAACCCCCAAAATTCTTATTTGTCTTTTGGTTCTCATCAGTAAGTCTGGGCTTTGAAATACCATCTTGCAAATTTGCACACCCACTTCTGTTTGAGAAGGTGGTTGAAATTGAGTGAGACAAAGATGTCATGACAAGTTTCTTTAAAGGACAATTTAAAAAACCCACCGAAACAGTCTAACAGATGCTGACGACGCAGAGGAGGGAGAGACTGGCTGCAGAATCGCTGTCGGAGTCCTTCAGATGGGCAGCCCCATCCAGAGAAGGACAAATACTCCCTTTTCAAACAGGCTGTTGTCAGAACCTGGCGGGAAACCAAAGCTTCTAGCTAACAGTAGAGTGAGAAGTGAAACAGTATATCTAGAATGACTTACAAAGGGATTTAGCATTTCTTCCTTAGCCCCCTCTATCTGAGCAAATGATGGCATTTATATTCACTCGGTAGCATGAGCCCAAAACCTGGAAGAATCCCTTGATTCTTCGTTCTCTTTCAACACCCACCACCAGTCCTCCTCTGATCCAACCCCGGTAGGGCAGAGAGAGTCTGATGTGTCCTAATGAGAAGCACCAGCGTCCTCGATGGCCCGCAGGCTGCAGAAGGGTACATCCCAGAAAGAACCAACCCAGCGGAACAGGACTCATTCCCCCTCCGTCGTGAGAAGACACTTCTTCTTTTCTATGATGTATGTCTTCATCAGTCTTATTACAGTTTTTACAAAACCCCATTTCCTAGTGGTAAGAACCACTACTGTTGGACCCAGGTAGATTCCGGGGTGGAACCACTGTTGGAGACTTCTCAGTTCCCTTGACTTCAAGGCAGTCTTGGCACCCGAGTTTGAAAATAGCTGTGGGATGCGGAACTGTGAAGTGCAGTGATCTTAATTTTGCCACTTGGACTCTGGTGTACGCTGCAGTGACGCAGCGTGTGTTGGGACCTTTATGCAAATTTCCCAGAGCTCATTCAAAGAGAGCATGAGCGCTCAGGTTAAAATCAGTTTGATTTCCTTCAATTATGTCATGGCCATGTGCTTTGTAATGACTGATGCCCATTTGTCCCCATTCTGCAAAACATAAAAATTCATTTCAGGCAGTGAAATTCAATTTGTCTGTGAACAATAATCCGTGAGGCGCTCTAATCTCCTTCTGCACTGTTCTGTTGAGCTTGGGCAGTGCTATCTGGCATTGTCCTGCTAGTATAAGACGATACATGGAGAATGAATACTCTGATAAGACAACTATTGTGATAATGGAAAGTCATTAGAGCCTAAAGTAGAACCTGAAAGAAATTTTCTCTAATCCAGAGGAAATCAAAATGAATTTTTTGGCTGAATGTGCTATAATATTGATAGATGGTATTATTAGTTCATAATTATTCATCCCTTCCCTGCCCTTGCTCTGAGGCTTCAGTCCTGGTTGGATTATTTGCCCAGTTAAAATAAAAGTGGGTATGGGCATATCAGTAGATCGCCTAATGTTTTTGTTCCATATTTTTCTATGCAACAGTGGCCTTACCTCCTGAGGATGGCCAGGGTTCGTTATCCAAACCAGTATAGAAGAGTTTGTCTTTGCCTGCGATATACGGGCGTTTGGAGGTTAAGATGACAAGGCACTTTATGTTGGGTTGGATGTTTCCTGTGCACCCTGTGTCTTACCCTTTGGGGCAAGAACCTTTATATTCATAGAGTCAAGATTTATGAGGAAAAGAAGAATCAATTCCCAACTGGGTCACTGGGAATACTGATAAGTGAGACTGCCTTACCTAGTGATTTAGTATATGCTCTCCTATACAAATACAAGTATTACAGATAAGTTACTGACTTCATAAGGCTGTGCTACAAAATGGACAAACTTCATGTCAGTGAGTGTAAGACGCATTGAGTACAAACCCTGTGTGAATAGACATGCTCATTGGTGTTCGTGTGAACACCGGTCTGGGTTTCTGAGTGATAACCGTGAGAAAACAAGGGAGTCACTGACCATGGACAAGGCCAGCATTGGGATGTTTGCTCAGATCAAAGACCACCCCATCCATCCAGTGGGAGGGCACTCTCACAGAACAGTTGTGCTTATCCAGAGTGTGGTAATAAATTTGAACCGAGGCAATAATAGCAACAAATGAGGTCCTTTGCCCCAAAAGCATGGCTCACAAGATATTGGGCTGGTGGTTCTTTGAAATGAAGATCCCTGGGTTTGCCCCGTAGAATATTTGTTTTTATGGTAATTTAAACAATCTCAGAAACAGCAATGGATGATTGCAGGAAAACAGTGAGTGAGAGGAGGGAGCAGGCATGCGACTTGCCTTTCACTAGCGGCCAAGTGCCATTTACTGTGTGTGATTAGTCTAGAAATGGAAGCCAGTCCTGTCTACTCCTTTGTGTGGTGGAAAAAGTAAGGGCAGTGAGAGAAGCCTGAGTGAGCTGGCTGAGTTTGGTTTGCACCTTTTTCTCTCTAAGAATAATTTGCTCCAATAATTTTTCAACACACATACACACACGCACATGTGCACACACACTACACAATAGTTGTACCGTTCACCCTTGTGCACCTTCTTCGGGCACTTAATATAGCTAGATAAGAAATACCTCCCCATTAGCCCACGTAGACACCCCCTCTGATGATAGCACACAATTCCAATGAGTGAATAAACTAACCAGTCCTCCATGGATGGACGTTAAAGTTGTCACCAACTTCTTGCTGAAGCATTCATTCCACGGGGGGACATTTTGATGCTCATTTACACAAATACTTGTAGGATAACTTTCTAGAAGTGGAACTATTTAGTAAAGAAAAAAGTCGATTTTATTTCTGGAGTATATGGCACAGTTACCCTTCCTGTGTTTCTGAAAGTGTGGACTAAGCAGACGCTACCCTACTCTGATGGTTGGAAGGTAAATGAATGTGTAGTTCCCAGAATGACGTTCTAAATTGCTTAAGCATCCTAATTCCCTTCAATAAATTGCTTTATGGAACAACCTATTTTTACATCTTCTAAACAATTTATCTTGGTCAGTCCTTTAGAAAAGAGAATAGTCCAAATTTATATACTTAACTGATGCTTTCTAAAGTGCTTTTATTTGTATTACATTTATTGGTGTGACATTGGCTACTAACATTATAAGTTTCAAGTGTACAATTCTATAATACATCATCTGCACATTGCATTATGTGCTAACCACCCAAAGTCTAGTCTCCTTCAGTCACCATCATCTAACGTGTTTTTAAAACTTTATTTTTGTCCAGGTGGGCATCTACTTAGCTTTGCCCCTTTTTTTTCAGCCATGCAGATAGAGTGGAACTTGGGGTCCTCACTTAGCTGAACGTGTATTCTTAATGAGTGGATCAGAAAGGATCTTCTGAACACATCTGCCCCCAGGTTAGTTCCTCCTCATCTTGCTTTCTTACCTCAGTTACGTGAGGAATGGGACAGACTTGCATTCAGAAACTGGTTCTGATCTGTCTCCTCAGCTCTCACCAAAGCTCACTTCCCCGTTGTGGCTCACTGCAGTCTCAGGCACACAGTTCTCTGTGCTATAGAAATGATGGGGAATTGAACTCGAGGCATGTCACCCAGAGAAATTATACCAAACTGACCTCAGCTCCATGTTTACACAAAGATCAGCTGAGAACAACTTTATTCAGAGATGATTGCTCGAGATACACCAGCTTCATTCTCTTTCAGATATTCTTAAATATATACCTGAGTCCCATAGAATGACCAGAGAACCTTGTCTGAGACCTTGCCTGGAAAGGTATTTTTTCAATTGAATTTCATTTTGCTGTAATATTTGGTCAGACTATTTTGTTATAAGAAATAACCTTCTGCCTGACCAGGTGGTAGCACAGTGGATAGAGCATCGGACTGGGACACAGAGGACCTAGGTTCGAAACCCCGAGGTCACCAGATTGAGCGTGGGCTCATTTGGTTTGAACAAGGCTCACCAGCTTGAGCCCAGGGTCGCTGGTTTGAGCAAGGGGTCACTCGGTCTGCTGTAGCCCCCCAGTCAAGGCACATATGAGAAATCAATCAATGAACAACTAAGGTGCCATGAGGAAGAACTGATGCTTCTCATCTTTCTCCCTTTCAGTCTGTCTGTCTCTCTATCTGTCCCTCTCTCTATCTCTGTCATAAATAAATAAATAAATAACCTTCTGAAGTCTTAGCAGTGGTTAGTCACAACATTCATGGTATCACAAGATTTCTTTGTCTTTCCTTTTTTTAAATGCTACAGGATCTTAGTATCAAGGACATGTCAGTTCTTTTGAACCATTGGCTTATTTTTGTTTTATGGATAGTTTGAATCTTACAACAGAGATGCTTCTTTGTTTCTGTTGCATCCTAGAAAATTGAGAGCTAAATTTGTGACTCACTCACCATAGGTTTTACTTATTAAGCAGGTTCTTCCAAGGTTCCATCTTTTCCTGTTCTACAAAGTTTTCTCGTTATAAAACCTGTCATGTTGTGAATGTTTATGACAACCTGATTCTTTAACCCCCTCACCTATCCCGGGTCATGGGAAAAGCATAACAATGTCTCCAAAGATTTCAACCTCTCGTGCGAAGATAAGAGAATTTATTTCCAATCTCAAAGCTCTTCTTTATTTTTGATCCTTCGTATGGCTCAACTCAGCTTTCTTGAGGGTGGTTTGTGTCACCCTCATAGGGTTCCACAAAACTGCTTGTTTCAGTGTTTTCCCCCAATGTCTTTTTAAGATGAGGAGTGCCTTGGGGTTATAAGCTAATCTTGACTCAGAACCAATTTTAACAGAACTCAGTTTCTTCCAGGTGTGTACAAGTCATGTTATGCTTGTGTAATAAAAGTTATACAACTAGTCAGATGTTATTTTTTCTTCTGTCTTATAGATACCATTCTTTATTGCTTTTGAAATAAGTCTGTTTTACCTAAAGAATTATAACTTGAACAAACTAATTTTGTTTATTAGTTGTACCCCAATGGTTATATAAATCACTATGGAATGCTTTTTTACTTTTTTATTTTATTTTTATTTTATTCATTTTAGAGAGGAGACACAGAGTGAGAGAGAGAGAGAGAGAAAGAGAGAAAGGGGGGAGGAGCTGGAAGCATCAACTCCCATATGTGCCTTGACCGGACCAGTGCAGGGTTTTGAACTGGCGACCTCAGTGTTCCCAGGTAGACGCTTTATCCACTGCGCCACCTCAGGTCAGGCTAAACATTATCTTTACTTTTTTAGTATCTTCACTTTGTCCTGGACTGTGTTGTCCAACTTTCTGTATCTTTATATTTGATGTTTGCAATGTTTTCCACTCTTAACATAGCTTATTAGTTGCCCATAAACCTTTCTGGATATTTGGGGAATAAAAAATAAGCACACGACCAATGTTTGTTTTGGTCCACAGGAAGTCAGCATGCAAATGAATATTATTTTCCAGAGATATGTTAAATCTCTACTGTAACAAATATTAATTTAAATTTCTCACTCAAATTTTCGAGATTCTGAAAGATTGCAACATTTTGACTTGTGAAGATATGTGATGGATCAATATAATACACTTTTAAGTCCTTCAAGGATGATTTTCAAGTCAAAAGATGCACAATTAAAATAGGTACTATTTTGGGAAGAGTCAGTCTTCTCTGGTTACATTTGGGGCAGAGTTAACTAATTGGGAAAAATAGCATTACTGTGATGTTCATATTAAACATATGAATGAACATTTTATCCTAAGCCATGTGCTATATACTGATGGTAAGAAACTTTAGACCAAGTTGAAAGCAGCCCATACACTGATGAGAGTCAATAAGGGTTTATTTCAGTTATGATCTGCCATTTGAACTTGGCCATTGATAAACATAAAAGAGAGAGAGAGAGAGAGAGAGAGAGAGAGAGAGAGAGAGGGGGAAGCCCCTGGTCTGACTCCAAGTTTTGAAATCTTTATTTGTAATAGAACTATTCCAAGTAGGCTGGTGGATAAACTTGAATGGATGTTTACGACCAATCATTATATCGAGCACATGCAGGTGTTTTGTGATAGGAGGCTCTACCAGTTGAAAAAAAAGAAACATAATTAACACCTGCTATTCATACTGACCACAGATTACCCAAAGTCAGAGTATTTTTGTAGCATGACTCATTGTAAAGCAGAAGACGTAGTCAATAAAATGATCAAGTTTCATAGGCAGAAAAATAGAAAGATAAAACATAGTGACACAGAGAGCCAAACCGTACCTCCACCATAATGAAGGTTTTCCTCAAATGCCTGGGAAAGCTGGTCACTCCAGTCTTTGTCAGCATGATGTATTAAACTCATTTTTATCCAGAGTATCTAAAGCTGATGATTACATCTCTCTAATCTTGTCTGTCTTCCCCACTAGACTATGAGTGCCTTGATGGTGCAGGAGATCCCCATTGCTGCTCTACCCAGATCCACTCAAACCCTTTTCACCCTTTCTCTCTACCTCAGATTCTGCTTCTGTGTTTCTTTACTTCCAGGGACCTCCCCTGAGACCTCACGTCATTGGTTCTGGTTTGTTTGCAGAAGAGAGATCTTGAAGTCCCTGGGAGTGTCCAGCCTATTGGGGGAGCTTCGTCAATGACTGACTTGAATATGAAAGACCAGCTTTCTTGTTTTAAAATGGGATCAGCCTTGGAACTTAGTAGATTGAGAACTGCTTATTGTTCCTTGAATTCCCATTGCCAAAACCAGGAAAAGAGCAGACTCAGTATAACTTGGTTGAATGGATTCTATAGTCACATGAATATTTATCTCTGTTATCACATACTTTTGCTAAATCTATTACAAATCAAATTATACAAGATTACTGTTTCCATATCACTCCAAAAGTGGGAAAGTGGCTGGGAAGAATAATTAATGTCAAGTGATCAATAAACACTGTTTTACATTCTCCAGGGATTTGGGGAAAATAGAATTACACAAGAAGGACTCAACCTTAGGCAAGGTCTATGAAGTACACTGACAGACTTTTCTCACAGAATTTACTATCTGAGAACTATGATTGGGACAGGAAGTACACAGAGGCCAAGACTTAAATGGCAGCAATGACAACAAGAGCAGTAGGAAGTGCTCAGATTGTCATCAAAGCAGAAGGTCCAGGTGGTGGATCAGAAGTCAGGGCTGGTTGACTCAAACAAAAGAAATCAAAGGCAAGTTGGGACATTTGTGGGAATTACAATGTTTGGTGAACTAAGAGATTCAGAAGAAGGCATGACAAGAGATAGAGAAAACGTTGTATACTATATAGAACATTATCCTAGACATAATATGATCAATGAGGAACTATCTTAAAAGTCAGATTGGCTTGACTCCTAACTGAAGACATTGCCCTTTTAGAGCTGGTTTGGAACAGAAGCTTTATATGCTGTTTCGTGATTTAAAAAATATGACCCGAGGGGATGGAACATATAAAAATGGAAACAGTACAGATGAAGTGATAGGACGTTGGAAGATTTGCATTGCTTTATCAATGAATGTCATTTTTAATGTTGCTTTACAAAATTTAAAGAGAAAGTTCTTTCCATTGAGCCAAAATCAACCTTTTTCTTCTCCCTATTATCTTTCACATATTGACTCTCATTCTGCCTTTTATTTATTTACATAAAATAAAGAAAATTGAAGTATATATATATATCCATATATATATGTATGTATGTGAATATATATATAGTATATTTCAGAGTCTAAGTTTATGAAATTTTAGGAACTGGAATAGTCAATAAAGTCATTTACTGGTGGCAGAGCCATGAGGCAGGAGAAGCCTGGATCCCTCAGTTATCCCATCCAGGATAGTGTTTGATAATTGGAACAAGAAATACATCTCTGTTCTGCACAAGCAATGAAATGTCAGGTTTTTTGGTACTATAGCAAGCTATCCTAACTAAAATGGACCAAGTATTAGGCCACTAATTAAATCACAATATTGTATACACTACGTTCTAATAGCAAATTAGAAATCAATAATGTAAATACAGTTTTAAAATCTTAAAATTGTACAAAATAAGTAACATACTACTAAATACATTTTAGGTGATAAAGAAAATTATAAAAAAGTTGCCTGACCAGGCGGTGGCGCAGTGGATAGAGTGTCAGACTGGGATGCGGTAGACCCAGGTTCGAGACCCCGAGCTCGCCAGCTTGAGCGTGGGCCCATCTGGCTTGAGCAAAAGCTCGCCAGTTGGACCCAAGGTCACTGGCTCCAGCAAGGGGATTCTCAGTCTACTGAAGGCCTGCGGTCAAGGCACATGTGAGAAAGCAATCAGTGAACAACTATGGTGTCTCAAGGGCAACAAAAATCTAATGATTGATGTTTCTCACCTCTCTCCCGTTCCTGTCTGTCTGTCCCTATCTATCCCTCTTTCTGACTCTCTCTTTGTCCCTGGAAAAAAAATTATAAAAAAGTAATAAACAATTGGTAATAAAACAGCACATGTCAAAAGTTGTGGGACACAGCTATTGCATAGCTAAAATTCTTTGTAGTGTTAATAATTTAAATTTATCAGACACATTAGGAGAGCGGGTGCATAATGAAAATGAGGAACTGCAGTAAGATACTGGAAAGGAAAGAATGTTTTTCATCCCTTCTCTCTTATACCAGAATGTGCAGCAATGCTAAAGGTAGGTGTTGCCTTCCAACCAGTGTGTCAGTGGTTTGCTTGTGCTGACCTGGTCAGGTGTTCACTTGTTTTGCTTCTAAAGAGTTACTTATTCACTCAACAATTATTTATCAAGATTCTCTATCTGCTAGGCATCAGTGTATATTTACTTCTCTAAAAGGTTGCAGTATAAGTGTGTTTTTGTGTGGAGCAAGGAACAATAATCAAATCAAGAAGAACCCATCAGATAGCATTAAGCCCAATGCAGAGAATAATTGACTTTAAATAGGATCATCAGGGTGGATATATTTGAAGAAGAGACATCTGAAAAGTGACCTGAATGATGCAAAGGAATCATCCATACAAATATAAAGGGGACAAGGTTCCTAGGCTGATAGAAGAGCTATCAACCTGCTGTGCAAACAAGGACAATATGGTGGAGTAGCATGGTGGAAAGTGTAGGCAGTGCAGGGAGGAAGGTGGCAGACAAAGCTTCATAGATTTTGTGAACCATGGCAGGAGTGGGGACTCTATTCCAGGAATCAAAAAGAGAATGAAATTAATTTTAGATTGGTAATGACCTTTGGAGCCCCCAAACCCTAGAATGAATAAAAACTAATAAATTGTTCTTTTAAGTCCATGAGCAAATATGACTGATGTATTGGAGAACCAGTATGCTATCCTCACTGTGATGCTTCACTGTGTGCTAACTGGACTGGGATATAGGGTGTCTAGATAGTTGATTAAACACTGTTCTGTGTGTGTCTGTGGGGGTGTTTCTAGGTGACATTAACATTTGATTTGGTAAGCTAAGCAGGTTGCTCTCTCCAACTTGGGTGAGTCTCATCCAACCCATTGAAAGCCTGAATAGAAAAAAAGAAGTGAAGTAAGGAAGAGCTCACTGTCTGTGCCTGACTGTTTTAAAGCTGGGACTTTGGTGTTATCTTGCACTTGGACTGGAACTTACGTCATCAGCTCTCTTGGCTCTGAGGTCTTTGGCCTTGGATTAGAACTGTACCATTGTCTTTCCTGAGTCTCTAGCTTTCAAATTATAGATTGTGGGACCTTTCCACCTCCATAATTATGTGAACCAACACCTTATAATCTATGTATATATGTATGTGTGTATGTATCTATCTATCATCTATCTATCTATTATCTACCCATCCATCATCTATCTATCTATCTATCCATCTTTCTATCTATCATCGACCCATCCATCCATCCATCCATCCATCCATCCATCCATCCATCATCTATCTATCATCTACCCGTCCATCCATCCATCATCTATCTATCCATCATCTACCCATCCGTTCATCCATCCATCATCTATCTATCATCTACCCATCCGTCCATCCATCCATTATCTATCTATCATCTACCCGTCCACCCATCCATCTATCCATCATCCATCTATCCATCATCTATCTATCCAACATCTACCCGTCCATCCATCCGTCAACCCATCTTACTGATTCTGTTTTTCTGGAGAACCTAGACCAGTGGTTCTTAACCTGGGTTCTATCGAACCCTAGGGGTTCGATGAGTCAGTCTCAGGGGTTCGGAGAAGCCTCTGCCGCGGAGGCCAGAATAAAGTAATACCGTAATTTGTTGTGAGTTCATGCACTTTGTTGGTTTTGTTCTTTGAGCAAGGTGATGTTCATTCACGGCTCATTTTGTGCACCAGTAAAAAAACATATACCTATGTCTTGAATTTGGAAAAAAAATCATATTTTATTTATCACTAAAGAAGGGTTTGGTGAATGCGCATATGAAACTGGTGGGTTCGGTAACTCAAAGAAGGTTAAGAACCACTGACCTAGACCAATACACTCTCTCATTTTCTTTTTTTATAAATCTTAAAAATTTTTTAGATTTTATTTATTCATTTTTCAGAGAGAGAGAGAGAAAGAGAGAGAGAGAGAGAGAGAGAGAAGGGGGAGGAGCAGGAAGCATCCACTGCCATATGTACCTTGACCAGGCAAGCCCAGGGTTTTGAACCCGCGACCTCAGTGTTCCAGTCGACGCTTTATCCGCTGCGCCCCCACAGGCCAAGCCACTCCCTCATTTTCTTAAAACACTGTTTGTCACATTTTCCATCATGTGCTCTCTTTAAATCTTTTCAATGTGTCTCAGAGTCTATGACCAAACTCCAACAGTCTGAATTTTAATTTTTTGTAGCTCCTGTTAATCTTGAGTGAATCCCTTGCATTCCCTGCGTGTCAAGTGTTTCATCCACAAGCTGCATCTAACATCATCTGCCCAGCTTCTCTGATTACGTACGTGACTGTGTGTCCTCGATGTCTTAGTCACACCTTCTTCTGCCACTAGTTGCTGGTCTGGTTTCTGACATCTGGAGTTGTAGTCGGTGAGGAAATGCTGAGGTTTGGGTTTGCTTAGAGCCGTATCAGCTTTCTGGCGTATGACTTTATAAGTCATATATGAATTTGGGAAGCGAGTTGTGTGCACCTCTCTTACTTTAAAAACTTTCATCTGTCTTGGTTTTGTCAGACGGCTGTGAAAGAATCAGAGGATTTTTGCCTCTTGCATTTTCTCTTCAATTGCAATAGAACAAAACTTTGTGTGCTCTCAGAATTGTTTCCCACATGAAATACTCTCTTCTCTATTGCCCGTGACATGTGCTGCTATCAGATCCCAATTTTTTTTTACTTGTAAAAACTGCTTATTTGATTTGACCTGGTTCTGAATCAAGAAATTGATTCAGAAAGGTCTCTCTGCCTTGGAAATGATTTTGAAAGAGAGAATTATGCTAATATATGCTGAAACTTAAAACTGCATCTTCTGTGACAGCATGGATGGACCTGGAGAGCATTATGCTAAGTGAAATAAGCCAGTCGGAGAAAGACAAGTACCACATGTTTTCATTCACATGTGGAATCTGATGAAAAAGATAAACTAATAAACAAAATAGAAACAGACTCATAGATACAGAAATCAGACTGATAGCTGTCAGAGGGAAGTTGATGTTGGGGGACTGGGTGAGAAAAGTGTAGGAATTAAGCAAAAAAAAAAAAAAAAAAGAAACCCAACAAAAAACCACCATCAAAACCCCATAGACCTAGACAAGATTACAGTGATTACCAGAGGGAAAGGGGGTGGGGGGTAGGAGAAGGGAAAGGGGGATGAATGGTGATGCAAGGGGACCTGACCTGGGGTGGTGAACACGTAGTACAACATACGGATGATGTATTGTAGAAATGTACCCCTGAAGCCTATATAATTTTAGTAACCAAGGTCACCCCAATAAATTCAATAATAAAAACCTGCCAAGCCAGGGTAGAAAACGGTCTTGCAGTTACTCAGTTACATAAAACTCTACCAATAATACATGGTGTGTTTGCAGCTGGAGTTGGGGCAAAATCAAAAGAAGCATCAGGAGAAATTGACATTAAAAGTGCAATATAACAGATGGGTGGAAAATATGAATTTTTATCAAGATGACCCATTAGCGTTGTGCAGGCAGGCAGAGGAGAACAGCGACCCGGAACTAATCAGGGAGAATGATGCTTGACTTGTGCCGCTTGTTCTAAAGCACGACCTATATTTATAATTTTTCATTAGAAGTGCACTTGTTTCTGGTTGATTAGATACATTTTCCACCTATTGTTATTTATTTTTATGTCTGGAGTTGAGGAGATGGGCAATGTTGGTGGAGGTGCAAAGGATTTGGTTCATCAAATTATTTTTAATAAAAAGAGAGAAAACAAGTCTGGTCGAGTGAAGCTCTGACAAAAGGTGGATTTCTTCGTGAAGGAGAAACAATAATCTTCCAGTTGGCGGGAGTGAGCAGCTCCATCCTCAGCTATTAACTTCAAATATCCTTGGGTAACCTAAGAATCAAGATTTAAAAGCAGGTCTAGTGCAAGCCTTGTTCTTAACCTCCAAGTCTCTCTATTTCCTAACTATCGGCTTCCTGTCTACTCTTTAATTGATCTCTAGAATTAATAAGTAGTTTTTTTTTTTTTTTTTAATGAGAAGGAAGAAGAAAGGAGAAGCTGCAAGCAGAACGTCCTTAGTGTTTCTTTATAAACTGGGCTGAAAATGCAAGTCAGTGGGGGCACTGTGCCAACTCATTTGGGAAGACTTGGAGTGTTACTGCTGATAAATCACTAAGTTGCTTGCCTCAGTGACAAGGAATAAGTAGCTTGAAATAATTCATTTCCCGTGTCTGTTGCTTGTACCTTTCACTTCCTTGCCCCTGGCTGATGTTAATAATATTAGTCTGGGAGGTGAAGGGGGAGCAGGAGAGGGAAGTCCCCTCTGATGTCACTTAGACTTTTCCAGAATCAGCACAATTGTAGCCCATGGATGTCTGCTTGCATTACAACCCCAGCCTATCAATCTCGATCAGATTCCCTGAAGAACTCATCTGTGAACCAAGTGCAGTCAGGGAGCTGTAAGAAGAAAGGGAACAAGAAATGGCCAAGGATATTTTAACAAAATAGTAAATTTGGAAAGACGCTTTAAAGATGACCTCATTCAACCTAGACCAGTATGGACTTCAGACACTGAACTCCACCAGGCCACACTACCAAAGGCCAGGTGATGTGCTTACCTTCTATTCTAACATTCCATATGGCAGCATTTCAGTGGGGGATTATGCCTATGCCCTCACCTTCCTTTCCCACAAAGCCCTAAATTGCAAGATACTATTTACACCAACAGTTCCTCACATAGAGGAAAGACCACCGACTCTGGAGTAAGAATAACTGAATTTATTTTAGTCACTCACCATGAGTGGGCATAGGTATGTATCACTCATATTTTCTGAGCTTCAGTTTTCTTTTTTTTCTCTAAAATAAAAACAATGTCTTTCTATGTGTGACCTGCCTTACAGTGTTAACAAAGCACACCTCCTGGCACGGGGTGGGGCATGTGTGGGCGGGGTAGGGGCAGTGGGTGGTGCAGAAGAGCAGGAATGTTAGTTAGGTCAGGAGGAAGGAGGAATCAGCACACCAGAAAGCAGACGTCCCTGTGTGACAAGGTGCACAGAGTGACAGTGGTGCAGATGAGAGGAGAGTGACCTTGTTCCCCACAACTTGTATTCTAGGCCAGAACAGGACAGGTGTGGTGCAAGTCCCCATGCCTGGCATGACAAGTGCTGAGTCAGTCCTACAACCACTGGGGATAGTTGTGTCACTTTGGGTCAGGGCTCAGTTAGTCCCAGTGCAAGGCGGGGCCAAGGTTGGAGTGTGGGTATATACTCAGTCAGCTCTGGCATAAAGTTGTCCTAATTTGGTATTGGTGTCAGGAGGGAAGGATGCAAGAACACCGAGGTCAGAAACCGGGAGGAAACGGAGGAGCTGAGGGAGACCTTCTGCTTGCTCCTGGCTCCGTTTAAAGGAGTTTTTTCAAACAGTGCTGCTCAGAGTCTGTTTAGATGCAGGTGGTTGGGACTAGAAATATGTATTTCTGGAGCTGCCTCCAGCCCAGCCTTGCTCATCATAATGAAAATACTGCTGAAGGAATAACACCTATTATTAAGCGAAGACATCAGTGATTGAACTCGGAGTCCTCCAAATAATGCTTATAATCCTCCTATTCGAAAAAGCAGGGTTTTTAATATTTGTAACTAATCCTGATTCTGAACACAGAGAAGAGCGATAGATTTAGAATGTGTGAACCGGTTGCTTGAAAATGTTTCAAGTAAAACCTTCAGGAGAACTTTGGTCAGCGACCACCCGGTCTCAGCGGGGAGGGTCCCCGTTTCATTTCCCTGCTGCAGGTGGGCAGCCGGAAGGGTCACGTGGGCAGAGCAGGGTCTAAGCGACTTGAAGCAGAAGCCACGTCTCACCCATGTCCGTGTGCCCCACAGAACGGACATGACGCTCCATCCGTGTCTGTGACGGAGAGATGCCGCCACCGACATGGCAACATTTCCCTTTCAGATAAGAAGAAATGCACCGTCTCCCAACGGCGTCTTGGGGTTGAGAGAAACAATGATTAGAGAGGCATGCCCACTAAATCGTCTTCCTCAACGAATTAAACTCTCTCCAGATTCCTGTGATTGAAAAGCTTTAAAAGAATCATCCAGTGGCAGTCCAGGCCTTTTGTTCTCGGCTTTCTCAGCTCTGTCTGATGCAAACGCCCAGCTTCTGAGGAGGGTTGGGGTGTTGAGGGGAAGCTGGGGGGTACTCGCAGCCTCAGAGCTCATGGAGCACACGCTGCCACAGTTAAAAGCAAAGATTCCCACTTCAGTCACAGCCTGTGGGTGTTTTAAGAAATAATAATAATAAAAATCTATTAAAAATATAAATGCAAACTCCTTGGGGTTCTGATCTATCCATTTCGTGTTCCCGGCAGAGTCCGGGTCTTGAGTTGATAGGGACCTGGCGCTCCTGAACTGTGAGACAGACAGGGATTGTCTGCTTGCCGGGCACGAGCACAGCCAGGCTCTAGGAGGGGCTGAGGGCGAAGCCACGGCGCAGGTGGACGTAGCGGGGAGAGGTGGACGCTCCTGGGGGTGTGGCTCAGGGCCAGATCCAAAGAGCAGAGCCCCACGGGTGATCCCTGCTCCCGTGTCAGTCAGCTTCTGACCGTGGAGGGAGCTCCTACTTAGGTTTCTTCCCTTTGCCCAGCCCACCATCAGTCTCCACCTCTTCCTACGCAGGGACAAGGCTGTCCATCAGACTGCTCAGAATTGAGATTGATTTAACTTCTTTTGACTGGTGGGCAGGATGTCATGCTTTAAAAAGCATGGAGACACACAGCTTGACCAGGTGGTGGCGCAGTGCATAGAGCGTCGGACTGGGATGCGGAAGGACCCAGGTTCCAAGGTCACTGGCTCGAGTAAACCCAGCAAGGGGTTACGCAGTCAGCTGAAGGCCCACGGTCAAGGCACATGTGAGAAAGCAATCAATGAACAACTAAGATGTTGCAAGAAAAACTGATGATTGATGCTTCTTATCTCTCTCTGTTCCTGTCTGTCTGCCTATCCCTCTCTCTGACTCTCTCTCTGTCCCTGTAAAAAAAAAAAAAAAAAAAGGCATGGTGACACACTTTGATTCTCATTTTCACTTTTTGGGCATATTTGCTTTGGGCAAGATCTTTGCTTCAGTCCAATTCAAGCATGACTTGTCCTGCGGGCAGAAGCCAGCCTCCGGGTCTCTCTGTTTCAGCTCCTGCTCTACGTGGCAGTGGCTTAACAGGACTCAGGGGTCACTGAGGAGAGCCAAACTTTGAGATGAGAGGAGGGAACTTCTAGGGGTCCCACCCCAATGCCCAAGCCCACGCCTTGTGTTACTTGTCATTAAATTTCTAAGTTGAAGTCCTGAACCCTAGTAACTCAGAATGTCACTGTATATTGATATAAGGACATTAAAAGGATATAGACATAGGATATTTAAAATTAAGGTAGAATAAGGTCGCTAGAATGAGCTGTAATCCAATCTGACTTGTGTCCTTATAAGGAGGGAAGATTAGGTAGGGCACAGACACGCACCGAGGAAAAACCGTGTGAGGACAACACAGGAGGAAGGTAGCCATCTGCAAGCTACAGAAAGCGAGCCTTCAGGAGAAACAACTTGGTCGACACCTTAATCTTGGACTTGCGTCTTCCAGTCTATGACAAAATAGATTTCTGTTGTTTTAAAGCCACCTAGTCTGGGAGACTTTGTGACGGCAGTCCTAGCAAAACTTGATTTTTGGTTTCCACGTACTCGCTTAGTCCTGCCATAAGCTGTAACTACTGAATAGTTGCCCCCGTTTTGAGGAGGTTTGAGCTCAGACCTTTTGTAGCAGGGCAGCCTGGAAGCAGAGAAAACGATGGGGTTAAGGTTCCAAAGATTTGCTCCAAAACCCACCTAACAGCAGCTATCAAAAATGACACACGATCGTGCAGAAATACCAGGGAAGGTCTGGAAACAGATTCTGGGAAAGGAAGATGCTGAAGTTTACAAGAAGTAGCTTAGCTGTGGAGAAAGCTGAGCTGCCTAAGCACTCGGTCGGTGGTAAGTAGCTCTGATGAAGGAAATCACAGAACGAAAGCACGGGACTTTTCTCCAGCAGGATGCCGCCAGCACTAAATGGAAAAACTGAGTGAAACAGCAAGATGATGCTTCTGTCTCTTTCTTTCTCCCTTCTTCTCTCTCTCTCAAATCAATATATATATATATATTTTAAAAAAAGAAAGCTCTCCAGTTCTCTGCCTGCCCTTAAGTTTCTTCCAAAACACCAATGACAGTGGCTGACTCCCTTGCTATACAGCACGCTCTAAAGAAATAGGCTTTCTTGTTCTCAGTGAGATGGTCTTCACTTATTCCCACCATGTTAACACCTCTAGCATGGTGACTGGCACGTAGCAGGTGCTCAGGTTATGAGAAATTTTATCTTATTGATTTTCGCCACCTTTTAACCTTCTTTATATATAAAAAAAATTGCACAGTTTATCTGTTTTTCATTTTTTAATCCATCCTTTTTGTTTTCTTCTTCAAAAAGATTAGAAGAATTTATCTTAACTGAGGGGATGTTGGAGGCAGGGGAGAGTATAAAATGTAGACTTAGATCAAGTCTTCTTGGGATGTCTGAAACATCCAGACACTTGGTCCAGATTGGCTGAACTTGCCCATGGACCACAGGGTTATCGGAAAAACAATTTAAATCGCCTTCTTTTAAAAGAAATAAAACACTTACTTCTTGAATCCTGCAGGAAGAGCTAATCAGAAACTAAGCTATTTCAGTTCTACTCTGTTTTCCCCTCTGCTCAGAAGGAAATGAATAAGTTCCTATCTGAGAACATTTCCCCTTTGCCATATTTGTTGTCCTGAAAGTTTCCTCAGTCCTACTGAGCCCAGTCACTGGGGGACGGGGTTGCTTTCCCACAAACATTGTGAGGTATACTTTCAAAGGAAGACACAAATGACATTGCTTTCTTTTTAATTTGTTTTTCTGCGTGATATAACATCTTGTTGGAAGTTTACAAAGTGTTTATTTGTGCAGCTTTCCTGGAAAATTTGCTAGAATGAAAAACTAATGGATTGCTATAAATTCTCCAAATGCGCAGCAAATATTTGGGAGTTAAAAAATTGCAAAATTTGTTATTGAAGTACTCTGAACATTGTTTGTTTTTTTTAAAGAAAATCCTTTAAATGTACAGCAGAGTCCTCGTGGCGACGATGAAAGTCACATACCCAAGGGAAGAACATCATCCTAGTCTCTCTTCTCCCATTGCTCCTCTCCCGTCCCTTTCCCTCCCCTCCCATCTCCTTCCCCATTTCCTCTTTCAGAAAACTTGCAGCGACTGGGGAACGTGTGGATAATGTCATATGCCTCCCCCAGGCGACAGTGCTCATTTACAAAGTTGAGAGAAGAAAGAAACTAGGAATCTATTTATTTGACTCTATCCAAAAAGGATGTCTGTTGCCAAGGGGACTCACTTTGCATTTCACAGAACAAGTCTAATGACAAACCACTGGCAGACCCATGAGGGCTCCCAAAGGTAGAAATTGGAAGCAACCGAGCTCCTATAGCTCACCGTCAGAGGCAAGTTTCCCCCCCTCGAAAACCTCCAAGGGGGTCCAGACTCAAGCAGGACCCATGTGCTCACCCGGAAGGTGGTGTTGGCTTAGAGGACATTGCTGTTTAGGATACAAAATAATCCTTTGAAAGAGATACCCCACAGAGCAAATAAATGTACTATTTAGCCTTTCTGGTTCCATGTCCTCCTTTCTAGGCTGAATTAAAAAATATTTTTTTATTGATTCTAGAGGGAGAAAAAGGAAGAGCAAAAGACAGAGACAGAGAGAAAGGAGATTAATTTGTTGTTCCTCTTTTTATGCATTTATTGGTTGATTCTTGTATGTGCCCTCACCGGGAATCGAACCTGCAACCTGAGCATATCAGGAGGATGTCCTAACCTAACCAACTGAGCTATCTGGCCAGGGTAAGTTTTCCCCCCCTTTAATCAGGAACTTGAACCCATGCCATCTCCATTCTACTTTGTTTTGGTGAGCTACTACTACTCAGTAATCAGTATTGGTAATTTTTGCTGCCTAACAAAATAATTCTGGAAAGAGGGCTCTCAGAAGCTAACTGGGCTAAAACAAGTATAAGTTAGTGACAACTAAAATATTTGACCAAAGAGGATGACAAAATATGGGGAACTAAATTGTGTCCTACAGGAGACTTTATTTCACATTTAGCATTTAGATGTTTCTAGCTCTTCCATTTGTATGGACATAATTGAAATAGAAAACTAAAAAACAAACAAAAAAAAGTGTGGATTAGAATATATTAAAGCCTGACCAAGCGGTGGGGCAGTGGATAGTGCGACAAAGTGGGATGCAGAGGAGCCAAGTCTGAAACTTCGAGGTCTCTGGCTTGAGGACAGGCTCACCAGCTTGAGTGAAAGGTTGCTTGTATGAGCGGGGGATCAGGCATGGTTCCACAGTTGCTGGTTTGATCCCAAAGGTCGCTGGCTTGAGCCCAAGTTCACTGTCTTGAGCAAGGGGTCACTTGCTCTACTGTAGCCACTCCAGTCAAGGCACATATGAGAAAGCAATCAGTGAACAACTAAGGTGCTGCAATGAAGAATTGATGCTTCTCATCTCTCTCCCTTCCTGTCTGCCTGTTCCTATCTGTCCCTCTCTCTCTCTCTGTCACAAAAATAAATAAACTGCCTATAGCCCAGTAGTTCCAAACCAAAATTAGCTACTTAGTAAACTGAAATAATCTGTTAGCATGAGTCTCTTTCCTGGCCTGTGAGCTATTTAAGATCATGAGTCTCTGTTATTATTTTCCCAATGACCAATGATATGACATGAAATTTTTTATCAGGTTCTCGTGAAATAGTTGTCCACTTAGAATAAGCCCACTACCCACTTTATTTCAGTCATTTTATGATGGAAATGATTGGTTACATGTTCGATTTCTACAGAATTCTCATGTATGTGAGAATAAAAGTAATATATTCTGAAGTTTGCATGTCTATTTAAAAAATGTGACATATAAAATCCTTTCTTAAAATTTTATTTTGTTGTGATAAGAAAATTTAACATGACATCTATCGCTTAACAAATTTTTTAAGTGTCGAGTACAGTACTGTTAACTATAGGTACACTATTATACTGCAGATTTCTAGAACTTCCTCATCTGACTTAACTGAAACTTTGTGACTATTGATTAATAACCCCCAATTTCTCCTTTTCTCCAGCACCTGCCAACCACCACTCCACTCTTCGATTTTATGAAGGCGACCCTCTCGATCCAAGACAAAACTTACAATAGGGGGGTTTGGGAAGACTCTTCCGTTGCAGTTTGTTGTGAGACCAGAAGTGGCAGTTGTCACCCCTCTCTGTCTCATCCACTCCAAGTCCCTGTCACCCTCAGTAATCACCTCTGCTGGTCTTGGTGGTTTAGCTGTGTGTATGACCGAAATTCTCATACTTCAGGGGTCTCAAATCCTGGTGACCATTCTCTTCTTGGGCCAGGATGGCTCCACTTGTCCAATCACAGTCACCATGGGTAAGGGTGTCCCAGTACTGTACTCGACACTTAAAAATTTGTTAACCAAGAGCAGCAAGTATTCCTCTCTGCCCCTGTTGTGTCACAGAAGTCCTACCTCTTCCTGCTGATCAGGGTCATTCATCCAGGACAAGATGGAGACTCACTTTTGTCAGATGAGCCCTGGACACAAGAAACCTGAAGTGCACAAGAGATGGTGGATGCTTGGAGTCCATCCTGATCCTTGTATCCCTGGAAAATAGGACTTCTAATGCTGCAGATCCCAGAACTGTGGGCCAAGTATCACTTTCCTCTGTGAGGTATTGGGGACAATGGTATGGGGGACCACCCCTGCTTCCACCTCTTGTTTTTTGGAACTCTGTATTCCTCTTACTGGGGACACAGACCGTATTGAAGGTCTCTGATTCAATGTGTACTGAAAACAGGAGATGGCATCTTATCCTCACAGGGTGCTATCTGTAAGCTGGTGCATCAACTGTGGCATTAGAACACTATTCCAACGCTCTCAGGCCATCAACCTCCGAGTGACAGACCCAGCAGTCCCAGGATCCTGGACCCACTCCCCTATCTTGTCCGCTGTAAAGGGGGGAAATGGCCCGGATGGATGCTATTTTGTCTGGGACTTTATGTCTAAGCATCAGACATGCCATGATTTAAACAGTCCTGAAAAATGTAATGATCCTACTGTCTCATTGTTATAATTTTAATGTTAGATACAAAATTTATTGTATGCATATGATAAACCTTGTACCGAGCAGAGAATGTCATTATTCATCCTCACAGTGAAAGTGCTACAATGAAAACGTTAAGAACAGGAACACTGGGATTAGAAAGACCTGATTCCCAGGCATAAATCTTCTTCCTAGTCACAGGATGACTTTGGGCAAGTTACTTAACACGCTGAGCCTCTGTTTTCTGATACGTCATGGGCTTTACCTCTCCTGTACCCAGGACAAGGCCCGCGTTTTACCCTGAGCTGAAACATAAAAGACTTGGGCTCTTCTCCCAACTCTGACCCTCACTAGCTTTGTGATCTTGGGAAAAACCACCTTGATCTTACTTACCGCAGCTCATTAATTTTTAAGGTCCCTTTATGCTTTAAGATTTTCTGACTTTTTTTTTTTTTGATAGGCAATTTCTTAAATTTTCCTCTTAGGGTGAGAGGTTTTATTATTAAAATTGTGTGTTTGGTTTGTCTGAATCACCTTCCCGATTTTTAACTTGAACTCAGAATGTGTCAGAGGCACATGTCTGATCCGAATGGGTTCTGAAACAGTACAGCGCCAGTTTCCTAGCTGAGCACCAGGAGGCTTGCTTTTCCATACCGGCTATAAATTTCTCCTCCATGTTGGGAAACAGGCTGTTCAGGACTCTGATTTCAGTCCGACAAGGTCGAACACATACCGTACACTCCAACACCTGAGGTTGGACTTGCCTGCCAGGGAACAGACTTTAACCTTAAAATGAACACGACTCTAATTCAAACTAATGGTGTGCCGGACGTATCCGTCTTTGGTAGACTTGCTCGATTCCCCGCAGATGTTTCTTGTTTCAGCTTCCAGAAACGTTGCTGGTGATTTATTTGTTGAAATGCATGACCACTCACTTGTTTTCTTGCTGATGAATGATTTATTACAATCCATTATGCACGGGAGACGCCGTTGTTCTACCCTTATATAATTTTTGTTTTTATTTGCTGTTAGCAGGTAGACACGTTAGACAGCGGCTCTCTGTGGTGATAGATGTGTGCTGACATGTCTGGGTGGGTGCAAAGTCAAAGGGCCTATTTTCTCCCAGCCATACTTTAGTAGCCTGGATCTCTCTCTTCCTGGAACTTCTAGCCGACACAGGGACATTGAGGATAAATATGGGGAGTGCATATCGTCCTTCCTGGGCTCACAGTTGACACCTTCACTGCTTAGCTGTGGATTCACAATAACAAATATTTATGCAGGGTTCACTTTGTGCCTGGCCCGCCTTTAGGAACCTAACCTACATTATTTAATGCACTTGTCAACTCAATGGGCTCATTGAATCTGTGCTCATTTATTACCCTCGTTAACTCTGTAAGGGAAACACTATTATCATCCTCATTTAGTGAGTGGGGAAACTGAGTCAGAGAGTGCCAGAATTGTTCTAAAGTCACACGGCAGAATAAATAACTGGAACTAGGTCTTCTGACACCCAAATCCAAACTCTTCACCATTGTTCTAAGAGGCAAACAATATCAGGATGGAAAGCATCTTAGACTTACAAATGCCCCTTACAAGACTTACAAATGCCCCTTACTTACAAGACTCCCTTCATTTACTTTATGTTTCTTTCTTGACATGCATTTTCCCATCTCATGAACTTCTCTATGTACAGCCGTTATTTAGTTTGTGTTTGTGTGCTATGCATGTCAACACATATATACATGCATACACACACACACACACACACGGACACACACATTCTGCTTCTGCTGATTGCTCTTATGAGTGCGCAGAGTGTGGCCTCCAAACATTTATCAGCTTAACACAACCAATATTTATTTTTTACAGTTTCAGCTTGCAAGATGTTGGCCCAGCTTGGATTTTCACCCAGAGACTACTAGGGAAGAATCTGCTTGAAATTCTTCCCTTTGAGGTTGTCTGACTGAAGGCCCATCCCTCAGTCAGGGCCCGGCCCTCACTGACCGTTGACTGGAGACCACTCACAACTTCTAAAGGCTGCCTGCAGTACCCTGTCATGGGGCCTCCAGAGGAGTCTGCAGCATGGCTGTTTCTCCAAGGCCAGCAGGGGGATCTTCTTACCTCCAATTTCTCAAGGGAGAGGCTTACATAACAAAACTTAATCACAAGGAGGACATTGATCATCTTTGCCTTTGTGCATTGATTGTAATAAGCAAGTCGCAGGCATTCGTTAGAAGCTGTAGGCCATTTTCAAGGGCATGACTCATTTAGGGTCATTTTTGGGAGTGTCCACCATGTTCCCTTTTCCCAAACAATCAGATTGCTATTTGCTGAGTAATTATGGAATCCAAGAAATGAGAGTGAGGTGATAATAATGGCCAATGTCTTCAAGTTACGGCGTTTAAACCATTCTTCTTCCCCTCACATGCACTCTAATGTCAAACGCTCCCATCCAGATGTCTTTTATACCAACTATTAGAGGTGTGATCTGAGGTTAGTGTCTTAAATGTGCTAAGCTTCTACTTTCTGTATAAACTGGGAGCCACGTTACCCCCTTCACTGAATTCTTGAGTTGGTGTGCTAAATGCCCAGCAATCAGTTTCAATTCTACTCCTTCCCCTTCCTTGTCTTTGTGTTGACAATTCTCTTTCTGTTGGCTCACTTGTGAATTCACAAACAGAACTTTTCACTTGGCACAGTTTGAGTTTTCTCAGGGACAATCATGTTTCAGTCATGTTTCTCCAAGTCTCCGAGACTCCCTGAATCTCTCGCGGAAACTGGTTGTTAAGAGTGAGTTACCTGTAGAGGAGGTCTCATGCGTTGCTATTTCTAAATTTTATTGTCAAAGGATGACCTAAACATTTGGAAGGTGGCTCTTGCCCATCAGTGCAAGATAAACGAATTCTAATTGTCTGTGTCCATGTGCCTAATGCGCTTAGCAAATACTTTCTGCAATCCCCCTCACACATCCATGCAAGGCAGTCTTAAACAAAGGGCCTTGTTCGAAGCTTCTTCCTCCTGGAGAGATGGGATTATTTTGTGCGTTGGTTCTTTCACACTAAGCACCTTCCCTTACCTAATACTTAGGGTCATAAAACCTACTGAATCATTCTTGGGCTAGTCCCTATTTGCAGTCTACAGAGATCATGGAAAGTTTTCTGCACTTTCTTACTGTTAATCAATGGTTGAATAGGTGATGGATTTAACCCAGAGGGTCTGAGGTTAAATAAAAACATCATTATGGTGAAGCACCTTTTCTTCATCACTGAATAATTTTTCTTAGGATAGGTGTAATCAAGAGGCTTGCAAAGATCCTGGAGACAGGCTTGAGACCATTTGTGAATAGAATCCTAGATTCCTAGAACCCAGCATGGGACCTATAAGGGCAAGGAAACCACATGCCCAGGATATGGACACCAATTTCCTTAAGGTCACTTCCCTGTGATGTCCATGTTCTTGATATTTCCTCTTTCTGAGAGATATATGGTTGGCACAAGGCAACTTTCCCAGCTTCATGCTACTGAATCATATGCTGCTAACCTGACCCACTGGCCTGACCCAATGCTTTCAAGTAAAGAGGCAGATGGCTTTCTGCTGACCTGACTGTCCCTGGGCTGAGAGAAGAACTCTGCTTTTCTGGAGCTTGTCCTCTGCTGCTTGGGTCAAACATTCATCTCCATTTTTTGGTTTGGGCATCAAACTTCTTGAGCTTGGCACTTATTGTAGCTTTCTGACCCCTGATTTTATCAATGTTCTAGTGTCTTCTTCTCTGTCCTTGTATTAAATGGATATAATCCAGAAGCTGGTATAATTTACACAGAGTTTGAAAGAGCATCAAATACTGTTGTTTCTGGGAGTGGTACTTTCTAAGTCAAACAGATCCTTTCTTTTGAGGACAATTTGAGTTGTCCCTTTTCTGTTTTAAATAAAATTCCATATTATTCTCCACTGTTTCCCTGAACACGTCTTTAAATTGTAAAACCATCTTCTCTTCTGGAATTGGATTTTCCCCCTCTCCCAAGAATGTTTAAAATAACTCTTTTTCACGGCACATTCATCAAACTGTGTCCTCCCTAAAGGTTAAAATTGACTACACAATTCATTTCTGAGAAGTTCATGTTAAGTTCTCGCGGAGTGGCCGGATCTTCCATAATAAACTTGAAAGGGTACACACAGCACACGCCTACTCCCAGGCCAGCTGGTCATTTCTTATTTATGGTCCCCTGCTGCCTCTTAGCCCTGAACTCTAAACACACGTTGCTCTCTTCTCGTAAACATCCTCCGGCTGCCCCTTCCTACCTTCTTCACTTGGTTAACCCTCTGCATGGTTGGTCCCAGTTAAGATTCTACTTCCTCTGCCACTTTCCCTACCAACGCCAGGAGTGACTCCGATTTTCCCTCCTCCCTTCCTTCCATATATTCCGGGGTTGGCTGAACTTAATGCGATAAGAGAGCTGACAGCCTGCCCTGTGAATTTCTGGCCCTTGACCCTGTCTGTCTAGAGGACTGTGCCTTTCCTCCAAGTAGAGACTGGGGATTATTCACTGTGTCCTTTCCATGATCTCAATAAAGTTTTATCAAATGAGTGAATGTATCCCTGTAATATAGACAAAAAACACTGGGAAGTAGAGAATTTCTTTGTGTGTGTGTGTGTGTGTGTGTGTGTGTGTGTGTGTGTGTGTGTGTGTGTATTTTTCTGAAGTGAGAAGCGGGGGTGGCAGGCAGACAGACAGACTCCCACATGTGCCCAACTGGGATCCATCTGGCATGCCCACCAGGGAGTGATACTTGGTCTTTCACTGATCATCTGAGTAAGGTGACCAGATTTTAAAATTGGTAAAGTGGGACACCATTGATGGGGGGCAGGGGGTTCTTGATTAAAAATTTGGTTTATATGGAGAAAAAATAATTTCATAGAATGCAAAAATAGTATTGTAATATATTTTTTAAAATTGGGACTTTTTAAAAATGCCACGGGACACTGGACTAATTGTTGAAAATCAGGAATGTCCCGCCAAAAACGGGGCATCTGGTCACCTTCTGGGCCATTGCTCTGCTGCAACCAGAGCCATTCTAGCGCCTGAGGCAGAGGCCATGGAGCCATCCCCAGCGCTCGGGCCAACTTTGCTCCAATGGAGCCTCGGCTACGGAAGGGGAAGAGAGAGATAAAGAGAAAGGAAGGGGGAAGGGTGGAGAAGCAGATGGGCGCTTCTCCTGTGTGCCCTGACCGGGAATCAAACCTGGAACTTCCACATGCAAGGCCGACTCTCTACTGCTGAGCCAACTGACCAGGGCCTGAGAAGTAGAGAATTTAAGTGAACTTCCCATCATCACATGGCTCTAAGAAGTCAGGGCAGGACATAAATAGATATTTAACGGCTCTAGAGCTAGATTTTCTACTGCAACATGCGACCCATGTTTTGTTTGCTATAGAAATGCATCCGTTCCTCTCAGATTCATAGGTTGAGGTCTAATCCCCAATGTAGTGGTATTAAAAGGTGGGGTCTTTCGGAAATAATTGGGTCACAAGGGCAGTACCTTCATGAGTGTATTTGGGTCATTATAAAAGCAACCCCAAAGAGCTCTTTTGTCCCCCATTCCCCTTATACCATTGCGACTGCTCAGTGAGAAGACGGCTATCTATGAACCAGAAAGCGGTTGTCTAAGAACTGAATCTGCCTGGATGTTGGGTTGTTAGCCTCCAGAAATGTGGGAAATAATTTATGTTGCTGGTTAGCCAGCCAGTCTATGGTGTTCTGTGATAACATCATGAAGACATTGTTGCTGCATAACAAGCAATCACAACATTTAGAGTCTAAAAACAGCCATTTATTTGGCTTACAATTCTGTGGGCCGAGTGGCTGGGAAAGACTGGGCGAGGCAGCTCGCCTCTGCCCCCCAGGCACCAGCTGCGCAGTTTCAGCACAGCGTCTTGTAGATGGCAGCCCGCTACAAGCCAAGGGGAGGAGTCTCACACAGTCTTTCCTCTGTGCTTGCTTGTGTCCTAATCTGCTCTTTTTATAACAACACCTGTTGGCAAGGATTGAGGTCTACCTGTATGACCTTACTGTAAATTAATTACCTCTCTGAAGGCCTTATCTCCAAATATAGTCACATTCTAGGCTTTAAGGGGTTAGGATTTCAATACATAAATTTTTTCGGGGCGGAGTTACAATTTACCCCACAGCTTTGTGATCACATAATCGTAGTCAAATCTGGAAGCTCAAACGTTTCTCAGTAAAACATGTAGCCTGTTGGCTTTAGCTGAAAATGGCTTCCCTTCTGCCTCCCAGCTGACTAGTTCCTAAAAAGGATGCCTGTATCTCGTCGTGTCTCCTGCCACATTTTCTGTGCGTCTCCTTCCTGGTGGGGGGCGGGGGCTCCAAAGTCAATGAAAGGACAGAGGAAGTTTAGACAGAGCCCAGAGGTGGTGAGGACCTGAGGTGCACAAACAGCCTTGTTAGCTGTGGGCACATGTGGGGGATATTATCTTTATATTAGTTGTTGAAAATTAATATTGCTTACTTGCTATGCTCACTGGTATTGTCTGCTCTGAGAATCAGCAGGGCCGAAGCCACTGTAGATAATATTTTTTTTTAATTAAAAGGAAAATAACTCCTTGTGATTAATCTGCTTCTTTGGGGACTTGATGCAGAATCTCATAAATCTGAAATGGAGGCATTTGCTGGTGTACGGAAAAACACCCCACCCCCACCCAACCAGCTCAGGAGTCGAGTAGGAGAGAGAAGCAGCCAGAATGGGGCGAACCCCCTTGAGCAGACTCATGCCAAGAGGGGAGAGGCCAGGTTGTAGAAATAAGACACTGGGGTCTCAGCTGGGGCAGATTTCTTGGCATGAAGGTTTTCACCCAGTGTTTAAAAGGGCAGGTGTTGGTAGGGAAGGTTTTGAAAGTCAAGTCCAGGGTCTGCCACTTATATGAGACCCTAGCAGAAATTCTGAGACTCAGTTTTCTTATCTTTATAATGGGTGTTGCTAAACATATCTCTCAAAGGAAGCACGTATACAAAAAATAGCTCTGAGCTCTGGAGCCAGGTTGTTTGGGTTTGAACGTACAAGACTTGACCATCTTGTGATTTTAAGCCTGTTGCGTCCTCCTGTGAAGCAGGAGTGAGAGGGCCTGTCCACAGTGCCGCTCAGAGGGCTGAATAAGTTTAAACATATTAAATGTGGGGACGGAGCCAGGTAGAGATATCAGATCTAAAAGTCCCTTTGAGGGGCAAGAGAAGGTGAGGGATAGGAGGGGGAAACGACACCATCAGCCACACTCTGGGATGGTCTCAGGTGGACTCAGAAACCAGCTCTGACCTTCCTCCAGGTGTTCCCAGCTTTGCCCTTCAAGGTCCTGTTTCATGTGCCACCTTCTTGTCACCAGGGAAGCTCCTAGACCGCTAATAATGATACTTATTCTTTAATCTCCAAACAAAGCTGCCAGTCTCTCCAAAGAGACACCAGGAACCTCCTAAAATAATGACAAATGGTGGCATATGCCTGCCCCAAATGCTCCAAAAACTCTTGGGAGAACATCCAGAATAGTATTTTTGTCTGGATCTTTTCAAAGCAGATTCTGAGACGAGGACTTAAGTTCAAATACAACATTGGGAGAAAAGGGAGATGGGAAGGGGAGGAAGCCCAGGAAGTATCCTGCTGCATAAGCTAAGATGATGGCCTTGGGAAGCTGGGGATTAGTGACTCTCAGGCACTCTGGGGGACCTTGGCAGATGTGCCTCAGAGCCAGACCACCTAGGGTGACAAAGCTGTGCATTCCCCGACACATGTCCCTTCCTCATTGAATGGGGGTGGCCCCTGGGTCAGCTGCCCTGGGAGTGTATTAAGCAGTTCCTTGGTGTGAGACAAAGCCATTGGGTAGCCAAGCATAGAGGAGCAGGTCTTTAGGGTGGGATACTGTCAGCATGGATGGCAGGCCTGCCTGCAGCTGGGTGTGAACTCACAATTGGGACAAGGCATCCAGTGTCCTCACGGCTCTGAGGCCCGCCGCTCAGGCCTCATCTCCTTCTACTTTCCCCCTTACTCACTCCATTCTGGCCACAGGCTCGCCACCAAAAATGCCAGAGGCGCCCTGCCGTCAGGCCTGCCTTCGTCTGCTAGCGCTACATGCACACCAGGCACCGCAGAAGTCTCGCACAGCTCCGGAGCCTGGGTATCTGAGATCAAGGCGTCAGCAGGGTTGGTTCCTGCTGAGGCCTCTCTCCTTGGCTTGCAGGTGCCTTTTTTCTCCCTGTGTCCTTGCCTGGTCTTCCTTCTAGGCCTGTTTCCTGATATTCTTTTCTTTTAAAGACACCAGCCAGCATGGAGTAGGGTCCATTGTAATGACTTCATTTTAACTTAATTATCTCTTTAAGTGTCCTATCTCCAAATAAGTCACAATAGAAGGTTCCAGAGGTACCACAGTCACCAAAGACCTATTTTTCTAATACCATCACCGTGAGAGTTAGGACTTTATCATACAAATTTTGGGTAGACATCAACAGTCTGTCTATAACAAGAACAGTTCTTGGAGATGTCTTTGCTGCAGATATTTGGAGACCTGTACATACGGTCATATATGTATTTTTTTTTTTTTGCCTTCCCAAGGAGCAAACCTCATTTACACAGGCTGTTTGAAAAGTAAATGCTTTCTCTCTTTACTTCCAAATCCCATGTTTCTTGTATAAGAAAGCAGGCTTCCCAAGTAGCAAGAGAAAGCTAGACCATCAGCCTCCGGAATAGCTGAGTTGCGCTGGCTGAACAGGGGATGCCTCCTCACTCTCTTTTGTGGTCCTAACGTGCTCAACCAAAGTCAATTTTCATAGTACACGTCTGTCTAAAAGTCAGGCATCTCTTCCAAGAGTTCAGAGTTTCACGAGGAGGGAGAGAACAAGGTCTTCGTCCACGCTGCGGTTGGAGGACCAATTTCACTTTGTTTCTCAGGTGAGGCCAAGCCATGGATCAGACGACAGAGATGATATGCAGAGGAAAAGTAGACCAAGGTCTTCTCTAGAAAGGGCTTCTCCAGATTCCACACTAACTGCCAGTGGAGACAGAATGCATGCCGAGAGGGCTATACATCCTCTTCTGTATTTTCAACACAATTTTCCAGTTGGCAAAATTTAGAGATTCTGTTTGAATGTAATTCCCACATTTACACAGAGGAATGATGAACTACCTTGAGTTGTTTTTTTGATATAATATGCATTTGTGCCTCTAAGCCAACAGTTAGGAAAAATGAAGAGGGATTTGGGACTGCTTCCAAGTTCCTTGTGAATCTTGGTTTGGACGTGGCTGATATGGTGTGATGGTTTGTAACCTGATGTCCCCTTTGTTGCGTCGCATGAGGGTTTGGGAGAACTCAGTGCAGCAGTAGCTGAGGCTGTTCTTTGTTGAAGGGACTCTCCTGAGCCCGGGGACTGAGGATTACTCACATAGATTCTTCTCTAAAGAAGCCCCTGATCTTGTAAGGAAGATGGACACATGGTGTCATTTAGTGATTGCCATGGTAGAGACCGATGTAGGGAGTGACAGCCAGAGAGACAGGATCTAACTGGTTGAAGAGGACGAGGAAAGCTTCCTTGAGAAATGATGACAAACTGAGTCTAAAAGATGGTAAAGAGATCAGCAAAAGCATCCTAGACAGAGGTGGCAAGTGGGAGCAGACAAGGAGGAGCTCCAGGCTGTGGGAGGAAGAGGGTGTGGGATGGGGGCGGGAGGATTTGCAGCCACGCTGAGGAGGGAATAATCCTCATCCCCTTTAATAGCACGGAGAAGTGAGCACTATCACACTTCGGAATTATGTGGAGAAACTCAAGTTGTGAAATAATTATTCTCATGTCTTGAGAGAGGGATGGGTTGGAAAGGCAGAAGCTGGAGCTCAGTGAAAACTTACTAAGAGCTGCCTGGCCAGGTGGTGGCGCAGTGGATAGAGTGTCAGATTGGGACACAGAGGACCCAGGTTTGAAATCCTGATGTCACTGGTTTGAGCTCAGGCTTATCAGTTTGAGCGCAGGGTCACTAGCTTGAGTGTGGGATCGTAGACATGACCCTATGGTCAGTGGCTCAAGCCCAAAGGTCTCTCACTTGAAGCTCCAGGTCTCTGGCTTGAGCGACGGTCACTCAGTCACTCGGTCTGCTGGGGCCCTCCGGTCAAGGCACATATAAGAAAGCAATCAATGAACAATTAAGGTACTGCAACAAAGAATTAATGCTTCTCATCTCTCTCCGGTCCTGCCTGTTCCTGTCTGTCCTCTCTCTTACTCCCTCTCTCTCTGTAAAAAAAGAAGTTGCTAAGAGCTGAAGATTTCAATGAGGTCAGAGGTCACAGGGATGGAGAAGAGAGGGACAACTTGACTTACATTCCTGGGTAGCATCAGCTCATTCTCAGTGCAGGGGGAATGGGCGGAGCTATTTCCTGCCCCAAGATGCAGGGAGAGGAAGTGGAGAACGGCAGTGGATACACAATGCTGAGGTGACTAAGGGAAAAGATGAGAAGCCTGGTTCTCTGATGCAACTCCGAGACTTCCGGTGGAGTTGATCAAAGGCTGCAAAGAGCTGTGCTCCAGGGATGGTGTTGCTAAGAAACTGCATGAACTGGCTGGTACCTAGAGGAGCTGAATTTTTCCCCCCAGGAAGTGAGCATAATCACAGAAAAGGTGCCCCTTAAAAAAAAAAGACCCTCTAATGCATGACTTCCTGGGGGATTAGACCAGAAGGAGCTCCTGCCAAGAGGCTGCTAGACAGCAGGAGGGGAGTTGCCACTGGGGCCGGGGACTGCTTCTCAGGAAAACAGAAAACTGCCCAGAGGTGGTACACATGCCAGAGATGGAGGGATAGAGTCCGCCAAATGGCCCGCTGTGTTATCTTGTTGGAGGGTGTGAATGTATTAGAGTCCTGGGCTCAAAGCTAGGCTGTGACACACAGTGTGCTGGTAACTGGATTGCTTTCTTTGTTGTGTTCAGTTCTGTTGTGGCTTCCATTCACAGGTGGAAGCCTCACTCCCAGGACTTCTAAATGCGACTGTATGTGGAGACAGGGTCATGCCAATGATCACCGGAAGGTGGATTTGTTAGGGAATGCATCCTCTAATGGGTGTGGTTGGAGTTATATAACTTGACCTCTCCAGATAGCTAACAGAATCCTAGCTATCAGGGTGTTTTCCTGAGTAGGTATTTATTATATTGTTTATTTACTCTTTTGTTTCTCCAGCCAGCATCTGTTGAGCCTCCTAGTGTCAGGAACCATAGATACAAATGTAATTAAACAAGGTCTATTCCCTGGGGAAGCTGACAGTTCAGGGACGGGTGTGGCCATTCTCGTTGCCTTCGGGCCCTTTTGCACAGAAGAGCATGGTGGAGAAGTTACACCAGAGACTTCCTGGCCACATGAGCTGGTCGTTTCCCAAAAAACCCACTAGTCTATTGGAAGAAAGACCACTGTGGGACAGCTGGGGACTCTCGCCCAGATCTTTCCTTTCCTTTCAGCAAGCTCTTACTCAACTTGATCTGTCACTTCCAATATCACTCATTTTGAGCAGCCGCCAAACCTTGACTAATTCAGGTCTCATAGCCCCTTTCATAATTTAGTCATACGACTTTCGTTCATAATTTAGTTTGCAGTTTACATAATCATTCATTTTCCTGGGGATAATTTGACCAGTGTCTGTTTTCTATGTTAATGGAGCCCTGATTATGTTCCCAGCACTATTTTAAGCACTTTACACGTATTAACTCACTCAATTCTCCCAACAATCCCATGAGGTAAGGACCATTATTATTTCTGTTTCACTGATGAGGAATGGAGACACAGGGCGGTTAGATAACCTGCTCAAGGTCACCGGAAAAAAGGAGATGGAATCAGGATGTGAACCTTACACAGTCTGGCTCTAGAGCCAGCACCTACAATCTCCAGTTCAGATGTGGTGCTTGGACACAAGTGTGCTGGGTGGGGCATGAACGATACAGCACTCCAAGTCAATGCGGTTCCAGCCATATCGAGTGAGTTCTGTGCGGGCAGACGAGGTTGTGCCCAGTGACAGCTGTATCAGGATGGATCAGAGGAAACTATGCACGTGACCTTCATCTTCTTATTTTCACTCAAGGCCTTAGAATAAAGGAACAGGAGAGCAGACGCCTTTTCTTTTCCATGGTCATTTTGCTCATTTGGTGCAGCTAAGGACTCGTCCTTCAGACCGCCCACCCCACCACCACCACCACCACCAATCCTCCAGCTACAATCATGCTTCCCCAGTCGTCCTGCTATTCTTCTGATCCGTGCTTTTGCAATCAGCTGCTTAAAGCAATTTCTCCCCTTTTTTCCCCAGCTCCTTTCTTCTTCCCCCAGATTCAATCAAGCTCCTAGAAGCATAAAAGCAGTGAAGCCAAGACTGGAACTGAACTTGAACTCTAAACCTCGCGAGATTCACTGATCACCGAGCTGTAGGGCTCTCCGGGCTCCCAGCTGCACAGTTCTGTGGAGTCAGCACAGCGCGCCCACGGGGGCACCGTATTTTATTTTTCAATCATGCATGGTACTGTCAAGTATTGCTTAAGTGGCTCGGTATCAGCACTTTTTTCCTCCTTCAAATAACTTATGAGCTTAGTGTGCATGAAGTTTCCTTGTGTGAAAATGTGTCAGTTATCAACATTTCCAAAGTCCTAGTTTCTTTATTCTGAGTGACTTCAGGCGTTTCCTCTGACAGTGATCCCCTGGTCCTGTTCTGCTGAAGGTCGGCATGTGCGTTTTAGGGTGTAAATGCGCTCTGTGACTCCAGTTGAAAGCAGCCAGAGTCAACCCCAGGACCAGGCTGGGAGTGGGGGTATGCTCAGGTGTTCGGTGGTTAGTATTGGGGGCTCCTCACCTGCAGGTCGGGGATGTATTCTGAGCCTCTGTCAGACCGAGCTGTCTATATGGTGCTGACTGCTTGGGGTCAGGTAATATTTCCCTTCAGGTTGCCACTCTGGCTGGCTTTTCCAAAGCATGCTGCTTCTAGTAAAATGTTCCTTATTTTTACCACGATCCCTTAACCTGTAAAGGAATCTGATTTTGACAGTGAGAACTTTTTCTCCTCCAGGACCTTAATTTTCACCATGAGACAGCAGCGACCTGAACATCTGCATAGATGGGTTTCTGTTGTCATCCATCACAGCTGGAGAGACACCCCCCCCCCATACACCCTGTGGACTTAAGTCTTGGTAGGGTATGTGTGATGTGTAACATTCCCAAGATCATAGCCTGGGAGGGAGAGAGGGGACTTCCTGTGGCCATAGGCTTCACCTGTCACTTACTCAGAGGCATATAAACTAGGACCTGGAGATTTGTTTAGCTGTTAATTCCGTAGCAGCAACAGCACGATCCCACCCAACCCCCATTATTTTTATTTGAAGTCAGAGGCACTGAGAGTTTTAGCTCTCACCAGCTCCTGGCTCCTTTGCTCAGTTTTGAGCCCCAGGGTTTTTGGGGAGGTCCAGATAAAAGAATTTGGTGAGTACTACCTCACATGCATAGCTGTCATGGTAGGTGAGTGAGTCCTAAACTGTAAAGCACTGTACACACCTGAGACATCATCATTTGGATTATATCTAAGATATTATTGCTTACATGATTATGATACTATTTAGATAGATATCCTAATCATGTAAATTATGGAAACATACAGACTAAATAGGAAAATAGGCTATTTGAGCATAATAATTAACCTTAATTATTTTTTTTCTGTCTCCCCTAAAGACAGGCCAGAAGAAGGTTGCCTTCATCGTGTATGGAACTTATTACATGCCCGCAGGTAGGTCACTGTTGTAGCTTTCCCCTTGTTCATATTGTTGGTCATGAGATTAAGTTCCACGAGGGCAGGGATGGTACCTGATATGTTCACTGCTGTGGCAGAGATAGGCGTTTGCTATGTATCTGCAGGATGAGTGTATGAGATGGAAAATGGGTGTGTGCAGTTGTCATAGAATCTGCTTTTCTACACGTCTGTAAAGAAAGACTGAGTGGCCTGACCAGGCGGTGGCGCTGTGGATAGAGCATCAGACTGGGATACGGAAGACCCAGGTTCAAGACCCCGAGCTCGCCTGCTTAAGTGCGGGCCCATCTGGCTTGAGCAAAAAGCTCATCAGCTTGGACCCAAGGTTGCTGGCTCCAGCAAGGGTTTGCACGGTGTTCTGAAGGCCCGCGGTCAAGGCACATGTGAGAAAGCAACCAATGAACAACTAAGGTGTCGCAACGGCAACGAAAAACTAATGATTGATGCTTCTCACCTCTCTCCGTTCCTGTCTGTCTGTCCCTATCTATCCCTCTCTCTGATTCTCTCTTGTCTCTGTAAAAAAACAAAAAAAGAAAGACCAAGTGATCCAACGTGCAACCACCTTAGTCTCTCCCAAAATGCCCTCGAATTTTCACTGAATGGCTGCATTGTGACAGAATGGAAATATACAGGCTTTGGAACCTGTCAAAACCTATATGAAGTCTTGGCTCAAACATGTAATCATAGCTCAATGGCCCAAAGACAAAGGCTTAACTTGCTCGAGTGTCTCTGTTTCTTCTGTGCAATGAAGAAATGAGATAAGTCCTGAAGGGTGCCGTGAGGATGTCACCATGTGGCACGTGACCCGTCCAGACCAGTACCTGACCCCTGAGGTAAGCACCTTTCTCCTAGACTCCACTGTTGAATACTTACTGTTGTTTTAAAACTTACTTTTGGACCTGCTGAACAGCATCTATTTACTTAAGTTCCATTTCCACCAGTGGGTCCCTGATGCAATGTTTATTTTCCCCAGTATGACAAAGAGCTGATATTTCTGCCCTAAACTCTCATATACACTCTTTCTGTCAGTGGGATATGTAACAATGGACGTTTGACCACACCTGAGAATTAACAGTGAAGCCTTTCAGCTTTGTGTTTCCAGTGGTGACGACTACTTAATAAATACAAAGGAGTGTTACATGCTGTTGCAGAGATGAATACCAGTCGGTGGTCCAAGAGACTATCTTCCATATTGCATTTCTCCAATTTGAGAATAGCGGCGCAATGTATTATAAAAAGATCAATCACTTTGTCATTATGGCCGTCGTTGGCTCCAAATCAGTTTCTGGGAATCCTTTAATTCCAAGTAACAATAAAATAAATTGCCTCTTCTATTGAGAGGGAAAATATCACATCTGAGACAGGATTGAGATTTTTATGGCCGAGATAAAAATGAAGACATGGAAAATACTGGTTTCTTATCAATGGGCTGGTGACTTATATGTGACCAAGTGCTATTCCTCCTCCATATATGGAAGACTGATACAGTGTCATTTTGGGTTTGATATTTGAGGATGAAGGCCGAGCATTTCAATTCAAATAGTTCTTGCATTTTAGAGTAAAACAGATCATCTAGTCTAATATCCTTTGATTTCTAGATAGAGGTACAAGTTCACCCCTTGAAACAACTTCTGCATATAAGTCACCAAGTCAGAGAGTTTCCCCTCTTCTTTGATTTCCAAGTTGCCATTACTGGCTCATGAAGTTTTAAAGCTAAGCCTGCAGTTTGCTGATATCTGGTCACTCTTTGTACGCCGCTAAAGAAACAGAGAGGTCAACGATTCCCCAAGGTCACGCGAGAATTTACCTGCAGAGTTGGGGGAAAGCTTCTGCTAGTCCAAGACTTTTCTAGATTATCTCATTTCCTCCCACCACGTGCTCAGCTTTGTGCAATGAGTCATGAACAAATGCCGCAGAGAAGTAAAATATTGTCCTTCTCCTGGAAAGAACTTATGATCTTAGGAGACAAGATGTCTTTGGAGACAAGATTGTCTCCAAGTACAAAAAAGCTAAGAGAGACTAATATCCTGTGTTCCCTCCCTCGTGGCTCATTTAGGCATCCATCTTCCGTGCTCCCCGCCCCCCGGGGTCCCGCATCTCGGCTCTGGCCTTTATCTCTCAGAGTTGGAGTTGCACAGCTGACGTTTCTGTTTATCGTTTGTTTTTCTATCTTTTCCATTTGGAAGGCCAGCCTCATGCTTTTCCAGGATCTGAACCTACTAAAAACACCCCCGTGTCAGAAATTCGGAACACTTTGAGGGGCAGGAAATGGGGGAACGTTCACCCGACGTGGTGTGTTACTGCACGGTGTGCCCCCTGACCTCTCCCTACCCTTTCCGTCTCTCTTAAATTTGCTGTGACATTTTAATTAAAAAGTTGATGAAAATCAAACATGCATACTAAGTCCAGGGACATTAACATTCGTATGTGTAGGATGCGTTTAAAGTTTTCACTGGGATGGAACCTCCCAGCTTGGATGAGTCATTGGTGGGAGTCATATGTAGGAGCTGCTGGAGAGGGGAGTCTCATAAGCAAGTGACAAGTGAAACCCCTTTTTTTAGGGGCCAAGGAGAGCTTTGACTGAGGCGAAGGTGAGCCTGCCTGCCCCTCGCCTCGGCCATTGTCCTGGGAGTAGCCACAGATGGCTGAGGCCGGCGCCAGTGACACAGGACAAATCAAACCTCTCTGGGATCACAGGGGCCGTAAGGGCCAATCCCAGCACCAGCCTGATCTTGTTGAGATAAACCAGCAGTATCGGTCCTGAGCACAGGCTAGTGAGTCCTTCCCATGTTAGCAATGGCCAGGACAGCAGAAGCTGCTGAAAAAAAAAAAGGAGCTGCCGGCTGGCACTATCAGGAAGGGACAGATCTTGGCTGCAGCAGGAATCCAGTAGGACCCACTGAAAAGGAATTGCAACAAGCATCCCGGCTTCACTAGAGAAAGACAGCACACAGGGTGCTGGCAGCGTGGGCCCTGGAGGTTTTGCTGCTGGGGGTGGCGAAGGTGTTGGGCAAATAGGTTTGTGTTCTTTGGTTTTGCTCACTTTTATTAAAAATGGCACTGCTCACGTGGAGCAGCTGATTACCTTCCTGCTTGGGAAGGGGCTTGGTTATGCTAATGTGTGTTGGGGGAGGGCTTTTGCACCGAAAAGTTTTAAAAGGAGGAGGAGAGACCACGTGGTTGCAGAGGAGGCAGGGAGCAAAATGACGGGGAGCTGAAGTCTCAGGGTGGGAGCCTTTGATTCTAGAAAAAACCGGAAAGATTCTCCTGGTTGTGGGACAGGAGGACATGTGAGTGGGTTCTGGTACCCTGTGCTTTTGTTTTTACTCATTGGCCTTTAGGAGCCTAGAATAAAGGAAAATAGCCCACCAGTTCTTGGCTCCATTGATTCCTTACCGTCTGTCCTAATTAAGTGGGAACCTGCACAGGCCAGGTGGCTGTGATGGTGGCCGCGGCTCCTGGACTTACAGAAGGACTCAGAGTGGACTGTGTGTTTGCTGTCCTTGGGACTTTCACCCATGCCCTTGACCAGCTCTCGAGTGTATGTGTCCGGGAGACTAGAGATATAGGAGAGAGAGAGAGAGGGAGCGAGGAGGGGAGATGAGGCAGAAGAAAGGAAGGGGAAGCCATTATGTGGGACTTCTCAGCTACAGAGCACTATGATTGGTTAAAAGAAACAGCAACAACAGTGTGTCACACACCTCTGGTCTCTGTTCTAGGCACTGCGCTGGGCAGAGGGGGTGCAGGTGCAGTGGGACAAAGCCACGTGAATCTGCATACATGTTTCTCTTAGCTCTTACGTTATATTACAGTTGTCTATTTGTCTGTATTCTAAAAGAGACCGAGGTCATCTAAGGCAAGGACCTATTGACTGCACTCTCTGTAGCCTCTCCTCTGTCGCTGTACAGAAATCTGTGGGGTTGGGGATGGTCCTTGTTTTCACAACTTTGCCGACAAGGAAATTCTTCCAGTGGACGCAGTGACTTCCGCTGTGTCACTTGGCTGGTTAGCGGCAGAAGTGGGACTTCAGCTTAACCTTCCTGGTTCTGTGTTCTGCCACTTCTTACCCGACAAGGACGAGGCAGGTGGTGTCATGTTGTCCTACAGGTGACCGTCCAGTTCTGAGCTCAGAAAAAGGATCGGTAGGTGAATTAGAAGCATCTAATTCACCTACCCTGGAGGGTCCTTGGTGAGCTTGAAGTTTACTATAGTTTATACAAAATGGGCATCGATTTAGGAAGAAGAGTGTTGGGGCCATGCTATGCGGGTGACGTGGCACACCGAAAAGGGTAGATGGTGGGACAGCTCAGGAATGTGAAGCGGCCAGATAGATTATGTTGCTGATTTTGCCAACTCTAAGTGATGCCTGGAAGAGTGGGCAGAAGAACAGCTCAACACAACCAGCTAAACACACGTTTTAAGAGTTTGTAAAATGAACTCTTATACATGGTCTGATGTGGACTTTGGAAGCACTCTCTGATGTTTGAATAATAATAATAATAATTGTTATTATCATTTTACAGGTCACGAAGGGTCATATTCAGAGGGGAGATTTTTTTCATGGTCATGTTCCAAGGTCAACTGCAAGAGAGGCAGTTGGAATCAGGCTGTAGACCCGAAATCTCTTTAGCTTGTTTACCACACCACGACTGCTTTTAGTCCTTGTTCTCTCATCTCGGGCAAAACTCTCTTTCACAAACAGAGATAATAATGACCATCCTACATACCCATGGCATTGTTTCTGAAACTGGCAATGACCATGGAAGTCTTTGTAAAGTCCAATATGATATACAGAACCAGAGGGCATTTGATATGTTTTCATTCTGCTCACGACCTTCCTTCATTCAACCTTACCTCGTGGAGGCACGAGGCCTTTTCTCTGCAGGCAGTGCGAGGCTGGTGAAGTCAGTGGGTGGAGCCTGCTCCCGCGTAAGCAGGCAGCGTCTTCCACTCCCGCACACGCGGGTCTGGCTGACTGTAGGGCTGTTCTCGGATCAGAAGTGTCAGAATGTCAGTGTGGGAAGTCCCATCCCGTGGGCTGCACTGCCCCTTTGGCAGGGAAGGGCGTGCAGGTCGGCAGCGGTGCAATGGGACATGCCCAAGGTCACGCAGATAGTTAATGGAAAAGCCACTTCTAATAAAGCACCCGTGTTTGCCTCCTTGAGGCCTTTAGCTTCTCTTTAGGACTTTTCTGCCCACATCACTGTATTCAAACAAAGAAAAAAAATACATACTTGGACCTTTTGTTTTAAACTCTCAACTTTCTGTCCTGTGGTCCATCCAGGTCCAGGCCCTGGTTTAGGCAGGCGCTGGACGGGAGAGAGCACTGATTAACCAAATCACCTCTTGAGAGAAGATATTAGCTACGGACATTTTTGTTTTATTAGAATCAGCACTTTGGCAAATGTAACAGGCTTCTGGCTACTTCTACGAAAGGAGAAAACTAGAGAGAGGGAAAAAGGAAAAGAGGGGAGAGTCAGGAAGCTGATGGCATACAGAAATAGCTGGACGTGAGAAAAGAATAAGAAACATTTGTTGAACACTTAGTGTATGCCTTGCTGTGTGCTTTACGACATCTGAGCTAATCCTGGTGAGAACCCTACGAGGCAGTTATTATTATTATCTTTACAGGAAGAGGCTTAGCCTGAGTGAGCTAAAGTAACTTTGGGTAGCATGACCAAGCAGGAAAGGGAAAAGGTGGGATTTGAACTTGGACCGCCAGTGCCAGAGTGTTGTTACCTACGTATTACACTACAGTGAGGGCAAGACAGGGAGAAACATTTCTGTTGGGATGTGGGACTTTTCAGAGAATCCAGACACCTATGACGTTAGTCCCTGCGAGGTATAGAGGTAGCCACGTAGAAGATGATTCAGAGGTCCCAGTGGTTCATTCCATCTTCCATTCAACAGGCACTATCCAAGTGTGTCTTTCTATCTTTCTGCTCATTAGTGTCTGAGGTAACCTTCACTTGAGGGTAATTGCCTGGTAGATGTTCAGTGTCCTCAGTACTGCTCTCTGCCTCCTGGGCACACGTGGGGCTCACTCTCCCCTGACCCCAAGCAGTTAGGCACGGCTATGTGACTGGCTTAGGTCAATGACATGTCAGTGCATTGCTGCCGAAAGAAGACTTTAGAACCAGTGCTCACAATGGAGATGTCACTGTCCCCTCTGCCACCATAGCTTGCAATGATGTAGAGAGGTTCGCTCTGATGGCTTGGGCTTTTGAGCAGGAACAACGCAGAGCAGTCCTTAGCTAGTCTTCATTTGGCATTTACTGCGAAGGAAAAAAATACATTTTTGTTGTCCTAACTTGTTGGGACTTGGGGGTCATTTGTTACTGCAGCATAACCTTGATCACCCTGAAAAATATTATATGTATGTGAATAGCATTGGGCTCCTTGTTAGTGAGACATTCCCAGACTGGGGGAAGGACACCATGCCAGGTGCTGAGGGCCTTTAAAAAGAACAGCAACAGGTCCTGGCCAGCTGGCTCAGCAATAGAGCATCAGTCCAGCATGTGGAAGTCCTGGGTTCGATTCTTGGCCAATACACACAGGAGAAGTGTCCATCTGCTTGTCTACTCTTCTCCCTCTCCTTTCTCTCTATCTCTCTCTTCCCCTCTGGCAGCCAAGGCCCCACTGGAGCAAAGTTGGCCCGGGCACTGAGGATGGCTCCACCTCAGGCACTAGAATGGCTCTGGCAGAAACAGAGCAACGGCCCAGATGGGCAGAGCATCGCCCCTGGTGGACATGCCGGGTGGATCTCAATTGGGAGCATATGGGAGTCTGTCTGTTTGCCTTCTCCCACTTCTCCTTTTGGAAAAACAAACAAACAAAAAAGGAAAAAAAAAAAAAAAGAACCAGAAATAAGACTAGAACCACAGCGGCAGACACAGTAGCAGCAAAAACGACTGTAGCCTGGCCCTCCCTCTGGGTATCCATGGCGATCCCCGTGACAGTGTTGCCCTGGTTTTCCTGAGAACGCGCTCCTCTCTAAAAGCAGGGACTGTCTCTCCACATTTGCCGTGTCGTTTCTCTACAGCGTGTCCTTAGGGCGGGAGAACACTCCGTTGGCTGGGTTTATGATGTTCTGCCTTACCAGTTCTGCCCCGAAGTGCAGTTGAATTATAAACCAGGGCCGGCCTTATCTCGCCGCGGCCATGCAACAGTGGTCTCTCTGGAGGTGAGTGTTGAAATGTGTCTGGGGGCTTTGGGAAATGTTTCCAATTCAACAGTCTGTGATCATTTTCCGAAGATTCTTGATAGTCCTTTAGAAGTCAGTGCATACAAACATGAAAAAAAAAAGGAAAAAAAGAAAGAAACAACCTTTGTATTTGGATGCCTCAGACTAGCTATGTTGAGAAAACAAACAGATATTAAGGAACTAATTTGTGGACTCAAAAAGGATAGTAACTGTAATTACAATGGCATGTCCTGCATAGCACTGCCTAGTGTAGTGACATGGAGTCACCCACATTCACATAAATTAAGGCTCAGAGCCAGCCGTTGAGCAGAACACGACTTGGGTGTCCGGAGACCTGGACTCACTTCCAGAGCATCATAAACTAGCCAGGACTTCTTGGGCAAGGAGCTTAGCTTTCTTTACATTCGTTTAACTCAGAGACGTTTGCATTCTAGAGAGCGGACATCTGAGGGTTTGCTCGTTTGCTCTTACAATGGAATTCCCTCTGCCCACCTCTAGTTCTTTAAAGTGAGTCTTCTTATGGGTGTTTCATAGACATTTCCACCAAATCCAGCTAAAGGCCGAGGCAAGGAAGAGACTACTTCAGTGGGTGGCTCTGGCCACAGCCTGAAGTGAGCCGCTGTGTCTTAGTTACCCACTGCTGTATAACAAATTGCACCCACCACAGACCTTTATTAATAATCTCATCATTTCTGCAGGGCTGGACTCCACATAGAGCTTTGCTGGGGTAGTCCGGGCTCTCACAATCAGTGGGTCAGCCATGGTTTCAAACATCTCAGGACTCCACTGTGGAAGATACACTTCCAAATGTATTCATGTCGTTAACAGCAGGGTTCTGTTCCTTGTGGGTGCTCTGACTGGGACTTCTGTTCCTTGGTGGCCCTTCCTTGCCATGTGGACATCTCAGTAGGGCAGCTGACAATGTGCCAACTGGATTCTTTATAGTGATTAAATGAAGAGAGTTAGAGAGACCTGGGAGATAAAAGAAGAAAGTTAGTGTTCTTTTTTGTTGTTTATAATCTAATCTCAGAAATCTCAAATCATCACTGTCGCTATACTATTCTATTATTCCGAGAGAAGCTGCTAGGTCTAGCCTCTCCTCCTCTCCTCAAAGGGAGATTGCACAAGAAAGTCCATGCCAGGAGCTCACTGAGAGCCGCCCTAGAAGTCTGCCTATCACGGCTCGCAGGACAGATATGTCTTTGAAGCTTTGTGTTTTGTCTTTAAAGTGTATGCATATTTACATTTTATGCCAAATTATGTTTAATTTAGTAGGAGTAAGAAATATTTTGAACTACTTATCAGGAAAAGGTAGCTTTTCTAGAAACGTGTTCTTTGTTTACCCCACAACTATCAGTGTGTCCGCTTGCAGGCAAACATTCCCATTGGAGGAGCATGATCATGGGTCATTTTCTTATCTCTTTAATTCTAATTTTATCATCTATAGGGAGGAGGATAGTCAGGGCAGCAAGGGGCAGTGACCTGCTCAAGGCCACCACTCTTCAAGGAAATGACAGAGTTGGGGCTAGATCCTGGGGTTCTGGGTTTGGTGTGCAGAGTAGTCTCTTCAAGACCTTGCCTTACTCGGGTCTCTACCTAACACCCAGCATTTAGCACCTGCTGCCCTCCGCCGGCTCGGCTTATTCTCTCATGATGCTGTGAGGTCTCACACTCAGGGACCGAGCCCCATTATTTCTGGCACATTGCTAGTCACGTAAGATGTGCACAAAGAGTCCATAGCATGTACTCTTTTTCTCAATGAGGGAAGTCTTGACCATGAGGTTTCTGTTACCCATAAGAACACATTTTCGTTATGGTCCCTTAACGTGATCTCGCAGTTTCTTCCCATGGTGTCACTCCAGCCTCCAGCTTTGCTATCCTGCCTCATGGTAACAAGCCCCAGACAAACACCTTGACTCCAAGTTCTTTTCCATTTCAGCAACTGCTCCTCTCTGTAGCCTGGATAGGGTTTATTTCTTTTATTTTAAAATTATTATTATTTTTTTGAAGTTAGAAGCGGGGAGGCAGACAGACTCCCGCATGCACCCGACCAGGATCCACCTGACATGCCCACCAGGGATGCTCTGCCCATCTGGGACGTTGCTTCATTGTGGCAGGAGCCATTCTAGCACCTGAGGCGGAGGCCATGGAGCCATCCTCAGTGCCCGGGCCAACTTTGCTCCTATGGAGCCTTGGCTGCAGGAGGGGAAGAGAGAGATAGAGAGGAAGGAGAGGGGGAAGGGTGGAGAAGCAGATGGGCGCTTCTCCTGTGTGCCCTGGCCGGGAATCAAACCTGAGACTTCCAAACGCTGGGCCAATGCTCTACTGCTGAGCCAACTGGTCAGGGCCTAGGGTTTATTTTTTAAGTAGACCTCATTCCCATTTTCTTTACATGGGTGCAGCTCCCTGAGTTAGACCAGGTGACTGTGCCCTTCCCTTGGTTTGCAGCTTTGTCTCATCCCTCCCAGCCTTCAAGCTGCATGCCTGGAGTATTCCCGAGAAGGCAGAGCAGGTTTCAGCTTCCATGCCCGTATCCATGCTGTGCTCTCCGCTCTGGGTCCCTCTCTTTATGCCTCTTCTCTCTCCTACGGACTCATCAACTGTTCTCTCATGCATTGTGCTCTTGGGAACCTTTCCTGCACCTTGAATTTCTTAGCAACTTTCTACACTCCCCTTTCACCTACTCCCATCACTCCTGTAGCTCCAGGCCCACCCAGAGCATGCGCCGACAGCCACAGGGTCTCAACAAGGGGCACACAGCTTTCCGGACGTCACTTACCGAGTTGTTACAACACCTCCAACACTGTTGAGCGTAGTGTTCAGTATCCCGTTTTTCTCACGGAACCTTTAACAGTTGAGTATGTGTGAGCTTCTTTAGGAGAGCGACGTTCATAGCTGGTCCAACACACCGGTTCTCGCATCCAGCCCCAGGCACAGCGGGGCTGCCGTCTAGCTCTGTCTTGTGTGCTATTACTCAATGGATAAGTCTGAGCTTTAGAACGTTAAGCCAAATTATCAGGTAAAACTGAATTACCATGACCTTTAGGATATTGTCTCCACAATACTTCCATGAAACACTTTGGGGTTGATCAAATTTGTGCTATGTTTGCTGAAAACCTCAAACTTTTATTTTGTTAATTGAATTTGAAGATTCATTCAATTGACTCCAGAAGGATGGGTACCAGCACGGTGATGTGAGAGCATCACACACAGCTATTCTGCTTGTCTCTATAAAGTCTTGAGAATTGCCTCTGAAATCCTCAGCGACCTGGTCTCTGCATCTGGATGTGGGGTTTCAGCTGTTTATAACCATGGTTCTCAAACATCAGCATGGATCTGTAGTGCTTGCTAGAATACAGATTACTAAACCCCAGCATTTTGAATTTAGTAGTCTAAAATGAGGTCTGGTAATTTGCATGTCTAATATGATCCTAGGTGGTGCTGCTGCTATTGGTCCAAGAATCATGGATCTTACATAGCAAACCAAGGGGAGCCCAGCCCCTGGTGCCACCCACAGGGGTTCGCTCAGATGCTGTCCCCACTCCCTACAACCTCATCCCCGCTGGCCTATTTTCTTAGCAACTCAAAGTTTTAGTGTCATTTGCAGATAATTCTATTCATTGCTGCATACTATTAGCATCTAAATCGGGGTATTTTGTACATATTAAATGAGAAAATATTCTTATCGTTAACTCACATTGGCTTGAGGCATTGTTAAATACCCTAAGTGACACAGGCCTGTTTGTTCCCGAGCTTCTGAAAAGTCCCATTTCAGTGTCTGGTCTTCACTCACCGAAGACATGACTATGCTTCTCTCCGTCTGTCTAAGAGGGGTGTTGGCTTTCCTTCTCCTGGGCTTTGCTGAGGTTCTTAGTCCATCAACAGAGCACTTCCCATCCTGTCAGCCCTGCCTTCCTTCCCTTGCCCTCTTCAGCATGCAAACATGCTCAAGTTTCTCTCATTCTTAAAGTAAAATCCTGAAGACGCTCTTCTTTGCCACTCCAACAGCAGGCCTGAAGACAGATTCTGACAACCAGATTCTGCACAGCTCGGGAGTGGTTGACAGCACTGAGGGGACACACAGTGAGTGAGAGACATAGGAATATTGACCTCCTTCTCCCGGGAAGAAATAGAAAGAGGGCCAGATTAGCAAAAGATGGGGAGACAGAAAGAAGCATGCTATTGCTCACGCGATCTGTGGTGATCTATAGGACACACTTAAAAGATATTGGCAGCAGTTTCAAGAAGAGAATAAGGCTGATCTATATTCACTTTCCAGAAAAAATTTCTTTGGCACAAATCTAAAAGGTCTTTGGTTTCAAATATAAACAAACAGCAATGCGTCTGCAGGGGTTGCTTGAAGCCAGGTGTTGCTTGCACACTTTATAAACGTAGATCTGTAAGGTACTTCTCAGAGGAAACGGGAAGGCATGCGAACTAACACCCAGGTGCTTCCATCCCATGAGCAGTAACAGTTGTTCTTGCTAACAGTAACAGTAACCCCCCTCATTTAGCCTATCAGGAACAGTTGATGACATACCGTCTACAGTTCTTGATGTTCCGTTTAGATTGGATGCAATGTATTCTCTACCCACAAAGGTAGCACTGACACCGTGGGGACAGTTCAGAAATAATCCCTAATTTTCAAATTTAGTAGATTTACATCAGCCCTCGTTTTACCTAATTGATTCAACACCATTGACTATTCTCTCCTTCAGAAAATGATATTTCTTTTCTTCGCCTTTTTCTCCTTTGACTGTGATCCTGGTACTTCTGTCTCTCTCCAGTCACTGTGGTCTGCTTCTCTCTCTTTCTTGTCATTCAGATTATTTGTATTTCACTGGCTTTTGTCCCTGGTCCCTTATTGCTCTGTATGAACTTCCTGGACAAACTCTTTTCATTTTCACCCCACCAATAAGCTTCCTTTCTGTCCCGATCACTCTCTAGGTCAATAGTTTACCCTGACATTTTAAAATTATGTTTAAATATTTGTGATTATTGTGATGACTGGGGGAAGAGAGGTACAGGAATTCAGAGAATTTAGAAAGTAAAGACCAGGGAGGCTAGATATCTTAGAATGTCTTAGATGGTCCCTCCCACTCAGTAAAGAATTGTTCTATAATCTGCATAATTTTGAACATCCACTCTGACATTCATGTAAGTAAAATACCTAACTATTATTGTATGTATGTCACTTTCCAGAAGATTCCAAAGTATTCTTTTTGTGAACTTTTATTACATCTTGGATTTCCAGGAATGCAATAAGTGTGCAAATCAATAAACAATTGTATTTTTCATGTTTTATGACTTTGCTATGAGTAGTTGATCAGATTGTCATTTTGAAAAATTACATGACTGACAGCAACATTACTCATAAGATTCAAGTCCCCAATGTCACACCCACATCAGTCTGCATCCACAGGGATCCAACTTGTTCATATCGGTGTGTCTCCTTATCCCTCATTTCACAGTGCCACATGTAAGAAGCTCAATATTCAGCTTTTTTCTAGCTTATTATCCTTGCTTTTTCCTCACATGATTATCCCTAAACAATAGAGGAGGGAAGAGATGCAATGCAAATTAATAAGTATTAGAGATAACTAAATAGTATTTATTAATGGCCACGCATATTATAAGAAGCTGGCATATTTTAACTCAATCTTTACACTAACTCTAAAAAAAAAATCGTTACAGTTTTTCCCATTGTGTAGTTGTACACACACAGATTAAGTAAATCTCCAGGAAAAGTAGCTACTAGATGGGATTTGAGAGACCATGTTCTGAACTCATCATGCTGCACTAGTCCTCAGAAAGCAGCACCAGCAGGAAGAAGCCCAGCATATGGGAAGATAGGTGAAAATGTGGAGGATGGCAAACAGCAGCAATCCAGGAAGTCCTGGAGAGATAACACCTCAATCAAAGAAGGGCCTATACATTCCGATCGCAGGTGGACATGTACATTGAGAGCCAGGGCATTACTAATAATTATTACAATATAAAGCTCAAGTCCAACTGGGTAGGGCGTGGTTGGTCAAATAAGTTCGTAAAATATAATTTTTATGTTTGCTCACTTATAGATTGCATTGGGGACTGGGCAGCGCCAGGTGTATGTGGTCTGTGAAATTGCAAATTACCTTCCTGCTTGGGAAGGGCCATTGTTTTGCTACTGTTTGCTGGAGGAGAGGTTTTTGCACCAGAAAGTTTTGAAAAGAGAGAGAAAAAGGAGAAGAGGCCAGAGAAGCCATGTTTTGCAAGGAGAGCAGAGAGAATGCAGAGTGCTGAAGGAGAAGCCAGTCTGTGCAGAGAGGAGAAGGTGTGCAGATGGGGAACCAGAGCTGAGGGGCTTTGGGAGCCCTCCAGAGGCTTGTGGGGGCCTTTGATTCTAAGAGGAACCGGAAAAGATTCTCCTGGCTGTGGAACCGGAGAATGGGTTAGGGTTTGAGAGCTCTGAATGAGTGAAAGGGAAGTGTTTTACCTGTGTTTGCTCGTCGGCTGGTGCGAGGCTAGAATTAAGAAATGGCCCACCATTTTTTGGCTCCACTGTTTCTTTACCATCTGCTCAAATCCAATGAGAACATGCATGCGACGGCCAAGACCACTAGCCACACAGGCGTCTTGCCACCTAGCTAGGAGCTTAATCTAATATAAAATGTGCCCAGCCTTGTGTCCTAAGTCCTCAAGGACTCTCTCCAGTACCTTCTACTCAGTCTTCATGTCGAACCCCCAACTGTGCCCATGACTTAGCTTCTCTTTCTTAGCTCCTCAGGATTGATAACTCGATTAGGAGCTTATTAAAGTTGGTTTTCAGTTTAGGCTCTGCCCTCTGTAGTCCCAAGGCCTGTCCCTCCCATCCCAGACTTCCGGCTCCAGCCGAGGTGAACACCGCTTGACTTCCTTTGAACTGGGTTGAGCCAAAGATAGCAGCGGCATTTCTCCTACCCAACAGATGAGGAATGCTGGCCTGGGTATCTCTTAAGACTTTTTCTCACTCTAATGATGAACACTTTATACTTTTTTTTTTTTCAGTTTGCAAATGGTCCCATAATTTCATTTAATGGTGTTTATGACAATATGCAACACATACCATAAAAAAAGGATAAGTCGTTCTGGGCGTATTAGCTCATTAAAATGAATGCTTGCCCGATTCCTGAGCAAGCTTTGGAAACGTGGTGTTAACTCATGCAAATTGCCATGACAAATGGGCTTCAGGACCGATAAAGTGTGCCCTGATCCATTCATAGTCAGACTCAACATCTCCCGGTCGGTTCCTAAGAAAAGTCCCGTGGAGATGGATGAAAGAGCAGGGCTGCCGGAACTCGGCCAGCCCTCGGGCGTTCTGATTAGCGTGTGCGGTCTGGCCACTGGCTAGTGTGACGCTCGCACCTGTGCTGGTGGCGTATTTGCTTCCTTCCCTGGCTGCAAGGTAGGGAAGGCCTCGGAGCGCAGCGCGCCCGTCCTGTGCATGCCTGCTGCGGACTCTTTGGACTTAGGCAGATTCCCAGCCTCCTTCTGGCTCAAGACAAGCTTTACTGAGCTCAGAAGGGGGCTGCCAGATTAAGCTCCACACAGGTGAGTGGCGATGGAGTCCGTCCAAACGGTAAACAAGCGTATCTCCTGTCTCAGAAGCACGCTGGAGTGGGGCCACAGGCATAAATATGCAACAAGGCTGCACCGGCGGGAGGCGAGCTCGTGTTTTATAACGTATTTATGTCCCCCGCAGCCTCTGAGAGAGAGTCCAGGCACAGTCTGCAGTGCGGCTGGTGCTCTTTTCCCAGGATAAAAAAGCACCTCGCCCATTACTGAGTGAAAATCCGACGTGGAGATGTAGGAATGACTTTGCAAGAGCGTATAGATACATTAAACTATACCTTCGCTCCAAAATGTTGCTGCTTCGTGTTGCTTTACAGGAACTGCTTCAGGAACAAAAGATCGAGTGAATTGTTCAGCAAAACCGTTTTGTTCTGGAAAATCCTGCCTCTCAGACCTCAGCTGTCTGTGGGAGGTCTCTTGCCTTTTAATACTTTTACAATGTACAAAATTGATGTGCCTTATTGCGTCCTATATGAATGCTGACTAATTCTGTGCAGCAGTTTCAAGTTTAACAGACACGTCATGAGCATTCTTTGATTAAATTCTTACAAGAAAATAAACCACTGAGAATGCACATTGCACAGTCTACAAGTGAGACAATGATACTCAGAATGGCCCCAAAGCGCCCACCATCCTAGAGCACGCGGATAATAGATACGAACACTAAGGCATGTCTGATCATTTAGTTCTCATGCTCACGTCATTCTGTGAAAATGCCTTTTGGCAAGGAGAGGAGGGTTTCCTCTCTCCTTTCGTGCTATCTCCTGCATTTCACCTCTTCTGGGAAGTAGACCTTGATGAGCAGAATCTGTTCACCTGGACAGTGGCTGTCTGTGAAGAAGTCAGTCAGATATATGCCAGATGTCAACAAGCAGCCAACTTTGTTGCCTATTGGGTGTAGAATTTGCTATATATATCGAGGAGGACAAAGGGATCTTAAGATTCGGTTATACCAGATATTTTATTGAATGCCTACTATGTTTCACGTATTAGAATTTTTTGGAGCAAACAGACTTTTTTAATATATCTGTCTATTCATCACCTACCTCCCTAGTCTATTAGTTATTTATCCATCTTACTATTTATCCTACTATCCATCTATCTATCTATCCATCTATTCTTTCGTCCATCCATTCATCCATTTGTCTGTCCATGCTTCCATCCATACATCCATTTATCCAATCATTAATTAGTTTAATAAGTGCTAAATCATATGTAGTAGGGTCTTCTTCAAAGAAAGAAAATAAAGGAGTATTAAAAAAACCTAAAAAACAAGACAAATAAAACTCTTCTGGGTTAAGCATATTCAAAATAAGACTAAGATTTATCCTCTTGAAAGTATATTGCCAGCCCTGGCTGGTTGGCTCAGCAGTAGACTATCTGCCCAGTTTGTGGACGCGCTTGCTGGGTTCAATTCCCAGTTGGGGCACACAGGATCTGCTTCTCCACCCCTCCCCGCTTCTCTCCTCTCGCACCTCCTCCTGCAGCCATGGCTCAAACGGTTGGAGCAAGTTGGCCTCGGATGCTGAGGATGGCTCCATGGCCTCACTTCAGGTGCTAAAATAGCTCAGTTGCTGAGAAACAGAGCAGGAGCACCAGATGGGCAGAGCATTCCCTGGTAGTGGGCTTGCCGGGTGGATCCCGGTCAGGGTGCACGTGGGAGTCTGTCTTTGCCTCCCCGCCTCTCACTTAATAAAAAAAGAAAAAGAAAATATATTGCTGCCATTCATGGTTCCTCCATCCAGCAGAAGCCAACTACTCACATCCTGTCTCCATAGTATACACGTTGAGTCTGTCCAGTGCCCACAGCTGGAATTGCATTGGCACATTGGGCAAGTTTCCTTACATTCTTACCTCCCATATTTCATGCCAGTGAATATGGCTGTCTCCCAGTACACTGTTCCAAGTTTTCTTCCCTTTTCTTCTCAAGATGCAGTCTCAGACAAAAAAAAGAAATACTTCGATAGTCTTTTTGGAAACTTTCTTAAATGTAGATCTCCTGCTACTTCTAGCTATCACACAGCTTTCAGCCTGGACGAGGACACTATTCAGTGTAATTGAATGCTTAACAGAAATAAAATATGCCTCATAAATGCGGGAGTCAAGTCAATCTCAGCAAGCCAAGTTTAAAGGAAAATGAAAACCCGCTCCACTAAGATTTATTGGCATTAATTTTATTTTACTTATTTTATTTTTGATTAGATTTATACTTCAATTTCACCACTTTAATTTCTTATTAAAAGATTGTATTAAAAAAAATGTCTTTACGCAAATGTCCCGGTTAAACAAGGAATAGGCACAAGCCTGTGAATTCATTGCTGTGAAAATGAAATATTTACCAAAAGTCTAGGAGACAACTAGGAAGATCTAATATGGCTGGTTCTTACCAGGAATCAGGCAGGAAGTACATATGCATGAGTAATTCGTTTGTTTTTGTAACTGTTCTTTAAGTTAAGCAGCCCTGTTACCCACCTGACAGTTTGGCGTTTGGGGCCTGTGTAAATTATATCATCCATCCAGGGGAACTGAGCTAGTCGGTGGCAGAGAGGAATCAAAGCCAGGTTGTCTGAATCCCACTCTTGTTATTCTCATTAAGGAGTCTTAGTCCCATCAACACTCAATGCTTCACCTCATATGAAAAAAACAAAAGCTTCCATTTCCCCGTTCTCTTAGCTTCTTTCCTCGGCCGGGAAAGACACAGTCAGCGATTGGTTAAAACACATGAGACATTCAAGTAAGCTACCTGCTTTCTTGCATCTAGAGAAGTGTGAAAACAGTCATTTGAAGGAGTGGGTGAAATAAAAGGGCTGTTGGGACTGTGGCCATGCCATTTGGAAGGACACATAGAGAAGAATAAAATGGCTTCTTAGCCGCTGTGTAGCCCAGTTACGCTCAGATTCGTGTGACAAGGGATTGTGGGAGGTAGACAAAGTTAGGCTGAGAATACATGCTGACTTGTCACCAGAAAGGGACCGGGGCTGGAGCAGGTCTGCCTCTGGCTGGCCTGTAGTGTGTTGGTTCTTGGCTTCATGCAGGAGAGATTTCACAACATGAGTCTGGGTGATTTTGAGAGTATGTGTATTAGAGCTGGGGACAGTGAAAAAAAGGAAGGGCTTAGGGTAAAAGAAACAACAGGAGAGCACCTTTGGCTGCCTAGAAAGGTTAGAGGAACAAAGTGCTGTTATCTCACTGGAAAGTCGGAGAAAAGGGGGCCCAGGACGAGCTGCCGCTGCCCGCTGCTCCCCTGCTCGTGAGTTGCGTGGGGACCCTTAGAGGGCAGGGGAAAGAAAGGAAAAAGTTCATGCCAGGGAAAGGGCATGGGTGTGCTCCAGAGAGACAGCTAGGGTTGGCATCCTTTGTCTTGAGGGGTTTTATTGCTCTTCTATGGGTAGGAATCCTAGGAAAGGGTCTTAATGGAATATTCATGAGTTTCCCAGGTGTGTCCTCTTATGTTGATTCACGGAAATGAGAAAATAGGGGAATTTGGAATCATTCTCTGGTCCACTTCACTGCTTTGCTTTTATCTTGAGTCTGCCTGGTTCTAATCGAATTTTTGTTATTTGCTGCCCTGACCTCATCCACCTGGGTTTGGCTGGCACAAAGGGCATTAATTGGGTCTCTGTTGCCTGTCTCCCTGACCAGGGTGATTTAAGCTGTTTATTCTCTGGGCAGAGAGGAGAGGTGTAAACTATTTGCACTCAAGTGTCCTTGGTTAGGGAAGATAAGGTTTGTAATTCACTAGCTGTCTGTAAATTGGTCAAATTGTTTGGCCTTTGTTTAATGATATTGTCTCAGTTTCCCCGTTCCACTGGCCAAGGGTATTTTCTAGCTTCTTACTCTCCTGTCTTAGCCTGAGAGGATTAAAGAAAAGAAGGGGGGCCTGACCAGGCGGTGGCACAGTGGATAGAGCATCGAACTGGGATGCGGAAGACCCAGGTTCAAGACTCCGAGCTCGCCAGCTTGAGCGCGGGCCCATCTGGCTTGAGCAAAAGCTCACCAGCTTGGACCCAAGGTTGTTGGCTCCAGCAAGGGGTTGCTCAGTCTGCTGAAGGCCCGCGGTCAAGGCACATGTGAGAAAGCAATCAATGAACAACTATGGTGTCGCAACGGCAATGAAAAAAATTAATGATTGAGGTTTCTCACCTCTCTTTGTTCCTGTCTGTCTGTCCCTATCTATCCCTCTCTCTGACTCTCTCTGACTCTCTCTCTGTCCCTGTAAAAAAAAAGAAAAAAGAAGAAAAAAAGAAAAAAGAAAAGAAGGGGGTGGGGTGGGTCTAACTTCAGAGTGTTTGTTTCAGCGTGACCCTTCAGACAGTAGTAAAATAAAAGGTTATAGCCTGACCTGGTGGTGGCACAGGTGAATAGAATGTCAGACTGGGATGCGAAGGACACAGGTTCAAAACCCCGAGGTCACGAGCTGGAGCGTGGGCTCATCTGGTTTGAGCAAGGGGTCACTCAGTCTGTTGTAGCCCCCTGGTCAAGGCAATAATGAGAAAGCAATCAATGAGAAACTAAGGTACCACAATGAAGAATTGATGCTTCTCATCTCTCTCGCTTCTTGTCTGTCCCTATCTGTCCCTCTCTCTCTCTGTCACAAAAAACAAACAAATAAATAAAAGGTTATAAACAAACAAGCAAACAAACCTGGTTTCCGTAGCTGGCAGTGGACGGAGCCCAGTCTCACCTGGGTGTGACTCCCATTGCGGCTCATGTACTTTACTGTGACACAATTGTGACTGTCGGCTCTTCCCGAGTAAAGGGTGGGCTGGTAAAGGCAACCACACACCCAGAACCAGCAAAGTTCCAAACAGGGTACTGTCCAGTTCCAGTCACAAGGAGATTTTACACAATTCATCCACACACAGTATACATACAGTGACCAAAAACAAATTCAGAAAGTAGGGTGAGGAATCAGACTATAAGTGACTTTCCAAGTATGAACACAGGTGATAGATAGCAGGTATCCAAACTCAAAAAGAGGTAAAAAACTGAGGCTAGCCTGACCAGGCGGTGGCGCAGTGGATAGAGCGTTGGACTAGCATGTGGAAAGACCCAGGTTCAAGACCCTGAGGTTGCCAGCTTGAGCGTGGGCTCATCTAACTTGAGAAAAAAAAAGAAAAAGCTCACTGGCTTGGACCCAAGGTTGCTGGCTCGAGCAAGGGGTTACTTGGTCTGTTGAAGGCCCGTGGTCAAGGCACATATGGGAAAGCAATCAATGAACACTAAGGTGTCACAATAAAAAACTGATGATTGATGCTTCTCATCTCTCTCCATTCCTGTCTGTTTGTCCCTATCTATCCCTCTCTCTGACTCTCTCTTTCTCTGTCCCTGTAAAACAAACAAACAAAAAAACTGAGGCTAGTTGAGAGTTCATGAAGGTAAGAGGCTATAGAAACCATCAAGGGCTTCTAGAGAAAGCTATTTGTGAATGTCCCCTGACTTGGGTCCCACTGAGGGTCCCCCTGAAACTCATAAGGAAGCAGGTCTCAAAGGCTCGTTTCATAGACCAGGGGCCAAAGGCATCACCAGCAATCCCAGCTTCAATAGCCAGCTCTTCCCTAAGCACTCATCTGAACAACCTGGAGGGACGGTCAGCCTGAGGCCAAATCCATTCACCTTGAGGATGCTACGAAACATACTGAGTCTACTGATTAAGGACAGGTGGACTTACCTTTCTGTAGGAACCAAAGCTTTTGTCTGAACAATGCAAGCTGAGCCCAATTACTACGGGGGAACCGATAGTGAAAGAAGAGATTTGTAACATGATTGTGAGTTCCAGAAACACACTAGTGGATTCAGTTTCTCTTCTCCCAAATGTCAGGAGAGTTAGAGCTCTGAATTTTGTTAAGTCTAGTTCACTGCAGGTTTTAATAAAGAAAATAATTAAGACTGAATTTTCCGCATGCTTGGACCTGTTTGGAAAAAAAAAAAAACACGTTGAAACAATTTTGTTTATTTAATATAGATGGATGACTAAATTAAGAGAAAGCAGGTAGAGGTTCATTGATCTGCCTTTTTGGATTAAGGAGTTTAAAGAGTTCAATGACTTTGAACAACTCAAATCTTCAAACTTTCAATGGTTGCATTGCTATGGCACAGATATGAATTCACCAACTCAGTGCTGTAAAATGAGAATATATATTCCAACTCTGGTTTGTTTGAGGAGGTAGAGACGCTTAGGAGCAAACTGGACATGTGGGTGGAACAGATGGAGACTTAGGACTGCACCTAATTCCCATTGCTAAACTACCCTGAAGCCATTGGTGTCCCAGCTGTCAAAGAATTGTAGAGCTATCAGGGGAAATGAAAACCCAATTTTAGAAACAATTTGTAGGTCCAATGGACATGAATCACGTCTTATGTTTTTTGTGTCTGCCTTTAGACTCCAACACTCGGGATGTCTCTCAGTCATTTAGCATCTGCCTTATTTTTGAGGTTGAGGTTCCATAAAATTGCACTGGACCAAAAGCAAAATATGGCTGCCAAGGATATGGCACAGGAATGTGAGAGATGTATACAAAAATCCCAAAGATAGCTAACAATTTGTAGTTATATGTGAACAGACTCTGGAATGTTGGGTGGGGTGGGCTTCATGAGAATGTATTCCCTTTCGTGGAGTAACTAGCACTGGGACTTTAAGCAACGTTCAATAACAGCAGGCTTACAGTCAACATGAAGATGGTGTCCTCACAAAATATGTCACTTTTGACAATTGTATCCTGATTGACTCTATCAGAATTGCTCAATTATTATTCAGCCTACAGCAGCAAACTTTTTCAAAGAATAAAATTGATTAGGTTTATTTAGACTTTGTATTACCATGACAAAATCCATTTGTTTAAATACCTAAAGAGCACCATCCTTCCCATTGTTATGGATCAAAGTTCCATGAAGACTTTTGATGAAAAGAGCCATCCCTGAGAAAAGAATGGACATTTGTGGTCATTGTTACAATTTTGTTGAACATCCAAGACTCCCACCCATCATTACTGAGGAAGGTTCAATGCTGACCGCTCTCTAGAAAAACTCTCTTGCCTATTGAGTGCCTTTGGGCTAGCCAGACACCACACCACTTCCTTCTGAGCTCTGCGTCTGTATTTTCATCTCCTTTTTGTCTTTGTTTGCTTTTAATCTCAGAAAGATCTCTATATCCCATCTAGTTCAGTTTCAGTTTCCTTAGTCATAAACCTGACAAAATTTACATGGTTTTCTAAAAATCCTTTCTCATTCAACGCAAGGACCATTCAGAGGTCTCATCAGAATCTCAATCACTGCAAAATCCTCTCTGTGTTTCCATGGAAACGCGGCATCCTCATATAGAAGAACAACCTGCATGTCATAAGCTGCTTTTGTTCTTTTATCACAGGGGTCGGGAACCTATGGCTTGCGAGCCAGATGTGGCTCTTTTGATGGCTGCATCTGGCTTGCAGAAAAATCTTTAATAAAAAAAATAATAATGTTAAAAATATAAAACATTCTCATGTATTACAATTCATTCATACCTACCACTCATGTTCATGGTTTCAGGTGGCTGGAGCCAATCACAGCTGTCCTCTGGGACAACACCAAATTTTAATTGGATAATGCATAACATACATGGGTCATTGTGAGGTCAGGAAGTAAACTTCCCTCCTTTTAATCAAGTAGTCAGCTAGCTAATTGCAGAAACATTTTTGACGAAGAAGATGGCTAAAGGAATAAAAGATGTGGAATATTGTACTTTTCAGCAGGAATGGACAGAGGAATTTGCCTTTGTGGAGAGAGCAGGTCCTGCAGTGTGTCTAATATGCAATGTAAAATTGCATTGATGAAATGGTCAAATATAAAGCAGCACTTCGACACACGCCATACTACATTTGCATCAAAATATCCAGCGGGGGCACAGCAGGAAGAAAGCATGTCAAGAACTACTGTGCAGAGTGCAAGCTAATCAGCAGCAACTCTGTGTTTGGACCCAACAAAGTGACTGGAATTGGGCTAGCTTTGCTGGTGCTTTAGCAATTGTGAGAAATGGAAAGCCATTCACAGATGGGGAGTATGCCAAAACATTCATGCTTGATGTTGCCAATGAACTTTTTGACGACTTTTCAGATAAAGACAAGATAATCAAACAAATAAAAGACATGCCTCTGTTGGCAAGAACTGTTCACGATCGTACCATCATGATGACAAATCAAATTGAGGCAACACAAGTGAAGGACATAAATGCAGCATTCTTTTCTCTCCCTTTGGATGAGTCAACAGACGTAAGCCATTTATTCCAGTTCAGCGTGATTGCAAGGTATGCTGTCGGTGACACACTATGTGAGGAAAGTCTTGCTGTTTTGCCTATAAAAGAGACAACAGGAGGGGAGGATTTATTCAAGTCTTTCACTGAATTCGCTAAAGAAAAAGAATTTGCCGATGGATAAACTTAATTCGGTGTGTACTGATGGTGCTCCATGCATGGTAGGGAAAAACAGAGGATTCGTAGCGCTTCTTCATGAACATGAAAAGAGACCCATCCTAAGTTTTCACTGCATCCTACATCAGGAGACGCTTTGTGTTCAGATGTGTGGCAAGCAGCTTGGTGAGGAGATGTTGCTGGTCATTCGGGTGGTCAACTTTATTGTTGCCTGAGCTTTAAATGATCGCCAGTTTAAAATACTGCTGGATAAAGGTGGGAATAATTATCCTGGTCTGCTTCTGCACAGCAATGTGCATTGGTTGTCAAGAGGGAAGGTGCTCAGCCATTTTGCAGCTTGTCTGAGTGAAATCTGGACTTTTCTTGAAATGAAAAACATCCAGCATCCTGAGTTAACTAACACTGAATGGCTCCTGAAGTTCTACTATCTCGTGGACATGACTGAACATCTGACCCAGCTCAATGTGAAAATACAAGGCATTGGAAATACAGTCTTATCCCTTCAACAAACAGTGTTTGCATTTGAAAATAAGCTGGAACTCTTCATCACCGACATTGAAATAGGTCGTTTACTACACTTTGAAAAACTGGGAGAGTTTCAAGATGCATGCACAGCAAGTGACCCTGCTCAATATCTTGACCTCCAGCAACTAGCAGGCTTCACATCTAATCTGCTGTCATTCAAAGAGCACTTTTTTAGTATTTCGTGAGCACACTCGTCTTTTGAAGTTCATCACCCATCCACACAAGTGTGCAGGGGACAGCGCCAACCTGAGTTACATCCCTGGTGTCTCTATCAGAGATTTTGTGCTGCAAGCTGCTGATCTGAAGGCCTCAGACAAGGTGGTGAATAATTCAAGTCACTGAATGAAGATTTGGAAAGACTTGCACGACAGCAAGCAGAGTTGACGAGCAAACACAAGTGGGGAGAAATGAAAAAACTTCAACCCATGGATCAGCTGATAGTCAAAACTTGGAATGCGTCTCCCGTCACATACCACACACTGCAGCATGTGAGTATTGCTTTACTGATAATGTTTGGCTCTCTGTATGCATGTGAGCAGTCTTTTTCACATCTAAAGAATGTTAAGACCAACCTAGGATCACGTTTAATGGATGGAAGTCTCAACGCCTGCATGAAGCTTAACCTCACCACATATCAACCAGACTACAAAGCCATCAGCAAAACCATGCAGCACCAGAAGTAGCATTAATGGTAAGAAGTGCTTTATTCATCATTGGTTAGCAACAGCATAACAACGTTATTAAAAAGAATTCAGAGACTTATTGTACTTTAAAAGTGTTGGTCTTACATAAAATGCACACATTTACTTGTATTTAGTGTTAAACATATTGTATGGCTCTCATGGAATTACATTATAAAATATGTGGAATTTATGGCTATCTCAGTGAAAAGGTTCCCGATCTCTGTTTTATCAGGAATGTTGTTTTAACTACAGTGGTGCCAAAAGGGAGAGCTAGAGCATCTTATATAATTATATAATATCTTTCTTCCTCTCCTTCTAAGTTGGGGAAGCCATTGATCACACTTTGTGTCTGGCCTCTACTGAGATGTAGCTTACACAAGAGGGAAAAATGTGTTTCTCCAAATGATGAAGATTTTTGGAAAGAAGGAGTGATCATTCAGAATCAGCATTAATGACAGTTGGAACTTAGACACAGGGAGATGAAATTTGAAGCCCCTGATGTGTTCTGAAATGTTAAAGAACTACCTTTCATCCACTGGTGTTTTTGTTTTGTTTTTTTGAGAGGGTCCAGGATGGATGACTGAGGACTGAAGAAATGGAAATCACTTTTAAAATTAACACAAGGCTGAACTGGAAAAGAAAGAAAAAAAAGAGCAAGAGATACATTCTAATAAATATGAAAAACAAGCCAGAAGGTGGGTTCATTATTGTTTGTAGGGTTGTGCTGATCATTGTGCCAAAATTTTAATGGATTTAAGTATAGACTTTTGAAAATGGGGGAGGTGTAAGCGGCAGGCAGATACATAAAAAATGTCATGTAGAACTCAAGAGCACAAAGTTTGAAACCAATAAATATGTTATACTTCTGTATGACTGCAATTACCTTATTTTAAAACTCAGTGTCTTATTGGGAAAATGCAGATATAATACACAATGTTGTTAGCTCTCAAGCCACGGGCACAGTATGGGCACAAGTAGAACAAGGAAGAACTCTCATCTCTCATTGACTTCTCTTTTTTTTGGTGCTGATCCAGAATCATGGCTTGACAACTCTTGAGTTTATCCTTTTACAAGAGGTTACCTGTATCCTTTTCTTCAAATAGCTAAATATATTAAGTCAGGGCTCTGATTGACTTGGTCTTTGTTAGATATCTACTCGTGGATGAATCACTGGGCCCAAAAGTTAGGCATCCCAAAAAGAGAACATTTATTTCAATAGTAACCTTGTAGTGAACAATAGCATCTCTAGGAACCTGGTGTGAGAGGCAACCCTTTGAGTAGTAAACACTCTTGTTCATCATGTAATTGAAGATGGCTTCCCTTCTTCTTTGATTATTATTAAGATCAGTGCACACTTGCCTCCTACCTCTAGAAAACTATGTGGAACCCCATGGTGTGGGCTTTGTGTGCTCTGTAAAGTTCATGACATGGGAACCCTGCCAGTCCTGTTCATTATTAAAAATCCCCACCTAGAATAGAGGCTGGTCCTGTGGAGCCTCAGTCAACATACTTTGAATGAGTAATAGATAAAACAGCTGGCTGTATTTTATTTTTCTACTATTCTCTTCTTTTTTTATTTCTCTATTTACTAGTGTTTTTTCTTGCTGTTTTATGTATAATTTTGAAATCAACCTCAATTCAAAAAACAAGGAAGGGAGTTGTTGGGATTTTAGGTCACCATAAATAATAAACCCTCTCTACACCCTGATTTTAGAATCATTCAGAGTGAGACACAAGAGAAACTCTGTGGTGCAGTATATGACTTTAGGTTTACAGCCAAATCACCTTGTTTATGTTTTGCCTCAGAATGTCACAGACTTGTCAGGCTAGCCATCAGCACAGGTGGGCAACCGCGGGCATTCTCTGGAAGAGGCTGAGCAGAGCCTTGTCCTTTGTTCCTCATGTGTTTTCCATTCAGACAGCTCCCTCCTGTTCTCCTGGGAAGCAGTGAGAGTCAGAAGAAAAACCCACACTCTTCATATAGTACAAGTTTCTTTATATAAAAACCAAGGCTTATGGGGACAAAAATTTTCTCCATATGAGTTCAGAGAAAGAAATAAAGAAAATAGAAAAGCTTCTAGAAAAAAAAAATGATGAGATAAAACCAGGTTTTGATCTTGTTACTCTTTGAAGGTAGCTAGCGTGAATGACAAACCTCTTCCTCCCTAAACCCCAATTCCACTTCATTTCAATAACTTTTCTTCTCTATTTTGGCTTTTTGTCTCAGGGTCTTAATATACTGGCTCTCTTCCTGGGACAAGTGACACTTAAAAATTATTAAAGATATTGAATCTTCCATTTTCAATGCAGATGTTCATTATCTCAATGTAACTGTAATTATTAAATAGTTTTAAGACCATAAGGATGAGAAGAAATCTAGGTCATCACTGGTAATCCATCCTGTGCATATGAAGATCACTAAACTCTCTTTCTCTTTACTGACATTCACAATGAGGAGAATACTTAGGAAATGAGAATTCCATCAGCTTAGCCAACAGGTGTTCATTGACTCTCTACCACGTTTAGAACATCTAACCTCAAATTCAGTAAAATAAAGCTTGACTCATAATCATATCTTTAAAGAGATTTTAAGAGCACAGATAAGACTGTCAAAAGATGGGCCAGGATTTACTACCTGATGTCCAATATATGAGGATGGAGAAGGAAACTAAAAATACCTACTTCCTTGTGCAAAAATTTCACTTGTTGCAAAATAAGTGTGAACAGGAAGGAGCATGAACTGAAATGTATGGGATATTAAAAATACCCATAAAAGTTCCCATTATCATCTACACTCTAAATAGTTAAATATTTTTTTTCTCAAAGGCAGAAGAAATTGATATATGAGTCAATCAAGAACATGAACAAAGACCTAATGAATACTATTCTCTCACAAACTTCAAAGTCCATAAAAATCTATCTTTCCTAAGCAATAGGGGATAAAATAAAGATTTAGTTAAGCAAAAAAAAGAAAACAGCTGCAAGTAAGGTATAAAAGTACCAGAATTGAAATTTTTACAATTTTAATAAAATAATGTTTATCTTTAAAAGCTGACATTGAGTGCTAAATTCCCTGAAAGTCAGCTGTCCACATCTGGCAATGAAATACTACTTGAAGCAGGCAATAATGTCAATTAACCTCTAGAGGGCCCTCTATAAACCAGATTATTCATAAAGTGATACCAGACATCACAGAGGGAAAACACTTTATTATTTTTTTTTAGGTTGTTTACACAGATTTAAAAGATTTTTATTTGGAGAGACTCATGCTTAACTTGCTTTTGCACATGGCACAGAAATGTTCACTGATCCTCAGGCACTGTTTGCTATGCTCTCAATCTTAATTCAGGTTATTGGGCATCTCTGCAGTATGCTCCAGGGGTGCCCATCGACATTTGTACTGAACACGAAACCTGATGTCCTCAAAAGGAATGTGTGCTGCTTTGAATTAACCCTATCTTTTAGTTCAGATGGCGTTTGGCAAATGTGATCAGCATAGGATGAAGGTGACAATAATCACATATTTGACATTTTTATAGCTAATAATAAACATACACGTTTTTGCACATTAACTTGCTGAAGCCTTCAGATATTAGAAAAATCTAGTTCCATTGTCATTTACACAGTTGAGATGAATAAATCTAAGGGACTTGATGTAATAATGTGGAGATTCAAAGTTAGCTCTTCTGATTTCAATCTCAGTGACCTTTTCATTGACTCATTCCTGTTTAGGATTATCCAGATAATGAAGTGACAAATTGGTAACCTTCTAAAGCCCCTTAGGGGATAGAATCATAGAACATTAGAGAGGGAGAGAAGGCATCAGACACGATCTCCCGTAAATGCTCAGAACCTTGGAAAGCTGGTTGACTTACAAAGGAAACCATGTAGTAGGGCTTCCAGGTATCAGCTCCAGGAAAGACTGAGGACCTCAAGCCAAATTGTTCCACTAAACAGGATTAGAAATCAGAGCCAGAAAGGGGAGTTATTGTTTCAGTCAACAAACCAAGAGGTAAACATACTGCTAGGATGGTACCCAAGTCAGAAAAGAACTGAGTATCAAGTTTGAATGACACATCATCCCGAGTGAACAGAAGAGGAAACGGTCAAGATGGGATCTGGTGGACATGGATTTGACCCCAGGTGACTGGGGCAGACTGCAAAGTTCTAGTTACTTCCCCTCTGCTATTTTAGTCTTAACAATGCAGTGCTCAGGACAGGAAGAGGAAGAAGGGATAGAAATTGTCAACATAATAAAAAGATCCATTTTCTTCCTACTCATCAGCTGATAACTGGCAGTACACTCAGGGATTCATGACCCAGAGAAATGTAGGCCTTGTAGAGTGCCGTAGCTCTCTATTTGGTCATAAGCATACATTAGTGGGGCTCTTTCCTGACAAAGTCCTGAGAGTGACAAGGAATATTAGGGCTGACATGGACAAAAGGGGACAGAGAAGAGAGGGTTAGTCCCTGATGGTAAGGGATGCCAGCCTTGCAATTTGTGCTCTGGGTTCGTCCTCCATAGCATAGAAAAGACAGTGGTCAAGAGCTTAGAATGTCTGGGTTCGAACCATTTGCTCTGGGCTTTGAAAAAAAAAATTGTGAAATTGTCCCAGTGGAGACAATATATAGTGCCTACTCCATAGGTTGTGTAAGGCCGGGTGCCGTGGCCACGCGGACTCGCACTGAATTAGGGCAGACAGACGGTAAAGGATCTGTGGAGTCGGAGGATGGGGGGCGCTTCCAGTTTATGGGAGGCTCACAGAGACAGGCAAGCCAAAAGAAGAAAGGAAAGGGAAAATAATACAAAGGGAAATGAAAACCTGCTTTTCGCAGGGGAGAAAGGCAAGGAGGGATCAGGAAACCAACATCACCTCTCAGTGGCGGGCGCTGTCTGATCTCATCACCGCAGAGGGGAAGCGCTTATATCCTTACAAAGTGCTGCCCCGTGCTCCCGCACTAATTGCACAGAGGGCTTGCAGCCGGTCAACCTGCGAGCAAGCCTAATGTTGCTATTTTCAACCACAGGTTGTTAAAACAACAACAAAAAACAGTTCGAGCTTAAACTAGAACATTTTAAACCTTAAAATAGTTTTAGCTTTAATTTTAAAATACTTATACAATATATGTGATTCATATAGACTAGCAACCCCCAATAAATGGTAGTTATTTTTATGGGAAGAGGCTGAGGGTGAATGAAGCAGTCTGGAAGAGTGTGGTAACCCACTCCAGCAGAAAACCAGATTGCATATGGCTCTTAGGGTGTGGCTTTCTCTTTAGTGTCTCCAAGAAATTTCTGGGATTTTTAGGCTGACTTGAAGACAATAATACATTAGTGAGTCTTCTCCTTATATCCCTTGTTTACCTCTCTAACGTACTGCCGTGAGGTAAGGCTGGCTCCTGTTCTAAGTTCTCCGTTAAGTCAACAAACTGTCATCAAGCATTTCTCCTATGCCATGGGTTGTTCCAAGCCTTGAGATCAAGTAGACAGAATTCCCTACCACCCCAGGAACTTCCATGCTAATGGGCTTCATGTGAGTAGTTACTAACGCTCCTGTTGGTCTTTCCTGGCTGCTGTGGAATTCCTGGAGAATGGACTAAGGGTTTTACTTTTCCTCCAAGTGGCGAGGGTTCTAAGCCTTTTCAGACACTTGTTTCCTTTGGGCATTTTGGGGGAAAGCTTAGCTTCATCCTGGTCCCTGATACCCACCAAGCTGCCAGCGAGGACACTGAGTGAGAGTCCAGATTCCTCTGTCCACCAGTGCCATGAGCCCAGGACCCTTCCTTCTTCCAGTTGGGGGCTACTTACACTGACACTGAGTCACTCTCTTGGTTTCTGGTGTCCTGTCCTGAAAACCCCCAACCAGTCCTAACACAGACTGGGTTAGGACTTTGGGACTGCCTCAGTCCCAAAGAACCTGTCTGTACCTTGACCTCACTGTGCTCTCTCAAAATGACTGTCTCCTTGAGTTTCTCAGGGGACAGCGGCACAACCTCCGGCTCTTAGTCATGTCTTCCTCCAGAGGCTATTGTTTCTGCCCCGAGCCCCACCTGGCACACTAGCAAAGCCTAGTGAACATTTGTCAAGTGAATCCCAGCGGGGTGCGAGATGATCTCAGAAGGTACATGGGTAAACCATTCGCATTTTAATAAATTTATGTTTAATGTTAGAAATAGACAGAACTTGAATGAATAGATGAGTGGGTTTTCTTTTTTTGTTGTTGTTGTTTTTAACGTTCAAAGACCACCAAATTTGATAGTGGTACAAAACTAATCAAGGTTTGAGAAACACTGACCCGGTGGCTAATAATACAGGTCTATAGTTTCACCGATTGGGTCTTGATTTGGGTTCAGACACAAACAAGTTGAGGGCAAGGGCTTTCCTGGACCTCAGTTTCCAGATTGAAAAATGGAGCTAATAATAGTATCTACCTCATAGGGCTGTTGTGATTAGTAAATGATAGGGGAAATGTGTAATCCCTGAAATTGCCAACCCTGTAGCAGACACCTGTGAATGTTCAGTAACTTATAGCTATTACGAATCATTGTTATAATAACATAACTTCCACCTTGTCAACTTCTACTTCATATTGTAAGCACCATTGAACGGACTGCCCAAAGAAAGTACATAAGAGTCAGGGCAGGTCTAGGGGTGTGTGCAGGTGGGTCCCACCTGTAGACATGCTGAGAAGACCCTGGGACATGGAGGCAGAACATTGCACAGGACCAAGAAGAAAGTGAGTCGTCAGCAGACGTTCTGGGCTTACCTAATGAGCCATCTCCTCGAACCTCTCCTGATATCTCCAGGACGACTTGGCCGTGCCTACTTATTTTAAGTGATAAACTGCATCCTTTGAAACAATGACCTGATCTTCCTGAATCTTACCTAGACAAGTGCTCAATCCACATTTAATGCTAAGAAGCAGAAATTATGCAGAGCAATAAAGAGAATGCAGATAATAAAAAGGTGAAGTTTTGTTTAATCATACAACCTGCAGTTGGTGAGTCATCACATTGTGATCTAACCTGATCTAAAGAAGGCCGTGCCTATATACCACATAAGCTTTTCTCTTTTAAAAAATATCTGGTTTCCAGCCACGGGGACAGTTAAATATAGATATTTTTTTATGGCCTTTATTTCTGAAACATAAAAGGTTTTATGTTTCTAATCCCTAGACGATTTTTCATGGTATTTCTGTTTATCTTGCATTCTGTTTTCAAGCCATGTTCGGTGGGGGGGAAACCTGCAATGATTTCAGGAAAGCCTAAAATGCTTTTCCATTACCGCGCACGAATTCTGGGGCGCGCGGCGTCACTTACCTACTCTGCACTTAGACCACGGGTCTGCGTGACCGACTGCGCCTGGGATCTGGCACTCTTGGCTGCTTTTGAATTCTCTCTGCAGGGGCTACACTTTCCTTTTGCTTTTCTCCATTGTTGACTGTGGCGAGTTTCCGTGGGGCTTACCTGGACCCATCCCGTAGCAATCAAGGGTTGTTTGGTTGAAGGCTTCCCAACATCAGAGTTTCATTATGCAGAAAATGACCTTAGGGTGGATTTGGACCAAGGCCTCTGAGGAGATGAAACAGGTTTGATGGGGGGTGGGTGGGGGTGGGGACACATTTTATGCACATTCCTCCATAGGCATGGTGACTTCGTGGGGCCACAGCTTGTACCATTACAAAGGTCTTGCAGCCTAGAAGAGCCCTGTCCTTTGCTTAATGCTCTGTTATTCTCCGTCTTGAAATTCTTGATCGTTTGTTAACACTCCCTTATGGCTTATGAAGTCCTGGACTGCCCCAGTACCAAGCCTGAGGCCACAGGACACTCCACCTGCTTGGAAAGCCTCCCCTCCTTCTTCCCCTCCTGGTGAACCCTTGAGAGCTCCTGGGTCCTCCTGTCTAGACAATGTTCTCTCTTCTCCAGGCAGAGTCAGCCACCCAGCGTCTTTGTGTTCCCATGGCAACTGGTGCGCTCTCCTGGAACGGCACTTTTGATTCTGCCCTAGGTGGGCACTCGCGACTTTCTACCTGAGCCATGCACTCACTCCAGACCAGCAATCAGGGCTCAGATGACCCTTTTGTACCCCTGGGGAAGTTCCTGAGATGTGTCGCTAATGAGGGAAGGTTCGACAGCCATCCACACTCCGCTGCGGCCACGTGAAGCTGTTCACCGCCCCCGTGCCTGGCTCTCTCTGCACAAGATGCCACTCCCTCCCCCTGCCTAGCACCTCATTCATCTTGTGATGCCCAGCTAAAGCTCCCTTCTCCTGGGGAGCCTTCCTTGAGTGTAAAAGAAAGAGGGAATCACCTCCTCCCCTGTACTCAGCTCATTGAACTCTGAGTGTTTGAAAATGTCGGTTTCCCCCATGTGAGCGCTCCTTGAAGTTTATGCTTTATTTAGTTTTGTATCCCACACTGTCTTATGATAACAAGAACAAAACAATGACAAAGAGGAGCGAAGCAAGCAAATAAAAAGAAAGTAAACTAGGGAAGGAAAAGAAACAAATCGTGTAGCTGCATGATACCCAAATGATAACATGATAGGTGAAAATTCCAACTGGTTGAGTCACTTTTATTATCTGACACAGCATGGGTTGCTTAAGTGCCTTTTTCTTTACCCTCCAAGGAGCAGAAGAGGAACAGGAGACCTACAAGCTAACTGATTTTTTCATGCAAACTTCCCTTGTCTAGTTGTATCAGCTTTATAGATCCAGCTAAACTAGAACCCACACGTTTTGGGTTTTTTTTCCCAGAAAGAGAATCGAAGTTTTAAACTTTCAGGTAAAGAAGTAGCTTCCTTAAAGTCTCACAGATGTATGGGTTGTGCATTCCTGAAGCTTTGGTGGAACTCAGTTGACCATATGTATGTGGGTTTATTTCAAGGGTCTGTTGTGTTTCATTGGTTTATGTGTTTTTATGTCCATACTATGCTGTTTGAATTACTGTAACTTTTTAATATATTTTAAAAATCAGGAATTGTGTTGCTGCTCACTTTGTTCTTTTTGTTCAAAATTCCTTTGGCTATTCAGGGTCTTTTGTAGTTCTATATGAATTTTAAGGGTGTGTTTTACTTCTTTAAAATATGCCCTTAAAATCCTGGCTGGGTGGTTCAGTGGATAAATCATCGACCTGGTGCACTAGAAGTCATGGATTCGACCCCCGTTCAGGGCATGTAGGAAAAGCAATCAATGAGTGCACAACAAATAAAGTAAGTTGATACTTCTCTCTGCGTCTCTCAAAATGTGTGGAAAAATTTTAAATGTCATTAAAGTGTGTCTGTATTGTTTTAAAGCATCATTTCATGTATTTTCCCTAATAATGCTGTTGACTAGGCACCAGTATCACTATTTTTCTGGTAAGGAAGCTGAACTTGGGAAAGCTGAAGACCATATTCAGTGCTATTTGGCTGATAAGCATGGTTAGAACTAAACAAATTCCATTCTGTCCCAAAATACATTTTTTTGTGTGTGTGTTTTTGGCCAGGGGATGGTGTGGTGTGTTACTTACACTAATAGGTTGAACCAGTTTTATTTTAAAGATTCAGAAGGCAAAAGACACATTCTCAGTTAGTGGGTGCCAACTAATTCCAAAAATAATCCTTTACAAGCCCCTGCGTGCTATAGAGTGTTAACTGTTTAGTAGCAGTCATTTTTAACAAGCCCATAACGTTGCCATTACATGAATTATACATGGCTTATAAAATGATTATTTAGTCAGTGGAAAATTAAACCCGTCAGTGTTTTCCAAATCTGAGCTAAGACATTCATCAGAAGAACTGTTAAATTTTTAATCAACTGTACTGCGGTTGATGTAGCTATAAGCCTAAATTGCTCTTTCTCTGTCAACCCCGTGCTGCGGAATATAGTGCAGAATTACCAGCTCTACGATGCTAATTGATTTTTTTTCTTGCAGAGATTTAAGGCAGAGCGACATGCCATCTAGCATTGAAAAGAAAAATGTATGAGCTTCAAAGACGCGCTTCCCATTTACTGAGTGGTGACTCAGTGTTTTAGATGTCTTGCATTTTCCTCCCCCTGACCCAACCCTTCAAACTGCAGACCACCTCAGACAGAGATCACACTCTCTATATTCAGACCCAAACATTAAAATTAAGTCATCGTATAGTTTGCTAAAGGAAGGAAAGTGATACAAAGTCAATAGTATAACAAAGGGGGACTTCCACTTGAACAACAATAGTGCAGCCTCATATAGCGGTGGCTTCTCTAAACGCCCAGGAGCAACTGAAGCTTGGTATGAACAGATCATTCCTACAGCATAAGGTGTCTCTTTCTAAGTCCCACCCCCTTTTACAACGCACTTTAAGTTCTTCTGAGGACGGTCAAGGTAAATCCTTACAGTTTTCTTCAGGAAAATTCATTTGCTAGTAGTAGAACCTCTCAAACTTTTCTTTGCATCCATTTAAAGAAGCACCGTCACAGGTAAACGGGCAAACGAGGGAGAGGTGGGATCCTGCCAAAACCCACTTCTCTGCCTGCAGCTCAGAGTCAGTAGCGCCGCCCACAGGAAACCTAGAAGACCCAGCGCCCACCCGGGCCCGAGCTGGGATTGCGGTGTGGGTTTCTGCACAGCCCCAGGGCCTCCCTGGCCTTCCTGGGCCTGACTTCTCATGGGTAGTGACGTGGTTATCGGGACCAGTGTCAACAGACTCGAACGTGCACGGAGTGTACCCGGGAATCTGGTTAACAAGCAGATTCTGATGCTGGTGGTCTCCAGTGCGGCCTGAGATTCGGCGTTTCCAGCACACTCTCGAGCAATGTGGCTCTTCCTGGAGCAGCACCGGGAGAAGCCAGGGTCTGCAACAACCATCTGGAATGGAGCCATCTCAGATGGAAGTCTTGGCAGTAGTCCTGAGTTGGGACCACCAACACGCAGTGGGACACAGATGGCTTTCAGGGGGCATGCCGCAGCAGGAGCACGTGGCCAGAGGACATGCCCAGAACGATGCGATAGGAATATGGCAGAGGTGCGGAACTGGCACAGAGATTAGACATGTTTGCGCACTGTGCCAGGGACAGCCTGTGCGGAAGGAGACCCAGGGGTGACCATGTCCACTTTTCCTTCCCATGGACGCTGGTGTGGGGCTCCGTCCACTGGGACTCACCATATGAGGTAGGGATGCACTTGATTAAGGTCCCTCAAAATCTGTTCCCAACATTTTTGTTCCCATCACAATCTGGAGATAAACATTCACTGTATCCCTGACACGGTCTGTCCTTAGAAACCTCTGTGCATTTGCAATCGCTGTTCCCTGTAACTGGAACATTTTTCCTCCGTTCCCTGCCCGCTGAGATTTTGTTCATCTTTCCAGATGAACTCAAGTGAGAAGCATGCTCTGTCCCTTGCTTGTCCCACACCCCCAGCTTCCCCCCACCCTACCTCCACCCCCCAGAGGGGGCAGAAGCAGTGCTGCTTCCAACAGCTGGTGTCACTGCAGTAGCATCTTCACGCCCTTCCCTGCTTCTCTTCTCACCAATCCAACCCCCTCCCGCAATCCATTCTGAAGTCTGAAAAATGTAGATCAGAGTATAAAAGTCCCCCCTCCCAAATACCCACTGACCCACAAATGGCCACTCAAACCCCTTAAAAGTGTCTATTTTCTTGTCTTGGTCTACACATGCCCGCATGACATGTCCCTGCCTTCTCTGGGACTCCTTCCCATTTTTGGATGCCCTCCTGCACAGAAGCCCTGGGTCCCCCAGTCTTCCATGCGAACTGGGAAGGGGACAAGCTTGCTGCCAGAAGCTTTGCTCGGCTGGCCCTGGTCTCACCTTGTTCCAGCCTCCACTCATTCACCAAACCTGACGCAAAGAGGCCGCGGGCTCTCTCCCTGCATTGTCCCGTGTTGCACTGTGATGACTCGCTGCTTTCTGGTGTGTTTACTCTCTGTCTTCTTCCCCCAGAATCACCAGTCCCAGCAGGGAAGGAGCTCCGCCTTCTCTGCGGAGCCCTTTATTCCCAGGTCTGAACCGTGTTCGGTGCCTGGAAGACTTTCAGTAGATATTGGTGGAGTCAGTTACATAATGTTGAAAGTATTTTTTTTTAAATGGCACCCACTTTAGACAGACAGTTCCGGGTTTGAGAGCCAGCTCTGTCCTACGCTAGTGACACGCAACCCCCAAGCGTCAGCTTTCTAGTTTGTGAGGTGGGCACAGTGAGAGTCACCCTTCCGAACCGCCCTGAGGAGTCCAGCCGGCTGAGACCCAGAACTTGCGGCATGCAACCTGGCATCAGGACTGAGCTCAGTCAGCTCAGCTACGCTTTCCATGACGACCAACTCTCCTTCTGTGTACTAGAGGAGCAGCAGGGGTAGATGGGAGCCAGGGGGAGTCTGCAGGCACAAGGTTGGAACCCACACGGGGGCAGGGGGACCCCTGGCTTCTCTCCTAGCTCCAGGAGATAGCACAAGAGGGGAATGTTTACCTAGCAAATCAGCTTGGAAGTTAGTCATTATCTGATAAACGACCAGTCCCGCAAAGGGCTTCTGTTCCAGGATGATGGGTTTCAGTGTATGTGGACTCAGGGGGAAGATTCCAACCTGCTGCTGTGTGCACAGCAAAATACTTAAAATGGGATGTATGGAGCAGGGAGGTAATTACGTGTGTGGCGAACATATGGTGGAGGCTATATTTCTCCTGCTGAAAGAAACAAGTCCAAATATGTAACATACACACATTCTCCTTACTATAAATACACAGATTGGACGAGACGGCCCGCCGCCTCTTGTTAAGCACCAGAATCCTGGAGAAATGGCTCTTAGCATGTTATCAGAGGAACAGATGGCGACATCCCTCCTGGTCTGAAGGTATTTCTGGCTGTCATGTGGATTTCTGGAGATAAACCGCACTGAGAGGCAATGGAAAATAAGCAGTCACTTGCACTCTCTGACTTTACGAAAGAAAGTGCTGGGGATGAAAACAAAATTTAGAATGGTTATCTTGGCCCTGGCCTGTTGGCTCAGTGATAGAGTGTCGGCCCAGCGTGTGGAAGTCCCAGGTTCGATTCCTGGCCAGGGCACACAGGAGAAGCACCCATCTGCTTCTCCACTCCCCACTTCTCCTTTCTCTCTGTCTCTCTCTTCCTCTCCCACAGCCAAGGCTTCATTGAACCAAAGTTGGCCTAGGTGCTGAGAACGGCTCCATTCTGCCTAAGGCATTAGAATGGCTCTGGTTGCAACAGAGCAATGCCCCAGATGGGCAGAGCATCATCCCTTAGTGGGCATTCCAGGTGGATTCCGGTCGGGCGCATATGGAAGTCTTTCTCTCTGTTTCCCCACTTCTCACTTCAGAAAAATACCAAAAAAAAAAAAAAAAAAAAGAGAGAATGGTTTTCTTGAAAATGACTCCATCACAGAACCCAAGGGCTAGAAGGGGCCTTGAGAAGCCATCCAGGACATCTGCTCTGCCCAGGTGAAACCTCACAGGATCAGATTTAGCTTGACTTTTGAATCCCTTCAGAGGGGTACTCTGAGATTCGATCGTGACATCTGCAGCATTGCTCAAAACACCCTGACCTCGTGGACTCTCCCCAAGCGTCCTCCTTCCGTAGCCCACTCCTCGTGAGGCTTGTGTCCTGAGGGGTCCAGCTGCAGCCTGCGGTGGGGACCCTGCAGAGAGGGACGGCTCATGAAGAGCCAGCTCTTCCCCACGTAATTTGCACGTGATATGCTTTGTTTTTCTTTCTGCAGCTGTACCACAGGCATGTTTATTGCTTGTATGTGACACATGAGGCTTTTTGTATTTTAATTCTTTTATTTAAATGTGTTTACATAGATTCTAGGGTCACCCCAAATGCATCCCCCTCCCCCATATTCCCCTCCACATCTCCCGTGGCCGCCTCCTACTGCGCCCTCCCCCCTTCCCTTCAGGTTTATCCCATCCTATCCTCCCCTTTCCCTCTGTCCTCTTTTCCTCTGGTCCCTTTGATCCTCTTCTGTCTCAATCCCTTTCCTCAGTTCTCAGTGTTCCTTGGATTCCTCAAATGAGTGAGGTCATATAATATTTTTCTTTTTCTGCCTGGCTTATTTCACTCAACATAATAGTTTCCATCTCCATCCATGTTGTCGCAAAAGGTAATATTTCCTTCTCTTTCATGGCCCCGTAGTATCCCATTGTATATATGTACCACTGCTTTTTAATCCACTCGTCCACTGATGGACACTTGGGCTGTTTCCAGATCTTCGCTACTGTGAACAATGCTGCCATAAACATGGGGGCGCATTTCTTTTTTTTAGTCGGTGATATGGTGTCCTTGAGATATATTCCTATAAGTGGGATAGCTGGGTCAAAGGGCAGTTCCATTTCTAACTTTTTGAGGGATCTCCATACTGTTTTCCACAGTGGCTGCACCAGTCTGCATTCCCACCAGCAGTGCAGGAGGGTGCCCCTTTCTCCACATCCTCGCCAGCACCCATCGCGTGTTGTTTTGTTAATGAGCACTATTCTGACTGGTGTGAGGTGGCATCTCATTGTGGGTTTTTTTTTTTTACTTTTTTTTAAAATTTATTTATTTATTCATTTTAGAGAGGAGACACAGAGTGAGAGAGAGAGAGAGAAAGAGAGAAAGGGGGGAGGAGCTGGAAGCATCAACTCCCATATGTGCCTTGACCAGACCAGTGCAGGGTTTTGAACTGGCGACCTCAGTGTTCCCAGGTCGACGCTTTATCCACTGCGCCACCACAGGTCAGGCTCATTGTGGTTTTAATTTGCATTTCTCTAAATGATTAGTGATGTTGAACATTTTTTCATCTGTCTATTAGCCATCTGTATGTCCTCTTTGCAGAAATGTCTATTCATTTCTTGTGCCCATTTTTTGATTGAATGGTTGTGGTCCTGGTGTTGAATTTTACAAGTTCTTTATAAATTTTGTTTATTAACCTTTTATCAGATGTTTGTCGAATATGTTCTTCCATTGTGTGGTTTGTCTTTTTATTCTGTTCTTATTATCTTTAGCTGTGCAAAAGCTTTTTAGTTTGATATAGTCCCATTTGTTTATCCTGTCTTTTATTTCACTTGCCTGTGGAGATAAATTGGCAAATATATTGCTGCGATAGATGTCGGTGAGCTTACTGCCTATGTTTTCTTTTAGGATGCTATGGTTTCACGACTTACATTTAAGTCTTTTATCCATTTTGAGTTTATTTCTGTGCATGGTGTAAGTTGGTGATCTAATTTCATTTTTTTGCAGGTAGCTGTCCAGTTTTCCCAACACCATTTGTTGAAGAGGCTGTCTTTACTCCATTGTATGCTCTTACCTCCTTTGTCAAATATCAGTTGTCCATAAAGGTGTGGGTTTATTTCTGGGTTCTCTGTTCTGTTCCATTGATCTATATGCCTGCTATCATTATTTGCAGATGATATGATATTGTATATAGAAAACCCTAAAGTCTTAGTCAAAAGACTACTGGACCTGATAAATGAATTCAGCAAGGTGGCAGGATATAAAATTAACACACAGAAATCAGAGGCATTTTTATACACAAACAATGAAATGTCAGAAAGAGAAATTTGGGAAACACTTCCCTTCACTATTTCAACAACAAAAAGATAAAGTACCTAGGAGTAAATTTAACCAAGGAGATTAAAGACTTGTACTCAGAAAATTATAAAACATTGATAAAAAAAATCAAGGAAGATACAAACAAGTGGAAGCATATACTGTCGTGCTCATGGTTAGGAAGAATAAACATCATTAAAATGTCTGTATTACCTAAAGCAATTTATAAATTCAACACAATACCAATTAAAATACCAATGACATACTTCAAAGATATAGAACACATATTCCAAAAATTTATATGGAACCAAAAAAGTTCCTCAGCAATCTTGAAAAAGAAGAATTAAGTGGGAGGTATCACACTTCCTGATATTAAGTTATACTACAAGGCCATTGTACTCAAAACAGCTTGGTACTGGCAGATGAGGCTTTGAAGTCCAAGATGTTCCCTCAGTCAGCTCAGATCCCAAAGGTAGTGACTGGAAACATTAGGGAGTCAGTCCCAGTTCTCGGCCTCTTAGTGCCTTCATCAGAGTTGCGCAGCAACCTTATCTTTTCCTTCTGATTCTGCTTACTGCCGCCGTGCAAGGCTTGTGCCCAGAACCAAAGGGACAACCGTCTACTTTCTCAAACAGAGCAACACACTTAGCCATGCATGAGCAAGGAGTGGCTCTAGAGTGTTCTTTCTTTCCTTCCGTTCATTCACTCACTCACTCATTGATTATTCTCAACATGATAATGTGAGTGAAGGACCCACGACATCCTTGCTCAAGCCAGAAACCTCTGGTCATTCTTTAAATGTCTCTCTGTTTGCCTTCTTGCTTAGTTCCTTGAGCTGCTGAGCTGTAGTTTCCAGTCTTGCAAAATGGAGACTTTCCTACCCTACCATATGCTGGTGACTATAACCAAGTGCCACCAATGAGGTGCTTGGACCTGTAGTCATTGCTAGCACCTTTCCCTTGGCGAGGGCTCTTCTCCCATGTCAACCGCTCTTTCGATACAAAAGAAACATGGGTCTATTTTCCAGATTCCCAGGGCTGGGTTGGTAAGAAGTCCTTACAGTTGAAACACTGTTGGTCTCATGCATTGGTGTATGCTCAGAACCGAGATGAGAGCGGGCGGGTCCAAAGAGGGTGTTCAATTGGATTTTTGTTGAATTCACCTATCATGAAACACAAACCAAAAGCAATACAATTGGTTTTTGTTTTTGATTTTAGAAAATTATCTACTCATTTTCGTTTTTACAAAACAGATTTTTTCTTCCTTTCTGAGATATTAACTATATCTTTGCGATTCATTTTGTGAATATTTCTTGGCCCTGTCGCTCACACTTGCTCTGGAAACAGGGACTTTGGGAGGAGGAAAGTATTAGGTTGTACCTGAGAGAAGAATGTCGCAGGCCCAGGGGATGAAGCCCTCGGGGTCCCTGGTTTCATTATCTGTCAATTGTGTGTGTAGGTTGAATAATTTCTAAACAACTTTTTAAAATTCTCCTCTTTTTTTTCTCAAAATTTGTGTTCATGGGGGAAAAACAAGGACCTGCATGCAGAATAACCTGTGAAGTGATGGCCTTTCTATTTAAGCATGTTCATGTGTAAGTATACAAACATACACATCTCTCTACAGAAGCACATGTGATTTATTATAAGCGCTCAGGAGCCCCTTGAGCCAATCAGAATAAACGTCGCTACCTTACTCTAAGAGCTTCTTGCTGTCTTTGACATCCGTTCTAATTTTTTGGAGATAATTAACTGATGCATAGAAAATGGCAAAGATAGCACAGAGAGGTACCATGTGCCCCTCAGTCCTAAGGCTGTCAACAATCTCGTTCTCATGAGGCACGATATATGGTTATTATACAGCCCTATTGCTTCCTAACTGCTAACACACAGCCTGATGAGAACCGTGTTGACTGAATAAATTACAGCATTTTTGGGGTAGCTTTCATTGTCTTTCACTTTACCAAGAATATCACCCAGTCAAATTCTAGTTTTTCCAAAATTGTTTAGGCTAGTTCCTTCCTCCCCAAACACTCAGTGTGGCTTTGTCGTTTGTTGCAACTGCGTTGAGTTTATTTGGTTGGGTTTCTATTTCCCTGGGGGGCCCTCTGTCTTCCAGTTGATCTCAGTGATGAATTTTGGGTTTTGTGAAGTGGTCCTGTGATTCCAACAAGCTTTACCAAGATGTCTGCGCAGAAAGGGCGCCTCCGTCCTCATCCCGGCCACCCGTTACTCTTCTGTGCTTCGCTCCGGGCCTGTTCCTGTCGGACCTGTTTTCAGTTTAACCCTTTGCAAAAATGATGTCTGTGTGTTTTCTTATAGCCTCTCACTTCTTACATAAAAGGGAGCTTACTATAAATACACTTTTTCACTTCACTTTTTCACTTAGGTGTATTCTGAAAATCACATTGTAGCAGTTAAAAAGATATCTAGGGTTTTTTTTGTTGTTTTGTTTTGTTTGTAATAGCTACATATTCCTTTCTGTGGATCTACCATAGTTTTCCAGTAATTATTCCATGTATGTGGATTTAGGCCATTTCTAACATTTTGTCATAAACAGTGCTGCATTGAATAACCTGTATGGATATGTATTCCGTGCTGTAGGTGCCCGGGAGGGAAACCGAGGAGGCCGGAGATAAGTGCATAGGTAGTTCTGCTGGTCTTGCCAGGTGCCTCTCCAGCAGCAGTGCGTTCGTCCTAGTTTGCGTGTCTGCCAGCCATGTGTGAAGAAAATGTGTTATCTCACAGGGTTGCTAACAAGGTGTAACAGACTTTTTTTTTTTTTTTAGAATCATTTTAGATTCACAGGAAACTTGAGTGGAAAGTAGAGAGTGTCCGTGTTCTCCCTCGCCCACGCATGCGTCCCTCTCTCACTATCAGCATCCCGACCAGAGTGTTATGGTTGGTACACTTGATGAGCCTACACAGACACGTCCTGTCATAGTTCCCACCAGGGTGTCGCCTTGGTCTTGTACGTTTTACAGGTTTTGACAAATGCCTACAGGCATGTAGTCAGCATTACAGTCTGATATAGAATATACTACCCTATTATATAGAGCAACCTCACTGCCTGAAAGTTTCTCCACACTCTGCCTGTGCACCCTCCCTCTGCCCTAACCACAGGCCACCATGGATCCATCTACTGTCTACACAGTTCTGCCTTTTCCAGGACGTCTTATAGTTGGAATCACACAGTCTGCAGCCTTTTCAGATTGCCTTCTTTGACTTAGTAATGTGCATTTAATGTTCTTTCATGTCTCAATCATTTCTTTTTAGCATTGAATAATATTCCATTGTCTGGATGTACCACAGTTTCTTCATTTACCTACTGAAAGAAATCTCCCCCTCCCCCCCAAATTTTGGCAATTATGAATAAAGCTGCTATAAACATCTGTGCCTAGATCATTACGTGGGCACAAGCTTTTAATTCCTTTGGGTAAATGCCAAGGAGTGCGATTGCTGGATTGCACAGTCAGACTATGTTTCGTTTTGCCAAAGACTGCCAGCTGTCTTCCGAAGGGGCTGTGCCATCCTACGTTCCCACTAGTGATGAACGGAAGTTGCGATCGCTCCCCATCCTTGTTTGCCAGCATTTGGTGTTTTCAGTGTTTTGGATCTTGGCCATTTTAATAAATGTATCATGGTGTCTTGTTTTAATTTGCAATTCCCTAATAATGTATGCTATTGAAGAGCTTTTCATGTGATTATTTGCCATCTGTATATCTTCTTTGATGTGGTGTCTATTCAGGTCTTTTATCCATTTTTAGATCAGGCTGCTTGTTTACTTATTTAAGAGTTCTTGGAATATCTTGAATAAGAGTCCTTCACAAGATATGTCTTTTGTAAATATTTCCTCCCAGGCCTATCTTCATATTCTCTTGACCATTTTTCACAGAGCAGATTTATTTTTTTAAATTTAATGAAGTCCAGCTTAACAATAATTTCTTTCATGAATCATGTCTTTGGCATTGTATGTAAAAAGTCATCACTATAATCCAAGGTCGTGTAGATTTTTTCCTGTTTATTGTCCAGAAGTTTTATAGTTATGCATTTTACATTTACACTTCTGATCCATTGTGAGTTAACTTCTGGGAAGGGTGTAGTGTCTGTCTAGATTCCTGTGGATGGCCAACTCATTCCAGCAACCTTTGTTTGCCTGCTTTAAAATTTTTGTTAGTCTGAGAGGCGTTGTTATAACCTCAGTATTGCTATAATTTGCATATATTTAATTGTGAATTTAATTGAACATTTACATGTTTGAGGGCCATTTTTATGTTTAATTAATTGTGTTTACATAGATGCTAGGGTCACCTCAAGTGCATCCCCCCTCCCCCCTATTCCCCTCAACATGTCCCTTATCCCCCTCTCTACAGCACCCTCCCCCTTCCCTTCAGGTTTATCCCATCTTATCATCCCCCTTTCCCTCTGTCCTCTTTTCCTCTGGTCCCTTTGATCCTCCTCTGTCTCAATTCCGTTCCTCAGTTCCCATTGTTCCCTGGATTCCTCAAATGAGTGAGGTCATATGATATTTTTCTTTCTCTGCCTGGCTTATTTCACTTAACATAATAGTTTCCAGGTCCCTCCATATTGTTGCAAAAGGTAATATTTCCTTCTTTTTCATGGCGCCATAGTATTCCATTGTATATATGTACCACTGCTCTTTAATCCACTCGTCCACTGATGGACACTTGGGCTGTTTCTAGATCTCCGTTATTGTGAACAATGCTGCCATAAACATGGAGGTGTGAGGTGGCATCTCATTGTGGTTTTAATTTGCATTTCTCTAATGATTAGTGATGTTGAACATTTTTTCATCTGTCTCTTGGCCATCTGTATGTCCTCCTTGGAGCAGTATCTATTCATTTCTTATGCCCATTTTTTGATTGAATTGTTGTGGTCCTGGTGTTGAATTTTACAAGTTCTTTATAAATTTTGTTTATTAACCTTTTATCAGATGTATTGTCGAATATGTTCTCCCATTGTGTGGTTTGTCTTTTTATTCTGTTCTTATTGTCTTTAGCTGTGCAAAAGCTTTTTAGTTTGATACAGTCCCATTTGTTTATCTTTCCTTTTATTTCATTTGCCTGTGGAGATATATTAGCAAATATATTGCTGCGAGTGATGTCGGAGAGCTTCCTGCCTATGTTTACTTCTAGGATGCTTACATTTAAGTCTTTTATCCATTTTGAGTTTATTTTTGTGCATGGTGTAAGTTGGTAGTCTAGTTTCATTTTTTTGCAGGTAGCTGTTCAGTTTTCCCAACAGCATTTGTTAAAGAGGCTGTCTTTACTCCATTGTATGCTCTTATCTCCTTTGTCAAATATCAGTTGTCCATAAAGGTGTGGGTTTATTTCTGGGTTCTCTGTTCTGTTCCATTGATCTATGTGCCTGTTCTTATGCCAGTACCAGGCTGTCTTGAGTACAATGGCCTTGCAGTATAACTTGATATCAGGAAGTGTGATACCTCCCACTTTATTCTTCTTTTTCAAGATTGCTGAGGCTATTTGTGTTCTCTTTTGGTTCCATATAAATTTTTGGAATATGTATTTTATATTTTTGAAGTATGTCATTGATATTTTAATTGGTATTGCATTGAATTTATAAATTTCTTTGGGTAATATCGACATTTTAATGACGTTTATTCTTCCTAACCATGAACATGGTATATGCTTCCACTTGTTTGTGTCTTCTTTGATTTCTTTTATAAATTTTTTATGATTTTCTGAGTACAAGGCTTTAACCTCCTTGGTTAAATTTACTGCTAGGTGCTTTATTTTGTTGTTGTTGCTGCAATAATGAAAGGGATTATTTCCTTAATTTCTCTTTCTGACATTTCATTGTTCACATATAAAAATGCCTTTGATTTCTGAGTATTAATTTTATATCCTGCCACCTTGCTGAATTTGTTTATTAGGTCCAGGAGTTTTTTGACTGAGACTTTAGGGTTTTCTATATACAATATCATATCATCTGCAAATAATGACAGTTTTACTTCTTCTTTTTCAGTTTGGATGCCTTTTATTTCTTCTTCTTGTCTGATTGCTGTAGCTAGGACTTCCAGAACTATGTTGAATAAGAGTGTTGAAAGGGGGCACCCCTGCCTTTTTCCTGATTTTATGGTAATTGCTTTTAATTTTTGCCCATTGAGTATGATGTTGGCTGTGGGTTTGTCATAAATGGCCTTTATTATGTTGAGGTATGTTCCCTGTATTCCCACTTTTCTAAGAGTTTTGATCATAAATGTGTGCTGGATTTTATCAAATGCTTTTTTGACATCTATTGAAATTATCATGTTTTTTTCTCCATTCTTTTGTTTATTTGGTGAATCACATTGATTGATTTACGAATGTTATACCTTCCTTGATTCCCGAGAATAAATCCCACTTGATCATGATGCATTTTTTTTTTCATGTATTGCTGAATCCAGTTTGCTAATATTTTGTTAAGGATTTTAGCATCTAAATTCATCAGGGATATTGGCCTATAATTTTCTTCCTTTGTGTTGTCTTTGCCTGGTTTTGGAATCAGAATTATGCTTGCCTCATAAAAGGAACTTGGAAGTCTTCCTTCCTCTTGAATTTTTTGAAATAGCTTGAGAAGGATAGGAGTTAGTTCTTTTTTGAATATTTGGTAGAATTTACCAGTCAAGCCATTGGGCCAAGGGGTTTTGTTTTTAGGGAGCTTTTTGATAACTGTTTCAATCTTTTTTGTTGTAATTGGTCTGTTTAGGTTTTCTGATTCTTCCAGGTTGATTTTGGGAAGATTGTATGTTTCAAGGAATTTGTTCATTTCACCTAGGTTGTTTAATTTTTTTTGAATGCAGTTCTTCATAGTATTTTCTTACAATATTTTGTATTTCTATTGTATCGTTGGTTATTTCTCCACTCTCATTTCTAATTTTATTTATTTGAGTCCTCTCTCTTCTTTTCTTGGTGAGTCTGGTTAAAGGTTTATCGATCTTGTTTACCCTTTCAAAGAAGCAGCTCTTGGTTTCATTGATTATCTGTATTGTTTTTTTAGCCTCTCTGTCAGTGGTCGGGGACCATTTTGGCTGAGAGAGCCATGAATGCCACAAATTTTAAAATTTAATTCTGTGAGAACCATACAATATGTTCAACACTAAATACAAGTAAATGTGTGCATTTTATGTAAGACCAACACTTTTAAAGTACAATAAGTCTCTGAATTCTTTTTAATAACGTTATGCTGTTGCTAACCAATGATGAATAAAGCACCTCTTACTATTAATGCGACTTCTGGTGCTGCAAGGTTTTGCTGATGTCTTTGTAGTCTGGTTGATATGTGGTGAGGTTAAGCTTCATGCAGGCATTGAGACTTCCATTCATTAAACGTGATCGTAGGTTGGTCTTAACATTCTTTAGATGTGAGAAAGACTGCTCACATGCATACGCAGAGCCAAACATTGTCAGTACAGCAATACTCACACGCTGCAGTGTGTGGTATGTGACGGGAGACACGTTCCAAGTTTTGACAATCAGCTGGTCCATGGGTTGAAGTTTTTTCATTTCTCCCCACTTGTGTTTGCTCGTCAACTCTGCTTGCTGTCGTGCAAGTCTTTCCAAATCTTCATTCAGTGACTTAAACGTATTTACCCACATATCTGAGGCCTTTAGGTCAGCGGCTTGTAGCTCAAAATCTCTCACGGAGACACACTGGATGTAACTCAGGTCAGCGCCTTCCACTGCACACTCGTGGGGATGGGTGATGAACTTCAAAAGATGAGCATGTTCACAAAATACTAAAAAAGTGCTCTTTGAATGACTGCAGGAGATTAGATGTGAAGCCCGCTAGCTGCTGGAGATCAAGATATTGAGCAGGGTCACTTGCTGTGCATGTATCTTTAAACTCTCCCAGTTTTTCAAAGTGTAGTAAACCACCTGTTTCAATGTCGGTGATGAAGAGTTCCAGCTTGTATTCAAATGCAAACACTGCTTGTTGAAGGAATAAGACTGCATTTTTAACGCGTTGCATTTTCACATTGAGCTGGGTCAGATGTTCAGTCATGTCCATGAGATGGAACTTCAGGAGCCACTCACTGTTAGCTAACTCAGGATGCTCGACGTTTTTCACTTCAAGAAAAGTTCAGATTTTGCTCAGACAAGCTGTGAAATGGCTGAGCACCTTCCCTCTTTTTTTTTTTTTTCCTAGGGACAGAGAGAGAGTCAGAGAGAGGGATAGATAGGGACAGACAGACAGGAACAGAGAGAGGTGAGAAGCATCAATCATCAGTTTTTCGTTGCCGCTGCGACACCATAGTTGTTTATTGATTGCTTTCTCACATGTGCCTTGACTGCAGGCCTTCAGCAGACCAAGCAACCCCCTGCTGGAGCCAGCGACCTTGGGTTCAAGCTGACGAGCTTTTTGCTCAAGCCAGATAGGCCCGCACTAAAGCTGGAGAGCTCGGGGTCTCGAACCTGGGTCTTCCACGCACCTTCCCTCTTGACAACCAATGCACATTGCTTTGCAGAAGCAGACCAGGATAATTATTCCCAACTCCATCCAGCAGTGTTTTAAACTGGCAATCTTTTAAAGCTTGGGCAACAATAAAGTTGACCACCCCAATGACCAGCAACATTAATTACCTCACCAAGCTGCTCGCCACACATCTGAGCTCAAAGCAACTTCTGATGTAGGATGCAGTAAAAACCTATGACGAGTCTCTTTTCATGTTCACAAAGAAGCACTACGAATTCTCTGTTTTTCCCCGCCATGTACGGAGCACCATCAGTACACACTGAAATAAGTTTATCCATTGGTAGATATTTTTCTTTAGTGAACGCAGTGAAAGACTTGAATAAATCCTCCCTTCTTGTTGTCTCTTTCATAGGCAAAACAGCAAGACTTTCCTCATGTAGTGTGTCACCGACAGCATATTTTGCAATCACGCTGAACTGGGATAAAGGGCTTATGTCTGTTGACTCATCCAAAGTGAGAGAAAAGAATGGTGCTGCATTTATGTCCTTCACTTGTGTTGCTTCAATTTGATTTGCTATCATGATGATATGATCGTGAACAGTTCTTGCCGACAGAGGCATGTCTTTTATTTGGTTATCTTGTCTTTATTTGAAAAGTCATCAAAAAATTCATTGGCAACATCAAGCATGAGTGTTGTGGCATACTCCCCATCTGTGAATGGCTTTCTGTTTCTCACAATTTCTAAAGAACCAGCAAAGCTAGCCGAATTTCAGTCATCTTGTTGGGTCTAAACATGGAGTTACTGCTGACTAGCTTGCACTCCACACAGTAGCTCTTGACATGCTTTCTTCCTCCTGTCCCCCGCTGAATATTTTGATGCAAATGTAGTATGGCGTGTGATGAAGTGCCGCTTTATATTTGACTGTTTCTTCGATGCAATTTTATTATTTCATATTAGACACAGTGCAGAACCTGCTCTCTCCACAAAGGCAAATTCTTCTGTCCATTCCTGCTGAAAAGTACAATACTCCTCATCTTTTCTTCTTTTAGCCATTTTCTTCATCAAAAAGGTTTCTGCAATTAGCTAGCTGATTACTTGATTAAAAGGAGGGAAGTTTACTTCCTGACCTCACAATGACTTGTGTATGTTACACATTATCCAATAAAAATTTGGTGTGTTCTCAGAGGACAGCTGCAATTGGCTCTAGCCACCTGCAAACATGAACATGAGCGGTAGGAAATGAATGAATTTTAAACTGGCTCGTGAGCCATAGTTTCCTGACCCTTGCTCTATGTCATTTATTTCTGCTCTGATCTTTATTATTTCCTTCCTTCTACTACTTCTGGGCCTTACTTGCTGTTCTTTTTCTAGTTATTTTAGATGAATGGTTAGGTTGTTTATTTGAGCTTTTTCAAGCTTCTTAAGGAATGCCTGTAGTGCTATGAACTTCCCTCTCAGGACTGCTTTTGTTGTGTTCCATAAATTTTGAGTTGTTTTATGTTCATTATCATTTGTTTCTAAGAATATTTTTATTTCTTCTTTTATTTCATTCTTAACCCATTCGTTATTTAATAACATGCTATTTAGTTTCCATGTGTTTGAGTATTTTTCAGTTTTCTGTTGTGGTTGATTTATAGTTTTGTGCCATTGTGATGAGAGAAAATGCTTGATATGATTTCAATCTTCTTAAATTTAGTGAGACTGTTTTTGTGTCCTTACATGTGGTCTATTCTAGAGAATGTACAATGAGTACTTGAAAAGAATGTATATTCTGCTGCTTTAGGGTGAAAGATTCTAAAGATTCTAGTGTTTCCTTTAAATCTGCTGTTTCTTTGTTAAATTTTTTTCTTGAGGATCTATCCAGTGATGTTAGTGGGGTATTGAAATCTCCTACTATTATAGTATTGCTGTTAATCTCGCCCTTTATATCCATCAAAGTCTGCTTTATATATTTTGGTGCTCTTATATTAGGTGCATAGATATTTATGATGGTTATGTCTTCCTGTTGGATTGCTCCTTCTTTATCTCTTACTATATAACCTTGGTTTTAAAGTTAATTTTGTCTGATATAAGTATTGCTACTCCAGCTTTTTTTTTCATTTTTATTTGCATGGAATATTTTTTTCCCATCCTTTTCCTTCAGTTTATGTGCATCTTTTGTTTTAAGGTGTGTCTCTTGTAGACAGCATACATATGGGTCCTGTTTTCTTATCCATGCAGCTACCCTATGTCTTTTGATTGGATCATTTAATCCATTAATATTTAAGGTTATTATTGATATGTAGTTGTTTATTGTCATTTTATTCTATAAAGCTGTATTCCTCTTTTGCTATATTCTTTCCCCCCTGTGAACTGTTTACAACAGGCTCCTTAACATTTCCTGAAGCATTGGTTTGGTTGTAATGAATTTCTTGAGGTTTTTTTTTTTTTGGTCGGGGGAGCTTTTTATTTCTTCTTCAATTTGAAATGATATCCTTGCTGGATAAAGTATATCATTTAAAATTGATTGTAGGCTCTTGTTCTGCATTACTTTGAATATTTCTTGCCATTCCCTTCTGGCCTCAAGTGTTTCTGTTGAGAAGTCGGATGTCATCCTTATGGGGGCTCCTTTGTAGGTGATAGCCGTTTTATCTCTAGCAGTTTTTAATATTTTCTCTTTATTGCTTACCTTTGGTATTTTAATTATGATGTATCTTGGTGTAGGTTTCTTTGGGTTTCTCTTTAATGGAGTTCTCTGTGCTTCTTAAACTTGTAAGAGCCTTCCCTGGATCAATTTAGGGAAGTTTTCAGCTATGATTTGATTGAATAAAGTTTCTATCCCTTGTTCTTTCTCTTCTTCTTCAGGAACCCCTATGATGTGGATGTTATTTCTCTTCATGTTGTCACAGAGCCCTCTTAGAGTTTCCTCAGACTTTTTGAGTCTCTTTTCTTTGCTTTGCTCTGCTTCCATGCTTTGGTTCATCTTGTCCTCTAACTTGCTGTTGATCCTCAGCTTCATCCATTCTGCTTTTAATTTCTTCCACTGTGGTCTTCATTTCTGATGTTGTATTTCTCATCTCTGACTGATTCTTTTTTAATATTTCAATGTCCTTTTTTATACTTGCTATCTATTTATTTAGATGTTTGTAATGACCATCCATTGTTGTTCTAAGATCCCTAAGCATCCTAACAATCATTATTTTAAACTCTGCATCCGGTAGTTTGGTTATTTCCATATCACTCAGTTCATTATCTGGAGGTTTCTCTTGTGGTTTCATTTGGATTGCACTTCTCTGTCTTCTCATTATGTCTGTATGTTTGAGTGTGTTGTTTTTAGAGCTGGTTGAGTCTAGGCTTGGTGTTGTCTGCCTCCAATTTTCAGTTGTGTTATTTCTAGGTCTTCTTGTGTTGGCATCAGCTGTTGTTTGTAATCCACTGTCGGATTTGGCTTTTCTAGTAGAGCCACGTTTTAATCTTGATTTGTTTGTTTTCTTCTCAGTTTTCTTAACTTGGTGGTAATCTTGCTTACTGATCTCAGCAGGGGACTTATTTGAAACTGTATCCAGGAATGTGGTGGGTTTAACCTGAGACTCTGATGGCCTGATCTGCCAGTTACTCTCTCTGGGGGCAGGGTGCTTTCTCTGCTTTAGTAGGAGGAGGTGTATCCATGGAGACCTGAGTTACTGCCGCTCCTCCCCATTTCTTGTTTTCAGCTGTGTCTTGTTGTGCTGATTGGAGCTGGAGTGATATCTTGAGATAGATGACCTGGAACCACTTTAGTCTTGTGTTCTGTGGAAGGATCAACCCCTTCCCCAGCTATGGCTGCCTCCAACACTGGATGAGTCAGCTTCTCAGGTCATCCCATGCATCCCTCTGCCTGTCACCATCTGTCTCTCTCTCTCCCCCCTTTTCTTTTGGAAGACAAGCCAGCCCTTTCAACACACCTCATTCCCAGGTCCTCAGGCAAGTGGCTATGAGCGATATTTTCTACTCTTTTTTTTTGGAATGAGAGCCCTTCTGGGCTCTCAGCCTCATCTCCCATTGTTCCTGTAAGCAGGGGAGACCCACTGCTCCTTGGCACTCCCTACCAGGCTCGGTGGGGCTTCTTCTTTGCTCCTTGGTTTTTGAGAGCTGTTCTTATAGTCCAGAGTTGGTTTTTCATGCTGATTGTTCTGAAATTAATTTGTAATCCAGTTTGGTGGTATGAGCTGGGAATCTGTGTATCTGCCTACTCCGCTGCCATCTTCAGGACTGAGGGTCATTTTTATATATTGTTGGGCAGATAAAATATATTATGCTCACTTTGTTAAAGATGGTGCTGCCCACATGGAAGTTCGTTGATATTAATGTGTATTCTAGAACAGGCTGTGGGCAGGTTGGGTTGTTATAGCCTAAGGCTTAGTTTAAGAGTAAGCTCTTCCCCACACCCTTGACTGATTGGATGATGTAGGGTGGTGAACTCTCCTGAGGAATCCCATTATACAGAGACTTCCTTGTTTGTATAATTGGATTAAAGGTTTTGATTCTACGGTATAAAGTGGGAGAGACCAGTAGCTTGATCTCTCTCTCTTGGTTCTTGGTTCCTGAGGTATTAGAGAGGAGAGCAGATTAAGGCCATGTGGAGGAGAAGTAGCCAAGATGGCAGCGTGCTGAGGAAGAAGCCAGTTTGTTAAGAGTTTGTGCAGGAGGAGATGGGAAACAGAGGTGAATAAGTCTGGTGAGCTAGAAACCTTTGATTCTAGGAAACTCGGATAAGTCAGTAGCTTTGTGAGCACTGAATGTGTGGGTTTTGGAGCCCAGTGTGTGTTTTTGCTTGCCCGCCGGGTGCAAGCTAGAATTAAAGCTGATGGCTCACCAGTTCTTGGCTCCTGTGTTTCATTACTGACTGTTCGAATCTAATGTGATCCTGCACTGGTCCGGTGGCTGTGATCCCGGCCTTGACTACTGGCTTTACATATATTTTTTTGAGTTGTCTGTCCAAATATATAATTTTTGTCCTTTGTCCCTGAATTTTAAAAAATTTGTTATATTAGAAATCTTAAACCTTTGTAAATGGTATACATTATAAGTGTTTTCTTTATATTTTTCAGTTGTCTTTTGGCTTTATTTATGGTGTTTTATGTTATGTCCTTTTTTTGAATTTTTTATACAACTTTATTCATTTTTTAGAGAAAAGAGAGAGAGAGAAAGAGAGAGATAGGGAGAGAGAGAGAAAGGGGAAGAACAAGAAGCATCAACTCCCATATATGCCTTGACCAGGCAAGCCCAGGGTTTTGAACCAGCAACCTCAGAGTTCCAGGTCGCCACTTTATTTACTGCAGCACCACAGGTCATACCAGTGTTGTGCCCTTTTTTAATTTTTTTTGGTAGTAAACTTTATCAGTCCTTTCTCTATTCCCTCTGGAGTCTGAGTCAGAGTTAGAAGACTTCCCTTCCCTTACTCTGAATTATAGAGGGATTATGTATGGTTCCATTATTTTATATTTAGATTCTTAGTTCATTTAGAATTTATTCTTGTGTATGGTGTGAGATAGGACTCTAATTTTATATTATTTTTTAAATGACCACCCAATTCTCTCAATTTCATTTATTCAAAAATTCATCCTTGCCTGGAGTTTGTCTTTATCACTGTATTCTGGGACATCTACTTTCTGCTGTAGAGTTATTATTATTAATAGAAGTGAGATCTTAGATTTTGTGTTTGTATTAGCTCGAAGAATACTGTGATAGTACAGAGCTTTTATAATTTGGTTGCCAATGAACTCTTGCTTCTTCTTAATATGTCTCATAAAATAGCAACATACCGAAATAGAATGCTGTCAGATTCCACTGCTTTTTCTGCTTATCACTACCTGGTACTTTGTGACTAAGTTGTAGTGATGGGAACTGGGATCTTAAATAGCCTTTCACAGAACATTCTCTCTTGTTCATAATGGATGTTGAAATTTTTACTGTCACACTAGGAAGCCAAGGCCCTTTTTGTATGACAACACTTACCACCCTTTCCCCTCAAACAGTAGTCTATAAGTTGTAGATAATGGGCAACAGATATATTGTCTGTGTTGTTAATGAGCATATCTTCAAGGTCTAGTACAGTAAGCAGTAAATTAAATCTTTGTCTATGACTGTGAGAATGCAACAATAAATAAATGAGTGGTGTATTACTCTTAAACTATTTCAAGTCCAGTGTTGGAGAATCTATAATATTAGGTTACTAGACCTGAAATACCCATTTTAAAAAAAATAGTTAAATTTAAAAATGATATTTACATATGTATGTCCCCACTGTGGATCAATTATCTATAAATGTTTCTACTATGGATCATGTATTGTACCTGGACAATTCACTTCTGTTTGCTCACTTAATTTTCATCACAACCCTATGGCATAGATATTAGTACCCTGCTTAAGAGCAGGCAAGGGGGAATTCAAAAAGTTCCCATGATTGGTGAAAGATGAATCAGCTACAAAGATTAAACCCAGTCTTTGGGCTTCATATCCACTCATCTTTATCAACAATGTGTTGAGAAGTGTTCAGATTTTGTTTTTCCCCAAACGCAGAACCTAGGAGAGATAATGATGGTTGCTACTGTCCATGACCACCCTTGTAATAGCTGATGTATGATAATTTGCCAGTATTTACAAACTATTTCTTGATAAGACCTCAGAAATTTGCTGCATCTCACATTATTATTAGCATACCCTGATCTGCCGCAGGTAATAAATAATTCAGATTGGATTTGGCAAGAGCAAATGTTTGTTCTTCCCCACTTTCTGTTGGCTCAGGAGAAAATTATTTTCCCTCTTTGATTGTTTACTGAACAAAAATGCATTTACATTGTTTTCTAAGCCAGCTGTGTGGTCTGGCTTATTTTCCCCCATTGCTTCGATGAATAAATTTTGCAAAACCTTACTTATGCCAGTAACAGGAGACCCTGCTAAGGAAATGCGGTTAGACTGATACGATAAAGTACAGCAATCTGATGTCTGGGTCAGATTTAAGAAATCAATTATCCCGTTTCAAATGATATATATTTTTTTTATTCTGGAAGGCAAACCATTATGCACAACTTGGAAAATGAAAATCTTTATTTAGAACCACTCTGTTTTCTGATGGGACCAGAGTTGCATTTAATAATATGTAAAGAGAGGGCAAAGGCAGTTTCAAATAAATAAAAACATTTTCTTAGCCAGGGCTTATGGAGCCCGTCCTCAAAACAACATGGAACAAATGCCACACGTTTGTGTAGAGCATTTCATTGTTGGCGCAACGTGGTCGTGCATTTGGACGCCGCTGAGATGCAGAGGAGGAAAGACTGGGAGTTTGATTTGTAGGCAGACCTCTTAGCTTCAATTTCCAGCTAAATGACTTAGTCCCTTGATGGCACCAAATGTCTTACCCTCGCTAAATCTATAAAATGTTGAGATTTCAATGAGATTCGCAAACAAAAGCCTCCCATATGAATCTAAAACACTGTGCAAATGGAACACTTTTTATTCCTGTTGTGTTTTTTGTATTTTTTTCTTTCTACTGACTTTGGGAGGCAGATAAATGTAGTGACACCTGAAGAGTCTTACTTAAACCATGAACCAGTGAGCTTTCTGGTTCTGTTACATTTGTAAAGAAGGAGATGCAATTGGAGAGAGAGGGAGCTCAGATCTGCCTGGGCAGCCCGTCAACAAATTTTTTATTTTTTGTATTTTTCCGAAGTGAGAAGTGGGGGTGGGGGATGGATAGGAAGAGAGACAGACTTCTGTATGGCCTGACTGGGATCCATTCAGCATGCCCACCAGGGGCCAATGCTCTATCTGGAGTGTTTCTCTGTTGCAACCAGAGCGATTCTAGCACCTGAGGCGGAGGCCATGGAGCCGTCCTCAGTGCCCAGGCCGACTTTGCTCCAATGGAGTCTTGGCTGCAGAAGGGGAAGAGAGAGATAGAGAGAAAGGAGAGGTGTAAGGGTGGAGAAGCAGATAAGTGCTTCTCCCGGGAATCAAACCCGGGACTTCCACACACCAGGCTGATGCTCTATGGCTGAGCCAACCAGCCAGGGCAACAATCTTTTTAATGCATACATTTCTGTGCCAAGTCCACCTCTGGGAAAAGTTGAAAGAGACCATGCTTAGCTGGCTTACCACAACTGTGGTCCTGCATATGCTTCAGGAAATATCAACAAAGTCAATCCTAACCCCTCCCCTCAAGGTGCTCACAGTCTATTCAGAGGAGAAGAAGGTGTAGGCAGAACCAAGTGGTTGTTTCTGAGTTGATCCCTTTAACAGGCTCCCAGAACAATAGGCATTGTCTTCCTTTTGTTTTTCAGATTCTTGGCAGAAGTCTCATTTAATTAATTTCCGCTGAGTTCCTCTTCCCCTATACCGACTGGCCAAGAATTAGGGGGTCAACTCCTTTTTCATGCAACAGAGGGAGAAAGTGAAGCAGCATTCTCAGTCCACTTGTGGTCCACTGTGGGGCTTATTTGTCCTCTGCTATTCACTTGTGTCATCCTCACTACCCTCTGTGTCCCTGAGGTATAGCTGACAATCTTTATTTCATGGTGACTACTCTCTGGCTAACGCCCATCATCGTTCTAAAGCACAACAACCTTGCAAGAGTAACTCCTAGCGGGTGTTTCATGTCTAGCGCCCATGAACATCTAGACCTGCCCTGTCCAATATGGCAGCCACTCAGGGGCTGGAACACTGGAAATGTGACTACTGAGGCGCACTGTAAGTGGAATAGACACCCATGATTTGAAAGATTTAATACATATAAAAAGAAAGTAAAATATCTTATCAATAATTTGAATATAAATTATTCTTTAAGATGATAGTATGTTGGATATATTAGGTTAAATAAAATGTAGTATTAAAAGTATGTATATGCTTCTTTTTTCAGAATGGAAACTAAAAAAATTACAATTCCATGTGCGATTTGTGTTATATTTCTTTGAATATTGTTAGTTTAGTCTTTGAAGTTTTCAAGTGATTTCTCAAACTACTGCTTTCTCTAGGACAATTTCCCCTTTGGTAGCCTTTGGTATTTTTACATTATTAGCAACCTTCAGTTCAAACCATCTTAATTCATCAGAGACCATCAAGGACTGGCCTCTGAAAGAGAACGGGGTCCAACCCAAGATTCCCTTCCTCCCAGGAGGTTTTTTCACTAATATGCTAATTTACTGCCCCTGCCTCAGTGCTCCCTGGTGGTACACATCACCGGGAATGTGAAGCATTTACCTGCCTTCCACTTAAAAGATTTAGCATTACTCTAGTGATTCAGAGAGGAGACCAAGAATCCAGCTGGTGTCTCCACCCAGACTGGGGTGAAGCAGGTGGTGTTTATGGGGCACAATTGATAATACAACAGGATAAGCCACTTAATTTGTTCTATTCTTATCAGCTGTAAAGTGGGCATAGTACTCCATGCCTATTTGGGTAGCCAAGAGTCCAGAAAGTGGTTGGGAAATCATGTAATATTGGGAGTCCACCCCCCCTCCAAATGGGAGATGAAACAATCAAGTGTTATTAACTAGTGCCCTCTGCACATCAGCTCATCTCAGAGAGAAAAACAAAAAGGATCAGCTGATGAGGTGAAATCAGCAAGAGAGGAGGCACCCCAGAAACAGAAATGTGCAAGAGCTTCAGGCATACGCTGAGCACGGTGGTGTCTGAGCCATGGCAACGTGCTTACTACCCTCAGGGCCTCAACAACGGCTCGGATGGTCTCACAGCCAGACAGTCATCCTCCAATAAAGCATTCCCCCTTCTCTGAAAATCTCTAAATCTTTAGAAAAATCTTAGCGTGGGTGATAGCAAACATCTCAGTACATCTTTCTCTGCAAGGGTTTGGAAACCCCACTGGGGTGAATTTTAAATGCGGTCTTATTAACATATCCCTTCTCCACAGCTCATAAAAAATGCAGGGAGACTCTCAGAATCCTTCTTACGTGAGAAGGGTTCTTTTTCACTGTGAGTGCAAAACATATTTAGAGTGGCAACCCACGGGACTCAGAGCCACTGCCCAGGAGGACTTCTGGGCTGGTCAGGTGGTTTTCTGAAGCAATCCTTCTGAAAATGCTAGGCTATTTTTCAGTGTAAAAAGAGACATTGGTGCTGTGTACCTCCTCACTACCTACAGTCTCGAGGTGTTAGAAATGGGTTCTACTTATTTTAACGGAAATGAGACTAGAAAGGGACCTTGAATTTACCACAATTTGGCTGTGTATACTCCAGGAAACATGGACCCTGAGGTCTACTCTCAATGGTGATTGACGTTAGGTTGGGTGGTGGTGGTGTCCCAAACCTTGGGCTGAGATGACCACAGAGCTTGTTGGGCAAATAAGTTTGTAACAAATGTTTTTTTTAAGCCTGACCTGTGGTGGCACAGTGGATAAAGCGACGACCTAGAATGCTGAGGTCGCCAGTTCAAAACCCTGCACTGGTCTGGTCAAGGCACATATGGGAGTTGATGCTTCCTGCTCCTCCCCCCTTTCTCTCTTTCTCTCTCTCTCTCTCTCACTCTCACACTCTCCTCTTTAAAATGAATAAATAAAATAAACGTTTTTTAAATTTTGCTCACTTTTATTGTTAGAAAATGGCGCTGGCCAGTGCCAGGTATTTGTGGTCTGTGAAATTGCAAATTACCTTCCTGCTTGGGAAGGGCCATTGTTTTGCTAATGTTTGCTGGAGGAGAGGTTTTTGCACCAGAAAGTTTTGAAAAGAGAGAGAAAAAGGAGAAGAGGCCAGAGAAGCCATGTTTTGCAAGGAGAGCAGAGAGCATGCAGAGTGCTGAAGGAGAAGCCAGTCTGTGCAGAGAGGAGAAGGTGTGCAGATGGGGGACCAGAGCTGAGGGGCTTTGGGAGCCCTCCAGAGGCTTGTGGGGGCCTTTGATTCTAGGAGGAACCGGAAAAGATTCTCCTGGCTGTGGAACCGGAGAATGTGTTAGGGTTTTGAGAGCTCTGAATGAGTGAAAGGGAAGTGTTTTACCTGTGTGTTGCTTGTCGGCCAGTGCGAGGCTCGAATTAAGGAATGGCCCACCATATTTTGGCTCCACTGATTCTTCACCATCTGTCTGAATTCAATGGGAACCTGCATGGCCACGATGGTGGCGGCTGCTGACCTTACTGGGCTCAAAGTGGATAACAGGCTTTGCTGCTCAGAAGAGCCTGCTGTTCCTCTGAGGCCTTTTTCAAAGGGTGTCAGCAGGTGAAGTCTGTGATTAGCAATCCCAACATTGAACTGAAAATACATACTTACCAACAAATATGCAAAAATAAATTATAATACCTTTATTCATAGTAGAAAACAACAAAGTAAATGTTCACTAACAGGATAATGGACACAAAAGTGTGGCAAAGTCATTCAGTGAAACACCACTGAGCCATAAAAAATAACATATTATTGATAGATACAGTAACATGGGTGAATCTAAATAAAATAAAAACCCTTCCATTTGAGCAAAAGAAGCCAGAACCTTATACATTATATTATTCTGTTTATATAAAGTTCTAAATAGTAGAAACTAAGATATGGTGACACGTGTCAGAGCAGTAGTTGTCTCTTGGGGTAAGATTTGACCGGAACGTGGTACTAAAGAACATTTCTGGGAAGATGAAATCATTATAAGGCTGTTTGCACTAGTGTATACATTGACCAACACTCAACAAAATGTACTTACAATATGCATTTTATTGTACAATTTATACTATTGTTCTTTAAAAGATAGAAGTAAAAAAATTACTTCCAAATTCTAAATACACTTTCTTTATATGATAGCCATTGTGAGCCTGTGGGTTGAATCTGACCTCAAGATTTACCCCTACATGCAGTCTTCTCCTCTCCGTGGATTTGTATGAAATGTCCATCCAACACAATTTTCCCAGAATTGGGGAGGAAGAAAAAGTAGCCCAAACACTAGTGCGCTTTTCTAACCAGCGAAGGGGTTTGATTTTAAAGAGGGGAGAACAATGTATCTTCCATTAGACACCTAGATTCAGAGACTGTTTTGATAACAACTGGTCTATAATGGTTCCCTTAGCAACTAGCAACTAATATCTGAGATAGAATGTGGAGTTTGAAAAACAAAAAAACAACCTTGGGTTATTCTGGTCATTTTTTCCAAATGGGATACAAATCTTTTATTTCTAACAGAATAAAGGTAAAGGTACCACAACTTTAAAATAAGGAGATAAACTGGGCTCAGCACACACATTTCTACTTTTCTGAGAGTCGGTCAACAAAGGAGAATCTCGCCTCTGACTCATGTGTGTCGCTTAATCACATTTAAATGCCGTGCATGATGACTGAGTCAATCTGGATCAAGAGTAAATGATGTTCCACATACTTTTATGCTTTTTCAAATTCTGAGATAAGTAAACAACCTTGTCTCGGTGGGATCAACGTGGTCTCCAATAAACACCAAAGGTTCGTGGGGATTCTAATAATGTTAATGAATAATAACACTTGTGTTCAGTTTTCTGACTTGGATGGATCCTCCTCTTTTCGACTTGTAGTCGTGATGATGCTGATGGTGAGGATGACGATGTGACGCTGGTGGTAGTGGTGGTGATGCAGGTGCCCCTGAGAATGTCAGCTGTCCAGGAGGACGTGGGCAGCAGAGGCATGGCCCACAATAACTTCACACTAGAATAGTCCCCTCCTCTTGTGCCTGGACATTTCTCCCTTCTCCTGCTCATACTGTCCTATAACATCAAGACTCTGCTCTCTGCCTACTTTACACGCCCAATCAATCTTGTCTCCTCCAGCTCCTGTGAAGGCAGACTTCTGCCCATCACCGGATCAATATCTGCTTGTTTTTATAACAGGCAGGTCCTGTCTGCCATGAAAAAACAAGCTCCTGATTATAAATGAAACATGTATTATCTCTATACATATTTCCTTTCTCTTTTCAAATGTTAAGCGGGTATACGCAAAGCCAAGATACTACATTTGACAGATTTAAAAGAACATACGCACTAGATAATTCTGATGCATTATGTCTATGCAATGGGTAGGTAGAGATGATAAAGATATAAAAAAACAAAACTATAAAATCCTGAGCAACAGAATTTGCTAAAATAGCTGTATTATTGGGTATTGGGTCTCCCAAAGTTCAAAAAAATTGCAGTGAAAGTTTTTATTTTAAGAGCAATCATTGAGAGAACTGACTGACCTTGCTCTTGGCTGTCTCGGGTCAGAAAATAAGCAGTGAAAGTGTTTCTTTAGTGGTTTGCAAGTGATTCAGAGCAGGATGCTCAGCTATTGGGAAGCCATCGATTGCGTGGGAGGAAATGAGTTGGCTGCGGCAGGAGACAGAAGCCAGGGCCCAGGATGGGGAGGTCAGGGAGGATGCCAAGGTGCGTGGCGTTTCCTGGCGGGATGCCCAGCTCAGCTCGGAAAGCCTGCTCTTTTTTGGAATCTGGGTTTTCCAGCCTGTTCAGAAGGCTTACCCGGATCATCAGTATGTTTTCATTCAGTCTCTCAATCTTTCAAGATTCTTGATATTGGTATAAAACATTCCTTTGATGGCAGTGTCCAAACCTACATTTTTAGGTTCAGATTCACTCAATGCTCTTAGACCGACCATTTCTTTCGATGGACAATCCATACTATTCAGAGACGCTGTTTTCAGAAATACCTCTCACTCTGAAAAATAAGCAAGTTTGCCAAGAATACTACTCAGAAAAAAAAATCTTAATGGTTCAAGACTATCAAAGCCATTAGCCACTCTCACCAGAAAGCTTCAAATAAAGTGCATTGGGAAGGGCTGTGGTGGAGCGGGAAACAGCCGACCTCAGTTCTATTCTGGGCTTGAGTTCTGTGTGACCTTGAGAAATTCACTCAATTTCTCTGCAGTTCAGTTTGCTCAGGTTTCAAAAAGTTGCAATGATAATACCAGGACGTTGTGGAAGAGTCATCAGATCAGCAAGCCATGTTGGGCTCCTGAGACATAGCTACTGTAGAAATAGAGAGGATCTGCCTCACAGCAACATAGCTTACATTCTATGACTGTATCCTCCGTTTTGCCATTCCACACTACTTCAGAGCCCCATGAATTTTTCTTTTCAAACACTGTATTGTTCTATTTGAATTGTTGCTTGGTTACAAAGGATGGGATAAATGTGTACTCCATTGAAATCGGTCCATTTCAATGCAATGCAAGAGAGATGGATGGGGCATTCAGACAAAGTCAGTTATCAGTTTGAGAATAATCCTTAATTTCCTTAATATTAAAAGACTCTCCTGGCTTCCGTCCCTTTTTTTCTAACCATACAGAGTCTAAAGTCGTTTCACTGACATTGTCTTGTATTTGCTAACTGATGACTAGTTGCCAGGCATTTTGCTGACCACTTTGCTTGCATTACCTCATTTTGTCCTCCCGAGTCCTTGAGTTAGTGTCCTCACTCATTTTACAGACCAGAAAACGGAGTGAAGATTAGCAAAAAATCAGAGACACTCATGTTGTCAAGGGCACCACTGTCATTCAACCTCGGGTCTCTTAGCTTCCTGCCACTAACTTACACTTTCCCCAAATGAGTGATTGCTGCGCATGAGTGAGCTTCGGAGTGTTTGCCATGCTTGTGAGAGACCCACACCGGTCGACCTGATGCTGCGGTTTGTTGATTGCACATTGGAGGAGCTCTGCTGCGGATTCAGTGAGGACTGAGGGTCAGAACACAGACCTATGGGAAGCTCAGGGAGGGGCCTCCCGGTTCCACTTGAGATGAGTAGTTAGTTGGGTATAGCAAATTTTATGAAACTCAGTTATTGGGTGATTAAGCAACTGTGACGAGAGGTTGACAAAATGCAACTATGCTTATGAACCTCAAGAACAAGCGCTTATTTGGGGGTTGCTTTAGCCACAACCCAGCTCTAACTCCCATTCGCAATGACTGCTATGGGAGATGACAATAAGAGTCATTGTAAGTCAGGGTTTCTTAATCTCAGCCCCGGTGACATTTTGGGCTAGATCATTTTTGTGTGCATGGGAGGTGCGAGACATTGCTCTGCACACCGTGGGATGTTTTGTAGATTCCATGGCGTCTAATCACTAATAATAAGTGGCCTACCCTCCGTGATTGTGAAAATGAACAGTGCCTCCAGACTTTGTCAAATGCCCCGTGAAAACCCATCACGCTTGCTGGAGAACCTGTGTTCATTTTTCTTTTGGAAGTCTATCTCTTCCATAACACTTCCTACTTAGAAAGGATCTGTAAAGGATCCAGAGTTCAATAAGGCCTGTTGTTTGCTGTGAAAACATCTATATTCTATTAGAGAAAAAGGCCGTATTTGAATATGTAAGAGCAATATAAAGTATTAATGAGTAGAAGAAAGGTTCCAAGTGCTGTGTGGACCCAATGGCAGGTGCCACCACAGACACCCAGGAGAAGCCCTGCACTCGGGGACTGGGGTAGAAAGCAATCTAACCAATAAGAGAGAGAGGGTCAATTAGAAACGAACGCTGAGAATCACAGTTTGAAAATGTTGTGGAGGCTAAGCAATGGGTTTTAGGAACATGGGTTGGTCATCAGGGCCCCGTGCTGCACAGAATGGGAGAGTGGGCATTTGGAGCGGCCAGGAACCCAAGGGACAAGCCTCATGGACCGTGACTGGAGCACTCGAGCTGAGGGGCAGCGGGCAGATGGCTGGGAGTGAGAAATGACAAAGGACACGATAGCCAAGGCAGGAGAGAAAACCACTCTGGGAAAGTTTGTACCAAAAAGCCCTTTAATAGATGACTGGATAAAGAAGATGTGGTACATATATACTATGGAATACTACTCAGCCATAAGAAATGATGACATCGGATCATTTACAACAACATGGATGGAACTTGATAACATTTTACGGAGTGAAACAAGTAAATCAGAAAAAACTAAGAACTATATGATTCCATGCACAGGCGGGACATAAAAATGAGACTCAGAGACACGGCCAAGAGTGTGGTGGCTACTGGGGGATGGAGGGAGAAAGGAGAGGGAAGGCGAGGGGCGGGGGAGGGCACAAAGAAAACCAGATAGAAGGTGATGGAAAACAATTTGACTTTGGGTGATGGGTATGCAACATAATCAAAGGTCAAAATAACGTGGAGATGTTTTCTCTGAACATATGTACCCTGATTTATCAATGTCTCCCCATTTAAATAAATAATAAAAAGGAATGAAAGTTTAGTGCTGGAGGACACAGCAGAAGAAAAGGGAGATTTAGGCTGCTATATTCACAAATTGGTTCCAGAACTAGCCTACGGCTGGGCTAGAGCAGCACACAGGTGTAAAAAGCCACCTGGCATCAGTGATTGAAGGGACTTGGAAGATTCCGCCCCACACAGAGGGAAAGCAGGGGATGACTGGCTAGGACTCTGGTTTCGAACCTTTGAAAAGCAACCAGAGAAAAACAGTCACAGGGATGGGTCTCCTCTCTTCGGCTGGGACCCTCCTTAGGAAATCCCGGACATAAGAAGCCTTTCTCTTAAGGCTGAAAGAGCCAGATGACTCTTCCAATCATTGATCGTCCTCAGGTCTGCCGTGGGTGCTGTGTTTGAAAAAGTTCATCAACTGCCTTTGCTGAACAAAACAAAGCTAAACAAACCCAAACTCTCAAATGTGCTGTGTGTGCTGATTTCAGTGGTGCAAACATTTCCCCATCTCTCTTTTGTTAAAAAAAAAAAATTATTAGGAGACATTGGTGAATAAGATTTTATAGGTGTCAAGTATACATTTCTGTGACACAGGGTCTGTGATGTGGCATTGTGTGCTCACCACCCCACAGTCCAATCATCTGCCCCCATTGCCTTCACTACGCCACCTTCACTACCCCTGCCTCCTTTGTCTCTAGTGACCACCATCCTGTTGTCTGTGAAGTTCTGTTTGCTGTTTTTCTCTTGTTTGCTCATTTGTTACTTTCCATTTGACACCCTCCATGTGAGTAAAATCACATGGTTCTTAACTTTTTCTGAGTTAGTTCATGTAGCATAATATTCTCAAGGTCCCTCCATAAGGTCGCAAATGGCAGCTTGTTGCCTTTTCTTATGGCTGAGTGGTATTCCACTGTATATATGGACCACCTCTTCTTTAGCTGGTTCTCTATCGAAGGGCACTGTGGGTGTTTTTATGCTTTGGCCACTGCAAATATGCATTCTTCTTAAGATGCCATCAGAAGCCATTGAACAAGGAAGTGGGATGAGGTGCACTCCGTGGCTCTCGCTCGCTGGTGTGAGCCTGTATGGACTGGTCCTGCCCTCAGTGTGGCCTCAGTCCCCAGTAAGTCACGTTTCCTGGAGCGCCATCTTCCGGCACGCATACCTGGAGCGCCATCTTCCGGCACGCATGCCTGGAGCGCCATCTTCCGGCACGCATGCCTGGAGCGCCATCTTCCGGCACGCATGCCTGGAGCGCCATCTTCCGGCACGCATGCCTGGAGCGCCATCTTCCGGCATGCATGCCTTGACTAAACGCTTTGGCAGAACTCAAACTTTCAAGTGAAGGGCTCATCAACTGCCTGCTTTTCTCAAAATAATCATTTCTATTTTTGTGACTTTCTGTCTGCAGCTCCATTTAAAATATACAGAAACGGGACACTCAGGGAACACAGCGCCCAACTGGAAACTTGTAGGACTAACGTGATCCAGCTAAGATTTTTGGAACAACTCATGGGGAAAAGGTGGCGGAAGTGAACAGCTCATGCATATAGAATTGAAACTGGTAGCTTTTGAGGTCTGGTTATTCAGAGGAGGCTTCGAAGTCGTGCGCGTGGACAAACAGGAGCAGCTGTGCTTGTGTGTGTTGTTCTGGGGGGGTAGCCCTGTGACAGATAGAGGCCCTTTCAGCCCTGGGAGCATTTCTGCACTCTTGACAATGGCTTATGGGACTAGTTCCTGTTACCTGAGCCGGGGAACGGGGACAGACAGAGGACAGGGCTGAACTCTCTGTCTCTAGACATTCTCACATCGAATTCCACTGAAGTCACACCATGAATCTGGGACACTAGAAAACTTCCTACAAAAGGAGAGTGGTCTTGGGGGAACCTTTCTGCGCCCCTGTCTTCAGGTTCTTATCCACCACAGGAGGGCCAGGAATGAATGTGCTTCGCCCATCAGTGCCATTAATTTAAGATCCAAGTGGCCATATGCATATCATACGATCATCTAAAAATTTGGGGAAGGGGCGAATATTTTGTAAATAATATATTTTCATGTCGTCAAAATACGTAAAGAGAATATTAACACAGAATGATGGAGAAAGAAAATGAAACCTAAAATCTGAGTGGACCCGTGTCATTTTGTCTTTTCCTTGCTAGTCTTTTTATTTTTTTCTATTAGTTTTCTACTATGTCATCTTGTCCCCAAGGTGTTTCCAGTTCATACCCTACTTTTGAGGTGAGTTTCCAGTTCATACCCTACTTTTGAAAATAAGTATTAGTGGGTAGACCCCAAAGAGAGAAATACACTCGTTAGCAGGTCTCATCCTTTGCCTTTTCTGGCCCCAACTCTGTAAATTACAGATGGGAATATACACCGGTTTAAAAAGTTAGAATATTAGCCCTGGCCGATTGGCTCAGCAGTAGAACGTCGGCCCAGCGTGTGGAAGTCCTGGGCTTGATTCCTGGTCAGGGCACACAGAAGAAGCACCCATCTGCTTCTCCACCCCTCTCCTCCCCTTTCTCTCTGTCTCTCTCTTCCCCTACTGCAGCCAAGGCTCCATTGGAGCAAAGTTGGCCCGGGTGCTGAGGACGGCTCCATGGCCTCCATCTCAGGCACTAGAATGGCTCCGGTTAAAATGGATCAACACCCAGGTGGGCAGAGCATCGTCCCCTGGTGGGCATGCCAGGTGGATCCCGTTCGGGCACATGTGGGAGTCTGTCTCTACACTTCTCTGCTGCTCATTTCAGAAACACATACACACACACACACACACACACACACACAGAGAAAAAAAAGAATATGTAATTCTTTCATTTGAACTCAAGGAAGGTGTGTGGGCTGGAGAGCTCCCCAGGAAACATTGGGGGCCCTTCTGTTTGTTTCAGAACTGGGCGATATTGCTTTACTTCATTAGGCCCATGCAGGTTTAATGATGCTTTGCTGAGGGTGCATTGGAAGGTCCCCTGTGGAGGGAAAAAGACTGTTTTTCTCCAGGATTTCTAAGGCATTTGTAACCTCTTCTCTGATTGCCCCGTTTGTTTTTGGCTCTCTTTTTACAACACCGGCCTTTTGCAAACATTTGCATATTTGGTCCACCATTCTTCCTATCACATAGCACGCTGTGGGTGGCCCTTCCTGGACAGTGATGACCAGCTCTCACCAGGCATCTGTACTGTGGACAGTTAGGGACTCTGGGTTTTTATCTGTTTACTTGTTGGCCCCTGTCCCCAGGGCCAACAATAGTGACAATCTCTGGCACTTTCAAGATTTTAACCATCTATTTGGCCCTTTCACAAACGTTTGCCTGGTCGTCACCTCCTCGCTGGAAAGGAAGCTGGAGAGGGCTTTATGGGGGCGTGGGGGGGAGCTGATACTAGGAAAACACAAGCGTGCGCGGAACAATATTACCTAGCCGTTTGGAGGTCAAGGTCAACCCAACGTGGTCTTGAACGCTTTGCAACATTGTGCTTTGCTTTCCTCTCCTCTTTTGTTTATCAGGAAAAGAAACAAACATTATCTATTCAGACAATAGCCTTTTTCCAGAAAGGCTTTTTAAAGCTGGCTTTCTTAGCTGTGGTTTAGCAGGACAAAGCCGGTGATATTGGATGTGTAGTCTGTGAAATTATTTCCAACGTGTCTGTTGATGCAAGATCTGGGGCAGGTATTTACCGCTGAACACAACATCCCTGGTGCCATGGTGATCTACGCGGCCTAATCCCCAAGGAGGGTGGGCGGGACTATCTGAAAGCTCAAATAAGAAGGGGAGATAATCAGATCTGTCCTTCAGGGAAAAATTGCCTCTGAATTTGAGTTGGAAGTCACATTTCTAGACTTGACCCTCAGATCTCTGATATCAGCAGTAAGCAAATATGCTGTTAGGGTGTTAAAACTAGCGTGGGCAAAAATAGAAGCAGATTGGGAAAGATGGTTTCATAAACTATGGGATTTGTTCATTTTTAGGCAATTGTTGGGCAGATAAAATATATTATGCTCACTTTGTTAAAGATGGCACTACCCACATGGAAGTTCGTTGATATTAATGTGTGTTCTAGAACAGGCTGTGGGCAGGCCGGGTCGTTGTAGTCTAAGGCTTAGTTTTAAGAGTAAGCTCTTCTCCACACCCTTGACTGATTGGATGATGTAGGGTGGTGCACTCTCCTGAGGAATCCCATTATACAGAGACTTCCTTGTTTGTATAATTGGATTAAAGGTTTTGATTCTATGGTATAAAGTGGGAGAGACCAGTAGCTTGATCTCGCTCTCGGTTCCTGGGTTCCTGAGATTAGTATTAGAGAGGAGAGCAGAGTAAGGCCACATGGAGGAGAGGAAGCAGCCAAGATGGCAGCGTGCTGAGGAAGAGTTTGTGCAGGAGGAGATGGGAAACAGGTGAATAAGTCTGGTGAGCTGGAAAGCTTTGATGCTAGGAAACTCGGATAAGTCAGTAGCTTTGTGAGCATTGAATGTGTGGGTTTTGGAGCCCAGTGTGTGTTTTTGCTTGCCCGCCGGGTGCAAGCTAGAATTAAAGCTGATGGCTCACCAGTTCTTGGCTCCTATGTTTCATTACCGACTGTTCGATTCTAATGTGAACCTGCACGGGTCAGGCGGCTGTGATCCTGACCGCTACTACTGGCTTTACAGCAATAATGTAACTTTTCCCCTTGGGTGGAGCCAGAGACATTGCAGCTTCTATTCCCATGATCCATTCAGGCTTCAGGACGCCAATATTTGCTTTTCTAATGTCCTATAAGACACTGTCTTATCCCTGACAAATGTAGGAAGACCCTACTGAAGGTTGTATGCGTTGGGGAGTGGGGAGGGTGCTGAGAGGTTCAGGTAATAGTAATGATGTTATTATCCTTCCTCGAACGCGCCTCAGAGATGTTTTCCTAATGCTCATCACGGTTCCGGGTAAAGGTGGAATTTCAGTCCAGTGCCTCTGATATAGGGCTTTGTAACTCCGAATGCAATGTCCGGTGCCCTCCTCGGCTGTTGCTGCCTGAATACCGTGTGTTCAGAGCAGGAGTGCCGAACGGGACTGAATGGCACCAGAGCCAAGGGAAGTGTTTGGCCTCCCTCCTGAACAGAGCCAACTCCCTCCGGGCTAGACTCTCACGATGTTCCATTCTGCCTCTGAGTTCATTTGCTAAGAGACTTGATTTGGGCTTGTTTTCGCAGATATGCTCAGCTAACATTTGCTTTAGGGAAGCGGGATTAGGGAAGGTAGGTAGGGAATGAATTATGCATTCTCTGAGCAACTGAGCGTCGTTAGGCCAACGGGCAGCCCAGCCGCAGCCGCCAGACATTCCCCGGTGAGCCCATCCAGAGGGCCCATGACCGAAAGTTCTGGTTTCTATTTCCCGGAGTCACCTTGGGAGTGGTGAACAGGGTGATTAGGTTCTTCATTCAAATGCATGAGAAGGCGACCTATCTTTATATAAATACAGAGAAGGCATTGGATGCTGAAGTCTGGCTGATAGTGCAGACAGAGGGGGTGGAAGTCACAGGAGTCTGTTGCCTTATTTAGTTAAGTCAATATGTGTAAGGAATCAGGAAGAAGGGTGTGAGGTAGGAAGAAAACAGCCCCCGGCAAGAGCAGCCATGCTGATGCCGAGTCCCCCCATCTGAGGCAGCATTTTGGATGACGTTGCCACTGAGAGCTATAGAGGGACCGCCAGTCTTCTGCAGAATGAAGCTTGAAGTTGAGACTGGGCAGTGAGAAGAACTAGTGGCATATTTCAGCCTGTAGTCCGGCCTACCAGGCTCTGCCTTACATCCATCCTTTGCATAAATTAACACATTAAATCCCCCTGTCCCCACGACCCAGTGTTCCAGGGGACAATCTTACAGAATTTACAGATGAGGAAACACACCGAAACCCTTCTTTTTTTTTTTTGCCCCAATTGATAAACCCAAAGTAAAGGATCCAAATGCAAACTCTGACCCAGTTGGTGTCAAATTGTTTGTATCGGAACACCCCACTGTGTATCCTTAGCTTCTTTGGAAAAGAAGGTCGTCTGAAGTCCGACAGGGTGATGACTTTGGGAGTTTTATGGGTTTCCAGAGTACTTTTCTATCAAAGGGGAAAACAATGTTTCGGGGAGGAAATAGCCATTCCTCACCAGCTGGTGGGGCCGAGATGAATGGGCAGAGGTTTGGCCCGGACAACACAGGGCTAATATGGACAGGGAGGGAGGGTCAACCAGGCATCGCAGTGAGAGGCCGCTGGGGAAAAACGGCAGCAGAAGGAATACTTTCTTCATGTCACTCATCATTATATATCCTCTTGGCTCTGTTTCCCCGAGGACGGTACCACTCAGGATACTGAGGCATAGAAGTAGGCTCTTCCCCGGGTACGCGAGTACCCAGGGAAGAAAGCAGAGAAGCTTCCCGCGGACCCAGGGCTCCTTCTGTATAATTGTTCACTTCATGCTGCCCCTCAATAATAAAGGCTACTTCGTAATTTAAGAAGAAAGCATTGCAGATGTGACTGATGCCTTCACAAATTTAGATAAGACCTAAATCCGGCAACCAGGACCCTACTTAGACTCGGGGAGAACGATGGGCCATGCCAGTGTCTGAGGGAAGGGGGTGGTCTGTCCTTAACTCAGCACACGCTGTGCGTCAGGCAGGGTCCCATGTACTGTCATTTTTAATCCTCAGAAAATGTATCCTGGTCCCCACTTTTCGATGAGGACATCGAGGTTCAGAAACATAACCCAAACAAGGCCGCAGGGCTGGTAAATCAATGGGGTCACTTCTGTCTAAATCAAGAACTCATGTTCTCACCATGACAACAAGCTGACTTCCTAAATCGGGGCCCAAAAAATGGATGGACTGCACTCCCAGATCCCTTTCCAGAATTCCTAGTCGGGGCGAGTTTGAGGGGCATGAGGACAGCTAGGTGCTGCCTAGGTCCCTGACTCTGGTCTCTCATCTTCCATCTTGTCCCTCTTTGTCACCAGCCCCATGTGCCTATGTGGTTCCCATGAGTCGGGAAAGATGCCAGACCCTGGCGGGCAATGCTTGCTTTACAGCCAAGCACACCTGCTTCCTGCGGCTTGCCAGGCCCTTTAGCTTCTGGCCGTTGGGCTGGATGATTATGTCTCCCCCCAGACCCTGCCTGCTTTTCTTTTGCATGAAAGAATTAACTCCTCTCTCTCTCTCCCCACTCTCTTTTTCTCTCTCTCTCGCTCTCTCTCTCACTCTTCCTCTCTCTCTCTTTCCTCCCATCCACATCCTCTATTTTTCTCTTCCTCTCTCCTTTCTTTCCCCTTTTGTTCTGACTGGACTTTGTTCTCATTTTACAAAAACAAAAACATGAGAACACCTTCCGAGTGCTTTCGCTGGTACCTGTGGACGGGGTCCATTTCACGCAAAAGCCCTGTGCCTTGGGCCGCCCCCTTCCCCCTGAATCTGGCCCCCTACCCATCCGTTTTCCTTTGTTCTGTTTCCTCCTGCAGGGTTTTTACCAAGTCCTAGACACAGGTGTTCTCTCTGACTGATTGCTATGCTGTTTATCATGCAAATAGGATTTCACTTCAAACATGATTCTAATTTGATGGACGTCCTGGCTGTTTCTCATGCCAGCAAGATCTTGCTAGCAGAGCATTTTTTACCCAACTTCAGGACCTCCACGGGCCCACAGTCACTCGAGTCACTTAGTCTTGTTACGTAAGACCCAGGATGTAGGGGAATCAAAACCGCTTGGCCTGGCCTATATTCATTAACCTCATTATCCATCAGATTTTCACATACCCACGTGAATGCATCTTTATGGTGGACTTTTTAAATAGTGAAAAATAGGGATGATTTTATATACATATGTGTATACATATATATGTACATTTTTATACATATATGTGTATAAGTATGTACATATATAAATAGACCTCTGTGTATATCTATGAGTCTGTTTCTATTCTGTTTGTTTTTAGTTCCTTAAAAATAAAAACAAAGACGAGATCTCGGTCCTAGAGCTCAGTTTCAGACGCTGAGAGGAACGTCAGTAGCCAAGGTCTGGGGTTGTCAGAACGCCTGGATATGGCAGGACCATAAAGGATGCAATGCAGATGCAGTGGGAGCTGAGGCGTGCAGAGGACTTCAGCGGTCAGCCCCCGGAGCAGAGGAGAAGGGCCTCGCTATCTCAGGATGATTCACACCGAGGCAAGGCCACTTAAAGTAAAGTCCACAAAGGTGAAGATACACACTTTGGGGAAAATAATAAAAGCCAGTTTGTCCGGGACAATGTATGATAGATGACATTGACACTTATGCTAAGTCCCTCTTGCGTTATAGTTAAACATCTAAGTTACAAATGCAATTGTGATCTAGTTCTTAGAATGCACACAGATTGGATAAAAGCTGGTTTCATTGGTTTGAAAGTAAGTGCATTTTATTATAGACGTATGTGATCAAGATAAGATGTTTTTTAATTTCCAATAGTTTTTTCATGCCATAACCTTAAGGAAAATACCGTTTGAAAAAGTATTTAGTACTTTAATCATGGTTCCAAAAGCGCTTCTTAATCTTGTAATAATCAAATGAGGCCCTCTTGCAATACTTGAAGGTTATCTTTATAGTTTGTCCTTCCTTCAGTTGTTAGGTGATTAAACTCTGCCATCTTCTCATTCATATGATTTTGCAAAAGAATTGGGACCTTCTCCAAGATCACTTTTAGTATTTGGTATTGTATCCCTCCAGTTGTAAATACCGTATCAAAACATTAGATACATTTATGACACCCGACAATCACTGAGAGTCTAACCAAGGAGATATTGATCCAGTATATCAGGGTGAGCGCCAGTGTGGACAGGGGGATGTGCAGGAGTGACTCATTTTATACGTGGCTGTTTCATTAGCGAACACTTTTCCCCATGGTTTTGACTTTCGCTTTCTTGGCAATGGTGTGACGGTGAGAGCAGAGCCGCGAAGAACTGAATAAACTGTGAGCTCTTTGGTCAAGAATCCCATCTAAGGGCTGCTCTGTGGATTGGCTGCAGCAGAAAAGGGAGGGGTCAAAATCCAAAGACAGGAAAGAGAGCAGAACACAGAAGGTCAGGATAAATGTCATTTTCCACAGGCCCGGGGCAAGGCTTACGTGGTCCCAACCTGGTTTCTGCTGGGGGCTGATGCACACGTGGAGCACACACACCCTGGTACCTCAACGATGTCACCGATTAGCTTGCAGGAGGCTCTGTTAGGGAGTGCTCTTTGGGTCCACACCTGTGGGAGGGAAAGGAAAGGAGCAGGATTGAGCAGAGGGAGACGACCGTTTGAAACACAGTCTCATCAGAAGCCTCAGCCAAGCTTCGGAGGCTGGGATGACCCTTCGGAGTTGTCCTGACTTGCGGGTGCGGGATCCACCTTTACACCGCCTCCCCTGCTCTAAGCAGTCAATCCCAGGAAGGCGAGGTGAGTTTGGGCCCGGCCCTCTTTGCTGGACACAGTCTCTATTGCTAGTGGGTGGGGCTGTCTGCCAGGACAGTCCTTGAAATGTCGGATGATAATTACCACTTACATTTATTGAAAGCTTACTATTTATGATGTGGGCATAATTACTCCTTAAAGTACTTCACTTGAATTATTTTCTTTAAATAACTTATAATAAACTTATTTAAAATGCTATTTTATTCTCACTTTCAAGATGATGGATTTGAGGTTTAATTAATAAATGGCCTAACACGAAGCCTGCCATTCATAGCCCAGTGCTCTGCCCAGATCACCCTCGTTTATCACACAGCTCCCCCGGAAGGTCTCCCTCATGGCCAAGGCCATCCTCCCTCAGCCACGTGTTCCTCATCTGATGTATTGCTGTACCGTCCTTTCTTTCTCTAAGTTCACGGTGCCAAACACAGCACACATGTCTCCTCCACTGCCGCCTGTCAGGAAGGGATACCCATCGCTCCACATTCAGAGGAAAAACGAGATTCCTTCCTCACTCTGTACAGCGTCAGAAAGCAGTAGGTCAGCATGGTTGTAAAACAGGGAAACACTGCGAAGTTTAGGAGGTATCAGAAAAAAGCAAGCCAGACACGCTGAGTTCCCTTAGCAAAGCTTACAACACAGCCACTTACAGAGGTTCAGATGACTCCTAAAGATACCGACGCGTTAATGAGCCAAATTGGCCTTGGCAGGTTGACCTGCAGTCCCCAGAATCCCTGTGCTTGCCCCCTAGGCCACCTGAATTTTGGGTCTTTATGACCGCCTCCTCTCATCTGGACACAGTGAGGGGCTGCCCCAGGGAAACCTGCCTTGGACCCCCCAGACCCCACACTAAAGGCCTGACAAGGTGAGATCACCCTCTCATCAGTTCTTCCAGTCAGATGCTTTTGTCTTCCCCCCTTAGTGCGCCAAGCACTTCCCCTTAGTGTTTCCCATGGTCAGCCACCCAAATCAATAAACAAAGAAATAAAACTGATGGGAATAAACGGCCTCATCTTGAATAAGCCTGGGAAAGTATGAGCTGGATACTGGGTAGATGTTTTCAGTGCACTGCCTGCCCTCAGGCAGAGAAGCATGTACCAACGTGCCTTTAGCCTTTCTAGTCTATCCTGGGTGCTGTCTGCTTTCCAGGAGGCAGAGGACCCACCGAAGTGGGGAAGCGCCAAGGATGCATGCCAGCAATGTGGGTGTTTAGAAAGACCTGGCATAAGTTAACACAGAATTGCTCTCCACACAGTGGGTTTCCACAGTCACCGCCCCACGGAGTGGATGCCCTGAGATGGAGTCTTTTCTCCTTGCCTGTCTGAGGCTCTCTTGGTTGACAGCTGTCAAGTGACTCTCCATGTAGTTATCTTCATCTCTATGAATCCATTTCGGTTTCGACAATTGTATAAATCTTTCCTTCTCAACGACCTGAGCTAAATATACAGCAACTATCGATACTTACACAGCGAATGCAAGAGCAGTGGTATCCTGGGTCAGGAAAATGGGAAGGAGCCATGAAGTCTAACACACTGTATACTTGTGGCTCTGTCGTCTTTTACGAGTGCCTTGTCTTAATGCTTCACAGTGATCCTTTTCACTAACGCTAAGCATTTTTTTTAACATGACAGGACAAAGGATGAGTTCTGCTATGCCTGAGTTTTCCTACTATGCGCAAGGGGCTATGTAAAGCACGTCACATACGATTTTATTTACTCTTCTAAACCTGAAATCAGATCCACGTCACTCGAGAACGTTTAGATTGCATCGTCAGAGCCGGAATGTGAGCGCGGGTGGTATGTGACTGAAGATTGTTGCATTGCCTCACCCTGCTGGCTCGCTGTGATCAGTGTGCAGGTAGTTCAAGCATCCTTATATGTAGCTTTGTCACCCAGATCTTCTTGGGCTTGGGATGGAACTCTCCAAGGTTGGTGCTAATCACCACTTTTTGAGCTCCTACTGAGGGAGGAGAAACCAGAAGAATGCAGAGGAGAGGGGGCCTGCCATGTCTAGGGTCTTATGCTCTAACCCATGACCTCAGACCTGAACACTGAGGAGCAAGGGCCGACAGGAAAGCTTAATAAAAAAATAGCAAACCACCCCTGGGGACCTTGCTTGTTATCAGTTCCTTGAAATGAGCTTGCAGCTCCAGCAAGAAGAATGAGCAATAGGATTATCAAGGACAGGCCCTCCTGCCTCCTCTCCCCTCCTCCTCCCCTCCCTAAGACTCAAAAGTCACATAGGCCTAAAAGCAAAGAAGTCATAGAAATCAGGCATTTGTCACGTGAAAGCTAAAGCTGTAAAGGTGTATAAGATGTGAGAAATCTAACTTCGGGGAGCTTGTGTTCTGTGGACTCTGTTAGGGTCATGCAGCTCTGTCGGCTAAATAGATCCCACTTCCTTCATCAGGTTGTCTGGACATTTTTGTCCTCTTTTGATTCCTGCAATACTACCATTGTGGGGCATTGGACTTGACACAGGGAGGGAAAGATAAACAGATATAGATCTTGTTTGCAAGGGATTTGTAATTTGTAAGGAAACGACACTTTACCATTTATGGGTGTTATGGCAATTATATATATATATATATATACACACACACACACACACACACACATACAAAAAATGTATCATTCATGTTAATGACTCTTATCATCCCAAGCAGCTTGTGTAGCAAACAAGGGCAGGTACTATCTCCTACTTTGGAGTCCCAGTTTTCTCAGTTGTAGAACGGATTCCCAGTTCATACAGTATCTGAAATAGGATTGCCAAGTGCCGGTATAAATAGCAGACCTCCCTTCTGGTCCAGTGTAGTCTCATGTGTACATATGCAAAAATTACTATCATGATGTTAACAATGCAATGAAAACGTGTAGCTAAAGTGCTGTAAGATGTGAAGGAAAGTTAAGGAAGGAAGGGATAAAAAGAAACATAAAATTTTGTGACAAGTCTTCTATGCATGAAGCATTCTGTATAATTCAGTGTTTCGGCAAGAAAGAGATTGCACAGAGATTGAAAGCATTTTGTTCAAGATTTCATAGCTAGTGTTACAGCCAGGAATGAAATGCAAACCCTTTAAACCCTCCAATCTGGCTTCATTTTACCACACAACCCGCCCAATCCCAGAGAAGGGCATTCAGCAGAAGAGAAGATTATTTCTGGAGTGCAGGGCGTACTATGGCTTCTGGTCTTAGGACAAAGCCTAAATTCCTCTTTCCTTCCTAAATGCATGTCGTTGTGCAGACTGATGGCAGACAGCAGTAAAAACAGAGGGGCTAGCTTTACATAATTAGGGAAGCTTCGGTCTTTTTCTTTTGGGTTCCGCGATATCATTGACAATTGGATCAGACTCTGGATTGAATAAAAGGCAAAGACAACCATACCAGCAGAGGTGACCGATCTTCTGTTGCTAAATATAAATGTTAGCAAAGAAAAACCACTTCCTTTCATTTGGGGAGTCGATGTTGGCCACACAAAGGCTCTAGTGCAATTCAAAGTGGAGGTTTATTTATAGGTAAAAATAAGAGTCTTCACAAAAGGCAAAGCACAGAAATTGTGGTTGTCTTTAGTTTTATGTTCTAGATATTTCTGTCTACCTTTTATGTGGGGGGGGGGCGCATGAAAGAACACTACTTATAATGCCTTTGAAGTGGAGCTGCTATATGAATATTTCAGGCCAATGGATTGTGAGCAGAGGTGATAAGGAACAAGCATTTGAGTACTGATGTGAGAGCTTCCGGCTCTCTCGTTCTCCTTGGTGTGCTGGTTGGGAATATTTCAATGTTTGTTGCTCCACCAGCCCCAGGTTTCCGAATAGTTCCAACGCAAAAGCTTCCACCTACACCCCTTGTCCTTGCTGATTCGCTGTGGACATGTAGTGTATATAAGAAATGTGGGCTTGTTGTTTTATTTTATTATTTTTTAATGAGAGGAAAAGAGGCAGAGAGACAGACTCCAGCATGCGCTCCTACTGGGATCCACCCAGCAAGTCCACTAGGGGGCAGTGCTCTGCCCATTTGGGGCCACTGCTCCATTGCTCAACAATGAACCGTTTTGTAGCACGTAAGGCAGAGGTCATGGAGCCATCTTCAGTGCCCAGAACCAACTCGCTCAATCGAGCCATGGTTACAAGAGGGGAAGAGAGAGAGAGGGAGAGAGGGAGATTGGGAAAAGGAAAGGGGGTAGAGAAGCAGATGTTCACTTTCCTTGTGTGCCCTGACTGACACTGAACCTGGGAGAACCACATGCAGGGCCGATGCTCTACCACTGAGCCAGCCAGCCAGGGTGTGGGCTTGTTATTTCATATACTGAGCTTTTGAGGTCATTTGTTCTTGCAAACTGACAAATACAAGAACAGTCAAGGGATGCACTCAGTAAAAATATTGGCATTTCCCCCGCAATCCTCTTTAATATCAACCCTTCTTGGGAATTTTAAAGAGTACCCTGTGAACTCAAAAACAGCAATTTCTGCAGAAGGGGAGTATTCCTTCTTTTATTATTATATTTTTAAGATCACCTCTATATCTATTTCTGACACAGTAGAATTGGAAATAGAGTAAAAAAACCTGAAGGCATTATTTGAGAATATTTGATTTTGGATTCTGGATTCTGAATGAGGATAAACTGGGGATGGTAATAACCTGTGTTTCTATCATGTGTGGAAAGTACGCCAGTCAAAGGTGCCGTTTAACACACGATTCATTTAAGATTTTTATTTCTGATGGAATCACATGGGCCAAAAGCCATATCTGTCCATGGAATTACTATGCACTCCTGAGTTTCAAATATCATTGAATAACTTTATTTATTCTGGATTTTGCCGTCCTTTGAAGCATAATTAAGGATGATGTACTGACCTTAGATTCACCTTTTAAAATAAAAAATAGACTATAAAATGATGTTTTTATATGTTTGAAAACCAATAGTTCAACATTGAAAAGAGAAGTTATAGAAAACAAACTCTAAAGTGTTCAACATAAACACACACACACACACACACACACACACACACACACACAAGAAAACATTGCATTCTTATTACACACATCTCAGAAACAAAGGGGAAAATGCTTTTGCTTCAACAACTTCTAAGTCTCTACCAAAAAGAAAATCAATATATATCTGTGTATAAACCACCTGGCTGTTAACAAACAGAGGTAATAGCCACCAGGGATTGAAGCAGGAGGGAGAGCCCTTCTGAGAAATGAAACTCTTGAGGAATGACTCATAGGAGAAGCAATTCTTTAAGAAAAAACCTTGGCAAACTTCAGGATTTGAAAATAACTCTCCTTAGATTGAGGAGAGCAATATTCAAGACTGATGGAAAACTGAAAACAAATCTGCTAAGGTTATATGTTCAGCACCATTTATTTGTAGACAGTTTCCGATGGATAATTTCCTTGGAATGCACAACACATATAAAAAGAGCTCTATAGCCTCTCTCTCCCTCTCTCTGTCTCTTTCTTTCTTTTTCTAGTTCTTCCTGACTCCTCACTTGTTATTTTTATATGCTTTACCCCATTTTAAATTTTTATGTATTGCCTAAAGACATCTATTATATTCCTTATTAGAAACTTTTTTATTCTAAATTTTTATTTGATAATATTTGTTTTCCTATTATATTTTTCTGTACATGCACTTAAGGTCTTTGTGCATGTAAAATGCACACAGGTTTGTTTTTGTACACTTCTGAAAGGATATGTACATGGGAAGTTAATCTTAAATGATTTATAGTAATTTTCTTCATACCTTGAAAGCCACTGATATCTTTGCACTTACTTTCTAATCTTAAATGTTTTACTAAGATCATCTGTAAATAATTAGTGAAAAGATCTTGGTTGCAAATGAGAAACATTGAACCTGAAACATCAATTCTATTTTCTAGCCACTACCGGCATCCTGAGACCAAAATAACATTCTGAGCCATCCTATTGTGACTTTTAACTCATGTTCAGTTTTCAATATTTGGAAGCTTATTTTCTCTCTCATTTGAAAAGTGGAGATAACACCCAATACATAAAGTTGTTTGATTTTAAACATGTGGCTAGAAAACATAAGGGTTCAATAAATGTTGGTTATGGTAACCATTATCTTCCTCAACATTGTTCTTGTGTTTCTTATCATCCTTTGTAATCTTCCCATCACTGACTCTTTCACCTTCTTTAGGTTCTCTGAAAAAGAGAGAGTCTTCTCAAAGTAGCCCTCCCGAGTCACCCTCTGTTGTCTACTACTTACAATCTCTTTTTTCATCTCAATAGGAAATTCTAGGGGAATCTGTACAAACGTTATTGGTTTCCAAAGGTTAAGAAATTGTCAGCACCATGGACAGCATCACCGGCCACATCACTGCAGTAACTTTAAGTCAGGGGTCCCCAAACTAAGCTGCCCATGGGCCACATGCGACCCCCTGAGGCCATTAATATGGCCCCCACCGCACTTCCAGAAGGGGCACCTCTTTCACTGGTGGTCAGTGAGAGGAGCACAGGATGCATCCGCACCCATAGTTCCCATTGAAATACTGGTCAGTTTGTTGATTTAAATTTACTGGTTCTTTATTTTAAATATTGTATTTGTTCCCGTTTTGTTTTTTTACTTTAAAATAAGGTATGTGCAGTGTGCATAGGGATTTGTTCATAGTTTTTTTATAGTCTGGCCCTCCAATGGTCTGAGGGACAGTGAACTGGCCCCCTGTGTAAACAGTTTGGGGCCCCCTGATCTAAGTGGTATTAGAGCAACTCACCTCATCTGTCCCATTTGTATTTTCTCTTGCTCAATCCTATGTTTCCTCTCACACAAATTCCCACAATTTTGCCTCACTGAGACTACAAAATATAGTTTAATGTCATATTTAATAAATTGAATTGCACTTGTTTGGTTTCATTTTTTATAGTTTATAATTTTAAATGCTTCTTTTGTTGGATCACAACTTGTCAGATAAAAATAAATTATGTACAATTTTTGGCCAAAACACTAAATAAGTGGCTTTTGAGAAAAGTTGTTTAATTAAAACAGTAGATGTTATTGAGCTCTTAATATGTGTTAAGTTTTAAGGAAAGATGCAGAGAGAGAAAAAGAGAGAGAAAGAAGGAGGAGGAGGAGGACGAGGACGAGAAGAAGAAGAAGAAGAAGAAGAAGAAGAGCAGAAGATGAAAAGGAGGAAGGAGAAAAGAAGAAAAGAAAGAAAAGGAGAAGGAGGGGAGGAGAAGTAGAAAAAAAGAGAGGGAGCCAAGGAAGAAGGTTGGAAGAGAGGGAAGGGGAGAGATAAACTATACAATCTCCACTGACAGCAGGCACATTTATTATAAAGAGAAGATTGACAGCCTGACCAGGCAGTGGCACAGTGGATAGAGCATTGGACTGGGACGTGGAGGACCCAGGTTCAAAACCCCTAGGTAGCCAGCTTGAGCGCGGGCCCACCTGGCTTGAGCAAAAGCTCGCCAGCTTGGAACCAAGGTTGCTGGTTCCAGCAAGGGGTTGCTTGGTCTGCTGAAGGCCCGCGGTCAAGGCACATGTGAGAAAGCAATCAATGAACAACTAAGGTGTTGCAATGAAAAACTGATGATTGATGCTTCTCATCTCTCTCTGTTCCTGTCTGTCTGTCCCTGTCTATCCCTCTCTCTGACTCTCTCTCTCTGTCCCTGTAAAAAAAAAAATAGAGAAGATTGACATATCTGAAATTATCTATCATACTGGCTAGTCTGTGATTACAGTTATGTTAAAAGAGCAATAACATTTTTAAATGAGAATCCTTTACAACTGTGTATACTTTTAAAACTCACAGATTATTTTTACATATATTTAAACTTAACTTAATATGCTTATAACAGCTTTGTAAAATCAATATCTCAGATAATGTACTCTATTCTATATATAAGATTTGGTCCTCAAGTCTAAGTCTTGCTATTTTTATTTTCCAGTAAATACCTTCTTTTTATTGTGCCTCCCTTCTAGGATATTTTATCCATATTTGAGCTTCAGTTTTTTCACTTACAAGTTTATCATCAACAATGTCCTTTGCCAAGAACTGGAGAATAGTGTTGACCTTGGTCGGTGAATATTTTTGTAATGAAATATGTGCTGAAAAACAACAGCAACCAACCAGTCAAAAGATTTTTTTCTTATGTTCCAACACCACGGAATATAATAAACACACTTTTAACTAGTGCCTACCATGTGCCAGGAACTCTAAAAAAGCACAAGAATACTGAGTTGAACAAAGACAGAGATCCTCATCTTTAAGAGTTCAAATAAACATAAGACAAATAATAGTATCAATCTTTTATTATAAATGTCAGCACATGACCACGCATCAGGAAAGACACAGCAGAAATCATACTTCAACACAGACGGCTGGCACTGTCACTTGTATAATAAGCTTTCTGATTTTGTGTCCCAGGGACCTCCCTTATCTCAACCCGGTGGCAGTGATGCCGATTCTGTGACATTGCCACCTGGAACCTAAGTGTGTATGAATCATCAACAGTAGTTAAAAATAAAAAGGTAGGCAACGAGTGTGGTGTTTCAGACGGGGGGCAGGCAGAGTAAGTCTCCTTGTACAAATTACCCGATGAAGCTGCCAAGTGAGGATGCGGTAGAGGCACTGGCGTGTGGGCAGGCTAGTGGCTTCTGGACAGTGGGCATACTAAGGAACTAGTCAAACTGGGGAGTGGAAAGGGGTGAAGGGGATTCTTTCTATGTGATCTTCCTTTCCCCTGGGGTGACCCATCCCGGCCACTGTCGTTGCCTCTCTGCCCACTCACCATCCTGACTCACATGGGAACACAGATCCTGAGTCACCCTAGAACCAGTCACTGACATCCTTCCTCCCTAAGTGAGTCTGGAAGAGGTTGCTACATGGTTTGGGATCTTGTGTTCCGAACATCTTGCGTCGGAACAGTTTTCAATTTTGTCTCTATTTCCGATGGATGAATGTTTTTTTCTTCTAACAGAGTCCTATTCCATCTTCAGTCCCGACTGCCTCCAGCACACGAGTGTTTGACGAGAAGCAGGGCGGCTGCTAGGAGAACGCGTAGGCACGCAGAGACCTGGTAGGCACGGGCTCCCATTTGCTGGCTCTGGTGCGTCACTGGGTGGTAGAGATCAGTTCTTCTCATCTCGTCAGGCTTCCTCATTCAGTGGAATGAAAAGCGAACTATGTTCCCTGTGCTTTTTCTCCCTAATCAAAGATTATCCAATTTTATAAAAAAAAAACAAGAAGACCATTAAGTGCAAAATGTGGGCTCCGAACCTCGCCGCCTGAGATTCCACGTCTCGAGCTGATTATGCTGCGCACTGAACTGAAGGCAGGGCTGGCAGGGGCGTCCCAGCCCCCACACTTCCGGGGAGCCCCCACACTCCTGGGGGAGCCCACGCTCCCAGGGGAACCATTCCATCTCAGGCACTGGCCCCTTCACTAGCTTGCTTGACTCAGCAACATTGTAAAATGTTAGATTAAATTCTTAAAGTGTTTTAAAATATTTTTTTTCCTAAACACGAACAAGACAGGTCAAGTCCCAGGGCACGAGAATCACACATTAAATTAACTTATAATTCCGTCGTTTACTAATATTTACTTATGTTTACTTGTTCAGTGCCCTCTAAATATGGGCACTGAGCTAACCACAGGGACTGCTGTGAAAAATAAGTTTAGACGGGGCCTCTATTCGTACTTCTAAAGAGCATTGAGTCTGAGGGTTGTGAATGAAGCTTACATAAACCAGGTCACATTTCTAACACGACACTCGCTGTGTTGAGCATTATTCTGGAGAGCACTGAGGTCCAAGGTCCTGGGGTGTAGGGTGAGCCTGTCCTAATATGGGAATAGAGAAAGTCCTCTCTGAGAAGGAGCAGTGGGTACCTCCCGTCCTCAAAGCCTACGGCTAAAACTGGACGACTTTACCAAAACGAATCATTCCTGCTCGGAAGACAGTTTTAAAATAATAGATTTTGCTCAACTTCTTCCCAACTGGAAGTTCAAAATCAGTTGAGACACATACATAAGAATCAAACTGGGACAAAAACAGCTTTGTTGTTGGGTCAGGTTGATTAGAGAACGTGGTTTGTGACCTGCAGCCTGAACCGGGTTTTCTGTTTTACTCCAGCTTTAGGAAGGGGAGTTTGCAGATCAGACGTTTGCGCAGTCTTTCTGCGTCAAGATCATGATTTGGTCGTTCCATGCACCCAGAAAGGCTAAGAGCGGGCACAGAGGTGGGCCTCCTGATCTGCCCTTAGAAGGTATCCCTTGTCCAAAGGCAGATGAAGGTTGGTTGAGGCCCTGGGTGCAGAAGAAAATATTTGGCCCCTTCAAAAAAGAGAGACAGGAAAATAAAATACATGTTAACCATATTTTTAAAGAAATAAAAATATTACGTACTATTAATGTTAAAATAGCATAGATAAAACCAAACTTGGTGTCATTAGGGGAAAGTGTCAATTTGGGGTTTTGTGGGACCCTTCAGAAGGCAGGGCCCAGGGCATGTGCCCCGTGTGCCTGCAGTTAAATCTACCTCTGCCCTTCTCCCTTAATCATGTGAACCTCAAATGTGGATGAAGGGCCGGAGGAAGAAAAACCTCTACTTTGTGGGTCTCCCGGCAAAACGAGAGCCTGATAGGGGTTGCAGCAGGCATTCTTGGTCCTCGATCTCAAGCTTTGCAGCCAGACAAACTACTTCTTGTCCTGTAGAGAGGACTGAATGAGAGGCAGAGTGAAGAGAAAATGCTTCTCGGTGATTCCTGTGAGGGGCCGAGTCTCTATTCATGACGTGGCAGGACCGGAGGGTGGGAGGTCCTGAGTCTCCAGAACAGATACCGTGCGCTCTGGAGATCTTCAGAAATCCTGATTCAGTGCAGATAACGGTCACTCCTTGCACTCTCTCCAGTCACCTGCATTCATTCATTTATCAAATACTTACACACCTCCTAGAACACATAAGACCTGTTGTAGGCACAGGAATACAAAGATGAAGAAGATGTAGTCCATGCTTTTAAGAAGCTCACATACTGAGGGGAGAGATTAGACACTAATGTTTATTGCAGTGAAAGAAGATCTTCAAGGAGGAGTCAACGTGGCCTTCTGTTAAAACATGATTAGAGGGACAGGAGATAGACACACTGCACCCCGATCCCAAAGCTAGTTTAGTTTCAGAGGGGCCTGCAGAAGGTATTTGTGAGGTCTTGTCCCAAACAACTGGGTTCAAATTCCACAACCACTTTTGCTAAATGGATCATCACTAACTTACCAATTTCCTCATCTTTGAATTAAAAAAAAAAAAAACAATATTGACATGTTTTCATAAGGTTCAAATATCAAATATGGTAGACCATATAAGACATTTGGCAAAGACCTGGTATCGAGACATGCACCCAATGCGTGAATGATTTTTTTTAAAATAAAGAATAAAATGGAAGAGAAGTTCGGAGTAAGTTCTGCTTACTGTCTTACAGCGAGAGCTGGCCAGCGCACACGGCACCTGTCCTGACTCCGTTAGTGTCCTTCTTATATTGTGCTTTTTTTCCTGTAACAATCGCCGCCGAAAGGTAGGTCTGAGGGGTTTCTATTTAGGGACAGGAAGGCAAGTGAAAACTGAGGCGTCTGATTCTGCAGCGAGGTTCGGGAAGGGCTGGCTCCCAAGGTCCGGAGCAACGGTAGAAATAGAGAAACATGCATTCCCTCTTTCCGATCAGAAGTTATGTCTTAATTTAGCAAAGATTATGATGTTGCATAGATTTCATCTGACTCGCTGAGGTTGCCGATGTGATGAGAGTAATTTCCTTGCTCATTTTCATTGTTTTAATTAATGATTAAACCTTCTCTACATAAAAAAATTATAATGCAATCGTCACTAATTTTATGTGATTTATATCAAAGAAATTTATTTACTTTTATTATTTCTAGTTCCAAAGCACATTATTTTTGAAAAAAATTATTTCCATTGTTTTCACCTTTTTTTCTTCTCTGAACTAAATTTTCAGCTCTTCAGATTATATTGCGATCTCAATTTGTACTCATTCTCAATGATTTAAAAAGTTGAAAAGTAAAATATAATGGATTGTAAGGCTATAAAACTTTAATTAATGTTCACCCAAAATATAAATTAAAGTAAATGTAAAAAAAAGAATTAAAAAGTGAGAATTATTTCTGCTTATTTTTCAAAGTTTTTAGATAAAATATAATAACTTAAAATTAAAATAAAATTTCACATTATAATTACTTTATGTCAAAATGTAAAAAATTGCATTTAAATTATTTACTTTGGCCTTGGCTGGTTTGCTCAGTGGATAGAGCATCAGCCAAGAGTATGGATGTCCTGGGTTCAATTCCTCCTGGTCAGGGCACACAAGAGAAGTGACCATCTGCTGTCTCCCCCTCCCTCTCCGTCTTCCCTGTCTCTTTCTCTCCCACAGCCAGTGGCTTGATGGTTTGAGCATCGGCCCCAGGAGCAGAGGATAGCTCAGTTTTTCCAAGTGTCAGCTCAGATGCTAAAAATAGATTGGTTGATTTGAGCATTGGCCCCAGACAGGGGTTGCCAAAGGGATCCCATCTCGGTCCACTATCTCCTTTCTCTCACCTAAAAAAAAAAAAATTACTTATATAAAGCTGAAATATTTTATTTGATTATTTGCAAATTTAATTAAATCTTACTTTTAGCCATACGGTTTAGTATTCTAGCATGCAACGGTCTACTCTAGTTACCAGTGTAAGAATCAGTGTCATGCTGCATGCCTGTTATATCTATAAGCAAATGTATAAAGTGGTCAGAACAAGATAAATTATTTAACGTAGAAAAATCTTCCTTAGCTGTCCTGGTGAACTGACCTGAGAACCTCAGTGGCTCACGTCTACCCTCTGGAACCAGGGGATGGAGCGCGAACACAAAGCAAGAGAAGGGATGCCTTGTGCTCCTTTGTCATGCACACATCTGTTGCATTTGTACAATCCACACAGAAGTATTCAGGAGTTAATGCATTGCTTCTCTTGCCTAAGTGGCTCCTACTGCTCAAGTCTCCGACGCGAGCACACCTGTAACTTTAGGGCGTTCACGTGCATTTACCTTTTATTCGGGAACTCGGGGCAAGAGATGTGGAGAAGCATTTTCCCGGGGCTGGAGCACCTCCACAAGTGGCGGTTCAGGGTCCGGGGTCATGCCGGGTTAGGCTGAGCGCTGGAGGCCAGCAAGCAAGGGTGGAGGTGTATTCTTTATTAAATGCATTTTCTAATATGTTTGTGATGTGGAGCAGCTTCTGAAACGTGGGGCTCAGGATGGAAGCCCTTGTTGCCTAGCTTTAAAGGTACTGCCACACAGGAACAGGTTGGACCATGGCAGTACTCAAGATGAAATTGAAAATGAGCACGTGGGGACAGGACGTATGGCGGAAGCACTGTCAGAAGCCAATATGGCCCCAGTGATATTTGACATGAATGTCAAGAAACGATAGCTTTGTGACTCTACTTAACTAGGCTTCTGGTTAAAATAATGCCACTGGAGCTACTCTCCCGTAAACACACACACGCTCGCACACGTGCACACGTGCACACTCTGAAGGATTTAGAGACTGCATTGCCTGTGAATGGGTTATATATACTCTGCTATAGGAAAGGCAAGAAAATGATACCTTATTTCCTCGCACTCTGACCGAAGGGAAACGTATAAGCACCTGCAGAAAGTCCGCCCAGAACGGATCGCTAACATCCCCTTGGAGACCGCTCGCGTCTGCCGTCCCTCAGAATCACTGCATTTTAGAGACCTTCAGCGTTCAGCTTTTGTGAGGCCAATTTGCCAATTATAGTCATTAGGTAACGCTTGGAATTGCTAAACAGTGCAGAGGACTTGCCTTCCGCACTGAGAACTGTCCAGTCAGACTTTTCCGGCTGCTCCTGGGAAAGAAACCAGGACTAGGGTCCGTGTGCCTTCCTATCGGAGGGGCCTCCCTGCCCCATTATGCTCATTGGTCCAACAGGGAGGACATCCTGGCCATGACTCTTTTCCTCATTTATCACTAAAAAGCAGTTCATGTATTAAACTCCTGTTATGTGCTCAGCACATTTTTTTATGGCCAGTGAACAAACCAAAGCCCTGCCCTCAAGAGGGAGACATGCTGTTGGGGACATGCAAGAGGGAGAAATGATCAGTTTCGGTCCACAATATGCCTGCAAATAAGGAAAACAGAAAGGTTGGAGGATTAGACGTGCTGAGTGGCGTTCACTATGCGGGTTAACTGTGCAGGGTAAGTCCTCCTGCTAGTGTGATGTTGAAACCGAGACTTGAATGAGGTTGAGCAGACAGGCTATGAATACCCCCGGGGCGGGAGCATTCCAGGCAGAGAGAACGGTAAGGATGGGAATGTGCTAGGGTGCCTCACATGTCAGGAACAGCACAGGGATCTGGGTGGCAGAGGCCGGTGAGGGAGGTGAGGGCAGTGGGGACTAATGTCCGAGAGGTAAGGGTCTAGGAGGTCAGCGTGAAGCCTTGGCTTGTGCTCGGAGTGAGATGGTCATTCATCGACATGTGACATAGTTTATTCATTGAATGAGTTGCTCTGGCTTGCTGCGTGAAGAGGCCTCGAGGAGCAGGCGCTGAAGCAGAGAGAGGAGGGAAGATGCTGCTACCACAACCCCCCAGACAACAGATGCCAACGACAGACACCACTTACGGAGCGCCCACCGTAGGTTAGGGTCTGAGCGTCCTTTAAAGTACTTTGCATGTGTGTTAACTTACAAGTACTCATGATAGCTCTAAGAGCTAGGCAGCTAGGCTATATCTATTTTTCAGGTGAGAAAACTGATACATTCAGAGTTTAAATAATTGGCCCAAGGCTACACAGGTTATTGCTGAGTTGGCCAGGGTGGTGGCCTTGCAGGTGATTGGATACAGGATGTATCCTGGAAGTGGAGCCCATAGGATGGGCCGATGAAATAGTTTCAGTATATACCAAACGAGAGTTCCTATTCATCCAAAAGAAGAAAGTGATGCTGGCTTCAGGGTGAAGCTCTTCATGTAAATGACCTCATGCAACTTTCACAAATACTTTATAATTTAGCTACTGCTATTCTCTGCAGTTTGCAATTGTGAAAATCCAGTCTTAGAGAGTTTGAAGGATTTGTTCACGGTCACAGCTGGGTAATGCCTGAGTTCTGTCCGTCTCCATAGGCAACGAGCTCAGCATCTGAACTTTCTGCCTTTCCCCTTGCCTGCTTATCTATTCTTATGTTCATCTGGGACCTTTTGCATCAGTCTCTTATCTCGGTTCGATATTTGTCCTTTGAACTTGAGAGCCCACTGGTTTTAGATGTTACCAGTACTTTCTGCAAGGATCCTTCTCTGGCCGTTTTCTTCCTCTTTCAATCCTTAATCTGTTTTCTCTTCATGTAGACCATATCACAAATCATATGTCATACACCACATCATATCCAGTTATACGTGCCAGGGGCAGAGTTATGTTTCCTCAGATTTCTATGTTGAAGGTCTTTCTCCCAAAATAATGGCATTTGGGTATGGGGGTCTTTAGGAGATAATTAGATTTGGATAAGATCTTGAGGGTGGGGCCCATGATGGGATTAGTGTACTCATAAAAAGAGACAACAGACAGCTCCTTCTCTCTCCCTCTACCCAGTGAAGACACAATGAGAAGGCAGCCATCTGCAAGCCAGGAAGAAAGCCCTCACTAGACCCTGACAATGCTGGCATCTTGACCTTGAACTTCAACCTCCATAACTGATAAAATAAATTTCTGTGCTTTAAACCTCCCAGTCTGTTATATTTTGTCATGGCGGGCTGAGCTGTCTAATGAACATATAACATGATTATATATGATTATATATAATGGACTACACAATGGACTACATTAGCTCTATTTTTTTGCTAGCCTATTCATTCACTGTTTTTGTCTGCCTGACTCATCATGTACGTCCAGGAATGCATATTTCCCAGCACAGGGTGTTAGCTAGGCACACAGTACTACTTGGTGGGTGCATAAAGAATAAATGAATGAACTACCACTGCCAATGAAAGGATCCCCCAACCTGGCTCTAGCCTGCATGAGCAATGTCTCCAAGGAGGCTTCCTTCCGGTCCAGTGGGAGATCTGAACCGTTAGTTCCTCAGCCCGGCCATTCAGCACAGGGACATTTCCTGAGCTCAGCCCAGGTGGGCAGCTACCTTCTGCAGGGGCAGTGGGCAAGTCATTTTCTGTCCTGCAGGTTTGGTCGCCTCAGCAGCCCTGAGTGCAGCCCCGCCCCTCAACACGTGATGAAAGCAGGTTCCAGAGCTCATCATCTGAAGCAAAACGTCAACTGCTAAGAGGAGGGTAAATTGGGCGAAACTTCCCGGTCAGTAGTTCTTTCTGGGAACAGAGTAGCCATCCTCTGTGTCCAGAGCTGTGGGTGGTGGGGACAGGGAGGGCTGCAGTGTCCCCCGTGGCTGGCTGAGCCCCAGGTCTGGGAAGCCTGTCCAACCAGAGCTGTGTTTTGCAACATATTCCAACAGGCTGTGGGTGCAGAGGCCTGCGAGTTGATCTGCGGTGGTCACGTGCTTGCCCCATTCCGTGGGGGCGGCGCCTCGAATATGTAACGAAGTAAGTAATAGTTGTACCTGGGGTCAAACTGAGCTGGGTGATGTGGGTCAGCCCAAGCCTGGATTATAAAACTGAAAGGAAGAGATGGACCATTTTTATTGATTTGGGAGCCAATTTTTTCTTATTCATTTACTGCTTTAAATCTATGTATGCACTTTGCTCCCAGCAGCTTCCTGTCTGGGTAATAGAAAACACTTTCTGCAACTGGGAACTTGACAGGCTTTCACTTGTATCTGGGCTGCCAGGGGCCACTTATGCCTTCTCTGTGTACCTAGGATTCATCTGTTCATTCCCTCACTCATTCATCCAGCCAGCTCTGATGGAGTGCCTACTATGTGTAGGGGAAGAAAGGTGAGTAACAACGTTTTAGCTCTGAACAAGCTCACAGTCTAATAGAGCAGGCAGGGAAGGCAGGGTGCACTGGCAATGGAACTCTGGTGTGCTCTGACGCATGACATGTAGAGCCCTCTGGGAAGAAGGGACCCAGCTCAGCCTGGCTTAGATCGTGGGTCAAAGATGGGCTGCCTCTGGTTGATAGCCACTCTTTTTATCTCAAGAACTCAATACTTAAGTAAGCAAATCATTGACTATCTTGAGGATTTTGTTTTCCAAACTGAGTTGGTGAAAACCAGGTTCTAACAAGTTCTTTGGCATTGATACGATATTATTTTCTAGACGTGTTGGGCAAACAAGTTTGTAACAAATATTTTTTTAGGTTTGCTCGCGTGTACTGGGGCAGTGCCATGTGTGTCTAGTCCAGAGGTCCCCAAACTATGGCCTGCGGGCCAAATTGCGGCCACCTGAGGCCATTTATCCGGCCCCCGCCGCACTTCCGGAAGGGGCACCTCTTTCATTGTTGGTCAGTGTATGGAGTACTCTTTGTAGTGGCCCTCCACTGGTCTGAGGGACAGTGAATTAGCCCCTGAGTAAAAGGTTTGGGGACCCCTGGGTCTATGTAAGGCTGCAGGTGCTTGCCTTCAGGGTGGCCAATTGCAAGTTGTGGGCTGCCTGCCTTCACGGGGAGGGGTGATAGTTTGCTATTGTTTGCTGGAGAAGGGGTTTTTCCCCCAGCCTGTTTTGCTGGAGAATCTAGAGAGAGAGAGAGAGAGAATGTTGAGGGGCTTGGGAGCCCTGCCTGGTAGCTCGTCCACCCTTATGAGACTAATAAATGGAATAGCCCACCATTTTCTGGCTCCACAGTTCTTTACCGTCTGCCCTAATCCAGTGAGAGCCTGCCCGGCCATGGAGGCAGCTACTGGCCTTACAAGGCATTTTAGGTTTGTTTGTTTTTTCCTGCAAAGTAATTTTCTAGAGTGGTTCAGAGACTGTCTTTGGAGTCAGGCAGCTAGGGTGCAAATTCTTACGCACTATTCACTGTCCCTATCCCATAGGAAAACTGACTGAACTCCATTAGCCTTAATTGCCTATCTGTAACATGGTGTTTGTAGCAAGAAAACCTTCATGAGGTGCCTGGCAGACAGCATTTGATTAATAGTATCTATGACTCTGGAAAAATGTTAGAAGCTCCAGAAGAACCTACTGCATTTATACAAAGAGGCCGTCAGTATGTGCACAATATATTAGCCAAAATCTGGAATTAGGTTAATGATTCTCAACCGCAGGAGATTCACCTCAGAAGGGACATTTAACATCGTCAGGAGACATTTTTGGCCTTCACACGTCAGGGAGTGGGTGCTAGTGATCTTGGGGATGGAAGCCAGTAATGTGATAAACATCCTACAATACACAGGGCAACCTCCATAGCAGTCCTTCAGACCAAAAATGTGACTAGAGTTGAAGTTGAGAACCCCTGGATAAGCTCAGGCATCTGTTTAAGATGACAGGAGACATGTTAGTAACAAGGGCTACTTTCCTTCAAAGCGTAGCTGACAAATATTTATTCTTTGGTTCAGTGCTGATTTATTTCATGAAGACTGAGAATGTCCTCCTGGCCCTGAGGCCACAGCCTGTGAAGGAATGACTGTGGGCACCGGAGATGAGAGGAGACACGGAAACAATAGCTCTGAATTATTTCAAGGTAACAATGGAGACCCAGCCTGCAGTTAAAGGAATTCCATGAGAGATTGGGAAGCCCTGTAAGGAGACATGACACAAGGACAGCTAGGCTCAGGTTCTGTGGTCATTGTGACCTGGGGGAGCTTGTGTGAAGCTAGTACAACCTGACCACCCCAGGACTCAACTGCTTCTGTGTATCCAACGTTCAGCCACAGTGAAATCCCTCCCCGGCTCTGCTGGTGCGCCGTGGGCGTGGCTCCCGCTGTCCGCTCCAGCCTTGTCCACCACATCAGAGTGAAGCGTTCTGTAAGGTGCACGTGTGTACCAGACTCTCTGACTCCTCACCAGAGAAATCCGTAACTGCAACTTCCCTCCATCACCTCCTGAATGCACATCCAGCCTGTCCTTGAGCATTGTGTTATGCAACCTATCCTGTCTACTGCTGGTCGCCATGCTATGAGCCACCCGACAGCAGGACTCTTGTTGCCTGGCATCTTTGTACATATGTGTATATATGCATGTATGCATGTGTGTGTATGTATACATGTCATATATCTCTGGTTCTGCTCCTCTGGTTGAAGCTTGCCTCATACCTATCAATGTGCATTGTAGTTCTGTGGTTCAAAGAGGGCTTCCTGAAGGAAGTGGGTTAAACAGTGAGGAATGAATAGAAATAAGAAGCAGGTAGAAGGGAACACTGAGTGCGACCTGAGGCCAGAGTGGATGTATCTAGAGACAGAATGAGAGGAGGTGAGGTGGGAGATTTTGACAGGGGCAGAAAAATAGGGGTCCATGTAGACAGAGCCAAAAATTACTGTGGTTCCTTTGTTTGGCTAAGGCTGTATACATGGAGCTAAGAAAGACAGGAAATAGTTCCAGCAGTTGTGCAACAAGATGCCATAGAGAACTGGCCTCACTATTCAGGATACACCTGAGGTCTCATAGTCCAATAATATATAATTTAGCTTCTTCATTTCTGCTACTCATTACCTGCTATTCTTCCTAGTATTGCTACTCATTGTCTTTTTCATTGCTAAGAACTTCCGTTATTGTGTTTCTGTAGGTCTTTATTTCTCTGCAACTTCCGATTTGCACTATAGCGATTAATAGGTGACATAATATCTGGTCATTTGTTTGTCGATTTGTATTGGCTTGAAAACTATTTTGGACAGAAGCCTTATTTCAGGGATTTCCCTATCAACTTTCCACAGTTATGCAACTGGTCTTCCTGAGCGTAACTGGGAGATGTACAAAGTTCACCTGAAGGCTACCGTTGAAGCAGACTGACCGATGGCAGGACCAGATCCCTCTGCTCAGTACGAGCTCATGGCCAGTATCTGGTGTCAGCCCTGCTGAATCACAGAAACTTCACCAAGACTTGCATCCATCCAGACTTTCAGATTATGATTTATGTGCTAACGAAAAGATATTCTTGCTGCTACAGTGTCAACAAGAATTCTGGGTTTATTTTTATTGAAACAATATTTAGCAGACATAAAATGTTTGAAAACAAATTGTGACAGAATGGGCTATTTTTATGCCTTTTTCCCTTTTGGGTTAACTATGAATGATTAACTCAAAATTACTCTATATCCCTGTCAATAATAAATCTTGAGCTCTTTGCCTCGGGACGTATGAAGACTCAATATGAAGGCTGTTATTGAACAAGTGTATGCTATGGAAAGAAAATGTTATAGGTTTTGCTATGTGATTAGTTAATAATCAATATGTAGTCATAAGTATTAACCCATAGAAACATCTAGTTCTTCATTAAAAGCCAAATTAAAAATAAAAAGAACCTTTAAGACTTTTTCTACGTGCTGTCACTTTCCACCACTCTGTTCTTGGGGGGAGGAGAAGGGCTTCAACTTTTTTCTGTACTTTATTTTTGTATCAGGACATTTAATCCTTACTCCAATATGCAAAGACTACTCCAGCTGTTCTATTATTGAAATGTTCTCTCTGACCACTCCTTGTCCATTGCCCCCAGGAAATATGGGTCTCCTAGTGTACTCTCCTGACGTGTCTGTCCTTGTGTGTTCAGTGCCCTGGAGAGACCAGCTGGAACCAGATGAAAGATTTAAGCCCATTTCAGGGAAGAGTCATATCCCCATTGCAATCTGTGCTGAAACGTGGATTTCATTAACCCTCCTGTCTCACATCACTAAATATCTTCTTAAGCGCTGGGAAATCTGGAGTTTTGTTTATTTATGGATTGCATAGCATAATGGAAAATCTGCTTCCCATTTGACAGCAAAATCCATTGAGGATCACCGACAGAACCTGCCTATGGTCACCTGAGTAGGAGTAAGAGTTTGGACTAAGGCCTGGGACTCATTGACACTAATGTCTCGGCTCTTTATCGATATTATCTCCAGGCTTCCTGGAGGTGATCTTTCTTTAAACTGAACGCCCTGAGGTTGTGGAACAGTCCCACAAAGTTGAGGCATAGTGGTCCTTCCTTAAAGAAGTTACAATTTCGTAACTGTAAGCAAGCAGAGTGGCCACAATGGTGTAAGATGGGAAACATAATTATCCTTAGAGTTGAAGAAGGAAAGTAACTTGCTTACTATTTTATCTGTACGACTATGAAAATCATTTGGCTGTGGTAAGCCTTGAACTTGTGAAATGGGAATATGAAACCTGCCCTGCAAAGTCACTATGAGAATCAAAGGAAATAAGGTAGGTTAATGAAATTCGTATGTCAGGGGAGGAGGTGGCTCAGAGCCTGACTATTAAATTAACCGTTTCCTTTACTGATGGTATTCTGGTACCTTGACTTTAGGAGCTTGGTCATCCTTGGAAGGACTGGCTCCTAGGGCTGGTCATTTCCTGGAGACAGCAAACAACTTGCCCACTGACCATGCTTTTCAAATGCAAATCAACCAATTCAGAGTCACACTCCATCCACCTTCTTTATTGGATTCTCATACTTTGGGGCCAAGATCTGCCTGCTCTGGTCAATTCAGGTACCGGACAAGGGGTGGAGCGCCGGACAACCAGGAACCACCGCTGAGTACTGAACCCTGCTGACATTATTCAAGCCATCTTGTCCTAAACCTGTTTGCTCTCCTCATCTGTTCTGTCCTACAGAAACCACGATAAAAGCTCTTGTCCATAGTTTTCCCCTCTCCACTGCTTCCTGACCAGACACGATGTTTCCCCATGTGGTTCCCACCACAGCATGGGATCACCCTCTGCTCTGGGGGTCTGTGAATATAAAAACATATTTTTAATGGCAATCATCTTATAATCTGTTGATAGTATCATTCCTAAATAATGAGAAAACCTATATGTTGGTCAAATAAGTTTGTAAAATATAATTTTTTTATGTTTGTTCGCTTATAGTTTGCATTGGGGGCTGGGCAGCGCCAGGTGTATGTGGTCTGTGAAACTGCAAATTACCTTCCTGCTTGGGGAGAGCCGTTGTTTTGCTAATGTTTGCCGGAGGAGAGGGTTTTGTGCCAGAAAGTTTTGAAAAGAGAGAGAAGAAGGAGAAAGAAGCCATGTTGGCAGAGTGAGAGCAGAGAGAACGCAAGGTGCTGAGGAAGAAGCCATGTTGGCAGGGAGAGAGAAGGTGTGCAGATGGGGAACCAGAGCTGAGGGGCTTTGCGAGCTCTGCTGAGACTGGTGGGGTCTTTGATGCTAGGAGGAACCAGAGAAGATTCTCCTGGCTGTGGAACCAGATAATATGTCAGGGCTTTGTGAGCTCTGAATGAGTACGGAAGTGTTTTCCCTGTGTGTTTGCTCATTGACTGGTGCAAAACTTTAATAAAGGGATGGCCCACCATTTTTTGGCTCCACTGTTTCTTTCTTTACCATCTGCCCGAATCCAATGAGAACGTGCATATGCACGGCGGGGAAGATGGCAGCTCCTGCCCAAACACTGTCTTAACATGCTTATCAGTCCCGCTGCATTCTAACTTCCTCCATCACAGAACCACCGCGGGCTCAGTCTGAAACCACAAAGAGTGTGTCAAGCGCTGGGCAGAGGCAAAGTTCCCAGCAGGCCCAGAAAGTGGGGGAGTTTTGGTCTCCCTTGCTTTCCCCTGCCAACTTGCCAGAACCATTATGGCTAGTGGACTCTATTTCTCTTTACTTTTCTCTTCATTCATGCAGTTATTCCCAAAGGGCGTCTTATAGACAGGCCAGGATATCTTGCTATACAATCATTTTTTCCCCCTGGTCATTTCATTCTGTATGCACGTGAAAAGTAAAAGCAGCTGTTACAGAGGCACACTTCTCACTTCTTGTGACATCTTGCTAGCCACAGTGATCCCTATGGATGACTCTTCTGAAAAGAGGTCATTTAATGCAAGCTGACAGCCCAAGTCACCAATCCAGAGGGGCACTGCAGTAAGATGCTGGGGAGCAAACATTTAGCTTGTTGACCTTTCTCATCAGCTGTTTCCCTTCTGTCCTTGGTCCACAGGGTCGTAGAGAGATTATTCACGCACTTTGATAAGTGGTGCTTCTGTGCCAGACACTGTGCCCAGTACTAAAGACAAGGATGCAAATAAATCACAACCACTGCAATTCAGACTGGCCAAGTGAGTAGCCGTGTGCACAAACATGCCCCTATTCAACTCCCAAATGTGAAGGTCAGCATTTGGTACGGTATGAATAGAGAGCTAGACCATCTGCAAGGTCATCCTCCGTCTAGTTAGGGGAAAAGGAAAATACAGCCCATGATATGAGGTCGGAGGTAAGGGCCACGAGAAAAATCAAAGCTCAATGTAATGGACATTTGAGAAAGGAGAGCATTTTTAGTCGGGAAGCATGGCTGTCAAGAGAAATGAGACTTTGTGAAGCAGACTGCACTGAACAAATGACTTAAGGTCATGAAAGGAAAATGGAGAAAAGAAGTTTCTGGAACAATGGAGAGTAAACAAGAAAAAAGATCATGTTATGGTTTGAATGGTGTGCCTTTCTCCCCAGATTTACTCCCCAGTCCCTCCAACTGGGGCCTTATTTAGAGATCTGGTCTTTGCATAGGTAAGCAAGTTAAAGTGAGGTCATTGGCGTGAATGACCTTACTTTATAATCCAGTATGGTTTGAGTCTTTATAAAAAGGAGAAAATTGGGCATCTATTTGAATTCCAGTTTAAACAAGTCCGTTGTAGAAAACAAATAAAAGGATTCTCTATTATTTTCCTGACCAAGTCGGTTTCACTTATTTAGTGTTCTTGTTCATTTCAGATATGTGACTCCTTATTCTAACCTAAACCACCTCCTTTTTTTTGCAAATAGTATGTACAGATCTTGAGCATGCAAAATACTCTAAGGAACATAAAGTCAGAAATGGTATCTGTTCTGTTCATTGCTCTGTCCTCACTGCCTAGAATATTATCTGGAGCTTAATAGGTGCTCAATTAACATTTGTTGAATAAATGAACAAATGACTCATGTTTGGTTAAGTATAAAGTTGGGATTTGTCCCCATGTTTTCTGATTTTCAACTGAGCATAACTGTTGCCTCACTGGTATAATAAACATCTGTGCTATTCTGCTCTGTGCCCCCTTGACCCACTTGAGTTTACACATCAAACATAGTTTCCAGCATGCTGTCAGCTTCTCTTTTCAAATGCCCATTTTTTTCTCTCCCCTGCCTGATGCTTTTCTTCTGTGGGCAAGTGAGCACAAGCCAGAGGCGAACAACCCAAAAAACGCTTCAGGAACAGCCTTCAACCAGGGAAGAATGGAAGCCAGTGGGTAAGTTCTCCAGCCTTCCCACCTTCTGGGGGTGGTGCAGAAGATCCCAGGAGAGAACCCAACCCAGTTAGCCATGTGTAGGGAAAGTTCAGGGAAACTTAAAATATCACACTTGTGCCTTATCCCTGCAACTTGTCATGGGCACAAATTTCTATAGCGGAAGGACATAGATAGCTGTTCCAAAATCTTTCCATACGTCTAAGCCTCCTGGTCCTTGTGAAGTGGGACTGTTATTCTTAACTTAGACACATGGGTAACTAAAGCTCAAAGAGTTTAACTAACTTACTCAGTAAGAGACCTGCAAATGGTCTAGCGCTGGGATTTCCATCAAGCTCTGTCCAAACCCAGATGCCGTCTGCTTTCAGCTATGAAGTGGTGCCTTCCTGTTTTTTCAGGGCGAAGGCCGTCAAAAGAGCTAAATGCATTCTGGGTTCAATAGTTGATTCAAGGATCTCAATCTCATGCACTTTATTATTAGCCAGCATCTTATTTTTCAGCATTTGGGTGCTTGCACTGAAGCAAAGAGCAAGGATTTATATCCTATAAATCACTGCTTCTTGTCTTCTGTTCTTAAGGGGTAAAATGATGGAAAACAAAAAGTTGGGGAAGAGAAATAGAGAAAGGTAAAATCAACTATTTTCGGTTTCACACCTCAAAGCTATTTGGAAGATAAATGACATACCAAAGGGACAGAGTTAATCTTGGAAGGAAGACGAGCCCCCAGTGGGTTTTTCTACTTGTCTGCTTTACTGATTTGATTTTGGCCTGACGGCATTTTGCACCATCAAACACGTTTGCAAATTCATGACCAGATACTGGCATTAACCACGTGTATCCTTTTTTGTTGTTGTTGTTGTTCTAGAATAATAGTAAATGACTGAAAAAAGCGTTAATGCCATGAAGGATGGGGTTCCCCATTGTGGAAGATCAGAAGCTGCCGCGGTACCAGGTAAGAGTGAGCCCAGAGGAGGACTTTGTCTGGGGGCAGAGGTAAGACTTCCTGGAATCTGAGTAAAGAAGTGGTACAGGAGTGATTGTGAGGATAGAGTCCCACCATCTGAACGCTTGGAACCATTTGTTAGTCATCTCAAAAGTCTTTCAGATCAGGAAGCACATGTCATCTACATTTTTTACATAAAACAGTGAGGTGCAGAGAAGTGACCTTCTGAAGTTCACCCCAACCAAGGCAGTCTTGTTCCCGAGCCGGCACGGAACTGCTAGGCCACGCCGCTAGCACACTGTGTAGGCTCAAACACATGAGTCTGTGCGAGTGAGACTTAACTACAGCTAATCAGGGAGGCCTCGGTTCCTAGTGTGAAGGAGACACTCTCTACTCTCATTGTTCTTCTTCTCTTGAGTGAAAAAGCAGATGGTTGCCAGTTACCATAGCGAGCGTTCTCTTTCATTCCTCCCTTGTACTTCCCACTCTCTTTTCCCGAATCTTCTCTTGATTGCTTCAGTGAAAGAACTGCTCTCCTAGTCCTTCCATAGAAAGGACGCATGTTTGGGGTGGAAATTTCCAACCCCCTCTTTTGACTGGTGCATTCATAGAGTTTTGTTTTAGCCAGCATATTTGGATGGCAAAGGTAACTCTCAAGAGCTACTATGCCCTATGCTTCTTAGGATTTTCTAAAGTTCACGAAAAGCTGGTGATGGGAATTCTCAGTGGAAACAATTGTTTTAATTATTGGAGGATTCACATTGATGGCATAGCTCTCCAGCTATTGAGAAAAAGTACACTTCCCAGCATGCCTTTCAGTGCCTTTGGATGCCTCTAGAACTAAGCCCCTCTCTAGAACTAAGCTCCTCACTCCAAGAGAGCCACCGCACGCATCCCCCCTCCCCCCACTGCTCTGTTGCTTGGCAACAGCAGTACTTGTTCCACTTGCAAGATGGGAGACAAATGGGTCACCAGGAAAAGTTCAGCCTCGTAATTTCTCACACCGTTGTGAAAAGACACAAAGTGGGCGCTCTTCCTTAATGCTATCTCAAAACTGCAGCCTGAAGACATTCTTGTTACAAGAAAGGAATGGTTGGCATCCACCACACTTAAGTTGAGGTGCCCGTTTAGCACTTAGAGCTGCGATGGTTCAGGTAGTGATCTGTATTTATAACCTGATTACATTGCTAACTACTAGGGAGATACTGCTGGTAAAAGATCTGGTAGTTAAGCTGCAGGTAAATTGACGTAGAGAAATCAGTCAGTCACTCATGCGAACGTTATTGAAGACTTATTAGGAATACTAATAGCTATCATTTAACGAGTACTTTTGATGTGTGCAGCTCCATGCTAACTGCTCTCTATACATCACCTTGTTTAATGCTTACGACACTCTTCTGAGATAGGATTCTTATTCTTGCCTTCGAGTTAAGGAAATTACTGCTCAAGCAGGTTAAATAAACTGTTCAGTGTCATGCAGAATGTCAGACTGGAACCTAGGGCTGTATGACTCCACAGTCTCTTAACCTCTGAGATCATTTGTCTACTCACTTGCTACTCACCAATCCTCATGCCAGTCTCTGAGATGTTTCACAATGCCAGCCCTTCCAAAAGCTCTTATCATGGACCTACTCTGGGGAAGGTACAGCTGATGGGTTGAGGATGTCTGCCTGTTGTATGAGTTCTACTCCTTTTTTTTTAACTTCTTTATATCTTCTTTGATGGTATGGAAGTCAGGTAGAGATGTAGTTTAAATATGGGAGCCACAACATGCAAGTTTATGTGCATATTGATGAATCAAGTTGTATTACCCGTAATTATAATTGTCAGCCCATGATTACTCTGTTAGTTGTATTTGTCAAGAACTGTGAAGTATCTGAGATTTTTAAGAAATAATTTTTGAGCTAACAAGTGACCTTTGCCAAACATAGATGCTGGTAGGAGATACAAAACTCCTGGGTCAGCAGCAAGGCACTTTATTACTCATGGTATAGAAAACAGTGTGGGCTTCACATTCACATTGATTTTCCTTGTCTCCAAGCCCCATGGGGTGATGTAAAGTAGCCCACACAGATACTATGTGCTCAGTGAGTCTGCGTCCCAAATCTCAAAAGATTGATGAGAAAACTGCCTGCCCAGTGTCTATCACAGGAACCAAATCTGTTTCTTGAATGAATGAATCAATAAATGAATGAATGAATGAATTCAAACAACTGACTGATATTGGGACCCAAATGGATGGGACTGTGAAACATAGCAAAGTAGAAAAACATTCACTTGAGAATCAAAAATATCTTGATTTTACAGTCAGTTCTTTAGGGAGCTTGGATATATTACATCACTTCTATGCATCTCATTTCTCATCTGTAAAATGGAAATCATAGTAAGAGCACAGCAGAGTTATGGTGAAAATTACCTGAGACTCTCTCTCTCTCTATAGATATATACATATTAACTGTCACCTAGATAACAGACAATATATTATTATGAACTCTTACTTTAGTGTAATAAAAACAAATTCAAACAAAGTTAAGCAGACAAAGGTAGGAAGACACATGGATGTCTCATAGAGCCCAAGTGCTAAATCGCTTCCAGGTCCCAGGAAAGATGGAAGAGGGGTTAGAAGAATATGGGAATCCTTTCTGTGTCTCAACACTATCTTCTCTTTTTCTTTCTCGTTTTTCTAGGGTGACTATTTACTTACTTATTTTCTCATTTATTTAGATTGTCTTTCTCCACTCCTGGTACACATGGTAGAAGATGTAGCCACCCCACCACACTGGGACTTTATGTTTGGACCCAGCCAAATAAAAAGACACTTTGTTTCTAATTGTAGTAACTCAGGGAAGAAACAGTACTCAGTTCACTGGGTTAGATGCTTACCTTGGATCAATCTACCATGGCCTGGGGATATTTGGAGGGCATTGTGTATAGAAAACCTAGCTCCATGAGCCCACACCTGTGGAAGAGGGATGTGAACAGGAAACTTTTAAAGAAGAGAGGTAGGCAGAAACTCCAACATAGTGCTACTAATTTTATTATTATGCCATGCTTGGGGCTTCTATCACTTGAAATCAGAGTGTTGACTAACATAGGGAATGAACAGCCAGGAGACAGATCCTGCTGATAGCCAGAGAACCTCTTTCACCTTGATCCAAGGGTGATCAGAAACCATGGGATGGCTTTACTCGGCCATGACCACATGCAAATTTCAGAAATGACATCCTGGCTACAGGACAGAGAATGGCTGCAAGGGAGAAAGACAGGAGACATGAAAGCCGGTTAGGAGTTACTGTGGGTGAGAGGTCATGGTGGCCGGGGCCCACCGGAAGGCAGCAGTGCGGAGAGAAGCGGCCTGACGTCAGGGTGTGCTGGAAGTTTCCCCGTGGCTCGGTACTTGATTGGAGAGAGGGAACAGGAGCAAAGAAGGAGGTAAGGGCAATGCCCGGTTACATCCCTGAGAGATGGGCAAATGCAGAAAACACACACCACAAAGGGGGAGGTCCAGGGTGGGGACTGATGGGTTGACTGACGGGTGAGTGGACGGAAACATACACAGAGAGGCGACCACTTGGCAAGCTTGAATCTCAAACACACTTATGAATATGCAAAAAGTGAAGGTCAAGCCATGCAAAGCATATAAAGTATAAGAAAATAGAGGAGAAACAGCCAATAAAGTAAAACAGGGTTTGAATGCAGAACGATGAACACAGTACCAATAATGTAAGGGCCTTACTTGTTTGCCTCTTATTTCTGTTGCTCTGTAACGCTGGCGACATCTCTGAAAACGCCAGCTGGAGGGTAAAGTCACAGCTGAGGCAATGGGTACAAACAAACAACTGGTAGCCGTAAACTCTAGGGAGTCCCCTTGACAAATCTGTTTCAGACCACTGACCTTGGCACCTAGATGGCTGGTGGGTGGCCTTTCTATGCGGCCACTTATTGTTTCCAGTATCCCAACGGGCTACTTTTGTTGCTTTATTGGATTGCTTACCTTGTATACCTTCAGCGGCAGGACAGAATATTCTGAGGGCCCTGCCCTGTCTTGCTTGTTTGGAAGGATAATTCTCCCTTCCTCATGCTGGTCTGCATTCGCTATTGCGGTAACAGATTGCACTCAACACACTAAGGCGATAGGCTGAAGCCTGGTGCACTGACCACATGATCTTTATTTTTCAGAATGCACAGTCACAATAGACTGCACTGTGTGCAATGGTGCAAGATTATGGCTCACAAAAGGTCAAGAAGGAGTTCAGGGAGAAGGCTGAAGGTGGTCCTGGGGGGACAGCTGTATTATATGTGTGACAGGCACCATGGCTGCAGTCTCACAACCCCCAAAAAAGTGCTGCAGAATTCAAGGCCTATCTGAAGCTTTCCAAAGCATAACTAGTTCTGGGCAAATTTACGTGAAGCTCAGTTCATTTTCTAAGAGTTTAAAAGAACAAATAAAACAAAATAACAAAATAAAAAATTTGATGCACCCAATTTTTATGAAAACACATTGGTGTGAAGAAGAGGCTCTCTGCCCGGCCAGGTGGTGACAAGCCTCATAGGTTTTATCTCTCTGGGATAAAAGAAAACGACTCAACAGCCAGACTAAAACTTCATAGGAATTAGGCAGGTAAGAGAAAATGTTTAGAATGTGACTGCTGTGTTATTTTTCACTTGTGTAATCCTGGGGAAGTTACTCAAATAATTTATTTTTCTTTACCTCAATAATCAAGATGTTAACACATACCTTGGACTGATTTCTATTAACTACATAGAGACGTGTCAGGCTCGTATAGTAGTAAGGGTTCAGTCAATGTTAGCTATGAATATTATTATTTTTCCACTGTAGACGAGGGAATGGAAATTCAGAGCATTTAAGAAACGTTTGCAGCTCTCATGAGAAGTAAACAGAAATGTAAGGATTTAATGCTTACATTAGGTCTTTCCAACACAAGGCAGTCTCCTCCCAGGTCCAACCAGGGCCCCTGTTCTCCTTCTGGTTCTTTAGTCATCGGGCCCTTTCTTGTCATTAGACTCCATTGATTTCTCTGCTAAACTGCTCTTCTATTCAGCTCTGGTTTAAATGCCACCTTCTCAGAGAACCCTCTGTGACCACAGCCTCCAGGTTGACGTCCCTTTGCTAATTTCTATCGCTAAGCCAGATTCCCCCCCCCCTTTATTATCTTTATAATAAAGAGCATTTATATCTATGAATTCCTTCCTGAATTTGCTTATTCGTTGCCTGTCTTCTCAATTTGTGTGGAAAATCCTAAAAGATAGCACCAGGTTGGTTCTCTTTTAACCCACTTCCTATAACCAGCACGGTGTCTGGCGCAGAGCTAACAGTACGATTTGTTGGCTAGATAAAAGACTGTAACTAGAAAGTTTCCATAAAACATGGAAAGTAGTTTGGGTGACTCACCTCTGAGTTTTAAGAAACTCTAAGAATTAGAGGAAGGCAGGGAATGAATTGGTCCTGAGGTCTATTGAACTTCAGATACTCAGAGTTCTTCAATCTGCTTATTATCGACATTTTTAACCAGATAATTCATTGTCATGGCAGCTGTCTTGTGTATTGTGGGATGTTTAGCAGCATCCCTGACTTCTACCCTCTAGATGACAATAGAAAACTCAATCAAATGTCCCCTCGGAGACAAGTTTGCTTCTGGTTGAGAACCACTGAGCTAAGACAAGTTAAAGCACGCATGTTACAAGGTGCATGGATTTTTAATGCTGAGACCACTGCCCTTTGTCTATTTTAGGAACAGATGGCATGAGCAGCAATATTTACAGTAATGTTTTAAGGATGTCCCTTATCTCCCCATGTAGCTGAGGGGGCTCTCAGCAGAGCTGTAATAGCAACAGTAGAAGCTTCCTTGGACTGGTGTAAAAACAAGAGGACTTTACTAGAAAGGTTATTAGGAAATTGCAGAATTGATGAGATAGTTGGAGAACGAGGAGCAGAAAATAGCTCAGAACAGAGAAAGTTACGCCCCCAGAAACCCAGGTAATTCATGCCCAGTCTGAGCTCTCCAGGTACTGGGGCTGTTGCCCACGAATGCTGGACAACATGTGTCTTAGCTTCCGTCCCTTCTGTAGTCACCTTGGGTACTGTTACCCTTGCCTGTGGGTATTGCTACTACCGCTGCCATTGCCCCAGAGTGCATTCCCTGAAGTCCCTGTTTCTGTGTTTCTTCTTCCCGGTTCAGAGTCATGTTGTGTGCCTTTGATTAGCTGAGACACATGCCAAGATGCAGGGGAGGCTGGAAAGTGTGACCTGGCCTTGGCTTCTAAGGTGGGAGGCAGGTTCTGCTTTCCCCAGGACCACGTGGTGGGGAATGCACTAAGTATGAGAAAAGGGCTTAGATGCCAAAGTTTCAAAGTGATTAATACGCACTCACTGACCGAGAGGCAGACTATGGCAACGAGCAAGAGTGATCCCAGTGGAACACAGCGGGCACAGACCTGTTTTACCTGTCGGAGGACTACACGTCTCACGTGCTGAGCTCTGTTCATCCCTTTCCTCAAGAGGCACTTTGTGGTCTTTTCATCTGGGGTGGCATGCTGCAAACTGAGCTTCACTGCCCCGTTGTTTTCTTCTCCTTGCCTATGACACGCAGTCCCGCTATTCCGTGAATAATCAGAAAGGCTTAAATGTGCACAGGAGGGATGTTGCCCAAGGGGTACAGAAATGGCTCCTGAACATGGACCGGCACCCACTATTCCAGCCACCAAGTGCAGCCATGTTTGCTGGGTGTCAATGTGCAGACTAGTCCTCTGTGGGTCAGGCCACCTGATAACCAGGCAGGACCTGTGTGGGTAATTCATGCTCTAGAACCTTCTCAGTTCGGATGGAAAGACACCAGCTCTGCTCCCATGGAAAACAGACTGTACATCACAAACACATTTGTTCTCCAAATGTTTGCTGTTCTTGGAGAAAGCAGTTATCTATAATTTTCTTCATTTCCTTCAGTTATCCATAATTTTCTTCATTTTCTCCTAGACTCAAATTAGCTCTCTTTGACCATTTCCTAGTAAAACAGGTCCAGTGAACGTTAGAGCCGGAGAAGATAAGAGAACTATGCTTTGTATGAACAGCGTTAGGACGTAACTTCTCTGTGCCTCATTGTCCATTGGTGATACACTAACCACAGTGTATTCAGATTTAGCTGGTAATCTGACACTGTATTATTTCTCACTCACATAGCATGTCCAGCAGGTGTTGCCAGGGATTTTGTTCTGGACAATTCAAAGCCACAGCTATCTATTATAGGGCATTATATGAGCACAGGGGGCTGCTGCTTAACCAGATTGCACAGGGATCTAAGGACTTCAGATAAGGTGAGGTCTGCGATAAGCCCGCAAGGATGAGGAGGGGTTACTGAGGTTTTCTTAAGCAAAGTACAAGTGCAAAAAAGACCAGGTGTGGTCATAACACTAATATTCCTAAACATGATGAAAGAGGCACAAAAAAGCAAAAGATTTGCCAAGGAAGGGGTCATGTTATAGAAGGTCCAAGTTATCTTAGTGTTTAAACTTTCATACAATGGGGCATCTTTGAAGAAGTGTTAACTCAAGTGTGAGATGGACTTTGAAATGTCAGTTTGGCTGCAGTGCAAAGAATGGAGTGAGCTGGGAGGGATTTGGTGGCAAAGAGGTAGTAGAAAATGAGGTGTTTCATATCCCAGGGTAGAGAAACAAGTGAGAGACAGGGCAGAGAGGAAGGACACAGGAAATATTTGAATGTATAAAGGTAGGACATACGTGGTGATGGACAGGATAGAAGGTGGTAAGGAACAAGAAGAGGACATCTTGGGTTTTTTTTGTCTAATGGCCGTATAAATAATATTTCAGAGATGTGGAGAAAGAGAGGATGAACACACATGGGGAGTCATGAATTCAAATTTGGAACTGTCCCGTTTGTGATGCCAGTAAGATATTTATTTTATTTTAATTATTTTTTTTTTATTTTAGTGAGAGGAGAGGAGGCAGAGAGACAGACTTCCACATATTCTCTGACCAGAATCCACCCCGCAAGCCCACTAGGGGTGATACTTTACCCATCTGGGGCCATTGCTTCATTGCTGAGCAATGGAGCCATTTTTTTTTTTTTAGCGCCTGAAGCAGAGGCTAGGGAGCCATCCTCAGCACCTGAGGCCAACTCACTGAAACTAATAGAACCATGGCTGTGGGAGGGGAAAATAGAGAGAGAGAGAGAGAAAGAAGGGGGGGGGTTGGAGAAGAAGATGGTCTGAATGCTCTGACCAGGAATTGAACCCGGGACATCCACATGCTAGGTTGATGCTCTACCACTGAGCCAACCCGGCCAAGGTCCCAATAAGCATTTTGATAATGATATTGAGCAGGAACTTTGGCCCCACATTTTATAACTCAAAGAAGAAAACTAAGGCTAATGTGTATTTTAGAAGACATCAGCATGCAGGAGGCAATAGAAATCTTAAAAGAGAATAAGTAGTTCTTTGGGTAACGTTAACTCTGAGGGGATCAGCAGCTCAAGAATACAGCTCCAGCAAGCGCCTCTAGCTGAGGGGTGGGTAGGGGAATATCCAGTAGAGAATTAGTAATTAGACCAAAACAGATACATCACAGGTGCAAGAAGACAGCTAAGTTAATAGGTCACGGATATTGAAGAGTCAGAGCGTTTAAAGAACACAGTGAAATGTGTGAAATGCAACAGTAGTTCAAGAAAGTAAAGACAGAACTACAGCATTAGACTTAATAATTATATCATAATTGATCACTTGAGTTTCCATCAATGGCAGGGGATTGAATCACAAATTTTTTATGAAGCAGCTACCATGGAACGGGCCCTGGGCTTAGCATTAAGAATTCGGATAATAAAAAGCTATAGTCAGGTCCTTGCAGAGCTTGTATGTCAAGTAATAAACAGTCACAAACAAAAGTATGTAAGTTATTTTGGTGGGTATTATGAAAACAAATATTCAAAAATAAATGAGATATTAGTGCGTATTATTCTTCCAAGACTATGTAATAAAGGGTAAACATAGAGACTGAATTGGACTCTACCTAGAGTACAATATGAGAGTAAAAAAGGGGTTTTTAGGCTGAAAAATATTTAAACAGGTTTACTAAGGAAACAAAATACACAGAAGTAATGATATAGGAAAGGGAGGCAGTGATTAATAGATCAAGGTCTAGAAGTAGCAAAGGAGCTCAGTGCTGCTTCTGTAGGATTTGTTTGTTTTACAGGGACAGAGAGAGAGAGAGGGACAGAGAGAGGGACAGATAGGGACAGACAGACAGGAGCGGAGAGAGGTGAGAAGCATCAATCATCAGATTTTCATTGCCATTGGAACACCTTAGTTGTTCATTGATTGCTTTCTCACACGTGCCTTGACCGCGGGCCTTCAGCAGACCGAGCCAGCAACCTTGGGTCCAAGCGGACGAGCTTTTGCTCAAGCCAAGATGGGCCTGCGCTCAAGCTGGCGAGCTCAGGGTCTCGAACCTTGGTCTTCCGCATCCCAGTCCGACGCTTTATCCACTGCGCCACCACCTGGTCAGGCGTTGTTATTATAGTATTATTAAATACTTGATAGTTTTTGATTTTTTAAAAATCAGTAATATATTTAACAAGACACTGTCACACTTATTACTTGAATGTCTTGACTTACTTTTGAAGCATATGATTTGAGCAAAAATAGCACATCTTAAAAGCATAATTTGTCCTATTGATAAAAATCTTACACTCAAGTACTTAGAGCCACTTCCCAACCTATTTCTTTGCTTTCAAGATCAAATTTCTCCTCTTCGCACTTTTCTCAGAGCATAGGTCTCCTCAAAGAGGCAGGTATTGATTGGCAAAAACAAAAGAGGAAATACCTCTATTTCTTGCAATAAATAACTACATCTTCCAATTATTTCTGACAGAATAGAGCATGTAATATGAGGCCTTTCACTATCCTGGAGTCTACAATTATAGAACTTAGAGGCCATTTACTTTAGCCCTTATTTTTTTTTTACATACAAGGGCATTCTCTACCCGGTTCTTCTCTCTTCCACATAAAATCTTCAAAATCCTCCACCTGCCCTTCACCGCGGCTGGAGTTTTTCCGTTATTCTCAGTGCACATAAAAAGAACCTTGTCAGGCAAGTAAAATGCAGGCTGTGCTAAGACAAATGAGTGTTTGAAATCTATTTCTGATAAATTCTTCTCTGTGATTTTGAGCACATTCCTATAAGTAAAAGCTTCTAATATTTATAAACTTGGGGTAATTAACTTCTTCAAATCTTCATTTTCTCACTGATGGAATGGGAGTGAAAAGCACACTGAATAATACATGTGACACACTTCATGCCGATTATGGCACATAGCCTTAAAGATGAGTTATGATTAATAAAATGCTAAGTATCACCTAGGAGTACCTAATATATGGTGGACATTTTTTTTTTTTTTTTTACATATTGTCTCTCATCCTTAAGAAAGCGCTGTCAAAGCGTTCTGTAATGACGGAAATGATGTACATCTGTACGCTACCAGCACGGAAGGGCATTGAGCACTTCAAATGTGTGGAATCCAACGGAGGAATTGATTTTTTTATATTTAATTTGAACTAATTGAAATTTCAAGACCCACCTGGGGTGAGTGGCTACTAAGTTGGCCAACCTGACCTTAGAATAACCCTCAAGCCAGCTAGCTATACATCGTCTTACTTTTATACAGTAGAAAATGGTGTCAGAAATGTTAGGTAAGTTGCTTACGGTCATTCGGTTAATAAATAAACGAGCTAGGATATAAGTCTATCCATTCCTTGGTCATGTTTGTTTTTCACCATGTTGTTCCTAAGAATATTAACATTTACGGATCTTCAGTTTCCTCATGTGCGAAACTTTTGTTTTTATTTTAGGTAACCATCTTTTCCTGAGACTATAACCATGGAACTGAGGGAAAAATTTACGAAGTAGCTTAGGCCAACTCCTTTATCTCTAAATCAGAAATAGGCTCCGTATTTCTTCATAAGTGATCTCCAGACCTTTCCCCAAGTACTACCGGGGCCTGCTGGATTGTGACCTCACAGTGTCACCTGTGCTGTTATGACATCATGCTTCCTTGTCCTGTATTAAAAATTCACCTGATTCATATGCCCTGAGATAAATGGTGGAAATCACATGAAGCTGCTAAAACAGTGTTTCTTTAGTGCATTGTCTTTGTCCAGCTATGAAACACATGCGTGGACTTCGGGAACAGACCATGAGAAAGAGGTGATGAGTAGAGTGAGGTCAGATCCACAGGCCAGCCGACCCCGGGCATTTGTTACGATGGTTTGTGCTAATGTTTGCCCAAGCAGAGTTCACTCTCTCAGATTGTTTAAAGAACACAGCGAAAATGGAATGCTCCTGTGATGACTAACACATCTGGCAGGAAACAGTCTCAGGCTTATCTGGCTGGAGAGCGAGGGCGTGAACAGAGGGTACTGCTGGAAGATGGCGGTAGACTTGATCAAATATGAGAACCAGCACATTCTGCTTTACAGACGAAGTACTGTTTCCTTTTGATTTGGAGCATGCCGCTTCCATAGAGCTCTACGGAGAGCACTAAGGAGGCGCCGTGCCTCAGTGGGAGGAGCGCATGCCCTGGAGCCTGAGTTTCCGGTTTCCGCACTTAGTGCTTCCTTAATAGCAGCTATTGCAAACCTACCTGGTTCTTCCCAAGGTTTGGAGCTTGTACATTTTAATTCATCACACTTACCAGATGCTATCTTCTCTACATTATGGAGAGATTAGAAGATCTTAAAGCACCTAGAAGTTCTTCCAGTGTCTACCACTAACCTTACAAACTCACTCTCCGAAACGTTCACTCTGTTTAGAACAGGGGTCGGGAACCTTTTTGGCTGAGAGAGCCATGAACGCCACATATTTTAAAATGTACTTCTGTGAGAGCCATACTATATGTTTAACACTAAATACAAGTAAATGTGTGCATTTTATGTAAGACCAACACTTTTAAAGTACAATAAGTCTCTGAATTCTTTTTAATAACGTTGTTATGCTGTTGTTAACCAATGATGAATAAAGTACTTCTTACCATGAATGCGACTTCTGGTGCTGCATGGTTTTGCTGATGGCTTTGTAGTCTGGTTGATACGTGGTGAGGTTAAGCTTCATGCAGGCGTTGAGACTTCCATCCATTAAACATGATCGTAGGTTGGCCTTCACATTCTTTAGATGTGAGAAAGACTGCTCACATGCATACGTAGAGCCAAACATTGTCAGTACAGCAATACTCACATGCTTCAGTGTGTGGTATGTGATGGGAAGCGCGTTCCAAGTTTTGCCAATCAGCTGGTTTGTGGGTTGAAGTTTTTTCATTTCTCCCCACTTGTGTTTGCTCTCCAACTCTGCTTGCTGTTCTGCAAGTCTTCCCAAATCTTCATTCAGTGACGTGAACTTATTCACCCACATGTCTGAGGCTTTCAGGTCAGCAGCTTGTAGCTCAAAATCTCTGAAAGAGACACCGGGGATGTAACTCAGGTTGGCGCTGTCCACTGCACACTCGTGTGGATGGGTGATGATCTTCAAAGGTTGAGTATGCTCACAACATTCTCCAAAGCATGCTTTGAATAAGCAGGAGATTAGATGTGAAACCCACTAGCTGCTGGAGATCAAGATGTGGAGCAGGGTCACTTGCTGTGCATGCATCTTTAAACTCTCTCAGTTTTACAAAGTGTAGTAAACGACCTGTCTCAATGTCAGCGATGAAGAGTTCCAGCTTGTTTTCAAATGCAAACACTGCTTGTTGAAGGGATAAGACTGTATTTCCAACACCTTGCATTTTCACATTGAGCTGGTTCAGATGTTCAGTCATGTCCACGAGATAGTAGAACTTCAGGAGCTACTCAATGTTAGCTAACTCAGGATGCTCGAAGTCTTTCATTTCAAGACAAGTCCAGATTTCGCTCAGACAAGCCGCAAAATGGCTGAGCACCTTCTCTCTTGACAACCAACGCACATTGCTGTGCAGAAGCAGACCAGGATAATTATTCCCAACTTCATTCAGTCGTGTTTTAAACTAGCAATCATTTAAAGCTCGGGCAACAATTAAGTTGACCACCTGAATGACCAGTGATATCACCTCACCAAGCTGCTCACCACACATCTGAGCACAAAGCGCTTCCTGATGTAGGATGCAGTGAAAACTTAGGATGGGTCTCTTCTCATGTTCACAAAGAAGCACTACAAATCCTGTTTTTTCCCACCATGCATGGAGCACCATTAGTACACACCGAAATAAATTTATCCATCGGTAGATGTTTTTCTTTAGTAAACTCAGTGAAAGACTGGAATAAATCCTCCCCTCTTGTTGTCTCTTTCATAGGCAAAACAGCAAGACTTTCCTCACTTAGTGTGTCACTGACAGCGAACCTTGCAATCACGCTGAACTGGGATAAATGGTTTACGTCTGTTGACTCATCCAAAGCGAGAGAAAAGAATGGTGCTGCATTTATGTCCTTCACTTGTGTTACCTCAATTTGATTTGCTATCATGATGGTACGATCGTGAACAGTTCTTGCTGACAGAGGCATGTCTTTTATTCATTTGATTATCTTGTCTTTATTCAAAAAGTCGTCAAAAATTTATTGGCAACATCAAACATGAATGTTTTGGCATACTCTCTATCTGTGAATGGCTTTCCATTTCTCACAATTGCTAAAGCACCAGCAAAGCTAGCCCAATTCCAGTCACCTTGTTGGGTCCAAACACAAAGTTGTTGCCGACTAGCTTGCACTCTGCACAGTAGCTCTTGACATGCTTTCTTCCTGCTGTCCCTCGCTGGATATTTTGATGCAAATGTAGTATGGCATGTGTCAAAGTGCCGCTTTATATTTGACCGTTTCATTGATGCAATGTTATCATTGCATATTAGACACACTGCAGAACCTGTTCTCTCCACAAAGGCTAATTCCTCTGTCCATTCCTGCTGAAAAGTACAATACTCCTCATTTTTTCTTCTTTTAGCCATTTTCTTCGTCAAAAGGGCTTCTGCAATTAGCTAGCTGACTACTTTATTAAAAGGAGGGAAGTTTACTTCCTGACCTCACAACGACCCATGTACATTATGCATTATCCAATAAAAATTTGGTGTTGTCTGGGAGGACAGCTGTGATTGGCTCCAACCACCTTCAACCATGAACATGAGTGGTAGGAAATGAATGTATTGTAATACATGAGAATGTTTTATATTTTTAACGTTATATTGTTTTTATTAAAGATTTTTCTGCGAGCCAGATGCAGCCATCAAAAGAGCCACAACTGGCTCGTGAGCCATAGGTTCTCGACCCCTCGTTTAAAAAGACGATGCGTGGCTCTTTCTTCATGAGAGGATCCCCTCCTGCCCTCTCAGCATTCCCACTGGATTGATGTGGCATCTTCTCCCTGCATCTGCAACATTTCTCTGTTTATAGATACATTCCACCAGATATTGAACCCGATCGAGTCATTCTCATTTGAAACACACACATGCACACAGGCACGCACACACGTGCACGCACACGCATGCACGCGCATCAAAACCTTCCACCTCTCATCTTCCTCCAGCGCCCACTCCACTCCCCACCTTCATGTGCATTGCCCAAATGCCTGTCTGTAGGTCCTCACTTCACACTCATGTTTCAACCCAGTGTCGTTTACATTTAGCATCACTATTCTACTGGAACTGTTCGCCCTAACGTCACCACGTGCCAGCGTTATTATTTTCTTAAAGGCTTTTTAAAGGTCTTTTTTTCTGAATAAATTCTCAGAGGGGTATACCTTATGCACTACCCTTTCCTCCAGGAGCGGCTGCACTCTGTGGCCTCCCACACTCTTACTTCTGCCTCTCTCTGCAGCTGTTCCTTTTTGGTCTGTTTTGTGAAGTCCTACTTATCTAGCTAATCCTAACATCAAAACGAGAGTTCTTAGATCAAAAAGTCATATACATGCTGGTGTTGCGCCTGACCAGGCGGTGGCACAGTGGATAGAGTGTCGGACTGCGACCTGGAGGACCCAGGTTCAAGACTTTACGGTTGCCAGCTTGAGCGTAGGCTCATAGGGTTTGAGCAAGGATCACCAGCTTGAACCCAAGGTTGCTGGCTCGAGCAAGGGGTCACTCGGTCTGTTGTAGGTCCCCAGTCAAGGCATATATGAGAAAGCAATCAATGAACAACTAAGGGGCCATAATGAAGAATTGTCTGTCCCTATCTGTCCCTCTCTCGGGCTCTTTCTGTCTCTGCCACACACACACACACACACACACACACACACACACACAAAATGCTGGTATAGCATGAGACTCTGTCTTGTGGGGTTTTTTCCTTTTACCTATAATCTCTCTTATCATATAAAAAATTTTTCCTTTGGTTGAGAGAGACAGAGAGAGAGAGAGAGAGAGAGAGAGAGAGAGAGAAGGAGAGAGAGAGAGAAGCCTCAACTTAATATTGCACTTAGTTGTTGGATTTAGTTGAGCACTCAATGATTGCTTCTCATATGTGCCCAGCCCAGGGATTGAACCTGTGGCCTTGAGGTGCCCAGATGATGCTTTATCCACCAAGTCACCAGGCCAGGGCCTCCCTCCTATTCCTAAGGCTCCAATTACTACCCCAAGCTCTCTACACCAACATCTTTTATATGTCTAGGTCCAATCCAGTCTTTATTGACTTCCATGTCCACAAATAAAATTGTTAGTAGACATCCTCTCTTTAGAGTTCAAATGTCTGAAAAGTAAACTCACCACCTTTTGAGCCATCATTAAAGAATCTCACTTTTCACCTAGTGGCCCAAGCTTTAAATCTGGGAGTCATTTTGGTCTCTACTTTCTTTTTTGTACCTATACTCAATCAATCACCACACTTCCTTTATCCTCTCTATTAAGTGTTTCATAGTCTCCTGTCCATTTCCAGTTTCAACCTTAGTCTGAACTACTCTCATCATTTCTCATCTGTATTACTGCAACCACCTACCACTTTTTTGTTTTCTTTACTGTCTTGCTCTCTTCCAATCCATTCTCCACATTCTCTTTAGAGTGATTTTTTCAAGCAAAATTGACTATGTCATTCTTTCCAAGAAATACTTAAATGGCTTCCATTATCTATCTTGCAATTGAAACTTGCTCACCAGAATTCAATGGCACTCTGAAATCTATCCTCTCTCCTTCCTAACAGATCCACTCCCGTCTCTCGTCTCCGTGTACTCTAATTCCTGAGCATCCACACATCTCTAAGTCTTCCTATCACAGGTTAATTCTAGTTTTCTGAACTCCAGTCACTCCTAAGGAAAGTGTGCATCCCCATAAGTGAAAGGCTTCCCCCAACACCGGGGAACGTGTCTTAGCATGTGTCACTGTCCTCTCTCCCAGATGCGCTAGTGTCTCCAGACGAGCTAACACATTGGAAGTCTGCTTATTCTCTCACCCCACGACCTCCACAGACATACGATCACCAGGATGAGTGGGTGATCACATTGTATGGTATAAAAATATTGAATCACTATATTGTACACCTGAAGCTAATATCAACAGTGAGATCATATGACAACTATGCTTGAATAGAAAATTAATAAAATAGACACTGCAGTTTAGCACACAAATTTTATTCAGTCTAACCCTGACCCCACCTTTACAGTTTTGTGCTCAGACACCTCCCCCACATAATTTATTATCTGGCCACATACACACAAAATACAATTCTCAGGAAGTGTCCTGCTGTTTTGCATCTCTTTCTAAGGTCATAGCAGATGATATGTTCTCTTTGTGGAAGAGTTCACTTCTCCCTGCACCCTGGGCTTCAATGCATAAAAGACTCTGCAGGAGAGAATTATTTCTGCCAACATTCCCGACCTTTACTCGGATGCAGCTGCATCAGGAGACCTCTCCCTTGTGTCCATCCATGACATGGACAAAGTACATCCTACTTGGAACTTACCTCCTCGTGAATAAATTATTTGCATGCTTATGTACTCTGTCTCAGGGACTTGGCCTTAGCAGTTTCTTCTACTTGAATGATATTATTGCAGACACTCCTTAGGTTAGGGCTTCCACCTTCTCACCACTGAGGTGTGTTGTTACTATGAGAGAGGTCCGTTACCATGTAAAATAAAGCCCAATGCCCAGTAAGTCCTGCTCACGCTCTCTCACATGACCTTATTTCACTTGCCCCTGATCTCATCTAATATATCTGGCTACCCATTGAGGGTCTCCCTGCAGCCAGATACAAAGTGCTTTAAAGGTAGAGAATGCCCTTTGCTGCACCTCCAGCACCTTGACAATGCCTAATGCATAGCAACTGCCCACTAAACATGTGTCACCTGCCTGACTGTCACTGTCATCCTCACCAGACAGTGAACCGTTAGGACAAAAGTCGTGCCTCTGCATGCTTAGCACCTAGCACAATGTCTGGCACATATGATGTGCTAAAATAGATGTTGATCAAACACACAACATGTTTCATTAGCCAGTGAAGAGCTGGTTCTTCCCTGGGAGGTCAAGGAGGCGAACACGCCCGTGGAATACAATTACGGGGAAGAGTGTCCTATAGAGATGGGCGTCAAGACGGCAAAGGATTGATTAAGATACCAAAGAAAGGAAACCAGTACTTTGCACACAGGACAAGCTCAACATATATTCACAACGTTGACTTAACCGAATGTGTTGCATACTTCCACACTGATTGACTTTCTAAAAGATAGCGTTTGAAACCTCCTGTAGAGTCACCTGCTGCTTCATTCAAACGGGGGATGAGTGGCTCTGTGACAGGTGTCTGACAACATGTTAATCGCCAAGTCTATTGCATGCGCAGCGTTGACTTTCAGGAACGATTCCCTTTTCTTCCTTACCCTGCCCTGACTTCATAAAAAAGAATGCTTCTCTCCTGAGAGTACGACAATGGCAGTCCACAAATGAGCCCTCTTCCTTTGAGAGAGACTGTAGAGGAAAAGATAATTACGGAGCGCCTTTATCTTCAAATTATTTGTAATAGAATCTGAAATCACACCACAAGGCCTTTCATGAGGATGTCATAAATTAAGATGCATTGGCGTGTCGGATGCATCTGTTCCATCCTCTGGCCCTTTGTGTTCTGCAAAGAGCACACCAACCTCAATACTCAGCAGACAGCATTTACGTAAACGATGTCGTGGTCTATGGCATTAATATTCCGTGATTGTCTGTCATAGACACCTTACTGTACATCTGTTATGCAAATGTATGTTAATTTCAACTCCCTGACAGCTGCCTAGCTTCCCTCCCTAAAACGATCTTTTTTCATTTTGAAGTTTGCAATCTGTTCCCAAAAATGTTAATCCAACAATTAGCTGAAATCGCTAAACAGAAATTGTACATCTTCAGTCTAAAATGGAAGGCAGCATTTAAAAATAGATGGTGAGCCTTCTTCCCACACTGTTTATTTTATATGTGCTGCCGCACAGTGTAAACATCGATCTCGGCACAGCTTGGCTTGGGGCAGGTGGCAGGTTTGCCTACCCCGATCCTTGGATTTTGGAGTTCGACAAAAAAGAGTGATATCACCATTCCTGTCATTCAAGAGAGACTTTTTCCTTACAGATGCTTTTGGTGATACACAGAGTTTCTCTCCATGTCTGAAACATCTTTGTTTTCCCCACCGAAATCATTAGTATTGAACATTTGAGTATTAATATGTGACAACACAGAAGCACAGAGCGGTGAATGATTGTGGGAAGAGACCTGAGAGAATATCCCACGAGACACGGGACACGGTAGAGACTGTTTGTACATGTTCAATGGATGTTACATGAAGGACGCTGCCATATCTCTTACCCCTACTCATTCTGACATATAGGTGATGGGCTTTGGAATGATAATAGAACTATCCATTAAGATCGTTAAAGGGATTGTGGTACTTGGGAGAACCGAGAAAAAAAAAAATAAAAGAGAGAGAGGGAAGTTGCATTAAACATTTAGTGAAAACCTACTAAGACCAAATAAGCACTTTTCTCTGACCTATGATGTGCTAGTCACCATGCTGGTCACGTGAGTTGAATCTTAACCACATTGCTTTGGAAGGAGCATCGCCTGCAGCCCATGCTAATCATGAGACTCAAAGTGAGGAGTGACTTCCGCAAACACATAGCACTTCTGAGGCCCTCGCCGGTCTCTTTGCCTGGTGTCTGATTGCAGGAGGAGCAGTGACCGATGGAGAACTGCAGGACATGAGCAGTGCTCTCGTGACACCATTCCTGCCTCTGGGTATCTGAGGCTTGGCCTTTAGGAAAACCTAAAGCTTAAGAGAAGGGGACTTTCATCTGCTCTGCTGCAGCAATCCTGGGACTCAGTTTCTCCAAGGACAGTAGAGAAGAGATTCCTCTCTCTCACTAGGGAAGTCCATTTCTAAACTGACGGTGCCAAACCAGATGACTCTCAAGGTTCTACCGGAGCTCACATTTTTTCTTTATAATTTACATCTGCATTAGTAATAAGACAATGGATGAGTTAAATATAATAAACATATCTTAGATCTATGACCTTGTCCCTTCACTAATTTTCAGTGACTCCGTCAATAAGGTGGATATGGTAACACAAGCATTCATTCATTTTCACAGGAATCCTTTTTTTAAATCAATTTAAGATTCCAAGATTTTCAAATGTTATCATTCCATTTTTATTTGCATTCATTCCAATAAGCTTGATCTTAGATTCTGTAATAAGTTGTCATTTCTCATTTAAATGCTATCATTTGAATAGGATAGGATAGCAGAAGTTTATAAACTATTCTGAGGAAACAAGTACAGCTTTACGTAACTTTATCTAGATACTATATTTTTAAGCTAATATATATTGAGTACTCACTGTAAAGCACTAATTAAGTTCTATTGTTATATATATATATATATGGAAACAGGGACATAAAGTGGTTAAAAGTTTTGTCCAAGTTCCTATAGTTAGTAAGCAAGATAGCTGAGATTTGACCTTAAACTGAATTTCTTCCTTCTTTTATTGCCAGTCCATATATTATATTAATATATTATCTTCTTTACTATTTTTAGAAAAGAAAAATTATAATAAATTATCACATGTATTCTCTAAGCATTCAATGGTATATGACAGCTTTTGTGGGCTTGATGGTTTGCTGTCTTGACCCAGTTTGGAAGCTCTAGCTAGCAGCTGGTCAGTTCTCCTAACTGAGCGGCCTATGAACACCCTCATCCTCCACCTTCATTGGCATCACATATTTTAGGACATGACACTCCTGCCTTAATTGTCCCAGAGCCACCAGGGTACTGGGTGACCCAGAACAGCCCCCTTGCCCCAGAGCCTGCAGGAATTATTTACATTAGCCAATCCTGAGCCTGTTTGCCCTGTCTTGTCCCTTCCTTCTGCACAAACCGCCACGAAAATGCTCGTGTCACCGTTCCTCTCCCTCTGCCTGTCACTGACCTTGCCCTGTTCTCGCTCGGGAATGGCAAGTATAATAAAAATGTGAAACTTTTTATTTCTCTCTCTTTGGATCAACATCCAGCCTCGCCGTACCTTGCTCAAGCTCAGACGGTTAAAACAGGCGGTGAGAGGTTTAGGGGTAACAGCTCACCCAACTTTTCGCACTGCAGCTCCATCAAATGCTCTGAACGACCGCCACGTCCGGCCTCCCTGCCAGAGAAGGGCGTCACTGCGGGGCTTAGGCGTGCGGCCTCCCCGCCAGAGAAGGGCGTCACTGCGGGGCTTAGGCGTGTTGCCTCTGTTGCTCCTCTGTAAAGAGATGGCAACCATTTCCATCCCCTACAAGGGGGTGCGAGGTTCCAGTGACACAGCACATAGTTTACAAGCTTAGCACTGCGCTTGTTTATGCGAGCACTTCCATGCCTGCCTACAGCAAGAAGCGGGGGCCGGATATCCTGCCGCGAGATTTGGAATCACATATATGTGTCTATACACATACATACATACAGGGTGGCAAAAATAGGTTTTACAGCTGTCCATATGGAAAATAATACAGTAATTAATAAGTAACAATACAAGAATAAACTCACCCCTGCCCCATGCTATACATACATCTGGGGCGTGTGTATTTCTGTTCGCTACCTTACAAAGAACCTTTTTAGTTGTCATCTCCTTTGTTCCCCCAAATTCCCCATGGACGTAAGAAGAACTGCGCCAGTGACGTTCATTTTAAAGACAGGAAAACCGAGGCGTCATAGAATTAAGTGCATTGTTTGAGATCTCTTGCCAGAAGGGAAAAATAAATAAATATATGTTGCTCCACAGAAAGCTTCGTGGTCATCGCTCTCAGCCAAGGTGCATTTCTGGTAGACGCGAGCAGCCCTGGAAAGCGCTTGTAGCTCTTCCGCGGCCACGAAAACAAGACCGAGCTCACCCTTCTGCGTTTCTAAGAGAGATTGGCGTCACCTGCTTTTTCCCTTTGGGAGAAGTCATGACACTGAAGTGCTTATCATTTGTACCTTTTGTTCTGCTTTGTATTGAATACGTGATTTCACCAGCCAGCCTCTTGTTTTCCCCCCGTTAAGGATCTGGAGTGGCGTTTTGTTGTCTTACCATTTAACCCTTGTTCTCTAGGGTCTGTTGTAGAACGGAAAGCTGACATACAAACCATGACTGTCATAGGGACATACAGTGCACAGTATTTCTCTCTCATACTAGAGCGGGACTTCCATTTCATGAGTCGAGGCCCTGTACACAATGGGGTGTAAGGACGAGGTTTAGAGCTGGAGTCTCTTCTTTTACACGGGCTCCTCAGTGGACAGAAGAGCCTGAGCCCCACAGGAGGCCGCAGAGAGCGGCCCTCACTCAGAGGCAGAGCCCACTGCAGTCAGCTCCCGCCCGCCAGGATGAAGAGCACAGGTGCGCAGTGATGCTTACGGCCGCCAGTGAAACAGGCTCCAATAATCGGCCAGGAGGGCGGATTTGAGGAAGCTGATCACGGAAGCGGGTAGAGAGGCCATCGCACATGGTTAAGAGCAAAAGGGTCTTTCCAGAAGGGAGCTTCTGAGACAGGCACAAAAGACATTATTATCCTCGTTTTTACAGGTAAAGGAAATGTAGACCCAGAGCGATTCCATGGCCTGGTTAGCATATTCTTATTACAATGAGTCACTGCCAATTCTCAAAGTCAATTTGTTTCTGACTCCTGTTGTGCAGGTTCTTTCCATGGGCCCAGATGGTGTTGGTGGGGTTGGCTCTCAAGTCCAGGCTTCACTGACCTTGGACGACGGCTGGGGATCTGCTCTGGGCATCGGAGCCCAGGAGAGGTACTGGTGCCAGATTCACTGCGGGCTTTCCACCCCCTCTCGTCATAGTTCAGCAGTTCCCCTCCCCTGCCCATGAGCTGCCTACATTCAGATTATGATGTATCCCAGAGTCCAAAGACAGGAAGTCTCCATTCTTAGTGAGGTCACTGAGGAGCCCTCTGCGCGTGGCTCTTGGGTGTCATGGTGGGGCCCTCGGCATGAGAGAGCAGCTGGAGAGAGGACACGGAATGGAAGTGCAGCCACACCTCAACTCAGCAGTGTCATCCGCCCCCACTGTGATCTGATGTCCCTCCCTCTCCTTCAGTGCCCTCTTTGGGTCCTTCCTTTATGTGATTTTACGCTGCGGTCACCTCTTGTTTGACAACACAGAAGCCAGTCTTGGGTTGGCTAATCAGAAAGGTCAGAGAAACCGGAGGGTCAAAAGAAAGGATGCATCACTAGCTCAACTATTTTATTTAAACTTATAACAGCATAGTGTGCTCTTATTCAGCAGTGTTTTGAAGTAAAGGTGAGATCTGTGACTTCAATACAGGTCTTCCGATTGGACTGCCACATTAAGTTTCCTGTGGAAGCCTCATTCCTCCTGATTTTGTTAGGACTTCCAGTTTTATCTCCCTCAAAGTGAGCTGCAATGTAAAGACATTTCGGAGGGAATGTGAATTCACACTCTCTAGATTAAACCTCTTTCTTTTCCACTTGTTTATTTTAAGTCTCGCCACAATTTAATCTGATGTGACTTAGCACTGTCCAGTCTATGCAAAGCATCCAATTAAATTGGTTTTTACAGAGAAAACGGCCTGAGCACAAACGTGCTCCAGTGAGGATCAGGTGGGGAGGATTTTCGAGTCTCTGACTGAGCTGGTTTTATCCCTTTCCAGCAGAACACGCTTCACCAGAGCGCCTACCTCACTGGACCTTACTTTCTGTTGACAAGGACAAGGATGAGGTATTGCCTGGCAAAGCTATTATGCAGCTTCAACGAGTTAATGGTGGTGAAAGATAAAAGCAATTTATAGTGAAATGTGGGAGAGAAGAAGGACAGGATAAGAAGCTGCAGATGGGGCATGAGAATGGCTGTCCATCTCTGCAGAATGCCCTTGCGCCCCCAGAGGCCAGAGCTGCGGACACATCTCATTAGAGTGTGAGCTGAGCTCCTGCACATGCTGCTGAGCGTCCCTGCTTGAGACTTCAGTGCTGCTCAGGCCTAGACGAGTGGGCAGAGTGAGGTCAGGCTGCCCTCTCAGGATCCGGTCTCCTCATTTAGGTTAAATCAGGAGGAGGAATCTGTATCACAGGCTGAAACAAATCGGTGGAGACTTCCGAGGGGTTTCTCGACTCTGGTCATACAGCATGGGTAAATATGGCTGCATTTTGGGGACTGATGGGTGGTTCTTCAGGCAATAATAAAAAAGCCAAACAAGGACACCCGAGCACACATCGCACGGAGGGCCGCTGAACACGACTCTGACGGCGCTCCTGAGAATGTCTCCCTCCATCTTTTCTGAGCAACGTCAGCTTTGATTTCATCTATTTGTCCCCCAGCTCTCCACGGGGTATGCGCAAACATGAGCCTGACTCAAAGGGCTGTTTGCTTTTCTAGTGCAAGAGATTTCTGTGCCCAGAAAAATGGATCCAGGAACACAGACAATTTGGGGAGAAGTGTCAACGGCATTTTAGAGTTTTCATGCAAATTAGCAAGGGCTTAATTCATTCCATTTTTTTTTCTCTCTCTCTAACGCACAGCTTAGTATGAAGGAAACCAAAAAAATGTGTTGAGGGGAAAGAAAAAGCCAGCATTCTATCTTGTCTAGTTGGAGGGATCTGTAGACAAGAAAGGGACTATCCCCCCATCTACCCACCCACCCTGTGTCTCAGCCCAGGAAGTACAGTTCTTAATGAATAAAATCACTGTTTAATGACACAGAAAGATGTCTTCAGAGATTTTTTCCAGAAGTTCCCAGGTCTGAGGAGCCGAGCCATTTCAATGTTCCAAAATTATTAATTATTTTGAGGAAGCCACAGTAGGAGCCCACACGCTTACAGAAATTATGAAATTAATGGAACTCATCTTTCAGCCTCTGTGCTTTAGTTTTTCCTGCCGCTCTTATGCTGTCTTCTATACCCCTGGAAGCCATTTGAACCGCCTTTCTCCTACAGAAATATACTCTAATAAAAGAAACATTTCAATAACCTTGCTAATTTTTTCCCCCTTCTTTTAAAGATATGTTTATTTGACTGTGACACCAAAGGTATCCTGGGAAAGGTATTTGGTCAGGGAAGGCAGAAAATCATCCCAGGTATTCTAATATCAGAGTGCTTACCCCATCAGCTCTTCTTGGAAGATATTTTTGGTTTGCTCTTGGGCAAGGCATGCATTTAAATTACACAATTATGTGCAGCTAGGTGTGTGTGTGCTCAAAGGTTATTAACCAGGGAATTGAGAAGAGATACCATGCCAAAATCCCCAGGAAGAGCTGCCAGGATGGATTACCTTCTCCGTAATCCATGCAGGCAGGCATCATTCCTGCTACATACGCCTTTCCCAAGATATGCTCTGAGGATGATCAATAGATGTTAGTAAATATTACTAGGTATTCTTTACCCTTGGAGAATAGGTCTTTGTTATAGAGAAAACTGGACCCATTTTTCACAATGGTTACTTTCCTCTCCTCTTGACAAAGCAATTTGGGAGTTTTTCTCAGATCTCCACTGTTAGAGCCTATTGGGATTCCTGGATGTGAAACTCAAGAAATTGTGGGTATCCCCCTAAGTCTTGGGTCTCCAAGAGATTCTCTCTACTATTAACCTGCACTCAGCCTTCAGCAATTAGTTAAAAACACTAAGTTGCTCTACCAGTTTATAGATCCCGTGGCTTCTGCTCTAGGTAGGCAGCTCTCAGCTGTGAATCTCTGGATCCGTCATCACTCAAGATTGTTGGATTGTAGTCTGTTACGTGACCTCAGTTCAATGACAGGTTCATCCAAAGTCATTGATATTTGGTTTGTTCAGCTTTGCCTCATTGTAAGGAGGGAAGTAACAATTCCGAAAGTTTGACACCTGTTGGGTTTGAAACCAAAAGTTCTCTTCATAATTTTTTGGTGATCGTTTCACCACCTATAGAATTCAGAGCTGCTGGGTTTTGTTTTTCTTTCTTTCTTTCTTTCAGCTTTAAATATTTTATTCCATTGCCTTCCTGATTACATAATTTCTAATGAGAGTCTGCTATATTTTTTATAAATCTTTCTTCTGTAATGTGTCTTTCTTTTTTCTCTGACTACCTTCAAGCTCTTCTCTTTGTTCTTGGATTTCAGCAATATGATTATGATAGAACTAGGTGTAGTTTTATTGGAACTTATTCTGCTTAATATTCTCTGGATCTGCGGTTGGTGTCTGCTCCTAAGATTGAGCATTTTGCAGTCATTATTTAAGTAGCTCTCTGAGATAACAAACAAATGAACAACCAGACCTATTTTCCCAGACCTTTCCTTATTGTAAAGGTGGGGAAGATGTAGTTATCTCTGAACTGAACCTACTGGTCACTCGCATTTGACTTTACAGTTTGACTTTTCTTTATTAAATCCACCAAGTTTTATTTCTGTGCCCATATGGTGACTCAGCAGTTCCCTTAATTCAGACCCTTGGTGGCCTGTGTGCCTCGGCTTATCCCCAAAGCCGAGTAAAGACACCCAGGATTTCTGAAAGTCTGTTTTCTTCTTGGCATTCTAGTCTTTCTCTGTGATTCCCACTGATCATCTGTCTTCTGGGTTACAAATTCATAATTCCATAAATTTTGTACACCTATTATCTTCCAAGATTCAATGCAAGGCAGAGTGCAGAAATAATAAGTTAAGAGGACACAGTTCTTACTCCTGAGGTGGCCACAATGTATGCATACACCTGAGGCATATAACTTACCGTGTCTGACTCCAATGAGAGAAACAGAGTGTTATAGGAACCTACTTTTATAAGTATATATAAAAATGTGAGCTTTAATGCTATATATGTATTTTGTATTTTAAGTAAATATATAGAACATATACTAATGTAAAATAGAATAGTATAGAATATTATGCATCTGTTTTAATTGTTTCTCTATCATGTTGCATGTATGATCCTGTAGTTGTGATTTTTTTAAAAAAATTGTTCCACGCAGGGTGATAGTGAGTATATCTGAGACACCTTTAGTGGACAATTGCTAATCAGAAACAAACTGAACTCTGCATGCTGAGAGTGGTAATTTTGAAACACAGCTATGATTTGAGAAACTCAAAGAACACCGGGCTTTAAAAGACTAGTTTAAAAGTATATATGGGAAGCATTTTAATTCTTGTAAAGATGCAGATGAGATGGGAGAAAAGAGGATTTTCTAAAAAACTCCTTTCAAAGAGACAAGGACATTTCTGACTGTCTGGAGAGACCATTCCTGGGAATGCACGCGACAGCCACGCTAGGGATATCACGGGCAGTAAGAACAGAGTGGCAACAACTGTTAAAGCCAAGAGATGCACCAGGAGCATATATATATTCCCATCAGAATGTGGCAGCCCCGGCAAGCCCTGCCAGGCATTCTCAGGGTAAGTCTTCTGATGGGAACACAGGTCACCTTTGAAGTAATGCTTATAGCTGGAGAAAGGGAGAAAGGGAGTTCAAGGAAGGACACAAAAACAGCTGTAACTGCACTGCATCAGGTGAACAGAAAGGTCCAAAATAAACATCAACATCATCACATGTTAAATCTGCTGGTAGGTTTCATATTTATATGATCCTGTACAAGTCTCTGTATGTTTGAATTATCTTTCAATAAAATTATGAAGGATTTAGAGCAGGGGTGCCCACACTTTTTTCAGCTTGTGAGCTACTTATAAGGTGACCAAGTCAAAATGATCTACCTACAATAAAAATGCAAAACATAAATTTATTTCTTCTATATTATCATTATTTAAGTTACTATTATTACTATTTAATATTGTGTATTCTTCTTTCACCTTTCTCCTTCTCAGCTCTCTTTTCGGAGGAAAGTCAATGTCATAGTTTTTATGAACAGTCCGAAAAAGCCGCTCCACATTTCCCTTCTTTGGAATAGCAATGGCACACAGACAGATGAGGCAAACACACTTAGAATACGACATAGTGAAAAAAAAATCCCCTCCCATTCTGTATGAAAGTGGCAGGTTTTAGGCTTCTTACTCGAACCAGCTATGGCACTCATTTTTATACCCTTTGTTGTATTTAGTTTAAATAAATTGAAGGCTAACTACCCAGCAATGTAACTGAACAAGTTAGCGTGGTTTAACGCGCATGCGTATGGTGTCAAAAGTTCAGACGTCAGATTGGCTAACCTGTATGCCAGTCAAAAGACAAATGTCTTTTTAATGTCATGCGATCTATCCACACTTCCTTCGCGATCGACCAGTAGATCGCGATCGACGTATTGAGCACCCCTGATCCAGAGCTATTTTGCGGTTCTGACCCGGCTTGTATGTGGAGCACAGGTTTCTGGTGGACAGTGAGTTGGCTTAAAGAGAACACAGGTTCACACAGACATTCACACGTGCAAACACACAGGAGCATGCTGATATTAAATATCCATCCTACTTGGCTGACAATACAAATCCTTTCAGCAATGAGGTGGCCACGCAGGGCAGGAGCAGATGTAGCACGAATTCAGCCTGGTTTTCCTTGGTCTAGAGAATCTCTGTTGGGTTCTCAAGGCCGCCCGTGGACTCTCTCTGCAAGGGTGGGCATTGCAGGATGGGTAGAGTTCAATTTTCACCAAACCATTGTCATCTTTATAAATGACCTTCGAGCATGATTCTAGAAATTCTCCCAATAACACCGAATGTGCTTCTTGAGAAATGTTCTCTAATGTTGAGTCTTCCTCTTTATAGAAACAAGCTCTGAGCATGTGAGGTTACATATTTATTCAGGAAAGAGGACTGTGCCATGGTCCCAGAATAACTGTGTCCTCAGGTTGTTAGTAGTTTGAAAACTCCTTTCACAACCTTTTTAAACTTAAGGTTAAGAGGGTAAGTGGTAGACTTTTTCATAAGAGTTCTGAACCTCTGCATTGTGTTGTAGAAACATACAAACAAAATGGATCTTTAAACATGGTTTACATATGACATGATTTCAGCTTGTCTAAACAGTTTGTGTGCTTATGGTATATGGCCAAAAAGAAAAGGTCGGGATGAACATATAAACAATGTATCCTCACTGCTCATTTTGTATTCTGTAAAAGTATTAACAATTTTTATGTTTTATGATAAAACTCTATTATTTTGTAGAAACATTTAAACAATATGGTATTTAACATAATATAGAAATTTTATTAAAAAGAGAAAAATCTCTATTGCTTATATATTCCATAAATACAGGGGTGGGCAAAAGTAGGTTTACAGTTGTTTGAATGAAAAATAATACAAAAATTAATAAATAACAACACAAGAATAAACGCTATGTTTTACGTACTCACAATTATAAACTTACTTTTTCCCAACCCTGCATATAGAATTTAGCAAAATAACGGTTGAACGTCTCATAAATTGATGTAGAGATTAAGGAAGGAGTAAGGATTTGAAATATCTGTTTGTGGATATTGCTTCCTTATAAACAACAGTAAGTTCGCATTTGAGTGAGCCTTGTCCTTTTAGTTTCTCTGTGCTCTTTTCCTTTTCTTTTCAGAATGGCAATATAAAAAAATCCAGCACTCATTATCTCCTTTGTCTTCAAGACAATATTCTATAAAAGCAATTTCCTGTTGAAGTCCTAGGAGGGTGCAGTGACATGGATGTTGCAGAGCAGCGGAAGAAAGATTATGATCATCACGCTGGCGCGAGCACCATCTGGATGGGACCTGGGCTCCTCTGTGGACCGCAGTCGCTCAGTCACCCCTTCATCACAGAAGCAGACCTGACAGATTTCTAATACAAACAGCCACCTGGAAGCATAACTCTGCCCAAACCCAGCTGAGCTCTCATTCTGTGGTTTTTATCTTGTATTTCATTGTGCAGGGGCTCTTCTCCTGGTGTCAACATCTGAGTCCACTGAGGAATGATTAGCCCCAGGGACCTGCGGCGGAGGCTCCTGTAAATTCCAAAAACCTGCCGCAACGGATGTATTCAAGTCTTTCCTGGTTTCCTCACTGTCCACTGCTTATCCATTTCCAATCCACATTTATTTCCAGGCACTTTTCTCCGTTCATTCTTACATCTCAGTATGTAAACTCTCAAGTATATTTACATTTAGATGGAATGCTGAATGAAGCCTTTTGATCCTTGGAAAAGCTTTTGAGATGTTTAATGAACCTCTAAAAGGTTCTCAAATTGATGCCTTACCAAGAGTAGGTCTATTCAACAACGGGACCTTTGGGTTCCATTTAGAACTATCCAGTCATCAATCTGGGACAAACTGGAGTCTGAGAATCTGCCGTTGTTTCCCTGCTCCTTAGCCCCACACTCAGGGTCTCTGCTGATGGCCCCCTCCTCACTAGTCAACCTCATCTCTCTCTCCCCAGGGAAGCCACCTGAGCCTGCTGGTTCCACCCCAGGTGCCCTAGCATTTCTGTTCTCTTTGTCTTGCCTCTGACTTTCCCCTTGGCCCGGGACTTCCTCCCCTTTATCAATAAACCTTTTAAAAATTCTTGGGCTAAGTTCAATACCAGCTCCATCATGAAACTTCTATTTTGGCTGGGAACACGTTAGGGAAACGTACATACGTGAGTTTCCCAAATGCTTGATTTGAGGTTTTGCTTTTTTTTTACAGGGACAGAGAGAGAGTCAGAGAGAGGGATAGATAGGGACAGACAGACAGGAACGAAGAGAGATGAGAAGCATCAATCATCAGTTTTTCGTTGCCGTTGCGACACCTTAGTTGTTCATTATTGCTTTCTCACATGTGCCTTGACCGCGGGCCTTCAGCAGACCGAGCCACCCCTTGCTGGAGCCAGTGACCTTGGGTCCAAGCTGGCAAGCTTTTGCTCAAGCCAGATGGGCCCGCGCTCAAGCTGGCGACCTCGGGGTCTCGAACCTGGGTCCTCTGCATCCCAGTCCGATGCTCTTTCCACTGTGCCACCACCTGGTCGGGCTGATTTGAGGTTTTACATGAACCTTCAGAAGCCACACAACTAAAGCACATGTAATTCAATGCTTTCGTCCTAAGATAAATCTTGCAATGTCTTTCACGTGACCTCTGTGTACAAGAGGTCATGTTTATGAAGCTCTTCAGATGTAATCAGTGTCCCCATAGCTCTGCAAGTCAAATAGAGTTACTCTCTCTACCCCAGAAATCTTACCTGAGTCACAAGTGTAGTAATATGAATTCCTGAAAATATTGAGGAAACCTATGTAAAATCTTAGAACACTATCAGGCAAATATCAACAGTTCATTGTTTTTTATTACCAAATATTCTCTTCTTTTCTCCGTGCTTATTTGAATAAGCTTCGGACAGAATGGCATGCAACTATGCAGGTTCTTTGTCTTCCCCAAACACTGCATACTAATTGATAATGAGGACCATATTCTCAAAAGGCCAAAGACCCTCCATGGCATGTTGCAAACTTTCAACACACTCTATATGCAATGCACTCAGATTAAACCTAGGAGAAGTGTAAGTTTTAGTCTATTTCTAATGGTTCCATACTTGCTGTTCTCTCAGAATTTTGACAAATAAAATCACTAATGACTGTGAATGACAGACTTTGACATTGAAATGGAAATCACTACCACCACCACGCTACTACTTCTTTTGGAAAATGGAAAAGGGCTCCCAAATAACATGCTGCTCCCTTTAATTTTTGGCTCCCTTATTTTTGTTTAGAAGGGTGTATGTTATAGACAGTTGACATTTCTTTTTCTAATGTAGATGAAAGAATTATGAAATATTGATGTTTAGTTGAGCACACCTCGCTGCTCTAAATAAAGACTTTGATCCTGATTGTAGACCTGCCAGGACTCCGCATCCCAGATTGATGGATGGCGTTGTCAGCATCATATTTTCATAATGTCTTTGTTTACCTGTTCCATGTGCCAAACCACCATTAAATCAAAGATACTGACTGTCGGAAAAAGTAAAACATCTATAAATTAGAAATGAGATTATTTTAATTCACTTTTCTCATCCTGTGCTACATTTTTTTGCCATTCATCTGGTTTCCTTGATCTCTCATTATATTTTTCCTTTTTTTGTGTGACAGAGAGAGAGAGAGCGAGAGAGAGAGATAGAGAAAGAGTCAGATAGGGACAGACAGACAGAAAGGGAGAGAGATGAGAAAGCATCAATTCTTTGTTGTGGCACCTTAGTTGTTCATTGATTGCTTTCTCATATGTGCCTTGACGGAGGGTAGGGAGAAGCTGCAGCAGAGGGAGTGGCCCCTTTACTCAAGGTAGTGACCTTGGGCTTCAATCCAGCAACCTTTGGGCTCAAACCAGCGACCTTGGGCTCAAGCCAGTGACCTTGGGCTCAAGTCTGTGACCTTGGGCTTATGTAGTGACCATGGGGTCATGTCTATGATCCCACGCTCAACCCACTGAGGCTGCACTCAAGCTGGTGAGCCCATGCTCAAGCTGTTGACCTCACGGTGTTGAACCTGAGTCCTCTGCATCCCAGTCTGATACTCTATCCACTGCACTATCACCTGGTCAGGTTTATTACATTCTTCTTTTGGGGCTTTCTTTAGGTTCCTTACGTTTCAAAGGAGACAGCATAGGAAAACACAGTGGCTTTGAGCTGAGAGCAGAAAGCCTTGTCTTGGTCCGATTTGCTTCCCACTTGCTTTGTGACCTTAAGCACCTGTGTCTTATCTTCCAATAAACAAAATATGTCACATTGACTCTAAATCCCATGCTATGCTAATTCTGTTATTTCTGATTTTTATCTAGATTTGTCCCCTTGATATTCTATTCTGAAAAATGAATCTTTTCTCTGACTTTCTTTTATTTAATGAGTATTTTAATATGTCTCTTTCTTCTCTAATTCTTACCCACAATTATTTTAAAGATCAATGAACTCATCTGCATTAAATATCCTAGCACCGAGGTTGGCAAACTGTGACTCGCGAGCCACGTGCGGTGCTTTGGCCCCTTGAGTGTGGCTCCAAAAGCCAGCTTAGGAGCACCCTAACTAAGTTAATAACAATGTACCTACCTATATAGTTTAAGTTTAGAAAATGTGGCTCTCAAAAGAAATTTTAATCATTGTACTGTTGATATTTGGCTCTGTTGACTACTGAGTTTGCCAACCACTGTCCTAGCATAATCTCCTTTCTTTTCAAATCCATCTTTTTTTTTAAGCTTTTTTTTTTAATTTTATTCATTTTAGAGAGGAGACACAGAGTGAGAGAGAGAGAAAGAGAGGGAGAGAGAGAAAGGGGGGAGGAGCTGGAAGCATCAACTCCCATGTGTGCCTTGACCAGACCAGTGCAGGGTTTTGAACTGGCGACCTCAGTGTTCCCAGGTCGATGCTTTATCCACTGTGCCACCACAGGTCAGGCCTCAAATCCATTTTTTGTTGTACCTTATTCCCTTTCTCTATACCATCCTTGTTTTTATTCTATTCCAAAGCCCTCTTTGATTCTCCCATTATTTCATGACTTCAAATTTAGTTCATTAACAGGACCTTTCATATATTTATTCAACAGGTATATAACTACCATGATCCAAACACTAGGTTATCTTGCTGCTTTGAAAGTCTCAATAAATAAAATTCCCATTCTCTGCATGAAGTTGAAACTAGTTGAGAAATAGATTTTAAAAAACAAATGAGAGCTAAAGAGCAAAACATCTTGATAAAGCTGTTGGAAGATGTTACTTTTAGTCTGTTAGCCAAGTGACCAAAGAGGGGAGTGATATTTCCACCAACTCTTCTCTCAGATCCATCGATTAGCTGTATTCCTTCCCTGCCCCTGGGCAACAGTAAGTGTGGGGGTGGAGGTGGGGAGGGGGTAAGAAAAAGGCCAGAGTGTCCCTGATGCAGGTCCTGCCCCAGAGCAACATGAGCAGTGGGAAAGTTCTAGTGTCCACTATCACGAAGAATAGCCAGAGTGTCACTCTTGTGGAGTTAATAATTTTTTGAGGAACATAAAGCTTGAAATGTCATTAAAAGTGGGCTAGTATGTAATACAAAAATAGAGAACACCTTAGGAATGTAAGCAAGGGATGCTTACTTGGAGAGTCAAAGAAAGCTTCCCCTAGGAAGTGACACATGATCAAAGGTCTAATGTTGAGAAGGAACAGGACAAAGAGCTAGCTGATGAGATGAGAAGTGTTCTGGGCAATGGGAATAGCACAAGAAAGCTTGCAGTCCATTTGGAGAGCTGAAGTGTGGCCAGAGACCGGACGATGAGGGTGAATGGCACTAGACGAGGTGGAAGGGCAGTACAGAACCCAGTCTTGGAAGTTCGAGCTTAGACTATACCTTAATGACAGCGAGATGGCACAGAGGGGTTTTAAACATCTGTAAGAAGCTCAAGTGAAAATATCCATTTAACAAGTAGGTGTGGACATCTGAAGAGAAGACCATATAGGGTATATAAACTTGAAAGTCTTTGGCCAACACATTATTACTGTGGATCTCATAGAAAGTAAATATGATTGTCTACTGAGTAAACATTGTGAGACCAGAAGAGAGTCTAGGAAGGATCTCTGAGGACATCCTACATTTAATGGCCAGGAGAGAAAGCTAGAGAGCTAAGAATAAACCAGGTGCCAGAGAACAGAGTATCTGGAAATGGGAGGGCTAATCATTGCCTAATGCTGCCAAAATTCAAGTAGGGTGAAGACCGAAAAACTGCAAAATAGCCCCTTCATCTGCACCTGTTTTTCTTGCTGCCTACAGCAGGAGAGAAAGAGGCACAGCTTTCTTCCTTTCCTTACCTTTCATTTCTTTATTGTTAATTTATGAAGTTATCCTAAAATAAGTTTGGTGAAAATTTTGTTCCAGAAACATTCTTTTTTTTTTATTAAAATTTTTATTTTAGCAAGAGGAAGGGAGGCAGGGACAGACTCCTGCATGTACCTGACCAGGATCCACTCGGTATGTCCACTAGGGGGCGATGCTCTGCCCATCTGGGCCATTGCTCTGTTGTGGCCAGAGCCATTCTAGCTCCTGAGGCAGAGGCCATAGAGCCGTCCTCAGTGCCCAGGCCAACTTTGCTCCAATGGAGCCTTGGCTGCAGGAGGTGGAGAGAGATAGAGAGAAGGGATAGAGGTAAGGTTGGAGAAGCAGATGGGCACTTCTCCTGTGTGCACTGACCGGGAATCAAATCCGGGACTTCCACATGCCAGGCCCATGCTCTACCACTGAGCCAACCGACCAGGGCCATGTTGATATTCTTCTATGCTCTTTGGCTTCAGGGCAGAGTGTGAGTTGAGGGGAATATTATCAGGTTTTCAATGAATACAGAGTCTTACCTTTCCCCACCGTCCTCTCTCTACCATGTGTTAGCAAGTTCTCTGTCTCTCTCCATAGAGGTATCTCTGATGAAAGTGCAAAGGGGCCCCTGGCTCCTCAAAAATATGTCAGGAAGGGGGAAATAGCTTTGGCTATTGTTGTGAAGATGATGGAACCTCTCTCATCACAACTGCAGCAAGCAAATTCGATATCCCCGTCCCTGACTTCTCATCCTTCATCTTAGCAGTGGGAGCTTCCAGGGATGTTATCAAGAGTGGGAATTACGGTGAACACAGCCGACGGCAACAAGGATAGGTGTCTGGGTGCAAGCACACGGGCAAGGCAGAGGTCCTGGGGCTTCTGTCAGACAGCTTCTGTCAGAACGTATCACAGAGCACACACGTGATGCAGGAGGTGAGATTTCCCCTGTATCCTCCCTCAGGGTAAAGAACGCTAGGTGCCGAGAACGTGACTAGGAAAACCCGGTGCCAAGTTCCGAACACTTCTCTTTAATGAAAGGTAGATCCAGCTAATGTTTCAGTTTTGGGGTTGTGTGATGAGAGTCATGCATGTAATTACAGTAATTAATTAATTGGTTAAACAAATAAAATATAGTCAAAAAGAGCCATGCAAGGTTTAACAATAATAAGTGCACTCTGAAACAAAAATTATGATGACTCAATTACATCAGCTTGATATCTAAAAGTATAAATAACTGAACAGAGATTCTGTTCTTCACCTGCAAGACTGGCAAAGAGACCAGCGTCGAGGGCTGTTGACACAGTGATAATGAACTTGCAGGTGTAGTTTTAAATGCAATGCAGATGGGTATGCACAGTATGTAACATTTACAGAAAAATGGTGGGAAAGGAAATAAAGACACGTTTGTATTTATAAAATATCTCCAAAAGACTAAAGATGCATATAAAATTTGGCAGCACTGACTACCTCCATTTGGCCATCTCTTTAGAATATTGAATTATATGGATATGATTAACTGAAGAAGAAATAAAACCTGGTCAATCAAGGGAGAGAAATCTCCATCAAAGTCAACTTTATGCATTTGAGGAGATATTCCTCTCTCCATATTTAGTTCTTTTCTTCCTTTCTTTTCTCCCCTTGTTCTTCCTTTACGTCCTTCTCTGTTGGTTTGTCCTGTCTTGTTTTTCTCACTTTCCTCAGTCCTCCATTTCTCGTCGTTACTTTCCCACTTCAGAGTTGGCAGATTATGGAGGCATTATCAGGAACTTGGGATAGAGCCTAGTTGCCCTGAGTTTAAGGAGCTGTTTTGTTGGAAGCTTCAGAGCGGCTCAGAACACTTGCTCTTGAAGGGTGCCCCTACTGGAACGTTGCAGCCGCCATTTTCCCCAGGTCACTGCTGTCTCCCTGGCACTGCCTCTCTCTATTATTCGCTCTGATGCAGGTCATTTGGAGAGCTGGGCTTAGTTCCATTATTGCATCATTTCTGCTTTAATTGTCAAAATTTTCTTCTAAATACCCCTTTTGGTCCTCTACCATGCTTTTCTCCCCCCCCCCACCTCATCTAGTTCAATACCCAGGGTCATGCTTAGTACTATGTAGTCCAAACTTTTTGCAAATTTTTAATCTGAAACCAACTATCTGCATCAGATAATGTGTTATTTAATGGAGTGGCAGAGGCCAATACGACATGAACCTTGACGTCAGCGAGAGCATGGTACAAGAGTGTGCAGGGGGAAGAGTGCGCAGGGGGAAGGGCAGTTAGTGCCATGAGCACACAGGGTCCTATAAATGCAGTGATGGGAAATCCACTGTGTAATGGGGCGGCGGACAGGGAGCTGCTATCAGCACTGCTTCGGAGCATCAATGAACGTTTCACAGAGGAGACGATCCCTTATTTGGATGTTTAAGCATAAATAAATATTGTAGAGCTGGAGGGAAAAATCCTATGCAGAAGGTCTAGCATATCTGAAGGCTAGACCCTTTGCATATGCTATGTAATACAATGGTACATTCATTTTGAAATGTGGAGGCTATTTAAAAGCTCTCTCATTCACATCTGCCACTAGCTTTCAATGCGTCCTTCTTTTTAAAATACCATTGTTTTAACTTTTTATCTTATTTTTTCTCTCTACAACTGCATCTCTCTTCTTTTTGGGAATGTCCCCAAACCTAGATTCCTCTGGAACTCTGGTGCAGGTGACACAATGATTTCTGTGTGTCGCGATGGAAGATTTTTCCTGTGTCCCCAAGTATGCCTATTAAGGTGAATGTTTTATATAAAATACTGATTTTTTCCACTGAGAAAATTCTCAAGTCAGCCTTGGAAGGCGTGAGTTTGTTCTCTCTCTCATTGCTTCTCACTGGCTTGACTGCCTGTATTTTTCATTTACGATCTCTTCTTATTATACATACCAATGTGTAAATAAGTACGTTTCTTGAGAAAAATTGGATACTGTCCTTGGCTGACCTCCTTGAGACTTTGTTTCTGTTGTTCCTGCTCTTCCGCCCACAGGTTGAGCTTTGGGGCTGTGGCTGCGCTGAAGTCCTCACCGTTCATCAGTGTAACACTAGGCTTGTGGGCGTCCCACTCTGTCTTTTGAACTGCCACGCACGCCGCCAAGCCAACCTCACCCACCTGTTGTGTTTACACACCAGGTTGGGACGGGTCTGTCCATTGGCCTCATGCTATTGCAGGTCAGGTGTGCAGTAATATAACTGTAAAGTTGTATTTATATCTTAAGGAAATGTTAACCTTTATCCTATTTGCCTGTGTCTTTGGTCTTCCTGCCTTCGAGTCTTTTCTGTTCTTGGACACAGGAAAGTCCCCCTCAAGTATAACTGTGGATTTCTCACTTCTGAATTCAAGAACTTTCCCACTGAACATGGAGCCTGAAGACGTAACATCATATCTTACTCATCTCCTTCATCCAAGATCCATGTGACCTTGGGCATGTGACTTAGATGTCTGTAAAATGAACATATTCTCTGAGCATTCCACAGGCTTATTATGAAGATCTCCTTTCAAAGTATGCCTTGTAAACTTTAACATGATATTCATTGTAAGTTGTAATTTTTTAATAGTATAAAACTCAACCCTCTAGCTTGTTTTTCAAAGTGTTGATTAGCTTCCTATATATATATCTTCAACTTTTTATCCTACACCAAAGGAAAACTCTTTGTGCAGAGGACAAAGCACTGTCAACTGTCACCTGCAATGATCCATCACAATGGCAATGTGATTGTAAATGCAGTGTCACTAAAGTGACTCAGTACAATGGATCCTGCCACTCGGAAGCTATGAACTTGGAAGAGTTGAACAAGCCAGCTCAGTAGCGATCCCCACATCAATAATGCGCTCGCTCTTATAAACATACCTAACTTCCAGCATTTCTCAAATTGAACAAAATAGTTGTAGATAATAAAAATTTAGCCAAAGACACAAATATGCTTTGTACTCCAGAGGGTTCCACTATTTGTGCCTAGCAAAGTTTTGGATATGTAATAACATCTCAAGCTTAATATATCCAAAGCAAGAATTCAGTCTTTTCTTGCCAACCCACTATGATATTCTCAAATTCAGCAAATAGTCTTAATATGCTAACACTAGAAACATATTTTTCCACTCTTTCCAGTCTTCCCTCTTTTTTCCTACATCTTGTCTATCACTATATCCTGTTGATTCTACTGACTAAACTTTGAAATGCTCCTGTTCCTTCCTGCTACATTTTTTTTTTTAAAAAAATCTTCAGAATTTCTTTTCTGGATGATTGCCTCAGCCTCCTGTCTGGTCTTTCCCATTTCAGTTTCTCTTTGTTGTGTTATTCTATCTGTCACCTAGATACCAGAATGAGTACTCTCAAATGGAATTCTAAAAATGACTCTTTCTGCCTGACCAGGGGGTGGCGCAGTGGATAGAGTGTCGGACTGGGATGCGGAAGACCCCGGTTCGAGACCCCGAGGTCACCAGCTTGAGCGCGGGCCCATCTGGTTTGAGCAAAAGCTCGTCAGCTTGGACCCAAGGTCGCTGGCTCCAGCAAGGGGTTGCTCGGTCTTTCCCTTCCTGTCTGTCTGTCCCTATCTATCCCTCTCTCCCTCTCTCTAGAAAAAAAAAAGACTCCTTCTTACTTTAAGGTAGGTGTACTATACTTTAAGCATGAGCCTGGGACCAAATTGTCTGAGACAGGCTCAAAATTTTTATTTCCGTGATCTCAGTGGAAATATCTCCCTGTTCCGCAGTTTCTTCATATGGTGGCGACGAGGATGCACCTCTCAGATCTCTGTCTTCAGGGAACAAAAAAGGTACCGGTCATCTCAGACATTGCACTCTGACATACACCCTCACGTTCACTCTGAGGCTGTGCGTCCTCCAGGCTCTGCCAACAAATGACTGAAAACAGTCGGACTACTACTGCAGACCCTCCTGGGATGCAGGTCGCCCCTGGTAACTTTTCCTCCGTTTTTGGCCTGAGGGCTCTCCACTGGCTTTGTGGAACTTTCTCAGACTCATGAAAGTTTTCAACTCTTTCACTCAATAGTCCTTCCTTCCTTCTTACCTTCACAGAGCTTAGACCTGCTTTGTGGTCGGAGAGCTATGCCCCTGGTCTTTCTTGACCCTTCTTCTCTCGTAGGCATTTTCCCTAATTAATCTCTTGCAGGTGTAACTTTTCCTTGGCATCTGCTTCTCCAACAATCTAGACTATCCCACTTCATCTGTAAAACAGATGCAAGAACAATACCTCCTTCACAGAATTACTAGGAGAATCAAACATTATGTGGATACAAAGCACAACAGTAGTAGCATCTACTTGATGCCTAAAATGGTTTGCTACTCTCATTTATAATGATTAATTTGCTACTCATTCACTCATTCAACATAGCATACTCTTTCATGGATATATATATATATATATATATATATATATATATATATATATATCCTTCTCTGACCCCCCCTCCCAAATCTCTTTCATTTCAACCATGCAAAGTAATACTTGTAATACTTATCCTTGAGGGTCCAACTCTGAAATCGTTATCTATGTAATGTCTTCTTTAAGTCACCTGCTTTGTTCTTCGAGAACTCCATGTATTTTACTGGTCTGCCACTTAAATTGGCACTGATTACATTTTTGGGCCACTAATCATTTATCCATTGCTAGTGCTACAGCCTCCATTCTTTCATGACTCATACTTTGACACATCTGTTTTTGGTGTCTGGAGTACTTTGCAGAAGATCTGGCACATTTTAGAAGTGAACATAGTAAGTTTTTTTGAAAAAAATGTATTGAGTAAATAAATGTTTGTCCATATGCATCATGTTGACTTGGTAGCAAGACAGAACTATAAGAAGTCGCAACATTACTCACACTGGGACATCTGGACTTCCTTGGCTTGATTATAATCTGTAACACTTGGAACTTCTTAAATTTTTCAGTATCAACCGAGTTCAGTAGCTGTGCTTGGTTTTAGTGCAAAGGGACATCTTATGAAAAATCCATGCTCTTCTCCCATAAATCACTTCTTCCCGCTGCAAGGCTCTAACAGGCTGGAATTCTAAGTGAAAGTCAAACTGACACAACTGAAAATTCAACATTACTCTTTGTTTTATATTTTTATCTTGATTCTTCAACAAGGTATTTAATGACCAAAATCTTGATGAGGTAAGGCTGAAGCAGTCTAGGTCCTTCATATTTTTCCAACTCTTATGCCCCATATTCCTGTCCAACTGATACTGTTTTTAGTCCGTATTCACAGACCTAATTATACCTCCTTATATCAACATTATCAGACGAGTCATGATACTTTCCATTTGTGCTCTTCACTAAACAAATATTTGTGGAGCACCTAGCAGGCACTGTTCTAAACACTCAATAAATGGTAATGCCCCAACAGACTAAAGCAAAACAAACACCCAAACTAAAACCCAGTTGCCTTCGTGGAACTTACATACTGGTGGTGGTGGTGAGGCAGGGGACAGGTAATAAATATGATATGTGCACAGGGTGTACGATGATGATCAATATTATGGAGAAGAGTAGAAAAATAAAGCAGGAGAAGAATAAAAAGACAATATATATCATTTGAAAACACAATGATGAAGGAAAGCCTCATCAGGAGGGCATTCAAACAAATACCCGAAATAGTTAAATAGGTGACACCAGTAGGTGTCAGGGAGGTGACCTGCCAGAAAGAACAAAGATCAGATGCTGAGTCTCTGAGATGGAAACATATCTGGAATATCCCAGTCACCTCCGGAAGCCATGGTTGTGGAAAGGGGAATATCTAAAAGGAGAAAGTGACAAGAGTTGAGGTCAGAGAGATAACAAACAGTTCAACAGACATGCTGAGGGTTCTGGATTGTAAACTGGAGGTTTCTGAGTATATTTTTGAAGGTTTCTGTGTACACGCTTAGAATCAAAGAGCATTGTATGGTTCCATGTCCTCAGTAGGAATAACAAACAGGTCCAGGAACTGAGGGAAGCAAACAGGTGTGGTACTCCTAGCATCACTTCCAATGACCGCCTTGGAGCATCCGAACCTTCTATTCCTGCAGCTGCAGGCTCTGCTAGGTTCCGGCTCCTAGTTCCCAAAGGGGGAACACTTCCGTAGAGGGAGGAAATAAGAGGTGCATATTGAGCTGTGGAAACACTGTCCTTATCGAGATCGTTGACCCTGGTCATGAGGGGGAGCTGGGCTTTCTTTTACCCATTGGGGCTAAGGAGAAGTAGGTTTGGTGTCTGGGTGACCTATCACTCAATGGTGATGGGAACTGGATTAGCGCAGAAGCTCCGGCCTAGGAAGAGCACAGGGACCAGGGGCTCATATCTCCACAGGATGGTCTGTGTCTTCACCAGAAGGTAAGCCTCTGAGACCAGCACAGGTGGCAGCTGAAGACGAAGATGGTCTCTGTTGGACAATGGAGGATGGAGATGGTGAGCAGCCATGGCCCTGAGACTAACTGCTGCAGTCAGAGGTGTAGCTTATCTAAGGAATAGTCTTCTTTTAAGTTGCCTCCCAAGAATTCTGGACAAATAAATATAAAAAGGTGGCTCTGAATGATAAGGGATTAACTTTGGGACACACGGTGATGCACCATCCAGGTATCTCTTCAGAGAAGCACCTATCTTCTTAGCTCTGGCCGTGCTGTGAGTAGGTAGCCTACTGGGTCAGAACCTGCAGATCTTGCCTCAAAAGATCCATCATGCTCAGAGACATGCTCCTCCCGGGAAAGCTCTACTAAAAGGCTGATGGAGGGGTGAGTACAAAGGTGCAGCCATTTCAGTCCAGCCTGAGACAGCTTTAACAGGCGTGGTTTTCTCCCTAGAACAAAGAAGTAAACAGACAGAATCTCAATGCTGCTTACGATTTTGAAAAGAGGTTTAGATTAGCAGCTGAGCTGAGTCTATCCAGCCTGTATCTCAGCTCTATTCTCCCTCTGCCTGATCCTGCCTCCTTCCTCTCCCTTCTACAGATGTTGATCATGAGGCTACTCCAGGGGTCGGGAACCTATGGCTCCCGAGCCAGATGTGGCTGTTTTGATGGCTGCATCTGGCTTGCAGACAAATCTTTAATAAAAAAAATAATAACATTAAAAATATAAAACATTCTCATGTATTACAATTCATTCATTTCCTACCGTTCATGTTCATGGTTGCGGGTGGCTAGAGCCAATCACAGCGGTCCTTCGGGACAACACCAAGTTTTTATTGGATAATGTGTAACGTACATGGGTCGTTGTGAGGTCAGGAAGTAAACTTCTCCTCTTTTAATCAAGTAGTCAGCTAGCTAATTGCAGAAACCCTTTTGTCGAAGAAGATGATTTAAAAAAAAAAAAGATGAGGAGTATTATACTTTTCAGCAGGATTAGACAGAGGAATTTGCCTTTGTGGAGAGAGCAGGTTCTGCAGTGTGTCTAATATGCAATGATAACATTGCATCGATGAAACGGTCAAATATAAAGCAGCCCTTCAACACACGCCATACTACATTTGCATCGAAATATCCAGCAGGGGACAGCAGGAAGAAATCATGTCAAGAGTTACTGGGAAGAGTGCAAGCCAGTCAGCAGCAACTCTGTGTTTGGACCCAACAAGGTGACTGGAATTGGGCTAGCTTTGCTGGTGCTTTAGCCACTGTGAGAAATGGAAAGCCATTCACAGATGGGGAGTATGCCAAAACATTTATGCTTGATGTTGCCAATGGATGTTTTGATGACTTTTTGAATAAAGACAAAATAATCAAACAAATAAAAGACATGCCTCTGTGGGCAAGAACTGTTCATGATCATCCCATCATGATGGCAAATCAAATCGAGGCAACACAAGTGAAGGACATAAATGCAGCACCATTCTTTTCTCTCACTTTGGATGAGTCAACAGACGTAAGCCATTTATCCCAGTTCAACGTGATTGCAAGGTATGCTGTCAGTGACACACTACGTGAGGGAAGTCTTGCTGTTTTGATGAAAGAGACAACAAGAGGGGAGGATTTATTCCAGTCTTTCACTGAGTTCACTAAAGGAAAAAATCAACTAATGGATAAACTTATTTCAGTGTGTACTGATGATGCTCCGTGCATGGTGGGGAAAAACAGAGGATTTCTAGCCCTTCTTCATGAACATGAAAAGAGACCCATCCTAAGTTTTCACTGCATCCTACATCAGGAGGTGCTTTGTGCTCAGATGTGTGGTGAGCAGTTTGGTGAGGTGATGTCCTGGTCATTTGGATGGTCAACTTTATTGTTGCCTGAGCTTTAAATGATCGCCAGTTTAAAACACTGCTGGATAAAGTTGGGAATTATTATCCTGGTCTGCTTCTGCACAGCAATGTGCGTTGGTTGTCAAGTGGGAAGGTGCTCAGCCATTTTGCGGCTTGTATGAACAAAATCCGGACTTTTCTTGAAATGAAAAACATTGAGCATCCTGAGTGAGCTAACACTGAGTGGCTCCTGAAGTTCTACTATCTCGTGGACTTTACTGAACATCTTAACCAGCTCAATGTGAAAATGCAAGGCATTGGAAATACAGTCTTATCCCTTCAACAAGCAGTGCTTGCATTTGAAAACAAGCTGGAACTCTTCATCGCTGACATTGAAACAGGTCATTTACTACACTTTGAAAAACTGGGAGAGTTTAAAGATGCATGCACAGCAAGTGACCCTGATCAACATCTTGATCTCCAGCAGCTAGCAAGCTTCACATCTAATCTCCTGCAGTCATTCAAAGTGCACTTTGGAGAATTTCGTGAGCACACTGGTCTTTTTACGTTCATCATCCATCCACATGAGTGTGCCGTGGACAGCACTGACCTGAGTTACATCTCCAGTGTCTCCGTCAGAGATTTTGAGCTACAAGCTGCTGACCTGAAGGCCTCAGACATGTGGGTGAATAAGTTCAAGTTACTGAATAAGATTTGGAAAGACTTGCATGACAGCAAGAAGAGTTGGCGAGCAAACACAAGTGGGGAGAAATGAAAAAACTTCAACCTGCGGACCAGCTGATTGGCAAAACTTGGAACGTGCTTCCTGTCACATACCATACACTGCAGCGTGTGAGTATTGCTGTACTGACAATGTTTGGCTCTACGTATGCATGTGAGCAGTCTTTCTCACATCTAAAGAATGTTAAGACCAACCTAGGATCACGTTTAATGGATGGAAGTCTCAACGCCTGCATGAAGCTTAACCTCACCACGTATCAACGAGACTACAAAGCCATCAGCAAAACCATGCAGCACCAGAGGTCGCATTAATGGTAAGAAGTACTTTATTCATCATTGGTTAGCAACAGCATAACAACGTTATTAAAAAGAATTCAGAGACTTATTGTACTTTAAAAGTGTTGGTCTTACATAAAATGCACACATTTAAATTTGTATTTAGTGTTAAACATATTGTATGGCTCTCACGGAATTACATTTTAAAATATGTGGCATTCATGGCTCTCTCAGCCAAAAAGGTTCCCGACCCCTAGGCTACTCTGTAATAAAACGTTCTGCTTGATTAACTTGGAGTCTATTTCTCAAGAAACCCAAGTTATGAGAGATAGAGGGGAGGGGAACTTCTGTTCCGTAAGTGGCTCCTTTATTTTGCTGACTACTCAGATTGTTTTCAATATCTGAATTCTAGAGGTGAATGGGTGAGTTGGGGCTGGAGATAGCTCAGTTGGTCTAGTGCTCTAAAATAGCTAGAAAATGTGGGACATCCTGGGGCTTATTTTACAGGGAATGTTGAGAAAGCAAAATAGGAGACCAAAGGAGAGGTCAATTGGACAATGGTATGAGGCTGGGACTCCATGGTGTGGAACAGGCCACTGAAGAAATTGTGGCGGCCTGGCTGAAGGACTGAATTTTAGTAACAAGGGGACCTGACATGCAATTTTATACTGTTTGTTTAATCTTATGTAACTTTGTAGTAAGGTACCAAAAAGCTAAAAAATTAATATTGATATTCCAGGAGAAAAGGTCAGGCTTTCCTGTCCTGTCCCTCCTTTGGAGAGAGGAGGGAGAAGAATGTAGAAGTTTCTTGCTTGCAAGAACAATGGGTCACTTAGCTTTAAATCTAAAACAAAGGTTAACTGAGAAACTTCTCTTTCAATGGGAGACAGAACTTACATACCACCCTACACTGATTGAGGTTCCTCCCCTTCCTGGAACCCCGAGAGTAACTTATCTCTAGGCAACAGGGAAGATGAACCCTAAAAGATTTATAAACATCTTTGATTGTGTTGCCTTAAAAGTCTTAATGTTTCTGTGTATCCCCTAAACAAATGTCAGCTTGTGCCATGACATCATGCTCTCCCCAGCCCGTGTGTGATCAGGGGTATATATACAGCTCCTGAAATATTTTTGGGGCACATGATTTGGGCTTGCAACTGCCCCATGTCAGCCATATGCAGCCGGAATATTTAATAAATCTCTTCTTTTAATAAAACTCTCCAAAACTCACCTGGATTTGACGTCTCTACGTGACGCCGCCGAAGTGAGGCGCAGTACTTTTCAGCATCTGGGGTGCGGTGCTTTACAACACTTAGCCCTTCATCTTTAATATCCAGTGAAGTCTGTCACACAGAAACTTCCCACGGTGAGCTTGTGTGTGTGTGGAAAGGGTTGCATCTGGACTAATACAGCATAGGATAGGTAGCAGGCTGATTCTCGCAGATGTCACATTCACTGAAGTCAGGAGCACAGAGTTGCAGGTGACCATGGTAACAGAAGCCCCAGGGAAGGTGCTGCAATTTAATCTTATCTAAATCTTAAGCAGTCTTGGGGTTCTATTTGTTTACTTCTTTGTTTTATCCTCTGGACTGTGCTTCCTCACGGACAGGGACAGTGCCCTTCACGCACCACAATGTCATGTTTCTGATCAACACTTCTTAAATGCTTGTGGAATACATGTCAGTGGGCGTAAGTGAATATATTTAGTTGTACTGAAACCTTTTCTTATCAGTACCTTCATTTCCTGGGGCTGCAATGGGAAAACAGAAAAGGGATTTGATGAGGAGGAGATAGTCTTTCCCCCTATATTAAAAAGAACAAGAACGCTATGTAGGTGTAGAATAGCATCTCTGATATGGTAAGCCCTGTGTCCCCAAGGTGTTCAAACACCAGGTGTACAAATCACCATTGGGTGGAATATGGTATCTGAATTCAAACTGAATAAAATTGGGACCAGAATATGTGGTCTTGAAGGGCTATTTATGCATGAGAATTTGCAATTTTATGATTCCATAATATGACGCTTGCTATCTTATCAAATGATACACAATTTTCCCATGGGAAGAAAAGGGTTTTGAATTGAGATACATTCCTAACGAGTTCCACCTCCTCCCTCTTCCTCTTTCCTCACAAACTGGTACTTGGCCAGATGCTTCTCCTTTTCATTTTCCATTTAGGTGGCAGTTTCAAATATAGAAAACAATTTTGTAAACACCCTGCCGTTTCTGTTCTGCTTGGGCTCTGCAGAGGCCCAAATAATTTATGGAAAAACAGCACCTGTGTTTTCACCAGGCATGGCTTTCATAACATTGATGAATTTCAGATGAAGGGCATCTACCTCATTAAAGTTAGATGAAAAGAAAATTCTCTCTCCACTTCCAGAAACTGATTGCAGAATACACTCAAAAACTATTTTCTTGTCACAATAAGACACTAAACCAGATGTAAACATTTCATACCAGGCTCCACCCTTTGAAGATGGTGGGTTCAATTTCATCAGAGGAAGAAAGGGTTCACGTTTTCTGAGGATTTATCCAATTAGGTTGATTCACAAATGCAACAAAATTTTGTGGTGTACTCATCCACTCATTAAACAACTGTTAATTTATTCAGTGCCTGTCGTATCAGAAGTCGTCACAATACATAGATATATTTTATTAGGGGTGCACCGTGGACTTTTAGTTCAACATCAAAGGTTAAACACATGAGTTTATCTCTGCTTTCATCTCAATTGGGGGTTGGCCAATTGGCCTGCGGACTGACCACCTGCTTTTCATAGAAAATTTTATTGCCATAAAGCCACAATCACACATTTACGTGTCGTTTTGCGTGTTTATTATTCTGTTTGACTTTATTTTTTTCTTTGTTTCATTTTGGGCAGTTTCTAATGTTAAGCCTTCATGATTGCTAATGTTTCCTTTAGTAATAGTTAATCTGATATTGGTCCCACTGATTGTTTTTTTTTTTATTTCACACATAATTTTTTTTAATCTCTTAAACTTAGGTTTGTATGTTTGCATATCTCTCATGTCTCCACTTGACTAATTTCACATCCTTCCCTCCTGGGTTCTTCTGCTTATTTTCGCATCTCATCATTGTTGGGTCAGTTTGGATTGATTGGTTTTGTTTATTCATTATGGATCTTGATATCTTGCTTCTTTGCATTGCCGATAAATTTTAACTGGGTATCAGACATGATACATTTTATCTGACTGGGTTATGGTGCTTTTGTATGCCTATAAATATTATTGTGGTTTGTTCCTGGATGCAAGTAAACTATCTCAGGGCAAGACAATAAAATCACAGGGAAGAGGATTAGAGAAAATAGCTAAGAAGGGTCCATTGCAACCCTTCTTAAAACCCTGGGAATAGTCATTCGTAAGGGATAACCCATGAGCCCCTGGAGAACCAGATACACTTCTTTCCCAAACCCTGAGCCGTTGTGCAGAGATCTGCAAGTTCATTATCACCTCTAATAGCTTCTAATGAAAGCGTTTCAGGAAAGCTGTGGAATCACCAAGGCGCAGTAACACCTGCTACATATTTTCATCTACTGTGCCCAGAGAATTGCAGAAGCCACACGCACCTGCTCTGTGGCATGCTGTCACACCTAAAGGATTTGCAGGCACCAGGCAAATCCTTCTGGAAGGGACCTCTGGGACTAGAGACTGTTGGCATGTTGTCAATATCCTGTGTCTGGAACTATGCCAGCAGGGAACAGAGAGGTTCCGGATGATTCTGCCAAGGTGTCTACTTAAAATCTCTAGAATGTCTTTTCCCTACAAGTTTCGGTGTTTCTGGAAATCTGGGAAGATATTTATAGAGATGTCATAAGAAACAAACAAATATAAAACTATCATGTTTTCCCAGTGTCTTAGAACTTAAAGTAGAAGTCCGTGTGATTCATTTAATCTACCATGGATAAGTCATTGAGTTCCCCTCATACTCCTGATGCCGTGTCCCACCTGGGGATACAAAGATGGGGTCACTGACCTCACAGGGCTCAAACTCCAGCCGAGAAGGAAGAGACCTGTGTACAATGGTCTGAACAAAGTCACTGTGTTGGATTTGCCCGTCAGCCTGTTCCGGATGGCACGCTGAGTGCTCACCACGGTAGGAACTGCAGAGTCCTCACAGTGCCGGTGTTTGGCCGGTGCCATCACGTCTGCACGTGGCCAGATCTGGGCTAGAACATAGTCATCTGGGGTCCTCCTCTGTCTCTTTCCTCAACAACCCCATGTTCACTAGGATGTTGTTCGGCGTCTCCGCAGGTGTCAGGATTCAAGAGGACGAGAGCATTTTCTTTTGAGGGAACGGGAAAGAATGGCTAGTAATTCCCTTGCCTCATTTTCCTGCTTCAGAACAATTGCAATCCAGACCAAGGAGCAGCCACAATTCTCTGTCCTCCGTGAAAGCAGGAGCTTACCATTAAGGTGACAAGATTGCACACAATTGCCGGCGTAACAGAGGACTCAAAGGAAATGGGGACCCAGGCGTGGGGAGGATTCTGGGGAAGGGTCTGCCGTGGCCTCTCAGAGCATCAGGAAAGGGGCCACTGTTTTCTCCCAGAAAACGCTCTGCTTCCAGAGAAAGGAAAGAAAAATAAGTTTTAATTCATGTGATTTCTGTGAAATGGATGAGCCCTTAGGCATAACTAAGGGTCACTGCTTTTCATGACTCTGCTTTCTTCGTGTGTGTGTGTGTGTGTGTGTGTGTGTGTGTGGATAAAATTTAGAAGAAAAAGCAGATACTCTTGGCCATCAGTGGACTGGACTCAGCACGGACCTTATACAACCCTGAGCTGGCTCAAAATAATATTGAGCACTAGCACTATTCCAGGCCTGGTGCCCTTTGCTTCCATGTCAGTACCTGTACATTTGTATGCATCGTGTGTATACGTATGTATATACATTGGTGTATATGTGTGTATATGCTTTAGTACATGAAAAATGATAGAGGATGAGTTAGGGTCATATTATCTATAACACACACACCCCCGTATTTTTATATTTATCATGTGACGTAATGATATAAGAAAAAGTATTACTCATAATAGAGCCCAAAGTTTGCCATTTGGTCTGCTTTCCAGTACAGAAAAATAAAGCAGTTATACAACTGTAATAAAAATAGCTAACTATTACACAGAGGGCTCTGTAAAACACGCTTTGTTTAAATTTTTTTTTTTGTATATGAATTTAATTTTTCCAAAAAAAAAAAAAGAGCGACAGGAACACAAAGGAAACTATGAGGTGGATACTAATCAAATCATACCAAATTAAAAATGAGGAAATACCGGCATAGGATATGAAACCTGCTCAAGCTTTCACTGTTCACAAGTATCCGGACAGACGCTCCGCAGTCAGAACGCCCAGCTCCAGAGCGCATGCGTCGCGCTTTGGGAGTCGGAGTCCCTGTTCAGCGTAGTTATTTCCCATGGATGCTGCGGCAAATGATCGTAAGCTTAGTGGCTTAAAACAACGAAAATTTCCAGGCCCATGCATGCTATTGCTAAAGGTAAGATGCCCTTCTTTCTCGTGACTGCCTAGTATTCCACTGTGTGTATATACACCAGTTCTTCTTCTTCTTTTTTTAATCCATTCGTTCACTGCCGGACACTTGGGTGGTTTCCAGACCTTGCCTATTGTAAACAATGTTGCCATAAACATGGGGGTGTATATCTTCTTTTGAATTAGTGTTTTGGGATTCTTAGGATATATTCCCAAAAGTGGGATAGCTAGGTCAAAGGCAGTTCCATTTTTAATTTTTTGAGGAAACACCATACTGTTTTCCACTGGAGGTTATTATGCTAAGTGAAATAAGCCAGAGAAAGAGAGATATCATATAATCTCACTTCTACAGGTATGTGGAATTTAATGAACATGGTGAACTGAGGAACAGAATAGAGGCAGAAGTGGGATCACAGGGAGCAGAGGGACAGCAGTCAGAGGGAAGGGGGATGAGGGGATGGGATCAGAGAAAGTGAAGGGAACAGCCAAATTATATATACATAACACACAGATACAGATAACAGGATAGCAAATCCCAGAGGGAAGGGGGGAGGGAGTTGGGGGAGGGGGACAAAGCGGTATAATGGGGGGCACGTGGTTGGGGGTGAAGGGTGTTATATTGAGTGGGACACTTGAATCCATGTTAATACAACAAATTAAAAAATTTAATACTAAAAAAAACCCCTAAAATTATTCTCTCACCGTCCGGGATGTCAGAAGTGTGAATAGGTCTCAAGTTAACATTGAATTTCGGCAGGGCTGAGTTTCTTTCTGGAGGCTCAAGGGGAGAATGCGTTTTCTTCTCATTTCCAGCTTCTGGCGTCTGCCCTCGTTTTCTGAGTGGTGACTTCCCAAGCTCAAAGCCAGCCGTGGCCAGGAGAGTCCTGCTCGTGCAGAATCCGTCGGGTACCCCCTTTCTCTCCTTCCTTTCACCTTGCCATTATCGTGGGCCCATCTAGATAAAATAGTCCAGGATGATCCTTCCGTCTAAAGATTTTTAACTTAATCACATGACAAAGTCCCATTCGCTGTGTAAGATATCGTATTGATAGGTCCTGGGGATGAAGACACATGTGTCTTTAGAGCACCGTCATTCTGCCTATTAGCCCAGCTATCTGATTTCAATAGTTTTAAGAGAATATGTCGATTTGTCAATATAGTTCAAAATTTTAAATGTGTGCATTTTAAATCAGCAATTCCATTTCTGGGGATGTAGCCTGTGAAAATATTTAATACATGCCCATAATGCTGTTTACCAAGAAGTTAATTGCAGTATTAATTGTACATTTACTTGATTATACAAGTATTATTTATCTACTAAAATGTACATTCTGTAAGGGAAAGATTTTTGCAACACAGATCATTGTTTTATTGGAAGCTCCTTGAACAGTGTCTGAATTTACTGAAAACATAAAAGATAAAATATTAGCAGAAGGGGAGAATGAGTGACTACAGTCATTAAAAAGAATGAAGTATATCTAAGTATACTGGGATACAAAGATGTCTTAGATGGATTGTTCTATGAATAAAAGGGCAAGATGAATGTGTGAATACATTATTTCTTGAATAACAATCCTAATGCAATATGTTTTATCTCTGTATATATACATGCCTATGCACAAATACAGACATGGATGCCTATATTTTATTGCAAATATACACAAAAATGTCTAGAAAAAAATGCAATAATATTACCTGTGGTTTATTTTTTACTTTTGTTATGCTATGTTTGAATTAAAAGAAATAATATTTGTATTGTAACTGAAACTTTCCTAAACTCTGTGTATTTAAAAAAAAAAAGTGAACATGTCATAAAATCCAAGTCCATTCCTAGCTATATAGCCAAAGGAAATGAATAAATATGTCCACAAAAATAACTTTGCAAAATTATCCCAAGGCATGCTAGTCATAATAGCTGAAAGATGGAAACAACCCAAATGTCCATAAATAAGAAAATAAACACACTGTAGAAACTTTATCCAATGGAATACCAGTAAACAAATTGCTCCATGTAACAACTTTGATGATTCTCAGAAACATGTTGAGTGAAAGAAGACAGACAAAAAAGAATCGCTAATGTGTAATGCCCTGTATATAGAATTCAAGAACAGAGGTAATCATTGATGGGGGGAATAAAAAACAATGTTGCTTTTTAAGGGAATGAGATAGAAAGGGCAGACGGGAACTTCTGCACCCCGATGCTCTGTCTTAACAAGGGTGGAGGTACACTAGTGTATGCATTTTGAAAAATGCATTACGCTGTACAATTACAGCTGGGTTTTAGTGCAGGTAAATTATGCCTCAGTAAATTACCGTGTGCTTTCCAAAAAATGGTTATGGCAAAAAATTCAGCCTTACTGATTTTCTCATTTCAGTATTTATGAATAAAATAGTAAACAATCTGCACTTCTCCTTTTGCCTTACATTTCTCCCCCTGTGTTCCAGTTGTGGTCCCTTTACACTCCTTGTCATGAATAAGAAGAAGAACTTTTTCTTAATGACCCATAAGCAAATTTTTTCACATACGTAAAACTTGCAAGAAGTCTCTGAAATTATACAAGCTTGAACAAGAGAGCATTTGGCCTAATGTATACAGTTCAATATAACACAATGTCATATGTCTAGGGAATATATTAGCAAAAATTACTTTTTATTGCAAAGCACAAGGCCTTCAAGAAAATCTTTGTAATTCACTAACATGGTAATAAAGTGTGCCATGTTTTGTTGTTGCGGCTGCATTTTCCAGAAACCACACACCTTACAGTGAATGAATCTGTAATTGTTGGGCAATTTCTTTTTTCCAGTTGAACAGCACTTTTGAGACTGTGTTTTCCTGAGAGGTCATGAAAAGAAAATTGGAAATACCACGTATCTGCTGACACGGCAGAGAAGGGTCCTTTCTTTTGCATTTTCTTTTTGCCTCTAAATAAAGGCAAAAAGCTCTTTCAAGAACAAAATGCTTCCTTTGGGTTCTCTCTTCCGAATGGAAACCATTTATCCCATAATGTGAGGCAACACACCCTACAGTAAAAGCTGAGGTCAGGGGTAGTTGTTTTGTTATTCTGTGAACATAAGAAGTCTGTGGACTCCTTATATAAATCAAACATGTGTCTTGAAAATACTAAATATTCTATTTTTATACTCCATTACCATTTTATCACTTTTGAAGAGAAATATTTAAAGGAAGTTGCTCTGTCTCTTTTTCCTGTTTCATCTCAAACAGGAGCATTTACTTTGAATATTTCCATTAAGTTGGATTTTTACCCTACAAGCCATCGTGCTACGAAGGTTCTCTCATTTATAAGAAGATCTGAATCACATTGTCACCATTTTATTTTGTGGGGCTGGAGCTAGAATTATTTTACTCCCTTACGACCTTGCACCTAGTTGGCACGTCTTCTTTTTCCCATTGTTGGGGAGCCCGGGTTTTGTTAGACCCAGTGAACCAAGCGAAAGTTGAACAAAAGGCAGGGTCTGGACACAGAAACACTCCTTCAGTCTTATTCAGCTCCTGAGTAGTCTTTTTTTTATTTCAGGAAGAGCTCAACACCCTTTAATGCGAATGGAAATCCCATAATGAACTAACTGGGAACTCTGCTGGTGGACGTACCCATGAGCTCACATAATTTGGGGAATCTTGCTCCTCTTCTCTCCCCTTTCAACTCCTAAGCCATATCACTCACCACCAATGTCCTAGTGTACGTCTGTCCTCTTTAATCCTTTCCTTCTCAAGATCGCTGTATGTTCAATTCACTGTGATGTTTATTTGTGACAGTTTAGGATTCTCTATTTTTATTTTATCTGTAACTGGATCCATATAATATGTTGTGATAAAATTTTGAGAGGAAAGTAAATATTTTGTTTAAGAAATCAGGGGAACATCACAATGTACCCCATAAAAAGTTACGAGAGGAAAAAAAATAAAACACATAAATCACATAGAAATAAGTGAAATTGGAACAAAAGTTAATAATTTACTATTAGAAATGAGACAGTATGTAAGAACACAGACATACGGTTTCATGGGCATGGGTTTGAATTTGTAGAGTAGGTTCAATTTTTCTAGCAAAATAGAAACTAACCAATATTCAGAAAGAGGTAGGAAATATGAATAGAAAGGTAGATGAAAATATTTCAGTTAAAAGAGAATCATGCTCTAATTCTTTGTTGTGTTTCTATCTGACCTTTAAGTAGAAAATTCTTCCAAAGTTTATTCAACGGTCTAAGTGATATGTGGAAGTTTCCCAATGTCTTTCAGGAAGAAAGCATAAGCTTGATATCAAAGCTTTATAAACATATTACTAAGAAATTAAAGCAAATATTAGTTTTACTTATAAATATAAATGTTAAGCTTGAAAAAAATAGCAAATGAAATTCAAAAAGTATCTAAAGAATAATATACTATTACCAAGATTATAGAAATATCCAATATCAGAAAATCTATGCTAATAATTCATCATGACAAAAAATATCAAAGGACAAAAAATATATGAATCTATTAATAAACCAAAAAATTTAGCATTACAGAGAAATGCAAGAAAACCATTTACAACATGAAAAACTATTTTCCAAGAGCAAACATCAAATTAAATGGGGATATGCTCAAGGTTACTTTCACTAAATCATAGACAGATGTGTCAGATATTATGTTGCTTTGGAGATTTTAGATAATGAAATAAAAGTAGATAAAGACTACCAGTATAAATGTTAGAAAATGAAATAATTATTTGAATATTGTCTGATTGAAGATTTTAGAAAGGAACTAGAGAAGGAAGAAAAGAAGAAAAGCCCTCTGAAAACAATATTAAGTACTAGAATTAATAAAATAAGTTGATAAGGTGCCTGAATCCAACATAAATATACAAAATTAATTTTTTCTTATACTAGTAATATCCAGTTAGAAAAAAATATATATTTACTTACAAGCACCAAATAATATATTTAATAAAAAAACTACAAAACCTGTATGAAAACAACCAAAATAGTTTGTTGACATAAAATAAGACTTGAACTGCTAGAGAAAACCCATTTGTCCCTCTATAGGAATAACTAATATCATATAAATTTCAATCATTCCAAAAGTTAACGAGCATATGCAATTTTAGTTATAATGTGAATGTAACTTGATTATAGCAATTTTTAAATTAATATAGCAATAACTATCTTCAAATGAGAAAAAAGACAAAATAGACCAGTAAAGACTGTGATGCTTTCTTTCTCCCTTCCCAGATTTTAGAACTTTGTATAAAGCCCTGTAATTAAAACCATATGGCTATAAGTCAAGAATAACCAAGTCAACCAAAGAAAAAGAACATAGAATGTTCAGAAATTGGTGGGACCTTATATTTAATATGAGTTAAAAATAGCATTTCAAGTCTATAGAGAAATAATATTAACAATAAAACATTTTAATAAGATGAACTGATTATTCATATTAAAAAAATACAAAATTAAGAGCATATAATTTTAGGTTAGCCCTTCTACACTGGATGAGATTCCTCTTCTATTAAATAATATCTAAGTTCTGGTCAGTTGTCCAGGAATTTGACTATTTCTTATTTCTTAAACAAGCAATCTAATAGATTTCAATGTTTCAAATTAGACAGGAGGGTGGGCTTTCAAACACCCCCAAAGCCTGGCGAGAGCCCTGTAAATGTTGACTGTCAGTGGTTGTCCCGATTAAGACAAAAGTGGAGGCAGAACAGTGGAGACACTTTCAGTAATGCAAGGGGCAAATAACCAACTTACAGATTGCTGATGCCCTCTCGCCCCCATCTGGACAATTTCCTACTCACTAGTCCTTTCCTTCTGAGGATGAATAAGATCAGAAGGAGGATCACGCTAAAATCAGCCAATTACATCTACTTGTCAGCAACTGAAATGAAAGGAGGAAGGCCCGGTGGGCAAGGATGCAGAGGCAAGTTGGAGGATTATCTGTGAATTTCAACTACCCTAGTACTTCTTCTATTAGCATGAATAATGGAGACTCCAGGAGAAATTTATAAATTCTGGAGCTCACAGACACCTTAAGAATAATCTTGTCCAACCTTTTCTCTTTATAGATAAAAGACTATAGACTTCCGACCAGAGGATCATCTGTCTGCCCGGTGACATCCAGCTTGCCAAGGGCAGACCTAAGGACCCCCAGATCTTAACCTCTTTTACCTTGTACCAATAAAAAAAAATCAAATCGTTAAATCTCATGTTAGTAACAATACCATTTTATTTAAAATAACCCATGGGTTACTTTATTATATTATTTTCTTTTATTTATTTATTTAATTTTATTTATTCATTTTAGAGAGGAGAGAGGAGAGAGAGAGAGAGAGAGAGAGAGAAAGGGGGGAGGAGCAGTAAGCATCAACTCCCATATGTGCCGTGACCAGACAAGTGCAGGGTTTTGAACTGGCAACCTCAGCATTCCAGGTCGACGCTTTATCCACTGCGCCACCACAGGTCAGGCCATTATATTATTTTCAAAATAGGTAAAGTCTCAAAAAGAGCAGGGTATGATGGGATAATCCCAAGCATCAGAAAGCCTTAGTCTAATTATGGCTTAATGCCTTAGTAGCTCTGTGACATTGGGCAAATGCCTTAACTTTCCAAACTTTTGTTTTCTCACTGACAGAAGAAAAAGGAACATTATCTCTGCCTTCACTATCTCACCGGGTTTTGGAGAGGGTCAGAGAACAGAAACATCATAAATTAGTGGTAATAGCTGGGGAGCTGTCTACATGCCAGATAGAATGCTAAATGCTTAGCATACATCATCTCTGAATCCTCACGACAGCTTTATGACTCAGGTAATGGTGGGGATTTAGAAACTGAAGTTCAGAAAGGTTAAATAATGTGCTCAAGATCACATGGAAAAATCGCGTGGGAAATAATTTATTAACTCTAAATTCACTTACAATGTCTGGTATGTATGTGCATGTGAGAGAGATCTCCATCCATCCATGCAAAGACAAGTTGTGTTCACCACTGTGAAACCTGGATTCCCCTGGATTCTAGATTCTGGTTGAGCGGAAGTGGAGGCAGCACTTGGGGAAGCTGTTGAGGATATGCCTTCTCAAGATTACTGAGTCAAGAAAAAGTGTGAATGATCCCCGAGGCTAAAGTGATACTTGTAGATTTTAGCCTAAGGCAACAACTAACTGGAAGAAATTTGGGAGGAGGGATCTTATCCAAGGTACTGTTTATGAAAGATCAATCAGCTGTCTGGACCAAAGAAGGATGGAAGTGGGTGTGTGGGCAGGTGTAAAAATAGGATAATGTTTTTGAAAGCCATGAACAATGTTAGAACCTTCGCATGATTCTTGGCTGCCTTCGACACATTTCCATGTGAGTCATTAGGGAATGGAGGATAGGAAACTGAGATGGAATTTTCTTTGTCCAAATGACTATCTGTCAATAGTATTTTTCTAGGAAATGATTCCCGTGTGATAGAATGTCAGAAGTGGGAAAGGTTTTATAACTAATTGTGTGAGATAGGGGTTTTAAGTGGTTCTTCTCCATGTTGCCCAGCCAGCTTCTTAAACTTATAGCTAGAAGCACTTTCTGATAAAAATCCAGCTTTGCAACAGAGTTTAAGATTGTTTATTCCCATCCTCATGTTCATTCATTTAGCTATTCCCCCACCAAGTTCTTCCAGCGCGAGTCGATGTCAGGCAACTGTCTCCTGCTGGGAGTGGGAACTACTGAGGGTGAATAAGACATATAGTCTCTGCCTTCAAGGGGGTTATTGTGTAGCCGAAGATGGAAATGTATACAGACTATTGCAATCCAGTGTGGAAACCTGCCTGAATGGTGAATCTGAAATGCTGCCTGGTTTTGTAAATAAATGTCAGTTGGAATACAACCATGCCCACTTGTTTACGTAATGTCTACATCAACTTTCAAGCGACAGTGTTCAAGTTGAGTAGTTGTGACAGTAGTATAAGACTTGCATAGTCCTTTTCAGAAAGTTGACAGACCCCTGTCCTGGAGGTCTGTCTATACTGGTAGTGCTTACACCCAGGCTACCCACTAAAATATTCTAAAGAGGGTTTAAAACCTATTGATGCCCAGTCTCTACAGGAAGATTTGAATTCAATGGCAGGATGGGGTGTGGTATTTCTTTCTAACAGTCCTTTGGTGATGCATCTTTAGGATGCCCACATGCAACCAGGTCAAAGATTCTTCTAGAGAAAAGTGACATCTTGGATAAAACCTTACATAAAAATAGTATGTACCAGGCACAGAGAAAGGGGAGGGAGTGTTTTCTGGAGGGAGGGAGGGACAGAAGGAGGGAGGGAAGGAGGGAGAGACCGAAGGAGGGGAGGAGGGAGGGAAGAACGTGTGTGAAGATCAGGAGCAGAGAGAGTCTATGGCCCATCTGGAGAACTTCAATTAGTTCTAGAGAGGGAAACTGGCCAGGAGGCGGTGAGGCCGAGGAGACAGCCCAGACCAGGTCATGAAAATTCTTGTGTATCCTATTAAAAATTGTCAGAATTGGCCTGACCTGCGTTGGCGCAGTGGATAAAGCGTTGACCTGGAACGCTGAGGTTGCCTGTTTGACGCCCTGGCCTTGCCAGGTCAAGGCACAGATGGGAGTTGAGGCTTCCTGCTCCTCCCCCTTCTCTCTCTCTTTCTTTCTCTCCTTCCTTAAATAAATAAAAAATAATTTTAAAAAAATTGTCAGAGTTTATCTTAAAGAGAAAAATGTGAAAGGTGTGTAACTAAAGGGTTTTCAGCAGGGAGAGTAACAGTTGAATTCACATTACAATAATGTCAGTAGCTGTATGAAATACAGAGTGCAGGTGTAGTGGGATGTTGCAGGGAATTGGCGGTGGCGTGGGGGAGAATTTAAGAGGCCTATGTCAGATCCCACTAAGATCTTTTATCACTCATGCAAGTCAGGATTTAGAAGATGGTACCCTGACTCTAATCACAGTTTGCAACAGTCCTGCGAGCCCGCCGCAGTTCACCAGCGTCCTGCCTTCCCTCTCCCTTCCTCCCCAGTGCAACTGGAGCAGATCGCACTCCCACACTCCAGGCTGAGCGGCTCAAGGGGCAGTTCGAGCTCAGGCTGCTGTACCCCTTCCTTTCTCTCTCTGTACACCCCGCAGAGCACTTTTGCACACAAGAGGTGCTAAAGAAATAAAGTCTGGGAAACAACACACCTCTCTTTTTCAAGTCAGGGGAGGGAAAGGCACAAACACCTGTCCCTCAGCCACTGAGCTTGGAGCAACAGCAGTAACCTGGCTCAGGTATCCAAGGCATTTTCTAGAGATGAACAAAGGGAAGCTGTCTACCTTTGTTAACACAGGTCAGGACGCCGGGGTTCTAACCCGGCCTCGGTGTGCTACCCCTGTGGAAGCACTGCCACCACTTGCCTGGTGAGAAGAGTTCCCATCGGCTGCAGATTGACACTGGGCGATGCCAGTGTGAGCACAGAGGCAGGCAAGCCAGCTGGGGCCCAGCGATGCTCACCTCTCACTGGGAACAGTTTACTAATAGTTCCCAGCAAGTATCTTGCATTCCATATTTTCTTCTGTCTCTGCGAGCTCTTATTTCCTAATATCATTATTTACTTGGTTGTCTTAATAACAAGATCCAAGCTGAAGAGCCCGTTCTTGTCTTACTGAAAATTGAACCTTTTATTTCTATTGACAATGAATCTAACACGGTTGTGTTTGACCAAATAATTGCACTTGTTTCTTGTGAACGCTAATGTCCTAGTACTAGAGCCGGCATGAATAAACCAGAATTATTTGGAGTATTTTTATGTGTGTGTGTGACAGAGACAGGGAGAGAGGGAAAGTCAGAGAGAAGGACAGATACGGACATACAGGAAAGGAGAGAGATGAGAAGCATCAATTGTTGGTTTCAACACCTTTCATTGATTGCTTTCTCATAAGTGCCTTGACCAGGGGGCTACAGCAGACCAAGTGACCCCTTGCTCGAGCCAGCAACCTTGGGCTCAAGCTGATGAGCCTTGCGCCAACCAGATGAGCCCACGCTCAAGCTGGTGATCTCGGGATTTTGAACCTGGGTCCTCCGTCTCCCAGTATGATACTCTATCCACTGTGCAACCACCTGGTCAAGCTATTGGGAGTATTTTTAAAGAAAGGAGCTAGATTTTCTCTCTTCTTCTTTGATGTTAAAAGTTTGAAACTCTGGCTAGTTCAACTGGGGCCAAGCAGTCTTTTCTATGGTGGGTACACACAGACGCTGCCTAATTGAGAGTGATTTGAGAAGCAGGGGGCGATAAGGCAAAGTTCACACTGCTCAGAATGATCATTGTGCTTGGAGACATATGTAGCCCCAGAAGGCTGAACACATCACAGTACGTTAAGGCACGGGAAGATAAGAGGGACAGCTAATCGGAACCCCGGAGACGGCTGGCCGCTTGCACACACCTGACTGCTCTCTCTCTCTCTCTCTCTTTCTTTCCTTTCTTCCTCTTTCCTTTCTTCTCTCTGCCTTCCCTTTAAAAAATGTCTTAGTAAAATTCATAGAAATTTAGGGCAGGAGAAGGAACCGGGGGTGGGAAGATGTGTTGCTTTAAACCACACATACACAGCTACCATGCCACATACTTGATGCGTGGTGCGAACAGATCTGACTCTCCTTGATCTGAACGTGATGGTCATAAAAACAGAACGCTCATGTGAACGCAGGATGAGGTGAGGTTTAGAAAAAATTGGTGCCCTGAATCTACAGACAGACCTAGGTGCACAGACTGACACTCATCTTCAGAGGCTGTGGAAGCGGACTTTGCTTTCTGCATCTTAGTGGGTAATGACTCCTCATTTGGGGATTCTTGGAAGACTCAACAGCATCACAAAGATTAAATGCCAAATGCAATTACTGCACAAATGGGTGCTGAGAAAGAACCTACTTCTCCTATAGTTCTCCTTATTGTTGCGTAACCTCAGGAAAGTCATTTAAACTCATTGAGTCTCACTTTTAAAAGGTACTAAACATTTTCACATGACAATACATTTAAAAAGATGAAATAAGGCAACATGTTAAATTGCCTGTAATCTGCACGGTGTTGCACGCACTTGGGGCAGAAAGTTGTTACACACTCTGTTAGTCTACATAATTTATATCAATAAGCAACAAAAAAGTACCCTTGTGGGTAGAATATCCATTGTATGTCAGACATTGTACTAGGAACTTTAAAAATATATATTCTTTAATTATTACAACCACCCCGTGCAGGATGTAAGATCATTTTTATTCAATGGATAATGGAACTGGGTCATTAGTTTTGGATTAGATTGCAGCTAACATTTATTCTGCATTTACTATATGCTGGTCCTTGTTCTAAATGCTTTAGATGTACTACTTGATTTACTGATCTCATCAACCCTGAAGCATAAGTACAGTTACCCTCACAGAGGAGGAGACTGAGGTACAAAGAGGGTAAGTCGCTTGCCCAAGGTCATACAACCAGGAAGTCATAAAATGAGGTGAGAAGGCAAGTAGTCAGACTCTAAAGCCTGCAGTCTTTTCCATAATATTATATGGCAAAGTAATAACTTGGTTACAAGAGTCTATTCCTTGAGTTCATGGCAGCTGTTCTCACTTAAAATTAACTCATGAGAATATTTCGAAAGACACAATATCATTTCTATTCACTGCATTGTTTCCAAATACAATAAATATATTATTTATTCAAATAAATTCTGCTGAGAATAATAGTCCAGAGATCACCAATTTGCCACCATTGTAGATATGGCTCTTAAATTGTGTCTATACTCTGGTGTATATATTTATGCATCTATTTATTAATATATATGCACTCTCATAAAGCTGGAATGCTGCTTAATGATTCCTCTGCAGGATGCAGCCTACAGAAGACAATCTAGTCCAAAATCTCGAAATAATTAAAGAGTGATGTTAAATCATTACTGCAGTGGGTTTGTGCTCACAACGCTGGAACATCTCTAAAATTCTGAGAACCGCGATCACTACAGCTTCCCTCTTTCTAACCCTTTTCCTCCTAATACATAGTATGCTTCTTCAGCGACTATCCCCTGCCTCTCTATAGTATCGTACAAATGAATCTTCTCTCTGTACTGTCTACCCAGCGTCTCATCAACGCAAGAGCTGCTGAAGAATCAGTGCAGTGGAAAGAAAGCAAGAGCAAGCGAAGGGAAAATGTGAAACGCGAGGAGATGTTGAGCTCTGACATGCACGTGCATGTGTGCATGCGTGTGTACACACATTCGTACAGACACATACACTTTACATATGTATGCAAGTTATATGCATGCATACACAATTCCATGTGCATATACAAGTTAGATTCTGTCACTTATAAGAAGATAAAAAATACATATTTGTCACAAATATTTAATAAATTTTAAAAAAAGAAAAAGAAACCAAAGTTTTAGCTGTGGCCAGGTGTCTCATTTGGTTAGAGTGTCATCCCGACACACCAAGGTTGTACGTTTGATTCCCAGTCAGGGCACATACAAGAATGAACCAGCCTGACCAGGCGGTGGTGCAGTGGATAGAGCATTGGACTGGGATGTGGAAGACCCAGGTTCGAGACCCCAAGGTTGCCAGCTTGAGCGCGGGCCCATCTGGCTTGAGCAAAAGCTCGCCAGCTTGGACCCAAGGTCGCTGGCTCCAGCAAGGGGTGGCTCGGTCTGCTGAAGGCCCGCAGTCAAGGCACATGTGAGAAAGCAATCAATGAACAACTATGGTGTCGCAACAGCAACGAGAAACTAATGATTGATGCTTCCCACCTCTCTCCCTTCCTGTCTGTCTGTCCCTATCTATCCCTCTCTCTGACTCTCTCTCCGTCCCTGAAGAAAACAAAACAAAACAATGAACCAATGAATACATAAATAAGGGAAACAACAAATCCATGTTTCTCTCTTTCTCCCTCTCTTTTTCTCACTCTAAAATCAATCAATAAAGAATTTAAATATAAAAACAAGGTTTTATGATGTTTGATATATTATATAACCAGAGTAAATGCCCCATTTGTTGAAACTGCATTCAGTCTACAGTATTCTCCATCACATCCAGGCTGTTTGTGGGTTGGAACACTCCGAAGGTCACTGCTATGTACGTGTTTGCTGATAGGCAGAGCCCACAAAGGGAACCAGCCTGCTCCCGAGTTTGACGGACACCTCTATCCTTCACCAGCAGTAAATAGGGAGGCCCGGGCGGTCTAATTGAGAAACCCTGTGTCAGCAGAGGATTACAGAAAGCTGGTGGGACATATCTTATTCTGCTTTTCACTTTGAGCTGCCTCTCCCCCATCTCCCCTGAACAGACTCCCCTCTGGCTTTGAAAGATGCTAATGGAGCCCTATTAGTCCAGGAAGAAAATGGCCCTGGAGGATCATAATGACTTCACTGCGGTAGTGACATCCAACCACACCATTTAAAAATAATGGGATTTTAGTTCCTGTAGAGAGGCAGATTTTGGAGATAAATAGCAAGCGCAAGTCCCATGACGTGTAAGAGAGAAACGCAAGGCAAGCTTTGGGACTTCTTTGGTTGCCGAACTCCGGTGTGGGGCCACTCCAAATGTCTCCTGACATCTGAGATTTGAAGATGGAAATTAAATATTTAAGACTGGCTCAAGCTCTCTCCTCTGGCTACTCTCCTACCAGCTCTAGGGAGTAAGAGATTACACAGAAAAAAATAACAAGCAAACAAACAAGACCTTTCTCTATAAATCAAATGTCTTTATTCTCATAGCCATTTTTCCCCTAGAAATCTTTAAACTGGCTGTGCTTTCTACATTAATAAAACAAAAGCAAAAAAAAAAAAAGAGAGAAAAGAAAAGAAATCAGGTTGGAAAAGAGTTGTTTGGCCACTAAAATATGATTATTTGCATACCATTAGGAAAACCATATTTGAAAATTTTAAGACTTTCTTAATCTGGCTTATCAAACAACTAGTGAACTAGGGTGTGCAACTTTTAAGGCATAATAACAAAGACTGAAGAGGAGTGCACATTTAAGAATTATTTCCTCATAAGAGTTTTAAGATGGAAAGGTGCTGAGTCTTTGCTGACATGGACAAGAGCAAGATAAAGACTTGAGATCAATGGTCCATTGCTGGAGAAAAAGAGACAGCCAGAGAGATGGAAAGAGACAGAGAGAAGAAGAAGGAGGGGGCGGGGAGAGAATATGAACAAATGGCTTTGGAATAAGACAGACCTGGGTTTGTATTTAAGACACTATCTCTTCTCCACGTTTGGTGAGGGTGGTAATGATTTCTGAAGTTCCACAGATCACCACACTTGGAATTTCTGGTGATGTATTAACTATACGATCTTGGTCAAGTTACAGAACATCTCTGTAGTACCATTTTTTAAATTGTCAAGCTCAGAGAATCTATGTGAGGATTCAAAACAAGATGATGTTTAATATAGCATTTGGCATACAATAATAAATAGCGAGATCTGGTACTCAGGTTTTTTTTTGTCAATATCATAAACATTTTGATATTCCATAAATGCCACCCTTCTCCACACACCCACACACATAAAAGTATGTGAAGTTAGATGGGGTTAGAATTTAACCCTATGTCTGTTTGATTTCAAAGTTCAAGTTCTTCTCACCTACATACCCACAATTCTTATTTCCTGACCTTTACAAGTGTTTCAATTTTGTGGAATCATTTGTTTATCTGTAAATAGGAATAAAAATAAGTAAAATGCCTCTGTTTGATGAGAAATATTTGATAAACCTGTCAAGTTTTATCTCCTAATATTCTTTCATTTTGCTAAACCTCCATCTCGACCATCTCATCTGACCATAGAGTTCATCCCAAAACAACAACAAATAACAAGAAAATATTAACATACAGAAAAGGAAAATAAAATACAACAGACCCCTATATTATCAACGTCCAGATCTCACACGTTAATTGACTCCACATTATCCATTGTGAACAAGCTGGGGACTGAGAATAGGGCCGGGAACCAAACAGTCAACCCTTCTTTTTGGGGTTTGTATTTGATTGACACATATTCACGTTCTATATACTTGCTTTGGGTATTTTTAAAGAAATCATCTCTTACAGATATAGCTGGAATCACCTGTCCAAACCAGGTTCTTGCTCCCCACACCCGATAGCTTACTGAGATAGGTGTGCACTCCTAATTGATTTTGAGTCATAGTGTGGGGGTCAAGCCCAATCCTCCCTCATTGAACTCTGTGGGTATTCCTCCATTTAACATTGACTTTCTAAGACAGGTAAGCAAAAGATGTTGCAAAGGTCGCTCTAGGAGTTCAGGAAGTGCCCCTCGGATCACTCCGCTGGAAGGTGTCCGACTCCAGGGGAGGTTTTATCCATTGGAAACCATCCCACAAAGGCTATGTGCCTCTCTGGCATTGGTGGGTGCAGCCACACGTTACCTTCACCACCCCTCTCTCGGGAGCTTCACGACTTTCTCTATTACAAGGTGCACGGTGACCAGCTCTCAAGATGCTGGGACAGCCCCCACTGGCAGCCACGGCCGGGGGTCCTGGGCTCCTCACACTGCTTCTGGCCTCAAGCGGAACACATGTCTCTGGCCAGGTCAGGGGAATTTGGCTTTCCAGAAGCTACCTGAGGTGTCAGGTGATGCAAGCCAGAGGGCTACCGGGAGCCAGGGCTGACTTCTCAGCAAGGCAGAGTTGAGCAGCGAGGGGCCAGATACAGGGGGAACTGGCGGATGCATTCCCGCGTGGCTCCCGGCTCCCGTGCGTGCCTGTCTGCGGTGTTCCCTGTGTGTGTGGAGTGGGCTGTGTGTCTCCTCCTCGCGGGACCAGTGAGTTTTGTGACCCACCCTCCCCTGTTCTGCTCTGGCCCCCTCACTGTCTAGCCCTGCGCTGACACCTCCTACAGGAAAGCCGGGCGTGCTGGCCTCGCCTCTGGCTTTTCCTAGGAAATCTGGGCCGTTCCTCTTCCCCCAAATCCTGTTTATTACAACGTCCCCGAGGTGGAAGAGAGTCAATGATGATTTCAGAACCCTCAGACCAGAGCATCAAAGTTCCCAAAGCCCCTCACATGCCTGATGGTGTTTCCAGCAGGCTGGTGGGCTGCAAAATGCAATCAGTGCCTCCCCACCGGAAAAACGAGGAAAGGGGGGAAGGGCGGACGAAGAGAGGCCTGGCTCAAACAGCCTCGGCCTTTCTTGCTCCTGCTCTACTTGGAGAAGGAGTGGGCGCCGAGGGGGGCGGGGCGGGGACTAGAGTGAAGGGGGCCAGCTACTGTTTTCGCTGTCTTTAATGCACTGCTTGCAGTTTAGAACTGTCCTGGCCTAACGCCCTTAGGGACGTCCTTCTGCTTTCCCCCTCCTCCCCACTCCTGCACTCCTGCTGGCCCGCCATCCCCCTCCTGGCCCCAGGCCCCTCCACTTGGCAGCCAGGAGTGCTGGTCAGCTCAGACTGACTTAGCAAAACACCACATATTGGGTGGCTTAAAATGCAAATGCATATTTCTCATAGTTTTGGAAGCTGAGGATTCCAAGATCAAGATGCTGGTTGATTAGGTTCCTGGGGAAGGCCCTCTTCTGGCCATCTTCCTGCTGTCTGCTCATGTGACCTTTCTGTGAGTACACGTGGAGAGGGAGGGAACTCACTAGTGTTTCTTCTCCTCCTCCCCCCTCCCCCCCTCCTCCTCCTCTTCTTTTTTCTGTGTGTGTGAAAGCATGGGAGATAATGAGGCAGACTGACTGGGATCTACCCAGCAACATCATCTGGGGCCAATAGTTAAGTAATGAGCTATTTTTAGTGCTTGAGGCTGATGCACTCCAACTGAGCTCTCCTCAGCGCCCAGGGCCATGCTTGAACAAATCAAGCGAGTGGCTGCAGGAGGGGCAGAGGGAGAAGAAGTGGAGGAGAAGCAGATGGTCACTTCTCCTGTGTGTCCTGATTAGGAATTGAACCTGGGACGTCCGTATGCAGGGTTGACACTCTGTCCACTGAACCACCTGCCAATGTCTCATGTCTTCTTCTAAGGACACTGATTATACGGAATCAGTGCTCTACCCATGTTACCTTTGACCCATTTAACTTTCATACCTTCCTCCTCTGGTGCCCTTTCTCCAAATCTAGCTGCCCTGAGAGTTAGAGCTTCAACATGAGTATTTCAGGGGGACATTTAGTCTGTTACATTGCATACAGGGACCCCCAAAATTCATGTCCTTCTTACATGTAAAATACATCTCAGCAGCCCCTAACATTTTAATTTATTTCTTTATCAATTCTAAATCCTAAAGTCCAAAGTCTCATCTAAATACCATCTAAACCAGATATGGGTGCAAGTCAAGGTAGGATTCAACGTGAGGCAAAATTTCTCTTCAGCTAGGAACCCGTGAACCTGGACAAGTTATGTGCTTCTGAAATACAACACTGGGTGTGAAAGAATATTCTAGAAAGAAGGAACAGAGAGAAAGAAAGAAAAAGAAAGAAAGAAAGGATAAAGGGTCCCAAGTAAGTTAAAAACTTAATAGAAAATTCCAGTAGGTCATACGGCTTCAAAATAATGCTCTTTGGTTTGACACTCTGCCCTCCAGGCCCACTGGGGTCACAGCATCTCTGCAGCTAGAAGGGAGGCCCTCCCTTTTGCCTTGGAGGGATGGTCCAGCCTCTACAACAATGGGTGGCTTTGCCCCAATGCAAGGGGTAGTGTGGTGTCTTAGCCTTTGAAACCAAAGAGGCCTTGCCCTTTGAAACTGAGGAGAAACTAGGCCTACCCGCTGGGCCTGAGATGGACAGACAGCTCAGCAGATCTCTGAATCACCCTCGGTAGTGTTCTTCCCACTCGTGGATGATTAAGATCGGCACTTGGGTAGCTCTATTCTCTCCTCCTGTAGAACCCCAGAAGCTGGACAGCCTATTTGCATTCCATCCCAAGAATGTCTGTTCTCTTTAGTTCCAGCTGGCATCTTGTCTGCTGGGATAATGCCATCTTTTCTGCTGGCTTCTGCTGAGGTGGTGGATTACACTTGTGGTTCACGCCCTACTGATCTCCCTATCAGATGGCTGTTGGGCCACACCCTTCGTGTGCTCTTCAGAGCAAGCATTCTCATTTTCTGCACTGGGTCAGGCTGAGAAGTTTCCACATCTTCAAGTTCTGGTTCATTTTTGCTTAACAATTTGTTCAATTTAGCTCTCTTGTTTCACATTGTGCTATAATCAGTCAGGAGGAGCCAAAGCAACTTTTCAACACTTTGCTTCAAAATATCCTTAGCTAAATATCCAGTTTCCTTACTCACAAGTTCTGCCTTTCACAACACGTTCAAGTCAACCAATATTCAGCTTCAGCCAAGGTTTTCTTTCTGTTGTTGTTGCTTTGTAATAAGGATTACCTTTTCTCCATTTTCTAATAACCTGTTTTTTATTTCCATATTTCCATTTGAGACTCTACTGGAATGGCCAATAATATCCATGTAGTGCTCTCTCACGAACGTGGACTTTTTCTAGCGTGCACTTCAAAACTCTACCCCTCACCCTGTTTAAAGCCACTTCCATATGTGTTAGAATTATTCCTCTCTCTCCCTCTCCCTCTGTGTATGTGAGACAGGGAAAGAACGAGAGAGAGATTATAAATATTCAGAGGACTGGCTCATGCAGTTATAGATGCTGACAAGTCACAAGACCTGTTGGCAATCTGAGACCCAGGAGAACTGTTAGGAAAGTTTCAGCCCAAAGGCCAGCACGGTTGAGACCCAATAAGAGCAATTTTTCAGTTCAAGTCCAAAGGCAGAAAAATACCAATGTGCCAGCAGAAAGACTGCCGGCAGAAGAAACTCCCTGTCATTCAGCTTTCTTATTCTATTCCGGCCCTCAACTTTTGGATGAGTACCATCCGTATTAGAGAGAGCAATCTATTTACTCAGTCTACCAATTCCTATACTCATCTCAACCAGTAACATCCTAACCAATACACCAGAATAATGTTTGACCAAATAACCAGGCATTCCATGGCCCAGTTAAGTTAACACATAAGATTAACCGTCACACTGAATGGCCTACTTTCTGATGTTACTGTTAGCCTAGGTGGCTAGTTAGTATTAATAAAGGAAGGGAGCAAAAGGAATCAGATGTCAAACATGAAGCCTAAAAACCTAGGGAGCTGAACCAGCTATTAAGCCTAATTTACCAGCGAGCTGAATCACACATTAAGCCTGCTTCACTAGGAAGGTGCAGCATTGATAGCCTCCCTAAGAGACTGCTACATCCACCACTTCTTCCACCTTTGGGACTTATTCCCTGACCAACCCCAGGAAAAGTATCTCCTGGGAACAACTGGCCTGGTACTTGGGGTCTGGAGGGGCGGAGCAGGGTAGAAATGTCTCTGCAGGGCACATGTGCAATCGCGTATTAAGGTAAGTACCTGCAATACCGGGAGAAACCCTTTGTGAAGTAGATGAGTGTCTAACCACTGTACTGTACACCTGAAATTGATACAGTTTTCACTGAGTGTAAACTGTAATTAAAAAATAAAAAAATGCATACAACTCAAGTGACTAAGGCAAAGTATTACGATATATTTGACAGCTTTCTGATTGCTCAAAGAAATTTATGTGTCATGGCTACTGGATACGACACTTCACAAGGGGAATCAAACCTGGGTTTCAATGTTCCTACTCAGTTTTTCCTGTCCACCCATGACTCCTCGCAAGCCCCATTGCTGGGTGCTCTCCCTAGTCCCCCGTGTGTGTGTGTGTGTGTGTGTGTCTATTAATGTGTCAACCATCTTGACCCACTTCTCGGGGAGCATGTCTGGACTCCAGATTGGTGCTGACTTTCCAGAAAGCTCAGAGCAGGCCTGTTCAGAGTCCCGTCTGACATGCAAACCCGGTGTTATGTACTGGCTCCCATCCCAGCTGGGCGCCCCGAAGGAGGAGGAGAGAAGGCACGTTTCATTCAGATAAACGCACCGCTCTTTCTCCCGCCCCCATCCAATCACGCAATTATAGCACCAGGCCAGGATTTTTCCCCCCGCATTTTGTACATAAAACATAATTCTGCCACCAGCTGCTCACCAACATTCTGTTGTCTCCTCAACAGATAACAAAGTGACAAAACAGATCAGCAGAGGGTGGTCTGCCAGCATAACCGATGAGCTGCGCCCCCCGCCCCCCAACCAGCCTGTCACCAGGAAGCCGTTTTTTGCTTCTACAATATACCCTCTGAAATCACGGCCTTCTGCATCTGCCCTGCCACCCGCCTCGGAGAGAGAGATGCTCTCCGGACTCACAGGGGGCGGCTGTGTGGACGGAAGGCGTCCCAGGGGGGGCATGTGTCAGCAGTGAGGGGCCTGGGGCCCTTGTCTGGGCTCAGAGAGCAGAGGTTTGTTTCTGTGTTTTCCATATGCACAGTGTGTGTTTAGGTCTTCAGCGTTAGGAGTGTTTAGGACGACAACGGCCCAGCCTGGGAACACACCCGTTTGTTACATCAGTGCCATACCGGCGTCATGTTCCTCTGACCTGACCACCCCCTCCCTGCACATCAGCTGGTCTCCCCTCCCCCTCACCTCCGACGCTCAAAGACCCTGCACCTGCGCCACTCCAAGGGCTCACTAAGCCTCGGAGGTGTCACAGGCGGGAAAGGGGGCTTGGAAGGAGATGGCACGTCAAGTCAAAACCGGCGGCAGCTGCCTCTTTTCTTCTGGAGCAGGCCTGAGAGCGACAGCACAACCCTTACTGCTTACTCCCTTGGCCGAGGTGGGATGGCTGCGGGAGGAAGAGGAAGGAAAAGCGGACTCCCTGCCAGACCTGCGTGTCTCTGACGGGCAGCCCAGGGCAAGCTGATCCACTGAATCTCAGAGCACATTACTAAGAGGAAGAATTTAATATATGTATTGGGATGTCAGTGGTTAGGAAGATTATAAGGTCTCCAGTATGCAATTCTAGGCTACATCTCCTGTGTATTTCCCTGTGTGCTTTCCACCCAAAGTCAACTCTTGCGTCATCATATATTTGACCCCCTGACCCCTGCACTACCCCTCACCTTCCTTCTTTCTGGTCACCACCATACTGGCGTCTGTGTCTGTGGGATATAGACAATGAAACCCTACCCAGCCATAAGAAAAGATACAATGCTGCTCGTTACGGCAGCACGGATGGAGCCTGAGAATGTTCAGTGAAATAAGTCAGGCAGAAAAAGGTAAGAACCATATGTTCTCGCTCACGTGTGAGATATAAAACAGAAAGCAACAAATGAGCAAACAAGAAAAACAAACAGAATTCAGCTTTCTGTAGGTCATGGGTAATGGTGGGGAGAGAGGCGGAAATGAGGGGCTCTGCTGTTGTCTAACTTTTATTTTACTTCTTTTTTTAAAAAAAAACACTTATTGAATTTATTGGGGTGACATGGGTTAATCAAATTATACAGGTTGCAGGAGCACAGTTCTCCAGTACATCATCTGTATATTGTACTGTGCACTCACCACCCCAAGTCAAGTCTCCCTCCATCACTCTCTGTCCCCCTCTACTCTCCTCCACCTCCCCACCCCACCTTCCCTCCTGCAGTCCCACCATGCTATTGCTGTCTATAAGGTGATTTGTGCTTAATCCCTCCACCTTTTACACCCGGCCTCACAACCCCCATCTCCTCTGACAGCTGCCAGTGTGTTCTCTGTATCTATGAGTCTGCTTCTAGCTTGTATGTTAGTTAATTCTGTTCATTAGATTCCACATAGAAGTGAAATCTAGTGGTACTTGTCTTTCTTTGACTAGCTTACTTCACTTAGCATTTTGCTCTCCAGATCCATCCATGACTTTTAAAAAATGAAGTTAAATGAACAAAAAGAGGCATTATTACACTAAATTATGACATGCTTGTAGGATGACGTGCCATTGAAATACAGGAAGGACATTGTGGTGATCTTCGCCGAGTTGCCTTAGCACATAGCCAGGAAGGAGCACGGACCCACAGTGCCAGGGGACCAGCCCAGGTCTGACTGCATCACTGCATCAGAACACCTGTCAGCTCAGCGGGAGCCTTAGGCCTGGAGGTGGTGAGCAAGCTCCGGGGTCCTCCCTGAGCACCTGGGCCAGCACGGGAGGGCCTCAAACCTAGCAAACTCCTAGTTCCTGGGCTAGAACAGAGTTTATGCAGCCCCTGCTATAAAAATATAACAATACATTTATCAATTTATTAAAAACAGTTATTGGCTTTGAAATGGTTTTATTTTTTGTTCTGGCTACTCTACGCCACTAGTCTTTCTATATGATTATGTACTTCTATGTTTTAAAAAGTATGAACGTTTGTTATTTTGGGTGTGGTTCTGTGGCCATTGGACTCTGGGGGAAACTGGGATCAGAGTGGGGTGATGAAATGACATCACTGTATGTGTCCCTCTTGCCTGCCTATCACTTTTCGAGTTTGTCAAGCAGAGCCAAGTATCCAAACACTTCTTAAAACCTTGTTATTTCAAGACAGACATAAATCTGCTGCCAGAAAATCACAGTGGCATTTCCATTTCTGCAAAGAGAAAAGAAATTTTATGCTGAAATGTTCAGATTGGGCATACCCAAGGAAGCCCAGCAAATGAATTATGAGCCATTCTCCGTGATGCAATGCAACATGAGTCTCCTAGAATACACAGACTTCAGCATTACTGGTGAGTTATACGGTCACTTGCAACTCACAGAAATAAATAGTTTCATTCCAATGTCTATATTATTGCACTCTCTCCTTTATACAGCTGGCCAGTTTAGCTATAAAATTTGACAGTCAATACATTTCTAAAGATTATATGGCTTCCGAGATTTGTTTTGAATGCATATCTAGCACGTTCTCCCCTCTTCAGGTAGAGTCCAAGAAGGCATCACTCACATTTTAAAAAATGGGGACCCAACTTAAAGCAAATATCTGAGAACTGAGAACTCATCAACCCATTCATTCATTGATTTATTTTATCCATCTATCCATCCATCCATCCACCCACCCACCCATTCCTCCATCCCTCCATCTTTTCATTGGGGAATACTTCTGATTATGAGTTAGGGCATTTTAGGTAAACCATCGAAAACTGAGGGAGTGGTAAATCCCGTGTCACATAATGTTAGGATGATCAAATAAAGTTGTATATATTGAGTGCCTCTGACCATTTCTTTTTCTTATCTAATTGGTGGAGAAACTATAAACTCTATAAATTAGTTGCCAATAAAATTAAAATTTCTAGAAGTTTTTTTTTTAGATTTTATTTATTGATTTTAGAGAGAAGCTAGAGTGAGAGAAAAGTGGAGGGAGGAGCAGGAAGCATCAGCTCCTAGTAGTTGCTTCTTGTATGTGCCTTGAATGGGTAAGCCTGGGGTTTTGAACTCGAGACCTCAGTATTCTAGGTCAACACTTTATGTATTAAACTTCTCAGTGGTTCAGTGATCCCTCACCCTGGCTGCAAACCCTGGAGACTGCATTCTGCATGCCTGGGTCCCCCTGTGGTGTCAAGTGAATGAAGGCCTTGCCCTCCTGCCAGCCCCTGTTCTGAGCCTGCTGGGCTGAGTCACAGCCCTATGGTGTCCTGGCCACTCTGACTCCACAACTGTAGGAGAGAGTAGAGCCCTTGCCACTACTTATCTCCACTTGCCACTGATCTTCTGGTAACAGAGGCACCATATTGCCCTGGCTGGTTGGCTCAGTGGTAGAGCTTCGATCCAGCATGTGGAAGTCCCAGGTTTGATTGTCAGCCAGGGCACACAGGAGAAGTGCCAATTGGCTTCTCCTCCCTTCCTTTCCCTTTCTCTCTCTTCTACTCTCCTCCTGCAACCACGGCTCGATTGGAGCGAGTTGTTAGCCCCGGGCACTGATGACGGCTCCATGGCCCCTGCTTTAGGTGCTAAAAAATTGCTCTAGTTGCAATGGAGCAAGGGCCCCAGATGGGCAGAGCATTGCCCCCTAATGGGCTTGCATGGTGGATTCCAGTCAGGGTGCATGCGGGAATCTGTCTGACTGCCTCCCCTCCTCTCACTAAATTTAAGAAAAAAAAAAAAAAGAAGTCACCATGTGTGTGAAGGTTTTAAATTTGTATCAAAGAATAATCTTCTTTGTTGTTATTCTTTTCTGTTGAATTCATTATTTTATTTTATCCAGTGTTTAATGCAGTGAAATAACTAACTAAATCTTAGCAATTAGGACATATGTTCTATTCACCATACATTTCATCATTCCTGCTTTTATTCTCTAAGATGAGATTTTTTTTTTGGATTCATAATTTGTGATTCAAGTTTATTATTAACTTCTGCCTTGATAGTGGGTGTGATGGTCAATTTTATAGGTGAATTTGGATGGGCCACAGGGCTCAGGTGTATGGTCAAACCTTATGTGGATGTTTCTGTAAGGGTGTTTCTGAATGCAATTAGCCTTGAAGTTAGTTGACTTTGAGAAAAGTAAATTACCTTCTATAATGTGGCTGGGCCTCATCCAATCAATTAAAGGCCTGAATAAAAAAATAAAATTAATTAAGTAATCAAAAACAAAAACAAAGATCAGCCTCCCCAGAGCAAGAGGGAATCTTACCAGTAAATGCCCTTCAGTTTTAAGCTACCACAGTGGCCTGCTGGTCAACCCAACAGATTTTGGGTTTGTCAGCTTCTGTCATCGTGTGAGCCAATTCTTAAAATAAATCTCTCTCTCTCTCTCTCTCTCTCTCTCTCTGCCTCCCTGTTTCTCTTTCTCTCTCACTCTCTTTACACACACACACATACGCGTGTGCGCGCGCACACACACAGCATATTGGTTCTGTTTCGTTGGAAAACATTGTCTAATACAGTTGATTGGTTCAGTCAAAGGCAGATATTATGTCGAGCCATAGAGTCAGCAGCTGAAATTGCAGTGCCTCTGGAGCATTCTGTGGCACCCAGAGAGCACTGAACACAACCAAATGCATTTTGAAATCAGAGAGACAGGGTTTGGACTTCAGCATCGATCTAGCCACTCATGTGTTGGGACCTTGAGCAGGCTCAGTCTCCACATGTGTAAAATGGGAGTGATAACAGTTCTCACCACCTAGGTTGTGATGAGGATTAAGTGAGTTAGTAAAGGTCACACTCTTGTAACAGAACTAGCACCTAAGAAGCACTCCGTAAATATAAACTATATAAAATGAGATTACTGTAAGGAATAGAAAAGTCTCCCGCCCACTGGATATTTGCTGGATGACTGGCACTGTGCCAAAAGCGAGAGGTACATTTATTCATTTTCAGAACAACTCCAAGAGATAGTTGCTATTCCTATTTTTCTTGGACAGTTGAGGAAACCAACTATAAAAGAACAAAAACAAAACTGAGTTTTGAGGAAGGACATGTCAGAGTGAATAAAGGGCCCGGACTTGGGTTCAAAACCTAGCTCTGCTCTTTATTTTGGGGCAAAAGTATACAGCATCTCTGAATTCATTTTCTTAGCCATTGAATGGGGGGTAGCAATATATCTCTCATGAGGACTAAATAGAATAAATGCGTCTTAGAATCGTGTCTGGCATTTTTACTACCTGTGAAAATAGACGTTGTTTTAATTAAGTGCACGTGTTGATGTTATGTGTGCTGTGCTGGCTTGTTGCCACAAGCCGTCGGTGGCCATCGGGACCCTCACCTATGAAGTCAATTCCCATCTCTTGCTCCCAGTGGCTGGAAAGGAGACAGCTGTGATTTTGAACTTCTAGGACTGGAGGTTCATAGCTACTGGTTATTTTGCAGTATTTGTCAAACATCAGGCATCACTGAAAAATCTTCCCCCAAGATCTACGAGTGATCTGCCCCTGGTGTCATGATTCATAGCTGCAGGTTTGGGCCTGACGACTTAGTGAGATGAGATTATGGCTGCTCTGTAAGGAAATATCATCTGTAATGTGACTCCTGAGGCGGGAGACCATTCAATGCCCTACAGCTCACAGTAGCTGAGCTTGAGCGGCAGGCTGTGTTTAGAAGGCCCTCCCTCCTCTTTTTTTTTTTTTTAATGGGCCCTTATTACAGAGTCAGAAGGCCTATTAACCCAGGACCCAGAGCCCACTACCGTAAATTCACCATAAAGTCCTGTTGACATTGGTTGACTGTCAGAGACATAAAACTGTCAGTGGTCATGTTTTAAATTATAAAGGACATTTACTCTGTTCAGGTCAGTACATGGTACATAGTTCATGTGTGGGAATCATCCCAGTCTCAGACATACTGCTGACTTGTCTTCCTTCACACGGTGAGCTGGGATTTGAAGTTCAAGCAAGGGTCTTGACCCTCCGGGATGTTAATAGTGGGGAAGGAGGAGATGAGCTCTGGTTTGCTCCAATAATAGTCTGGGCTTTCTTTTGCTATAGCTTGTCAGAGTGCATTGGAATGATCATTTATTTATTAATCTCCCCCCCCACACACACACACACTCTAGCCATCTGATGGCCTGAACTATGTCTATTACTTGCTTTAATCTTCTGACGTTCTCCCAGTTACACTGGATAGCACCTTTCATACAGATGATGTCCCGTACATATCTCAGCACTTAAAACAATGAAATGGAATATGCTCCTATGCCTCCCTCTGCTGAGAAACTTATCTACTAAGCAAATACTTTAGGAAGGATGCACTGAGTGCCCTGCTGCCCAGCACCAAACGATGCAGCTCTGGCTGAAGCAGACCCCACCACGCCAGGGGAAGCAGGCACCACCATGCCAGGGGAAGCAGGCACCGCCATGCCAGGGGAAGCAGGCACCACCATGCCAGGGGAGGCCTCATCAGCTTGCTTGGGTCCCCTGCCAAAGACTGAATTCTCCCTCCTGCCAGCTGCCACACCTATCCCTATTGGATGATCTTCCTGACGCAGGCAGATGTGTCCCACCTAGCACCCTGTATAGACGGTTGATTTCCCAACTGCCAGGTCAAAGTCCTCTAGCCATGCATTTGAGACCGTTATTTCATCCCTTCCACCCAGTTCCAGTGTGTTTCCTGCTGCAGATGCCTGCGGTGAGCCAGGCTTGTGGCTCTGCTGAGGTGGTGCTAGCTGCCAGATTGAGGGGGTACCAGAGGCACGGCTGTGACCGCAGCCTCTGCCGCGTTCCAGCCGTGTGACCCGGGACAGACTGGGGAATCTCAGAGAGCCTCGGTCTCTTCTTCTGTGCAATAGGTATAAATGCTTCCCGCAGAGCTGTGCTGAGGGCTAAATGAGATGCTGATTGCGCTTTGTCTGAGGGGTCGTGGTGCACAGTAAATGCTACTTCTTCCTAACTGCTCCCACGTAGTCTTCAGTTCCACTGGAAATAACTTCCTCAGCATCTCTTACTGTCCCTTCAATGAAAGTTAGGACACACAGGTACCGTATTTCCCCATGTATAAGACACACTTTAATTTGGGGGCCCAAATTTTGAAAAAAATTGTATTACATAAAGTTAATGCCCTCAAATTTTATTCATCATAAAATCCATACAACTCCTCATCAAGCATGAAAAAGTAAAAAAATGCAGGTAAAAAACATCTACAACCACTGTGTAAGGTGCACCCAGTTTTCAGACCCCAAAATTTTTGAAAAAGCGTGCGTCCTACACATGGGGAAATATGGTACTTGTCGTTTGCAAAGTGATTTTTGTGCACACTGTGAGGTCTATGACAGAGGCCTTTGCCGCCACAGAAAAGACATGTGAAGACGCTGAGCCCCCCAAAATATACGAGGCTTTGCAGTGTGATAATGTCCTCAGCTTCAACTCTGAACACACAATCACATGTTTATGAATCAAAATTCTCTATTTCTCAAAGCTCAGGATTTCAGAGCAAGTTCCACATTTAGGCAGAACTGGTTGTCCTTCTTGCTGTCTCCTCACATCCTGATGCGAGTCTTCTCTCCTTCTTATCAGACCCAGGTCTTCCCCAGCGCCCCCATTTTTACAGGGCTCTCTCCAACCTGGCTCGGTTCCATGGTATTAACTGTCAATTCTCAACAGCTTTGATTGGCAAGGGAGACACTGGAGACCTGTAATGTCAAACGCCAAACACCAGCGAGTGTCCTCTTGTGGTCTTGTGGCAATAGAGAATGTGAAACATGGAGCTAAGACGTCAGATGCAGGGCCATTGAAGGACTTCGCTGACTTCTGAAAGAATCGCACCCACCTTCCCCCCCTGGAAAGTTTCCTGTCTCTTCCAGTTACGTGAACCTCGTTGATAAACTGCTGCTGTATGTAGGGAATTAGATCTTACGAGTAGTTAAATATTTGAAGCATGCATCTTCACTGTATGCATGCTTATTTATTTATAAATTGTATATGTGTTCTAAAATACTAATATATCATTTTGAAAGTGAACATTAAATGGAAATAATGAAGATGACATAAATAAAACATTAAATGTTTCTCTAACTGTGATGGCATCATAATAACTACATGAAATTTGAATTTTATACTTTTCTCTTTCTCATTGCTAAATTAAATTCTAATATATAGTAATTGTGTATATTCACTTTATAGAATATGCACACGATGTATGAGATGTCCATAGCCTTTGAACATAAAAGTTTAGGAGTAGGACACCACATACAGAATGATATGTGTGATAATGTTTACTCCCTACAAATTAACTTCACCTTCAGTGCATCTTCCCCTGCGCGATATTAGCTCATGCTAATGACGGTGTGTAGGAGTCTGCTTTAAATGCTCTCCCACATAATTTCAAGGTTTGTTTGTGTTTGTCTTGCTGTGTGTCAGACCGTTTATTTAGATCGGCATTATGCTGATTCATTATTGTGACCGCCCTAGACCTCGGAGCTGAGGGACGGTCCGTTCTGCCGTTCTCCTGTTCACAGGGATCTGGCGTTGACTTCAATCAGTCATTTCTTTGTAGAAACCCTGCGAAACAACTTGTGTACTTACTGAGTGCGAGTAGAGTTGACATGAGATCATGTGACCTGTAAATATAATTACCCAGGGACACATAAACCACAGTGCCTTAGAATACACATTGTGGAGACTGCCGGCTGCCCTTCAACTGTCTGTGCTCACCCACAATAAATAAATAAATAAAATTTAAAAAGATACAAGTTTTGGCTGGTTGAGGAGGGTGCACATCCTGGTCTGGTCTTCTGTGTGGCTAATTTAATCATTAGGTTCCGGCTAATGGAAAACAAGAAAATTGATAAGTGCAACTTCAATACGAAAGAAGTATGCCCTCCTTTCTCTTTCTCTCCACTTTCTGCAAAGGCTGAAGCTGCCACCCGAGCTCTCGGAAGGCAGCCTCCTGCTCGGAATGTCGGGGAAGCACCGTTGCGAGCTCATGGGTTCAAGCACCATGGGGCTGTGATCCCAACCCCGGGCTGCTCAGACCCAGGCCGCTGCAGTCCTTAGAAATCAACTTTCTTCAAGAAAGATGTTGATATTGTTGTCATTGATATATTCTTTTAGCAATAAAATCAGTATCCTAACTAATAAAATGTGCTAAACGTGAATAAATGGTCAGTCCCCATGTGGTATGTCAGTCTGTTTCTTCCACCCCGCAGAATACCTTGTTGGCTTAATTTCTTCCTTACCCTTTAGATAAAAACATAGCAGGGTTTTATTTTATTTCTTTCTGTGCCCCAATAGGCTGCTACATTAGGGCACTGGCATTCCAGTTGGCCTCTGATTACCTGTTTTGATAATAAAAAAAATTCTTTTTTTCCTGTAACGTTTTCTCATCATACATATTGGTCTTAGCCTTGGGTAACTGCAGCCCTCTGTCAGGCAAGGTTACTCTGTGTGTGCAACCGTTTGTGTGTATCGGGGGTCCTCAAGTATGGCTGGGGTCCTCAAGTATGGCTCCTGAAATTAGCACCACCGGATGGTGCGGTGGAAATCCAAAACCTCAACCCCCTCCCCAGACCTGCTGATTCAGAGCCTCGTGGGTGGGCGCCAGAGTCGGAGTTTTAACAAGCCCTCAGGGGAATTCTGAGGCCAGTTTAAGAATGACAGTCAGGGTTGTGCCAATCCCTCTTAAACCTCAGGGCCTTAGGCAGGAGCAGCCTTCCGAGCTATAGTGAGAGGTACGAGGTGTGGGGATTGGGGACTTGAAGCTGTGCTAGACAAGAAGTGCTACGGGGCTCCCCAAAAGAAGGGGTACTAAGATGTCCCCAAACAAAGGACAGAATGTGTCCAACAAAGGATTTGACAGAACTCCCACTCCTTGTCCTAGAGAGATGGCTGTCGTGGCAGGGAGAGGCAGAGTCTTTCCTGAAGGGCGTGTGAGGATGTTGTGGGGACAGCACAGGTGGGGAGGCGGGCTGCGGGCTGGGTTCACAGTTGGGCTTCCGGAGGAAGGTGCCTGAGTGGGACCACCTCCCAGGGGAGCATACACTCATGTGAGCAGGATCAGAGCTGACCCAGCCAGTGGCCCCCGAAGGACGAGCTATTGGTATGAGAGGACACAAATAAATTTGTGTGTGAGGGGGGTGGCATTCTATGAGAAAATTTATTTGGTAATGGCTGAACTCAAGAGAGTCCACCATTTTCTCTCCTACAGTACTTTCCAGAGCCTTTAATATGCTAATGAACATTTTAAATCTCCAAGAAGGGGTTTCAGTGGGCAGCATTGCCCCAAATTATTTAACTACCTTTCCTGGGACAATTCCTGGATCAGATAGTCTTTGAAACACATTTTGGAAATAATGCATTAGAGACAACATGTGTACAAACTCAAATTCATGAGTTTTGAGTGGAGAGAAGAAATCAGGTGGAATGAAATCGGAGCTGAAGGAAGGGGAGCCTTGGGTAATATCTGTAAATTCCAGTGTTCGGAGCTGCCCCCGTCCCCTGCCCCCACCCCCCACCCCCCCAGTGAACTTGGTAAGGGCAATAGTACAGTTCATTCTCACATTCTATGGGGTGATTGCTAACCATGGGATTTTCATGATGGTGTTTTCTTATAGAATGGCACAAGTGAATGTGGTCCAAGATGAAAGGCAGGCCGGCGAGGAAACCTGGGTGCTGGTGGGAAGCCAGAACAGAAACCTAGGGGGACAGTGGCAGGGATCTGGGTCTGAGGGCAAATATGCTCAACCAAGACACCTCAGAGGCACTATGTGGCGATGCACAACCAGCCATAGTGGACGGCGTTATTGGATGTTTCGGCCTCTCTTTCCTGGGAAAAGAAAACTTTGGGGCTAGAGAAAAGCAATAAATTTAAATGCATTAGTTGCATTTAAAAATATATATTATTATTATTATTATTATTATTGCTCCTGTAAAGGTGTTTGGCATAGAAAGTGATAAATAAACCCCAGCTAGGATTAGTATTATTTTAAATCCCGTACGCAGGTGGCTCGGCCTAAGTTTCCATGGAGGTTTAATGAAGAGTGGCTGGCACATTGGCTGAGGCTGCATCTGTGGGTGACAAGCCTCTGCGGATGCTGCTGAGGGGACAGTTACGGTAAGTCTGAAGTTTTATAATTTTCCTAAGGTCCTCTGTTTACGTGAAGTGCCTCTGGACCATTGCTGTCTTCTAAATTTTCCTTCCACTCCACAGAGCCAGGACGAGGCCAGGGGGTCACTGAGACACAAAAATCCAAGGAATACCAAAATAACTTAGTAATCAAAATAAATATCACGTGCCAAAGCTTTACATTTTTAATTTATTGATTGATTTTAGAGAGACAGACAGAGGAAGGGAGAGCGAGAGAGAGAGAGGGAGAAAAGGAAGCATTCATTTATTCTTCCACTTATCTGTGCATTCACTGGTTGCTTCCCATGTGTGCCCTGACCGGGGATCGAACCCGCAACCTTGTCATTTCAGAACGACACATTGAATTGTCTGAACTAACTGGGCCAGGTCTCATATGCAATATTTCTAAAGCTTAAAGGTAATATAAAAGTTCTGTGATAAGCAAAATATCAAAAATTTAAATCAAGACTTGAAATACGACCCAGTGCTGCAGCCTGAGGCAAGAAAGAAAAATGAGTCATGTTACTCTTGTCTTGGTTTAAATGCTGGCATTTTGTTCATTATGGATGCTCGGGCCCAGCTCTCGGTTTTTCAAATGCCGCATTAAAACATGATTGATTTTTGATCACGGGTTTCTGGCAACACGCTCCATTTTGTGTCCGGGGCGAACGCCTCGCTTCACCTTTGTTCAGTCTTCACGAAATCTTCTTTCCACGGTAATTATACGAACCCTTGCCGCTAAGTAATCATGTTGAGCTTAAGCCAAGTCTCATAAAAAAGATGTCCCAGTCTTCATTTCGTGGAGAGAAAAGTAGAAAGAAAAAAAAAGCATGAACCTTCTCGTGGACTGTTTTTTTTTTTTTTAAGAGCATTCCAAGTAAGATCTGGGGACAGGTTTCAGTTCTCGAGCTGCCAGACAGCTCAGAGAGTGGGCTGCCCATTCTTCCTCAAAAGAAAAGAAGAAAGCTTAGTTCTTCTCATTATCGTGTATTTGAAAAAGCTTAGTGAAAACGGCACAGTCCTGAATGCTCTCGTCCCACGTTCGCTGTTGTGAACTGAATTATGCAGCCTCCCACGCACTTGTAACGCAGTTAGAAATTACCTGCTGGGGCCACAAGGCGATTTATTTAAAAGTCTCCATCTTTGATCCCTGCTGCAGGAGGAGTTTGGGCTGGAGGACAGGGTGCTGTTTTCAGCTCTGATGTAGGGGAGCCTGTGACCGGTCAAAAGTGCACCATGACTTTACGGACACACTTTATAAGAATCAGAAAGTAATTTCAGGACGCCATGTAAATGAAATGACTTATGATGATCGTTTGCTGACACTTAAGCACCGCCTAAGGCTGAGGTCCCTCTGCGCTGGCCATGCTAGTGATCTCTGCTCAGGTGGTGATGGTGAGAATGAGTATGGTGGGCTCTGAGCGCTGGCTCACTTTGAGCATGACTCAGAAGCAGAGATAAGAATTAGTTCTTCTCCTGGGCTCAGACAGAGACATAGAGAATCAAGGGGGCTTGAAAAGCCCACAGAGGATTGACTTCTCAGTCATTGTTTGGGACAGTTTTCTATTTTTACACGTGTACATATGTTTGTTTACTCAATACAAACTTGCACATTCAGCCCCTTGCCGGATACTAAGTGTGTGATGCCCAGCAAAGACCCACAAAGACCTTGCCTTCCCAAAGCCTGTAGAGTCTGTTAGGAAGGGCAGGTGATCATATATATACTAATCACGAACAGTAGAAGACACTTTGCAAACCGCAGGTGCTACGAGGAAAGGTATACAATGTCATGGGGTGATACACACCCCTGGCCAAGGCCCAAGGGTTCCCCAGAGGTACCATCTGAGTGATACACATGATAAAAACACTTTCACACGAAAATACTTTGTTAATAAGGTTCACATTAGACATTTAAAGCAAGTGGTGGAAAAAAGAGTGTCTATGTGAATAGAAAAGAGGTGGGTGAACATAGCATGGTGGGGCAAGGGTGTGTCTGCTCTAGAGCTAGACATACTTGAACTGAAATTTTAAGCTTGTCCGTCCTCCCTCCCTCTTTCCCTCCCTCCCTCTCTCCTTCTCTTCGTTTCTTCCTTCCTTCCTTCCTATCTTTATTTCTTCCTTGCTTTCTTCTTCCTTTTCTCTTTTATTCATTCAGTAAAGATTTATCAGAACGCTGTTTTACGCCAGGTGCTCTCAAAGGCACCGGAGATACAGTGGGATATGAAAGAGATAAAAAAATCTCTGCTTTTATGAAGATGCAGAGAAAGAAAACAAATGGGTAGGGTTTGTGTAACATGTGCCAATTAGTGACGTGTCACCACTATGATATAATCTTCCAGCTCCATGACATTGGTGCTACCATTTTCCTCAATGTACAAGTGAGGGAGAAATAATGTCCCCAAAGATTACACTATGGATGAGGTAATTATTTCCCTTAGAATGTCCAGGTGGCCAGAGATCACCTCACGGAGAAGGCGTCATTTCAGCAAGGGCCTGAAGGTAGGCAGAGAGACGTCCATGCAGCTTTCAGGGGGAGGGTGAAAATATTTTTTAGAAAGAGAGAAGGGCGGAAAGAAATCAGCTGACAGAATTCCACAAAGAGCAAAAAGGTCACTTCTTATTGTCCTTTCACAATCCAGTCTCTTTGCTAATGAGTTCTCATTAATGGTACAAAAATACCTCCTTTGGACGATGTCTTTTATTAACTGTAGAAATTAAATTAAATGTACTCATTAATGTCATCGGAAGTAAGAAGATATTTCTCATACTAAATTTGTATGAGCCTGGATGGAACATAAAGTGTGTGAGTTTAGGACAAATGAAGGTAAGGTCAACATCAGTCCTCAACCTCCCAAATAAATGATAATTTATCTTGTAAATGATGTAATATACAATTAATATGACAGATTACCCAGTATTCAGCCTGACCTCCATACTCCAGGTATACAACTTTACTCTATCTACACAGGCAGACTAGAGCCCACTCAGAGAAAACCAAATGGGATTTTTAAAGATGTTTAAGTCCTCTGGCTATCTGTCTCCTCCAGTGTTATGTCCCTAGAGTCTACCACATTGTGCAACACGTACCGGGTACACAGTAGATAGAACCCGTGAGATGACAGGCACTTGAAGTCTTTTTACTTGGGAGGAATCAAATGCATCTTTAGTAAGATTCAGAGGGAACATGGTTATGACCTTCAAGTGTCCACAAGGTGCTATGCTTTAGGAAAGGGTTATTTATTCAATTAAAATTTACTCAAGAAATATTTTGCCTGGCCTGTGGTGGATACAGCACTGAGCTGGAATGATGAGGTCGCCAGTTCGAAATCCTGGGCTTTCCTGGCTAAGGCACATAAAGGAAGCGACTACTATAGCAAGTTAATGCTTCCTCCTCCCCCCCTTCTTTCTCTCTCTAAAACAATCAATAACAATAAGAAATGTTTTGACTAGACCTTTAATATGATAAACACTGTGGTTGGTCATTTTATATCATAGGTATATATACACATATATTTAATATAAGTAAAAGTAAATATGTAAGTATACTTATATTTTTATAATACATATATGTATATTTTATTTGACTATATATAAATGCATATATATTATAACATTATATATATATATCACCGACCAGAGTGTTTGTCACATGAAATTCAAACGGCATTTCAAAATTCAGATTTTATTCATATACATATTTAAATGAACAAAAATGAATGAAAAGTGTTCTTTGCCCTCTAGAGGTAGTGAAGAGTATGTTTGCGTGATTGATTTCAATTAGTGGAACCAAGACTAATGAGTAGATGCTACAGAAAATGAGGTGTTAATTATATGAAAAAATAAACTGTCGTTTTTCATAACTTTCTTCCATTTGCCTGGGAAGGTCTTCAAGGTCATCTTCTTTCCTCAAACTAATCATCTCTCATTTCTCTGTCTGGCAAACTGCTATGCCTCCTTCGGGACTTAATTTAATGGTCACTTCTTCTGCAAAGCCTTCTCTGACTTTCCAAGGAGACCATCAAGAAAGATCCCCTGTATTTTACATGTTTTCTGTAGAAACATGTGTCATAATTGTTTGCATGTCCATTTCTCTTACCAAACAGAGCTTCTGGAACCTGGCCACACTTCTCAAGTCGGTTAAGGTGCTGTTTAAACGATGCTCAATAATGTATCTATTGCCTAAATGAATAACTGAATGAATGGCTACTTGGAAGAGACACTAATGGAGAGTGGAAAGGAGGGTGCGTGTGGGGCGGGGAGGGGGAGGGGATCGGGTATTGTCTACAAGGCTTCCTGGGACCTACCCTTGAAAGTCACACATGGCCACATTGAACTGTAGCCTGAATTCTGTCGCTCAGGAACTAGTCACAGGACTAGCTGGATACTATAGGAGAGAATCACATAAGGGTGTGACAATTGGGAGGCTCTAGGGGGGGCCTCTTTGGAGACAAGTTGACAGTTTTGTCATCTGTAATTGAGATAACTGTACTAGATTCTCTGGTTTTATTTTTCTTGCTCTAAAAATTATCTTGGTTAAATTATTCAGAGGATTATGATACTTTTTCCTTTCTCTATATATCTTTACTTTGATCTTGTATGGATGACTTGCCTTTTCTCCATCTTAGAAAACAACGAGTCCTGGAGTCAGCAAATCTATTTTGTAAAGGGTCAGATAGACAGTACTAACTATATTAGACTTTGTGGGCCACAGGGTCTATGTTACCATTTCTCAAGTCTGCACCTGCAGCACAAAAGCAGCTCTGGACAATATAAATATAAATGAAGGGACATGGCTGTATTCTGATGAAACTTTATGTCCAAAACATGTGGAGGGCTGGATTTGGCCCACAGGCTGTAGTTTTCAGTCTCTGGAAGAGCCCGACATGCAATAGCTTCCACTCACATGCCAAGAGATACGTTTTCGTGTCTGTCGCAACAACAGTGACAAAATCTTCAGGGGGCGGAGGGAGAATAAAACCAAAACTTTTCCAATTCTAAATGATGACAAATTACTCTTTGAAAAGATGACTTTCGTGTACAAAATCTCAACAGTTATAAGCACAAAAATAATGGGGGCGGAGGCACTGCGGTTAATGGGTGTTTTGTGCTGAGCCCCGCTGTGAGTAATAGGATAATGATGGCGTTCCTTCCCATCCACTGCTCCTCTGGTACTTCTATTTCTGATTTATCTTCTACAAGATTTGATGCTCGAGCCAGAGTGTTATCTGAGACTGACAGGGGGGTGGGGGCGCTGCCTGCTACTGCAGAAAGCTGACAGTGCTTCTGAGTGTCTAGGGGCCCCCGATTTCAAGGGGATATTGATGAGTTCTTTTTTATGGAAGCTCTACACATTATAGATCAATTTTAATAAAATATACATTTGTCTTCTTTAGGATCTAATCTTGAAATAGCTTCAGATTCTGGGCCAGGAGGAAGGTGCATTGACTACACAAGCACACAATCAGCGTGAAATCTTTCTCAGTTGAGTTCCTCCTGCAGGAGGAGGATTCGCAGGTTTCTTTTCCCTTCTATGTTGCCTGCGTAGACCCTGCAGACACAGACCTGAACAGCCTGTGGTGCAAGCTCATGCTTTTCCGGGAATTTTTGCAAGGTTATAAGTATTTTGTGACATCAGGTATCTATGGGCACATAAGAAAACTGGTACTCTTGCCCAAAAAATGGTCCTATAACCTCATATGTCTGATACCAAGTGTAATATGTTGATTGGCCTAAATCTTTTCAACTCAGAGTTAAAGGGATAGATAGAGTATCTTTATCTTTCTGAATGATCACATCCCTCAACTCCTCTAGATCCCGTATGTAGGAAGTCTTAGACTTTGATGTATATAGATGATACCACACAGGCAAAAAAAAAAAACCAAAACAAAAACGCAAAAAAACAAAACAGCATGAAATGATTCTATAAAAACAGAAGCATATAAAGCTAAGTAATACTAGTCGTCACACTCACAGAGAACACAAGCAATGAGACTATGGCTCAGAAGAGCTCAGGCCCCACCCTGGGAGGGGCAAGGCTGCCAGGACTCTTATCTTTTGGCTAGTTGTACCTTATGGAAGGGCTGACCCAGGGATTTCATTTCATCCCAATGTGGGGGTGGGGGGAAGATGCACTTTCCAATGTTAATGTCAAAGCTTCAATTTTGTGTGTGTGTGTGACAGAGACAGAGGGAGGGACAGATAGGGACAGACAGACAGAAAGGGAGAGAGATGAGAAGCATCAATCCATCATTGCAACTCCAGTTGTTCATTTATTGCTTTCTCATACGTGCCTTGACCCGGGGGGGCCACAGCAGACTGAGTGACCTCTTGCTCAAGCCAGCGACCATGGGGTCATGTCTATGATCCCATGTTCAAGCCAGCAACCCTGTGCTCAAGCTGGTGAGCCTGCACTCAAACCAGCGATCTTGGGGTTTGAACCTGGGTCCTCCACATCCCAGTCTGACACTCTATCCACTGCATCAGTGCCTGGTCAGACAAAGCTTCAAATTTTTAAATGAATATTTTATAAAGCAACTTGTGGGAAAACATTATATGTATGTTGACCTCCAGCTTTGTACCTATGCTCGTCAACTTGGACATCTGTTTAAGCTCCACGAGGAACAGTCTGATCTAGTATTTTGTTAGCTTGTTTTTACTACTGCATGAACTGCAATTCTTATAGTGATTAGAACATGGAAGATACTTAATAAATATTTGTTGAATGAATAAACAACAAGAGCATTGTGATTGTAAAGGGACACTTGTATAAAGCTTGATCATAAGTGGAGTCAGAATATTAATCTCTGTCTCAGTCAGAAGTTGCTGCATAACAAAATCCCCCAAAGCATGGTGGTTTATGAAGACAGCCAATGATTTGTTCACAATTCTGTGGGATTACAAATTAGGTATGGATCAGCTGGGACAGTTAATTTTAGCTCCATGTGGTATTTTATGAAATCATTAACAAACTTATCATTAGGGAGCAAGTTATCTGAGACCAGGCTGCTCTGGAGGACCCTTGCTCACATAGTTGAGGCTATTGGCTGCAGGACATCCTTGTGGTGTTAACTTCTTTACATGGCAACTGGGTTCCAAAAAGTCGCATCCCAAATGCACAACTTTTATTATACTCTTATTTGTGTTTTATTTGCCCCATGGGCCAAAAAAATCATGTCAATGAGCATTGGGTCAATGTGGGAGGGGATTGTACAGTGTGTGGATATCAGGAAATGTGATTAGTTTGGGATAATTAGGATATCAGTCCACTTTAGTATAGAAGGTTGTTTTAAAAACATTTTAGTTTGTGTATAATAAATGAAGTGTTTTAAGGAATTAGGAACCCAATTTTTCCCTAGGCTGAATAGAACTTCTATGTTCTATTCAGCCTAGGGAAAACAACTTCTATGTTAGCATCCTTGCTTTCTGAGATGACACAACTCCAAAGGCCAGAAAACAATGTTTGGTTTATATGTTTCTCTTCTCCAAACAGAATGTCAAAACTTAGCTTCCCATTCGGGTTATCATGTGACAGCTAGCTTTGTTGTGATGCTGGTGTTGTTTTCTATTTAATCTAAGACACTGTCCTCTATGCAGGGAAGTAAGACCTCCAGCTCATTTTACATAGGTCACTGAACAGGCATCAGATAGTAATGACTCATTACTGACCTCATCATGGAGGATTTGAACCAGTGAACTATATAGGTGAAGGGTTCTCTATCCTATTAGTCTGCAGACATTTCATTTCTCTTGGAGAAGATGTAAGGTCCAAAGAGCATTTGTCACTTCATATCAGCCACATTAAATACATGTACTTTAAAAAAAAAGCAAAGGAAAGACTCTAAGTGCTACCTTTTCCTAGTATGTTGAAGAATATGGTAGATCAAGGGAGTTACGAAAGCCAAGGATACCAATTGTCACATATTTAAGTCTGGTCAGTTATTCAACACAGGTTGATTGACTGCACTGAACACCAATAATACACAAGTATGGATGAGTTGTTCACATCCACAGGTGTCTGGGATCTGCAGTCACATGAAGAGGCATCTGTGGAAAAGAAGGCACCTATTCTGGGGTTGGAGATCTGGGTTCTATTCCAGGTTTCTGGAGTAAATCATTATTTGATCCTGACTAATTAATTTCACTTTTGTAGAACAGGGATTTCTTTACCTGCAAAGGGGCATTTATTGAACACCTATCATATGTTTCATGTGTTCTAAATCAATTTTTACAATGTTCCTACAAGCACGTCAGTTTTATTTCTGCTTTGTAGATAAACAAATTGGTGCTCAGAAGTTAAAATTTAATAGGAGGGCGTTCAGCTAATAAGCAGCAAAGCTGGTATTTGAAACCAGTCTTGATCCAGCTCTGGTACCTCTCGATGATTCATCAGAGCACCATGTCACTTCTTTATGGGCTGAAGATCTTTCTGAAATAGTCCTATGTCTGATTGAGTCTAATCAGCCCTGAAACTTGTTCCGCGGTCAGCATGAATGGCCATGCCCGCTTTTAGCTCTGCCTTGAAATCATTGTTCTTGCACAAGAATGGGAATAGGATGAGAATTTCTCATTTCATGTTAGGACCCCAAATGTTAGCCAGCTTAGGCTACATAATGCTTCAGTGACCTTAATCCCTTTCCCATAATCTCAGTGTCTTAACACTACACAAGTTGGTTTTTGTTCACATTACATGATTCACATGGGATGCTGGAGAGCTTGCGATTTTAAAACTCCACCATTTCGTAATTGCCCTACGGAAAATCTCAGTCAGAGAGAGAGTGACTAGAGAAGTGTTTTGTAGGTCTCAGCTCAGAAGTGACACATGCCATTTAGGATCATATTTTATTGACTAAAATAGCGCTCATGTTCTAACCAGCTGCAGGATAGTCTGAGAGTATAATCCTCTGTATGCTTAAAAGGATAAAAGCAATACATGCTGGTAAGTATTAGTTATGCTTACTCCCCCAAATCCAAAGCATAGCAAAGTAAAAAAGAGCATTTTCTTGTTACTTTCCTATAAAGCTAGAAAAGAAAATGTTATTTGGTTAGGGTGGTGTCTTGGCCTTCTCTGGGTTGATAATATGTTTCTCAATCCTGTTAAAGTTCTAGTTCTTCAATTCCTTTGAGACGAGCACTTGAACAGAACTGAGTTCTCTATGTGGGAACAGTACACTGCCCACGGGCATTCTGTTCTATCATGACTTCTCCCTCTTCCTGGGGAAGGAGTCCTGGAAGCAGAACCTGGCTCTGTGTACCCATGTAGCTCCCCAACTTTTCTACAAACTGGAGTCACATCTGCAAACCATGTCCTGACACTCTATTTACTCTGTACTAGCATGGGTGACCAGAAGAACTAACTGAGGTCTCTTCAGCTTTTAACATCAGGAGAGGGTATTCCAAATAAGACTCTTTGGTTGAAGATGACAGGTTGCAAGGCTGATATATATATATATATATATATATATATAATTTATTATTGTTATTTTTTTCTCTGAAGTGAGAAGCAGGGACGCAGAGAGACAGACTGCTGCACGCGCCTGACTGGGATCCACCCGCCATGCCCACCAGAGGACGATTCTCTGCCCATCTGGGGCGTTGATCCATTGCTGCCGCTGGAGCCATTCCAGTGCCTGAGGCTGAGGCTGTGGAGCCATCCTCAGAGCCCGGGCCAACTTTGCTCCAACAGAGCCTTGGCTGTGGGAGGGGAAGAGAAAGAGAGGAAGGAGAGGGGGGAAGGGTGGAGAAACAGATGGACGCTTCTCCTATATGCCCTGACCAGGAGTCAAACCTGGAATTTCTACACACTAAACCAACGCTCTACCACTGAGCCAACCAGCCAGGGTTTTTTTGTTTTGTTTTGTTTTCTTTCTTTCTTTTTTTTTAATAGTAGCTTACAGTAGTTGAAGGGTCATGGCCTCAGGTGTGGTTCGCTAAAGGGACTTGAATGATGTAATTCTGGATTTGTTACTTTCCCTCCATCACTTAGCTTTATTTCCTTTTGAGGTAGCAGGGGGACAGCCGGAAGCACTGAGGGCTCTGTGCTTCCAAGTCCGATCCCAGCAAGAAGTGGTGGAATGTCTCAGGTGAGCAGCTTCTGGGGAGACCCTAAAATTAATTCTCTCTGGGTGACGTGCCACGCTCTACAGGCACTCTCCTCGGCACATCAGCCCACACGCTCATCCTTTCATCCTTGTCTTTCTGTACAACAGAGGCCGCAAAACAAAATTATTCTCTGCGTGCATTGAATATAGAAAATTGGCACTCAGCATCTATTCTCACCCCTTTCTATTGTGTCTTTTTTTAAAAAAAAAAAATCCATAGACAGAAAAAGTAAAAAACTGCATATCCAAAACGCCCTCAGAGCTGGGATTCTAAATGCAAATGAGGGTTTTACCAATTACACGCACATACTGAACATTTGTTAGGCAGAAGTAAATTAGAGACTATTTCCTGCTGCTCTAAGCTGTTTTCTGGAGACATTTTCCCCCATGCCTGCAACATCCTTGATCTCCTGCTTTGGAGCTATTAAGAAAAATTTGCAGCAAGAGGCATTAGCTAGACATTACGATCTGATGCCCCAGGACCAGTTTTCTGGATGTAAGAAGGAGATTGCACTGATGTGATGGTCAGTGATCCTGGCTTTCTGACCCCGGTTTTGTGACTGGGTTGAGCTGTGCTGTCACTCTGGTGGACACATGCAATCTCTACATGGGCCGAAAATATGATTTGTATGGACACAGGTAACGCACACATAAATTCAACAGTGACTCTACAGAGGAAGGACAGTGTTTACTCACGTGGCAGAGCGATTCAAGCACATAAGTTAATACATACTCAAGTTCAAATCCCAGGTCCACAAGAAGTTGCGTAAGGGTGGCTCAAGTCATTGAACTATTATCAATTTTAGTTTCCTTTTTTTGAAAAATGTGTCCAGCAAGATAAAAGTTGGAAAGTTGTAGAAAAGGTCAAATGCAGCCTTGCCTGCGATATACTGCCTTCTCCGGCGACTGAAATAAAAACCCCGATTCGTATCCTATTCCCTGGCTGTGCTGATGCTTTCCACCTGCTCATCTGTGGCCGGGTGACACCAGGGACTGACCTCACCGGGAAGGCAGAGCTTTTCCTTGTTGTTCTGGGTCCCTGCCCCACTCTGCGGTTAGTCCCATCTTAACGCTTTCCCAGGTATAAAGTCTCATTTGGACAGTGTCGTTCATTTATTTCTGTAACACTCCAGAAGTTGGAAATGCCTTTCTTTCCCATGACCTTTTCAGGGACACAATCGCTGCGAGGTGTTTGGTCCATGATTCAGACACTCATAATTTGGAGCTACTGACCGGCCTTCAGGGAGCAGTGGACTATTTTCAGGACGGTTATTTTCAGTAGGAAAACCTGCTTATCCCCACAGTTTGAGAGCACAATACTTGCTCCTTCTGGGAATGATTCTCTCCCGATCAGCTCATCTCCGGCTTTTAGCTCTGGGTGAGACCACGATGTTTTGTTGCCTTGAAGCATTTGGACATTTCTTGCTCTTTCGAGTTACTTGAACCTATTAAAACAACAGTCAAAACAGGAAGACTCTTCCATATAAATTTAATGCCAATTACTCTGACTCCCTTGCCACCTTATGGTTATAATTTAAAACTTCTTCCAAACTGGCATATTGGAAAGGTGATACTTCACTCGACAGCTTGAGCAGCTCGGATCATTAAAGGGAGAAATACTTAACATTGCTTGCAATGCAGCTAGCTATTCTCTGTGTTGTCGGGGCACTGGCCATGCATCTGGACGCCTGTAGCACCTCTTCCTGACTGCACAGCTAAGGTGGTCAATATACCTGTTCGTTTACTCAGTAAATAGGCACCGTGCATCTCCTATCTTCCAGGCCCGCTGCTAAGTCTTGGGCACAAAAGTATGAGTAAGGCATGGTCTTACCTCTTGTCGCTCTTCTTGTACCAGGTTAGGTGCAAGGGGACAGAAGGAGTGGCTGCGGGGAGGACAAGGAGAAGTCATGCAACTGTAAGGAGAGGAAAAGAAAGAGAAAATGGAAAAGAGAATCAGAAGAGAATGAAAGGGCATGGGAGAGGCAGGGAAGAAAAAGATGAGTAAAAGAAGAGGTAGCCAGAAAAGATGTAATTTTTTTTTTTAATGTGGTTGTATTGAAATTTATAGACTGTTACTCTCACATGGGTGCTTGTAATTAATGTTCTGTATTTTCTACAACTCGGGTAACTTGATAACAAGCTCTCCAGTTTGACTTACGTCAGCAAAAAGTTTTAATCTTGTCGTTTTAAGGTTCTCTGTCTCTTCCCGTTTAAATCATAGATTCTCTTCAGGTGAGTTCCGTCTATTCTCACCTCTTCTTACTTTCTTTCTCTCTTCCTCCTCCCAATAGGAAGCTTATATGATGCCGCGGATGCAGCTCTCTAGTCTGAACCCCTGTTTCTGGACCCCTGCTGCTTCTGCTGATCATACAAGTAGTCTCTCACATCCTAGTGATGGCCTCCATCCTTACAGTCCTCTATGGTAGACAGGATAGTGACCTCAGAAAGATATCTACAACCTAGTCCTTAGAATTCATGACTCTGTTACTTTGTGCAAAAGGGAGTTAAGGCTGCAGATGGAATTAAGGGGGCTAATCAGCTGACTTTGAGGTGGGAGATTATTCTGAATTATTTGGGTGAGCCTATTATGATCTCAAGGGTCCTTAACATGAAAGAGTGAAGAGGAGGGAGGAATCCGAGGGACACGTGATTATAGAAGATGGTGGAAGTGATGTCATGGTGTTGGCTTGGGAAATAGAAGAAGATGGCCATGAAGCAAGGAACAAGGGAGACCTCTACAAGCTGAGAGGGCAAGGGGACAAGCCTGAGACACCGGAAAAGGAGTCTCTGACTTCTTTCTGACCAATCAAATCATTGCACCATGTCAACTTCCTGAGACTGTTCTCCAGAGAGTACAGGACACCCTACAAAGAGTACCCCTGTGCATCCCCACAGGGGAGAGGGCAGAACTCCTCTCTCCTCTCATATGCTTCTCAAAGTAAGGCTTCCTGATGCCTTGGAAGAGGCTCAGAGCTTAGCAGTGGGGGTCTTTCCCAGGTGGGCAGCACCTTCCTGCCAGCTGTGGACCCAACTCTGCAAACACACTCAGCAAGCCCAGAGGTGGGGGTCATCTTCTGCCTAAAAGGACACGGCCTGAGTGCTTCCCTTCCCTTCCATGGCTCGTGGTAGGGAAGACTCTATGATCTTCATGCGCCAGCCCATGGCTCTGGATCTTTAGATGAAAACTTTTGAACTTTAGAAATTTGTCATTTCCCAGAAGAGTCCGGCACTTCCAAGCAAAAGCCTTTGCCTGCTCCACGTTGGTGCTTAAATGCATTTCAAGCGGCTATTTTTAAAAGCAAAACATGAAACAGCATTCTCGTTCTCTCACCCCTGTTCTCTGCCTTCCCTGAAGTAGCAGTCATCTCGGTTTCAAGGGAGGAGAACTGAGCGTCAGGGAGACGTCCCACGGCTGGAGATCACACTTCACTGTATTTTAAAACACAACTGATCTGTGAAAGAAAAAGACAAGGAAGAAAGAAGAGGGTGAACAAGGAGGAGAAACAAAAAGGAGAACACAGTAAAGGGAAGGAAGGAGGAAAAGGAGGACAGGGAACGTGAGGCAACCACACCTCCGCTCACTTGGAAGACAAAGAAGAAATAAACTTGATCTTGCGGAAGTTTCTCTACAAAACAGCTCGCTGTGCTCTGAAAGTAACGGGTCCCCACGCTTCCCTGAGACACCTCTGTTTCCCCAGGACAGACTCTCACACACCTTTAAGACTGTCTACTCCCCGGTCCCCTGTCCTTCCTCACAGAGCTGTCTCTTGAGACTCAGTTCCCTCCTACCGCTAGAGGAGACCTGTCTCCCTCTTTCCATGAGTTCCCCCAAGCCAGGCAGCCCACCCGAGCCTCTCCCGATTCCTGCACCTGTCATCAGTTTCCACCATGTCTTGCTAACAGCTAATTTATTCGCCTCCTTTGTAACTCAGGCTCCCCCCCCCCACACACACACACAAGGGGGGTTATGTTGAAGATAAAATTTCCCGTTTATAGACGGGCCTGCAGTGGTCCATGCTGGCACATTGATCTCCCTGCTCATTGGAGAACCGAACATGTGTGAGCATTCCATAATAGAAGGTTTCCCACAGCCATCTACCCTGCTGCAAAACATGGGCGCTGCAGGCTCAGCCAGGCTCCTGCTCTCCACTGTAATTACTTTGGGTTAAAAAGGTGAACCCCCCCCAAATGAAAAAACAGCCACCAAGCTGAAACCAGTGAGCAGCACTCCAGAGTCAATAGGACAAAGTGATGAGTTGGGCCCTTCCAGTTCTTCTGCCAGAAAGAACTGCACAGTCGTGTTCTTCCTTTTTCTCCTTCGGCAGTTCAACTAAAGTCATTTCACACAACTTTCCACCAAGTATGCATGTGTGTGTGCGCGCACACACACACACGCACGCACGCACGCACGAGCCAACTCTATGACACTCTATACCAACCACTCCCTTTTATCTTTCTCTTGGTGGAATTGATAAGGAAATTTGCACATTTATTTTCTTGTCCCTTCGCTAAAGCTGTTCCTTTATCTCCTCTCTTCTTTTTTATTTCGTCTTTCTGCATTTCCTTCCCCTCTGCCCCTGCTTCATGACCAGGACTCACCGTGAACAGCACCCATGGGCGTGGTGTGTTGCTTATGGAAATGACTGGAGGTGGACATTTTGAGACCTGCAGCTATGTGGTCTGGATTTTCTCCTGGGAATGGAGGGGAGCCTAAAGTGTACTATAAATAGAGGAGTATCCATATCGGATTTGAGTTTTGGAAAATCATCGCCTGCTGGAAGGTTCTTGAAATGGAGGAAGGATGTTCTGAGAGTCGGGAGACCGAATCGAGACAAGAATGACAGTGTCCTATCTCAAGTGTGTGTGGGGGGCTACAGAGTGAAGATGCTAGTTTAGGGACTGAGGTGGGGGCTACAGTGGTGACAGACATCTCTGCTCCACCTCAGCGACAAAGCCAGACAAAATTGGTGTGCAAGCACGGACAGCGTATATTTAAGTATGGGAAACTTGCCATAAGTGTTAAGTGTTCTTAGGACCTAGCTGGGTTGGCTTCCTAGGATAATGGGTCGTAAGGTTGAAAATGAGGTGTGTATGTTTGATAAACCTGTGTATCGAAAGGGACAGTGATGGATCATGAACTTAGATTTTCAATATGGCTGTGGAGATCTTTATTTATTTTTTCCTACAACTGACTCAAATTATTTATTATTCTAAAGATGAAAAGCATCCCGTCAGTATGATCAGTATGTTGAGAATTAACTCCCTGCAGATTCTGGAACATTCTAGACAGAGTTTCTCAAGATCAACTAAATATGCACAGTAACATCGTGAGACCGAAGAACATGGATACAGGAAAAGTGAATGTCTTCCTACTTAAGAATCGTGGGAACAATGGCTGACATAAAAATTCTTGTCACGCTAACAGGTGAACAACTTCTAACATCAAATGGTAGACTACTGAGTGTTTTCGTAGGAAAACAGAAAACAGTTATTTTACCTCCTAAGCAGTAAGCTAGACACATCCCAGCAACATTCTGCCTACTTTGGTCTGCCTGTGACAAAATAGGACTTCAGTGTCACACGTGTCGTCCAGAATAGGACACTTCGGGGGAAGATTTCGATTAGGAGTTCTCTGTCTCTCAATCCTCTTACTTTTGCACAGGTTTACATAACAACAACGAGGGATAGAAATAGGAATATAGAAAGTGAGGTTAAGTTTGCACAATAGAATTAGCAAAACTCCATGTGCTTCAAAGAAAGCAGTCTGTGAGGGGGGAGACAGGGCCACCAAGAACTCTGAGTGAGGTATGATTTAGAACCTGTCTGGAGAAAAAAGACAAGATCTCAGACAAGATGGCTACTCTCAAGACCCTCGGCTAATGTCCCAATGCTCAGGTGGGGAGACATCCGGAGTGAGCCAAAACTCCCCGATTGTAATTACACAAGCTTGGTATTACTATATTATCTGAGACATAGGAATTTAAAGGAAAATGTGATTTTCATATCTTTCCATTATTAATATTGCTGAAATATATGTGGTTTTAAATGCCATTGTAGAACAAGCATGTTAGCAGCATTGAACTGAACTTGCTTGCTCTAGTGAGAGCCCATTGTGTATGTTTCTTTCCAACTTTATGTTAGGAGAAGTCAAGCGGATAGCTTGAAACTGGATGGGATGGAAGTATCTCACCATTGAAATCTGCAGGCTGTATGAACCAGGGCCTTTTATCGTAGTGCCAGGCATTTGAACATTCGCCAGCATGTTGATGTTCCTCCAACATGGCAACCTCCTTGAATCCCTTACATCCAGAACAAAGCCCAGTCTAACACATGTCTACTGAATAAAAGGACAAGAAAGAGGAGAGGAGATTTGCAAGAGAAAAGACAGACTCTAGAGAAAATGCGTTAAGCAGACACCCCTGACTTGAAGCATGCCTAGGAGCAGGTATAGCTGGGAACACAAAGTGACAAAGGACAAAGGAGGCTTGGCTCAGACTGATGAAAAACTTAAGAAATTAGAAGAATCAGAAAATAGTGAAAGATCACTTGAACACAAAATATATGTGGACGGTGTCGGCAAATGAAGACAAACGGTTCAATGATGAAAACATCTGAAGGAGCTATCTGCAGCTCTAGTGAGCGTCTCAGTCCAGCAAAGACAAATGGCCCGGAAGTTGTGTAATAAGTCCATGTTGCATGTGATGTTCTCAGACACCAGACTATTTCTGGGCAATCACCCCTCCTCGTACTGTAGTAACTTTTTTAAAAGTTTTATTTAGGTATAAATGATATATAAGAAATGCACACGTTTAATATATTCATCATGCTGAGTTTGGACATATATACATGTATCTATGAAACCACCACCATGAGGAAGGTTCTAAACCTACCCATCACCTCTCAAAGTTTCCTTGTGTTCTCTGATATGTGTGCGTATGTTAAGAAATTTTAGCATGAAACCTATCCTCTGTATTTTAAAGTGCGCAATACTGTGTTATTAACTAGTAATACCATGCTGGATAGCAGACTTCTAGAATGTGTTCACCTGGCATATCTGAAACTTTACACACAATAGGCAATACTTTCCCATTGCCTCTTCCCCTCGGCCTCTGGCAAACATCAACCTACTCTTTGCTTCTGTGAGTTTGACTCTTTCAGGTATCTCACAGAATTGGAACCAGGCAGCATTTGCCTTTCTATGGTTGGCTTATTTCACTTAGCCTCACGTCCCCTTGGTCCATCCAGGTTGTCTATTGTGAATCCTGTTGCAGGGAGACGTGGGGGTGCAGATATCTCTCCTAGATCCTGATTCCAATTCTTTTGAAGAAAATGTTTTTGAGATAAAACCAATTTTAGATGTCTTCTGTTCCAGATTTTGGAGTCATTGAGTATCTTGGTGCTGTTCAGAGTCTTGTGAGCTTAAAAAGGACAATCTGTCTTATTTTCTATGTTCTCAGGTAAACTACTTTGAGGACCATGCTCAGAGATAAGAGCTGACGTGCAGCCACTCCAAGGCATAAACCAAAGGGAAGCATGTTCTTGTTGTTCTGGTGTTTTGGTCAAGAACTATGGATGTCATGCTAGCTTCTGCTAAACTGTTACAGAAAACGATACACCAAGCACATTTCCCCAAAGTGTTGCAAATGGAGACATCTCTAGGGGTGAGGATGAAAAGAAGAAACATTTCAGTCCAGTATGACATCACAGCACTAAATGTCTTATTTCACCCCACCCCTCCATACACATGAGTGTCTACAGTTGAGGAAAATATAGATCAAAAGGTAATTTCATGGAGTCATTTCCTAAACTGAGGTCTCCTGATCCCTTACCTCTCACTAGCAGCTCTGATTCTGTCCTTTACACCTGGGGTGAGGTCCAGTGATATAAACCGAAGAGAGTTTAATGATGGCCTTTGGAGTCATAATTACCTGAATCTTGGCATCCACGCCACATTCTAGCTTGTGACGTTTCATTATCTTGCTGAACTTCGCCCCCTGACTTATAACATAAAATGGGGAACATGGGGTTTATTTAACAATATTGCATGAGAATTAAGTAAGATCAATAGGCAGAGTGCTTATGTAGTCTAGGGTATGTGATAAAAACTCAGTGTGTGTTAATTTCCGTCGCTGTGAGATATGATGATGATGATGATGATTTGATTTCAACCTAATTTTTGAATAATGATGTTTTAACAGTTGATATGTTTTGGCAGTTGGCAAGGGTTCTAGAAAAGTATATTTGCGACACACACAATTCATAAGATCACAAGAGAGAATGTGTTTTTGATTTGTTTCAACTGATGTTTGACAGCCTTGACACGAAGCCATTAGCTTTTCTCTGAAAAAGTACTACAGTTTGATGAATAGCTTATGATTTTAAACCGGGTCTTCTCTGCCATCGATCCCAAGTAAACTTTTATAGGAGGGGATGGTACAGAGAGTCGCAATAAAATCTAACAAGTGCCACCTGATAATTAAACAAATTAATCACTTGGACCACCAATGCAGTTGACCATCGTGACTACAGAGCATTGAGACCTAGCAAGTCATGATTAAAAGTCAGCAGGGTCATAAAAATCAGCATCTGTGAATGTCCTAAAGAAGACTCACTAAGTTCAGTGTATGGCCCTCCCCAGGGTTCTGGAATATAGTTGGCCGTGACCTGCTCCTCCCAGACTGCAGGAAGCAGCCACCAGAAAGCAGACACAAATCTCCAAGGGTTCCAGAGAAAGAAGCCATCTGAATGGCAAATGTCTTGTGATGTTAACTTCCAGATCTCGGGGCTGGTATGAATGCCCGTTAACTGGCCTCCTTGTTGCCACTGTTGCCCATCTCCAATCCATTCTTCACACAGAAGCCAGACTGGTCTTTTAAAAATGTGTCTGGGTTTTGTGATGAACTTGCTTGAAAGCCATCTGATGAACTTCTCCTACGCTTTCAAGTAAATCTACTCCTTCAAGTTGGCCTTCAAAGCACAGCCTGATCTATCTCTGCTCACCTCTCCAGGCCCATCTGAGCCTTCCCCATCCTTATCTCTGCCCTCCAGACAGAGATCAGTCTCTCAGAGCCCCCCCCCCAGCTCTCTCTTCCACCTTTAGAACACAACAGCCTTTGCCCTTGATGTTCTGCTCTGCATCTTTGTGTGACTGGCTCCCGCTCAGCCTTCAGATCTCAGCTTAAATGTCATCCTCTCAGCGAGCCTTAGTTGAGTCCTGCCCCTCGAACCCCCCCCCCCCCAGTATGTTTTACTCTGGTTTTTTCTTCAGCTTCACAGCTGCTCACATTTTAAAAAGACTTTTTAAATCACCCATTTGTTCGTGACCTGCTTATGACAGCTTTATGAGGAAGGACCTTGGTCTATTTTGCTTGTCACCATACTTGATAACCTTAACATTAGTAATCACTAGTCCTAATGCTATAGTTAAAATGCATTGAACATTTACAGTGAGACGGATACCGAGCCAAGCACACCGTTAAGGGGTGTTCCCACGTGTTCCCCACACCAAGCCTGGGAAGACTGTTAACATTGCACCTATTCATTAATGAGGGGACTGGGCCAAAGGGTGCTTGTGTATTTAATCTGAGGTCACAGAGACGGGGATAGCAGAGCAGGACTCAAACTCAGGCAGAATTCGGAATCTTAACCTTTACCGTGGCGGGAATGCGTGAATGCAATGCTCTGGGCCACCTCTCACCCCTGACTCTGTCTCTCTGGGTTTTTGAGGTTTTACTCAAGCATCAGTCATTCCGTGAGACCCCCTCCACTTAGTCTGAAATGGTGCCTCTGCTTGATCTTTGTCACCTTGAATTTGTTTCAAATTGAGCTCCTTGTCACACGACTTTGACATGGAGGACTTGCCCGTCTCCCCGGAACAGGTAGAAGAATTCTTTCATGGTGGAGACTGCCTCTTTTGTTCCCTTTTCCTCCATTCCTCCCCCATACAATAAATAAACATGGAGCATATATTCTACCCCAAATGTATTTTAGAGACTGGAAGTATGACAATGAATGCAACAGATAAATTCCCTGCGTTCTGGCGCTTACAATTCACGGGGGAGGGAGGCAGACACTAGTCAGGTAAAACATTTAACAGATGAAGTTATTTTAGGTAGTGGTACATTTTATAAAATACTTTGAAAGAAACCTGGCAGTGAAACGGCACAAAGAGGGTGCAGGAGAGAAGTGCTACAGTAGACAGGCTGGTCAGGGAGGGCCACTCTGGGAGAGCGGTGTTTGAGCTAAGACTGAAGAATGAAAGATGTCTGGGGCAAAGTGTTCCTACAAGAGGACACGGCTCATGTCCTAGAGGGGGGGACACAGAGTACAAGCCCGAAGGTGAGAACGAGCTGGGCCTGTTCGGAGAATAAAAAGCAGGTACATTGAACCCAGGCTGTGAATTACCCCAGATCTGTTCCGCCTCGCTTGTCCCCGGGCGTGATGATTAATTTAATGTGTCAACAAGACTACGCCACAGGATATTCAGATAGCTAATTAAACATTAGTTCTGGGTATAGCTGTAAGGGTATTTCCAGAAGAGATTAGCATCTGACTTAGGGGACTGAGGAAAGCAGAGGTGGGTAGGCATCACCCAATCTGCTGAGGGTCTGAACGGCGCAAACAAATTAAGGAAATTTGAATTTGGTTTCGGCTGGTCTCTTTGAGCTGGGATCTTGATCTTTCAGTGTCCTCAGGGCTCCTGTTTGTCAGACTTTCATGCCAGGACTGGGATCTACACCATCTGCTCTCTGGCTCTCAGGCCTCCAAAATGCACCACTGTCCTGCCTGAGTCACCAGCTTACAGATGGCAGATGGCGGGACTTCTTACCGCCCATCCTAGTGTGAGCCAGCGCCTTACAATCAACCTCTTCCTGGACCTGTTGCTCCTGTTTCTCTGGAGAGTCTCAGCGGACACACCAAGCTTTCATAGCTCTGGGGCCAGCGTGGCCACACAGCATCTCGAGTTTCTCCTTCCCAACTCCACCTTCTGTGCTTTTCTCGCTCTTGCTTCTCTGAATGGCACACTCAAATGAAGCTTTGCTGTGTAGGATTTGCATGACTCTGTTTTCTAACTAAGTAGCTGGAACTAAGACAGAAAACCAGCCTGGCAGGAACACAGAGGAAGAGGGTACAAGAGGTGGGAGATGAAGTTGAAAACATGGTTAGGTTGGATGCTGTCAAGTCTGGTGGGCCTGGTCAAGGGATTTAGGCCAGCGGTCCCCAAACTACAGCCGGCGGGCTGCATGCGACCCCCTAAGGCCATTTATCCAGCCCCGCTGCACTTCCAGAAGGGGCACCTCTTTCATTGGTGGTCACTGAGAGGAGCACAGGATGCATCCGCACCCATAGCTCCCATTGAAATACTGGTCAGTTTGTTGATTTAAATATACTTGTTCTTTATTTTAAATATTGTATTTGTTCCTGTTTTGTTCTTTTACTTTAAAATAAGATATGTGCAGTGTGCATAGGGATTTGTTCATGGTTTTTTTTTATAGTCCGGCCCTCCAACGGTCTGAGGGACAGTGAACTGGCCCCCTGTGTAATAAGTTTGGGGACCCCTGATTTAGGTTTTATTCCAATTGCAATCCATGGGGAGAGAGATTGCATGATCCTATCTACATGTTTTTAAAATATCACTTTAGTCACTCTGTGGGTAATAGTCTTTCATTAGCAGAGTTCATGCTCTGCATTAGGAACTCAAAACATGCATGTCCTGAATAATAGATTTTATTTCCTTAGTTTGGGTCAAATTATTTATTTCATGCATGGATCCACCAACAATAAATGTTTGCAGTGACGGCTTGAAGAGCATATACACAGTTTTTCCCAGGGCGTGGGGAGAGACAGTTGAGAGAGATGAGAAAATCAACTCATTGTTGCATCACCTCAGTTGTTTATTGGTTGCTTCTCATATGTGCCTTGACCGGGGGACTCTAGCCAAGCCAGTGCCCTCTTGCTTAAGACAGTGACCTTGGGATTATGTTGGCAATCACAAGTTCAAACCAGTGACCTTGCTCTCAAGCCAGTGACCTCAGACCTCGGGGTTTTAAACTGGGGACCCCAGTGTCCCAGGTTGATGATCTATTCACTTTGCCACCATTGGTCAGGCAACCTTTATTTCTTCTACTAAGTTTTTTCTTTCATCTTATAAACTTTCTTCTCTCTTATAATCTCTCCTCCATTCCTGTATGTATTTTCAATTGAGCACCATTTTTTTTTTTTATTGAGTTTGGGATAAGAGGCTGCACCGTTAACTTAAATTAAGCTATTTAAGAGGTGATTTAGTAAGAGTTAGCATTTCTAAAATTGTTCTGCAGCTGAATAAAAAAAAAGGAATGTTCTTTTCGTCAAGTAATTAAACTTTTACTGTTTTATGGGCTAGTCTTTTGCATTATCTCTGCTCACATACTCTGTGAAGTAGAATCGTGGCCACTTATAATGAGAGAGCTAAGAATTTAACCCTTTCCATATAGGCCTCCAAGCCTTTTCTTGCCAGTGAAGATAATTGTGGTGCTGGAAATTGCCAATCTCAAATCAGGGTTTTATTAATCTTCTACGAGAACCAGAGATCAGCCTTGGGCTGGTAGGGATGAAAGGGGTCACCACTAAGAAGAAGGCAAGACATAAATTGCCCCTCCCCTATAAAGGCTGTCAGATTCCCCAGATTCTTGGTGAAGTCTCTTATAAATATACAGAGCCAAAGCAGAATGAATAAACAATTTTGTAAACTGTCATGGTCCTTAGCTGACGATTCATAGGATCTTGTGTGATTCTGGTACATTCTACCTTATCTCTCCTTCCACCTGTCTACACCCCCCTCTGTTCCTCCTTCCATATTGAGAGATGAGGCAGCCAGACAGGAATGGCTCACCATCAGAAACTGCAGGGCCTGCTAGCGTCTTCCTTAAATCCAAGTTAATCCAAGCTGGTTCTGGGTGGGAGGCCAAAGTCAGGAGCTGAAGGGACTAGAAGCAAATCCTAAGGCTAAAGCCTTCAAAAGAGAAATGTAAATGCAAGAAGGAGATGAGAGAGAGAAGCCAGGGGTGAAATAAATCCAAATAAGCTCAGGCATAGATTTTGCATGGTGAGCTGGCATGACCGCTCAGAACATCCCTGAGGCAGCTGGGTCTGGCCTGTGTTAGTCACTGGGCTCATGCTGTGTGCTTTTGTTGGGCTCAATTGGATTGAAGGTTTCTGTTTATTCATTTTTCTATAGGGCTTGATCCAAGACTCTCTAATTCTGCATTTTTTAATCTTCTAACTCTGCATGGCTCTGGTTCTCCACCACTAATCCATGTACCATCAAATGGAAGTGCAGGTGATGACACCCCTCACTGGAACCCTAAGTGAACTTGATGTGACCCCTCAGTGGCCTGTGATGTGTGCCTCCACATGGCACACTTCTTTTATTGGTTATTTCAAGGTGATAATTGATTTAAAACAACTCGAGCTCTTCTTAGACTTATCAATCATGTTTTTATATTCATGTATTTAGAAAAAATATTATCCTTACATTAAATAGAATGAAAGGATCATTATCAATCATCCAAACTAACATTTTCCCCTTTTTAGAACGTATATAGAAGATGTTGGCATTCATGCCAGATTAGTTAAATTCTAAGGATAGACATCTGGATATATCTGTAAAAATAAGGAAAATAAAAGGATTACTTACACCTTCCCAATTCCTTTAACAAGGATGATATAGTGATTAAATTTACCCTTATGGTATAAGTAGGTGTCAAGTGGGTTAATCCATTGATTAATGGGCAAACTTCTCAAAAAAGTCAACTAAAATAAGAAAGTGAGTTTATTGAACTTACTCTGAGCACCAATAACAGCAGCGATGGTCTATTAGTGTGTTCTATGTGTAACACAATGATGCAGTAACTGTACTTTTTCTAATCTCTCCTTCATATGGCAAGATAAATATTAGGCTCACTTACCATATAAGAAAACCAAGTGTCTGAAGGACCAGCCCACTCACCCAGGATCTCACCACTCTAGTGAAACCAAGATGGCACCAGGTCTCCCTGACTTCAAAGCCAACATTCTCAGATGGATGCCACTAGAGTAACAGATAGGTTTGCCTGCCTGTTTGTTTCTAACAAACAAAATCAACTACACACAACGCGCTGCTTATCAAATGAGACTCACTCATCTGACAAAGGGACAAGATGAAGTGTGTAGAAAGGGAAAGAAGTTTCCATAGGCAGTTCGTTTCAGAGGTAACAGGAGAATGCACCTGCCTAGACTCCCAGTCCCGAACTCTCCCCTGCCTATCTATCTCTTTCTCACCTGTGACACGTACAGATCCTAGCTGTTTGCCTACAAGTCTCACCTGAGGTGACATTAATTCTATGTTTTGTTCAGTGGGTTATGTTTCTCGTTCCAAAAATCTTAAGGCTGAGGAAAGGAGACGGAAGCCCCCAATGCTGGTTAAGAAGGAACAGAAAGCCAAGAGGTTACAGTTTCAGCTCAACTCTCTAGCCATCCATGGCTCTGGGCAAGCACACAGGCCCCATGAGGTCCACACCTTTTCTATGAGTCAGGAGGTCCTCTCACCCTTGCCTAAGGCCCAGGGGTGTTGAGGAGTGACGTCATGAATGAAAAGGTACTTTCCCGATCCTGAAGCACTGCACCAAAAGTAATGGTCCACTAGTCCGGGGCAACGTGAAATGAGACCAGAAATGCTGCAGACACGGTCTCTGTGCTCCCAGACCAACCCTGGGCCCACATCACTTCAGCAAAGCTCTTCTGGGCTTCTCAGTACCACACCAAGTTCTCAACCTCTGCTTCGCCCTGCTCAGAGTTTCTTCCAAGGTCTGGATGGCTTCTTATCCCAGGAGCAGCTTCAGCCCAGGAACACAAGGGTAGTTTTTGCCACACCGGGAGGGGACAGGAAGGGACAAAGCAATGCCACAGCTTCCCTGGCTTCTGAGGGATGATCCTGAGACCTTCTACAAGAGTCCCAGATGACTCCCGTGGGAACGAGCCCCAGCTGTCCACCTCAGCCCTTACCAACTGCTCTTCCCTCACCTTGCTTGCTCTCTCCCTGTTTCTGCTTCATGGAATGCTCCCGTGTGACGGTGACTTTGCATGTCTACTTGCCTGAGCCACCAGGCACCCAGATGTTTGGTTAAACATTTCCAGGTGTGTCCGTGAGGGATTCTGCATGAGATTGACATTGGAATGGATATACTGAGTAATGAAGGCTGTCCTCCAGTGTGGGTGGGCCTCATTAAGTTTGTTGAAGAACTGAGAGGAAAGCTAAGGCTGAACAAAAACAAATTCTCTCCCTGTCGACGTCTTCAAGCTGGCACATCAGTGCTCTCTTGCCTTTGCACTTGGGCTCAGAGCACACAGGCTGTGCTGGTCCTCAGGTCTCTCAACTTAGGTAGAAATTATATCATAACTTTACTGGGTCTCCAGCTTACCAGCTGCAGACCTTGGACTTCTCAGCCTCCATAATCACATAAGCCAAGCCACTTTCTTATAGTAAATCTCTTCTATCTATCTATCTAGTTTCCCTTATTGGTTCTGTATCTGTGGACAACCCAGAGTAATATGCCTCCCAAGCTAATAACTTGTGCTTGAATCACTGTTTCAGTCTCCATTTTAGGGAGATAGAATAAATATAGGTGAGTTGATATTTGAGGCTTTTCCATCAAATCAATTTTGATTCCTTTCACCTCTGTAAATATTTATAGAACTTCTGCCACATGCCAGGCACTGGGCTGGGGGACGGGGAATGTGACATGGTCCCTCCCTTGAGGAACACGCAGACTAATGAGAAATACAGATGTGGGAATGGGTGACGGCAATGCAGAGCAGTGAGGGCCAGACAGGATGTAAGCATCCCTGTATCCTGGACTTCGCCCTCAGTCTCTGGAACAGCATCTATGTTTGGTCGCAGCTCTATTTATTGAATTTCTGGTCATGCTTCCTCAGAACAGCACCCTCCCGCAGGCTTGGCATAGGCTGCCAGCCAAGACGTCTCCGCTAATGGTATTTCTGGGCTTGTGCACTGACGCAATGACAGCTGTGAAGAATTCTTCATCCCAGAAAGGTCAGGGAACAACGTAATCCACAGACTGGCTGCCACTTTGCACAAAGCCCGCTGCTGAAACACAGGCTTTAACCTTTCATTTTCCCTAAGGAAGTCCTCAGCTCCCACACCCGACCTGGGGCTGGCACTAGTGGACGGCAGAGGTGGAATTCTTACAGGGAGGTCCCCATGCCAGACTCCACATCCCTTCCTGTCCATCTCTGCAGATGCTGCATCGGCAGCTTTGAGCCTGGGTTTATGGGACACCCAATGCCTATGAAAAGTGGTAACCCTGCAACTCTCCCTACAGCGAACACAAAGAAGTGGAGCCCGGGCATGCCAGCCGACGTTTTCCTTAATGCCGTGGGTCCAGAGGAACGGATCCAGCTGCTGACACCCCAACCTTGCTAGCACACCAACCCCTACCATTTTGGGGGGCTCTCTCATAAGCTAAGTGCGTGCTCTGAGCCAGATACTCCACTGGCCCTGAGGGTCTAAAGGTAATGAGACTGTGTCTATCGTCCTGAGCCTCCCACAGTCCAGCAGGAGAGTCAGATCATCATGGGGCTGCAGTGCATCACGGCTTTTCTTTGACACCAGCACCTTGGGAAAGGAGTGGGTGACACAGTTTAGTATGAGGGTCAGGCACAGCCCCGTCTGAAGACTAGCTCCCCCACTGCTAGTTTTTGAGTGTGGGTAAGTGACTTAACCGCTCTGAGCTTCCAATTCCCCTCCGGAAATGGGACAACAACCCTTGACAACATCTCCTCTCCCCACCTGCCCGACCCCCCGAGAGTGATTATTATGTGACATGACAGAAGTGCTCAGTATCCGTACAATGAAATCATATTACGATATATAAATGTATCAAGTCAATGTGGTGAACACCTTAAACTTACATAATGTTATGTGTCAAATATATTTCAATCAGTTTTTTTTTTTAATTAGAAAAGAACTAAGAATGGGACACCAGCATGTCTATCCTGTGCAGCAGTGGGAACAATCGGTGACAAGGAGCCTGCACGGGTGGGGGTCCGACATGGCGGGATGCTGCTGTCCCCACGCCCTGCCCTCCACACTGTCAGCGTCCAGAGCCCCTCAGTTCCTGCCTGGGCTTCACCGCTGTACCTATGACATCCTTTCCTGCCAGCTCTACTCCAGATTGTGACCTTCAACAGAAATTAACTAAGTCATTGGAACCACCCCGAGTCTCAGTCTCCCACTTACAAAATGGGAATGAAGTGATGCCACCAGGCCTACTAATCTCATGGAACTGTTGAGGGCTAAATGAGGCCATGGCTGTGACTTTATTCTGTAAACTCAGAGTCCCTCTAAGTGGCTGCTCATTAGCCATGTGAAGAAACACTCAGAGCAAAGTAGAGGTGCCGGGCGGGGTGGGGAATTTCCCTGGGCTGTAGGTTCAGCCGTTTCCTCCTATCTGAGTCACATATAGTTTTAGTGCATCTTATATATTTTGTTTTCAAACATGCTTTTTCCATTTGCATATTTGAAAAGCAATGCATCTTCATAGTATTTGATTTTAAAAACACACAGAAAACTTGGGAGGAAAACAAAAGGTACGTTTTATCCTACGCTTCACATTAACACAAACAGATTTGTGTATGTCCTTCCACAGTCTCTGCATGTTTCGATTCGATCTGGCTTAGATTTCAGGTTGATTAACCCTCGGCTTGTCTGCATGGGAGAGGCTGGAAGCCAGGGGAGAGAAGAGTCAGGGGAAAGAGGTGGGTGAACACACGGGTCCCGGTTTTTAGTGAAGCAGAACTCATACTTCTGTTTGAGTTCTTGATCTAAATCATAAAGGAGAAACTCTAAAGGGGAGAAATGTATGCTATGTCTGTTTTCCCTCCTCGACATGTTTGCAAACAGATAGGACCAGGGCTCCCAGGCTACATCATCACCTCAACAGCTACAAATTCAGTGGCCCAGAACAGAGGACTGAGACAAATAAAAAGAGTCTGGCTATGCTGGAGAATGGAGTAAGTGTGTGTGTGTGTGTGTGTGTGTGTGTGTGTGTAGTTTTCTGGGATGTCAGGAGAGCACAGTGAGAAATCACAGTAGACTTCAGGAGTAAGAGAGAAGAGAATGTTCATCTGCAGGAAGATTCAAGGAAAAAATTTAAAAAAAAAAAAAAGAAGAAAGAAAAGAAAACAGAAGAAGTAAGAAAGGCCTCTGGGCTGCTTAGAAGATGATACAAAGCAAAGAACTACTTCTGGCGCAGAGGTTGGTTTCAGAGACCTTGGAAGGCCATGAACTTCAATGTTGCTACCTTCTCCTTAGTTCCGGGACCTTAACTTCAGGTCCAAGAAACTCTACGGGCCCAAAACCACGATAAAATAGGAGAAGCTGTGTCTTGGTCACTAAGAGGAATCACAGGTCTTTTCATGACATTATAGTTGTTTCAAAGGTGAAATTGTGAACTGTTACCACAGTGATATCACAGGGTTTATTACATCCACCGCTAGCTCATGGTATTTTACTATATAGATAAAGACACATACATGACTATGTCACAATTTTGTTTTTTTTTTTTAGTGATTTGATAACTGAAATTCAATATAATTCATTTTACTTCTAAATTTTTTATTATACAGTATGTCCGTAAAGTCATGGTGCACTTTTGACCGGTCACAGGAAAGCAACAAAAGACGATACAAATGTGAAATTTGCACCAAATAAAAGGGAAACCCTCCCAGTTTCTGTAGGACGATGTGGCAGCATGTGCACATGCGCAGATGACAACGTAACACCGTGTAGACAGCGGAGCAGCCCACGGCCATGCCAGTCGAGATGTGGACGGTACAGAGGAAAGTTCAGTGTGTTCTGTGGCTCGCTAAATTCAAATTCATGACCAAAGTGCAACGTGAATATCGGCGCGTTTATAATGAAGTGCCCCCACATAGGAATAACATTACTCAGTGGGATAAGCAGTTGAAGGAAAGCGGCAGTTTGGTGGAGAAACCCCGTCTGGTAGGCCATCAGTCAGTGATGAGTCTGTAGAGTCCGGTTTTTAGTGAAGCAGAACTCACTAAAAACTGTAGGGATAGCTACCTAAGGAGCCCTAAATAATCTGTGTGTGCGTGTGCTCGACAATTACACTTAAGCAAGACTACAGCTCATAAGGTGTTAAAGAAACGTCTCTGTTTTACGGGGTACAAATTGCGGCTGTTGCACGCTATCAAACCCGTGGATAGACCCACACGATGTGCGTTTGCTACAGATATGCTTCATGAGATCGACAATGATGCAAGATTTTTGCAGATTGTGTTTAGCGATGAGGCGACCTTCCATATCTGTGGACATGCTCATCGCCATAACGTCCGAATATGGGCTGCTGAACATCCTCATGCCTACGTTGAGTACGAACGTAACACCCCTAAAGTGAACGTGTGGTGTGGCCTGATGCATGATAAGGTGATAGGCCCATTTCTTTTCGCGGAGCAGTCTGTGATGGCAAACACCTATCTTGATGTGTTGGAATTGTATGCAGTGCCACAATTTCCAGAAGGTGTCATCTTTCAACAGGACAACGCTCCTCCACACTACGCCACCACTGTTCGTGAGTTTCTGGTTAGAACATTCCCCTGGCTGTGGATAGGCAGGGGTTCTGTCAAGCCATGGCCACCACAATCCCCGGATCTGATGCCCTTAGACTTTTACTTTTGGGGTTATGTGAAGCAACATGTGTACACTGAATGTATCAATGACATTAATCACTTAAAACAGAGAATTACAGACATTAATCACTCTGTTACACCAGACGTGCTTACCGGTGTGTGGCAAGAATTCACTATCGTTTGGATGTATGTAGGGCAACAAATGGAGCCCACATCGAACTGCACTGAATAGGTATGAGACTGGGAGAGTTTTCCTTTTATTTGGTGCAGAATTCATATTTCTATCGTCTTTTGTTGCTTTCTTGTGACCAGTCAAAAGTGCACCATGACTTTATGGACACACTGTATTTAATGCAGTAAAATTACTATTCTTGGGAAGAGCCCAAAAGTTCAAAGGGGATCCATGGGATAAAAGGCGAGGCGCCCCTATTCCAGTGACCCTAGGAGAGATGGAGAGAGGTTCAGAGGGGCCCTCAGAGGCAGAGCAAAAGGGTCTAGAGACTTCTGCCTGCAAGAAATCGAAAATGAGATTCACATTTAGCAACAGGAATGCATATTATCTCAAATGACTAAGTCCAGAGGTACACCTGGTTTGGGGCTGGGTTAGTTCAGCAGATGATGCGAGACCTGAGTGGCCCAAGTTCTGCTGGTGTCCCCACTCTGCCACCCACAGTGTTTACTAGGTGACAAGGTGATCGTCTCACAGCCATGGCTTGGCTTGTTTACATCCAATATGAGACAGGGAACTCCCTATCCTGTTGCTCTGTCTTCCAAGTGAGAGAAAATGTTCAAATCTCCAGCAAGTTCTCCTGATGGCTCCATGGCTACAGTTTGGTTACATGCCTATCCATCCATCAATAATGAACAAGGATGATGTGATTTGCAGAGATGGCTTGGGTTAATGGGAAGGACTCCCCTGCCCTTGCTCCCCCCGCCCCCGAGATCAAGAGTCAATTCCTCAAACTGCACATTGTGGCTATACAATGGGGGAGAGAGAGGAATAAATTGTGTCTGGTGTGTTATGGTGTCCTTAGACTTTGCAACTGTTGTGATCGGAGTCTGCTGATGAACGTGTTGGGGATGCTGGGTTGATCTGTTTAAACCTCCGCTACAGCACTCTGCCAAGAATGCTCGCGTGCAGAGGCACCAGGGAGGGCAGTGGGTGGATAGGAAGGGTGCTCTGTGTGGACACAGGGGAGGAACTACATGGTACTCTTCTCAGAGAAGTAAGGGCGTGTGCAGTTTTCCAACTGATGGGTTAGAGGTAAACCCAGACATTGAACACCCGAACAGTAAGGCCACTGGACAGGGTCTGCAACAGCTAAACTCCTAGGACAACTGCTTCCACTCAAGAGCAGATTCCTCTGTTTCCCCCAGAGTGTCTTTAAAATGGCCGTGGTGTTGTATGTACTTGCCAGGAACGGTCCAGGGAGCCCTGACTTACCACACTCGGTCCGACCGAAAGGCTGGCTTATTAATCAAGAACAAAGGCTTTAGAGCAAGACGGCTTTGGTTCCCAGGTGAGTCCACTGGCTATGTAGCTTCCCGGCGCTTGCTCTAAAGCCTTTGTTCTCTACAATGGGGATTTCGGTAACAACGATCTTCTCACCGGGTCTTGGGGCATTTCGTGGCAACTGTGTTTCTAAAGTGCCTGGCTATAGAAAGCATTAAGTAAATCTATATTGGGTTATTTTCTTTTTTAAAATATCTCCCAGCATCCTCCTTCCTATAACGAGGAGGCTAAGCAAAGCTGGAAATAATCTTTCAGAAATGTCTCTCATACAAGTTGTGCATGTTTTATGTTCTGAAAAGATATTTTCAGAACGGGTACGAAAACCAATGAAATCACTCAACCCAGGCTTCTCAGCGGTCGGTATGACACAGAGATCACCGTGAGTGTAGGACTGAACTTGAGACCACACTCTCTAGCCTGTGCAGGTACATGCAAACACAGACACTGACTATAAAACAAACACAGAGACAGACCCCCTGCCAATAAGAGGGGCAGCACAAACCATTACGGACAGCTGGTTCTCGGGGCCTCGCAGCTGGCGAGTATAAGGGAACTTGCACGTTGATATTACAAGCTGACTACACAACGTCCCTCTTCTCCCTGCCCCGTCCCTCCACACCACAGACTACACCAGGTGACTCCTCCACTAACCGGGTGAGCTCTCATACCCCCCGCCAGGGGCAAACATGCCCACACCCTGCCCCCCTAGCTCCCATGCCAGGTTCTCCCCGTCATCTGCGTTTCCTTCTTAGTATCCCCATGGTTGTTGCCCCCTCCCCCCCCAGAAAGCCTTCCTAGGATGCTTGGCCTGAAAGCTGTGGAGGGTACAAACGGCACTACCTTCTCTTGTGGCCCCCGTGTGACAGAGAAGGCCCTCCCTCCACATCTGTGTCACCCTTTGTTAGCTGGGCTCTGAGATGACACAGCTCATCTCTGGAGCATTGGCACGTCTAAATGGCCCCTTCAGATTCTTTCTGCACGTCTTGTATCTCTAAGGGAACAGCCACCATCCTGCATGTCTGGGTCATTTTCCAGGCTGTTCCCCTTCACACACACACACACATCATGGATGCACACAGATCCACATTTACTCCTGAAAATAAAATGAATAATCGATGACCTAAAGGAGCAGTCAGGTCCCTCACACCCGTGTCCACACTGTCCCAGCGCACACTGTTCCTCCTGCTCGCTGCTGAGATATGGAGAGCCAACCACTCACTCACTCCGTGAGTGGGGAAGGCAACGTAGCGGCTGGAAGAAAAATTCAGAATGGCAGTTGCATCAGGAATTGACGCGGGGAAAGCAGTCATGGGAGAAACCATATTGTTTTCCTGCTAGGCATGCTGAGGGCATGGGGAACAAATTGGCACATATTGACGGATTAAGGATGGCGGCATCTGGCAGGAACAGGGGGTGCCTCACAGCGGGCATGGCCATGAAGATGCTGTGGGAATTAGGAAACCTGCCCCCCCACACGCACTTGGGCTGCGATGTCCCATCTCCTCTTTAGAGTCTGAGATTAGGATGCTAGGCGCAATCCAAAAAGAAACTGGCTTCATGTGGTATCGACCTTGACAAGCATTGTCTCCATTAATTCGATCTTTCTCTGTTCTTCTATTTTTCTGTATTATGAATATCCTTGACCGAGATGGGAGAGAAGGCTGGCCTGTTCTGTGTAGCACGTATTTCTCAGACTGTGAAAGAAATGTCAGATAATATGGTATTTTCTGAAGCTATCAGCCTGGGAAGCTCAGGGGAGGCAGAGAAAGCAGGGACTGAAAGCTAGTACAGAACCCCTTGGACCCTGGCAGATGGCTCTGCTATTGATTGATAGTTATTAAAAAAAAATCAAAGCGACAATTTGGAATCCTTCTCTCCCCTTCTTTCTGGAAGGTAAGCTTCCTAAAGGGTCAGGAAAATAAATCCCTGCAGGATATTACTAGATATGGATTCTGGGCTAGCTCTGCTACTGAAATAAATGTGGAACGATGTGACGCATCTGTTTATTGAGACTTTAGGAAAGGAAAAGGGGTCACTCCAAACGCGGGGCTCAGCTGAGAAGTGCTGTATGCTTGTGTGGATGGGTCTGATGTGCCTGATTTCAGTCTCCTGCCAAGACCGTCCTTCCCACCAGAACGACACCTCACCGTTTCTGAGCAGACCCCAGCATCATCTACCAGCCTGGCACCCACCGCTGATGTCCACCAGCGGTTCCCTGTCCCCTTGAGCGCGTGGTCCCCATCCTGGTGCTCACCTAACCCCACCTGACTTTGGGGCAGCAGTGGGAGTTCTAACATCTCCACGCATGAACATGTGCAGAAGTTATGTCACTTTCTTGGGCCTCTGTCTCCCCGCCTCGAAAATACAGGAAATAAAAAACAGATCCCATTTACCGAACACTCGTTCCCTGCAGGCGCTTTCCCAAGCATGGTGCAGGTGCCCGTCCCGGGGCTCTCCTCTGTGCGCTGTGGGGAAGATCGCGTGCGCTCCCAGTGACAGGAGCCGCGCATGGCAGGGAAGGCCCTCGGTGCCACCACAAATGCCCCCACTACCAGGACACGGGGGCTCCATTTTCATGCTCTTCCTCGTTTCCCAGAGCCGCCACAGCAAAGCGTGGGAGTCCCTTGTTAGCCGTGGTCTCACTTTTCAAGGGTTTCAGTTACCTGCGGTCAATTGCGGGGTGAAAATTACACATGAAAAATTCTAGGGAAAAAAAGTTCATACGTTTTAAATTGTGTAGCATGCAGAGTAGCATGACGGAATCATGTGCTGTCCACTCTGCCCAGTGTGTCTGCCCCGTAGTGAGTCACTCGTGGCCTGGTTGCTAGGAGATCACATCAGCTGAACACTGCGTCACAAGCCTGCACTACTCACTCCACGTCACCCCGTGGGCAGTGTGACCTCTGATGTCACCATAGGACCACGGGTGACTGTAGCGCAAGGACATGTTCTGAGACCACATTCACGGAACTCTTGTTAGAGCATTTTATCATCATGGTTCTATTTTATTATTTGTTCTTGTTGGCCTTTCACTGTGCTTAATTTATAAATTCAACTTTATGATAGGTGTGCATGCATAGGACAAAACAGTATGTATAGGGTTTGGTACTCTCTGTGGTTTCACACATCCCCTGGGGGTCCTGGACTACATACACCCCTCCTGGATAAGCGGGGGCTACAGTACAATTGACTGGGTGGCCTAAGCAACAGAAATGGACTTTCTCACAGCTCTGGAGGCTGAGGCGTTGGGAGTGAGGTGTCAGCAGGGTTGGTTTCTTCTGAGACCTCCCTCCTTGTAGATGGTTGTCTTCTCCCTGAGTGCTCACATGGTCTTCCTTCTGTGTCTGTGTCCCAATCTCCTCTTCTTATAAGGACACTAGTCATATTGAATTAAGGTCCACTCTAATGACCTCGTTTTAAGTTTAAGGGCCCTGTCTCCAAAGACAGTCACATTCTGATATCCTGGGTTCAGGACTTCAATATATACAAATTTAAGGAAGTCACAGTTCAGCCCATAACAGTTAGTACAGGTTGGTTCCAATGACAGTCCTATTCTGACCTGAATCCATGAGGCCACGAGAGAAGAAAGAGGCCACAGTAAGACTTCTCATGCTATCCTAAGGTCATCTTCTCTGGTTCTGACTTCTTGACTCAGGATATGCAATTTCCCAGGATGGGGGAAAGGTTGAGTGTCCATTTCATCCCTTAAAAATGTTCATCCTCATGGGTTATGTTATTTAGCCCTAAAAAATGCAATTGTAGTAAAACTTAACAAGCCATTTTGAATTACTCTTTAATGAAAATACATTGTCAATGTGAAGCATGCTCCAACATTTGTATTTCATTATCTTTTGTCAACTTTTGACTATTTTTTCTGTTTTCTGTGTGTGATTCCTTGAAGCCTGTTCTGTCCTGGGCCATGTTTTCAGTCACGTTTATTTAACTTTATCAGTGGGGCTGGGTTATTCCAAGTATGACACTTGACTCTTCAGTGGTTTCATTTCTCTGGTCCATTCATTTTTTTTTCTCTTTTCGGATCTACTCTCACTTTTTAACCTCCTTCTGTTGCATTATCAGTGCTTTTTTCTTTTGATCTTTAAGATTTATCTTTTGAGTTTTTCTTTTTTTCAGGGAAACCAGGTTTTCAGATGATTCCACTATCTGATAAAAATTTAGCTGGTGTTTTTTCTGACAGTCCTTTCACCAGCATTAGTATTGCTCTAATTTTAGAACATATGCCAACGTCCTGAACCAGGTCTTTTTTATTACATATGTTTCAAGCGTGGGGAGGGCAGCTTCTCTGAGCTGGTCATTTCTTCCTAGAGAGTTGGGAAAAGCTGACCTAAGTCAGAGAACTGAGAAAGGCAACACCTTGCATGGTCTCAACCATCCTTCAGTCAACGTCCTCTGGCTTCAGAGCAGGCACTCCCCTAGTTTGAGTATTCAAGGAGTTTTAGGGCTTACAGTAAAGTTCTGGAAATCTCATTTCTCTGTGCTGTCATCTGCTTCCCTCCCCTCTTCCAGAGTGCCCACGCATGGCTGCTTCAGTGACATTACTGCTAATGGAGTTGGCATGTCTTCATGGCTCTTGCTGCCGCTTTGGTGCCCAGGCGGCTCTGTGGTCTGTGTAAGGACGTATCTTCCAGCCATTGGGCCATCTTATAACCAACCGTCATTGATGTTAATGGAAGGATCATTGGATGGGTCTCTCCACACTGTAACGATCATTTTAGAGAACGACGCATCTATCTGTAAAATTGAACAAGCTTTTATTGTCTCCACTTTAAAATCCTTTATTTCTGATCTTTGTTTTATATTTTGAGATTTGTTGTAAATAACTACCCCCTCTTAGGTTATAGAAGATAAGATTTTAATATTGTTTTTATCATTTCCAAGATTATTTTCATGAGATTCCAGAGACAAGAGTAGATATGATTTTTAAAATTTTCCTAACTGCTATTTATTATTAATATATAAACATATCAAATCAATAAAGTATGCTGTATATCTTAAACTTACACAATGTTGTATGTCAAATATATGTTAAAAAAGGAAAGGATCTACTCTATGAAGAGGTTCTATGGTATTCTGAGTGATGGAGAATTCAGAGTAAAAAAATCATCTCAAAGGTTATATGAGTTCAAGAGATGTATGAAAAGAGAAAAACAATTAACAGTAATTATTCCAAGTTTTTCCCTTGTTTTTCTAGTATTGTTATACTCTGAAATGAACTGTATGAATATCCACATTGTTCTAAAGAGGTCTGCAGTACTAGGGTGTGTAGAATAAAGTTGTGAACTGCGTGGTTAGAGATACAAACATGAAGGAGGTCGCTGTTGGGAACTTCTTGGAGTAGGTATTGGAGATTCTCAACTTGACGTCTCAAGATGCTGAGTTAAGGTTGTAGCTGTGAGGGAAACAGGTAAGACTAAGGAAAAGCACCCAGACAGGGGCACTCAGGCGGCCAGTTACAGAAGAGGAAGTAGAAGTGGAGAAGGCTTATTACAGAAGCCAGTGAATGGGGTTGTGGTTTCATAGCATCGATACATCTAATGGCAGAGAGAGAGGAAGTGGCAATTTTTCAAAAGTAAATATATTGAGCGAGTATTGGCTAATATAATTGCATAGGTTTCACGTGTACAATTCTAGGATACATCATCTGTATTGCGTTGTGTGTCCAGCACCCAGAGTTAAACCTCCTTTCTTACTATCGTGCTGTCTGTCTCTTCGAGTTTTTGCGTATTTGCTGCTTTTAGTTTTATACCCTACAAAAGAGTGAAATCTTATGGCTCTTGGCTTTTTCTGTCTGACTTATTTCACTTAGCATGATCTTCTCAAAATTCATCCCTGTTTCTTCAATTCTTTTTTTTTTTTTTTTGTCAAATTTCTTTTTGAGCCTTGAGAACTTTATTTAACTTAGTAAAATGTTGATTTTGGCCCTGGCTGGTTGGCTCAGCAGTAGAGCGTCGGCCCAGCGTGTGGAAGTCCTGGGTTTGATTTCCAGCCAGGGCACACAAGAGAAGTGCCTGTCTGCTTCTCCACCCTTCCCCACTCCTTTCTATTTTCTTTTCCCCTCCTGCAGCCAAGGCTCCATTGGAGCAAAGTTGGCCTGGGCACTGAGGGTGGCTCCATGGCCTCTGCCTCAGGTGCTAGCATGGCTGCAGTTGCAACAGAGCAACACCCCAGATGGGCAGAGCACCACCCCCTAGTGGGCATGCCAGGTGGATCCCGGTCAGGTACATGTGGGAGTCTGTTTGTCTGCCTCCCTGCTTCTCGCTTCAGAAAAAAAAAAGTGTTTTTTAAATGTTGATTTTTATTTAGTTTGTTATTACAACTTTACTATATTTACTGCAGAACATTTAGAAAGTGAAGAAAACTAAAGAAGGAAAAGTTTGTGTATAATCCGATGATCCGTCATTATCATTTTAATGTATTTTTAGTTTTTCCAGGGTACAATGTTATTTTGTAATTTTGGAATGCATTAACTATTATTATACTTGTATGCTATTTTTTCTCATTTAGCTTCATAATTTAAGCATTTTGTGAAATTACTCTCTACTCTGCACAAACACCCACTTTAATGTCTGAATGAAGTACATTAACTCAATTTTATGTAACTATTTCCATCTTATGATTTCTATTTTTTTTTCTGTTCATATTATTAAGTAATGACTATTATCTCTACTGAAAGTCTTGTTTGTTTTATATCACATAATATTACTAAGAACAAAGGTGTGAACATTTGGGGCATCTTGACATATATAAGAAGTGGCTTTGAAGGAAGGCTGCATCATTGTTCTATCACTGGGACCAGGAGCATGTCACCAGCATGTGTCTGAAGCAGTTACTGCATAAAGGCAGATGTTTCTGGGCTTTGCTGTTCATAAAAATTATATAAGCAGCTTCTTGTGTCCAGGTCTCAGCGATCACTTAGAAACATCTTAACTCAGTAGATCTGAAATCAACATGTATTACAAAAAAGTATACCTTCAAAATCCCATTCTGAGGTATCACTGGGGGTGCCTTGTTTTGTAGAATTTATGTAGCTAAATGAGATGTCATAAATCCAGAAATTTCCAAGTCTTCGATAGACTATGACAACTATATAATGCTGATGACTCTATCTTGTTTCTCACACTTTTTCTAAATGAGCTCAGACAATAAATAAAATAAAATAAAATAAAAAATAAAAAACTAATGATTGATGCTTCTCATCTCTCTCCGTTCCTGTCTGTCTGTCCCTATCTATCCCTCTCTCTGACTCTCTGTCCCTGTAAAAAATAATAATAAATAAATAAAATAAAATAAAATAAATGAGCTCAGACCAGGGGCACTCTTGATGAAATGCTAATTTCATGACAATCAAGTAATACTTCGGGCTTGTTTGGGAGTTGATGCTTCCTGCTTCTCTCCATTCTCTCTCTCTCTTCTCCCCTCCCCCTCTCTAAAATGATTTTTTTTAAAGAAATATTTCTCTCATCTTTACATTACTAGCCAAGCAAAAATGCCCGGTTGTCGGTGGCCAGGATATTTGGTAGAAGAATACTTATAGGGGAAAAACAAAACAGAACAATGAGCCATGAGGCATGTAGACCCACTCTGCGTCTAGAAATCACTTCCTCCCAACTATGCCTCCTGTCCTTTCTCCTCTTCCTTTCTATCCCAGTTCCTATGGTACTGGGAGGGGGGGGGACTGGGTCAGTGACCTGTGTGAATCCTCCTCTTGCTACACTGTGCAATGCTCTCTTCTGCTTGATGACCTTGGCTTTGCTTGGCTTTGCTGGTGCAGGGGAGACATGGGACCTTAGTTGGCCAATTAAAGTCCTTCCTGATGATTTTGAATCTAAGACTCAGAGCCACAAGTTGTTCTATCATCTAGCAAGGGTCCCCAAACTTTTTACACAGGGGGCCAGTTCACTGTCCCTCAGACCGTTGGAGGGCCGGACTATATATAAAAAAAAAAACTATGAACAAATTCCTATGCACACTGCACATATCTTATTTTAAAGTAAAAAAACAAAACGGGAACAAATACAATATTTAAAATAAAGAACAAGTAAATTTAAATCAATAAACTGACCAGTATTTCAATGGGAACTATGGGTGCGGATGCATCCTGTGCTCCTCTCTCTGACCACCAATGAAAGAGGTGCCCCTTCCGGAAGTGTGGTGGGGGCCAGGCAGGATAAATGGTTTCAGGGGGCTGCATGCGGCCCGCGGGTGGTAGCTTGGGGACCCCTGGTCTAAGGAAGTGCTTCATGCTGGAGAGCTGTCTATGGTCCTGTCCGCAGGGAAGGAGAGTGAACTCGTGAAGAGAGAGCAGGAAGCAGGTGCGGGAGACAAAGCAGCTGCTCTGATGACATTGAGGTTCCTGGAATCTAGATGTTTCTTTGGTCTCTTTGCTCCCTGTCCCTTCCACAGCTTACCTGTTCTACAAGGTACTCAAATATGCATGAATAACTTTCCTTTTTTTCAAAAGCTAATTTGAGTTAGGTTTTGTTTTCTTTATCACTGGAAGATATGATAACTTTCATTTATGCATACACACAGTGATGCGTGCTTCCAGAACCCCCTCACAACACATTTAAGCTTTGTAGGAGGAGAGAGTGTTATGAAGTGGTTGTCAGTAAGGCTTAAAGGAGTGTAGAAAGTGATACGCTTTAAAAATACTAATAACATTTAAGAATGGTTAATATTTTTATTTTTTAATTTTATTAAATTTATTGATGGTGACATGGGTTAATAAAATTTTATAGGTGTCAGGCTTGCAATGCTCTACTACATCATCTGTATATGGCATAAACTTTCCAAACATTTTATTCAGTATGAAATCAATCTTTATTCTCCTACCTCTTACATGTGTGGCTTTGGGTGAGTGGTTAACCTCTTGAAGCTTCTGTTCTTGCCCCCTTCAACATTGGAGTATTGCTTCACAGAATACTGGGTCTTCGGTAAAATTTTACACAGAAGTGCATACCATGGAGCCTTGCACATAGTAGGTGCTCTGTATTTTCCCACTATGGATTAGAGCTGGAACATCTTCCTTCAAAGTGACAGCTTTTTTTATTTTTTATTTAGAAAATTACATGCAATGGGGTGACACTGATCAGGTTTCAGGTAAACATCTCTAGCATTTGAACTGTTGACTGTGTTGTGTGCCCAACACCCAAAGTCAAATCATTTTCCAAAATGACAGCTTTGAAACCTGTATGTCTTCTGCCTCATCCGGGATCTCTGAAACCACAAGTCTTGTATTGTTCCTTTCCCTTCATCACCAAGACAAGAAGTTACTCGAGTGAAAGATAGAGTGATCTAGCTTCTGAAATGACTTTGGAAAGTTTTCCCAATAATTGTTTCCCTTGAGTGTAGCTCGCTCAGAAAAGTCAAGTACATCTATGATGAGAATGATTCCAGATAACCCTAAGAGAAAGAATCTCTAGTCTCCCAGCCCATTTTCATTCCAAATACTTTCTTCTGCATATGTCATCCAAGTTTCCTATCATCCCTCCAATATAGTTAATGCAAATATTGTCATTCTCATAAGGAGAATTCAAAATGGAGGCTCTCCCATTCTCCAGTCAAACTGCTTGGACGGGTCACCATGTTGGGTGCTAGGAATGAATGAAGGAAATAGTGGGATGTGATCTCAGCCCTCTGATGCCAGGGAGCGGGGAGGGACACTAAGAGAAAGTGAGACCACCAGGATGACGGAGCAAGCGGCACCCTGCGGGCTCCCACTGTGGATGAGCAGAGAAACCGGGTCTGAAGTATGTGACTTGCTTCAGGACCAGAACCGAGGCTAACGATAAAAAAAGTGGATGTCTCTTTCTGCAATTCAGTAATTGTGTCACGGAAGACAGATTTGGTACTGTGTATGCCGGTTAGTCTGATATTTCATATACTTGTGAATTCTGCCTGTACTAACGATATATTAGCCCCTTTGAAATAAAGAGAAAAATAGAAAAACAGTGTAATAAGCCACTCTTGGTTCTGGCCCTCGGAGATGCCGCTCATTAAACCAGCTCATATCCCATGAACTAGAAGGTCAGCAGAATGCGATGGTTGAAGGGAGAGCTGTGAAGTCATCGGCCAGTGTTAGAGGCCCAGCTCTGTAGCACAGCAGGAAGAACCGCGTAGCTGCCGCCTGTCTCAGTCTCCTCATTGCTAATGGAAGGAGCGATAATGCCTACTTCCTGTGAGGGTCCCTATGGGCGCGAAGGGCGTGGCCAACCTGTTGTCCCTACCCGAGAGCCTGACGCAGCACAGAAACGCAATAACTTTATTTTAGTGCTAGAAGATGTGGCAATTGAGGATGGAAAGGGGCTCTGTCTCAAGCCCAGAACAGAGTGGTCCTAGGCTGCTGACCATTCTCCCCAGAGACCCTCATTGGCCCTGTTTTCCGAGGGTGAGGAAGAGTCACAGGGCTGGGTATGGTACTGGCAATAAAGGAGAAAAAGCAAGGCCAGAAGGAAAACCAGTTCCTTCTATTCCTACCATCTTCTTTCCACCAAATGGCTGTTCAGCCCTCAGACCGAACATCTAGCCCCTCTGGTTCCCCGTGATCACAGGGCATCTCATTAAATCCCTGTTTCCTTCAGAATGATTAACCAGGTGACCCACCAAAGAGTCTGGAAAACTTTCTTGGCTTATCTGTGACTCATTTTGATGTGTAACTTAAGCATCAACTTATTCATACTAATTTCTTCCAGATATCCATGAGATATCCTGATTGGTAGGCAAATTTAATGACCTAAGATGAAAGAATTAAAATTCAGTTTTTGAGTTGGATAAAGCCTACATGCCTCATGTGCATCTTAGAAAAGTCTCATTCCTGCTTATTAATCAATCTTATCGATACCAGTACCTGTTTTCATGTTGTCTACACGATCTAACTTCATAAAGGCCAGGAGTGCAACGTCTACTCATGGGCTCTTTCCCACACAGCACGAGCCATTTCCAAGGACCCGAGACCACAAACGTCTGCTCGAGCCCCAATTATCAAGCTCATGGCAATGAAATATTCTTGAGCGTTTTCAGGTTCAATGAATCCTTTCGAGAAAAAAATAACAGGTTACGTTTATTTTCTAATTTCACTTCATATAAAACCCATTTGCAACTATTTGGTTCCTTTTTCAGAAATTCTTTTGTTTACAGATATATAGCATTCTCCTTACTAGAAAACATAACATGGAACATGGATTTTCAATTAAAATGATTTCCCTTGGAAAAGAAGTTAGATCACTTTTCCTCGCACTCGTGGTTTTATCGGGAGGACAAGCTTGCATGTTTCCAGTTCCTGATAAAATATTTATGAAGGGAAGAGATTCCCTTATCTACTAAATTATAGACTCTCCTTCAGCACCGCTTTATCTTCTGGAACACGAGTTTAATTGGCAAATACGAGCCTGGGCAATTCTCGCAAGATTGCTTCCGATTAAGATCTCTGAGGTGTTGCTTTTTTGCCAATCTCTGCAGGAAGAAAAAAAAAATCTGTTCTAACTTCCCCCAAAGTGTTTTGATTCTTTCTTTGTAAACTCTATGAACAATGTTTTATTTAAATTGATGCAAATTTGAAAAGCCCTTGACATTTTTCCTTAACCAGGCATTAAAAAAAAAAAATCCAAGTAGCAGGTGTTGACTTTTATGCAACCACCATCAAACAAGCTTCTTCTCTTTTTTCTTTAGTTATTAGCACACTCTGAACCCACTTTACAGTCTAGAGAAATAGGCCATTGATCCAGCAGCACCAAAACCCAACTGTGTTTTTGCCCTGAAGTGGAGTATTTGGCAGATGTTTCTGTGGCTGTCTGAGGAACATCCTAAAACAGATTGTCAAGGACACTTTGGGTACAAGGACGACAGTAAATCAAATCCTTCCCCATTTCTCTCGCTCCCTCCTGACTGCCTTCATCCATTGGCTGTGAACTAATGACAACTGAAAGTTTTCTGAGAGCACCGTGAGTACCCCGAGGACTCACATTTACTGCAAAGCCTGTAAAACGCCGCCCTTGAGTTTAATAAGGTGGGAGGGGCGGAGGGGGAGAAGTCTCACCAAGTTAAGGGTTTATGGAATCCATGACTGCAAAACTCCCACTGTGCGAAATTTATAGACTTGTGATGAGATGCCTGGTGCCTTTGAGTGCCTGATTTTTCTTTTTTCTTTTTTAATTCGTTGTTTTATGTGGTATTGCTGATTTTGTTTTAATTTTTAATATTTGAAATCAAAGACTTCAATTTACTTTCTGCATTGCTTCAGAATTAAAAGTCAAAGTGGGACTGCCTTGTCACTGTCCAGGGCAATATGTCTGAAAGCCTCCCTCCATTCTCTTCCATCCTGGTCCTTGAAGAGTTGGGAAAGCCAACAATCCAGTCTAAGGTGCTGATATTTGCATTGGAGAGATATTTTGCACCATGTCAATTTTTTTTTCAGACTCCGAACCCACTCTGCTTTTTCTCAAACATTGAAGTCCCTCCAGATCTCAACCTCTGAGGTCCTGACCATATTCTTCCTCCTCTTTCTTGTTAAGTTTCTCATGCATTTCTTGCATGCCCCTCTTTTGTACCTCCTTCAGGAGGTGCCTTCATTATCTGGGAGGTAGTCTTAGGTGGTGAGTGAGAGTTTGGATTTTGGTATCAAAGCAGACCCATTCTTATTTCATTGAGTCGGTGCTTATCAGCTCAATGATAAGCATGACAGTCAGGGAGCAAGGAGAGCACCAGCCACGAGGGCTGCTGTGAGAGGGGATGAAAGGTCACCATAAAGCACTCCGCGAGACATGCGCTAGCTGAGTGCCGACTGTTAGCTGAACTTTTGCTTGTCTTCTCAGCTAAACACAAGTTCCTCCAGAATATAGACAGCATTTTAAATCTATACCATTCAGCTCAGAAGAGTATCTTGCATATAATTCACACTCAACAAATAGTTGTCAAGTGAATAATGGACTGACCCAAAATCCCACTCTCTAACATTTTCTGGTGCGCCCGACACAGGAGCACAATGTATGTGTTTACACACACCTTCTTCTGCATCTGGTGTCTTTCCCATCCTTCAAGATACTCTGCCCTGCACCTACTGCCCTGATACTTCTGTCTGCCCTGGCGGGTTTCATCTCTGGACTCCACACTCCTTTGTCTACTGCCCATGCCATTATAGGTGTTTCTTTAAAAAGAAAAGGTGAAGAATTCCCTAAATCAGAGATCTTCAATATCCTCTTTGTCATCAGGATGGAGTCCGCAGCTGTCACCGTGGGAGGCAAGGTTTCCTCCAGCCTCCGGCCACTGTCCTCCTCCTCTCTGGTTATGTTGTCTGTCACGGTCTTCCAACACTTTCCTATTTTAAAAAACTCAAATTACTTGTCTCCATTTTTCTCTAGTCCTGTCACAGAATTTTAATTGTTGACTTGTTTCCCTCATGCTGCATTGACAGTAAGAACTGATGTTTGCTACTGGTGGCAAACCTGGCTTCTTATACACAGGAAGGGTTTCTTATTTTAAAGATGATTGAATAAACAATTGGCATATCTTTGGAATGCCATTTCCTGTACACAGAATTCTTTCCACTCTGTGCCTCCCAATAAAAAGATTAATGTTAAAAATTCTTCTCAGTCTTCATTTTCATTGCCAATATTTCTTGACAGAAGTGAAATAAGCCAGTCAGAGAAAGACAAGTACCATATGATTTCACTGCTATGTAGAATCTAATGAACAAAGTGAACTAACAAGCAACATAGAGACAGACTTACAGAGAGAGAGCCAGCTGACAGCTGTCGGGAGGTAGGCGCTGGGTGAGGGTGTGGAGGGTTTGAGCATAAAAGGACAGAAAGACAGGGACAACAGTGTGGTGACCGCTGGGGGGGAGGTGGTGGAGGGTTTAAGGAGACAGATGAGGGTGGACAGAGACACTAAGCAGAACCCACACCACTTGACGATGCTAGCGGCATGGTCTCGGGCTGCAAACTATTGCACGGGGAGAACGGTGAACGGGAAATGTCCTGGGGCTGGGGAGGAGGGATCTCTAAGGCAGCACTGTGGAGCAGAAGGAACACTGACCTGGCTGTGGCTCTGACAAGCTGTGTGACCTTGGGCAAGCTTGCTGACCTCTCTGGGCTCCAAATTCTTCATTTGTGACATAGGGCATTAAGGCTATTGCTGGTTTTCAAATATTTATTTAGGCAAAAACTGCATATGAATTTCAACATACGGAATGGTCAACACTGGTATTGTTGAGGGAAACCATCTCAGCCTTTGTACTTCTTTCCTAATTGCTCAGTATCTCCGCATGTGTAGACTGCTGCCTCCCCCTCAGCCTCCCCCCCACAGCTCCGCAGCCCGCCGCCACAGGTCCACATGCAGCACGCAGGTGTTCGCACGTACAGGTGAGAAAGTAAGTGACCTGGGGCTGAGAGAGTCTTAAGAACCCTGGGGAAAATCTCAGAGGAGATTTATAAAGGATGCGAATAATTCATACAAAACTAGTCAAAGAAATTAGAATATTGCAGAAAAAGAAAAAGCTAATAAATATAAGAGCAGGCCTGACCAGGTGGTGGCGCAGTGGATGGAGCGTCGGATTGGGATGCGGAGGACCCAGGTTCGAGACCCCGAGGTCGCCATCTTGAACGTGGGCTTATCTGGTTTGAGCAAAGCTCCCCAGCTTGGACCCAAGGTCTCTGGCTTGAGCAAGGGGTTACTGCTCTGCTGTAGCCCCCCAGTCAAGGCAGATATGAGAAAGCAATCAATGAACAACTAAGGTGTCGCAACAAAAAACTAATGATTGATGCTTCTTATCTCTCTCCATTCCTGTCTTTCTGTTCCTATCTACCCCTCTCTCTGACTCTCTTTCTGTCTCTGTAAAAAATAAAAATTATATATATATATATATATATATATATATATATATATATATATATATGGGCAGCATTCAATCTTACCAGTGTAAAATAAATGAAAAGTGAAGAAACAATGGAAAAATGTGTCCATGTCAGATTATTCGCGCTGTTTTCAAAACTGTATCAACCCATACTAATGTTGACAGAGACAAGAACAAGCATATCTCCCCAGTGGACTCTAGGTGACAGGGAGGAACATTAGCGCAACACTTGTGGAAAGTAATATCTGCCTGTGTGTCTATCTAGCTCAGTGGTTCTTAACCTGAGTTCTATCGAACCCTAGGGGGTCGATGAGTCGGTCTCAGGGGTTCGGAGAAGCCTCTGCCGCGGAGGCCAGAATAAAGTAATACCGTCATTTGTTGTGAGTTCACGCACTTTGTTGGTTTTGTTCTTTGAGCAAGGTGATGTTCATGCACGGCTCATTTTGTGCACCAGTAAAAAAACATATACCTATGTCTTGAATTTGGAAAAAATATCATATTTTATTTATCACTAAAGAAGGGTTTGGTGAATGCGCATATGAAACTGATGGGTTCGGTACCTCAAAAAAGGTTAAGAACCACTGCTCTAGCTATTTAGCTAGCTAGCTATAGAGACTTTTAAATAGTTACACCTTTTGAGTCACTAATTTTGCTATTAGGAAACTGTGCTAAGAAAATTCTGCAGATGAAATCAATACATTCTAATACTATTTATAGTGTCCCAAATCTGAAGCATTTGAAATACCTAGCAATTAATGATTGTACAAATGACCAGTATGTAGTTTCAAAAACTTTAGCTTTTGAATAATTTCATCAAGAAAATTGTCCTGCCGCAGTAGCAAAGGGGAAAACGATACAGAATTGCATATATACTACCGATCTTAATAATGCATGCGTACCTGTGTGTGTATATGTTGACAAATACGTGTGAATGATAGCAGATATTTGTTGATATGTGAGCCCCGAGATCACATCACATCCTCATCTATGTTTCTGAAGAGTGGCTGAGACCATGAGTTTGTTTGGCACGGCTCATTAAAAACCTAGCTGACATTTCTGATTCCACACTGCAGAGGTTTGCTATTGTCAACTTACCGTTCAAGGTAATACAACTTTTGAAAAAGAATGACTGCATTTTTCTAAAAAAAAAAAAAAAAAAAAAAGAAGAAAGAAAGAAAGAATCATCTGTCAATGAGACACAAAAGTTCAGTAAAACTTAAACGGGGCAAAATGTGTTATGAGGAGAATTCTGTGAAATGTGTGACTTTTGGCAGAAACTTAATTGCAGAGAACACCTTTCTCCATGAATTTGGTGCCTGCTGATTATGCATATTAAAGAAACTGAAATAAATCCACATGTTAAGGGTCATGATATATGGCTTGGCAAAGAGAAGCTTTTTTTCTTCTTTTCACTTCTACAATCCTGAATTCTCTCAGCATGCAGTGCCGCTAAGCAGGAAAAGAACACAGTACGAAAGTGACATGAATTAAAGTCATACTCCACTGACTTGTTCACACCTCGGGGATTCTCAGAGAAGACAAGGGCAAAGCGGGCACGCGTGATTTGGTCACACCACGCTTTGGTTATACTGTCTTAGGCTGCGCCATTAGAAAGCTTTTCATTTTCAAACAGAGAGAGCACAGCAAGTGGTTTTTCCTCCCATTAAAATCTTTGTGTTCCCGGCCACTACTTTCTCCACCTTGTACGACCCTTCCATAGGGACTCCAGCCACCCCCAAAACCGGTAGCCCTGGGGTCTCCCGAGCAGTAGCACGGGGGCAGTGCCTGTCTCCCCGGCGGCTCTTTAATTGAAGCTGCTGGCCCGGCGCGGTATCTCTGCCTGCAGACCCAGATTAGAAGGCGCCTCATGAATAATCAGCATCAGGATGTCCTCCCTGCTGGCTCCTGCCCACCTGTGATATTACTTGATCCTTCCTCACGGCCAGTCTGCAGAAGTTTGGAATTGGCAAACAGCAATCCGCCAGCCGAGGTGAGCTGAGGACATCCTGATGCCTGGCTGGCTAGAGACAGGAAACATCCTCCCGAAAAAGAGAATCATCCAGCAATTTATATGGCTTAATAGCCTACTATGTGGCAGTTTCTACCCGTTATGACATTGCCAAACAGAAATGACACTATTGATTATTCATAACAGTGGAATAGATACAAAGGACGGCAAGGGAATGCAAGTTCTGTAGCCAGAGAGCAAGGCTCTGCATCAATGGAAGGCAGAGTTGAACTTGATGAAAAGAAACAAGAGACTCTCCAAGGACAGTGAATGGTCCCCTGTATCAGATGCTAAAATAGGTGTGTAGGTAGAGGAAAGGTCAGGGAGGCAGGCTGGCACTGTGGGGTCACCAAGCTGCACATCACAGAATTGTTTCTCTATATGTTCCCAAGGGTTCAGGTGAGCTGGTTCCCTTGGGTTGCAGTATTTGTCCCAGTACCCAGCTCGAATGATTATACACGTGCTCCTATTTTCTTCTTGCTTTTGTAACGTGCTATTGAGTGGGGCTCTCTGGAAGCTGAAGAACCCACAGGCTTGCTGAGTTATGCAAATATATTCAAATTCTATCACCTTTTCACTATCCCATTGCGTCTCCTTGGATTCCAACCACCCCTCATTGCCTGGATTGTCATGATGGCTCTTATCTGCTCTCTCTCCTTCTCCTTTTATATCCCTAGTGCCCAGTTTTACCGAAAATCAGGAGATCTTTCCAGAAAGTCTACATTAGAACATGTAATCCCTCTGCAACAGGTCCTCACTGCCTTCAGGGCAAAAAGCCCTTACACGGTTTAGAAGGCCCTGCATGGGATTGGCAAACCTTTTCGGTAAAAGGCCAGGAAGTAGATAATTCAGCCTGTGGGGACTGGGTGATCTCTGTCACAGCTACTCCACTCTATTACTGCAGTGTGAAGTCAGACATAAACTAAATATAAACCAATGGGTTTCAGGGTGTTCCTGTTGAATCTTATTTATAAAGGCAGGTAGAGGTACAGATGTGACCCATGGGACCACAGCTTGCAGACCCCTATCTGACAGCATCTAGGCTCTTTCTTCATTCCTGTTCTTGATCTGACTCCGGATGACACTTTCTCTCGCTCACTGCTCTCCACCTTAGCATGCCGCGCACACTCCCAGCCCCAGCCTTCTCCACAGAATACTGCAGATACCAAGGTATCTCCGTGACCACTTCCTTACTTCCTCCAATCCTGAACAAACCTTAACCTCAGTGAGACCTCATCTAGCCTTTTTCTGTCTTACCACACCAATACCCCTTACTTTGCTCTAGTCTTCCTTTTGTTTCATAAGGTTTATGACCCTTAAACAAATGACAATTTGTTTCTTATCACAAAGTAAGATCCTCCTACTAGCATCCAGAAAGATCGACTCTACTCATGAACTCTTTGGACTTTACCCAGATTTCTAAGAAGGACACGCATGTGGCCCCCTGGCCTTTACAAGGCTCCGGAGGCAGAACGCCCTACATTTACCCCCTGGTTTTGTCCTTTTCTGGTTGGTGACGAAAGGGAAGCTGCCTAATTCTTACAGCTATGCTGTTTTCAATTCTAAAGATGAAATTATTGAGCTTATTTCAAACTACTGTCAAAAGGAAGGAAGTAACTGTGTGTCAAAGGGTCATATCGTACAACCTGTACTCTCTAATAGTTAGAGTATTTGCTCAGGTTCGGGGTAGTGAATTCTGGACCCTACAACAGGTAATTCACTCTCCGAGCCTTGATTTATACATCTGAATAAACAGAAAGTGTGAAGAATTGAAAAATGTGTTTACAGGTTGACTCTTTCTTTCCCTCCCTGATAACCTAGTCATATTCTAGACCCATGATGGCAAACCTATGACACACGTGTCAGCACTGACACACGTAGCCATTTTTGATGACACGTGGCCGCATACCTGAGAAGTATGGGGCCACATGCCAAGAAGGACGTTTCATCCTCGGCTCCTGCATGGCCAGGTGCAGTAGCCGAGGATAAAACATTTGCTGTAGTGTAGACACTCTGTGCCGGAGGTCTGTAGGCCAAAACAACAGAACTCTGGCACAGAGCGTCTAGTTCTGGGACTTCCGGTTAGGCCGTTTTTCTCGAAATGACACACCACCTGAGTTATGCTCGGTTTTTTGGCGAATTTTGACACATCAAGCTCAAAAGATTGCCCATCACTGTTCTAGACCCATATAAAACAGGAAGAGTAAATTTGTCCTATCTCTTACCTTAAATTTTGGGGAAAAAAAATTAGAGAAAGAGAGAGAGATCAAAGCCTGGAGATTTCTTTAAAACTTTAAAAGAAAAGTCTGGTGTTTTCCATGTTTCTTAGATGAAATACAGTGAAGGAAGCCTTTAAAAAACTCAAACTTCTCCTCTGGCTTCTTCACAATGGAGAGGCTGTAATAAAACCTGACAAAATTACCTTTTAATTGGCAAAGCAATACATCGGTGGAAATGTGCTCTTTCTGCGTGACAGAATCACTGTATTGGGTCTGGAACTAAACCACTCCGTGTGGCATTGTCTTGTCTTTTTCTTATTGGCATTCTTTTTGTCTACAAAGTTATAGAGATACAAACACTAAAGGCAAAGGAAAGTCTAAAGTCACATGAGACCCGGAATAATGATTTAACCTATAGGTCAAATGAGAAAATCCCTGAGCTTTAATTCAAGCCAGGATTGAAGCATTTCAGAAATGATTTTCAATACCCTAAGAAGATTATTACAAGACCTGATGGTATTTTGTTAATAGCTGAATGCCTCAAAGGGCCAATAAAGGATTACAAACAGTTTTGGATTAACAGGTACAAAAATGACAATGGCAAAATGATGTCATAATCATTCTAGACATTTATATAACACTCTATATCTTCCAAGTCACCTTCAGCTTCCCATTTATTATCTAATCCAATCCTTCTAACAGCCTGACGGTTAGACAGAGGAATATTGCTTTCTGTTATTATAGGTAAGGAAATTTAGACTCAGATAATTTTTAGGACTTCCTCAAGTATATACAGCCTAGAAAATGGCACAGTTGAGATTGAAATTAAGCTCTGGCTGACTACAAAGTCTAAGGGGAAAACTAATAGTAAGTTCTTCCATTTGCAGAGAGAACTTGTATTCAAGACCTTGAATGAGTGAATGGCATGACATATTTCAGAAGGCAGTTCAATATTCTAAAAGCAAAGTATAATAATATCAAACTTAAAGACTCAACAGGTAGGAAACCATAGCCAAACAACCACAATACCAGGATAAAAAAAAAATCAGCCAAGAATGAACACTTTGATCTAGTATAAGACATTTCAAGAACAAACTGGTTGGAGACTGGACTCTAATGTCTTTAATATTTCATCAGGACTGCTCTCTGCTTGTGTCACAGGCTCCTGCCCAGACCTTATCTACCTTTTGTGCCCGAAAAGCATTCATAATGAATTCCACCATCTCTCAGCCCCAGCACACTCTGCCTTGCATCCTCCAGTCCATGACCTTATTCATTCTTTCCACTCTCTTGGCTCAAGAACTGTCTTTTTGTACCCTCTTTGGCTTTCTTGCTGTCTCTTGATTTTTTTTCACACATCCGTATTCATGTTGATCTTTTTATTTCCTTGCGTATTTACTGCTGGGTGGCATTCATAACCTCTGGGTATAGAATCATTTATCCGTGCCTCCTCCTTTCTTCCTCGGTAGAGTTCACTCAATGTTACCTTGATTCCTCTCCGCTCCCGCTCTGCTGCAATCTGACTTTCCATTATTATTCTTATCAGCAGTCTGTTATTTATAGAGTGGTGAGAGAAGATAAGCTCCTTGTAATATAGACGGGACACAGGCAATGGAGCTGGGAATACAAAAGTGTGAGAAAGAAGGCAGAGCTCAAGGGTCCTGTTGATTTCCAGATGAAAAGTGAATCGCAGAGAGGATTTGGGGTGGAGAAGAGAGACTGAAACAGAGGTGGCTCCCCATCCAGGTGAGGGGGAGAGAATACAATAATTGTGGACCACCTGCTCTGTGTGGAGTACCATTCGAGTCCTGTCAATGTGCCCTCTCATTTAACCTTCGTTCCAGATGGTGAGGTTGCATGAGCCCTGCTTTATAATGAAAAAACTAAGGTTCACAGAGGTTGCTATTTTTTATCTGGAAAAGAGCCACACACACACACACACACGCATGCACGCACACACACACACACACACACACACACACACACAGGGAATATAAAAATATAAGACATTTATAGTTAAATGGCTATATCTCAAGAGAGTTATGTTTGTATGTCTTTTAATCCAGTATTCCTGGGTTCGACACTTCATCATATGGAAATATTCTGAGATCCAGACAAGGATTAAGGCACAGATTACACTTGGGGTGGAACTGTTATTTGTAATACTGAAAATGCTATCACGCCGCATGTCTGGAGAAATGGTAATATAGGTAAGGATGTATATACAGAGACGCTGTATAAAAACACTTTACGTGGCATTTTAATGTTTTTAGTTAAAATTAAAAAGTCCTTCTGTAAAGTGTTTAAAGTATAAAAATTAGACAAACATATGTATTTATAACCTAAAAACAAATAATATATAAGTAAAATATTAAAAGTTTCATCTCATATTTTCTTTTTTATAATTAAGTTTAATGGGGTGACATTGATAAATCAGGGTAAATATGTTCATAGAAAATATCTCCAGGTTATTTTGACATTTGATTATGTTGCATACCCACCACCCAAAGTCAAATTGTCCTCCATCACCTTCTATCTGGTTTTATTTGTGCCCCCCCCCTCCTACCCCCATCCTCGCCTCCCCCCACCCCCCGGGTAGTCAGCACACTCTTGTCCATGTCTCTGAGTCTCATTTTTATGTCCCATCTATGTATGGAATTATATAGTCCTTAGATTTTCTGATTTACTTACTTCACTCAGTATAATGTTATCAAGGTCCATCCATGTTGTTACAAATGATCCGATGTCATCATTTCTTATGGCTGAGTAGTATTCCATAGTATATATGTACCATAGCTTTTTAATCCACTCGTCTTCTGACAGACACTTGGGCTGTTTCCAGATCTTCGCTATTGTGAACAATGCTGCCACGAACATGGGGGAGCATTTCTTCTTTTCGAACAGTGCTATGGCGTTCTTAGAGTATATTCCTATAAGTGGGATAGCTGGGTCAAAAGGCAGTCGATTTTTAATTTTTTGAGGAATCTCCATACTGTTTTCCACAGTGGCTGCACCAGTCTGCATTCCCACCAGCAGTGCAGGAGGGTTCCCTGTTCTCCACATCCTCGCCAGCACTTATTCTGTGTTGTTTTGTTGATGAGCACCATTCTGACTGGTGTGAGGTGATATTTTTCTTAATTTTAAAATAATACATACTAAATCCAGGAACCAGGAATAGGCATCCAAGTGAATGAGTGGGTGAAAAATGATAGTCTAACCTTTTTACTATTTAACTTTCTTTAATTTTCATAACATGAGATAAACAAATGTTTATGTGCATACTTTTCCAATTTTCTGGTTCTCAGTTTGAACATTTTGGAAAACACATTCAAAAGAAGAAGGAAGAAACACCCATACCAGAACGCCTGAGGCAGCAGCAAAGGGGGTGGTGGACCAGCAGACAGACCACAACTAGGGAACACAGAGGCCACACCCATTGGACTCCAGTGGCTATACCCTACTTTTTTTTTTTTTTTTACAGGGACAGAGAGAGTCAGAGAGAGGGATAGACAGGGACAGACAGACAGGAACGGAGAGAGATGAGAAGCATTAATCATCAGTTTTTCGTTGCCGTTGCAACACCTTAGTTGTTCATTGATTGCTTTCTCACATGTGCCTTGACTGCGGGCCTTCAGCAGACCGAGCAACATCTTGCTGGAGCCAGCGAATTTGGGTCCAAGCTGGCAAGCTCTTGTTCAAGTCAGATGGGTCCGCTCTCAAGCTGGCGAGCTCGGGGTCTCGAACCTGAGTCCTCCGCATCCCAGTCCAACACTCTATCCACTGCACCACCACCTGGTCAGGCCATACCCTTCTTATACACAGACAAAATGGGAAGGCAGAGAAATGCAACACAAATGAATCAAGGAAAATCCCATAAAAGGACCTGAACGAGTCAGATATAATCAAATTACTGGCTGCAGAGTTTAAAATAATGATTGTTGGGATGCTCAAAGACCTTAGAACAACAATAGATGATCATAACAAACACTTAAATAAAGAGATAGCAAGTACAAAAAAGGACATTGAAATAATAAAAAAGAATCAGTCAGAAATGACAAATACAATATCAAAAATGAAGATCACAAAGGAAGGAATTAAAATCAGGATGGATGAAACTGAGGATCAAATCAACAAGTTAGAAGACAAGATAAATGAAGGTACAAGATAAAGGAAGCAGAGCAGAAAAAGGAAAAGAGACTCAATAAGTCTGAGTAAACTCTAAGAGAGCTCTGTGACAACATGAAGAGAAATAACAGCTGCATCATAGGGGTTCCTAAAGAAAAAGAGAACAAACAAGGGACAGAGACTTTGTTCAATCAAATCATAGCTGAAAACTTCCCTATATTGAGGCAGGAAAAAGTCACACAATTCAAGAAGCACAGAGAATTCTATTAAAGAGAAACCCAAAGAAATTTACACCAAAACACATTATAATTAAAATACCAAAGCTAAGTGATAACGAGAAAATATTAAAAGCTGCTAGAGAAAAAAAGGCTATCACCTACAAAGGAGCCCCCATAAAGATGACATCAGACTTCTCAAAATAACACTTGAGGCCAGAAGGGAATGGCAAGAAATATTCAAAGTAATGCAGAACAAAAGCCTACAACCAAGACTACTTTATTCAGCAAAGCTATTATTTAAAATTGAAGGAGAAATAAAAGCTTCCCCCCCCAAAAAAAAAATTATCAAGGAGTTCATTACAACCAAACCAATGCTGCAAGAAGTGTTAAGGGGCCTGCTATAAACAAATCAAAGGGGGGAAAGAATATAGCAAAAGAGGAATACAGCTTTAAAAAATAAAACAGCAATAAACAACTACATATCAATAATAACCTTAAACATAAGTGAATTAAACGATCCAATCAAAAGACACAGGGTATCTGACCAGGCAGTGGTTCAGTGGATAGAGCGTCGGACTGGGATGCGGAAGGACCCAGGTTCGAGACCTCGAGGTCGCCAGCTTGAGCGCGGGCCCATCTGGCTTGAGCAAAAGATCGCCAGTTTGGACCCAAGGTCACTGGCTCCAGCAAGGGGTCATTCGGTCTGCTGATGGCCCGCGGTGAAGGTACATATGAGAAAGCAATCAATGAACAACTAAGGTGTCGCAACGGCAACAAAAATCTAATGATTGATGCTTCTCATCTCTCTCCATTCCTGTCTGTCTGTCCCTATATATCCCTCTCTCTGACTCTCTCTCTGTCTCTGTATAAAAATTTAAAAAGACATAGGGTAGCTGTGTGGATATGAAAACAGGACCTATACATATGCTATCTACAAGAGACAAACCTCAAAACAAGGATGCACATAGACTGAAGAAAAAGGATGGAAAAATATATTTCATGCAAATGGAAATGAAAAAGAAAGCTGGGGTAGCAATACTTATATCTGACAAAATGGCCTTTAAAACAAAGGCTATCATAAGAGATAAAGAAGGCCACTACATAATGATAAAGGGAGCAATCCAACAGGAAGATATAACTATTATAAATATCTATGTACCTAATATAGGAGCACCTAAATATATAAAGCAGACTTTGATAGATATAGAGGGCAAGATCAACAGCAATATTAGAATAGTAGGGGATTTCAATACCCCACTAACATTACTAGATAGATCCTCAAGAAAGAAAATTAACAAAGAAACAGCAGACTTAAAGGAAACACAGATCAACTGGATTTAATAGATATTTTGAGAACCTTTCACCCTAAAGCAGCAGAATATACATTCTTTTCAAGTGCTTTTTTACATTCTCTAGGATAGACCACATGTTAGGGCACAAAAGCGGTCTCAACAAATTTAAGAAGATTGAAATCATATCAAGCATTTTCTCTGATCACAATAGCATGTTATTAAATAATGAATGGGTTAACAATGAGATCAAAGAAGAAATAAAAACATTCCTAGAAACGAATGATAATGAGCATACAACAATTAAAAATTTATGGATCACAGCAAAAGCAGTACTGAGAGGGAAGTTCATAGCTTTACAGGCATACCCTAAGAAGCTAAAAAAAAGCTCAAATAAACAACTTAACCCTGCATCCTAAAGAACTAGAAATAGAACAGGAAGTAAAGCCCAAAAGTAGTAGAAGGAAGGAAATAATAAAGATCAGAGCGGAAATAAATGACATAGAGGCTAAAGAAACAATACAGAGGATCAATAAAACCAGGAGCTGGTTCTCTGAAAAGGTAAACAAGATCAATAAACCTACAGTCAGACTCACCGAGAAAAAAAGAGGGAGACTCAAATAAAGAAAATTAGAAATCAGAATGGAGAAATAACAACTGACACAACAGAAATACAAAGGATTGTAAGAAAATACTATGAAGAACTATATGCCAAAAAATTAGACAACCTAGATGAAATGAACAAATTCCTTGAAACATATGTATAATATTGTAAAAATCAGTCTGGAAGAATCAGAAAACCTAAACAGATGGATTATAACAAATGAGATCGAAACAGTTATCAAAAAACTCCCAAAAAACAAAAGCACTGGGTCAGATGGCTTCACAAGCGAATTCTATGAAATATTCAAAGAAGAACTAACTCTTATCCTCCTCAAGCTATTTCAAAAAATTCAAGAGGAAGGAAGACTTCCAGGCTCTTTTTATGAGGCCAGCATAATTCTGATTCCAAAACCAGGCAAAGACAACACAAAGAAAGAAAATTATAGGCCAATATCCCTGATGAATTTAGATCCTAAAATCCTCAACAAAATATTACCAAACCGGATCCAGCAATATATGAAAAAAATCATACACCATGATCAAGTGGGATTTATTCTGGAGAGGTAAGGCTGCTACAATATTCACAAATCAATCAATGTGATTCATCACATAAAGAAAAGGAAAGAGAAAAACCACATGATAATTTCAATAGATGCAGAAAAAGCAATTGATAAAATCCAGTACCCACTTATGATCAAAACTCTCAGCAAAGTGGGAATACAGGGAACATACCTCAACATGATAAAGGCCATCTATGAAAAACCCACAGCCAACATCATACTACATGGGCAAAAATTAAAGCAATTCCCTTAAGATCAGGAACCAGGCAGGGGTGCCCCTTTTCACCACCCTTATTCAACATAGTTCTGGAAGTCCTAGCTACAGCAATCAGACAAGAAGAAGAAATAAAAGGGATTCAAATTGAAAAAGAAGAAGTAAAACTATCATTATTTGCAGATGATATGATATTGTATATAGAAAACCATAAAGACTCAGTCAAAAAACTACTGGACCTGATAAATCAATTCAGCAAGGTGGCAGGATATAAAATTAATATTCAGAAATCAGAGGCAGTTTTATACACCAACAATGAACAGTCAGAAAGAGAAATTAAGGAAACAATCCCCTTCACTATTGCAACCAATAAAATAAAGTACCTAGGAGTAAATTTAACCAAGGAGATTAAAGACTTGTACTCGGAAAATTATAAAACATTGATAAAAGAAATCAAAGAAGACACAAACAAGTGGAAGCATATACAGTGCTCATGGTTAGGAAGAATAAACATCATTAAACTTTCTATATTACCGAAAACAATTCATAAATTCAATGCAATACCCATTAAAATACCAATGACATACTTCAAAGATATAGAACACATATTCCAAAAATTTATATGGAACCAAAAAAGAACATGAATAGCTTTAGTAATCTTAAAAAGGAAGAATAAAGTGGGAAGTATCATACTTCCTGATATCAAGTTATACTACAAGGCCATTTTACTCAAGACAGCCTGGTACTGGCATAAGAACAGGCACATAGATCAATGGAACAGAACAGAGAACCCAAAAATAAACCCACACCTTTATGGACAACTGATATTTGACAAAGGAGGTAAGAGCATACAATGGAGTAATGACAGCCTCTTCAACAAATGGTGTTGGGAAAGTTGGACATCTACCTGCAAAAAATGAAACTAGACCACCAACTTACACCATTCACAAAAATAAATAAACTCAAAATGGATAAAAGACTTAAATGTAAGCCATGAAACCATAAGCATCTTAGAAGAAAACATAGGCAGTAAGTTCTCTGACATTTCTCATAGCAATATATTTGTTGATTTATCTCCACGGGTAAGTGAAAGAAAAGACAGGATAAAAAAATGGGACTATATCAAACTAAAAAGCTTTTGCAAGGCTAAAGACAATAAAAAAATAAAAAGACAAACCACACAATGGGGGAACATATTCGACAATACGTCTGATAAGGAGTGAATAACCAAAACTTAAAAAGAACTTGTAAAACTCAACACCTGAAAGATAAACAATCGAATAAAAAAATGGGCACAAGAAATGAATAGACACTTCTCCAAAGAGGACATACAGATGGCCAAAAGGCATATGAAAAAATGCTCAACATCACTAATCATTAGAGAAATGCACATTAAAACCACAATGAGATATCACCTCACACCAGTCAGAATGGCACTCATCAGCAAAACAACACAGAATAAGTGCTAGCGAGGATGTGGAGAAAAGGGAACCCTTCTGCACTGCTGGTGGGAATGCAGACTGGTGCAGCCACTGTGGAAAACGGTATGAAGATTCTTCAAAAAATTAAAAATCGAACTGCCTTTTGACCCAGCTATCCCACTTATAGGAATATACCCTAAGAACACCATAGCACTGTTTCAAAAAGAGAAATGCGCCCCCATGTTTATGGCAGCATTGTTCACAATAGCGAAGATCTGGAAACAGCCCAAGTGTCTGTCAGTGGATGAGTGGATTAAAAAGCTTTGGGGGCGCATTTCTTCTTTTCAAACAGTGCTAAGAAGAAATGCGCCCCCATGTTCCTGGCAGCATTGTTCACAATAGCGAAGATCTGGAACCAGCCCAAGTGTCTGTCAGAAGACGAGTGGATTAAAAAGCTATGGTACATGTATACTATGGAATACTACTCAGCCATAAGAAATGATGACATCGGATCATTTATAACAAAATGGATGTACCTTGATAACATTATACGGAGTGAAATAAGTAAATCAGAAAAAAAGAAAAACTGAGAACAGCATTATTTCATACATAAGTGGGACATAAAAGTGAGACTATGAGACATGGACAAGAGAGTCATGGTTATGGGGTGGGGGGAGGGAGGGAAGGGTGGGATAAGGAGGAGGGGAGGGACACAGGGAAATCTAGATAGAAGGTAACAGAGGACAATTTGACTTTTGGTGACGGGTATGCAACACAATTGAATGTTAAGATAAACTGGAGATGTTTGCATTAAAATAAATAAATTAATTAAGAATGGGACTAAAAAAAAAAAAGCTTTGGCACATATATACAATGGAATACTATGGCGCCATGAAAAAGAAGGAAATCTTACCTTTTGTGACAACATGGATGGACAAGAAAACTATTATGTTAAGTGAAATGAGCCAAGCAGAAAAAAAATTTGATATGACCTCACTCATTTGAGGAATCCAAGGAACAATGAGAACTGAGGAACGGAACTGAGAGGAGAGATCAAAGGGACCAGAGGAAAAGAGGACAGAGGGAAGGGGGATGATAGGATGGGATAAACCTGAAGGGAAGGGGGGAGGGTGCTATGGGGAGGGGGACAAGGGAGATGTTGAGGGGAATACGGGGGAGGGGGATGCATTCGGGGCAACACTAGAATCTATGTAAACACAATAAATTAAAATCAATAAAAAGAAAAGAAGAAGGAAGAGACATAAAAATTTCTCATAATTTTATTATCCAGAGATGACCTCCATTAACCTTTTAGAATGCTTCTTATCACTCTTTATTGCATTACTTTCTGTAGTCGAGATCTGGTCCCCTATCCTGGTATTTTAGCAAAAAAAAAATAATAAAATCAATTCAGGATTAGTCATAGGAGACTGGTGCTCTAATGACATTTGTACCTAACCTTAACCTTGAACCCTTATGCAGTTGCCAATATATATTTATCTGTGTCACCCACTAGACTATAAAGTCCCTCATGTAGACATCAGACATATTTTGTTCACAGATATAGTCCTAAAGTCTAGAAAAACGCTTGGTATTTCTTTAGTAGGCATTCAAAACATACAGTAAAAGAATGAATGATATTGGAGAATTTTCCCTTGTATGGTTTATTTATCTTACAATCATTAAAAATAACTTAATTAATTCAAATGTGTTTTATGGTTACAGATAACTGTTTTCATTTCCTTGATTATGAAAATGGCCATATGTACTCGATGCTACCTGCTTTAGTGAGAGAAAAAATACAAAGTAAAACATGACTTGTTTGACAATTTTTTCTGGCACTGTTTCCCAAACATTTGGGCATAGTGAAAAGGCAGAAAATAATAGCATTAATAATTGTTTTAAGCAATATAAAACATGCCAAAAGTAAAGCTTATTAAGGAACACAGTTGCTGATATTGCCAATGAACAAAAGCAAAAAAGGACCAACTATTTCTCCAAGGAAAGAGAATTATAGAATTTAGGGTATTTATGACACTAGAGAAGACCCATTAATTTTTTTTATAATTGCAAATTTTCCATTATGCTTTAAAAAAATTTTTCAGCTTTATCAAGGCATAATTGACAAATAAAATAAGATAATTGTAGTATAATGATTTGAAAAAGGTATACATTGTAAAAGCGTTCCCCCCTTGAGTTAATGACCACATTTACCATCTTGCATAGTTAACTTTTTTTTGTGTGAGAATGTTTAAGTTCTACTCTCTGAAGATTTTCAATTATACAGTAAGTGTTATCAACTCCAATCTCCTGATTATACATTAAATTCTCAGACCTTGTTGCAATTATAACAAAATACACAGAAAGTGAATAGCATGTAGAGTGCGCTTACGCTCTTTTGCATTTATTTGTGATCTTAGTCTGCCATGTCAGAATGGGACAGCCTGGCTGGCCTAAACAACAGACATTAAGTTCTGGAGACTAAAAGTCTATGGTCAAGGTGCCAGCAAATTAGGTGAGAGATGAGAGTGCTATTTTTGTAGATGGCCAATGTGCTGTGTGTCACATAGCCTTTCCTCTGTGTTCAAGTGGACGGAGAGAGATTGCTAATGCCTGCCTCCCCTCTTATAAGGACATAAATCCTTAGGTTTATTAGGGCCCCATTCTTATCATCTTAATTTACTAAAATACCTCCCCACAGGTCACCCTCCAAGCACAGTCATCTTGGCAGTGAGGGCTCCCACATATGACTACAGCAGGGTGCCACACAGTCTGTCACATGGCAATATTAATATATTTTGAAACCTCTCAGCAGAACAAATTTTATCAGGTAAGTATTCTGCCTAGTCTTGTGTAACTAAATATACATTTTCTCAGAGATAATCTAAATGAATGGTTTTCTTGCGTCTATAAATACTGTGGCCAAAGACCAATTTCTTAAAAGAGACAGAGGCATAATGGAAAGTATCTTGCATCCTCTGCAAGCTCCCGTCTTTAAAGTAAAAGTAGTTTAGCCATAAATAAATGATAATGACAATTATGAAATATTTTAGTAACTTTCAATGAATTTTGACAAGTAATATTTTGGTAACTATTATGCCAATATTAATCTTGGCAACCAGGGATATTATTCAAAGGGATATAAATATAGATAAGTCATACGTCTACCTTAAGGACAAAATATTAAAGAAAGAAACACACATGTAAATGATTTTAATAATAGCACTTATTACTAATTGTAATGCAATAAGAGAGTGTCTCAAAAGCTTTGGGGTCTAAGGAATTGTAATGTTTTGAGCATTGAATATAGTGACTTATTCAAACTAGGCACTCAATACTTGTGGACTAAATGCACAAGGAATGGGATAAGCGGGTGGTTCACCAACAATGGAGTGATCACGCCTTCTAACAGAGTGGGACACCTGTAGTCTCCTCAGACAAGGTATCCTCTGTAGAGAGAGAGAATGGAAAGACCCCTCCCCTAAACCCTGATCAAAACAGACAGTACAACTCTGGACGATTTTTAAAGGGCTGTTACCTAATGCCCCTTAGGAGGTAAAAGCGCCAGGGAAGAAATGAAGAATTCCTGCCAGTTGCTGCTGACTGATCCCAACGAAGATAATAAAACATTGGTTGGAAATGAAAATCTACCAGCTCTATAACTAAGGAGGAAACTTCAAAGTTGTAGATCCTGGTTTTATCTACACAAAAGTAATAATGAAAACATTGCAAATAGAGATTGGATAAATGAGACTGGATAAGGAGACAGGGATTTTGAGACTCAAGAGTATAGACCAACGAATATGAGAGCACGTCATGAGAAAGAACAAAGAATGGAAGAAGCAAATTCAGCAAAGATTAAGGAAAAAAATTTAAATACCTGAAGAGAATCAGAAAAGAACAAATACCATGAGTGCCAAAGAAAGGGGTAGTTTCAAGAGCTTGTCAAACTGGAAATAATTCAGAAATGTGTAAGGAAGCTGAGGCCATATATTTAAAATGCCGTTCTAAAGAGTTTGTCAATAAAGAAAAGGGAGGAGAGCGGGAGGGAACAGCTCATTGATCAACTGATGGAAAGAAGCCTTCCTGAATTTGTTGAAACTTGAATTTCTCATCAAAATAGAAATTTCTCTATTTGCTGAATTTGTATTTTCTAATAAAATTTGTTGGTATTTTTTTTGAGAAATTTGTCTCCAGTGTGTAATGAAGGGTGAGCTGTGTTCCTGGCAGAGATCACGAAAAGTTGATGTTCTGTTTGACAGCTATGATCCAATGGATTTGGTGTTCATCAGCACAACTAGACTCCAGGAGTCTGACAAGTCTACAAAAGATTTTCATCTCACAGCAATAAGGTCTTTCTTTCTTTTAATAAATCATTTTTTCAGTTTTATTCCCAATGTTTTTACAGTCCAATAAGGAGAGTTGATCTCCTGTATGACACAGCATGACTTTATTTTCTTTCCTCTTTTCCTTGGATCAAATTATCCTGGGCCATGGGGACTGAGATTGTTTATCCCCATTGTCTGTTAGAGATAAGCAAAAAAAAATGAGTTTTGTGTGACAGAGAGTAAGAAGATAAGATGCAGCGAGAGCCACGCTGAGGAGGGATATCAATCATTTTATTGATATCTTTTTAGAAGAATCTTAGTGGATGTAGCACAGTGATAGACGTGCAGAATGGGCACTAGAATTTGTGACTCAGATCAATAGTAAAAACAGCTACTATTTATCGGGCACAGACTATCTCTGATGATGTGTTTATCGTCACAGTCAATACTTCCAACACCACTTTACCCATTTTATAATCAATAGTTAAGTAAAACGTCTGAGGATTCAGGTAGTGAATAAAAAAAAAAAACTATTTGAAACTAGATCTGTTCAAAACCAGAGCCTGCTCATTACATCTTGTAAATGTTTTTTAAATGGTTCATGAATCACTTCAGCATTTTCCAAAACATTGGTTTTGCAAAGAAAATAACTGTGTAGTGTTAATAAACTTTCCAGAATATGTTTTAGGAGGAACCATGGGGATTTTTTTATTAAAATAAGAATTTTTATTATAATTTAACACATACCTTAAAGCCATTGAGAAATAGTGTGTCAGCCCTTTAAGAACCGAAAGAACAAAATAAATGAACCATTAAAATATATACAGACTCAAAAGTATAGAGAACAGACTGATGGTTGCCAGTGGTGGGGGGTGAGAGGCTGAATGGAAAAGGTGACAGGATTGCAAAGTACAGACTAGTAGTTACAGAATAGTCATGGGGTGTAGAGAACAGGATAGGCAATATAGTCAATAATATTGCACTAACTAGGTATGGTGACCGGTGGGCACTTGACAGCTCAGGGGAGGGAATCATTCCATAAAGTATATAATTGTCGAACCACTATGCTGCATACCTGAACCTAATATGAGCAATATTGAATGTAAAATGTAATTGAAAACTACTTTCTTAAAAAAGCACTGTTGAGGTCTGATTTTTAAAAATAAATATAAGGACATTCTTTTCTTTTATTTGTATAACTTTGTGATTGCCAAAATCTACAGAAGTTGAATTCAGAAGTTGAAAATCCCAGCAACTGATAAAGGAATGTGTTTTTGCCAATTGGTTACTCCTTATTTATTGTGGTTATTGAACACAAGTTCTTCTGTCCTTGGCAAATTGTTTCACCTGTTTATCATTTTCATCATCTTGTAAATGTGTAGAGTATTTTCAATAGAGACCTGCTGTGGGAATATAATGACAAGGAAGATATCGAGAAGCATGCTTAGTTCTTTTCACTTCGTGGGTGGTCAGTTGCTGCTAGACTTCTTCCTTCCCCCTTTTTATCTTTATGTATCATACAGTGTCACACAGATAATGGGTGGCATCAATTAGGACAGTGATAATGGAATCACACATCAGAACTTTAGGCCATTGAGATTTGCAACTACTTGGCGAATCTGTCCCTACTTTATTTTTTATGACATGACTATAGAGCTTTCTATCACAACAAAGAGGGTGTTTACTTTGCAATCCATGCAGTGCTTTGATGACAAAAGCACACTGACAAAACTGTGCTTTTGGAGTGATTACATCTTTACAAAATACTTCCAAAACCCTTTGGGCTCTTGTGTTTCTAACCAAAAAAGCGAAATTCCATAAACCCTTAGAAACAGCTACGCGCACACATGTGTATGTGTGTGTGTGTGTGTGTGTGTATGTATGTATGTGTGTGTGTGTGTTTGTACTTATACATAATTCAAGAGCTGAAGGAAAAAACTGTAGGTAAGTTTGCACTGTAGTAACTTTGGAATTGAATAAACAAAGATTTGCTGTTCCCTCTCTTTCCCCATGGACCCTGTGCTCACTCAGCCTTTATTTCCCGGGCATTGCTCTGTCTTCGTGGGCCTCTTATCTCACTTAATTTTTCAAAATCCAGCTCAAATTTCTCCTCTTCTACAGCCTCCTTTTAGGACCTCTATCTTTATTACCTGCTTTTGGTCACACATGTCACTGCAGTGGAATACACAGTGGGCTTCCACATGTGGGTCTGAATTCTGAGGGTCTGTCTGGTACACATATACTAAAGAATATGATCAGCCATAATAAATGATAATGTATTTCCATTTATGACAACATGGATGGACATCGAGATCATTATACTGACTGAAATAAGTGAATCAGAAAAAGCTAAGAACTGTATGATTTCACACATAGATGGGATATAAAACTGAGACTCATGGACATAGATAAAAGTGAAGTGGTTACCTGAGGGAGGTGGATGAAAGGGAGTAGAGTAAAGAGGGACAAATAAATATAAGATGACAGAAAATAATATGACTTTGGGCGATGGGCACACAACACAATCAACAGTTCAAAATCTATAGAGATGGTCACCTGAAATCTATGTACTCTTATTGATTGTCACACCATTAAATTTAATTTCAAAAGAAAAAATAATATAAAAAAGATAAAGGGGACAATGTTATGGAGAGATATAAACCAAACCAAACTCTGTAGAAGAAAGATGAGGTAAAATTCCAAGAGAAGAGTCCTTACACATCGATCTTGAAGGAGTCAAGGTATGAGTTTAAAACTGGAGTTAGTTTTTAAGGTGAGAAGGTGAAAAATTCCTGAGTGGGCAAATTACCCTCCTAGACTGTCCTACAAAGACTGTCTTCTCTTTGTATTTAAAAGGCTTACAAATTCTACTCATAGATTAATTAGGATGCGAGACAATGTGGCCTGGAAAAATTATGTCTTGAAAGCTGACGAACAATGTTCTAGGTCTGGCTTCACAGTTTATTAATTGTGCTATTTTACTCATTCTGCTGAACTGCTTCTGAGCCTCGGTTTAATAAGCAATCAGACCAAGTAAATCCTGTCTCACGGAAGGATGAGAAACTCATCCAGATAATGAATGAGAAAATGTTTGCAAACTTAGAGGTACTGGAAAAATACTAGAGAATACAATTGTTGGGCTATAAAAATTGAGTACCAATTAAATGTTATCTCATTTCTTAACTCTACTATGGATAGGAAATGTTAGCTTTTCAACCTATAAGAAAAATTTTTGATGAGATAAATTCATATTTCATGTTATAAGTCATGCTTTAAAGTATAGGTCCAGGGATATAGTAGATATTTAATGTATGTTTCATGTTCAAGAATTAACTGTTATTCTTTCCTAGCACATTGACTAAACTTCTAGCTTTCTTATAGGAATCAGAAACCTTCACAAATAATAATTTCCCTGAGTGAAACTAAATTGCAGAGGTAAATGATTTGATATACTACTGTAAGAAATACCAGCATTCATACCTGGGCTTGCCATTCAGAAAAATTTTGATTAAGTTGTCTATCTTCTCCATATCTCAGTTTCTTCATTTGTAGAATGCAGATAAGAATAGTTTTCTCAGCAGGCTTTAAGAAATACAAATGACTTAAGGTACATAAAGTATGTAACACAGTGCTTTTCCTAGCACATAATAGGTGGTCAGTAAATGTCACTTCCCTTTATGTTTGTCACAATTGTCATTCCCTTGGAGAATGTGATGGGCTGTCTCTGTCTGTAACCATTTCTTATTTTAAGGCTTATAGATATAAAGGAGATATCTCACAGTGAGTAGGTAGAAAGGAAGGTCTTTTTTTAAAAAAAAAAGTCAATATATTTTACAAGAACAATAGCTTTGGTTGTCTCTGTTTGATAATCCTTGCACCGACAGCCTACCTACAGATGAAAGGGCTCCATGTCTTTCAAAGCAAGAGGAAAGTTGTTTGATGTCATTTTGAAAAGTTTTAAAAAAGAAGATGGAAGGGAATCTAGAGATAAATAATAGAGGCTGGCTCTGAGGAACTTTGGGGTGGAACAATGCTGTATTTCTCTTCACAGGAAACCTCACCATTCAAATGCATTCATTTTTCATAAAGCACCTTCTCAGTTTCAACCCAAACATCGAAAACTGAGACTATTAAATCAGAACAAAAACACTTTTGAAACACATCTTTGGAAAAAACACCATTTGAGCACAAAGAGATGAGAATCAAGGATGAGAGAATCGAAGTGGAATTCAGCATGAGGGACACAAGCTCTCGGGTGGCCAGTTATTTGCGAAACTTGCAAAGTAGCCATTAAAGGAGGGGACTCGTCCCATCAGCACATATTGTCTCGTGGCATCACTGATTCACTCTTTCAAACACTGAAAGAGTCAAGCAATTACGGGGGTCAGTTTCATAGAAAAGGGAGGACATAGTCTTGACTATAGTTAGGAAATTTGTGAAAGTCTTTCTTCATTTCCCCAGAGTTTTGTAAGTTCTTCTCCTTCTTTGCGTCCTCTTTGCATGTCCTAGAGAATACGTAAAGTGTTCCCTGGCAATTATAACTGACCATGCTTCCTCCCTGTTTCAAAGTCTGTGTAGAGGTTCCTTCTGCGCTATTACAAGAAGTTCTGTATAGTGGTTAGAATATTGACATTGTAAGCCAGACTATCTAGACTGAATCCTGGCTCTGACACTTGCTAGTTGTAAAATATTAGGAAGGGTTATTTAAATTCTTTGTGCATATATTTTATCATCTACAGAATGGGATTACTGCTAGTATAACATTATCTACCTTGTAAGGGTTAAATGTCACAAGGGTTGCCACATATTTCTAACTGAGCCGAGAATATTGTTAAAATTTCACACTAAGTTAGTTATTCTTAGTTAATAATAAACTTTCTCTTATCACTAGTTTAAAATCTAGACCCAAGGAATCTTTCTAAGGAACAAATCTGTTTTAATCATTTTCTGCCACAACTCCTTCAATAATTTTACTCACTTTCAGAAGGAAGTCCAAACTTCTTAACACGATGTCATATGAAGAATAATGCACAGTCACTCCCCTACCTTGATATTCACACTGTACCATGTGAATATACTACCTTGCATGGCAAAAGGGGATTTAAACATGTGATCACAAATATAGACCTTGAGATTACAGTAATCATCTAATCTAAGCAAGGGTGTCTTTAAAAAATGAAGAACATCCCAGGTTATAATTAGAGAGATACTCATGATGGAAGGGTCACAGAGATGCAATGCTTTGGATTTGAATTTGAAGGAAATGGGGTCATGAATCTAGGTGTATGGGCAACATATAGCTGCTGGAAAAGGAAAAGGCAAAAAGCGATCCTCCCACCCCCATAAATCTTTTGTAAAGAAATGCAGCCTTGCGCCTACTGTGTGCTCAGTCCAGTGAAATGCATGCCAAACTTCTCACCTAAAGAAATGTGAGATAAAATGTTTGTTCTGATCTCTGAAATATAATATTGAATGGAAGTGGAGAAGTCTAATGCCAATGAGGCCAATGACAAGTTTTCTTTGAGTCTGGGTAAGATTCACATGGGTCTACTGACTGGTATTTTTCCAAGAAAGAATGAAAGTAATTATCACGGGAATGGGTAGATGTTTGATGCAGGAGAGCATGAGAAGGCAGGCAAGCTTGTGATTGGCAGAATTCTAAGATGTTCTTTAATATCCTCACCTCTTGGTATATATGCCTTGTAGAATTCCCTGGCCTAGGAATATGATGGAATATTATTCCCAGGACTATAGTTTGTTATGTGGCAAAAGGGACATTGCATATTTAATTAATTCCCAAAATCAGTTGACCTTAAAATAGGGAGAGTATATGAGTTGACTTGACTTTAACCCATGATATATAATCTGGAGGTCAAAAGAGGAGGAAATCAGAGATTCATACATGAGAAGGATTTTTAGTATTATTGGAAGATTGAGGAGGCCATGTGGTAAGGACTGTAGGTACCCGACAGACTCTAAAAGTGGTCCCTAGCTGACAATTAACATGGAAATGAAGACCAGACACCTCAGTCCTATAACCACAATAATAGTTCAACAATCTGAAAGAGGTCATAAATGGTTTTTCCTGAGGGCTTCCAGAAAGGTATGTACATCTTGATTTCAGCCCTGTGATAATCTGGGCAGAGCTCATAGCCCAGTCTTACATTATATAAGACTTCTACATACAGAGCTATGATTTAATAAAAGGTTGGTTGCTTTTCAAGCTGTTAGATATGGGAAATTTTGTTACACATCAATAATATATAATACAGAGCACAAGCTAAAGTTGCAGTATCATTTTCACCCTAAGTTGGGTAATATGTTCCCAAAATCCAGGGTAGCTTGCACCACGCAGGAATGTACTCCAATTTAGTCTAACATATGGTTAATGTCATGGGTTTTGAGACCAGGGAGCCCCAGAATTGAATTATAGGCTTGGTTCCTGACTACTTGTGTGCACTTAGAAAAACTGTTTGTCCAAGCCTCCATCTGCTCAGTAGTGGTAGTGAAGGTTAAATAAGATGGTACATATGACAGATTTGCATGAAAGCTGGTACAGATTAAGAGATCAAAGGTCATTACACTAAGTCTTCTTCCTTTTCTTATCACTTTTTTTCTTTCTATGGGAACTTTCCAGTAAAACTGGTAAAGAGAGAATGTATCAAGTTTCTGGGAGGATGATCCAGGGTCAGATGGCAAAGAGTCTTGAATTCAAAGCAATAAAAATTGTACTTTGTCAAGGATGCAAGGGAAAATGAGTCAATAATTTTGATCATAGAAATTTAACATATATTATGTATCCAACGGCAACTCTATAATTACTGTGCACTTCCCTTTTCTCAACTGTAACACAGGCATATGTGAGGACCTGCCTTGTAAGATTAAATGAAGTGATGCCTGTAAGTGCATAGAAAAATGTCTCTATGGTAAAGATTCAATAAGTGCTCTCTTTTACTTATTCATTTACTTATTTATGGTCCAGTATGCCTACTGGTGCCAGGTACTCAATGTTGTAGGGATTGAGGATACATTAGGTAGGAATAAAACAAAACAAAATCCAAAGAGCTGACATAATAGTGGGGCATTTAAATAATAAATAAAATAAATATATTTAAAATGTGTGTGTATCTCTGTAGCCTATTAGTTGGTTATAAATATTATAGAAAAGTAAAACCGGGAAGGTGAATCAGAAGTTCCAGAGGGAGAGGGGAAAGACAGGTTGCAATTATGAGTGGGTTGCCCAGAGAAGATCGCTAGGAGAATGGGCACTCAACCAAGGCTAGATGGAAGGAATAGTGTGAGTGCTGTGAGGTTTTCAGGAGAAGAGCACAGCAGGCAGAGAGAAGAGCTAAGACTCCGGCCCCAGAGGAGGGCCCACTACATCTATAGAAAAATCAGCAAGTCAGTATGGCTGGAGTAGACTTAGCCAAAGTCCAGGGGATGGTTAAAGGTGATGAAGTCAATGAAATAAGAAGAGGGACCAGAATGTATAGGACCTTGTGGCCATGGTTAGAACGTGGCCTCTTCCTCTGCTGACATGAGAAGCTATTTATTGCTGCTGAGCAGAGGAGGGACACAGTCTGACCTAGAGTTTAGCAGCATCAGTCTTGCTGCTATGCTATGAACTGATGATAGGAGGATGAGATCAGAACCCGTGAGTCAAGTTAAGAAAAGGGACAGTAATTTTAAATATACTATAAACGTAGTATATCTTTAAATTTTCTACCAGAGGTTTTAAACAAAAATGTTTTCCATTGGACAAGAACTCACAGTCAAAAAGTATAAGGGCAAGAACAACCACGGAAGAGAGCAAGTCAGCAGATCTCATGAACAGAATCAGTGCTCTAAGAATAAAAGGTAACCGGGAAATAGGAAGGTTTCAATGATTAAGAAGGGAACACAAATACACTGAATAAATTATGAAAGTAAAATAACCAAAGTTGCAGAAAATATTTTAAAATTATAACATTTTTTTTCTCAATTACATGAAAATATGACCCTGGCTGTTTGGCTCAGTGGTAGAGCATCAGCTAGATGTGTGCATGTCCCAGGTTCAATCCCTGGTCAGGACACACAGGAGAAGCAACCACCTGCTTCTCCACCCCTCAACCTCTTGTCTCTCTCTCTGTCTCTCTCTCCCCCCCTCCCCCTCCTGTAGCCATGGCTTGGTTGGAGCACATTGGCCCCAAGCCCTGAGGAGGGCACCATGGAGCCCTTGCCTCAGGTGCTAAAAGTAGCTCAGTTTTAAGCATGGCCCCAGATGGGCAGAGTATCAGCCTTAGACAGGGGTGGCCGGGTGGATCTCAGTTGGGCCGCATGCAGGAGTCTGTCTTTCTGTCTCCCTTCCTCTCACTTGGAAAAGAGAAAAAGAATAAAGGAAGAAAATATGCTTGAAGTATAGGTAAAATAGACAATATCAAGAAAGAAATTTTTCTTCAAAATATTGGGGAAATATTGCTAGACAAATTACAACAGAATAAGCAAGTCTCCAAAGAGCTTTTTCCCACTCCCCAAAAGCACTCTACTCAGCAGTTTTATGGAAAAATTCTGCAAATTCTTACAGAATAAATTATTTCAGTAATATTTATTCCACAACATAGAGTTTCAAAATAATTTTTATAATGTTGAAAAAGTGATAATAAAACTTAACAATGATTGCCTTGATTGACTTAATATTAGAATTCAAGTTTGATAGGTGTGTTATAATTTAAAGATAACAAATTTTTTTTAAAAATCTGTAACTTTTAATCAAATAAAAGAACAAAGACTTGTTTGAGAATATAGAATATTTGAAAGTAGTTAACAATAGTGAACTAATAGACATTTAAAACATTATATTAATCTTTCAGTCACAGATATTCTTCAAAAATATTAGCATTTATATAGTCCACATCTTATAAATGTAATATAATAAATTTAGAAAAATACTCCCCAAAATTACACTTCAAAAAGCAATATAATTTAAACTAAAACCAATAATAGTAAAAAACAGAATATATAGGGCAAAGAAAACACCACGTATAACAGCCTGAGGATGGCAACAAAACTAATCTCTGTTGCAGGGCGTGGGGGGCGGGGAACCGGGTGGGCTGTGTAGCCATAAATGTTCACACAAGATATAAAAAAGACTAAAATTATTAGTGGGGTTCTTCAACTGAAAATGTTGAAGGGAAACAAGTGTAAACTCAAAGATAAAAAAGAAGAAAGAATAAAGATAGCCTGAGAAGTGAAGGGAAAGAGTAAGCAAAGACACCATAAAAAAGATCAATGGAGCTTCGGGCTCCCTGAATAGTGGCTTCTGCCGCCGCCATTACAACGCTCCGCCTTGGGCTCCGCCAGATGGATTGCTACTAGCTTTTTGTCTTATCCTATCAAGACATATGGATGCTTCTTCTGGCTAGTGTCTGAAAAAGTGCAAAGCTCCAAGAAATATGTCCTTTTCAAACAAACTTATCTTCAGGGCAAGTTGGGAAAGAGTAGATACCGCTTCGGATGCTTGGCATTCTTATCTAATTTCATCTTCCCTGAACATTTTATTATCTCCTGTGACCACAACAGTGCTGCCTAACAAATGGCCGCAGCAATCTCAGAAACACAGAACCAGTGTTTCTTTAGCTCCTAAGCCTGTAGGTCTTCGGGGGGTGGGGGGTGGTCAATGTAACTGGGTTCATTTGGACTTGCCTCTGGCCAATCGTCTGTGATGTTCTTCACGTGATCAAGAGCCGTTCTGAGCTGGCTCTTCTCATGGTGATGACATTGATGCAAAGGAGTAAGCCCTATCATGACAGATCTTTCCAGACTTCTGCTTGTGATATCAGCCAATGTTCCAATAACCAAAGCAAGTCTGAATTCTGAACCCAAAAAGAAGAGTGGGAACGTTTACACTGAGTCTGAAATAAATGGAATGATGAAGTCCCATGGAAAAATAGATATGTGCAGGTAGACAAATCCGGCCGTTAGAGAACTTTCCCACAATCCTATATGGTAGGTTTCATTGGTTTAAATCTCAGTAAATTCCTGAGAGGACTAGAAAAGAAAGCCTAGACAGAGAGCTACAGCACTGGACAGCTATAAATAGTTTTTTATTGAGAGAAACAAGCCTTTCATTAAAATGAGTTGAAGAAGATTTAGTAGTTCAGAATTTTAATACTTGTATGCAAGGAATCATGTTAGTACTTATATACAAAGAATCATGTTCTATGCAAGGAATCAGATGCCAAGTACACATCAGCGAGTAGGAGCTGACAGGCACCCTGTCCTCAGACGCTTACAGTACGTATCCAGACCACACAGAAAGAACACACCAAGCGATGCAGTTACTAAGTGGGATGAATGGCAGGAAGGAAGGCGTGTGGAGCCAAGGAGGTGCAGAAAGGAGACGTGACCAGATCGGGCTGTCAGATGGGGATCCCCGAGGAGCAGATAATCACTGAGACCTGGAGAATCGGGAGGCACGAACAAGACTAGGACAGGAGAAAAAGTGTGACAGGCAGAGGGAAAGCATGCACCGTGACTCTGGAGGCTGGAACCTGGCATGCGGGTGATCCTGGTGAGGAGTGTGGAACAAATGAGGCTGAAGACAGGGACCAGAGCCAGACCAGGTTATGCCTTGTAAAACAGGTGGAGAATTGGAGTCTTTATCCTGAGCACCATGGGAAGCCATTGAAAAGCTTTGTTAGGACAATAACACAACCAGCTATTTATGTAGGGCACATTCTGGTTCTGCTGTGCATGGAGAGGGCAATGCTGTGGGAGTAACTATGAGGGGACACGGTGAGGTCTCCCTTTTTGTACACCGGCGGAGAGGTGCCAACCGCTACCGGAGAATGATCCTGCAAATTGGATTATAGAAAGGCGAGAGTGTTAGGATGAAGAATTGGAAATGTGATGTCATAACTGTGGAGGAAAGGGTTATTTACTTTTTTAAGGAAAAAGATCGATGAAGAGTGTCCACTGAATGATCAGGCCCTGCTGGGGGCCGTGGGTGCAGCATGAATTGTTTTGAGGGAGTGAGGTTAGACGGAAGTAGGCTGAGGATGAATGGAGAATAGGAGGAGGGTGAAGAGACCACCTTGTACAAGTTTGTTGTTGAGTGACTGGGCGAGAGCGAGAATTACAGGCAGATGTGGCTTGGGAGGTTTTTAAAATTTTGTTCATAATCAGATATCCATGAGAAAGCTTAAAGGTGGGGAACAGGGACCCAGTTGAGAAAAAGAGTGTTAAAATATTTAGGAAAGAGAAGTAATAAAAATTTAATATTTAAGGAAATGTTTAAGCAAAGATAAAAATAAAGGTCGTAAAACAAAGTTCAGCCATTCTAATAAACCAGATTGTCGGACAAGAACGTCTTATACCATCAAGAAGAAAATACAGACCTGCTAGCAGAGAGGCTAATTTTTAAGCCATACTTGCAAATGTTATCAATGATTACTTAATAAATGTGAACTCTATAAAATTTATACAATCGTATGCTTTATGTTAGTGCTCAGAGTAAGAAAGTTTTCTCATTACAATATATGGATTTAATTATTTCTACAAATAACAGTTCTGAGTTAAATAATTCTTTAGGCTTATTATAAAAAGGCACTTGGGGCAGATGGTACCTGGTAATGAGAGGAAAAGTTCAGATGTTTGGCATGAGTAAGACGAGGAGAATTCCCTCAGAGTCTTCTGAAATATGAATATATATATCAATCTGAGAATGCTACCCATTTCAGATGAGTGACAGATGAAAAATCTGCAGTTAGAATGTTACACTGACTAAACCCCTAATGGAGAGAAAGCTTGTACTTTGATTTCAATCTTAATGTCATGATTTTATAATGTGACTCATATGGGGACGTCTTTGTGCCTCCAACTTAGCCTAACCCAATCTTCGCAAACCTCCCGACAGTCTTTCCTTCTCCCTCAGCCTGACCGTGAGTCAGTCTCAAATGTTGGTGCATCCAGCACAAATTGATTTTTTAAATTTTCATTTTGACATTCTAATGATCTCTCTATAGATTTATCCTGAAATTATTTTGCCATGTTCTTTGCACTTTAGAGTAGGTATTTTAGACTTTGTATTGTTATTAGAAATTATAGTACTGACTCAACAAATTGACTGTATACACACACACACACACACACACACACACACACACGTATGTAAATGTACATAAATAAAATCAGCTTCCAGTGGTTTTTTATTGATCAGAGAAGTATAAACCAGAGATAAGAGAAATACTTTTTCAGATTGCTTGAAATAAAAAAAAAATCACAAAAATGTCTCAGACAACTGATAATTTGAGGGGTTATGGGTTCACAAACAATGCTAATAGTAATGTTAATGGAATTAAAATTTCGGGAGTAATATATGTTACAATTAAAATATACAGATCTTTTTAATTAGTAATCTTACTGTAAGTCTTTCCAACAGATATATGTATATATAAATGGAGGTTACAACATTATCATGACAAAAACATGAACATAAACTGATTTGTCATCAATAGGAAAATAGATGAAAAAATGCAATATGTCTATACTGTGTAATATTGTGTAATTCTTGAAAACAATAATCTCTAGACCCTCATGCAATGGCCTGAAAGGTTGTCCACAATACATGACACATTTTTAAATCAAGAAAAAAAAATTAGCCTGACTTGTGGTAGCACAGTGGATCAAGCATCATCCTGGAATGTTGAGGTCGCCAGTTCAAATCCCTGGGTTTGCCTGGTCAAGGCACATATGGGAGTTGATGCTTCCTGCTTCTCCCCCCCCTTTCTCTCTCTATCTCTCTTTCTCTTCCTCTTTCTCTGTTTCTCTTCTCTAAAAAATGAAAAATAAAAATAAAGACTTTATAAAAATTTAAAAAAAAGAAAAAAATTAGATATACACTACCAAACTTATAAATAAGCCAACTTTTGTAATAATGAACGAACTCTAAATTTTTTTGTACCGTGATACTGTGCATGGAGGCTTGTGAGCTTGTATGTGTATATGAACATGAGGAAAAGTTGGCGTGTCGTGGCATAGTTGTTAATATTGTTTATTTCAGAGGAATTGGGAGGTAAAGATTTGGGGGAAGTCCATTAACTGTGTTCCTTATTTTGTGTTTGGAGTCATTTCTTGTTGTTGTTATCATTTAATACTTCTGGGAAAATAAAAGAACAGAGAAAAACCCAAAGAAGAAGAAGAAGAAACAAAGGTACATTCTGAGTCCTAGCGTAATTCAGCTTTGTACAGACAGGCTTCTAACCCCTAAAATGAAAGGTAGGCTTCCGACCATGGCTACCCACGCTGCTCTGAGACAACAGCCTTGCAGAAACAACAGCGATGTAAGATTCGTTAAAACCTCTGAGCACGGATCTTGTCAGTGAGAATGTATATTTAGTGGGCTCTAAAAATAGGACAAGGAGTCTAATTTTACATTTGTTCTAGTTTTAAATTTCTAAAATAAATCTATTTTTGGTCAAAAAGAATTTTTCAAGGCTCTTAAAGAAAACCTTTAAAGTATTAGAAATAAAATGTTTTCAGCTCTTTCAATAATTTTATTGAAATATTGATATTTTATGGTATTTATTGGCATTTTAATAATGGTATTATTACAAAGACACTTCATGTACATTACTTCAGTTTCCATAATGCAATAAGAGAATTGTTAATGCTATTTTATAGATACAGATAATTATTCTTGGGAAAGGAATACATTATTTAATGTCTAATCTATTTTATAAGGCATGATTTTATTTAATCCTTCTAATAACTCTATGAGGCATGAATCTGAAATGACATTTATAAGTGAGAAAAATGAGACTTAAGGAAAATCAATTCTTGGTCTTTCAAAATTCAAATCCCTTTTTATTCTGTATATTTCTCTCCTAGCAAATATTTTGTTAGGTGCAACTTGGAAAATCAGTGAATTTCAAACGTAGACCTATCACTAAGCTCAGGTTTATTTTTTTTTTCTAAGCTAATTAACTTACTTGTTATGTTATTACTACTTTTTAATGATAATGAGTATGCATGAACTTCCAGTTGCAAAAATAAAAATGGGTATGAAGTTGATCTTCCCCAGTAAAATGTACATAACTATAGAACCATGAAAAAGAAGGAAATTTTACCTTTTGCGACAACATGAATGGACCTGGAAACTATTATGTTAAGTAAAACAAGTCAGGCAGAGAAAGAAAAATATCATATGACCTCACTTATTTGAGGAATCCAATGAACAATGTGAACTGAGGAATGGAATAGAGACACAGGCAGGATCAAAAGGTCCAGAGGGAAAGTGGACAGAGGGAAAGAGGAGGAGAGGATGAGATCAGAGAAGGGAAAGAGATTGGTGAAATTGTATATACATAATACAGCATTATAGAGAGCAAAAAAGCAAATCCTGGAAGGAAGCGGGGAGGGTGTTGCGAGGACGGGGGGGGGGGGGGGTAAGGGGGATGTTGAGGGGAACACAGGGGTGGGAGGGATGTATTTGGTGGAACACTTGAATCTATGTAAACACAATAAATTAAAATCAATAAAGTATACAATTAAAAAAAACTGGTTTGGCAAACTCAATTATTATGTAACAAGCCCAGCTTCTCAGAATAGCCTGGTTTCTCAAATATATCACTCTTAAATTCATCAGCATGGCCATAAATGTTGCCTTTTATCTACTCTATCTTAGAATATACAATCTGTCATTTTAAGCCATTAAAAAATATTTATTGAATTTCAGCTGTGTGCCTGGCTTAAGCTAGACCTGCATTTTGAAGGTGAGCAAGCCTAGTCCGGACCCAGAGCCCTCACAATTTAGAAGGTTGTGGCTCCACACTGCTGCCTCCTCCCGGTGTTTGTGTTCAGAATAGCTGAACTGGAACACTGACCCCACACGCAGCCCTGGCTAACTGGAGATGACAATGCATTGTAGGGAAGACTCTACCACTTGGAGACACAAGATTTAACTAGAGCTATTAACAACAACGGAAGAAAGAGATGCCAATGGTGACAATGCCGTGGGCACTTTATGTATCAATTCATGGTCATGAACCTGTGAGAGATGTATTATAACCACTGAGGTTACAAGAGAGAGAAGTGGTACAGATGGTAGGTGGTAAAAATAGGATTTAAATGGCAAACAGTGACCATGGATTATGATAATAATGCAGTGGGCTAAAGTTTGAGACAGAGTTACTCAGAGATTGTTGCGGAAGCATAGAATGAAGCCAATCTGATTAATTCAGAAAAAGGTTTATTTCCAGCAGTCTTATGCTGCCATGGTAGAGACAAAATATTGGCAACATGGGAAGTCAAATATGGAAATATGTCAATGTATATATAAGCCTGGCCACCATTAAATGATAAGATTGCTGATCATAAGACCATCTGTTATGATACAAAATTATCTGGAGTTTAAGTGCAGGAGGAGATCTGCCTGTAGTTTAATTGATAAATACTCCCAGTTTCTGTTTAGTCCCAAAAGCCAGACCAGTAACACATTAGACAATAATTATGCAAAGCCCTTTCACCTAGAGAACTGTGCTTTGATGACCCTGGATAATAATAGATTTGTTGTTTTTGTTAAAATAGCATCAGTGCTAAGAGTTTTACTGTTTTGAATAATTCTGGAGGATGCTCTGAGTCTAGGAAGGTTCATTCTAAGCATTCTAGACATTAGACCAGCTCATTGGAAACTGGTCTGTATACACAAACTGTGTAAGCTGAGAAATGTATGTGATTTCTTGGAGAGTGCGTTTTGTTAATAAAATGCTATTCCACAGCGGACCCCCAATATCAAGCGAATGAATGAAAAGCATTGCTGATGCTACTATATGACTGTAACTCGGCTAAGATCTTCTAGCAGCGTGAGCCTTGGGGCAATAGTCATAACTTGAACTTTCCAACTCACAAGGCATGTTACATCAGCAAGGACAGGGACCTGTATGTGTGGTCAGCCCTTGCATTGCCCATAGTTAGAATGCAGAAGGCAGATGGTTAATATTTGTCGTGTGAATGGATGAATGGCTCTTTCACATACATCTCTCTTGGAATTCTCCATGATCTTTTGAAGGTGGTCTGGAAATTACAAATGTAAAAGCTAAAGTCCAGAGAGCACAGATTGGCCCAAAATTATGTAGAAAGTTAATGTAAAATGCAGACTTTTTCCAGCACATGACAGTCACCCTCGGATGAGGGGCAGCTGATCACCTTTTCTCACCTCCCAGTCAGTACATACTACTGCACTGTGCACATAATAGATGTCCCAGAACTGTTTGCTAAATTAATCACCATGTGTTCTTGGCATGCATTTCCTTCAACTCTCAAACCTCAGCCAGCTCGAAATTTTTTCTTCCTTTTAAACAATGTTCCTCCTTTTATTCATTTTTGCAGTGTACAGGCAGAGAATTGTGGGAATGTTCACAAATTCAGCTTAAAGGTTACACATTTTGAGCGGGATGATTGCAATGAGCACTATGTGTATTCTTTAAAGTGACAATTTTGTTTTCACAATTGAAGTGAAATGTCTTGCCACAATGAGTGTCCTGTGTGGATGAAATATTCTAGAGAAGGTGGGAATAAAGGACTTTCTGGAGCTCAGGTTTATTACTTCACATTTATTATTTTAATGGGCTTCTCATGCTAGCCATGACATTTAAGCTTTGTTAGTAACATTTTACAGAAAATAAAAATGCGAGATTAAATGCCTTGCTCACAGAAGTTGGTGGAATTGGTAGAAAGGCTATTTGGGCTCAATTTGGCTTAAAGGTCCTTTGTACTCACCCTAGAAATGGCATTGCACTTTTAAAGAAAAAAAGGAGGGGGGAGTTAATAAGGTTTTCCTTGCTTTTCAGGGTTTGCTGTGTCCTGGGCGCTTTGCTAGGTGCTGGTGGCACATCCATGAAGACAACAGACAAAGACTGTGCTTTTTACATCAAGTCACCAAGGAGACAAGCCTGAAATCTACAGCCACAAGTAGAAGATGCTGAACCAAAAATGCAAATGTACACATCATTACCCTTGGGCTAATCACTATGAAGGAAATGACTAGAATGTGAGAATGCAAGGACAGAAGATCACAGGTGAGACTCCTGTAGACAAAGAATCCATTTTCAGAGACCCATGCATAACCGAACAAGCAGAATGGTAGATTTCCAGGTTACATTCCCTTTCTGATCACTAGATGGACTCTGAAAAAGTTATCTAGACATTTTCCTGAATCAATTTCCTCATCAGAAAGACAACATTTATCTTTTATAGGTATTTTGAGAGTGAGATAACTTTGGTTATGAAAATGCTACCTACCCACTTAGAGATTATGTTTTCAATATAACCTATTACAGTGTTTTTGTATCCATGCATTTAAAAAACACTTACTGAACCCTGACTAGATTTGGAAACAAGGCAAAGTACTCAAAATACAAAGATTAATAAATCACAATCCCTGCTCTCAGAAATTTATTCGATAGAGGATGAAAAATCACCCTAACTGGAAAATCGTATTGGATAGTGACAAGTGAAATACAGACCAGCAAAGAAGAGGAACACCTAACCCAGCATGTCACCCTGGATGATACGACAGTCCTTTTAGGTGGCAAAGCATTTCTGGGAGAGGACAAAACGCTGACAAATAGACGGGGCTGGGGCACGTGATGAGTTTCTGCAAGGGGAAGTGCGGGCCAGCGTGGGAGCCAGGATAAACAAAGCAGGACAGATGTAGGATGGGTCTGCAAGCTTCACGAATGTCACACTCCTCGCCTCCGCATAGAAAAGGAGATAGGCTCGACATATTGACATGGCTGTTTCACTAATTCTAACTTTTGGACAATGAAGCCAATGAAGTAAAAAGACACCACAGTCTGAGAAGATAAGACTGGAGAGCTGGGGTGAAAGGGTAAATAACTAGAGCTGGGTTAGGAGTGGGGAGAAAACAGAAGCACAGACCCCTAGGATGATGATGACCAGACTCAAGAAATTCGAGTGTGATAAACACAAAGAAAATCATGCCAAGATATAGCATAATCCAATTGCAGAAGGTGATTAACAAAATACTTTTATAAAAAGCTGGATACCAAGCTTATATTTGATTAATAAAACACAGTCAATCTTATAAGAAACTATTCAAGTCAGAAGAAAATTCAAATGTGATTTTTTAAGTACTGCAAGTCACTCTCAACTTAGAATTCTTCCAGCAATAATGTTCTTTAATAACAAAGATGAAATAAAGAGGTTGTCAGAGGAAAAAGAACTGAGATAATTTATCCCTGGCAGATCTACACTATAAAAATTATTTAAAATTTTTCATCTGGCATTAGGAAAATAATATCCAATGAAATTTTGTTATCTACACAAAGAAATGAAGAGTGATACAGTGGATAGAGCATCAGACTGGGATGAGGAGGACCCAAGTTCGAGACCCCGAGGTCGCCAGCTTGGACCCAAGGTCACTGGCTTGAGCAAGGGGTCACTGGGTCTGCTGTAGCCCCACAGTCAAGGCACATAGGAGAAAGCAATCAATGAACAACTAAGGTGTTGCAACAAAAAAACTGATGATTGATGCTTCTCAACTCACTCTGTTCCTGTCTATTGCTGTCCCTATCTATCCCTCTCTCTGACTCTCTCCTCTCTGCCTCTGTAGAAAAAAAAAAAAAAAAGAAATGAAGAGTGATAAAATAACAAATATTGGGTAAGTATGGAAAACTTTATTTTTATGTTTTAATTACTTTTAAAGGTTATTACTTATGTGGTGTAAGAATAATAACAACATATTAGGAGGTTTATAGAATATACAAATAAAATTTTTGAAATAATTTTTAAGTGACAGAAGGAGAAAATAGACATATCTCAATAAGATTCTTAACATATTTGAAGTTAAACTTTGGAAGGTCAAATGTTAGAAAAAATAGTAAATAACACAAATAAAGATAGCCAATAAGTCAGTAATGGAGATAAAGTTAAATATTAAAGAAAAATTTAAAGAAATAGAAAGTAAGACAAATATAATACATGAAACAAAAGAAATAGTAAGTTGGTAGACTTAAGTCAAAATGACCATTATATTAAAATTAAATTGTCTAAACACCTTAATTAAAAGACAGAGTTAAAATAGTCATGGGGAATAAGTCAATGGTATTCTGATAACTATGTATAAGGCCAGGTGAGCACTGGAAACATCAGGAGGAACTCGTTGTAAAGCATATGATTGTCTAACCACTGTGTGGTGCACCTGAAACCAATTAAAAATAATATTAAAAGTAAACTGTAATTGAAAAAAAAGATTTTTAAAACAACAGAATAAAAACAAAAACAAAAACAAAAACAACAGAATAGCCGTATTGGACAAAATAACAAAAATGTGTTGCCTCTAAGAACCCTATTTTTACTATAAATTAAGTAGTTTTTAAAAGTAAAAACTTAGCAAAATATAAACCATCAAACATTAATCTTTAGAAAGTCCCTGGCTATTTTAATAACAGATAAAATAGATTTCCAAACAAAGAGTTTTTCAGAGACAATCATTTTTTTGTTTTGTTTTTGAATCTCAAAATATAGTGCAAGTAAAAGAAACCAATATGATACTTCAAAATGACAAAAAATATAAATTAATCAAGTATAACTAATAATGATAAATGTGTATATAACTTACGAAAATGCTATGAATTTATGAAGCAAAAACTGATATCAGGAAGAGGAGAAATAGATCAAATAACAATCATGATGGAGATTTCAGCACTCCTCTCCTGACAGTCCATAGGACAAACAGAAATTTGTAGAGATACAGCAATCTGGAACAAAATGGTGAATTAATTTAAACTAATTGTCATTTATTAAAAAAGACTCTGGCTTTAGTTGCAAGCACACAAGAAGCAGTTCCTAAAAGAGAGCATCTGCCTGTCCATGAAAATAGTCTTAATACATTTTAAAAGATCAAATTTATTTATTTATTTATTTGTTTGTTTATTTATTTATTTATTTATTTTGGTGAGAGGAGGGGAGACAGTGAGACAGACTCCTGCATGCTCCCGCATACACCCCGACCAGGATTCACCTGGCAACCCCATCTGGGGCAGATGTTCCAGTACCAAGCTATTTTTAGTGCCTGTAGCTGATGTACTCCAACAGAGCTATCCTCAGCACCTGGGGTCATGTTTGAACCAATCAAGGCACTGGCTGAAGGAGGTGAACAGGGAAAGAAGGGTAAGAGGGAAAAAGGGAGGGGAGAAGCAGATAGTTTTTTCTCCTGTGATCCCTGACAGGGAATTGAACCTGGGATATCCATATGCCAGGTCGACTCTATCTCCTGAGCCACCTGCCAGGGCCAGAATATATCTTGCACAAGGCAACAATTACATGAGTATATATATATATATGTCAAAATATTTTTCTGTCACTATATTAGTTTACACTTTCTATAATTTTATATAAATAGAAGCAAACAGTATGTACTCATTTTTGTTGTTGTTTGGTTTCTTTTACTTGCACTATATTTTGAGATTCAAAACAAAACAAAAATTAGATTGAGTATGTTTTCTAACCACAATGAAATTGAAATAAAAATAAAATTTTAAAAGTGTGTAAATATCTCAGCCCTGGCTGGCTAGCTCAGCAGCAGAGAATTGTTCCAGTGTGTGGAAGTCCTGGGTTGATTCCCGGCCACGGCACACAGGAGAAGTATCCATCTGTTTCTCCACCCTTCCTCCTCTCCTCTCTCTCTGTCTCTCTCTTCCCCTCCCACAGCCAAGGTTCCATCAGAACAAACTTGGCCCAGACGCTGAGGACGGCTCCATGGCCTCTGCCTTAGGTGCTTGAATGGCTCTGATTGCAACAAAACAATGCCACAGATGGGCAGAGCATCACCCCCTGGTAGGTATGCTGGATGAATCCCAGTCTGGTGCATGTGGGAGTCTCTCTATTTCCCTGCTTCTCACTTCAGAAAAATACAAAAAAAAAGTATGTAAATATCTCATCTTTGAAATTAAACTATATACTTTTAAGTTGTACATGGATCAAAAAAATATTCAAAAAGAAATTAAGTAATACTTTGAAATAATTAAATGTTTAAATATTAAATGCACTTAAAGCAGTGCTGAAAATGAAGTTTGAAGCTTGAAATGCATATATTTGAAAATGGTATGCAAAATTAGTTACTAAATTTCTACTAGAAGAAACTAGTAAAGTAGAGGAAATGAAATATAAAGTAAGTAGTAAGAAGAAAATAATAGAAGTAAGTACATAAACTAATGAAAATAGTAAACTAATAAACCTTAAAGGAAATCAATAAAACCAATGTTGTTCTATTGGAAAAACTAATACACAATTAAATTCTGTCTAGACTATCCCAAATAAGAAAGAAAGCAAAGAGAAGAAATCACTTATATCAGAAATGAAAGAAAATCACTGTAGTTCCTTCTAAAGTAAAGCAATAATAAAATGTTATCAGTTATTGAAACATTAATGAAGTAGTACATTCTTTAAAGTAAAAATTATTATAACTGATTTAAGTAGAAATAGAAACCTTTAAATATCCCGATTACTATTAAAAATATCTAATTCAATATATTAAAATTTACTGCAAAGAAAGCCTCAATCCCAGATAACTTCTCAGATAAATTCTATACAAATTCAAAAAAATAGAGAGAAAAGGAATACTTTCCAACTGATTTTATGATACCATAATTATATGGATACCAATACCTTGGCAAAACCATTATGAGAAAGACATCTGCAGACCTACATTTCTCATTAACAGAGACTCTTATTTGGGGGTTTGTATCCAAACACTCTGAAATCAGGATGTCAAAGAGGAATCTGTACTCCTATATTCATTGTAACATTAGTCACAATAGCCAAGATATGGAAATAGCTAAATGTCTGTGACAGGTGAATGGATAAAGAAAATGTGATACAAATATACAATAGAATATTATTCATCCAACAACAACAAAAAATTCTGCCACTTAACAACAACATGGGTAAATCTGATAGTCATTATACTAAGTGAAATAAGGCAAAGAAAGACATCATTGTCTACTCTCAATTATTGGTGGAATTTAAAATAGTCTAAGTTGTAGAAGCACAGAATAGAATGTTGATTGTCCATTGGGGGAGATGCGGTTATATTGGTCAAATGGTGCAGTTTCAGAGTTGTAGGATGAGTAAGTTCTGGAGATGTGATGGACAGCATGGTGACTATAGTTAACAATACTGATTATCTACTGAAATTTGCTAAAGGTGTAGATCATAAATGGTCTCACTGAACACACAAAAAAGGAAAATGGTGACTACGTGAGGTAATTTATGTTAATTTGCTTGATTGTGTTAATCATTTCACAATACATATATGTATACAAAACATCACATTGAAGACCTTAAAGACATACAATTTTTATTTCTAATTTATATCAGAACAAATATGCTACAAAAATATGTATAACAAAAATATAGGAAATAAATTCAGTAATATATTAAAACAATGATAAATGATCAGGGTTTGTTTATCTTGTGAATGCAAGGTTGGTTTAATATTTCATAAAGTTTATTAAATTGACAATATTAACAGAATAGTGCTCTTCCTTAGGGGAGTATACCTGTACCCTTCCCTTCCCCCTTTTCCTTTCTCTCTTCTTTCCCATGTGTCAATTCCACGCCCTTCTTTTTTTCTTAAGCTCCAAGGGATCCAATGAGACTGGCAACCAGGGGAGCAGTAGGCAGGGGCAGCTCATCCTGGCCTGACCCCCTGAACCTGTCTTCAGGGTCCACTATCCCCTCCCTAACTTTCTTCCTATACGGCCAATAAATTTTTTCTTTATTTGATTCAAATATACATATACATGTGTGTGTGTGTGTGTGTGTGTGTGTGTGTGTGTGTGTGTGTGTATTTAACAGAATAAAGGAGAAAAACAATATGATCATTAAAATTGATGCAGGAAAAAAGTAATATTCCACACTGACATGATTACACATAAAAAGATTAGGTACAAAATGAGCTTTCTTAATCTCATAAATAGCATCTACTAGAGAATCTCTTAGATAGCACCCTATATAACACTGAAAACCTGAATACTTAATCATTAAGATTATAAAAATTAATAAGCAGGAACTTCATTTAAAATGGATTAAAAGGTTAGAAGTCAGAACTGACGCCCACAGGTAAAGATATACCTTGCATCTCTGACAAGAGGTGATACTACATTACTACCTCAGTAAGGGGAGGAAAAGGTACTTCTTTGCTCAGTAATAGTTTAGCCAATGAAAAACTGCCACAACTCAGCCAATGGAAAGGTACCCTAATTTGAACTTTCAGGTTTCTCCAATAGATTGTTTACACTTGTTCCTCCCAGATCCACACAAAAAAACAAACATTCCTTTCTTGTTTCTCAGGACTTGCATATGGGTCACCAGCAGACCACATGTCTTGAATTGCAAGTGGTTGTGTTCCCAAGTAAATCAATTTTTCTTGAGAAATATCTGGCTATTTGTTTACAGTCAACAAGATCAGTAACAAGGCAGTATGTCTACCCTCATCATTCTTTTGGTCAACACTGTATTGGGGAAAAGAAAAAAGACACAAATTGGAAGAGAAAAAGTTTAAACACCCTTTATTTGTGGAAGACACGGCATATTTAAAAAATCTAAGAATATATACAAAAGCTATTAGAAGTGATAAGCGATTTCAGCAATGCTACCTAATATAATTGATAATGTTTTCATTGATAGTAATGATTAATTTTGTTTTTATAAAATGGTAATGAAGATTTAGAACTTAGAAACAGGGTATTATTTGAGATAGCATATAAAAATAAGAAACTAACAATGTGTATAAGTCTATGTCCTGAAAAAATTTTAAACGTTGAGAATAATTGAAGTACTAATAGACAGAAGTAGAGGTTCCTTAAATACCGGGAAGCAATGGAATCTTTTCAATGCACGGGGCTGGAGCCACTAAACATGGCAGGGAGAACATAAAAAGAACCCTCAGGAAACACTGGCTCTTTCCCTTATTTTCCCTGCCATCTGCAATCAGTATGGTGATGTCAGCTCATCTGATCCATGTAACTTACATGGTAGCAGGCTGGGTGTGGTTAATTGAAAACATTTTGAATTATTCTTGTTCTGGGTCAGTGAGAAAACAGAGATCATCATTTATGGTGTGAATACTGGAGATGTCATTGTAATGCCCTTTTTTAAATTTAAGAGGAAAAAAATATTGATTCACTTTTAGCTCAGAATGCAAGGAATTAACGAGTCTTTGTATCCAAATGGTTATGAAGTGCCCATCTCTCTGTCGGAGGATCCCACAGTACATCACACATGGAAGGAAACACAGAGTCTCTGGACCAGAGAGAGGACTGGGTAACACACAGTCCTTTAATCTTGTCAGTAAGATAGACAAATAACACACTACAGCATGTGCTGAAACAAGACAAAAACCAGAAATAAATATTCAGGTCTTATGGATTTGTTTTATGCAAATGCATAAGAGAGAATAAGACTCGTATTTGTTAAGGAATGTGCATGTGTGTGGTGTGCCAGGCCACTAGAGGGGGGGGGGTACAGCATGAATGAAACACTGAAGTTTAACCTAAAAAATAAAAAAATAAGAGTGATTTCTTTATCTCCACTATGACATCTGAAACATCACTTTTTCTATCCCCTTTTCAACATAAAAAATGTGTATATACTACATACTGTCTGCGAGCCTCTGGTTCCTCATTGGTCAAATAAATCTATTGAATTGAAGGGGCTTTTTGTTCATTCTTGATTGAACAGCCACTATGCATCCTCCCTTCCCTCTGAACGAAGAGGCGGTCTTCTTTGGAAAACCTCAACCCACTCTGTAAAGTGCCTTTGACATAGAAACGCCCTATCGACCCCTTTCGCTTAAAATGCTGTTTGCTTAGTATGAGGACATGTTTACAGTCCACGGGGTGATGAACAGGACAGAGGAAATTTTATAACCCCTTTTGCAGAGCATTTAATAGTCACCATGGTCACCTACTATTTAAAATGCCCTTTAAAAAGACATCTGCCAGATGTTTTCTCTGACTCTAGCTTTCCTAATAGTGATGCCACGAGAACCAGATGCCAAACCCATCTTATTTGTTGAGGCATAAATCAGCCCCAATAAGCATTTTAGATGAAGGAGGGCAGAGTGTTTTTATACTCGGCCCTCCTTCTTACTCCAGATTAGTAAGAGTTGAGGAAATAACTTGCGATGGACTGAGAATTATTGGAGGTCCTGGGAGACTTGGAAGTGAACTATGAGTTCTGTTAGACCTCTCTTCAGTCTTTAGTCTTCTTTAAAGTGCTATGTGGAAATTCCACTCCTTTTTAAACCATAACTTTTAATATGCTACTTTGGTTGATTTTAGAGCTTTTTAACATGGACATCAATGTCTATTACTCCTGTTCACATGAAAGTACTGGACATCGCAGATACAACTGAAATTGGTTTGTCACTGGTTAATAGTGACATTTGTTTATCAGAAAGGGCATTCAGTCCTGGCTGGTTAGCTCAGTTGGTTAAGAGCATCATTCAGAAATGACAAGGTTGCAGGTTTGATCCCCAGTCAGGACACACACGGGAAGTAACCAATGAATGTACCACTGAGTGGAACAACAATGAATGCTTTCCTTCCCCCTTCCCTCTCTCTTCCTTTTTTCCTCCCTCTTTATGAAAACAAAACAAAACAACTAAGCGCTGGCTGGATAACTTGGTTGGTTGGAGCGTTGTCTGGAAGCACAGAGGTTGCCGGTTCGACTTCCCGGTCAGGGCACGTATGGAAGCAGCTCTGGCTCTCTCTCTACTTCCCCCAACCCCCCCCCCAAAGTAGAAATAAAATAAAAGGGTGCATTCATTGCTTTATGGGTCTGTATGTATCAGTGATCCATGCTTAGGAAAGAATGGCTACTACGAAGTAGGTAGGCTGAAAGTAGTTTGCCTCTGTCCACATCTGTGTCTCTCCCACATTATCTGTAGTTTCTCCTACGTTGGCTTGGTTTCATTAACCTTTACACCTGGTCAGATCCCTCTGTTTTTGGAATGTGCAATGATGATATATGTGATTAACAGAACTACCCTTTGAGATTTTATTCTGAAATTTATGAAAAATCACACTGCCCCTCCACGTTTATGTGTGTGTTATAAAATCAGGGTAGCAGAATAATTATTGTTAACCTCAAAGGACAAAGAGGTCACAGAGGGCATCTTTAAGAGAAATTCAGGGTGAGAGGAATAGTCTCTTCCTTCTGTTTTAATGAAGGCGTTGGGATTGAGTGTGTATACACAAGTCAGGGACTTCCAAACAGAGAGTGGAAAGACTAACGAGTAGTCAAAGATCACCGTTACAGTTGAGCTGCAGGAAAATATCAAGTTCAGTCTAGGAATTGACATCAAGGGCAAGAATCGAAGCCAGGTCAATCTCTAAGAGTCAAGGTATAAGGCACGAAGAAATCCAGTGTAAATATATCAATACTGGAGCCATGGCTGAGCATCAAGTTTAAAATTTCACAGTAGTAAAGAAAGTAAGAATCAGGTTTGCCACAGCCAGTCAGCCTGACTAGGCCCCAATGAGATGATGAGGCATGCTCTGACTTAATTCAAGAAAACAGCCCCTCTAGGTGCAGGGTTTCCTTAAAGATCCAGGCAACAAGACTTTTGGATAAACAGCAGCACATGATTGCCCAGATGTGCTGACCGGTGGCCAACACTAGGTCCTTTATGGTGCTTGCCTTGGAATCCCCTCCTTCCTCTCAAAATGGTGTTTCCCTGACTCATAACTCAGTTTCCAACTGCTTGTCTTCACTAGCCATTTTACAAAGTGAGCAGACACCATTAAAGGGTAACTACTTCACTGATTGTTATTGAGCTAGTTGGACTCTTGTCTATCCCAAAAGATTGCATGTCAGCATGTTTTAAGGCTGTCTCTAACCCAGAGATATATGTTTTTAAATGGACATAAAAAGAACAAAAAATTATACATGGAAATTAGTATAGAAACACATAATTCCTATATATAAAAAACAATATTTGGCCAGCTTGACTCTGATCTGAAGAATAATTGGTATAACTGGTAATATAGTTCTCTTCCCATTCGTCCAACCATTTCATCATACCTTGAAGGGTGCTTGAGATCCACTGCTATATCAGGTCATTACCTCATCGTTACCGAAGACACTCGAACACATTTGCCCTTAGACTAGACCCCTGGGACACTCAGCCTTCACACACTGAAGTGAAGCAGGATGCCTTCGCTCTCTAGGAATTACAGAGCTTTTGAGTGAGCTTGATATTTGTTTTTACCGCCTCTTCTTCCCAGACCTGAAGTCTCTAGAGTGTGGGCATGGGTGGGAGCCTAGGTGGGTCAGAGAGGATAAGAATCATGGGAGTCCTCTGTACTTCTTGGTCCACTCATTTCCTTTCCTTGGACACCACTGATGTATTCCAGCTCCTTATGCTCTCAGATGAAGTTATCTCCCATGGAACTCTCAGACCCCTCCTACTTACAGATTTCTATCACTGGCCCTCCATCAAGCCAAGAGATGCCTGAATCCTAGAAAAAATAGACTTTCCTGGCCAGTCACCACTGAGCTTTCTGGCAAGCAGGAGCCCTGGTGTCCTCAGGTATGGGGGTAGACACGTGAGCCAAACACATGTTAGGCCTTCAAAAGCTGAAGCACCAAGACTTCTGCTTAGTCTTTCAATCACAGCCTCTTTATGCAGAAAGGAAGCAGCAACGGACTCCTTTGCAGCTGCCCGGAACACAGGTGTTTTTCCAGGTCCTGCTTCCCTCTCTATAATCCATGGGAGATTTTAAAAGCTCCCTCAACTCTGTTGTAACATTTTCTCTGAAAACCATAAAAAATCAAATGGATTATACTTTCCCTAGGGATTTAGTTCTTGTCTTTCTTTTATTGAATATTTGTTATCCTGTATCATATATATATATATATATATACATATATATCATATATCAATCTTCTATATATCATCCATTTGGGTTGGTATCCCTACGATGAATCCCAGGAGTAGCAGTACATTCTGAGATAGAGCCATAACTAACTGAGATCCCGCAATGCACGTGTGTTTTTGATGCTTATCACTCCCTGAGGTGAATATTACTCTCCCTATTTGCCATGAGGAAACAAAAGCATCAGAAGGGCGCAACCACTCGTCTGAGGTCACAGAGTTATCAAGAGGCGGAGGCTGACTTTGCACCCAGGTTTCTTCCCATAGGTAGCACTCTTTCCATTCCTACACTGCCATGCACCACTCTGTGCCTCGCTTTGTCCTTTCCTTGGCTCCGATAATGCTCATCTCATGGGACAGTTGAGTGTATTAATTACAAAGTGTGCATGTGCCTGGCCCCAATGGCTTGAGTATATTTGGAGTCTAAAACGCTATTTATCCTTGAATCTCTCACTTTGGGTTGGGAGTTTCTGATTTCTTTTCAGCAGAAACAACTTCATCACAGCCTTCAGGGAGCTGGCGTTCTAGGAGTGATACAGCATACTATGGGGAAAGAGAGGAGGTCTTCCTCCCTGAAGCACTCAGCGGGTTGCTCAAGGCTGAGTAGACGAGAAGGCAGGATTCCAAAAGAAGGACTAAGGAGGAAAGGTTTTTGCATGAGACTGAAAAATGTGGGCAAAACTGGGTGGAAAACCAAGAGAAAAAAGAATTACAAAAGTCAAGGAAGAAAACACTTTCAGGGAGATGCTAAATCATGTCAAAGCAATATATCATAGGTGATTAGAGCAACAAAATGTACGTAACTCTCTATGAGCCGGTACCATTCTGTGTTACATATATTATCATTGCATTGTTCACAACAATGTTCCTGGATGGGTAGTATTGTTATTTTCTCTTTATAGAACAAGGAGCTCAAACATAGGAAAGTTAGCACCCAAAGTGACTGTGCTAGTTTTCTATGCTGCATAACAATATTACTACAAACTCAGCAGCTCAAACAAAATCCTTATTTATTTTCTTACAGTTTTTGTGGGTCAAGATTTTATCCATAGTTTAGTTGGGACCTTTGCTTAGAACGTCACAAGTCCATAATCAAGGTTTTGGCTGGCAATGTCCTCATCTGGTGACTAGAAGGCAGAAGACCCTGCTTCAAGCTCAGTCAGTATTTTGATGCTTGTGGGCTGGAAGCAACAGTTTCTAGAGGCCACCAATAAGCTCTGACATGTGGAATTCCTCAACATGGCTGTTTATTCCATCAGGATCGCAGGAAGAATCTCTAGAATGAGTCTTCTAGCAAGAAGGAGTCTTACATAATGTGATTTAATCTGGAGTGTGACACCTAACCTTTACCATATTTTATTGATTAAAAGCAAGTCACAGGTTCCACTCACACCCAAGGGGAAGACAAGATACAAAGGTGTGAATACCAGAAAGCAGGGATCATTGGGGAAGATGGGATTGTTTGGGATATATCACCCAGCTATTTTGTGACAAACAAAAAGTTTAACTGCAAAGAATCTTTTTCAATCCCTTTGCCAATGGGTTTGATAACATTTATGTCAACAAATAAGAGAGAGCAGTTTTACTGGACTAATGAGTGAAAACCCAGTTGCTAGGGCAACAGGCAGGTTTCAAGCATTCTGAAATCATTGCTTCTTTTATTCCTTTATTTTGTTTCCTGCTTTCCACTTTCACTGACACTCTTCCTCTCTCTTCTTTTTCTTCCTATTTCTTCTGCTTCTCCTCTTCCTTGCTCTCTCCCTGGATTCATTGCTAATAATACATTCAACTACAAACCTCATTGACTTAAAGAAGATTTATTTGGACCAGGTACTAAGCCAGATACTGAGGATACAGTTCTGAATTAGAAGCATTTCCTGCCTCCCCCAAGCTGACTTGCTACCGGAGACTTGAGCAATACTTTCTATTTTGAAAGTTCCTCAGATTGACCCTCAGCAAAGTTGTGAAGTGAGCACAGTCACCTCTTTTGTCACTGGCCCTTTCTATTCTGTGTTAACCCTGGGAGAAAGTTGAGGTTAACTAGAAGTCCATGAAGACAGTGAGGTTAAGTTGACCTAGGTTTAAAACCGATCAGTAACCAGGACACATCCATAAAACTTGCTGGTGAAAATCGTAACTTTCTGGAAAGTGTGAAGAGTTCAAAGAGGCAAAGTATATAATGTACTGAGTGTTGAACCTGCTAGTCCCTGATAACATGTGCTAATTGATAAAATAATGACTCCTGACCTACACAAAGTGTTTACAGAATGATCTCAAATTTAAATATTTAAGTATTTCACTCATATAGTTTTATCAAAAGTGACTGAAACGAAAAAAGAAGAAGAATGCCTGATGTGTGGTGGCACATAGAGTGTCAACCTAGAATATTGAGGTCACCGGTTCAAAACCCTGGGCTTGCCTGGTCAAGGCACATAGAAGAGTTGATGCTTCCTGCTCCTCCCCTCTCCTCTCTCTTTTTCTCTTTCCCCTCTCTAAAATAAATTTTAAAAATCTTTAAAAAAACTGTATTTCAAAAAAGAAGAACAAGGAAAAGAACCTGATCAGCCAGATGAATTAAGTTTTTTATTTCTCTGTTTAATCCTTGGGGTCATCTTACAAACAGTTAATGAAGATCAGTAAGGATTTTGGTTCCATTTGTTACATAGCTCAGTGAACAAAATAATGAATAAATGAGTAAGTGAACAAACAAATGAATGATTAAATAAATTAACAAAAGAGGAGTGAATGCTAAATAATTGAATAAAATAATTACCTCCAGGCTAAGAAGAAGCTGGTGAGAGTCTAAGAATAAACTCATTTCTGAAAAGCCGTACCCTTTGTTGCGTATTTCCCTGCTGTGCTTGGCAAAAAGGGGCAGGTGTAGGCACCTTACCGCAGCAATGCTGGGCACAGAAATGGGCATGGGCTGGCAGAAGCCATTAGAGTCAGAGAAGAGACTCCATGGGTTTCAGACAGTCTCTGGCTCAAACAGCATAGGCTAAAGGAGAAGGGGGTCTTGATCTGAAGCCAGGGAAAGGGCAGGGCTGCTAGCGTTTACCGGGTGAGCACCAAAAGATAACTTGTAAATAAGGACTAGCAATGTAGAGTTCTTACTCTAAGCCAGAGGCTCCACCTTCTTTAAAGCCCAGCTGCACATCACATGGGAAGCGGCCCACAGTCCCTCATCGGAAGTCCCTGGGGTCTGCTGATGTTTGCCATTTGGAAGCTTATGGCTCTACAGAGGCATCCCAGGGCATATGCTATATGCTACATAACAGCAGCCCAGCAGAATCTTGTTCATTTCTATGCATCGAACACTGGATATTGAGACTAAGTGTGATACATGATGACTTCTATAGCTGCATGTTGCTTCGGCAAAGGTTTTGGTGCCAAAAAAGTTTATATAAAAGCTCCAAACCTATAAGAAAAAAAATCTCTCAGATCCCTGGACTTTTTAGATTTCAGAACCGTGGGAAGCCTCAGTTTGCATCGTCATTGTATTGATGAAGGAACGGAGGCTTGGAGATGTAAAATGATTGACCACCACTCAGAGCTTAGAAGGGATCTGAAAGTGAGTGCCACTCTCATGTACCCAGAGAGACTGGGGCCAGCGGCAGGATAATCTGGGAACTTTCTGGTTCCAAGGCTTGTTAAATGTGTCCTTTGCATTCAATATATAAGGGACTGTGGACACAGGGCCTCTTGATGATCCAGACTTTGCCCAATTTTTCAGGAATCCAAGACATCAAAAGATAAAGAAATGTCAAGCTTATATCATGAAAAAATAAACACACACACACACACACTCACACTGACTTTTATTTGTAAATAAAATTTGAAAAACCTAAATTTAATCTTTTGTGAACATGTCATAATCCCACACCTCATGGCAATGCTGCCATAATTAAGCATTAACTGGTTTCCACTTTCAAGAGAAATGGGTCATTCAATACGTCCACTTCAAGGGGCAGCTAATAAAATATTGTAATTAAGAGATATATTTAAAAAATAAAAAAGAAATATGTCAGTTGAACTCATTATATTTTAGCAGAGTTAGAATCAAGAGAATGGACAATTAATTGAGAAAGTGTGTGAATTGTAAAATATAATATAAATGTACACAATCATTTTTAATAAACAAGTCTAACCTCTGTATCCACTATTTCAGCTATAATAGATTCTGAATTAAATATTTTTTTCTGCCATTTTTGAGGCTATATTTTACAATAGGTTGTATCTAAGAATATCTACTAACTTCAATTGCTTAACTAATTTGTATTGGCTATTTACTGTGTATTATGTGCAACAGGCAGACTAGGTAAAAAAAATATCCCAGTTCTGCCCTTGAAGAACTCATTCATATGGATCACAAAAATTAGGGGACATCAAAATGAATATGAAGTGGTAAAATACCCTCTGATTTTTGTGAGCAGTATATTTTAGAGAGAGTGAATAACTTGTCAAATTTTTTTTCTTTGAAATAAGAAGAAATGCACTTCATTTGCAAATGTGTTGTGAGAATCAAGCGAAATACTCTCTATGGTAGTACTCTTAAAACACTTAGGTATTCTTATAAGTAATACTCATGCCAGGTATTACCTACATTTGCTAACTCATTTAACTCTCACAATAGCCCTATGAGGTAGGTGCTAGCATTAGCTTTATTTTGTAGGTGAGAAAAATCAAAGTATTGTTATTACTGGATTACACCCACTAGCCTGTCTAATTGCCAAATAAAGGTATTAAATCCTGGATGATAAGAACAGAGCTAATGGCTGGTCTTCCCCTAAATGTCGGTGGCACATGCTGCATGCTGCAGGAATGGAGGTGGTCAGACTGGGACCATCTGGCACTTTGCTGTGCTCCAGTCCCTTACTCCCAGTCTACGTCACTGAGCTAAATAGGTGGTTGGACTTTAAAGGTCATTGAACCCTTCAGTCCACATTATACACATGTGATAGACGTTAAAGAGATCCCAAGACACTCCTCAATGTAAGAAGACCCCCACCAGCATCTGGATTCATTTCCAGGGGTGTGCTTCATCGTTACCCTGTACTCCCGTCCTTCTAATTAGTGCTTAATTCAGCATCTGGCTTTTAACTGGCTCTGCGTGCGTAAGTCATCTTGGATGATTCACAGCCCTGTTAGAATTTTGTGGCCATGCCCCAATCCAGTAGCCATGGTCCTAGCCTGTATCACCAATCTCCAGGAACAGGACAATCCAGAATGGATGGGTGGAAGGTCAGAGGAATGGACATCTTGTTAATTATTATATTAGTGATGGCCGTTGGAGCCAGGAATGTATCCCCTGTTCTTCAACGCTATTTTATTTTCATTTCCACTTTCCACAGCTTGTCTTGGCAGAGGGATTTTTTAACAGATTAACTCTAATTGACTGTCTTGTTTATTTTAAGACATTGCCACATCCATGCCCAGAGCAAAAAACCATATAATATTTCACGAGGGTAACTGGGAGTTCAGTAATGAATAACACAAACATCAAATCATGAGATTTTCCATTCTCTATAGGGTTGCCTGCCTGCATAGCTTTGACCTTTGAAGCTTTTTGTGAAACACCAGATTCTGCATTTCAGTATGTCCCGGCCCTGACAACGAACTAACACGCCTTTCTCTCTGCTGTAGCAGATTGTGTTCTATTTTACTTGGATTGAAAAGTATCTTTTCATCAATGGTTTATTTTATTTCTACACACCCATCATTTGGGTCTTTTTGCTTATTTCCTACTTTTTTTTTTTTTTATAAAGGACTATCCACATTATTTCCAGTTTCATCATGGAGCCAATTGCTTCAGCGTTGAAATCAGCCCATGGGTCAAAGAAAGGACACGGATACTAGAGAGACAGCAGCCCAGAGTGTGACTTTGTGAGACCCGCAGATGTGGTGCAGTTGAATTTGTCTGCTTCGCATCTGTCAGACCTCCACGTAAGATGCACTCTGTCGGAGAGCTGGCATGGTGTGCTACAGCGGCTTTCGACCTCTTCATCTCACGGCACACATTCATTACTAAAATTCTGCAGCACACCAAAAAATATTCTTTTTTTTTTTTTTTTTTGCCAATATGACAATAAAAAATTGGTATAATATTGATTCATTTACACCGGACGGCTACTGTTGTGTTGGCTGTTGTCATTTCTTTATTTGACGATCTAAGGGAAAAACGGTCAGTGGCCCTGCCTAAATAGTCAGGTGCATGTTTTAAAAATTCCTGCAGTGTACCTGTTGGAAATCACTGATGTAATAGAAAGACTGTCGTCTCTTCTAACCAAAGTAGAAAACTATGAGACAGGCCTCAATTTAGACATTTTAATATCTTTTGAAGTTTCTTTCCCCCCCCCTCTCCTTTGTTCATTTTCTTTTTCTTTTTCTTTTTTTTTTACAGGGACAGAGAGAGAATCAGAGAGAGGGATAGATAGGGACGGACAGGAACGGAAAGAGATGAGAAGCACCAATCATTTTTTTGTTGCTGTGGCGACACCTTAGTTGTTCATTGATTGCTTTCTCATATGTGCCTTGACCGCAGGCCTTCAGCAGACTGAGCCACCCCTTGCTGGAGCCAGCGACCTTGGGTCCAAGCTGGTGAGCTCTTTGCTCAAGCCAGATGGGCCCGTGCTCAAGCTGGCGAGCTCGGGTTCTCGAACCCGGGTCTTCCGCATCCCAGTCCGACACTCTATCCACTGCGCCACCGCCTGGTCAGGCTCCTTTGTTCATTTTCTTCCTTCCTTCCTTTGATTTTTCTTTACAGGTCTTTCTCTTTTTTATTCCTTCCCTTACACACATACTTACTGTGCACCTGCTCTGTGGTAGGCCCAGTGTTTGCATGAGGAGTTAAGCCACGTGTTCTCCATCACGGATTCCACAAACTAGACTATGAGATGATAATACCCCTGTCCTGACCCTCAAACCTTTCCAGAAATAGCAGGCGAATTCCCCTGTGAATGCTGGATCTGCGGAACGGGCACAAAGGAAGGCAGTCGAGCTGAGAGAAGAGGGCTTCTGGTAGAGCAGACATGCTGTGGAAAGACCAGAACAGCTGGAGGCTGGCACTGAGACTGAGGGAACATGGGGAAAAGGCAGATCTGGAAGGTGGGCCAGGGCTGACAAGGACGTACACAACGCTAAAGGAGGGAGAGGGACTTCTGACATGACCAGAGGGGTATTTTGCAAATAGTACTCTGGCTGCTGAGCAAAAAGCAGGTTGGAGGAAGGCACACATGACTCCAATCACTTCTGCCCACGTTGGCCATACAGCTGTTTCCCAGGCTCGCCAGGGCTGAGTAAGACAGTCTAAAAAACACAGCCCAGCTGTTTTCTTGGGAAGAAACGGAGAACACAAGTCTCCGTACTAACTAGTTGTCTCTGCCCTGTGGCAGAAAGACTTCAGACGGACCTGGATTCAAACCCCGACTGAGGTCTGATAATTGGCTGTGTGCAATGGGGTCAGTTGTCTCACTTCCGGGGGCTCATTTTTTCTCACCTAAAGTAAATTGTCTCCTTTTCTCAAAGGTGTGTTGGAGAAATGAAATGAGCCAAATTGAATTCCACAGAAAGGGATAGTTTTCTCCCTCTTGTCTTGGTTTAGATCTGCATGGGCGTGGGCAGAGTTGTTCACTGAGGTGTGAGGTGCGGTGGCTTCCCCGAATGCTGGTTGCCATGAGGAGATCTCTGCAGGAAATAAGCAGTGGGGGGTCCTCTTTGACCTTGAAAGTCCTCCAGCCCTGCGGGAACCTCTGCCCTGCTCATTAGGCATAGCCTGGCTGTGCCGGGTCAGCCCAGCGCGTGCACTGGGGCCGAGCTCTGCTCTGTGCCTGGTACCGTAGCTATGCTTCTGGGGCCAAGCCGTCCGAGCAGCTCAGCGACATCTGTGTGGCTTGCGGACTTGACTTCTCACGGCTCCTCCTTGCAAAACCATGCTTGTCTTGGCCTTTGCGTTCCGACATGTGACTCAGAAGAATGTCAACCTGTCCGCAGTCAAGCCCACTGTGCCTTTTCAACTTCCTGTCATTTGCTGTGGGATTTTCCGGGACGTCGCGAGCCCCACACAATTCAGTGACGATTCCAGAAGAGTCTGGTGTCTCAAAGTCACGGGTGACTTTTTTTCAAAATATTTTAACACCTGTGTGTCAGAAGCAGCGTTAGCTTAGGAATCGGGAGGCCAGAGCTGCAGGCTTGGCCCCGCCATTGATTGGCTGTGTGACCTTCTGAGAGTAATCCGTGCCTTTCTCAACTGAATGAGGAGGGTGAGCGGGATCAGTGATTTACACACCATGTTTCAGGGGACTCTGGGGTTTCTTGGTGAAAGAAAATCTTTGTTCTCTTCAAGTCCGTTTTTTTACTTATTATGTATATTTGGAGTTCTAGTGCTATCTCGCTGGCAAAAAGGTTTCACTAATAATTAAAGAAAAAAATAGGAATTCTTATGATCTCTAAGGGTCATCTGTGCTTCTACTTTCTCTAACACTGTGGTTTGTTCAAGGGATACATATATAGTTTTCAAAATGCATTTAGACATGAGGAAGTGGTGAGCTCTTCAATACGAGGGGAATTTAAGTTAGTTGTACCAACCAGAGGCCCTGAAGCCAGTTCAAATAGAAGCCCCGCCTGTAACTCCCCTCTGGGGAAATACTGAAGCTCTCCAGATTGAAGTCGGCCGTGGTGACAGGGGATAGGACGCGCTTGCCTTGCAGGTGTGAGGACTGAGATGGAGGTAGCGCCATGCGGTTTAGGCACAGTGCCGGATGATAGGCATGCTCGTGCTCCTGTGTCCTGCTCCGCCCTCACACACACAGCTCTGTCTCCAGTCTCCAGGCAGCCACTGCCAACCAGAGGGAGTCGGCATTTGGGGCAAAGCAGAGCTGACATCCTGTTCCAGTCCGATTTCTATCTATAAAGTGGGACTTGCCATGGACGAAGTGTTTGTATATTTCAGAATCTATATGTTGAAGCCTTCTCCATCTGCCTGTGTCTGGATGGAGGGCCTTTACTAAAATAAAGAAGGTTAAATGAGGTCATCAGGGAAGGGCCCTGATCCAATAAGATTAGTAACATTATAAGAGGAGACATCAGAGGACTTTCTCTCTCTTTCCCACCCACGTGAAAACCCCGGGGAAAGATGGCCATCTACAAGCCAAGACGAGGGTCCACATCAGAACACAACCATACCGCCACCTTCGTCTTAGACTTCCAGCCCAAAGAACTAGGAGAGAAAGTAAACCTCTGCTGTATAAGCCACCCAGTCTATGGTATTTTGTTATTGCAGCTGACCTGAGTAATACAGGAATAGCAACACCTTCCTCAGATATTTATTGTGAGAGTTAAAGAGAGCTTCATTCGTTCAACCACCATCATGGAATGTCTACCATTCATGGGACTCTGTGAAAAGTTCAGGAGATATGAACATTCATGACCTGTATCTCATGCCCAAGAAAGTGATTAATTAAAGAAGGTACTGCCTGACCAAGTGGTGGCGCAGTGGATAAAGCATTGGGTTGGAACAAAAAGGACCCAGGTTTGAAACCCTGAAGTCACCAGCTTGAGCATGGGCTCATCTGGTTTGAGCAAGGCTCACCAGCTTGAGCCCAAGGTCACTGGCTTGAGCACGGGGTCACTCGGTCTGCTGTAGCCCCCCCCCACCCCCCCCGTCAAGACACATATGAGAAATCAATCAATGAACAACTAAGGTGCTGAAACAAAGAATTGATGCTTCTCATCTCTCTCCCTTCCTGTCTGTCTGTCCCTCTCTTTTTCTCTCTCTGTCTTTGTCACACACACACACACACACACACACACACAATAAAAAATTAAAGAGGGCACTAAAAACTATTAATGGATAAAAAGAACTAGATACACACACATAATTTTTTCTTAAAATATAGATGCCCGTTGGGTGCAGAATGAAATACAAAGAACGTTTATTGAAGCCTATGTGTGATAGTACAACCCAGAAAACAAGTCCGATTTGTATTCGAATCTGAGTTCTGCAAGGTCAGGTTCCAGACTCCTTCCATCTAACTTTAACCACTTGCTCTTTACCATCAGTCACAGCGACCAATGGACAGTAGAAATTTTTAAATGTTTGTGTAATAAGTGTTGTAGTAAGTATAACATTTGTGACATGACTCATATCTATGAGTTGAAAAAAGATAAAATATACACTAAATTGATATCAGGTGATCTCTACTGTGCATGAACACATTATTAAGAATAAAAAAATAAAAATCTTACTGACCACAGAAACAATTACACTGCACTCTTGGTGACCTATTTTGGACTGAGTTATGTCCCACTTCCGAAGTTGCTATGTTGAAGTTCTAAGCCCCAGTATGATGGCCTTTGGGAGGTAATTTGAATTAGGTGAGGTCATGAAGATGGGGCTTTCAAGAAGGTATTAGTGCCCTTATAAGTAAAGATACCAGAGAGCTTTTTCTCTCTGTCTCCTCACTGAACACAATGAGAAGTTACCCACCTGCAAGCCAGGAAGACAAGTCTCACCAGGGACCAAATTGATTGGAACCTTGATTTTGGACTTTCCAGCTTCCAGAACTGTGAGGATTCTCTCTCTGCCGTTGAAGCTACCCAGTCTGTGGCAATTGGTTAAAACAACCCTAGAAAACTACCACACAGCCCAAGTAGCTCCGTTTCAGCACAGAGAGTTAGAGGCCACATGCTCCTCTTGCATGGGCAGGGAAGTGGGGCTGCACGAAAGTGAGCAGTTTCCCAGCTCGAGAGGTCACTGCACATGCTCTCGTTTGCTCTGTTTACCACAGAAACAGGTGATCCCCAGAGCCTCCTTGAAAGCTGGTACCAACTTCTCACCTGCCATGTGCCCACACACCACCCACTGCTGCTCCTGGAGAGGGAATTCTCCTTCATCCCCTCTGCCAGCTGAATCCCACGCAGTCGCCCACTTCACCCCCTCAGCTGACTAACCCAGGTTTCTACCCTGAAATTTAGGGGAAATCCTAAAAGCAGGAGCCTTGCGTTGGCAGCAATAGTATCAAAATGTAAAAACAGACAATTCTGCATTGGAAGAAAGCAACCCATTTCCTTTGATGATGACGGTGGGAGTGACGATGATGATGACTGGTGACTATGAACCAATATTCCCAAGGGTTCCGTGAGGGAAGCTCATTTATTTACCGTGGCAGTGATGGCAGGTAACCTTGTATGGCCTTTCTGGAACAGTTTTTCAAATATATGTTAAGGACTATAAAAATGCTATAACTTTGACCAATTCAATTTATTTTATTTTTAAAAATGTTTATCTTATTGATTTTAGAGAGAAAGAGGAAGGGAGGGAGAGAGAGACGAGAACGTCAATCATCCTTGTATGTGCCCTGACTGGGGATTGAACCGGAGTCTCTGCGCTCTGAGACAATGCTTTAACTAACCGAGCCATCCAGTCAAGGCTCAATTTTATTTTTAAAGATTTATTCTAAGGAAATGAACAGAGATGTAAGGCAGGTAAACAAAATCCTGCACTATATTCTCTTTTGCAATAATTATTAGGTAAATACACACTGTTGAGAAAACAACTAGACTTTGTGAAAGTAGGATGTTTCTGGACTAGAGGGAAGACACCTCAAATACTCTCATTAGCTCTGTCACCACCGAGGCAGATGATCCTCAGGAGCGACTGTGGGAACTGGTGTCAACTCCTCATTTGCTCTCTGTGCACACAACACCCACCACTGCCATTTGACTTGTCTGAAAGGCAGAAATCCTATTTTCTTCTTCCCTCACACCCAGCTCTTGGAACAATGTGTGACACATAAGAAACATCTCATCATTTTTCTTGAGTAAGTGGTCCCTCCTTTCATTCTTACAACTGATAAGAAAATGGATGCTATCAATCTCCATGATGAAAATTGGAAAGAATATGAAAGCCACAAAACTGATGTAAGATAGGATATGATGCAATGATTTTCAAAATATTAGTGAAATGAGAGAATGCTCATTTAAATATTGCCTGTAGCCTGACCAGGCAATGGCGCAGTGGATAGAGCATCAGACTGGGGTGTAGAGGACCCAGGTTCAAAATCCTGAGGTCGCCTACTTGACCATAGTATCATACACATGACCTTATGGTCACTGGCTTGAGCCCAAAGGTCACTGGCTTGAAGCCCGAGGTCACTGGCTTGAGCAAGGGTTCACTCACTCTGCTGTAACTGCCTCCCCCTGGTCAAGGCACACATGAGAAAGGAATCAATTAACAACTAAGGCGCAATGAAGAATTGATTCTTCTCATCTCTCTCCCTTCCTGTCTGTCTGTCCTTATCTGTTCCTCTGTCTCTATTACAAATATATATATATATGGCCTGTATACACACAAACCCACACAAACCACATGAACACACATACACACACATACATGTGCCTAGGTAAGTTCTGAGTAATGGGATAATAGCTTTTTTCTTTCTTTTTTTCCTGTTCTTTTAGATTTTTAATTTTTTAAAAAATTATGTTTTAAATTTAAAAAAAATCTAAAATTGTTTTACATTAAGATTATACTATTGTATGAAGAGTCTTACTAAATCGATCCTTGTACAAATGTGCTACCATGCTAGTCATTAACATTTCAGCATGATTGAGGACATTAAATTAATCTAAGCAATAATCAGGAACCCCAAGAAGGAGAAAAGCAGGCATTACTGAGGTCAAAGCAGCAGTAGCCATTCCTTTATGTCATTGAAGAATGTTTCTTCCCTTCCTCACCACTCTTTAAAATTTAATTCACCACTTGCAGAATCCCTGGGTCTCGGTCTCAGCTCAGAGTTGAGGTCTACACTGTCAGAATGAGTGCCACGCTCTGTGAGAGGCAGAAGCCCAGTTTGTGCCTGTCCTGGCTGGCAGACTGCCAGACCCCCACAGCAACCTGATGGGAGCCCAGAACTCTACTACAGGGGCTTGAGGGCAGATGATAAACTCAGTGTTGAATTTATTTTATACTCAGCCTAGAGCCTGGCTTCTCACATCAGCTCGACTGACATCATAGGCTGGATAATTCTTTGTTCTGGGCAGATATCTTGTGCATTGTAGAATATTAGAAGAATCACCGGTCTCTACTCACCAGATGCCAGTGGTACCCCAGCCCAACAAGTCAGAACAACCAAATCTATCTCCAGATACTGTCACATGTCCCTTGAAAGGTATAGTCAGGTCATTATTCTAAGTGTTATGGGAACAGTCAGAGTGTTTTAAACAGGGGAGGGAAATGAGCTGATGAGACAGTCTTATGAACCATGGGGGATTGGGGTAAATATCAGAAGCAGGGAGAACCATGAACGGCTAATCCGCTGGTCCAGGGGAGATATTATGGTGGCTCAAAACAGGTTGGGATATGTTTAGAGGTAGGTCTACTAAGATATTCTGATGGATTGACCTTGGGTGTAAGGGAAAAACACAAGGATGACTTTATTTTTATGGGACAAGATATATCATGTGGTTAAGAGCAGTCTGCCTCACTGTGTAACCTGGACAGGACATGGGTAAACAGGAGGTGATGAGAATATCTACCTACTTCATAGGGTTATTGTGAGTATTATGTAGTTAATATGTGAAAAGTGCTTAAAACAATGGTCAGTACCCAATAAGAGCTCAATAATATCAGCTATGAATAAACTGGAGAAGAGCATGTTTAGGGAAACAAAAATATTGGGGCCCTTAAAAAAAATATACTCATTTTTTCCAACAATCTAAAAAGCTTTATTTAAGAATCCTGTGTTCGTCACATCAATTTTTTATATGTCACCAGCTGTGGAAGCCCAGGCTACTTTCTCTAAATTCAGGAAATAAATCCAGCATATTCTCTGTGCTTTCTATTAAAAATCAATGTGTTCCAGACTGTTTCTTCATTGAATTTTAATAGAAAGCACAGATAAGAAGCTGAGTTTATGATCCAGCTATTCTATATCTGTGCATTGACACAAAGAATATAAAAACACTAATTTGAAAAAATATATGCATCCCTATGTTTATTGCAGCATTATTTTGATAACCAAGATATGAAAACAACCTAAGTATCCATTGATGGATGAATAGATAGAGAAGATGTGGTACATATACAATAGAATACTACTTGGCCATAAAATAGATGAAATGTTGCCATTTGCAAGAACACATGTGGATCTTGAGTTCTTCTATGAAGTAAAATAAGTCAGATGGAAAAGGACAATAGGGTCATTTCACCTATATGTGAAATAAAAAACAACCAACAAAAAACAACAAAAACAAATTTACAGAAGCAGACAATAGACTGATGGTCACGAGAGAAGAAGAAGGATAGTGGGAGGGAAACACAGATAAAAGGGGTCAAATTCCTGGAGAAGGATGAAAACTAGACTTTTTTTGACGAGCATGCTACATACAGTATACACAAATATCAAATTAATATATTGTACACCTGTAACTTATGTGACAATCCAATGTTATCTAACTTTCTTGGGATAGATAGAAAGAGAAAGAAAGAAAAAGAAAGGAAGAAAGAAAAAAAGAAAGAAAGAAAGAAAGAGAGGGAGGGAGGGAGGGAGGGAGGGAGGAAGGAAGGAAGGAAGGAAGGAAGGAAGGAAGGAAGGAAGGAAGAAAGAAGAAAGAAAGAAAGAAAGAAAGAAAGAAAGAAAGAAAGAAAGAAAGAAAGAAAGAAAGAAAGAAAGAAAGAAAGAAGGAAAGAGAAGAAAGAAAGAAAGAAAGGGAATACGTACATACAATTAAATTCTTAAATCATTATTATAAGTATGTTAGTTTTCTGTTGCCAAATAACTACACACTTAATGTTTCAAAACACTATCCATTTAGGCCCTGGCTGAGCAAGCATCATCTAAATATGCCAAGGTTGCTGGTTCAATCCCTGGTCAGGGTAGATACAAGAATCAACCAATGATGGCATAAATAAATGGAACCAAAAAAAATCAATGTTTCGCTTTCTCTAAAATTCATCAATTAAAAAACAAAACACTGAATTTTATAGTTATTCAGAAGTTTGGGTGAGGTCAACTCGCTCTTTCACATAAAGTGTCACAAGGCTAGAATCAAAATATCAGCCAGGCAGGACTCTTACTTGGAAGTTCTGGGCAAGAATCCACTCCTAACTTATTTAGGTTGATGGCAGAATGCAGCCCTTGCAGTTGCTGGTCTGGGTCCTGATGTCTGCTCTGGCTGCCACTCAGACACTAGAGGCCCCTGCTTTCCCAGTGATACGGCACTGTTTACCTTTAACCCAGCAAAGGTGGCTTGAGTCCTTCCCACATTTTGATGCTCTCTGATTTCCATTGAATAACCAAAGGGAGAAAATTCTCCAATTAAAGGGTCAGTGTGATTATATCAGGCCCATCTAAATAGTCTTCCCTTTGCTTTATAAAAAAAAACAAAAAAAACAAAAACCATGGGAGTAACACCAGGAGCACAAGTTGTAGAGTTATCTTGAAATGTTGTCTGCCATGCTAGGCAGGCCCCAGCAATGGTGGTTTGATGAGTCTTGACAACTTATGTACCCATGTCACACTATTCAAATCCTACTTAGACTGTTTAATCAGGAACATCCCAGTGCCCACTCTCGTCAACCCCAGCCCTATAGGCAATGGCTGTTCTAATAGCTATCATCAAAGATTAATTTTGCTTTCATTTAAATCGCATTATACAGCTTATACTCTCTTACACCTGGCTCCTTTCTCTCAGATAATATTTTTGAGATTCATCCCTGATTTTATATTCCTCAGTCCTTTCCATTTTATTAATGAGCAGTATTCCTTTATGTGACCACACCACAGTTTGTTTATCTATCACAAGTATTGACAGACATTTTAATCATGGTTATTGTGAATAAAGCTGCTATAAACATTCTTTAAAACTCTTTGTGTGCTGGTAACTTCTTACTTATTTTGGTTAACTAGATATGCACAGGCCTGGGGATTTAGGTAGACATGTGCTTAGCTGAAAAACAGTGTCCCAAAACAGTTGTAGTGTTTTACACACACCCCCAACTCCCTTTAGTGTACAAGAATTCCACCCGAGCCTCATCCTCACAAACATTTTATGCCGCTCTTTCAAATTGGAACTATTTTAAAAGATGCCAGCTGGTATCTCTTTGTGGTTAAAGTTTGTAGTTCCTTGGTGGGTAAGGATCCTGAGCACCCTTTTATTTTTCATTGCTCATTTCTATATCTTCCTTTGTGAACTGTCTGTACATGTCATTTGCCCAATTTTTAATTGAGAAATTAGTCTTGTTTTTGCTTTTAAAGGTTTGTTATGTATTTTGGATAAAGTCCTTCATCTGATGTGATTTATATTATATGTTTATTGTGATATATAATGTATAACTGAAATATATATGTGTATATATACATATATATCTTCTGTGTGTGTGCGTGTGTGTGTATGTGTGTGTGTATTCAAGAAAGGAAAAGGTAAAAAGAAAGAGAAGGCAGATAAAGGGGTAAAAAGGTTCTGAGAAATAGTTAAAATTCTGACTCATTGATTTACATATATGTTTCTTTTCAATCCTGTAGGTTAAAAAGAAATACAGTGACTGAGCACGTGACATGTGCTGTAGGATGCTTTATCTTACCCATAGGAGTGAGAGCTTCTTGGGAACAAACATCATGTGCTTACTTCATCTATCTTTCCATCACTCAGTTTGTTATAGGATCTGGCTTATGGATAATGTTCAAACATATTCATTGAGAGAATGAGATAATAATTGGCTGATTACCTCATTCAGCTATTACAAAGGAGAAAATCATTCAATGAGCTTTGAAAAAAATAAAAACCACTGCAAATAGAAACAAAATGTATGTTATATTTTGATTGTGGTTTTACTTGAGTGAGTGACGGGCACAGAATAGAAATAAGACAAACAGGTTGGAACACACACCCCTCAGTCCAGATGTCCATAAATCCCTTGTAGCCAAAGACTCAGAATCAGATCATACACTAATGTTTTTGGACATAATCAATTTCTCTCTCGTGGACCATGGCTCTTCCTCTCTTTCATGGATCAATTTTATTAGCATTCACACATTTGTTTTGTGTTTTCTCCCTTGAGTCCATAGTCTCCCTTAGCATTCTCAGCAAAGAAGAAAGAAAACCCTTTGAAAAAGTTGTTGATCCTGGCTGTCTGTTTTTCTCAGTCTCCCATCTACTCTTCCCACCTTTGCTATCTGGTTTCCGCCAACCACCATGCTGCAGACATTGCTCTTGTTAAAGTTCCCAGAGTGTGCAATTCATGGGCAGTTCTGTGTCTCCGTCTTCCTTAGAAGTGCCTGTGTGCTCAACAGGACTGCGGTGGGTAAGGCAGAGTGGGTTATGTGGGGGCATCAAACCATGCACCATGCACTGAAATCTCAGCTCTGCCGCTCATTCAGGCATCCTTCAAACACATGAATTAGTACATGCAAGTCAGCATGGCACTGTGGCTAAGAAAAAAGCTGCAATGAGACCATCATATCTCTATTACTTGACCTCTGCCTGACCCAGAGGAATTTTATTAATATTTTAAACCACATTTTAAACTAAAGAAAGAAAGGTCCCTGGACTCACAGAATTGTGCAAACTTTTCAACACGATGATTCAAGTAAAACCTTTGGAAGTTGCCTGGTCTGGAATATGCAATGGTTCAATGTTAGATTGCTTCCCACCCCCCACCCCCGAATCAGTGTTATTTCTCTTACTATCACCATAACCATTACTATTATTAAGAGCAGAACCATGATAAGCTCTCCCCTTGGCCCAGACTTATCACTTAGCTTTTCGCTCTTGATACTTGACTCTTCTTGATACTTGGATGTCCAGACTTCATGGAAGACATCCAAGGACCGATTAAGCTGTCTTTCTCAAGGGTGTTGGAGAATGATGCATGGAACACACAAGTTTGAAGGCCCCCTCTAGCTCTCCAACTCAAGGACAACATAAATCTAAGCTGTGACAAATATGTCAGCTGCTTATGCATCTGCTTCCTGTCTTGGCTTCTTCCTCTATGTAAATTCTGAACTCCCCTTAACCAGTCAACTGACTGATTCTAGGCTAGTGGGAAAAGCTCGATGTTTTTCTATCATAAAGGTAGGTTAGGCTAACTTTAAAGTATATGGAGTACCAAACAACCATGATCTTCATTCCTTCATTATAAACAAGCCAACAAACAAAACAACAAGAAAGCATTGTGTTGGTATACCTTTCTTACTGCTTTTACTGACCAAACTTCCAAACGGTGATAAACTGCATTTTATTGTCTTTTCATTCTCTGATTACTCCCTGCAGGACAGAAATCTCTGCATTGCTTCGTCTCCTTGGAATGAATGGAGCCAGGCCTCTTTGCAGTCCTCCTACACTGACCCGAATGCCCTTGGAGGCCTGGGCTCCTTGCACCAGAACTATTGCTCCCAGACAGAGCTGGGGCAAGACTCTGGCTTCAGAGCAGAAGTGAGAGTATCGTTATTGGATGGGTTCTCTAGGCAGGGTCCTGTTTGAACAATCCCTCTCTAACTGATGAAACTCTTTCCTAATTAGGTTGGGGCACTATGGGGACTATCACTTAGATACCATAAGCCGGGAAGCAAATGTGATAATTATCTCTGTCAATCTGCAGAACCCCTGTCTCAACCGCAGTGAAATGCTACCGTTTCCATCTCGTCTGCAAGAGAAGGCCGTGGGGAGGGGACATCACTAAGAAGAATACTGAAAGCACTCGCAGGCCGTGTCCGTATGGGAAGCAGCTGGCGGTCTGCTTGTCAGCACATGAGCAATCTCTGCAATGGAAAGAAAGTCTGGCTGCTTTGTGTCTTGGAAAGAGCAGCAATGGAAAGTATCAAAATTAGTTCCACTTTACTGAAGATTGTGGTTATTTAAAAGGTCAGCTGCTTTCCCTAATATATATATATATTATTTCTTTCCCTAATGTGTGTGTATGTATGTATGTACATATATACATACATATATATAATATAATATATATTACAGAGCATAAGGAAGAATAGCAATGCTGCAAGAGGAATGTCCACTAATAGATGAGTGAATATAAAAAGGTTGTGGTACAATGGAATATTACTTGGTCATGAAATCTTACCATTTTCAACAACATGGATAGACTAAGAGAATATCACGCTGAGTGCAATAAATCAGTCAGAGGAAGACAAATGGAATATTTCACTTATATATATATAATGTAAAGAACAAAATAAATGATCAAACAAAATAGTAACAGTCTCATTGACACAGAGGGCAGACTAATAGTTACAGGGGTGAGAGAGTGTGAGAGGCCACATGGGAACGATAAAGGGAGCAAGAAGTACAGACTGACGGTTACAAAATAGCCATGGTAATGTGGAGTTCAGCATGGGGAGTATGGTGAATGATATTGTAATAACTGTGCGGAGCCAGGTGGGTACTTGAAATATTGGGGCGGGTATCACTGTGTAAAATATAGGATTGCAGGTGGAAGTTGGACCGTGAGGAAAGCTGACAGAGGGGAAGAAATTCTACATTTGAAACATACAGTTGAGGAAGCACTCTTTGGAGACCCTGGACTGCCAGAAAGATGAACTGGGGGGTCTGAGAAGAAATTTAGCCTGAAACATCACTGGAGGCAAACATGACAAAACTAACCCTGCTCTACTTTGAGGATCCCATGAGAATGCAGTGGTCTTTAGAAAAAAGAATAATCCCGGGAAAAATAGAAGCCAGAGGGAATCAGATGGATTGACTTCATAAAAGAAGCCAGAGGCATGGTCTACAGGAGCTGGGAAGGGCTGTAGAGTACAGGACATTAGGGACATTGCTCATTCATAGGGTTATTAAGAGTCCAAGCTGGTTCAATGTCATGTAACCCACACAATATTTCTCTCACTATAATGGCTTCACAAGTTTTTTGCTATCTTGTTCATTGCCATATCCGTAGCCCCTGGCAAAGTTCATGGCACATAATAAAAAAGCAACTGATATAGGTTCAATAAATGAATGAATGAATGAATATAAAAGGATCTACTGGGTGAGGTTAACTCATCCTGTTTTTCTGTGGGTTGTAGTATTAAGCTATAGACCACAATTCTAGAGAATATAGCATGTCCTGGTAGCTTCTGATCTCTCCTTCGAAAAAACCTTTTAAAAACAATTGGTCTATGACATCTGTTACCCAAACACAGGCGAGGATTCTTTTTAGCCTATTGAACCTATTTGTTTTGTATCAGAATATGAGTGTGATTTCTTTTTTCCTCAAACAGTTTAAGAGTTTGAAAACAGTGTCTAGACTAAGACCTCTAAATCACCTCGCAAATTACCTTTGCAATAGAATGTAGGCTTGCCCCATTTCTGGCTTTTTCCAGCCTGGTTTCTATTTCAAATCATAGGTTGAAGTCTCACTCAATTTGTGTGGAAGCAACTACTTCTTGCTTTAGGAAGCTTGTAAGCTATATGTAAGCATTTGCTTAAAAACAGACTTGGAAGACTTAGTATCTATCACTTGATTTGCAAAGAGAGCTTTGCTTCCTTTCAATACCTTGGCTGTTGTTCTATCTGTTAATGAAAATATAGACAATGCGACAGCCTTCGGCCGCGCTGGTCAGAGTTCAGTGTCTGAAGTCCCTCCGCATAATTTGTTGTTTTAGTCCTTGTTTCGGCATTGGAAACATTAAGTCCCTCTCTCGCATTTTAGAAAACCTTTTTTACAAAATTTTGAAATAATTTTAGATTAACATAAAAGTTGCAAAATAGTACAGAAAGTCCCCATATCCTCTTTATGAAGTTTACTCCAACGATACCTTCCATAATCGTGGTAAAAATTGACAGCATACTAATAACTAAGCTACAGAGCATAGTCAAAATTTTCCAGTTTTTAAAACTCCTATGTGTGCGTTTCTGCCATTTTATGACTTGTACAGATTTGTATAATCAGCAGCACAGTCCAGATACAGGACTGTTCTCGCACCACACGGAAGTCCCTGCTCCCTCTTTAAAGTGACGCCCTCCCCTCCCCCGCTGACAGCCACTCATGTTTCCCAATCCTACAGTGTTGTCACATTGAATATACAGGATTATTTAACAATATCTTAAGATCAGCCTTTATTAAGTAAGTTTGCTGTGGTTAAGAGCCACCCACGCTGTTATGTAAATCAGTAATGTGCTCCTTGTTTGTTTGTTTGCTCAGTAGTATTCTATTACATGGATTTATGAGAGTTTGCTTAACCGTTCACCACCAGAAGGACATTTAGGTTGTTTCCAGATTTGAGTTATTGCAAACACAGCTGCTGTTTTTAATTTTTATAAATGAAGCTGAACATTTGTGACAAGGTTTATGTGTGAAACTTTTCATTACTCTGTGGTTATATTTGGGAGTGAAATCGATAGGCCACATATAAATGCATTCTTAACTTTATAAAACACTGCCAAACTATTTTTCTAAGATAGTTGTACCATTTTGCATTCTCATCAGCAATATATGAGACGTCAGGTATTTCCTTAACTTTAATAGAACTTGGTATTGTCATGTTTTTAAAAAACATTCTAGCCATGTTAACAGGCATGCAACCCATTTAAAAATAGTCACTTTTTCCATGAGTGTAAGAGAAAATGCATTTCTCTGTTAGGCAGAGCCATAACACTTCCACTGTGACACAATCAAACATGCCTCTGATAGCTATGGCCGGGGATGGTCGTGTCTCCATACCAACATTATACGGCTTTGTCAATTATAAAGCATGACGCTAGTGAAAGCTGTTCTTATCTTAGCATTGATAAGAAACATTTAGGGGAAAGTTCGAAGGTACCTGGAGGAATGAGTCCTTGAGTGGCGGGAGTGAGATGTATTCTTCATTTTGTAGACAATAAGAATTCTCCAGGAAAGTAATGTAACCAAAGGTAATGTTTTGGAAGATCCACACGGGGTCATCGTGCAGGACAAGATAAATGGAAAGGATGGTGGTGTCAAGCCTAGAAAAGCAGCATAGAGAAACGTCAGATGAATATGTACAACGCCGGTGGAAGAGGGAACGGAAGAGAGAACACACTGGATAGAGTTCACTGTGAAGTAGGGCCCCTATAATGATGAAATGATGAGATTAAGGATGACTCCAAGATTACGGTACCAGAAATAAGGATTAAAAGCAAGCTTAGTGTCATCAGAGGGATTGTGATAATAACATCAGCTGGCATTACTAACACAAGGTTGGGCTGGGTTTTATTCGGGTCCCGGGATCCTCACACTATGGCCCCGGGACTCAAGAACAAGCAGCTTCATCTGCAGACAAGGACCCTGGAGCTGAGAGCGGCAAGGAACATATCCAAGATCAAAAACTGAGGAAGATTCTAGTCTCATCTATGAAATAGAACAGTAATATTCTCAATAGAGTTGCTAAAAATTAAATAAGTCATCTCTATCAGCTTTTCAGGGCTATCCAAATGCCATCTAGTATTGCTTTGTCAATAATTCTTCTCTAAAGGTTGAATTCACCAAAGAATCTCAGGATTTTAATGATGGGCACTTCTCTCTACAGAAAATAGATATTGTCATTCTTTAAATGCTTTTTATATCTAAATTAAAAGCTCGTTGGGCTTAATTTCATGATCTTCCATCAGAACAGTTAACTTAAAAGAAATGAATATGATGGAAAGCTCAGAAATCTTTTAATTTTCCCACAATTATGCATGCATATAGATGTGCATGCCAGCAAATATTGCAGAACCAAAATAATATTTTATTCCCAATTTTCTAAAGAACATCAAGAATGATAAATTTGAATATTTGTGGTAAACACTCAGGGAAATGTCAGAATCATTACTGCCATAAGACATTGTCTCATTGTCAGCTCTTTATAATCAGTTTAATTTTTATTGAGGAAAAGCAACAATCACAAATCAGCCTTCTTGTGTCCTTTGAATTCTCACGGCTGCAAATGAGGCTTTCAGCTGCTTCAGTTTCATTCTGCAAAGGCACCATGTTGGATCATTAATTACCTAAGAAGGTGCTGCATTCTCATCTTCTTCTGGTGGGAAAAAATATATAAATCAGATTGGAACCTGGAGCTATGAAATCATTTTTTTTCTTAAAATGCCATCTGCCAGGTTCCACTTCAGAACATCCAGAAATCATTAAAGATGAGGAAAGGAGGGTTCAGGGAGGGTAGTGAAGCGTCAGAGTGTCAGGGTGTCTTGTCACAGCAGTCTGTGTTGTCACACCCTCATCAGCCTTTAGCAGCCCCCTCCCTCGCACCGTCAGACTGCTGACACAGCCTTCTAACTCCTCTCCCTGTCATCAGTCCTATCTGGCCATTAATCTGGGCTGTTAGAGTAGTCACTCTATAACACCCACCTGGCCATGCTTCTTCTCGCGCGACTCAATAGCCCCATCTCTCAACAGCATCCCTCTGATAAGCCATACTCCCCCTCATGATTGATTCCTGAAGTCAACCTAACACTTGTCTTACTGTTTTTGGTAACCTCTACTTCGAAGCAAAGTTCAGGATTCAGTTGATGCTGTACCTCTTCTTAGTTTTCCATACCTTCTCTCTGACCACCAATCATCACGACTCACCCAGCTCGGCCAGCAGACTCAACACAGTGCCCTGCACTCGGGCTTCCACAGCCTTCAATGGTCATCACATGTTGTTATAACTGCCTTTTGCCCCTTTTCTATTTTCTAATAGATTGTGAAATGCCTAAGAACAAAGATCATGGTATGTTTGTCTTCTTCGGGGCACTCCTAAGAACACAGATGTGTTTGGCAAGGAAGGGTAAGTCATCAATGAAGAAGGTATTTCAAATGAAAGAAAGAAGAAAAGAAGGAGGAAGGGGCGATGAAGAATCGTGAGGCAGAGTGAAGTACAGCAGACTGGCTCAGTCCTTGGGTACTGACTCTTCTCTCACGAACAAGATGAATAAATTGAGTCTCACAAGCAACTTTTTAACTATAATGAGTATAAGCTTCTGCATATGTAAAATGAGATCTACTGAATCTCTAGGTTTTATTGTCACTTGAAATGGCTGATTCTCTGACTTGGTGCCAGCAGTCCCAAGTGATTTTAGCAGCAGGAAAAGAACAGGTCTTCTGGTGAAGTGAAACATTCCTCTCCTATCCTGGGAGCCCAGAAACTGCCCACTGCACAGCCTTCATTTAGATCAGTCTGGGTACACAAATCTTTATAAGAACCTGCAAGCTAGTGCCAACACTCTGAATGCCCCGTATTTGTCATCATTGTGAAACAGCCCAACCATTTCCAGCTCCAACACACCTGGAGAAGACAGGAGTCCCCTTGGAGTTGACATTATACCATATTTATTCATTCAACTAGTATTTATTAACTTACTTAATAACTAGTAGTACACTGGGCAGTAGTAATATATTTAAGAATGAGACCTGATTTGTTTTCTCCTGGAGCTTAAGTTAGAAGGAAATGCACCTGCCGTGATGATTTTCATAACATGACAGAAAACCCAACTTAAACTGGATGTGCAAAATAAATACAGTAGCTATGCAACTGAAAATTCTGTGGGTAGGACCAGTTAAGGTATGAATTGGTCCAAATACTCAAATAATGGTCATAACACACGCACACACATGCATACACACACGCACGCACACACACACACACACATGCGCACACGCACAACACAATCTGCTTTCTCTTTCTTCACTACAAAATGGCTACTTTAGCTCTAGCCTCCATCTTTCCTGATTTATGACCACAGAAAAGAGGCTCTTCCCCGAATCTCATTTTATGGCCCAGAATTGAGTTGCACAGAGCTCCGCTGTCTTGACTTGATTCTAAGAGTGGTCCTCAACTCGGTCGCCACAGGTAGAGGGCGAGGGTGAACGGTGCTCTAGTTCAGGTCACGGGGGCCTGCCCTGCCACCCTGGGGCACCCCCTAAAGCTTGGGGGCTTTAGAAAAAATAGATTGTCATTCTTCTGAACCCCAAAAGTACCGGGCAGCAAAAGACAAAATGATGCTCTTTTAAAATTTAACATTTGGTAAGTGATATAAAGACACAAATTAGGAAGGAAAGAAGATGCTACCTTTCCCCAAAATGAGTCATTTCAATGGAGTTCAAATAGCACGTATGAAGCAAACTGGGCCCTGAATCCTTACAGGAAAAATGGATAGGTTTGCTTTTGTAATCTGAACCAGCTCTTGAGGCTGTTAATATGACACTTATGAGGTAATAGTGCTGATAGGTGTAGAATGTGTCCTCATTCAGTGTCTGTGAGTCTTCCCCAACCCTAACATGTAGCAGAGTGCCTGGCCTCACACATGGGCGGGACACACCTCAATGACTGTATTTATAATAATAAGGCAAGATCATGATGTCAAAGGCGAAGTTGCAGAACAGCAGCCTGATATGTGGAACTAAATACAAAGGGGAAGGAAGGAAGGGAACCGGCGTGGCGCACTTGTCCAGGCAGGTGGGGTTATTGGAGAAACGCCCACGGAAGCCTCAGGAGTCTTCCCTGTCCATCTGCACCAGGGCTGGGGTCAGCTTCTCAGAAACAAACACACAACAGGAGCAAATACAGACCAGCTGAACAAAAGAACCACGGGATTTGTGTACTAACCACATTTTTTACCAGAGATGCAGGGTATGTTCTTTATAAGAGATCTAGAAAATACAGAAACACAATTTTTTTTTAAAAGGCACTAATTTCACCGCAGAGAGACAAGCGCTATTGATAACTGGGGGTGTCCTCTCCGTGTTTTCACTGGCAGGTAACTTCTGACTGATGCTTGACCGCCAGCGACCCCACCCGCGCCCTTCCCCCACCCGCTCCTTGTCCCCCTCTCTGTGTGTAGGAATGCAGGCAGTCCTCCAAGATAGAGGACAGCAGATGGTGTACACAGGCAGTCCCCTTTTGTGTAAGAACCAGGGAGAGCAAGGACATGCACTTGCTCTTGCTTGATAGAGAAAGGCACCTAGAAAGCAATGAAAGTATCTGCTGACTGGGAAGAGCAGGAGCAGACTGCAGGGCAAGGTTAAAATGGAGAAATAAAGTCTTCCTTTCTCCTCACTGAGTAACATTTCATAGCGCTTCACTTCTGCATCAGAAGACTGTGCTCTCGACTAACTAGAGTGTAACTGTGGCAGGTCACACGTGCCCTCTGTAAGGTGCCCGGGACACTTCCCGCTCAGAGGCCAGCCTGGCTCCCATGTCCTCCATGTGCTCTTGAACCCAGGTGGAGCCTGTGACTGCCCGTCTGACATAGGGTGGGGAGTTGATGCGGTCAGTCCCACCGCATTGGCCCCGGGGGCTTCCACTCCTCGCTTCTGACCCCTGTAAGAAGTGTGTGTGTAAGGGAGCTAGTGACCCTGTAAGAAGTGTGCCGACCGTCCATCAGCATGCTCTGAGAAGCTCAATCCTTGAGAAGAGGCCATGAAGCATCAGAACTGCAGACATAGGATAAAGAAGCCACAGGCTTAAATTTAGAATTAGCATAGTAGCTTGAACTCATTCTCTAATAGTATTGTACATAAATGCACCAAGTTTTCTTTTTGTGCTTGGGTATAATTTTGCAGCTTTCTTTCTTGTTCATTGATTACTAGATAACTTGAGATTTAACTGCTATTTTGAATTGACTATTCCATATTAACACTGATATGTGTTGAACAAGAAACCAAGCACTGTTGGCTGCCAACTTAACAAGAATACCTAATTTTTTTATCACCCTTTTGCCCTGTGTCTCAGAGTAAAATCCAGATGTATTTTACCCGAACATGCCAGTCTTTTTCCCATTAACAATGATTTGTTGGAGGGAGGTCTACTACCTAGTTTTAGTCAATGAGTTATGGTGGGCAGCTTCTCTAGAGGGCCTTTCATCAAAATCCTGTAACCCTGAGACATAAACAGTAAGAATACATTAGTTCTTCATCTACTGGAAGTGACCATTTAAGGTTCCGGCTAAGGACAAAGTAAAATTAATGAAGATAGTTAAATAGAAAGGTGACAAGAACCTTGGTGTTTGATGGAATTGCTGAGACACTGAGTGACCAACTCTGAAGCCACACTACCCACACTACCCACAGAAACAAATGTACGTGTCCCCATTGTGTAAGTCAGTTGAGTTTTCTGTGAGTTGCAGCCAAATGCACCATTGCTGAGATCTGCATGACCACCGTGAGCCAGACATAGTGCTGTGGGCTGGAAACCAAAGCAAGATGGTCTTCAGTACTGCCCTCTGTGAACTCTTCTTTTAGAGGAAATTCACCATTTGGGGGCCACATGTAAAAACAATTCCATCCTTCCAGGTTGTGGTCGCCTCAATCTTGTTTTCTCATGGATATTTTAGTACGTCTTTTATAGTACCGATTCTAGTCTCTCTCATCTTGCTAGTGAACAAACAGCCTATTCTACTACGCATACACATAGGAGGAGAGAGACAAAGTTATCTGGGAGAAGTTTATTGCTTTTATTTTATTGTGATTTGGGAAATTCACGATACACAGTCATGTATAACCTATATATATATAATCACAGTCCTAACTGTAACTCTGGTCAGATGATTTAATCTTCTGGCTCTAAGCACAGGTCGACCAGTATCTCAAGTAAATATTTAATAGAAGAAAGGTTAACTACGCTGTAAACAATATTCCTGCTCTTTTTTTATTTCTTCAGAGGTCAATTCCACAAGGTCACTTTCAAACCAACCACCTTATCCCTTTCCATGTTGACAAGGCACAAACTCTTCAGCAAATAGAAATGCACATTATGTCACCTATTATCAAAAATATGCACTTTATTTACTTGAATTCTTAAAATAAAAAATTTCTTTGCTTTCCAGGTACAGTAGCAATTGCTAAATCTTAGATTGGAGGATCATCTCAGTAAAAGGCAGAAAAGGTTAGTCAAACACTCTATGTGGTGAATGGTGGCTTGAACTAAGAGATGAAACCGGAGGTTGTATGTTTGTATGATCTGGTTGTTTGTCCTGAAGTGACCAACATCACCAGAAAACCACCACATTCTCCCTTCATTTCTGTGACATAGCCTTATGCTTTTGAGTCCCTTAATTATTTTGCTCCAACAATGACACCAGTCTTTAAAGAACACATTATTTTTGCAGAAAAAAATTTGCCCCAGTGTCAAAGGTATGATCTTTTGATCGGTAACTGTAACCTGAGCCATTCTGCAAAGCTCATAAAACCTGTTGGCCTTCCTCGATCTCACAGACACTCCATGGCATCTTCTGCAGCTGACCCAGTACTCGGAGGTCACCGGAGATCAGTGATCAGAGCCCTGCATGTGAAGGCGCCATGATTCCCTCCGCATGGAGCCCCAGGCCAATGGCCTCCAGGCTCATTGGATTTTCCCATCTTCTTTCAGCATCTATTTCTGAAAGAAACATTGATTGTCTGATGGTGAAAATCAAACAGAGATTGGGGTGCAGTCAGCTCCTCGCCTTTTCCCCTCCTAACTTCACTCTTGTCCTGTCCTTTAAACATGACATATGATTGGGGTCTTGTCAATTCCCACCCTGGTGCTCTCTAAAGACTCTGGTTGTATTTTGACCAGTTGTCCACTTCCGGTTGCATCGGGTATGAGAAGCCACATTCTCATTCCTGCTAGGGGACAGAAAATATGTCCTGATCTCCCCAAGGCTGATATCTAAATGCCAAGAGAATGGGTAAGACACAAACAAGGATGGTGACAGGAAGTTGCCAGGAATGAAGTGGAACAAGTTTGTGTCCATGGCATCTCTGACTATATCTGCTCCGCGCAATGCCGTGGAAAAAGAGTGTTGGTCAGGCTGGCTGTATCAACGGGCTTTAAAAGACATTTGTGCAGCAAAGCTCAGAAGTAATGACTTATTTTGCGAAATTTATCTCAATCCCATTTCTGTGTTACTGTAGTCCAACTTCTTTGAGTTTTCTCACTGCCACTTCCATGTAACAGGCAAAATGTATATTTAAGTGACTTTAAGGGTGCTTTTGGTTTGTGGTCAGGTACCCAAACTCTACCTTTTGGTGTGAAGGGTTATGAGAAATGGGTTGTATAGTTTAACTCTTGAAAAAGCTGGGGCTTGGTTCCTGGGGGCTAGACCTGATTAGAAAGCCCACCTATGGTGGCCAGAAATAGACACAGGAAGGAGACAGGTGTGTACTAGGCAAAAAGGGAGGCCTGGAAGAGATGCTTCCCCTGTATCTTCATGAGGAATAAACCCTGATTCCCTGTTGGTTTCAAAGTGATACCAACACCTTAATCTCAGACTTCTGTCTTCCATAATGATCAGGTAATAAGTTTCTGTTATTTAAGTGACTCAGTTTGTGGTCATTTTTAACAACACTCCTAGGAAACGAAAATAGATAACTATTAGTGTCTCTGTACACGGGCTTCTCACGGACTAACTAGCACTTCCCCATAGCAAGGGAGCTGGTTCCATGACTAAGCATCCCAGGACCCAAAAAGCAGAAATGGCCAGTCTCTTCCTGCTTTGGGTCCAGAAACTGGCACTATGTCATTTCCTCTCTGTTTAATTGGTCAAAAATCAAGAGACAGGGTTCACCATTTTGGAGAACAAGCATCAAATCATTTTGAGGCTATGTGTAAAAACCACCCCGAGCATTAAGACTGGGACAGAAAGTCAAAGGTGGGACATTTCTGATATGCCCTGTAGAGGATAACAGGTCAGGCTTGTTGAGTACATACCATGCCCCACACCAGTACTCAATGCTTGTTACCTTTCTACTCTCTCCACAATCCAATAATGGAGATGTGGCTGTCGTTATGTCCCACTTTGAAATCAGAAAGGTCAAGTAACTTACGTAGGGTCACACAGCAGATAACAGCACTGTCATTTGGAGCCAGCACATCTGACTTCCGGGCCTGAACTTTTAGCCTCTGTGACATGGCTACACGGCCCTTTCAGGATGGTTAGAAAGGAGTTACTATGTTGGAGATACTTGTGACCCGAGGCCTTCAAACGCACACCTGCTGGTTTCCAAGCTTCTCTTCTAAAACAGGGTACCCAGATCCTCTGGTTTACAAAGAAAATAGAACCCAGTTTCCCTTCTTTCATTTTCCCATAAAGCAGGATGGAATCTAGCAAGTTCATAAAGCTTCCGTAGAGTTAAAGGAGACAGATACAGGCCAAATGAAAAAGTTTGTTGCTCCAAAAATAAACTCAAGCGCCTTGCATTTATAGGCACTGGTAGGTGAACAAATCAATTTGCCTCTGTCCCCCATCATTCTTTACAGGTTTGTAACAAGGTGTGCTTTGTTAGATTTTAATCTGCCTACACTTGAGACAGCAAAGCTCTCCACAATCATCTTTTAATGACATCGCAATTTTTAGACAGTAACTAATTTCAAACTTCATAGCACTTGGCTTTTATGATTATTTCAAATCATTTAAATGCAAATGAATTTCCAGAGAGAGAAAACATCAAATGCCCTTGAGTAGCATCATGTAATAGAACAGTGCGTGGCAGCCACCACAGGCATCCGAAGCAGCTGGATAGGGCTGGACGGTAACTCTGTATGAAAAGTGTCGGCCTAAATCCAATTTACATTCTTTTTTCACATTATGTTTTACTGGCATAACTTTTCTTTTCATTTCAATATGACCGATTTACTTAATCCTTCCTCTGAAATCCTACCCACTTCTCATTGTAAATTTAAAATTTGAGTCAAAAAAAATGGAGAGATGACAATGTAACATCCCAAAACAATGATCAAAGACTCCCGGGGGCCTGTCGTTTCTCCACAGCCCTCTGCAGTGAGTGCTGCTGCATAAGGCAGCCCCACACGTTCATGCCTGCACACGGTATTGCTCTTCTTCCAAACTCAGCTGGTGTTTGTCTGCTGATCAAGTAATATTTCCTGCCCAGAACCACTAAGGAAAGATATGCAGATGGTATTAGGACACAGGGGGCGGGCATATGAATGTATTCTACTTTAATAGTTCACAGAAGTTTTGCAACCACCATGGCAGGTTTATTTGGAGAAAAAGCTTTGGATGCTGATATGCTCTTCATAGAGAAAGAAGGATGATACTTTATTCCTTTACTCTACCTAGTTTACTTCAAGTTTTGGGTTAGGAGTTGGGGGTATAGGCATTATCCCCGTTGTCTATGAGTTCACCATACAATAGAGGAAAAAGAAGTAATTAAATAGTTATATATCAAGATTTGTGCAGAACTATAGGACAAAGGTCATCTCTGAGACTTAAAGAATATGGAGGTAAAGAATGGGGTAGGAATATGATAGATATTACAGAGAACAGCTTGATGGGGTCCTTGTTTTCATTCCTGGTTCTTGGGGCTTTCCTTTTGCAATGCTTATCAAATCTAATTTTTAATTTTTTAAAAAAAAATTAGAGCCCCTTTCTACAGTGGAAGATCCATGTAAACAAAGACTATATCTTCCCTGCTCAATGCCATATTTTGCAGCTTAGCACAAAACCCAGAACATAGTAAGAACTCCATAGAGATTTGTTAAAGATAAGCACCAAAGTAAAAATTCCTTTTCAAAAATTAGAATCACCATCCTCACAAGTGGTTTTCATGCCAGTCCTGTGATCTTGTGTTTATACTGTTCCAACCTGTGCTCAATCCCACTTCTCCACATTGTCCTCTGCTGGTCTTTCTGTTTGGACCACAGTCCTCTCTCTACTCTATGATGTCCCTCAAGGGCTACTTCAATGATTTCCTTTTACTGTTAGAACTGATGTGATAATGCTACCTCTGATGTTCTTTATACCTCTGAACTTATACAACATGATTTATCATTTGCATATTTTTTAGTATAAAATCAGTGTGTTGTTCTTGGCTTCGTAAAGTGTGTGTTATTTGTTCTTGAATGCAAAGACCGTTACGTCTTCTAGGTCATGTTCTTTGCTTTGTAGAACAGAATAGCCAAGCCTGACAGACCCTTACATTGGACACTAAACGTCCCTATCCATTTTCCAGAGAAGCTAAATGACTGGTCAAAGGCATGAAGTGCTCCACCCAGCATCAAAAGCAGGTGCCCAGAGGAGGACCCAGTATTCATTGTCCATAGTTCTAGTCTACTCTTGTTTCACTCTTCCCTGCTGCTAATCTTAGATGCACAATAATGAATCAAATGAAAGATGAGAATTTAAACTCGTCAAAATCCATAGTTCATCAAGATCAGTAACTTCTCTTCTCTGTGCCTCCATCTTTTCACCCCCAAACTGAGTAGTCTGGGTTAAGGAATGTTCTCAATCTCCTCACAACCCAGAAGGTCAGATGTCTATTATCTGAGCCAGTGATTTCTGCTGCCAAAGGAAAAGAATTTTTTTAAAAAAATCTAAATTTTAAAATTGAGTTTTGTCATATATAACATAATAAGTTTCTATCCCTCATATTATAATGTAATTACCTTTTACATTAACTTCTGCCCAAAGTGAAGTAGGAAGGGAATATTGTATATAGATATTACTGCTAACCTTTTCCCGAAGGACTTAGAATTCAATTAGATAGACTGACAAGTGAGACGGCAATTTCAGGGGGAAAATAAGTCATCTACCAAAGAACATAGAGCCCATGGGCAGTGTCATTGAGCACCAGGTGTTGATAAACACAAACTCCATTCACTAATTAGACAAGAATTTAAGGAAAGGTTCCAGAATAATGTTTGGAAAATCTTGTGAAAGGAGATTAGTTGGATACTAGAAGTGGTCCCCGTGAGGCACCAGGACACGGTGGGTAGTGTACAATAACCATTACATGCATGGACTCTGGTGTCATCAAGATGGATTAAATCTGAACTCCATAATTTTGGTGTGCAATCTGGATTGAGTGAGTTAACACCCCTAAGTCTCAGTATAGTCATCTTCAGGCAAAAATAAACAAACTATTTTCCTCATGTGGTTATTTTTGTGTGTGTGGGTTTAGTAGTATGATTTGTGATGCTCCCAGGGCATAGCAAGTGCTCAATAAAGTTAATATAACAGAAGATCAATATTTATTAAATTGAATTCACACAGTTTAAGGAAGGTATATTGCTGAGACAATTGCCTCAAATTCTTTCTGGAAGTCAAGATTGTTATAGCCACAAAGCCTGGAGATAGAACGGAACAAGAGAAGGAAATTGAATAACTGTCACTAATATTTTCAAAGAATTTTAAAAACTCTCTTCTGTGCTCATCTCACTGAAGAGTCTCAGCAGTTCTTGAAGTAGGCAAAAAGGATTGCCTTTTGTACTTTGGCCATGAGGACATCAGGTGACTTGTTTGCAGACACTTACAAAAATGTGAAGGTAGTTCTAAAACCCATGATTCCTAAATTCCCATCTTTTCCAACATAAATATTCTCAAAGTGTGTGTCAGGAGACTTTCAAGTAAAGAGCAAGAATTGAATTTTCACAGATGTTTATAGGGGTTATATATACAATATAATCATATTATATTTTATATAAGGGAGGGCTGATTGATGAATTATAAAAAGGTGATAAGTGTGGGACAAGTTGACATGAGTGAGTCTAGACAAAAGATAAGAAAATTGGCAAAAGAAGAAATATCAAAGAAGTCCATTCCACAGAAAGGAATATTGGTGTGGTCTCAGTGTGCGGGCTGGGACTTTTGACTAACTTGTTGCCATGTTGTTTTACAGATGTGAGGACCAACCTAATATCAACTCCAGAAAAAAGGGTCTTTTTTCCTGAAGTGGGATGGAGAAGAGAATCTCATGTCTCTGCGTCCATCTCATAGTTCATCTGAGCAGAGGACAGATACGGCTTCTGGAGCCAGAGGCACAAGGATGAGAAGCTGATTCTGTTCAGGTCGTCATGACCCAGCAGAGGAGCCAAGACAAGTTGAACAAATGGTGAAAGATGATGAGAGAGAGAAGTACAGGGTTCTCTGAGATTAGGGCGGAAGGGGTCTGCACAAGAGCAGAAGATAAGGAGAGATTCTCAGTCAGTAGTGGGTGAACTGAGCCTCAGAAGATGAGCCCCAAATCAGCAGAAGTGGAAACTGAGAGACGCATGAACAATCAAAAGATAAAAACAAAGGAAGACATCGACAGTACAACAAAGTGAAAACAACCCAAGAAATCCTGCATCATCATTCCTGACAGTTTTCTAACCAGAGATTAGATTGGGGATCTAGATTCACTACAGAAAAAGGGCATTCACGTAGCGATGTCACCAAAATATACATTTAAAACGAACCAACAAGGGGAAGCAAACATTTGAAACACTTGATGTATATGAAGTGTTTGATCACTAATTTGTCTCTGAGCTGTCTGGAAGTCAAAGTTAAAAGGGGAAGCACACAAGGTTACCAGATTTCATGAGTACAGAGAGAAAAATCCCAGCTGCCCAGAGGGGACAAAATGCTCCTGTCTCAAACTTCAAAATGACCCCCCCCCCAGGGATTGCCCTCCTGCGGCTATTCAACAGTGCAGCGGGCACCACCCTCCAGGATCACTGCACAGCAAAGGCAGAAATGGTTTTGAAATGCTGTGTAGTTTCAAAACACCATTAATTGAAAGGAGTCCTGAAAGGGACTCATATGGCCTGGCTCTGTAGCCATCTGGTGGACCTACCTGAAACTCGGCATGCTCTGAACTCCGGCCAAACTCTGGCCTCAGTTAAATTAATACGGAATGAGTCATTCAGATGTCAACCTATAAACAGCAATAGATTACCTCTGCTGAATGTCCATTCGAGTATTTCCTAATTCATTATTGAAGTTGTCCTTCAGAAGACGGCCTTCCTTGAAGACTGTAAACTCTTTAAAAGACATATTACTTCCTTCTCTGTCTTCAGGCTTGGCCCTGGTACCTGCATTCAGAAGGTGTCTAATAAATAAATGATTAGTGATTGATTATAAGAATAAATGACCTATATGCGAGTCAGAAATTAAATCATGTGATATAAGCTCTAAATGCCATGTTATCAGAGACTTCAACAGGATTGTGAGACTATTAAAAGTAGCGAGAAGGGATATAGCAAATGATGAAGGAGAAAGAGGGTAACAAACTTAAGAGAGGTCAAGGGCAAGAAGAACCAAGACAAGGCTGTTGATGAGAAAGAGAAAAGATATATATATAATCTTAACTGATTTCTCCAATGTTGTGAAATCTGGATTATAAATCATCTTGCACATAAAACAGACTAATACCGTGTCTAAATAATATACACTCAGTGGGTTCAGCTGAAGAAATGACTAGATTGTTAAAGTTTGTCCAAGGAAGCACTGAATCTTACTGTTGGTGTAGCTAGCTTAAGACCACACAAGTCATCTACCCATTTTATAGACAAGGGAAAAAGAATCAAAGAGATCTCATCAGCTGCCCAAGTTTGCCCAAACATCTGTTTAGTGTTGCAAACGTCTTTTCAAATGATTGACACAAAATGTGTCTCCAACATTTTTGCATATGATCCCTTGGGGGGTTGTGGGACCCATAGCAGAGGCTGATCAGGATGGAAATGGAGAAGGTATAGTCCAGGGGTTGCTGTTTTACTTCCTGCACATTCTTTGCAGAGCGACCAGGCCGATCCAAGGAAGCTCACGAAAGTCCAGGGCCTAGTGGGTGTGATTAAGCTCTCTCTCTCTCTCTGCTAAATCACCCCTGCAAATGACGTTGAAGGAGAAACCCGGGAAAGCCAAGGTTAGATCAGACAAAGACCCAGACAATAACGTTGACCTATGCAAAGGCGATCAGACTGCACAGAGTTGGTAAGGAGGAAGGACTTGTCTCGCAAAGGTTAGCTACTCTTCTCAGCAGAAGTGGCTCCCTGGACGTCAAACCCTTAGTGAAGGCTGCAGGAGCCCAGACTCATCTGGCATTGGTGAGCCAGGTGGCTGGCCCACACTGACACCTGCTGGAGCCGTGAATGGGGGCCTGGGACCACTCCCTGAGAAAATTCAGAAACTCCTCTCAGCTCAGTGCAGTTGCACTCAAGGTGACAAACGCTAAAGAACTATGACTAGAAACAGCAACATCCATGAAAAACAATCGTTTCAGCATGTAGCCCATTACCCGTTCTCATAAATGTAGAGTTCAGGAATCTTTGGCATTCTGCATGCAAGGACTTTTTTTTTTTCAAGGCTAATTACAAACAATGACATATCATATGCAATCTGAGTACTATTAACTGAAACAGAGGAGGGGCCAGAACTTTCCTGTAAACCCCTTTATTCCCACCATGCCTCAGCAGCCCCTCTAATGGACCTAATTGTGTGGCTGGGACAGGGTGTTGTCATGCCAACAACACGCGTGCTCCTATGACCGTGGGCTTACCGCCCACCCGCCCCCACTGCACGGTCGCCTCCCCAAGGGCACACGTCACATCTGCTTTTCCTCCATGTGGCATCACCAGTGGCTGGCACAGTTCTTGAAACAGTGGGTGGAAATGTGCCTGGAAAATTATTTTTTAAAAAAATCTACAAGGTGACAGCGAGAAGGAGAGGTCTGGATTCACTGGTCAGAATCTGTTTTCAAGAAGCAATTATGTTCAGTCGAGTTGAAAGTGTTTTGTCGGTGAGTTCACTGGCTCCCAACAAACAAACAGAGAATTAATGTTTGATGGCCGACAGAGGCTCGAAATGGCTCCCAATCCTATTGTCGCTTGTCGTTGCTTTTAAAACACCCACCGGGCGCTCCGGCTCCCTGTTCCGCAGCCCGCTGTTTGTGCGGTGTCTGCTCTCTCCGGGGCCCCGCCTCGAGCACCTGCTTTAACTCCTGAACTGCCGCCCAGCGGCCCAGGGTGATTGCACTTTGTCTTCCTTGGGTATTATGTCTACAGGAAAATTGCGCCGGGCCCATTCTTCTGATGAAATGGGCATACCGGCAGAAAAATAAATGGAACTTATGTCATTCTGTGAAATCCATTCTTTCACAATACGCTATCGACACCGCTCGGCTGCATTGATCTGAATCGGACGCTGCGGCTCAGCACGAGAGCATTCCCTTTCCTCATGCTGCGTGGGCAAAGAGAGATGTAAAGGCCCCGGGCGTAAACAAAGTCTTGAGTCTTCACTGCCGGCTCATGGACGTAATGGGTATTAATTAAATCTTCAGAAAATGTTTTGCTTGGTGCAGGAACTGAAGTTACACAACGACAGTGATTCATGATGCATGTGGAGCATGTTATAGGGTCATGAGGTGTAGGATGTGGATTGAGGAGTCTGTCCCGCAGGACTCCGCCCAATGGAGGGCAGACACCCCTACACACACACACATACACACACACACACACACACACGCACGCACACGCACATTCAGCCAGGGGTCATTCCTTTCCTAAGGCCTTCTGCCTAGAGATGACAGAAAAGACCCGAGAGGGGTAGAGACCTTTGAGGGGATCCCAGAAGGGCCAGCTGACTTCATTTGGTGGTACCAGAGCAGGAGAGGGGGGACACATCCCAAGTTGGGGGACCGGAATGTGCAAACGAGCAAGCACAAAGTCTCTTCAATCTCTGGCTTGTCTGCATTTCTCTGAAAGTCTGGGATGATGCATTCCCTGTGGGATCAGCCAAGGTGCCGAAATGAGGGGGCTGTCTCTGTTGGAACTCCGCTCAGACAGTCACTTCTCTGCTGGTGTGCATAGGCCAGGGTCCCGCCCAGCCTGCAGGTACTCCTCAGCGACCCGTCAAGCCTGCAGGTACTCCTCAGAGACCCACCAAGCCCGCAGGTACTCCTCAGCGACCCACCAAGCCTGCAGGTACTCCTCAGAGACCCACCAAGCCTGCAGGTACTCCTCAGCGACCCACCAAGCCTGCAGGTACTCCTCAGCGACCCACCAAGCCCGCAGGTACTCCTCAGCGACCCACCAAGCCTGCAGGTACTCCTCAGCGGCCCACCAAGCCTGCAGGTACTCCTCAGCGACCCACCAAGCCTGCAGGTACTCCTCAGCGACCCACCAAGCCTGCAGGTACTCCTCAGAGACCCACCAAGCCCGCAGGTACTCCTCAGCGACCCACCAAGCCTGCAGGTACTCCTCAGCGGACAGGTTCCTGCTCAGGCCTCCACCTTCCCGCAGTTACGAAGTGAGTGCTTAACCTCTTCCCTTGAGCAGCTTCACCTTTCTACCCTTCACAGCATTCCTGACTCTGGAGAGCATTTTACTCTCGTCTCCTTTCTTAACATGATAAGCAACTCGTCTCTGTTTTTGTGTACATCTTTCAATCTTTCATAAAAATGTTGTTCAGAATGGGGTCAGGACAGCCCGTGGTGCCCCAGAAGAGAGCTGACTTGGAAATCACATAGAATTCTTTTTTAACAAGAGAGAGAGATAGAGACAGGAAGAGAGATGAGAAGCATCAGTTTTTTGTTGCGGCTCCTTAGTTGTTCATTGAGTGCTTTCTCATATGTGCCGGGACCGGGGATGGGGGGGGCTCTAGTTTAGCCAGTGCAGTGACCCCTTGCTCAAGCCAGTGACCTTGGACTCAAATCAGTGGCTTGGGCTTTGAGCCAGTGAGTTTGGACTTTGAGCCAGCAATCTTAGGGCTCAAGTCAGCATCCATGAGGTCATGTAATCCCACGCTCAAACTGGTGAGCCAGTGCTCAAGCCAGCAACCTCAGGGTTTCAAACCAATACTCTGTCCACTATACCACCACCTGGTCAGGTGAAATGACAATGTCTACATGCATATGTGAGCCTGTGGATTCTATTTCATGTGTCACTGATTTATTTGTCTTCTTATGTGAATATTATATTGTATTAATGACTAAAATATTGTATATTATGCTTTAGTATCTGATGAAACAACTGCTCTTTTGCCTTAAGTTACCATTTGCAGATTAACTTTAGAATCTACTTATTCTTGAAACCATTCTAGCGGAACTATGTCACAGAATACAAATCAACACACAAAATTCAGTCATATTTCTTTATACTATCAATAATCTACAAAAAAAAATTCAAAGCACAAACCATGTATAATGACTCAAAAACTTAAAACATTTAGGTATAAATCTGACAAAACACAAATAGAATCTATATGTAGAAAAAGAACAAAACTCTAGTGAAAAAAAAGCAAATAATATCTAAATAAATAGATATACCATAGAGATTGATTGGGAGACTTAGTAAAGATATCAGTTCTAACCAAGCTGACCTACAGCTTTAACACAATTCTTACCACAATTCTTACCACAATTCCATCAAAATGTCCATAACTACAGACAAGCTTATTTTAAATGTCATATTGAAAGGCAAAATATAACTCAGTGGTTCTTAACCTTTTTTGAGGTACCGAACCCACCAGTTTCATATGCGCATTCACCGAACCCTTCTTTAGTGATAAATAAAATATGATTTTTTTTCCCAAATTCAAGACATAGGTATATGTTTTTTTACTGGTGCACAAAATGAGCCATGCATGAACATCACCTTGCTCAAAGAACAAAACCAACAAAGTGCATGAACTCACCACAAATTATGGTATTACTTTATTCTGGCCTCCGCGGCAGAGGCTTCTCCGAACCCCTGAGACCGACTCATCGAACCCGTAGGGTTCGATAGAACCCAGGTTAAGAACCACTGATATAACTATAATCATTTTGAAGAGCAATAGTACAGTGATGGAGCCACACTACCTGATTTTAAGATTTACAAGGTAACTACAATAGTTAAGGTAGTGGGTGTGATTAGTGTAGGGACTGATACACAGACAACAAAAACAAACTAAAGAACTCAAAAATAGAAGCAGAAAAATATAGTCAAGTCATTTTTGACCATGAGTGCAAAAGCAATTAAAGGAGAAAGGATTATCTTTTCAACAAATGTTTCTGGAACAACTGGGCATCAATAGGAAAATAAATAAATAAACCTCAACCTAAATCTATTTGTTACAAAAGTTAACTCAAAGTAAATTATAACTCTAAAACTAAAATGTGAAGCTCTAAATCTTCGTAAGAGAATTGAAGAGAATCTTTGCGACTGGTATTGGGGAAAGGATTCTTAGATATAATGATCTATGAGACAACGAAAAATAAAAGTGGGTACATCAGACTTAATCAAAATTAAGTGTTTTCTTTGTGAAGAACCCTATAAGAAGGATTAAAAGGTAAGCCACTGATAGAAAACTATTTGCAAATCACATATTTGATTTCAATCCACTATGCATTAAAAATAACAACAACACTCTAAACTCAATAGTAAGAAAACACACAAGCCAATTAGAAAGCGGGAGGCAGACTTGAACAGATAGATGCCTTGCCCAGGAATATATATGGATGGTGAATAAGTGTGGGATAGACAATCGACATCACTAGTCACTAGAGGAATGCAAATTAAAACCACCATGAGATATCACTAAAAACCTACTTTAGAAAGGCTTAAATAACACAGTATCAAAAGCTGAGGACAGTGTGGAGACATTGGATCTTTCAAACATCGCTAGTGGGAATGGAAAATAGTACAGCCACTCTGAGAAACAATTTAGCAGTTTGTTTGGAAGGTTAACACACATTTACCACATTACCTAGTAAAGTCACTCCTAGGTACTTACCCAAGAGAGCGGAAGACGTATGTTCACACTAAAGCCTCTACAAATATATTCATGGCAGCGTTTTTGGTAATAGCCCCAATCTAAACACAATACAAATGTCCTTCAAGGGGTGTATGCTTAAACAACTCTGGTACATTGTACAAGACAATACTACTCAGCATTAAAAATAAACAGATTACTGGATGAATAAATCGCAAGATCATTATGCTAAATTAAGTTTAAAAATTCCAATCTCGAAAGGCTGCCTGTTGTATGATTCCACTTGTACATCATCCTCGAAGTGACGAGGCTACAGAGATGGAGAATAGGTTAGAGCTCGTCATGGTTTAGAGAAGCAAGGTGGGAGCGAAGGGGTAACATAAGGTGCTTCCTATGTAGTGAAGGCATACAGTCTGATACTCTAACTGTGGTGGTAGTAATACAAATCCACGTGGGTGACAAAATGTCATTGCACTTAGACATAAAAACCATATGCCATTGGAAAAAGGGAAGATGGCGATGGAGTAGGCAGACGTACCAACTTCCAACTCCCAGAACCAAAGTGGATTATAACTCAATTTTAAGAACCATCATCTGGATAAACCAACTTTGAGCAAAACTAAGTGGACTCTTCAACCAAGGAACACTGCAGAAGCCACATTGAGACTGGTAGGAATAGCGAAAACGCGAAGAGGGCTGCCCAGCTCCCCGGAGCAAACGGCAGCCCGGAGAGATCCGCGTGGCGGGAGGAGAGTTTGGCGGAGAGGGAGGGACCTGGGTCCCAGGAACCAAGCCCCAGACTGCAGTCCCAGAGCCTAGAAGAGGCGATTGGACAGTATTGATCTGTGAAGCAAGTGAGGATACTATTTGGGAAAAAGAGAGAGTCTTCTCAGACCCAAAAATCTTTTTAAAGGGACAGTTCAGAAAGCCTCTCTCACAACCACGCACCCGGGGCTCCGGGGAACTGGGACAGAGGAGAGGAACAGAGCAGCGGGAACAAAGAGTGGACTGAAGGCATGGAGACACTCTGAGGGACAGCCACCCCGACCCATGGGCTAAGTCACTTCCCTAATCGAAAACGAATATTTCCCCTGGAACTAGCAATACCAGCAAAGGGAGACAGGACACTAGCCAAACAAGCTCTCCCGCGGCAATTAGAGCAGACCTGCCTAGAGGGAGGGAGCTCCCAAGCCTACAGTGTGGAGACTTAGGGCACTTCTAGCCCCCTGAGGTTGCTGAAGCCTATGGTCGGGACAGGACGCCGAAACGCAGTCCTGTCGGTGTGGGCGTAACAGTGAGGGCTCGGGCTAGCCTAGCAGAGGCAGAGGTGACGCGCTAAAGCTGTCCGGCAGCTGCGGGCCGCCTGTGACCCCACTTGTGGGGAAAAATACGGGCAGAGATCAGCCCTGCGACCCTGCGCTAGCCGGCCCTGACCGCGGGCACCGGGCTAAGACCAGGGACGGGCGAGGGGCCCGAGGCTCACGCTGCCAACCCCGCCCAGAAGGAGAAACCGCGGGGTGCCATCTGTGGGCGCGAGCGGGCTCCTAAGTTGGGGGCGAGGGAGACACTGAGACCAGGGGAAGTTCCCTGCTGAGATCACGCTGCTCTCCCCGCCCGGCCGGAGAAACTGCGGAGTACCGCCCTACGTGCGCGAGCTTTCTCCGAGCGTGGGGGCGGGGTAGGAGCCGGAACGACCGGAAGCTAGCCCCGGTGCGCACGCCAGCAAACACGCCCGGCCCAATAATCCCCGGTGTTTGGTTTCAGTCCCTGCGCAGGAGGGCCCTGGCCTCGAGGGCGGGGCTAAACTCTGGACGGGCAAAGGCTCACAGCTGAGAGCACGTCAAAAGCCCCGCCCAACCCACAAAACGGTGGCGAGCAGGCTCGGACTGAGGGGGCTGGGCGTAAGCCTTCCGGAAAAAGTCCGGGTCCGCAGCGGAGCAAAGGTGCTCACCTCTGCCCTGCGTGCTAACGCTAGTGGCTTGAGTGACAGCCCCTCCCGCAAAGGAGAGGCAGAAACCACAGCAATAGCTGCAGTGAGCCGGCGCTGGCAACGCCCACACCCAACCGCCCTAGGCAGCGACAGAGGGGGTGGCAAGCCTGCAGACAGACCACACCTAGAGAACACAAAGGCAACACATACTGGACTCCAGTGGCCACAACTTGCTTACACTCAGATAAAATGGGCAGGCAGAGGAATGCAAACCAAATCAACCAAGAGAAATCCCCAGAGAAGGTCCTGAATGAACCAGATATAACCAAACTACCAGAAGCAGACTTTAGAATAATGATAGTTAGGATGTTCAAAGAAATTAGAGCAACAATGGATAGTCACTATGAGCACCTAAATAAAGAGATAACAAGTATAAAAAATGAAATTGAAATAATAAAAAAGAACCAGACAGAAATGACAAATACAGTAACAGAACTGAAGACCACAATGGAAGGAATTAAAAGCAGGATGAATCACGCTGAGGATGGAATCAGTGAGTTAGAGGACACAATAAACATAGTTACAGAAGCAGAGAAAAAAAAGGAAAAGAGATTCAAAAAATGTGAGGAAACTCTAAGGGAGCTCTGTGACAACCTGAAGAGAAACAACATTCGCATCATAGGGGTACCTGAAGAAGAGGAAAGAGGACAGGAAATGGAAACTTTGTTCAATCAAATCATAGCCGAAAACTTCCCTAAATTAAGGCTGGGAAACATTCTACATGTCCAAGAGGCACACAGAACCCCATTAAAGAGAAACCCAAAAAGATCTACACCAAGACACATCATAGTTAAAATACCAAAGCTAATAGATAAAGAAAAAATCTTAAAAGCTGCTAGAGAAAAAAAGACTCTCACCTACAAAGGAGCCCCCATTAGGATGACATCGGACTTCTCAACAGAAACACTTGAGGCCAGAAGGGAATGGCAAGATATAATCAAAGTAATGCAGAACAAGAACCTACAACCAAGACTACTCTATCCAGCAAGGCTAACGTTTAAAATTGAGGGAGAAATAAAGAGCTTTCCAGACAAAGAAAACCTCAAGGAATTCATTAAAACCAAACCAATCCTGCAAGAGATTTTAAGGGGCCTAGTGTGAACAGATCAAAGGGAGAAAAGAATATAGCAAAAAAAAAAAAAAAAATACAGCTTTAAAGAATAAAATGTCAATAAACAACTACATATCAATAATAACCTTAAATGTAAATGGACTAAATGATCCAATCAAAAGACATAGGGTAGCAGCGTGGATAAAGAAACAGGACCCATACATATGCTGTCTACAAGAGACACACCTTAAAACAAAAGATGCACATAAACTGAAGGTAAAAGGGTGGAAAAAAATATTTCATGCAAATGGAAATGAAAAAAAAGCTGGGGTAGCAGTACTTATATCTGACAAAATGGACTTTAAAACAAAGACTGTAGTAAGAGATAAAGAAGGACACTACATAATGATAAAGGGAACAATTCAACAGGAAGATATAACTATTATAAATATCTACGCACCAAATATAGGAGCCCCGACATTCATAAAGCAGACTTTGATGGACATTAAGGGCGAGATTAACAGTAATACTATCATAGTAGGGGATTTCAATACCCCTATAACAAAACTGGATAGATCCACAAGAAAGAAAATCAATAAAGAAACAGCAGACTTAAAGGATACACTAGATCAACTTGATTTAATAGATATATTCAGAACTTTTCACCCTAAAGCAGTAGAATATACATTCTTCTCAAGCGCTCATGGTACGTTTTCTAGGATAGACCACATGTTAGGACACAAAAAAGGCCTCAACACATTTAAGAAGATTGAAATTATATCAAGCATTTTCTCTGATCACAATGCCATGAAACTAGAAATCAACCACAAAAGAAAAACTGAAAAATACTCAAACACTTGGAAACTAAATAGCATGTTATTAAATAATGAATGGATTAACATTGAGATCAAAGAAGAAATAAAAAAGTTTCTAGAAACAAATGATAATGAGCATACGTCAACTCAAAATCTATGGGACACAGCAAAAGCAGTTCTGAGAGGGAAGTTTATTGCACTACAGGCATATCATAAGAAGCTAGAAAAAGAACATATAAGCAACTTAACACTGCAGCTAAAAGAACTTGAAAAACAACAACAAATAAAATGCAGGACAAATAGAAGGAAGGAAATAATAAAGATCAGAGCAGAAATAAATGACATAGAGGCTAAGGAAACAATACAGAGGATCAATGAAACCAGAAGCTGGTTCTTCGAAAAGGTAAACAAGATTGATGAACCCTTAACTAGACTCATCAAGAAAAAAAGAGAGAGGTCTCAAATAGATAAAATTAGAAAGGACACTGGAGAAATTACAACTAATACAACAGAGATACAAAGCATTGTAAGAAAATACTATGAAGAACTCTATGCCAAAAAATTAGACAATCTAGATGAAATGGACAAATTTCTTGAATCATATAAACTTCCAAAAATCAATCTGGAAGAATCAGAGCACCTAAACAGACCAATTACAACAGAGGAGATTGAAACAGTTATCAAAAAACTCCCAAAAAAGAAAAGTCCTGGGCCTGATGGCTTCACAAGTGAATTCTATCAAAAATTCAAAGAAGAACTAACTCCTATCCTCCTCAAGCTATTTCAAAAAATTCAAGAGGAAGGCAGACTTCCAAACTCCTTTTATGAGGCGAGCATAATTCTGATCCCAAAACCGGGCAAAGACAACACTAAGAAAGAAAATTATAGGCCTATATCCCTGATGAATTTAGACGCTAAAATTCTCAACAAAATATTAGCCAACCGGATTCAGCAATATATGAAAAAAATCATACACCATGATCAAGTGGGATTTATTCTGGAGAGGCAAGGCTGGTTCAATATTCGCAAATCAATCAATGTGATTCATCACATAAACAAAAGGAAGGACAAAAATCACATGATAATTTCAATAGATGCAGAAAAGGCATTTGATAAAATCCAGCACCCATTCATGCTTAAAACTCTCAATAAAGTGGGAATACAAGGAACATTCCTTAACATGATAAAGGCCATCTACGACAAACCCACAGCAAACATCATACTAAATGGACAAAAATTAAAAGCAATCCCCTTAAGATCAGGAACCAGGCAGGGTTGCCCACTTTCACCACTTTTATTCAACATAGTTCTGGAAGTCCTAGCTACAGCAATCAGACAAAAAGAAGAAATAAAAGGCATCCAAATTGGAAAAGAAGAAGTAAAACTGTCACTATTTGCAGATGATATGATATTGTACATAGAAAACCCTAAAGTCTCAGTTAAAAAACTACTGGACCTTATAAATGAATTCAGCAAGGTGGCAGGATATAAAATTAATACCCAGAAATCAGAGGCATTTCTATATACAAACAATGAACTGTCAGCAAAAGAAATTAAGGAATCAATCCCCTTCACTATTGCAGCCAAAAAAATAAAATACCTAGGAGTAAATTTAACCAAGGAGGTTAAGGACTTGTATTCGGAAAATTATGAAACATTGATAAAAGAAATCAAGGAAGATACAAACAAGTGGAAGCATATACCGTGCTCATGGCTAGGAAGAATAAACATCATTAAAATGTCTATATTACCCAAAGCAATTTATAAATTCAATGCAATACCAATTAAAATACCAATGACATACTTCAAAGATATAGAACACATATTCCAAAAATTTATATGGAACCAAAAAAGAACACGAATAGCCTCAGCAATCTTAAAAAGAAAAAATAAAGCAGGAGGCATCACTCTTCCGGATATCAAGGTTTACTACAAGGCCATTATACTCAAGACTGCCTGGTACTGGCATAAGAACAGGCACAGTGATCAATGGAACAGAACAGAAAACCCAGAAATAAACCCACAGCTTTATGGACAACTGATATTTGACAAAGGAGGAAAGAACATACAATGGAGTAAAGACAGCCTCTTTAACAAATGGTGCTGGGAAAATTGGACATCTACCTGCAAAAAAATGAAACTAGACCATCAACTTACACCATGCACAAAAACAAATTCAAAATGGATAAAGGACTTAAACATAAGCCGTGAAACTATAAGCATCATAGAAGAAAACATAGGCAGCAAGCTCTCCGACATCTGTAGCAGCAATTTATTTGCCGATTTATCTCCACGAGCAAATGAAATAAAAGGCAAGATAAACAAATGGGACTACATCAAACTAAAAAGCTTTTGCACAGCTAAAGACAATAAGAACAGAATACAAAGACAAACTACACAATGGGAGAACATATTCGACAGCACGTCTGATAAGGGGTTAATAACCAAAATTTATAAAGAACTTATAAAACTCAACACCAGGAAGAAAAACAATCCAATCAAAAAATGGGCAAAAGAAATGAATAGAAATTTTACCAAAGAAGACATACAGATGGCCAAAAGACATATGAAAAAATGCTCAACATCACTAATCATTAGAGAAATGCAAATTAAAACCACAATGAGATATCACCTCACACCAGTCAGAATGGTGCTCATCAGCAAAACAACACAGAACAAGTGCTGGCGAGGATGTGGAGAAAAGGGAACCCTTCTGCACTGCTGGTGGGAATGCAGACTGGTGCAGCCACTGTGGAAAACGGTATGGAGATTCCTCAAAAAATTAAAAGTCGAACTGCCTTTTGACCCAGCTATCCCACTTTTAGGAATATACCCTAAGAACACCATAACACTGTTCGAAAAGAAGAAATGTGCCCCCATGTTTGTGGCAGCATTGTTCACAATAGCGAAGAGCTGGAAACAGCCCAAGTGTCCGTCAGAAGACGAGTGGATTAAAAAGCTTTGGTATATATATACTATGGAACAATATTCAGCCATAAGAAATGATGACATCGGATCATTTATAACAAAATGGATGTACCTTGATAACATTATACGGAGTGAAATAAGTAAATCAGAAAAAAAGAAAAACTGAGAACAGCATGATTTCATACATAGGTGGGACATTAAAGTGAGACTATGAGACACGGACAAGAGTGTGGTGGTTACGGGATGGGGGGAGGGAGGGGAGGGTGGGATAGGGAGAAGGGGAGGGACACAGGGAAAACCAGATAGAAGGTGACAGAGGACAATTTGACTTTGGGTAATGGGTATGCAGCACAATTGAATGATGGGATAATCTGGAGATGTTTTCATTGTACATATGTACCCTGATTTATTGGTGTCACCCCATTAAAGTTAATAAAAAATAAATTAAAAAAAAAAAACAACCATATGCCATTGAAAGATTTTCTTCTTTTTTGTATTTTTCTGGGCAGACAGACAGACTCTTGCATGCGCCTGACCGGGATCTACCTGGCATGCCCACTAGGGGGCGATGCTCTGCCCATCTGGGGTGTTGCTTCGATGTGACTGGAGCCATCCTACTGCCTGCAGCATAGGCCATAGAGCCGTCCTCAGCACCCAGGGCCAACTTTGCTCCAATGGAGCCTTGGCTGCAGGAGGGGAAGAGAGAGACAGAGAGAAAGGAGAGGGGGAAGGGTGGAGAAGCAGATGGGTGCTTCTCCTGTGTACCCTGGCTGGGAATCAAACCCGGGACTTCCACATGCCGGGCTGATGCTCTACTGCTGAGCCAACCAGCCAGGGCCAAAGATTTCATTTTTTAAGTAAAATAGCACTTTTGATGTCTGTTTTCTCAGCTTATAAAACAGTTCCATTACTAAGATACAGAGAGCTAATATAAAAGTCACATTCTTATGTCAATTACCTAATTAATCCAGGCATAATTAAGCCACTAAATTCACAACTATTAATTTTTATTAAGCCACTAAATTCACAACTATTAATTTTTCTTAATTTGGTCTCATGGGTACTAAATTTCTCTACAAGTTAACATTTCTATGGACTTCCCCACCATTTTGATATTTTGTATGAACCACTGAACTTCTTGAAATGTATGATCCTGAAACCATGAAGACCTAGGGGTCTCTCACATAGAACTATAAGTCTTGTTTCTAGAGTAATGTGTCCAACTTCATCCTCAGAGCTCAATAAATACTATCACCCAGCAGTAAAAGTAATCTCTCTCTTTCTTTCTCTCTCTCTCCCCCTCTTTTGACAGCTGATCCCATGACAGGGAAAGAAGTAAGGTGTAGAATATGCTGAGTGCATGCAGTTTGGAGAAAATCTCCTTTGAAGACTGGATATTTGACAGCTGACGTCTGTCCCCTCCTAGCTCCATAGAGGGGGGCAGCCCCACTGAATGACTTCATTCCCCAGATCAAGGTTAGGATTGTGAGCGTGGCTGGACTCAGAACGTCGTGAGGCAGCCCTCACCGCCCTTCCCTGAGTATCTCTAGAAGCGCGGAGATGCCCTGAACTGTTTCCATGGGCCATGTCCCAGAGGACGAGATGGTTAAGCATGAGGGCTTGTCTGCGCTAGACAATTACCATGGGGAGGCTCAGAGGCAGAAGCTGCCCCAGCCAGACCCAAGACGGTGGGGGCAGCTCCAGCTCAGAGCAGCAGCTCCAGCCGTGTGAGACGCGGGGATTGAGTCCATAAAGTAAAAGGTCCACAAATTACCCAAGAGATATCGTGGAACACTATGTAGCATCATGATGCGAAGGGACAGAAATACATTCTTTGATGGACATTTCCCATTGGTAACCCCTAACGCTAGAACTGATGATCTTCCGTTACGTAGCAGGCAATGCACGATGATGCCTCCTGGGGACCTCTCTCAAAACTAAGTTCTACACTCGATTGAATTATAAACCCACTCAAATTTGAGAAGTAACTAGATTAATCTGATATTTGGAATCTGTGAGATTGAAATGGCTGCTAATTGAGCAGCAGGCAGAGTTTAGACCTCTTTTGATGTCCTATATTCCCTGATCTGAGCTAATAAAATAATTCTACTTCTCAGAACAGGAAGCATCAGCGAAGCATTCTAGACTTTGCAGATGGGAAGACACGAGTGGAAAGTAATTCTCTGCCACTAAGCTGCCTGGGCACCCTGGCGGGAGGCTTGTCCCCTGTCCAAGATTCACTGGCTTCCCTGGATGTCAGAATGGGAATAATAAAACGCCAGGCAATGTGGCTGTGCAGAAAGTGTGTGACTCGGATGTCCATGTCTACGGAAGTTCTTTGTGACTGACTGAACCACGTCAGAATTTATCCCCTGTCCTGTAGGAAATTCTGCACAGTGGTTCCGGGAGGTTCTGAGATTTTACAATTCTCCCAATCAATTTCCTCTTTAACTTCTATCTCCTGCTAAACATTCAGTCTTTGCTCTGTGTCCCCTGGTTAGTTAATCCCACCTATAATTTCTCCACCCTAACCTTTGCCCACTTCTAATCTTTGTAAACTATATTATGAGTTTGATATCATCAAGGTTTATAATATCCACATTCTGTTCTGCATATAAAAGAGTATAAGTCTTAGTGATAAACCAAGTAAATGCATTATTTATCTGAGACCTTTTAACTCAATGTTTTATGATTTCATTCATATGTGGGGTATAAAACTCAAAGCAACAAATGAACAAACAAGAAAAACAGACAAACAATAACTCAGACACAGATAATAGTATGGTTGTCACCAGAGGGAAGGGAGATGGAGGTAGTCAAAGATAAAAGGGGTTAATTATATGGTGACGGAAGAGGATTTGACTTTGGGTGGTGGGCACCACAATGTAATATACAGATGAAGTAGCCTAGAATTGTATAATTGTACACTTGAAGCCTATATAATCTTATTAACCAATGCCACTCCAATAAATTTAATTTTAAAATAAATAAATAATAAGTGAGTCCTGTGTGTTCTACCTTAATTCTCTATTTTGTCTGTTTTATTGTAAGGAAGTCCTGTGGTTATTGCATGTATTGAGTATTTGTACATAACACTACTATAATCCTTATTCATGCTGCTAGAACTACATAGGAATTCATCGCATTTTTTATCCTATTACTAAAAGATATTACTGCCTGACCAGGCGGTGGCGCAGTGGATAGAGCGTCGGACTGGGATGCGGAGGGACCCGTTTCAAGACCCCGAGGTCTCCAGTTTGTGCGCGGGCCCATCTGGCTTGAGCAAAAAAACCTCGTCAGCTTGGACCCAAGGTTGTTGGCTCCAGCAAGGGGTGGCTCGGTCTGCTGAAGGCCCGCAGTCAAGGCACGTGTGAGAAAGCAATCAATGTACAACTAAGGTGTTGCGATGGCAATGAAAAACTAATGATTGATGCTTCTCATCTTCCTCCGTTCTGTCTGTCCTATTTATCCCTCTCTCTGATTCTCTCTATGTCCCTGTAAAAAATTAAAAAAAAATTTTAAAGATATTACTGTGGAGAAACAGAAGTCCAGACTACTTATTCCCTTGTAGATGACTAATTGTTTTTTCTGCCAATATATCTGAATTATATTTTGTTAACCCTGGACAAACAACCAGTGGCTCCATGGCAATGCGCCCAATGTTAGTTAATGAGAATTTCCTTTTCTAGTTACAGATTCACTTTTTTATTACTTTTTGAAACTTTGCTTGAATTATATATTTAAGAATCTTTAGTTTCATTTTATAAATTCAGCACAAAGGGGATTTTATTTATTTTTATGTTTTCTGCCTTGCACATCTATCATCTCCTTCCCATTTGCTTAATTTATTTTTTTCTTTGTGTTCATTGTGATTATTTCAAGACTGTGTTGTATGACTCAGTACTCAGCCATTCTACTTCATGCCTTGCTGTCCCTAATTTATTTAGTGTCTCCTTCTCCTTTTCTTACAGCTAACACATGTGTTATATTTCTGACATTCTCTTCCTTATCACATCTATCCTCAAATATTCATTATTCATATTAAAGTTGAATGAATCTCTCATTTATTTTTTATAAATTTCAAAGGGGAACGTTCATGATCATGAAGATAATGACAATGGATGATGTGTGTTGAACACTTGCTATGTGCGCCTAGGGCTGTTGTACTATTTAATCTTCATAACAATTCCATAAAGAAGTTGCCAGTCCTATTACTATGTTCATTTTGAAGATGAGAAAGTGGAGGCAGGAGGAGGGCCAGTAAACTGATCATCCAAAATCAGACAGCAACTTTAAAGTAGTTGCTTAACTGCAGAAGAGTTTTTCAAATATTTCTTAGAATTGGTGTGTCTTTCGGAGTGTGAAGAAGCCACTTGCTTAACAGAAAGAAGTTCTCCAATCTACCATGCTTTGTAAATTTCTTTACTATTCCCTTCCCAATACTAACTCTGGCCATTTCCACCAGGATGTCAGAGTCTCTAACTGGTCTCCCTGTTCTCAGCCTCACCTTCCAGATCAGCAGGGCATAACCCGTTCTGCATGTGACCGTCAGCACAGTTTCTTTAGGACATAGACAGAAGCATGCCACCCTTCAAAAGTACCGTTGATTTAAGTATAAACCTCTACATTTCTATTATGAGTTCTAAGATTCTCTACAATATGACACTTACCTGGCTCTCCGACCTCATCTTTTACAGCTACCTATTCTTTATTCTTTACTGTCCATTTTTCCAGTCCTTTATGAGCTGTGTTCTTGGCCCTCTTTCCCAATCCCTCATGCCTCTCTTCTACCATGAGTAAATCATGTTCGCCTTACTGATCTCAACTCTGCCATCTCTCCCACATGGTATCCAAGAGCCTATACAGATGACATTTTATGTGGTCCCACAGCTCAAAATAGTCAGCAACCTTCTTTTACTGGAATCCCTTCCTTAACATGTGGATTTGTTGCTTGACTTTCCCCAGTCCTTGACGTTGGGTCTGGAAATAGTATACTTAAAGAAAATGTTGGTTGTTGATGAATAGATACCATTACACAGTAGAAGGTAGAAGACACCCTATATCAGTGGTTCTCAAACTTTTTGAAGTTGAGACACATTTAAAATCCTACAAATAATTATAGGCACACTATATACAAATTTCTGAGAAATGTGTTATAATAATTAAGTCAAATATTAAAGAAAAGAATATAAAGTCCAAGTGTGCTTTTATGGTAATTAAATGAAATAAATACGACAAAATTAAATTTATTCTGACATTAAAAAACATTTTTATGTTACATGTTTTGAGCTATGCTTTTTAGAATTCATAAAAAAGAGAGGTTAATAAATTTAAAAACAACAAAAATGTTATCCTTTTATATAGAGAGATACATCCTTAGTAAGATTTAGTAAATTCAGCAGCTCCTGGCATGAATATGTTAAGTTTCTTCATTCTTGTGTTTATTAGAAACATAAGCCTGATGTGTCCTATCGATTTCTTCAATGTTTGGGCATATATTTGAAAGGCAAACTCTCCTTTCCTCATCAATACATTGAAGAATTCCTATCTTTTTACTCTTAATTGTGTTGAGGGTAGAAAATCCTAATTCACATAAATAGGATGTTGAAAATTGTAGTAAAATGTTCACAGCTTTTCTAGATATTGCCACATATTCTTCTTTTATAGAATTCCAAAAGACTTCAAGAGACAATTTTTTATGTTTAATCATCAATCCAAAACCCCCACCATACATATCATCTTAACTTTACACCAAACAAAGGATAGAAGAAACTTGCCTCTAGTCTTTCCGGGGAACACAGGGGTAGTATAAACAATCCAGCACCACAGCTTAACAGCTTTTTGCAACCTAATCAGGCAAGTGAGGTAGGGGGTTGGACAGACTGCCAGCTTACAGCCAATTCCCCACACTTCTGTCCCCCAAAAATCTAACCTCCATAAACCCTGTTGGTTTTTTGGTCCCCAACAGGCACCTATTTTTCTGGTGCACACTTTGAGAACCACTGCCCTACATGCAGAAAGGCACTGTAGAAGAAGGAAAAAGTTTTAATGATACTTAGTACTATTTACTTTCATGCTCATTTTGCCACTGGGTTGTGGGCTCCCTGGGGAGAGAGACCCATATCAGTCATATCATTCACTCAGTGACCAGAAGCATACTTGGCTCTGGTGCTGATAATAGATTTGTTTCCTTAATTATCCTTCTGCCCACTAAGAACTACCAAAGTAATCATACAATCAAGAGGGTTCTGTTATGGTCTTTTCAAAAGGAAGATTCGCATGGATTGTGTTAGAAAGACATTCATCACAGAAAGTGAGGCCAACCCCTACCCCCTGTTTAAGGCCGGTTGACTTGTTTTCTCTTTCCAAGTCCCAATCTCTTTTAAAGGGCAACACTCTCTCTGTGGTGTGGAACTTGCTTTGTTAATAAAGTTCTACCTAAAGGAGACAATGATCAGGTTTCATTCCATTGCAAGTAGCACATGATTTATAAAACCCATGGCAGCATAACAATAAAAATGTCTTGTCAGATCCTTGGGAGAAAACTACCCCAAGCTTAATGCCAAAGACACTGGACATGCAACTAGTCCATGGTCCTTCTGTGCATATAGCCTCCCCGAGAGAGGAAACAAAAGACCTGAAGCCTCAGAAGTCAGCCTCCCAGACAAGCCGCAGAGATGATGGATGAGCTGTCAAGGAGATGAATAAACGGCAGAGTCCATACTTTATTTTGATCAAATAAATGTCATTGTAGAAATACTTTACTTGAGAATAATTCAGTGGGAGAGGACTTTAGAGATACTATTAAGGGTAGCCTATATTTATTTCATATTTTCTAGGGACTTGGTCATTTATAGGGTTATTAGATATAGTCCTCGTGACAACGATGGCTAAATAGAGATGGCTAACTTGGTCCCATTGCTACAGATGGGGTCACTGATGCTAACACGAGTAACGTGTTCAAAGTCTCACGACTAGAAAACAGCAGAAGGAGAATTTACACTTGCACAGCATGGTTCCAGAGGCTGTGTTCTACGCCATAGTTGAGCTCTCTACATGTCGGTGAAGACAACAGGAAAGCATGGCTGCAATTTATGGAATTCATAATATGAACCTTCGTATAAATAGCATGCATTCATTATGCTGTATACCTTTAAAAACAACGTTATAGACATCTTATCCAAAATACCTGGAAGAGAAATGATTATGAGAATAACGTGTGTTAAACACAAGGAATCTCAGAAATGTTCAAAATTAGTGTTACTATGTACTTTGATAAATGGAAACAAGATCTGGGGCTTAAATGTGGTTTTAACTCCAAATTCCCTTTCCCAGCCCATAAAGAGGAGGCTAGCTGTATTTCCCCTGTTCATGCAGGAGGCTAGAGTTCATTCGTCATAGAAATGAAAACCAGAGAATTCCTGAAGGCAAAGTTACTATGTATGATAATTGAGAAATAAGACAGTGAAAATGTGTGTTCCATGGAAGCCTGCATAGTGAATAGAATAAGAACAGTGCCATTCTTTATTTGCAAACACAAGCCGAATAAAATGTAAGAGACGGTTTCACTCACATGCCTGGGTCTCCTTCAGGTAGACTTAAGGCTGAACTTAGCTGGACCCTTCTCTCTCACCATGTGGTCACTGGTACTCTCTGGTAGTCTCTCTAATAACGTATAGTCAGGGATCCAAGAGGCTAAGGCAGAAGTTGGCAGTCCTCTCAAACGCTAGGCATAGATTGGCAAAGCATCAGGTCTACCATGCTCATTCGGTCCAAGCAGTTAGCCCTAGGTTAAGAGGAGAAAAACAGACCTCAGCACTCAAATGGAGGGCTACCACAAAATCTGTGGCAAGCTTTAATCATCTATTGTCTACCCCCTGATCACAAATTATTTTTATTCCTTCTAAATCCAAAATCTACTCTCTCCGTTCCCCAACCTCCTAAGCAGCAGCCCATTACAGCATTAGCTCAAAGTCCAAGATGTTGCATGTAAATCATAACCAGGAATGGGGAAGCGCTTCAGGTGTGGTTCTGAAAGTCCAGTTCCTCTCAATCTCAGGACCTAAAAGCCAGACACACGGTGATATGACCCCTGCGTGCCCAGTGTACAATGCTGCAACAGAGCCAGGCTGACTACCATGGCAACTGCTGTTTAAATCCGGTAGGCTAAGGGCCATGTTGTAGTCATCCGCATACAGAAATTGTGAGATCTACCCTCGTGCATATTGCCAGTTCTTCTATTTCATTCCAGTCCTGATTTTTGCAAAATGTCTCCCTGACTCTTGACTGCCATCTGGGCTTTTGTTTTTATCAAGAACTACCTTTCCTTGTTTATATTAAATAGACCACATCCCACTGTGATTCCTGCTCAGAGTTTAGAGGCCTGGAGAGCTCTTTTTTTTTTTTTAACATCAATTTTATATTATTCATTTTTAAGAGAAGAAAGCGGGGGCGGGAGCAGAAAGCATCAACCCCCATATGTGCCTTTACCAGGCAAGCTTGGGGTTTCAAACCAGCAACCTCGGCATTCTAGGTCGATGCTTTATCCACTGCGCCACCACAGGTCAGGCTGGAGAGTTCTTCTTATGCTGAACTCTATCTCTTTTTACTCAAAGCTGGTGATAGACTTATGCCAATTAGATTATTAAAAAAAAAAAAAACATCATGGTTTTCCTTTGAACCTTACAGTAGTTCTCCACATTAGACAGCTCCCACATCCATCAACCTTTCCGATAGAGGTTCTTTTTCTTTTTTATTTGGCTACAAGGTTGCCGTGACAGCAGCCCTGCACTTCCTCAGAGCCCTCCTACTGCCAGAGATGGTCAAGAGGGAATCCAAGAAGAACAAGGAAGAACCACCAGTTGCTCCTAAAGCTAGGTCTGGATTGGACAGAGCATTGCTTCTGCTACTCTCTGAAGGTCAAAGCAGCCACGGACTAGCCCGTATCCTAATGGATAAGACACAGATTCTCCGTCTCCGGGAAAAGCCTGCCACCGAATCAGGTGCCATCCCTAACCCACCACAATTACATAAGAGAATGTAGGGAGAGAACAGAGACCTGGATATGAGAGAGCTAACCGCTCAACCAGCAGGATACAGAGTCAAAAGACAGCATTTGCCACAAATAAACGAAGGAAGAGATGTATCAACCTATTATTTAGCGTTCTGGACGTTGACGCCAAAAGTAACGGTTTTAAGAACTGAATGTAGGTAGGCACCTCCAGGGAGAAGTTCTGTGGGTAAGGACAGATGGACAATGCTCCTGCTATATTTTACTTACAGCCTTTTTAATAATACTTAATTATTTTCACTCTGCATGTGAATTACTCTGTCAGAAGTAAAAATTAATTCCCAAAGAGTAATTTCTCTCCATTATGTTCAAGTACAGTGAAAATTGTACTTTAATGAATTAAGCAATTTGTTACTATTCCAAACTAAGTAACAAAACAAATTCACCAGGGATACCTCTGTCTGTCTCTGCTAAGCTCAGTTAAGTAAAAAGAAAAAAAAAAAAACTTTGGAAGAGCCAACAGCTAATACTATAGTTTGTAGAAGAAGAAAAATAATCCAGACCATAAAGGCACCTATCCTTTATTTTAACCCACATTTGTCACACTTCAAAAGTGTTATAATGCATGCCAATTTTATGATTAAATTCCAAAATAACACCCTTGGTAATACTTGTGTGGCGCTGAGCCTTTGCTAATGACTTTCCTAAGTGCATATATATATATATATATATATATATATATATATTCAAAATATCTGTGTGAGTTTCACTGCACAGGCATTATTATTTATTTTCTGAAGGAGGAAAGTAAAATTCAAATGAGCTAAGACATGGCTCAAGGTCATGTGATTAGTAAGTGTCGGAGACCCTGGGCTTTCAGCACACAGGGTATGTGGTCTGTCAAACTTCTAAACAACCACATCCAGAGTGGGAGAGGGAAACAGTCCTGTGGATTTTTCATGTAGATAGAAGAACATGGACTCGCATTTAGGCATATCCCAAGAATAAGTACCGTTCTCCATCCTATGCTAGAAGTAATATCGTATTAGCAGCATGTATTTGCTATTTTTACACGAGGAAGAAAACGGTGGCTTTCTTGCTGCGCGCAACGGATGGAAAAGGGTTCTGATTCAGCAACACTCCCATGAGAGTATTGAAGAGCCTCGTCTGTTAGTACAGGAACATTATCTAGGGCACTTCCTTCTAGACCGTGCCTATGCAGAAGTAGTTTGAAACTGCCAATTTAAAGCTGAATTTGAGGAAACTCTGACATGATTTTGATTAGAAACAAAAATGTGGGGCCTGCGTGCAGAAGTTTCAGAAACACACCATCACACAGGGGGCTCATATGGTCCTCTTGGATAGAGTGACCTGACGGTCCCACGCTTACTCTCTGCACAGCCTTGTGTGGACGGACGGACGGACGGACTATGTTTGCCGCAAGCTGACTTCATTTCCACTTAAAGTTGTCTGCTTCTCTCTTTCCATCAGGTCATCAGACCCTCCTCTCTGGAGACAAGCACAGAGTGAAAACCTGGAGAACGTTTACAGCGTACACATATCCATCCTTTTTAGGTGCAAAATTTTGGGTGATTTTATTGTTATTTTTCTTTTGTATAGGTTTTTTTTTTTTAATACGTATTTTAAATTAACAATACACCATTCTCGGACCTGTTATTTGTACAGTAAAATTGGGTGTCCAGAGCTGGACTCGGAGGTTGTTGAGGTCCAGGGAGCGCTCGAGAGGGACGCCGTGGAGCCAGAAGGGATGCAGGACTGGGCGCAGCACCTTGGCAGACCCGCCAGACAGTCTGGAGCTGGAGTGGCTCATCAGGGGGGTGACCCACGGGCTCACATCACCTGCCATTTCCACCACTGTAAAGCAGGGGGCTACGGAGTAGCCCAGGAAGTGGTGTGGTCATGAGTATGCGGCGTCCCATCACGGAGGCCACGCTTGGCATCCCTCGGAGCCGAAGGAACACTCCAGCAGCCCCAGGCTGGCCCTCAGGGACACTAAGGGTCCCTGGCTTAGAAGGACCTGTGCTTGGTTCAGTGCACAGTTGCTGCTATCCTGAAATTCTTTGTAGTTAAACATGGGGTTCAGCATGTTCAATCCTCTCTGGGCCCTGGGTGCAAATTAGATAACGGTCCTGGGTGGCCAGTCCCCGCGTCCTCTGCAGCCACTGCTCTGTGAGAGTCGGGTGAGATCTGGTGGGAGGCCCGGCCATGAAGCTGGCAGTGCATGCAGCCCCACAGCTGTGCGGACACAGAATACAAAACCCTAGGTCCTCTGAAAGAGAATTAGGCTGTCACATAATTTAGCTAGCTATGTCTAAGTAAATGTAATTGGAAGTTGCTCAGTGAAATTACGTGACTGAGTCAAAGTAAAATATTTTTTTTTCTCCTTTTTGCTGCGACTTTCTTGCATGTTTTATTTTGGTGGTGAGTGTTGCGTCAGTTCAGGGCTGATTTGTTACAATCGTCCCTTTCTACCTCCTCTTCCCTTGGCTTGTTGGTCACAGAAGCAGAAACAGGATGTATTACTAGAATCAGAGGCTCTCCAACTTCAGCCCTTTATTTTATAAGTAAAGGAAATGAAGCCGTACAAAGACATTGCCCAAGGTCACACAGCTGCACAAGGCCAACTCATGAACTAGACCTCAATTATCCTAAATTAGATACTATTTTTTCACACTTTTTGAGATACAATTTCTCCACTATGTGACATCACCAGCGATCTTGACTTTAACACTCTGATGAGAGGCAGTTCAGTCTGTGCTTAATTTCTCAGTAGTTTGAACGATTTCTAATAAATCAAGTCTAACTGAGGATTTGGATATAAAAAGTGGGACAGTGGATTTATGAGGTAACTCTCAAAACTGCAAATGTTTTCATTTTCTCTATTGAGTTAGAGCTGTCAGTTGCTGCACCTGGAAGGTTTTATTCCAAATGGTTGCAGTGAATTCACATCAAGACGTTACCTGTTCCTCTTTGGATGAGAGGGAATTAGCAAAAACAGGAAATTTGATTATAATGGGCTCACAGAATCAGCCTGAGGCTGTATTTGCACATCTGGTAACTTTGAATACGGCATGCCCAGAGATGAGAGCCTTCATAACAATTTAGAAGTCAGGAACTGTTATTCTGCCGTTGTAGACAAAATGTGTTGATGAAGGGCTGATGGTTTGAAACAAAGCCAACATACAAAATTATGCCAACTATCATCTCTATTGGAGTTGGTTGGAGAATGGAGTTTTCAGGCCAATGGTTCTTTCCTGGAAGCTAAAATAAAAATGGAATGGAATATGACCTTGGGTCCAGACCAGAAGTAGTCACATAGCTTTGGGTAGCCAATCAGATGTCAGAATAAACTTTGTCTCTGGCATTTCAAATCTCCAGCAATCTCAAGTGATGTTGTTGTATCACCTGCCTGGTGTCTTAAATGTCTGTGCATTTTGCCTTGTCTCCTTCTACACCTATACATGTTTGCCTCCATCTTCAACTAAGAAAAATTAATAATAAAACTAACTTCTGCCTATGAGTAGCATTCTTTCAAAATAAGAATCATATTGATGAATTAGAGTGGGTATTTCTTGGTCACCTCTCCTGGGTCCTTTACAACCGTTTAGTTTGGGCAATTCACACCCACCCAAGTTTAACCAGTATATTTAAAATTGGTTAAACCTACTTTTAGAAGGAAGGCCCTTACACCAGTCAGCATATCAACTGGCCACACCTCCAGCCACAGTGATTGGCTCAAATGTAGGTCCACCGCCAGGTTAGAGCCTCTGACATGCTGTGGCTTCTGCAAGGAAGCAATTCTATTCTCTTTGGGTCCTGGTGGTGAAAAGATACCAGGTTTTAAGCCATTTTTTCACTATGAGAAGAGCCAGGCTAATAATGAAACTAATATAAAAGAGGGAAGATATGATAAAAAAAAAAAAAGCACTGATACGACCTACTTTCAAATATCTAGCTAGAGCCATAAACTTGCACTTCTCAGTAATTGGATAACCAAAACTCTCTGCATCATTTTGCCAATTTTAGTATCTGTTTGTCCTTCACAGAATAAAAAGTAAAAGCTATTAAATTATTCATCACACAATGGGTCCTTTAAGTGAACCCAACCTGACCTCCAAAGCATCCCACTGGGACTGCAGAATATCTTAGTCTTGGATCTACCTCTGGATAATTGACGTAATAGTTCTGGGAACTTGTTCCACCTTTCTGTGTATCTCCCCTCCAATTCTATCCTGTTGAATCGTGACCACATAGTTCACTTGGGCTATTTACTTGGGGTTACCTTGTCTCCTTCTACAGCTATACATATATACAGCTATATATGTCTTCAAGATGACACCAAGAAACTGCCTTTGGGCACAGGGTCAGTGTGGGGACTTAGATGTCATACTACATGGCCAGGAGTAAAATGTCCCCCAATTTCTACTTCTTCCCACTAAGACCTGAAAAAGTTGGATAGATTTGTCCCCCAAACTTCCTAAAAAATAAATTAGATCACATTGATAATTGTGTCTCTGCAGTAAGGAGTTCATCCTGGAAAGGACATGGTGAGGAGTTAAAAACAAGTGATGAGCGAGGTGAGAAAGCACAGCCTATCTGGAAGCAAATAATAGAGATGCTTCTGTGCTGTTTCTTCAGTTATGTTAATACCCACCCCCAAAAAGGAGAGGTTCTCAGTTTAGAAATCTTAATTAGCATAATGTTAATACATTCAAAATGTTGACATAGGAGGTAGAGCCCTCAATTTTTCCACCCTGTGCCCAGGAGGGAAAAATCTTAGTAGGGTAGCCTAACAAACAAATACAAAATCAATAGGCTACTCATTGCGTTGACTGATTTAGAACCCATTCTTTAGAGAGCAAGGAGGGATCCCACAGGCAGAGTCCCCTTCCCCATTTTAACAAATGGTTTAGCTGAGAGGCTCAAGAGCTTCCTTACATGTCTCTGAGATCACATAGAGACCCAGCCTAGTGTCAGAACAGAGCCCAATACCCTGGCTTCCACCCAGTTTTCTTTCTCTGAAAACACAGTTATTCATATAACACTGGGAAACAATTTTTTTATTTCATTTTCTGTTGCATGAGGTTTTAGAACTGTTTCTATATATTCCTATATCGCTGATGCCAAATCTACAATTCATTTTTTTGGTGCATGCTCTAGTTATTATGCAATTTTAATTTCTTTTTGTTACTGTTAAAGGCATGCATTGGTTTTTAAATTGGAGTTAAAGGGCAACAACTCTTGGATTGAACATAAGCACAAGGCAATTAATGTTTTACAAACATCACTTTTACATAATTGTAGTTGTTTTCAAATGTAAAAAATTATTATCTGATAAAAATATCCTCTTATTTTGTGTTAAAATCGAATCATGGCTTCTTCGAGTAGGCATAAATGTAAGAATAGTCCTGACACCTTCTGTTATATATGTGGCTGTTACACACTTCAAAGTCAAAGGTGCAATATTTCATCATTTGTGACATGTGCATATATTGCCTATTTTCAAGTTCCCTTTGGCGATCAAGACAAGAATTGGGCTCCTCTTTTTGTGTGTCATAATTGTGAGGAACTGCTTCATAACTGGACAAAAGAAAAATGCAAAGAAATGCCTTTTGGTATTCCCATGGTTTGGCGTGAACCTAAGGACCACAATAGTGACTGTTATTTATGTCTGATCCATACAAAGGACGTTGACAAAATAAAATGGCATATGATCACATATCCTAATATTCTTTCGGCAATACAACCTATCCCACACTCTGAGAAACTACTGGTTCCAGTTTTTAATGGTTTTATTTCTTCTAAGGATGAAGAAAATGAACATGGTGATGAAATGTATTTTGATAAGATGCATGAAGAAATAGTAGTAGAATCTGAAGGGTCTTCTTCTGATGCCAAGCAGTCATTAACCCCTCAGCAGTTTAGCCAACCAAATTAAATGACTTAGTAAGAGATTGGAGTCTATCAAAAAAAGCAGCTGAGTTACTAGCCAGGCTTCAAGAAAAGAATGTACTTCACTGGTCAGCTAAAGTATCCCATTTCAGAAATCGTGAACAAATTTTTGTGAACTTTCTTTCCAAGGACAAACACTTTGTTCACTGTCATGATATCAGTAGTCTTCTCAGCCAGCTAGGTGTTACCACTTACAGTCCAGCAGAACGGTGGCTATTTCTTGACAACTCCAAACAGAGTCCGAAATGAGTTCTCCTACATAACAGTAATGTTTATGCAGTGGTTCCAATTGGTTATTTGACTCATCTGTGAGAAGATTATAATGACATAAAAATTGTTCTCAACTTTCTGAAGGATGAGAACAATAAATGGATTATTTGAGTGGATCTTAAAACGGTAAATTTTCTGCTAGGACCACAGAGAGGTTTCACGAAGTAACCCTGCTTTCTGTGTTTGTGGGACAGCTGAGCTCGGGAGAAACACTGGACACAGAAGGAGTAGTCGAAACGTAAAGCTCTGGAAGTAGAGATGCAAAATATTATGAATGAACCTGTAGTTAATCGAGACAGGATCATTTTTTTCCCACTTCACATCAAACTTGGCTCAATGAAGGAGTTTGTTCAGGCTTTGAATAGAGAAAGTGAATGCTTTCAACATATTATTTCTGCTTTTCCTGTCTTGTCTTTTGGAAAGATAAAAGCAGGTGTATTCGATGAACCTCAACTTTGAACCCTTATATGTGATAAAGAATTTCCTGGAAAGATGAATAAAGAGGAGAAAGCAACATGGCAGTCTTTTGTGGCAGTTACAAAGAACTTCCTCGGCAACATAAAAGCAGAAAACTATGAACTTCTGGTTCAAAGGATGCTGTTGGCTTTCTGCAACATTGGATGTACCATGAGCGTTAATATTCACTTCCTGAACAGTCATCTTGATAAGTTTCCTGAAAATCTTGGAGCTGTTAATGATGAGCAGACTACTGCTGGAGCATCAAACGAGATTGTCCTCAACAAGTACACAAACACAAGAGCTACAAATGCAAATTTTTGCCTAAACAGAATTTAAATAAGTTTTGCACAAATTTTATGATTAAAATAAGTGTTTTAATATGTTCTATTTTGAAATTCTAGACAAATTCTGATGCAATCATATCTTTTAGTGTATTACTGTATTTACTGCATTATATAAATTATTATATTTTCACAAAGATGATGCCCAAGAGGACATTCTACTTTATTATGTTAAACTAAATGTTGAAATTTTACAATAAGATGAAAACCTAAAATCTTGAATTGCAATAGCTTACAGAGCTATTTCTCTGTAGCTTACAGAGAAAAACTAATGTCAGATTTAAGATCAGTACACTTGTATTAAGTAAGAACAAGTCTTTCTGTGGATGCAACAAAAATTTTGTTCCCCAGTGAAATAGTAATGGTTCATTTGCCCAAATGTGATTGATCGAGCACTTGCTGTGTGTAGGACACTGTCCTATCTTCTCTAGATGTGTATTAATGAGTCAATTCCATATTTTGCAGTCATATTTCCTTCATTTTCTCTAGCAACATGAAGATAGCTCATTACATTTTAAGCCAAAGAGATTTCAATTATATGATTTTATAATGTAGAGACACAATATAGAGTTCCTGAGAATCCAAATACATAGTTTGAAGAATTCTGGGACTATACTTAATTTATCCAAGTTAAATAAACCCTAATCTCTTACTTGTGATCATGTAACTAGAAAAAGTGACCCTTGTGTCCAGCCGCCTGTGGCCATGAAAATCAATTACAGGACAGAGATGCTGGTGAGAAAATAAAGAGGTTTGTTCATGTGTCAGTCACCTGAGAAGATGAGGGGACTCCTATCCTCAAAAATTATCTTCTCTACTCAGACTCCTTGAGTAGATTATATAGCAATTGGGGAATGTCTGAAGGAGGACAACTACCAGGGAGAAAGCAGATGTGAAATTTCATTTGACGGAAGGAAGTTCTTATCTTTTTTGGTGGCTGGAATTTTACGGTCCTCCTAGCCTTGAACAAGAATCAGAACTGCAAGGCTCAGTGTGATGGGAACAGTAGAAGGAGGCATAGATCTGAGGACTCATTCTTCTCATTCTGATGTTAATTCTTGATGTGCATCAACCAGGTGTCTGTGATTCATCACCAACATTATTGTTCCTTATTCTAGGAGGGGAACAGGAATCAGAACTGTAAGCCTCAGTGTGATGAGAACAGAAGTGGAGGGAGTCCAAGGTCTAGCTCCCACTTATGTTAATTCATCTTGCTTAGATGTTAAACCTTGATGTTCATCAGCCAGAGAGGAACAGGATTTTTAAATTGTCACAAGAATGTGGCCAGAGGTAAAAGTACAGGATTAATAATATACTTTTGATTTGTTACAGAATACATAACTTTGATCACTAAACTGGTGAGAATGAATAATAATTATGAGAGCAACACACTGGATTTAACATTTTTCAGAAATTCTCTTATAAGCTTACTTTATTAATACATTCTTATTTGGCTCTATTTTATAGCTAGACAGGCTAATATCAGTAAATCAGTAATATAACATATTTATTTCCAATTACATTTACAATTTATCTTCACAGATAAACATATTGGCACCAAAACTGTATTTTTCTCTCTTCAGAGCAGTACTAAAGTTTATTTAGAAGCAACCATGAGCACAAAATTTATGGTCCAAACATCTCAAGATCTTTAGTAGATTCCATTCTAAACATTATCTTACTGAGTTAAGCTCTTGCCGTGTCATAATTAATACTGTGGCCTATATAATAGTGATTTCCAAATATATATGTTCATTAAAGACTGTCTTCCTAATTCTAGACACTAATGTCCAAACATAGATCAGATTTATCTAGCTAGATGTCACACTGAGGCATCTCAAAAGTTCTAAACTCAATAGTTCCAAACCAGAAACCTTCATGTTCCTTAAAAGTTTACTTCTCTCTCTTCTATGTAATTAGTGGTGTCTAGTTCCTAAGCTAGAAATAACACATCTATCTCCAGCTTCTTCCAAGCCCTTGCCCTTGGGCCTAATTGGTTACTAAGGCTTATCAGCTTTTTCCTTAATTGTGTCACTAATTCACCTCCTCATTTCAATTCTCACTGAGCTACTTGAGACCTTTATTGCTTCCTAATTAAACTTCCATTTAAATGCTCTTCAATTCATCCCCAACATTACCACCAGAATTCTATTTCTTTGCAAAATAAATTAATCCTATTACTTCTATACCTAAAATTATTTTCAATACTCAAGTATGTGCAACCTGAAAGAACTTGTTATTCTTTTCCATCAGAGAATTCAGAAGTCTTGAAAAGTTTAATATGATCTAGCAATTCCACTTCTGGGCATATATTCAAAGGACATGGAATTACTATCTCAAAGAGATACTTGCATGCCCCTATTCATTGCTATGATATTTACAATAGGCAATTCATGGTCACAACCTCAGTGCCTAGCAACAGGTAAATGAACAAAGAAAATGTAATAAAAGTCATATTATATATTATGTTATGTTATATTATATATATTTCTTATATATTATATATTTGTATATTATATATAAAAAATATAACTATTATATTTGTATTATATACTATATTACATAAAACACTGGGGAGCAAAAATTTTGTTGCTTCCACAAAAACACTTGTTTTTACCTAATTCGAGTGTGCTGATCTCAAATCTGACATTAGTTTTTCCCTGTAAGATAGAGTTTTATTGCAATTCAAGATTTTAGGTTTTCATCTTATTGTAAAATTTCAACATTTAGTTTAACATAATGAAGTAGAATGTCTTTTTTGGCATCATCTTTTTGAAAATATAATAATTTATACAATGCACTAAATACACTAATACACCCAAAGATATGATTGCATCAGAATTTGTCTACAATTTCAAAATAGAACATTTTAAAACTCTTATTTTAATCATAAAATTTGTGCAAAACTTATTTAAATTCTATTCAGGCAAAAATTTGCATTTGTAGCTCTTGCGTTTGTGTACTTGTTGAGGACAATCTCGTTTGATGCTCCAGCAGTAGTCTGTTCATCACTAACAGCTCCAAGATTTTCGGGAAACTTATGAAGGTGATTATTCAGGAAGTGAGTCTTAATGCTCATGTTACATCCTATGTCATGGAAAGCCAACAGCATCCTTTGAACCAGAAGTTCATAGTTTTCTGCTTTTATGTTGCCAAGGAAGTTCTTTGCAACTGCCACAAAAGACTGCCATGTTGCTTTCTCCTCTTTATTCATCTTCCTGGCAAATTCTTCATCACATATGAGGGTTCAAATTTGAGGTCCATTGAATATACCTGATTTTATCTTCTCGAAAGACAAGACAGGAAAAGCAGAAATAATATGTTGAAAGCATTCACTTTCTCTATTCAAAGCCTGAACAAACTCCTTCATTGAGCCAAGTTTGATGTGAAGTGGGAGAAAAATGATCCTGTCTCGATTAACTACAGTTTCATTTACAATATTTTGCATCCTTACTTCCAGAGCTTCACGTTTTGGCCACTCCTTCTGTGTCCAGTGTTTCTCCCAAGCTCGGCTATCCCACAAACACAGAAAGCAAGGATACTTTATGAAACCTCTCTGTGGTCCTAGCAGAAAACTTAACATGTTAAGATTTACACAAATGATCCACTTATGCTCCTCATACTTCAGAAAGTCAAGGACAATTTTAATGTCATAATAATCTTCTTGCAGACAAGTTGAATAACCAATTGGAACCATTGCATAAACATTACCGTTGTGTAGGAGAACACATTTCAGACTCTGGTTAGAACTGTCAAGAAATATCCACCATTCTGTTGGACTATAAGTGGTAACCCCTAGCTGGCTGAGAAGACTACTGATACCATGACAGTAAACAAAGTGTTTGTCTTTGGAAAAAATGTCCACAAAAATTTGTTCACACTTTCTGAAATGGGATACTTTAGCTGACCGGTGAAGTACATTCTTTTCTTGAAGCCTGGCTAATAACTCATCTGCTTTCTTTGATAGGTCTCAATCTCTTACTGAGTCATTCAATTTGGGTTGGCTAAACTGCTGAGGGGTAAATGACTGCTTGGCATCAGAAGAAGACCCTTCAGATTCTACAACCATTTCCTCATGCATCTTATCAAAATACACTTGATCACCATGTTCACTTTCTTCGTCCTTAGAAGAAATAAAACCATTAAAAACTGCAACCGGTAGTTTCTCAGAGTGTGGGATAGGTTGTATTGCCAAAAGAATATTAGGATATGTGATCATATGCCATTTTTTCTTGCCAATGCCCTTTGTATGGATCAGACATAAATAACAGTCACTGATGTGGTCCTTAGGTTGACGCCAAACCATAGGAATATCATGGTTTACACAAAAGGCATTCCTTTGCATTTTTCTTTTGTCCAGTCATGAAGCATTTCCTCACAATTATGATACAAAATAGGAGGAGACCAATTCTTGTCTTGATCGCCAAGGGGAACTTGAAAATAGGCAATATATGCACGTGTCACAAATGATGAAATATTGCACCTTTGACTTTGAAGTGTGTAGCCGCCACATATATAACAGAAGGTGTCAGGACTATTCTTTAATTTATGACTACTTGAAGAAGCCATGATTCAATTTTAAAACAGAATAAGAAGGTGTTTTATCATATAATGATATTTTACATTTGAAAACAACTACAATTATGTAAGTGATATTTGTAAAACATTAATTGCCTTGTGGTTATGTTCAATCCAAGTGTCGTTGCCCTTTAACTCCAATTTAAAAACCAATGTATGCCAATAACTGTAACAAAAATAAATTAAATTTGCATAAGGACTAGAGCATGCACTGATAAACAAATTTTATATTTGGAATCAATGACGCAGAAATATATAGAAACAGTTCTAAAACCTCATGCAGCAAAAAGTGAAAAATAAAATTGTTCCCCAGGATGATTATTCAGCCATAGAAATCTTGCAATTTGTCATAGCATGAATAGACTTTGAGGGCATTATATTAAGTAAAATAAGTCACCCAAAAAAAGACAGATATTTTATTAAAGCTATAAAAAACAGATATATATATATATATATATATATATATATATATATATAAGCACTCAGAAGATCATAGACCCATAACAAACATAGATGCTCGATTGTCAGTAAGTACAACCCTCTCATTACTCAGAGATCACTAACATACAAACACATACCAGAAATTACAGCAAGGCAGACAAGAATTCATTTTGACTCAAAGAAATAAGAGGAAGAGAGTGAGATTAGAAAAGTTTGAAGTAAAAATAGAAAGAAAAAAATGAATTAAAAAATATATATTTACATTGATACATACATACATAGATAGATATATTCAGGAATAGAGAAAATTCATTCTTTACAAATAAAAAGACAAACATTTGGGTTAGAAATTTAAAATGACAACATCCACTATTTAGTTTATTCATAAAATGGTCATAATTGACAAATTTTGAATTTTCTAGGATGAGAAAATTTAAGGAAAAATGTTAAGGAATTTTAAAAGATTTTTTTTTGTACTCCTTCCCCAGAAAGAACCTAGAAGTCCTTGAGAAATACTTTCTAAAAAGAAAAAGAAATACTTTCAAAATAATTCAAAATTTATTATTTTTCCTTCTTGGCTTTCACATCTCAATGATGAGATTACCACAAAGGTCTAATCAAGCAATAAAATTTTTATGGTTGTAATAAAGTACAGAATAAAATATCAAGATCCAAAAATATGTGCTCCAGAGATCAAGTTTAAAGAAAAGGTAGGAAGGGAAAAGATAATTACTGCTTGAGGTCATAGAGGGAGGACTCATAGAGGACATGGGACACTAGCCATGTCATTATGCTGGATATCTGGGTGGGTTTTCTATTTTCTTTCCTTTTTGTTTGTCCAATGTCCATTTTCCAATTCCTAGAAGCTTTCCCAGTTTAACTTTATACACATGATTTGCTTTGGGACTAACTTCATTCAGTAGCCCCCAAACTGTGGGCTGGGCTCTGCCCTGGGGTTTGACCAATCAATGGTACATGGGTCTTTTCAGGGTGTATAGTAAATTTAGACCAATAGAGTGAAATATGAGACTTTTGCTAGAACATTTGGGAAAGAGAAATGATCTTTTACTGGAGCTGCTAAACTTGTGGGATAAACTCTGGTGTGATGGACGATCATCCTGACAGTTCCTGGGTGAAACTCAGAGCTAGGGATCCAAGACAAAAATTTCTAACATGGCTTCATGTCATCTTGGATTCATTCATGCCTGGAGGAACTAGACATCCCCATGGACTTTTCATTCATATCACTCAGATTCCTCTCACTGTCCAAGCCAGTTTGAGATGTTTCTGTTTTTCTACTCAGGAGTCCTGGATAATATACATACAAATACAACTGGATTAGAATAGGTGGATGAAAATAATAAAGGCATTCAAGGGACCACTGTCCATCATGAGTAAAGACCAGGTAATAGAAACAGGAGGTACAATGGGGAGAAGACTGGAGATTATATACTGAGGCAGAACATGAGATACACGTTTGCATCAGTCAGGTGCGGACAACAAGTGAGACTACAAAATACACTGAGAAAACCTCTTACACCATTGATGTCAGGAAATTATGAAAGACTTTGGAGCATTAGCTAGAATGATAAGATTAATTTATATTTTCATAGTATTTCATAGCTTTCAGAATGATTACCTATTATTACCTTGTTTTAATGATATTTTGAAGACCTATTATTATACTTATTTTAAAGATAGACAGACTGGTATTTGGAAAGGATATATAAAACATACATTATATCACATTTCTGACACCTAAACCCTTCAAGAGCTTTTCATTGTTCTTAGAATACATTCACACTTCTTACCAGAGACCACAGTTCCTACAGGATCAGACCCCTTACTTCCTCTCTAAGTTTTATCCCACTCCATGCCTTTCATGTACTCCCTGCCTTACTTCAAGGTACAGTACTCCAGAATATGGTGCCATCTTCCAGTTCCTTAAAAGCTCCAAGCCTTTTAGGACTCAGAGCCTTAACACATGCTGTTCCTCTGCCTGGAAGAACGCACATACTGAACACATATACAGTTTTGAGCTTTGTAGTAACCACATCCAAGTAAAAAGCAGCAGTGAAATTAATTTGAACAATGTATTTTAACTCAATTATTAAAATAATTCAACATGTAGGCCTGACCTGTGGTGGTGCAGTGGATAAAGTGTCGACCTGGGAACACTGAGGTCGCCAGTTCAAAACCCTGCACTGGTCTGGTCAAGGCACATATGGGAGTTGATGCTTCCAGCTCCTCCCCCCTTTCTCTCTCTCTCTCTCTCTCTCTCCTCTCTAAAATGAATAAAATAAAAAATAAATTAAAAAAATAATTCAACATGTAGTAAATATATATTATTAAATAGATTTATTTTTTCATACAAAGTTATTGAAATCTGTTGTACATTTATACTTATTGCCCATGTTAATTTGAACTAGCTAAATTTGGAGCTAAATAGGAATATGTGAGTAGTTGCTACCATATAGGACAGTACAGGTTAAAAGTATTTATTTGTCTAAGTTTATCCTGGACTAAATGTTTGTTTTTATTTGATTTTCCTAGACACTAGCATATGGGACTTCACAGGAAGACCAGAGCAAACATAGAAAAAAATTAAAAAATTATTTTATGTTTGCCTATCTGGGTTACCATGTGAGTTAAAGGTTCAACCACTTCAACCTCCCCATACTTATAAATCACTTAAAATAATTCCTGGCATAAAGTTAAAACTTAAAGAGTGTGAACTATTTTTATTATCATTATTTTTAATAGCAGGAAAAGAATGGGGGCCCAGGGCTCCTGATTTCTAGCCAAATTCTGTTTTCCAGAATCCCAGGGGGCCTCCAATGTTAGCAATCCATTTATGCGATGAATACAATGTTATGGGTTGCCGCCCCAGAATGAAGACTCGCACACTGGATTCCTGGTGCTGTATGAGCTGAGATGCTTCAAAGCACCTGCCTGCAGGACAAAGCACTGGAAACAGAACAAAGTAATTTTCCTGGGCTGACCTTTAAATCCATGCATGCTGCCTCTGCTAGGCGGCCCTGGCTGCTAAGCACCCCGATGCTCTTGCAGGATCCTGCTTGTGAGCAGGAAGCACTGGATGCTGGTCATGGATGAATGTCAGCGTCGGAAGGCCGTGTGTTTACGTGAACGTGTTCTCGTCAATGAAGAGTTCATGCTACCACATTGAGCTACGTTCCCACTAATGAACCCAGTGGAAAATAAATGAAGGCTAAAATACTTCATAAGTCTCTTTTAGTAACATACTTAGAACTGACAAGAGGGGGGAAAGTGCATTTTCTTCAAGCCACGTCTTGAGGACAGCCATAGTAACCAACTCAAAGTCTGATGATTGCAAAGGAGGGAGTGGATTCCAGTCAACAGTCAAGTACCTGATTATGTCTATTGTGCAGACATAAATCCCCAGGATACATCTGTTGTCCCTACTCACTAACTATTTTTGAAAGGTTACTTAGTCCTGTCCTCATATGGATAATTCACTGAAATATAGGGATAAACACAAATGTTCTGACTACTGATGTAAGAGTCATAGGTAGTCAAAGTCGAACCCCCATTCACACCCTTTCCACAGCTAATATGCAAAATCCACACTTTCTCACTCTCAGCAGCAAACATGGAGGGGGTTGGGTGTATGTTGGATCAGAAAGCTGTTATCAGCAGCTGACAATGGTGATTTTATTCACTCCTATATCACAATGTAGCTGCTCATCTACCATGAGCAAGGTACTGTGGTAGAATCTGAGAACAGGAAACAAATATTGTCCTGCCCACATGTAACTTACAGTCTGTGGGAGCAGGGGATGGGGGGAGGGGCTGGAATAACACTCATCAAATAGAGCACATCCTCAAATGACACTATTTTGTTCAATGCCGATTTGTTATAATGAGATGCCTGAGATGCTGTAGGAATTTATCTCTTGTTTATATAAATTAGCCTGTGGTAAAGCGGGTTTTGTTATATATTTTTGGCTTAAAGCTGCAGAAATCTATCAACAACATTAAGTACTTACGACAAGTACGTAATAATAAATAAATGCAATAACTTAGATAGATTAAACACTTTGTTCCAGGACCTGTGATCAGTGCTTAAAATACACTACCTCAGTTTATCTTCCCACTAGAAAGGAACATCAGATTCCAAGTAGGGTGAGTGCTAAAGAGGAGAGGACGGTGGTTATGATGCACATGATAGGAGGTTTGAATCGATTTGAGGGGACAGACAGTGACAAGTGAACAGTGGCATTGTGATAAAAGTTGAACAACTGGCACTCCAGGGGAGAAAATGTGGTCATGTAGTGGTCGCCCATTTCCATGGTGTAAATATTCCCACCGTGCCTTATTTAAAGCTACCAATGTGATGTCACCAAAGGGGAACTGGGAACAGAAATGCACAGTCAGCTCTTCACATGAGCAGATGCAATAAGTCATGTTTAGAGGAAACAGGTGATGAGTTCAAAGGGTCCCTTTATCAGAGGGTATTTGCATCAGCCCTCTGACACAGGGTCACAGGTGAGGATGGGCCTGTCCTTAGACATATTAGAAGGGATCCAGCCAGGCATGAATGTACACCTAGAATCTACCTGTGCTATGAAAAATGCCTTGTGTCCACAAACATACTATGAATTTTCCTAATCAATTATATGATTAATAACATAATGCATAAAAGGCTTTGATAAGCTCATTGTAGGCTTTGCTCATAGAATACCTGATTATTAAGAAAAGATAATGCTTCTAATCCCAGAAATAAGACTGTGATGCTGGGTCTTGAAAATGAGTGAAGTTTTCTCAATCATGAGAGGGGGAGAAGAACATTGCAAAGGAGAACTCTATTTAGAGCTGACTCAGATTGGTTGCTGGTGTGTGTGTTGGGGGCGATGGGGGAGCTAGAACACAGTCTTCTAGGGAAGACTGGGACCAGTGGGAGGGTTGGATGCCTGGTGCAGATAGTATGGCCATCACCATTGTTATAGCTGCTTTTCCTGGGAGAGCTTTATCCTGAAAAGTAACACAAGAAGACATGTCTTTTAGAATGATCTCTTTTGTGCTAAGTTGCTTGCAGAAGTAAGAATCTGAGAATAGGAAGACCAGTTAAGGGGCTGTGGGAACTGTTTGGAAACAGATAACTAGGACACAGGCAGTGGCCATACAAAAGGAGGCGGGAATTAAAGCTATCCCCTCCGTTCAGTTCCTGCACATGGATGTGTACTCAGGGCGAATTCTCCCCAGACCACTTGATGACCCAAAGATGATGACTAGTGAAAGCATACACCAATTTTCTACCAACAGTAAAATGGTAAAACAATAAATCTATCCATCTTTTGGTAGAGGTTGTACAACTAGCATTCTAAGAGAGAAATTGTGGACATATAGTGGTCGCCCATTTCCATGGTGTAAATATTCCCACCGTGCCTTATTTAAAACTACCAATATGATGTCACCCAAGGGGAACTGGGACCAGAAGTGCACAATCAGCTCTCCACACGAGCAGGTGCAATCCAGCTTCAGCACATCACTGCAACAAGTCCTTTACAGGAAAGACAGGCAATGACTTGAATGGGTCACTGTCTAGGAACATACCTTATTATTTAGATTATATTTACAATTTCTATCAAAAAGAATTCAGAGGAATCTATATTTTGTTTCACTTCCTTATGTAAGAGAGCTCCAGCTTAAGACCACTGATTTAGAGAATAACAGGGGGAAATCCTGTCTGCAAATGAAAGATTTGGAACAGATCGTTTTTGTTGTCACTTTAAGCTAAATAATGCTTTGTTTTCTTGTTTTCAAAAGTTTAGGATTAGTTTTTCTTAACATTTGGGATTTAAATCTGCGTGTGACAGCAAGAAATAAAGTCGAAGAGCGGAGTAAATTAAATAGCCGAGTCCCTGATTGATTTCCGTATTTGAGTTTTGCATAATGTTTAGCACCTTAGATTAAACTGAGCCTTTGTAAGACAGAATTCTTAAAGGCATATGCTTATACAATTGTGTCCTCTCCAGGCACAAGGGTGCACTTCTCTTCTTATACCCGTATCTTTTAGACATGTTGATCTAGTCATCTCTACGATGTACCCCATGGAGCTCCCAAGCATTCGATAAGCACCTACTATGTGTCAGACATAGATCCAGGAACTTGGTGAATAACACAAGCCATTCCTGCCCTAGAATGGAAAGGGGTGGGTTGTAGTGCTCCAATTGTTAACTGCCTGCTGTCAGATTTGATTTGTGAGTCTGCTACGACATTTTCTTTAAAAAATAAAATAAAATGAGCCAACACTATTTGAAAATAACTGGTTAATGCTCAACCTCAACCTTAAGACTGAAAGTTCATGTTCCCAGCAAGGCAGCTGGATTGCCTGAGGTTGCCTGCAGCTTGTGGCAAGGCTAGGATTAGAATTCAAAGCTGCAAGTTCCCAAACGATGGCTGCTTGCCCTCCCACGTTATTTTTCTGCTCTCTCTCTCTCCTTGGCAGACTAGTCAGTAGAAGCTCACAGATTTGAGGAAATTTGGAGTCTGAACTCCAGATAAATTAAATACATTTTCTGGCTCTCAGTTTCCCCACTAATAAGATGAACTCCAGATAAATTAAATACATTTTCTGGCTCTCAGTTTCCCCACTAATAAGATGAGGCTACGTGTGGTTCAAGAAATCTGATCAGCCGAAGCAGTTTGTACACAATTTGTAAGCTGCAAAATACTCTGCAGATGTTACCAATTGTAGTCTGAGGCCTCCAATCTGTATGGATACTCCTCAAAGAAAAAGAAAGGAAGGAGGGACTAATAAAAGCAAAAAGAAAAGAGAATAAGATGTGCCAATCAGTCAAATTGCTATAGTTGAAGCCAAACAAGAAAAATAAGAAAATAACAATACCCGGGTTGCATCCTATGTTTCTGTTTCCCCTGTGATGTCCGCTGAGAGGGGCCCCCCCTGCGGTGTTTGAGGCTTGAGCTTCAGGGTCAGACAGATTCCAGAGTGGCTGAAGTTCCCTAAGTCTTCATTGCTTCAACTGTGAAACTGGGATAAAAGCACAGAGCCTATTTCCTTGGGCTGCTCCTGGAGATGGTGCTCTGAACGCATTTAGTACAATGTTCAGGGCATTGTAGGTGCTCAGTAATGATCACCTGTTATTTTGAATTCTAAAATATTGACAATACTTCTCACCTCATAAGATATTCATTAGAATTAAATGAACAAAGGTTAATTGCATATTTCGTAAGTGACTGATGGATATAAGACATTGAAAATATGTTCTTTCTTGTTCTTTTTTCCCAATGTGTTAAACAAGTTGCAACAATTTGCCATGAATCTATTCTTTTAAGCCAGTGGCTCCAAAATTCTAGTGTATGCCATAATCTTTTTGAGATTTATTCAAGAACAAAAGGCATCATCCTTGGTCCCACCTCCTGGGTACAGGGGCTCAGAAATCTGACTTTTAATAGATGACCTCAATACAAATAATAAGTTAAAATCTTCCAAGTGGTCTGAGCCTTTATTACTCAAAGTATGGTCCTTGTTCTAACAAAACCAGCACCACCCAGGGATTTACTTTTCTCCGCTGTGGTCCTTACTAAGAGAGCATTACACATAGGGTGAAAAATCCCTCAAATGGAAGAAAATTGCTTTGTTCCCTGAATTTATTCACTCAACCGAGGCGGGCAGGGAGAGGATATTGAGAGAGCACAGAAATCCTGTGTGCAGGGCTGTCAAAAGTTGTGGCAGGAAAGGTGAGTTGTGAAAACAAGGAGGTGTGGGGAGGACCCTGGTGTTGACCGCAGCGCCAGGGATCCAAGTTCTACAGACGTTCCAGCCACAGAGCTTGCAGCCCCAGCCCAGCAGGGCTGCTTGGCTGGGGACACCAATGGAGAGGCGGGAGCTCTAGAGACCACACTGCGTTCCCAGACTCACCTGCAGATGACCTGACGTGTCAGGGAGTGCTGATCTGGACACGTCCCATGAGCCTCACCTGAGCTTCTCTCTGAACAGAACACATTCCTTTGCTCCCAGCAGCATTTTATTATTGTAAGGTTTTCTAAGCTCTCTCCAGACACGATGAAGAAGACGTTTAGAATGATTAAGTTACCTGTTCTAGCGCGCTTGGTTGGTATGTGGTGAAATCAACCTTAGACCGTTTGACCGCACAGCCCGTGACATCTTTGTCATGACCAGTTGGCTCTGTCTATCATTCTACAAATGAAGACACGGTGGTTCGGGAGTTCAAGTGCGCTGTCAGAGTAAGGAGGAAAACTTGAGACTCCTGACTCACTGTTGGGCCAGCTCCAGTCCTTTGTCTTTTCTTGTTAATGCCAAAACAAAGCTAAGTCCCATGTGTCTTTCACGACATCTTCTGAAATGTCATGAAGGGATTGTTTTGTAATCTCTATTTTAAAGACTCAGGTATTGAAGTTACATTGTCTTAATTTGAAGCATGGTTTTGTCATCTGGAGTATAACATTAGTTTTTCTGTTCTTTAAGGTCCTCACATATAAAATGGGAAAAATAACAGTGCCTTCTTATCCAGTGTTATGAGTAGTAAACAAGATAATTCACATAATTGGTTTACCATCATCTTGGGCATAAAATCTCCACATCATATGGAGTTGCCATTATTATTTCTGACTCATAAATAGGCAAAGTGGCCCCACGAGGAGGTCAGACGTTTAGCAGTGAGGAGGGTGATGGTCCATAACATTCCCAGATCAATGCAGGTATACTTCCTTGGGGACTCGAATCAGATCTACGTCTTAGATCAGAACAAGGGGCTAGTCCACCTCTTATTCTCCTAACTGTCCCACAGGTGAGTTCACTGCCACGTGTAAGTCTCTGAGCAGGGTTCCCAGACTCCAGAGAGGAATTGCACCAAGTCTTTATCTCCCCGCTCAGCTGGACAAGCTGTGCATTAAAAGATGCACTTTTGACCCAGCTATCCCACTTATAGGAATATACCCTAAGAACACCATAACACTGTTCGAAAAGAAGAAATGCGCCCCCATGTTCGTGGCAGCATTGTTCACAATAGCGAAGAGCTGGAACCAGCCCAAGTGTCTGTCAGAGGACGAGTGGATTAAAAAGCTATGGTACATATATACTATGGAATACTACTCAGCCATAAGAAATGATGACATCGGATCATTTATAACAAAATGGATGGACCTTGATAACATTATATGGAGTGAAATAAGTAAATCAGAAAAAAACTGAGAACAGCATGATTTCATACATAGGTGGGACATAAAAGTGAGACTATGAGACATGGACAAGAGAGTGGTGGTTACGGGGTGGGGGGAGGGAAGAGTGGGATAGGGAGGAGGGGAGGGACACAGGGAAAACCAGATAGAAGGTGACAAAGGACAATTTGACTTTGGGTGACGGGTATGCAACACAATTGAATGATAAGATAACCTGGAGATGTTTTCATTGTACATATGTACCCTGATTTATTGGTGTCACCCCATTAAAATTAATAATAATAAAATATTAAAAAAAAGATGCACTTCCAGTGGTTATAACATGGTTTGAGGGAAATGGGGAAGAGCAAACAAGTGGCAATAAAATTAGCAGAAATTGAAAATAAAAATGCATGAAAGAGAAAGAAAACACAGTGAAAAAACATATATGATGGAATAATCTTAATTTTGTAAAATATCAATTTATCAAAATTAGAACCAAAACTTATATATTACATATATATATATATAATTTTATGGCACATAATATATTTGATATATAATTATCTACAGGATAGGTTTATATATATTTAAACCAAAGTACATATAATACATCTTATAATTATGTATTATATGTAAATATATTCCTATTTATATATCAATATGTTATAGCTCTTTATATATATATATATATATATATATATATATATATATATATATATATATATATCTTCTTTTCAAGTGAGAGAAGGGGAATCAGAGACAGATTTCCACATGCACCCCACCAGGATCCACCCAGCAACCCCCCTCTGTGGGGATGCTCTGCCCATTTGGGGCTGCTGTTTGGCAACTGAGCCATTTTTAGTTCTTGAGGTGGAGGCTCCATGGAGCCATCCTCAGTGCCTGGGGCCAAATCACTGAAACCAATTGAGCCATGACTGTGGGAGGAAAAGAGAGAGAAAGAGAAATAAGGGGAGAGGGAGGAGGGAGGAGCAGATGGTTTCTTCTCCTGTGTGCCCTGACTGGGAGTTGAACCTTGGACATCCATATGCCAGCCCAGTGCTCTACTACTGAGCCAACTGACCCGGGCCATAATACATCTTATAAATTCTGGTCTAAACCAGAACAGGAATGAAGAAGGCAGGAAGAAGTGGTTGGATCGTGAATATACTCTGAAAGAGAGCCAGAGGGTTTGCAGAAGGGCCCAGTGCAGCATGGGAGACAGGAAGGACTCACGGGCAGCTTCCCGACTCGGGGAGCTGACCCAGTGGGATAACGGAGCTTTCAGGAATGAAAATGGAGCAGAGCAGAGGTAGTCAGTTTTGAGGAGAACATTAGGAGCTCCCTGTTGGACATGTTAAGTTTGAAGTATCCAGATACAGGCAAAGAAGGAAGATGAGTACGGGTAGGTAGCACAACAGACAGGTCTGAAATTCAGGCAAAGGTTCCATCTGAGGCTATAAATTTGGGAATCAGCAACCTGGAGATTTTTCATGGCTCACGACTAAATGAAATCACCTATAGAATCGTGAGCCAGAGAGGAGGTCCAAGGATTAAATCCTGGATGAAAACATCCACAACTGATGTCATATATTCATCATATGTTGTCAAAAAAGGTAAGTTTTTAAAGTAATATGTATTGTATGATTCTGTTTGGTTTATAATAAATTTACCTAAACCCTTACATTATTTTATAACTATGTATATAAGAGCGAGCCGGGGGAAATGTGGCTTACTAACACTGTCTACTTTAGAGGCTTGGAATAAAGGTATCAATGTGGAGGAATCATTAGCTGTGCCTTTGTACATATCCTGGGTTGTTTTTCATTCTCTTTTCATTTTTACTGGTTATAACAGGAGGTTGTTATAATTTATAAAACCTCAAGTATAGAAAAAAACTTAAGTTTGCTTTCCACCAAAAGAGTAATTTTCGATTTCCCTCTCGGTGGGAGGAAACACGACACAGGCTCTCTGCATGCACAGCCCTGTGCAGACATTCAGGCCATGCCGGAAGGACAGAAAGGCCTCTCTCTGCTCTGCAGTTCCAAGTCCCATCAGCCGGAGAGTCCCAGGAAGGAGGTTGGCATTTGAAAGTTTGTCAGGAGCAAGAGCTCAGCCCCAGGCATGGCTTCAGCTAATCACCTCTGGCGTTGGTCCAAGGGGCCGGGGAAGAGCAGGCCCCTCCCCAGAGCCCTGAGATGAAAGCCGGGGAGCAGGGAAGGTAGTGCTGCACTGATGGGAAGGTTTGAATGGAAGACAGAAGCCTGGGGAGAAGCAGCAAGAGGAGTGGACATTTCCACTGGCTTCAGAGGCAATTACTGGGTTAGAAACAGATGCCAACTGTGCCAGAGATTGGCTGAGATCACAGACTGACTCACGCTGACTTCATTCCAGCCACAGCTCTGCTGTTCAGTGTCACACCCAGGGCAAGGTGTCATCCCTCTCTGTAGCTCATCTCTTCAGGTTAAAATTGTGCCATGATGATGGTAGCGGTAGGAGTAATAATAACAATAATCATAACAACAACAACAAGGCTTGCTTCATACGGGTGTTTTGATTCAAAGAGGCAATGCCTATAAAATACTTACAAGCATATAATCTTTGCCATTTTATTATTATTATTAATAATCTCAGTAAAATGATTTGGTCACTACTGTGGGTTGAATTGCGTCCGCCAAAATGATGTTTTCATGTCCTCATATCCGGAATCTCTTGAACAGGACTTTATTTAGAAATAGGATCTTTGCAGTTGTAATCAAGTGAAGATGAAGTCATGCTGGATTAGGGTGGGTTCTAATCTGATGACTGGTGTCCTCCTAGGGAGAGGGTCATCTGGACACAGACACACAGGGTGAATGAAGGTCATGGGAGGTGAAGAGGGAGTTTGAAGTGATGCAGCCTCAAGCAGAAGAACACCAGAGATCGCTGGCCACCTGCAGAAGCTTAGAGAGAGTCATGAACAAACTCCCTCAGACAGAGGTGGAATAAGGCCAGTTGAGATCCTGGAGCAGAAGAAAATATTGGGTCCCTTATATTAGAAAAAAGTGTAAAGTGGGGATTTTGCGGGGTCCTTCAGAAATTGGGGCCCAGGGCACTCACCCAGTGCACCCACACTTAAATTCGCCTCTGCCCTTAGAGCCTCCAGACTGAACCAACCACGTGAACACGTTGATTTCAGACTTCTAGCCTCCAGAACTATAAGACAATAAATTTCTGTTGTTTAAGCCCCCAAATTTGTAGAAATGTGTAAAGGTAGCTGCAGGAAATGAGCACAGCTAAAGATATGTCAGCAATTGGTGAACTTCACCAGCAGTAGCAAAGTTCTGAGGAGTTGTTGGTCTCATGAATAGGGACATGTTGGTTACCAAACCTAAAATACAATATTCTGTCATTTCCTCTAGTCTGTGGGATGTGATAGCTTATGGATTTCATAATAACCCAAAGAAGACAGACACAGCCACAGTCCTATTTGGGAGACAAAGTTCAGACACAGGAAGAATTAAATAAATATTTGTGAAATCAAATGGACTGAATTTGAATACCAACTTAGAACAGGGCCCTTTTGGAGTCCCTGGATGACCATTAAAAAATATTAATGCTCAAGGCTCATTTCCTCAGAAAACATAACAAAAAGAGTAGTTAGCCATCAACACATTCACTATGTGCCATTCATTATTCTAAGTTTTGCATGTATTCTATATTAACATATAATTATTAATCTCTCTAATGTACATTGCAACTATGTAATAAGAAGAAGGGATAATTGATACCATAGTTTTTTACTTGTGGTTAAAAGGTATCACGGCTGTGAGCCTTGAAACGTATACAATATATATGACAGACTCAGATTACTCAAGATTTGTGTTCTATGGTGTAAAGCTTTTGTGAAGTAGCTGCCAAGCCATGGATTATATTTCCAAATCCTGATGCAGTTACTCTAGGTAAGGCTTTGTTACTCATTTTTAGCCAGCTAAATATGAGCGGAAGTGAAATGGGTCCATCCTGAGTCATGGAACTGAAATATATGGCAAATCCTCACCTTGCTCTCCTCGCCCTTCTGGGTCAACCCTGGAAGCCCAGTGATGGACATGGGGCTTCAGGAGCAGAAAGGGACCTGCGTCCATGATTATTCAACAGAGGGAACGCACCAGGAGGGCTGCTCCAATAGGAATGTCAATATTGCTTCTTTTGCTATAGAAGCAACTTAAAAGCAGGTAGAATTTAGCCTAAGCTGCTTATCATTAGTATTGTCATCATTAAAATGAGTACCATATAACTTTTGCTTTTAAAAAAAGAGAAAGGACACTCCAGATAGAACTCCGGTCATGTGGAAACCATCCCAACAAAAGAACATTTGCAGCTTAACGACTCAGTGCAATGTCTCTCATCCCTCCAGTTTAAACCAAGAGGAAAGTCTTTCTTGATGCACTTGTACATTTGCTTTCCAGTCTCCTTCTACACTACACAGTCAGAAGCCTGTTTTTCCTGGAGTTCATGGAAAAGACACTTCCATTGAAGATTGCTGGCTTTCAGATTATGACTCCCAGCTGTAGACAAAGGTGTCAGCTAGACCTGGCTGATCAAGGTCACCCAGATTGCATAACTGGGCAACAAATATGTCATAAGCAATTTGGGCCATGTCCACATTATTGCGTGGCTAAGCAGATGAAAAACTCACTTCTCTTGGATCACAGTGTAAGTTTATAACTGCAGTGTTCTTTGGAAAGCAAGAGACAAGGTTGCCCATGGCGGGAGACTGGAAGAGTCAGGAAAATAGTACTCAGAAATTCTATTTCTGCCAGAACATGATTTACAAACTATTTTCCTTGCAGAAAGCTGAAGTGGTAATTAGCAATCCATTTGTTCGGTCTTAAACTCTGGTTCTCGTACTTCTCATAGTTCTATATCACGGTTTGGGGCCCTGAAAGGAGGGCGAGCTTTCATGTAGACTGAACCAGTAGACATGCCAATTCTCATACTGCCTAGCTGTGCTCACTCTCTCTGAGCCTCTTTTCTTTCTCATCCAGGAAGTAAGTGTACTATTATACACCTCATGGAGCTGTTTGAAGAAAACTCCTTAAGAAAGGATCTGGCATAAAATAGGTTCTCCATAAAATTGTTTTCCCTTCTTTCTCACTTATTTATTCACACAATAAATAGCTGTTGTATTTTGTGCTAAGCATGTGTTAGGCTCTGTTTGAAGCATTGGGATAGAGATGTGAGCAAGACTAATGAATCTCAGCCCTCAAGAGCCACACATGTCTTCTTGCTGGATATATATGGATGTGAATATATGTGCATTGAAACACAGACCAACAGTTCTCAAACAGGGGCAATTTTGCCCCTAATAGGACATTAGAAAATGTCTGGAGGTATTGCTGGTTGTCACACGAGGGGAAGATGCTATAGCTACCTAGTGTGCGAAGACAGTGATGCTACTAAACTTGTTGCTATGCACAGGACAGCCTCGTCTACAACAGTTGTCCAGCCCAGAATGTCCATAATGTGCTGAGATACCCTGACACAGGGACAGATGTGTGGGTTTGTGTGTATGTGATTAATAAAATGATGCAGAAGAGAACAAAAGAAAAAGTGATAGTGCGTTCTATTATTCTCAGTGAAGAGATGAACTCCAAATGAAGCCAAAGCTCTCTCCTTGCGATTTATGAGAGAATGATTTTCCAGAGAGAAAGACGAGGACATCTAACTGACCACTGGCACAAATTCTTATGAAAACTTGACTCCAGCCTTAAATGTCAACTCAAAATTAGATATTAATTATGCTCTAATCTTGAAGGCTTTATGCACTTCCTTATTTTCTCATATCGTGAGCTGTGATGAGAACAGCAATGTTTTTGAAGTTTAATGGACTTAGGGCTCTATCCTGGATTTAAAATTCATCATGCATCCTCAAGAAATCTCACTTAATATCTTATAGCCCTGGTTTCTTTGCCTGGAAAATAGGGTCAGTAATAGAAAGTACATAAAACAGATTAGCTTTGAAAACGAAATGAAATAGCTTATTTAGAATGTCTATATCAGCTTCTGAAACACAGTAGAAATTCAATAAACAACTACCCTCTTCTTACCCAATTGTCAGCCACAAGAGTGAAGAGAGGGATGGTCCAGCGAATACCTCTCAGTTATTTCTCTCTCTTTTAATTACCAGCAGTAAGTCAGTGTCTAAAGATCTTAGAATCATTGTTGATCATTCTTCCTTTTTCCCTCTTCTCTAAGTTTCTCCTTCTGAATTAGTCCCAAAGTCATAGAGATTTAACCTCTCTTGATAGAAGTAAGTTTGGCATTTAACAGTATAGGAGCTTGTCCAGAGAGCTGTCCAGCAGAAAATGGGAAATTCAAACCAAAATATATGGGAGAGGTTAATTCCTTTTTCTGACATTAGGGGAGTCATCCACCTTGTAGAAATGTCACAGAGAAAGAAACCTTCCAGGAAGAGCACAGAAGACAAAAAGAATACCCACTAAGTTAGTAGAATGGAAGAAAGGAAGTCACAAAAACCTGAAGAAGAAAATGAAAATATTCAGCAAAATCAGATGTGTTGGAGGAGGAGGATAATATAATAAATTCTGTAATAGAAAGGGCACTGTCAACTTACTATTTAACCAGTTTAATAGAGCTGCATGGATGGAATCCAAATCACTAAGAGATCCATTGGAATATAAAGACATTGAGGCAGTATACATACAGGACATTTCAAGATGCCTGGAGCAAAGGTAAGTAGAGTGATAGGATTGCATATTGAACAGGAAATGGGATTGGTGACTTACTGCAGAAGTAAAGTATTATTTTGGGCAGACAGTGGAGGAAGAGCAGTAGAATGAAATCCAGGTGAAGACACAGAGTATCTGTGAAGCACAACAAAGATAACTCTTCCCATTTATCACCAAGTTTTCCAATGAGGTAGGAGGTAAAGGTATCAGTGGTGGGTGAGCAATTAAAGAGTTTGAATTACAACTAAAAAAGTTTGCAACTTTTGCTTTGGAAATATGTCAGCTATTTTTAGATATAAATCAAAAGATACTACGTTGTGGGTGGCCTGGAACTGAGGTCTACTGAAATCAAATTCTCATGGACTTCACCATAAAGCTGTGTGGCTTTCTTCAACAACAGGGGCTGGCATGGCAAAGAACAAAAGCCAATACTCTGGACAGTGGATGACCTGGGTCAGTATGTTGGGAGGATGAGAATGAAGGAGGATAAAAGTTGAAAGAAAAAAGCTTCAAAAGGTTAGTAATGTGTAGAGTTGGTCTTTACATTGGTGTTTAGGTTGGCTGCAAAGATATGGGGGAAAAACTAAGGAAAACATACTCTTTAATTCAGCTAGTCACAAAACATGTACAGTTACCATGCACCAAGGATCTTGCCACCCAGGAGTTAAAGGACTGTCGATTACCTTGAGTGTTTAAGAGAACATCCAATTGCAAGGGAAATAAAGCCACTGAAATTACCTTACACCTTAAACTCAGTAGAGAATTTATTATAAATTCAAAGTTGTATGTCAGAGAACTGGAGGCATGGTGTACAATTGTTTTTTAATAAGGACTAGCAACAGGAATAGAAAAATTCTAAGAAAAAAGAAAATAAAAGCTTAACCTTCTCAATTCCTATTTTTTATTTAATCATACCATCTCATATCTTTGAGACTTCTTTATCTGCAGTCTGGCTTTCTCTGCTCTCTTATATCTTCCCATCTATGATTTAGCACCTCCCAGTTAAGAATTCAACCAACAGGGATTAGTGTCACAATACACAAGTGTCAAATTTTAGGGAGAAAACATGATTGATTCATCCTTGCCAAAAAAAGAAATTATTTCTTCTGGGTCAGATGTCTATATTTCAGTCAATCAGCAATCCTAAGGGTTTCAGGGTTACCTCATTTGAAACATAAAGGACATAGAAAAAGTTAGAGGCTCAAAAGACAGAAAGAAATAAGTATCCAGGAGGTCAGACATAAAGGGAAATATTAATGAATCATTTACCTGTCCTTACTGCAAAGCCATGAGTATGTCAAATAAACAATTATACTGACTATGTAGCATATGCCAGTCACTGCAATGGGCTGGGCCTGACTTTCCTGAAAGTTGAGACAGGTAAAGGTTTGCATACAGGTAGTTTATTTAGGAATATAATCCCATGAAGGAGATAGATGATTGGAAAAATAAAACAAGGAAGAGAAAGCCAACTGGTCATCCATCCCAAGAGATGTTCCAATGCACTTTATGAAATAGTTCTCAAAACTGTCTTCCCAGGGGACAGATGGCAGATGGTTTCTGAATCAGGTCAAGGATGGCCTCACAGTCATTACTTCTCTTCACACTTCTAGGTGTGTGCACAATGCATAACAGTGTTCAGTGTCAGAAAAACTCCAGGGCAGGTAGTGAGAGGTGCTCCGTGCAGGCTCAGGGGAGAGGCTGTCGGGTTGCACTTGGTACAACCATAACAGCCTGCATGAGATTGGTCACTCGGTAGTGGCTGCATAAAAGCGAAGGCCAAGAGAATGTGAAGTCGTGCACAAGGGGATTCTGGGACAAGAGATGTCAAAAGGCAAATGTGCTAAAAAATGTGGCTGCAGGAACTGGCCTTATCTTTATCTTTACTGACTCCTTATTAGTTCAGATCTCCCACATTCATCAAGGGCTTTCTGTTTTCATATAAAAATATAATATTTGTAACAATCTTTGCATATTAATTAACTAGCTTTCTACAACATTGACTTTGAGGATACACAATTTAGGACTATAGGCTTTGCTCAATTATTGCTGGTTTTCCAGGTGGGGTCATGCCAATGTGAATCATGATAAAGCACAATGATGCTAAGCTGTGGACAAAGCTCACAGTTTAATATAGAGAGTCTAGTGTTTGCATGGCTTTCTCCAGCAATAGTGGCTGGTAAGGAGCAAAGCAGAATGCAGTAGACTTGACAGAGGATGATGATGGTCAAGACATTGGGAGGGTGGGTTGAAGAAGTCAACCTGAGTCTTTATGGCCACGTAGGGTTCCATAGCTGGATGGTGAAACCCTTCAGACAAAGGCTTTATTTCTCTCCCTTCTCTCTAACCCAGGGGTTGTCAACCTATTTATACCGACCGCCCACTTTTGTATCTCTGTTAGTAGTAAAATTTTCTAACTGCCCACCGGTTCCACAGCCATGGTGATTTATAAAGTAGGGAAGTAACTTTACTTTATAAAATTTATAAAGCAGGCCTGACCTGTGGTGGCGCAGTGGATAAAGCGTCGACCTGGGAACACTGAGGTCGCCAGTTCAAAACCCTGCACTGGTCTGGTCAAGGCACATATGGGAGTTGATGCTTCTAGTTCCTCCCCCCTTTCTCTCTCTCTCTCTCACTTTGTGTCTCCTCTCTAAAATAAATAAATAAAAATAAAAATAAAAAAATTTATAAAGCAGAGTTACAGAAAGTTAAAGCATATAATAATAGTTACTTACCAAGTGCTTTATGTTGGATTTTCGCTAAGTTTAGCAGAATAAATCTTTATAAAACAACTTACTATAGTTAAATCTATCTTTTTATTTATACTTTGGTTGCTCCACTACCGCCCACCATGAAAGCTGAATGCCCACTAGTGGATGGTAGGAACCAGGTTGACTACCACTGCTGTAACCCATAGTCATGGACACACACGAACATGCACACACATGTACATGCATGCATGCACAAACACAAATTTAAATAAGAATTTTCAGAAATATAGAAAATCAGAACAATTTGGAAATAAAAATTGTCACTTACTGTCATATCTTGTTTTCTGAGACGATTCCTTGGGGCTAACAATGATAGCTACCATTTACTTAGTGCTGATGGTGCACCAGGCTCTCTCCCTGTTAATGTTCAAAAGAACTCTTTGAGGTGAGTATTCAGTATGCTCATTACACAGATGAAGAAGCTTCAACGTGGGGACACTTGCCCAAAGTAACTTGCCAAAAGTTCTGAGCTGGTAAACAGTGAGGCTGAGATTCAGTCCCACATCTCCCTGATTGAGGACTCAGACCTTCCCCGTGTACTCAAACTGAAATCCCCAATGGCATGCTGCCTTACCATTGTTTTATTGGGGAGATTTAAAATTGCTCTGTCTGTCCTTTCTGTTCTGTTTCACCAGACATTGCTAAAAACCACTACTTTCATTGCTAACTCTGGATCAAGACTAAAATGTGACAAATATTTTTATATTTCTACCTAGTTTTAACATCCTTGTATTTTTCTGTATATAATGATTACCCTTAAAGGACTATAAAGTGATTTTTTGAATTATGGACCATGGTTCTTATGCCCTAAAATTTTTATTTATTTATTTTGCAAACATTTGTCATACAGAGCCTTGTACCAGATGCCTAGGACACATGATCTCTCCAACTTCAAGGAGTTGGTAGTACAACCAAGCAAGAAGGAAAAGGAGACACAGAGAAAGGTGTAAACTAGAGATGGTGCAATAAATGTCACACTAACAGTCTACACAGTGTACCATAGGAGCACAAAACTCTTTGCCAAAACCAACTAGGACATCCTAGAGGTCCGTGCAGAAAAGGCTTTTGGACCTAGCAAATGAAGGGGAGGTTCCGTCATCGTCTGAGATGGGGAGGTGGCGGAGTGGAGCAGGTTGCGGTGGGCGTGTGGTGGGAAGATGAGGGGCAGGCTGAGCTTGAGTTGTCTATTAGACTTCCAAACAAAGATGTTAAGTTTTAGAATAAAAATAAAAGCCCGTCTAAAAAAGTTTTATATTTCCATGAAAAATCTCTTCTGTCTGCGAAGGTTTGCAGTCTCAGTAGTGAGAGGCAGGCGGCTCTGTGCTCCTCAGCACCATGGACAGCCCCTCCTGGGTGCAGGCGCTGGGGTTGCTGGGCGGGGTTGGCACCTGCCAGCTCCGTTTTAGCCCTGCCTACTCTCATCCACCCACCTGCATTTTGTTCTGGTCAAGGGATTCTCCTCCTCCCCGCCCCCCCCAACACAGAATCCTCCTCCCCAAACAATCTTCTCTGTGCCTTCTCGGACACACACAACTCCCTTGTCCAACTTGGCTTGGCTTAGCCTTCCTCTCAGGGATCACTCTGCTGCCACATCCTCTGGGGAGCATTCCTCCAACACCCTCCCACCAGCTCTCTCTCTCTGCATCCCAGACCTTAGTATGCATCCTTGTCGTGGCCCGTGACACTGGGCAGTATAATCATCTCCATTGTCTGTGAATGCCACAGGCAGCGGGGTCACTTCACTCACTCACCTTAACTGTGTACAGAATCCCAGTACATCGTAAGGGTCCCCCAGGATGTGTCAATGACTGGGTAAAAGTACAAACACATGAATGGCTGGTTTTGGGGGTTCTGTGTGTGGAGCCTCTTTGTCCCTCAGCAAAGAGTCTGATGTGTCGGTCAGGTAGCCTCCTCTTATCTCTGTCCTTCACAGGGCCTTGCCGGAGCTAGTGCCCAGCACTGTATTATTCATTCATTCCCATCAAAAATCCATCGTGATTGAAGACATTTTAAACAGTCCTTACAGTAGTAACCTGATGGCTCTGAGTTCCAATAACCTGGAACCCATTTTCAAAAGCGATCTCTCACAGTTTCTCCAAAAGTTCTTTAACATATTGGACAACTCCCTGGGAAGACTACAGACAGCCCTGATTGGCTCCCTCTGTCTTCTAAGAAATGCAAATGTGTTCAGTCACACACCGGTGACACACCCATTGTCTGCGTCTGTGCAGGGGCCTGCAGTGCCAGTTAAACGCCCAGGCTCACTAACAGGTGTGCTGATTGCCTCAGCAAAAGGAAACGCTGGAGCAACACTCCGAGAGCCAAGTGCGCGAGAAAAAGCAGAAAGCACACTCTTTCCCGCCCCCCCCATGCCCCGCCCCGCCTCCCACCTCCCCTAGCTTTTACATTTAGCTCTTGCTGCCAAGAACTAATTTCGCCCTTAAAAAGAAAATCAGAATTATGCTTCATCTATACAAACTAATTTCTGCTATTTAACCTCCCTCTCAATACCGCCCCCACCCCCAGGGCTGACCTGAAGGTTTTTTTGGAGCCCCTCCCTGAAATCCAGCCCCCCAACTCTGAGCGCCCTGAGTATTCTTTCTGAGGACAAGCTGTCTGTGTGTTATTTTCCTATTCAAAAGCCTTCGGTGATTTTCATTGTCTGTTTAATCAAGCGCGTATTCTTCTGTCCTTTGGGCCCGTCCTACTTTTACCAGATACTCTCCTGCAGCGCACGAGCCCTCCACCAGCCCTGTGCTCCGGCCAGCAAGTGCTGTCTGCAGTCCCCTTGCCTGGCCCCAGTCCGCTGTCGGAACCCCTCCCCGGGAGCCACCTCTGCAAAAATAGTTTCAGAGCTCCTGAATCAGAACGTCTTCCTCTGTTCCCCAAATCCCAAAGTTATCAGCACAGAATCACGGGCTTTGCGCCTTTACGGCACATGGCAGATGCGCACCAATGGCCTTATTTGCATATCGTCATTCCATCTTCGCAAAATGGGATATTGCCATTCTATTTTCCCATGTGGGGAAAGCGAGCCTCTGAGGGATGAAGTAACTGGCCTAAAGTCATAGCGTTAATAAGCGACAGAACCATGTATCAAACCTCGATTTGGGGACAAGCCCAACACACAGGCTCTTATCTGGCAGAGCATGCTGACGTCCTGAGTCCTTAGGATATTACTAATAACCATGTACATGACAGCTACTCATTTCTGTGACTGCCTTTATTATCGAGTGAGACATCCTAAGAGAGCAAGCAGGCCATCTGCACGTGGATATGCCCAGGACTCAAGGTGGAAGCTCAGAAATAGATGTTGTTAAAATTTTTGAAGCAATTCATTCTGGGCGGGGAGGAACGTGTCTGTCCCTCTATCCACTTTTCTGTAGGGATGTTACTTACAGACATGTTGCATGAAATGGTGGCTTGAACTTCTCCTGGTGTAGGGACTTGGATGTGTCCTATTTCTCTCCAGAGTCTAGGAGGCACAGGGGTGGTGTATTTAATGATGAGAGCCTATAAACAAACAGTGTCACCCCAGACTCATCAGAGCACTGGACTTCCATCACCTTTGGTTTCTGCCCTCCATTATCTCAGGGCTCCCCCCAAAGGAAAGCTCTGCCATCCCTCTGCCTTCCAAGGTGAGATCCGGCTTCCTTCCCCCAAGTCCATAATCACAATAATCAGAGTCTCAGATGGGGCCGTTCAGAGGCTTTCCAAAGACAATGTTCATTTCAAAGCTGAAACAAGATGCATTCCCCCACTGGTAAGTGAACCACACTGCTCTTGTTAAGTCAAACTCTGTGAAGGGAAGCTGGGGGAGGAAACCGGCAGAGGGGCTGAGGAGAAGGGAGGTGGGGAAACAAATCTTCTTTTCTTTTTTAATTTTTTAGCTAAGCTTAACTTGACCGAACCAATGAACCATGTTTTCCCAAGATGCATTGAGAAGGGTGAATTGTGAGGAGGACTTGTTTAATGATAAGGCCTGAGGTCTGTGACCCTTTAATCCAGTTTAAATAGCTAATTAAGCAACTTAATCCAGCCCTGTATGGCCAGGGGCCACCACCGTTGTGGCCATACACAAGCCAGTCCTCATTGAATTTGGACAGATGACGGCAAAGAAACAGTGGAGTCAAAAAATGGAAAAATGGTAGGCCATTCCTTTATTAAAGTCTCACACCGGCCGACGATCAGACACACAGGGAAAACACTTCCCTTTCACTCATTCAGAGCTCCCAAAGCCACTGACACATTCTCTGGTTCCACAACTAGGAAAATCTTCTCTGGTTCTTCCTAGAATCAAAGGCCCCACCAGTCTCAGCAGAGCTCGCAAAGCCCCTCAGCTCTGGTTCCCCATCTGCACACCTTCTCTCTTCCTGCCCAAACTGGCTTCTTCTTCAGCACTCTGCATGCTCTCCCTGCAAAACGGCTTCTTTCTGCCTCTTCTCCTTCTTCTCTTCTTTTCAAAACTTCCTAGCACAAAAACCTCTCCTCCAGCAAACATTAGCAAAACAATGGTCCTTCCCAAGCAGGAAGGTAATTTGCAGTTTCACAGACCACATATACCTGGCACTGCCCAGTGCCATTTTGTAACAATAAAAGTGAGCAAACTCAAAACATACAGATTTTACAAACTCATTTGCCCAACAAGCCCCCAGACCACTGAAGTAGTTTGGACTTCAATGCCCAGAGAGGGTCATAAGCATCCATTTCCCCATATCTATGAAGTGGCAATCCTTTTGCTACCTCTAGAAAACCACAAAAGGAAGAATTTCTGAGTGTGTTTCACAGTGGTTAGAAGGCAGAGGGCAGAGTCTACCTTCCTTGGGTCTGAGTCTCTCCCATCGTTCTAATGGCTGAATGGTTAGCAGAATGCAGCTACTCAGTTCCAGGCAAATAACAGACTTTTTCTTTCTCTGAGTGTGTTCGCACCTTCAGATAACTTGAATGCGGCCCTGTGTATTTTAGGAGAAAGGAAGGGGACCACGTGAGAGGAAGGGGACAATGGCCAGGCAGACTGTGAAGCCGGACAGGCTGGTGTGCAGAAAGGAGGCAGAGATCATCTTTGTTTTCACAGATGACCCTGTGATTGTGGGAACACACAGTTATTTCTCTTTAAATAACCAACAATGAAACCCTTCCACTATCATGTGACTCTTTTCCTTGGTGTTACTAATAGGAGGTGTCTTCTCTGTTAGGGCCTTGGGGCTCCAGAGAATACCATTGGTTCAAAGGTTCTTGTACCCACTTTTGACTGTCTACCTCTCTTTTTTCTGGCCACACCTACTTTTCCAAGGGTTGTGACGGAGAGAGAAGAGTGGGAGCACATGCACACACACACACACGCAGGCTGGCAAGGGCTGTGAGGGAGAGAGAAGAGTGGGAGCACATGCACACACACACACACACGCAGGCTGGCAAGGGCTGTGAGGGAGAGAGAAGAGTGGGGGCACATGCACACACACAAACGCAGGCTGGCAAGGGCTGTGAGGGAGAGAGAAGAGTGGGGGCACATGCACATACACACACACGCAGGCTGGCAAGGGCTGTGAAGGAGAGAAAAGAGTGGGGGCACATGCACATACACACACACGCAGGCTGGCAAGGGCTGTGAGGGAGAGAGAAGAGTGGGAGCACATGCACACACACACACGCAGGCTGGCAAGGGCTGTGACGGAGAGAGAAGAGTGGGAGCACATGCACACACACACGCGCAGGCTGGCAAGGTCTGTGAGGGAGAGAGAAGAGTGGGGGCACATGCATGTACACACACACGCAGGCTGGCAAGGGCTGTGAGGGAGAGAGAAGAGTGGGGGCACATGCACACACACACACACGCAGGCTGGCAAGGTCTGTGAGGGAGAGAGAAGAGTGGGGGCACATGCACACACACACACACACGCAGGCTGGCAAGGGTTGTGAGGGAGAGAGAAGAGTGGGGGCACATGCATGTACACACACACGCGCAGGCTGGCAAGGGCTGTGAGGGAGAGAGAAGAGTGGGGGCACATGCACACACACACACACGCAGGCTGGCAAGGGCTGTGAGGGAGAGAGAAGAGTGGGGGCACATGCACGTACACACACACGCAGGCTGGCAAGGGTTGTGAGGGAGAGAGAAGAGTGGGAGCACATGCGCACACACACACACACGCAGGCCGGCAAGGGTTGGCATGGCTGAAGTTGAAGTGGAACTAGGATTAAGCTCCTAACACCCAATGCAGTGAACAGCAACCTGAGACTGGAACACAGAGGAACATAATACTTCATTGGTCCCCAGCTCCATTTTACTTCCCTCAGTGCCTACACCCTCGTCCTGAACGTTGAAACACTTTGGGTAATTCCAAGGAAAAACCAACAAACAATGGTAACAAACCCAGTTCTCTTTACTTCTGTTACCTGAAGGACACAATAAAAAGAGGGAAGGAGAGTGACAGAGAGATGGCTGGACCCCTCCCACAATAGTCTTTGTATCAATGCAGCCGAGTGAATTGAAGAAGAAAAGGAAAAAGAGATGGAGAGATCTCCTTCCTCCGGGACGCACTGTCTCTTCACACACTGACATGCACAGAAGATGATGCTTCATCCATGCGTCCTCTTGACACACTGTGACCCCCACCCCAAGGAACTGGGACAATCAGTGATTCAAGTATGGCTGGTGACAGCCAAGTCCCTGTCTTTAGGGACAGGAGATGAGAAGCAGTGAAGGGACCACACAGAGAAACAGAGCACATTCTGGACATAACTTTGATGTGATAGAGGAAATCATGTAGAGGAAAATAGGAAAATTGGGGAAAGAGGACAGAGGAAGGAATGTATCTCAGTGTTCAGAGTCCAATTTCACAATAGGCAGGACACATACTGCTTCAAATATCACAGCTTCGAGACAGTGTGAAATACTGGGAAAATGCAGGGGCTTAAACGTAAGAAATAAGGGACTTCAGCTGGTTCTGACTGTGTGAGAAACAGACTTCATTTTAATTCATCTGCTAACAATTTTTAAAAAGCTGGGCAAAATGTGTACATCATATAGTAGAAGAACTTTGAAAGTGGGCACAAAAGGATGGGTGACTAGAGATCATGGGGCTTGCATGAGGACAAAACACCGTCTTGAGTGCAGTCTCTCTGGGCAAAGTACTAATTTTCACCCCCTTCCTGCAATAACTAGATGAAACCCTTCTCCCTGCCCCATCAGAACCATGGACACTATGGAGTAGAAACTTCTCATCTGGGTAACACACACACACTGAGCAGACTAGAATAGTGCTTCGTAGATTGTAAACCCTAAATTTGATATTTAAACTGCAAAAGGGAGCCAGGATAAAAATTCTGAACCTTAAACAGGTTGGCTACCTACTTGCTATGGACTGAATGTTTCTGTCCACCCCAAATTCATATGTGGGAGCTCTCCCTTCCCCCACAATGTAATGGTATTAGGAGATGAAGCCATGGGGAGGTAATTAGGATTATACGAAGTCATGAAGGTGGATCCCTGTGGAATGGCATTTGGGTCCTTATACAAGTAAATAGAGAGCTCTCCTCTGCTTTCTGCCTTATTGAAGTTGGCCATCTGTAACCCAGTCATGCTGGCACTGGCACCAGCACCTCCAACTTCCAGCCTCCAGGATTTTCAGAAATATATTTCTGATATTCGTATGTAACATGGTTTATGGTATTCTGTTATACGAGCCCAAGTAGACTAAGACACAACTGAAACAGACGATATAGACAGAAACTAGAATCTTGTAACACTAAGAATGTGCACGACCCAGTCCAAAACAGCCATTACACCAAGAAACAGGAACATCTCAACTTGGAGGAAAGAAGACAACCAACATATGCAATACCAAGATGGCACAGGTGTTGGAATTGCCGTTCGATGATTGGACAGCCATCATACAAATGTCCCAACGAGCAATTACAAACACTATTGAAACAACAACAGCAATTTTTCAAAGAAACAGAGGATGTAAAAAATAATAAAAAATTTAATTCTGAAAAATAAAATAACTGAACTAGAGTAAGAAGCACCAGAGTATGATGGAGCTACTTGAATAATCTCGTGACTCAGTTAAAATGACAGGCTCTTAGAATTCTAGCTTTATGAGTTCTCCCTCCCTGAGCTTGGGTTTAAATCCTGTGTAAAATAAGGACTATGCATAATGTCTCTTAGAGATATTTTAAAAATTAAATGTTATCAGACAATAATTTTTAAAACTGTATTAACTATCAAGGGTTATATAACAGACTAGCTCATAATTTAGTAGCTTTAAGCAATAAAAACATGTTCTTTGCTCACGAATTAGAAATCTCTCAAAGATATGACATGGATAGACCACCTTGGCTCTATTGGATTCTGTTGGATTAGCTAGAAGTTTTGAGCTGGACTCATCTGAAATGGGATTCCTTCAGACATGGCCTGGGCTGGGCAGTCTCAAGTGGCCAGAGCTGAGCCCCTCTGCAGTTTCTCCACCTGATCTCTTCAGCCTGAAGGCTTCGGAGCAGACGGACATTTTATGTGCAGACTCGGGAATCTCAAGTTGTGTGTTCCAAGCACAGCAGGTGGAAGCTGCCACGCCTTTTATGATTTACCCTCAGCAGTCACACAGCACACATCTGCGATAGTCGAAGGCACACTCAGATTCAAGGGAAGGGAGTTTGTGCTCCATTTCTGGATGAAGGAATGTCAACAAAACATGGCAATAGAAGCATTTGAGATGGGGTGTCATAGTGTGACCACTCTGGCAAACACAATCTGACATAGCACACAGAAGTCCTTTGTCTAATGTTGCAAACCATGGATTGGGAAACTACAGCCAGCAGGCCAGTCCAGCCCTCTGCTTATTGTTATGAATATAGTTTTACTGGAACACAATCGGGTCCATTTATTGACATAGTGTCCATCACCATGTCTGTGTTACAATAACAAAGCTGAGTAACTGTGACAGGTATCAGTTGGCCACTGAAAAACTGAAATGTGCACTATATAGCCATTTAAAGAAAAAGTTCATGGATTCCTGTCATAGACAACAACCATATCCTTCTAGAATCTTCTACCTGCTCCTTAGAGCTTCCATAACAATTTCTACATATTTTTCTGGGTTTGGAATTATTTGTATAAATGTCCAGGGATGGCTCTTACCTTTCCTGTTGATGCCTGTTTCTTACAACTCTTCTAATGGGTGGCTTCCTCTTAGGGTGACGGCTCAGGTCCTACGTCACTTCCTCCGAAAGGCCTCCATGTCCACGCAATCTCAGGGAGTGCCCCAGCCTCAGCCCCAGTAATTCCATCTCACCGTCATGTTTTCTTTTCTCCGTGACATGTGTCGCTAATGGAGATTATCTACCACCCCAGTCTCCACTACAGCACGAGTTTCATAATGGCAGGTAACATGTCTAATTTTTGTTCAGCACTCCTGAGGCAGCAGGCTCTCAGTAGGAGTGGAATTGAGAGAACCTGTCAGCATCATCCCAGCAGACTCTGAATGATTTTAGAGCAGAGTGTTTTATTAATTTTCATGTTTTCCATGCTCAGCAGAGTACAAGGCACATAATACGTGCACTGCAAACAGCTTGCAAGTACACGGCCAGACGACAGATCTCTCAGCATCTGCCTCACAGTGGATTCTAAAGAGCATGCCAACAGTCTCTGGTTATTTTCTGAGCTTAACTTGTCTCCTCATTTATGTCATAAGCTGTCTGAAGACAGAGATTGGATGTCTACTTCTGAGTATTTACTGTGACGTCTGGGAGCTAAGAAGCATTTATCCATCCACATGTCATCAAACACAGATGATGACTGCCCCAGGACAACGGCCAATGGACAGATCCAGCCACAATGAAGGAAGGAACTCAAGGGAGGAATGAGCTAGGATGAGATCATGACAACTTCCTGGAGGAGACAAGATCTTAGCAGAGTTTGGGAGACAACAACGATCTAGAGTACAAAAGAAGGGATTTCAGAAATAAAGATAATGTTCAGAGGAATAGCATTTTATACCTCGCATGTTATTACGTGCCTGATACTACGCTTAGGGTTTACATGTGATGTGTTATCCCATTTACTTCTCACACCAATCAAATGAGAAAAGTCAAAACAATGTCCTGCCTTAAATAATAAACATAACAATAATAATGATAGCAGCTCATATTTTTTAAATAATTACTTTGTGCCAGATAATGTCCTCAGCAATTTTTGTATGTTCTCTCACTTCACGACATAAGAGCCCCATGAGGAAGGTACTATTATTATCCTAGTTCTGGTGACCCAGATTCACTCATTACAGACCCAAGATCCAAACCCAAGCAGTCTGGTTTCAGAGTCCATGTTTATACATCCACATTAGCCTACTTCCTTGGGTTCCAGCATTCCTTCTTGCCTTCCACTTTGTCCTCACTAATATCTCTGTGGCCATCATCATTATCATCATCGTCATCAGCATTTCCATGGGTCTGGTTTGGCTCACCCGTAACATGTGGAGTCAGGGGCGATGCTGAGTGAGCACAGGCGAGTCTGAAGAAGTAAGATGGGTTTATAACATGAAGGAGCTCAAATGCCACACTTGGATTTATTTTGAGATTTAGCCCAAGGAAGAAGAGAGCTAGGAAGCAATTTTTAGTTGAGACCAGGGGAACCAAAAGATAAACTTCCAATTTTTCTTTTTGCTGCAATCCTTGATGAAAATGGTATTGAAATGTTTGTGCAAGATCAACCTAGGTGTGTGGCTGGACTTCATAGAAAATTCAGACCTCATCAACATGGAGGATGGCTTGCTTGTATAAAATGCATAAGCCACATTGTCAATCTTGGGTTTCACTAATGTACTAGTAATGTGGCTTTAGAGAATGCTATTCAACTTTCTAACCCCATTTAAATATATAGAAACTGGAGCTAATATTAGTTTCCACCTTCTAGGACTCATGTGAGAAGTGGATGTCTTTAAGCCACTCCACATTACACCTGATTGCAAGCATTAGCAAAACTGAAGTATCTTCAGAGCGGTCCCACACATAGTTGACAGTATAATTAAGTAAACTGAGTAAGGAGTTTGCAGCCTGTATCCCACCTGGTGTAAATCATCCACCCAGGAGAAATGCACCTGGTGTTTCTAAATTCAGATGACAAGAATGCAAATGGTTATTTGACAAAGAAGGGAAAAGTAATCGGGAAGAGAGCAACTGTTTTAAATAAGGTAAAAATGAAAAAAATAATAATCAGAAAAAAGAAAAAGGGGAGCTCTCTTATTATCTGTCTTAAGTGAAAATTAGAAGCAAGACCCACCCCACCCCCCAGCTTCCAGAACCGCTTCCTTTTCTCATCCCCTGTGTTAGACGAGAGAAACTCGAATGGCATGGTAGTGATTCAGACTACATAATTAGATGCTGGCTGATAATTAATCTTGGACCTTGAATCAGCTCCCTGCCAGTATGCTTCGCTTCTGTTCCAGCTCTCCGCAGCCCAGACTCCCGCAGAATCTCCAACCCAAATCCACTCATTTCAGTTTAGCTTAATTAATTTCCCCTCCAACTCTCACCCACCGCCTTTGTGCTTTGTTAAGCTTCTACTGAATTTCCCCACAGATGATGTCTGTTTCCTCAGAGCCTGGAGGAAGGACAATAAATGTGCTATTCCTCACCCTTTGCAACAACCTTCAAGGACCAGGGTGGAAAGTCCCATCCCCTTTCCTTTTTTTTTTTTTTTTTTTTTTTTTTTTTTGCTGAAAATCAGCATGAAATTGACATGATGTGCATGTACACAGTTTGTAAAGGGATTGCCCAGGACAAAGCCCAAAGGAATGAATATGGTTGTATTTTAAGCTCTATTTTGGGTAAACAAGGTTGAATATGCTTCAGTGGTTCCCATTGTCAGCAATGACACCCAAATTATTCTTGGTCCAGCCCCTGACGATCTCCATGTGCCTAACATAAAGAACACAGAAAGAACAAGATTTGGAGACAGGCTGGAGGAAAGTGGGGAATAAGCCGGGTTTCTGATTTGGGGCCAGGGCGCGCACACACATGCATTCTCTGAGAAGGGCCCCACTGGAAAGGAAGCCAGTCTAAGCAGAAAATGGGCATGAGCTCGGCTTCGGACATGTTGAGCTTGAGTTGCCTTTGGGACTTCCATCAGCCTGACCTCAATTTCCTTTCTTTACAGAAACACTCCTTGAAAGAGGTGTTTATCCCAACTGTTTTCAGTTAGGGTTCACAGGAAGCCAGGAGAGAAAGACTTTGCAGGGAAGGGACTAATTAAAACGCGTTCATCAGGCAGACTCCCACAGACAGTGTAACTTGGGCTCAGCCCCCTAAGGAGACACCGCAATGGTAGAAGTCACAACTTCCGTCTCCAGAATAGGGGGCGGGGGAGGAAGCAATGGAAACCTCAGGGCCTCTTACATTTCTGCTTTCCTGGCTTTGCATGTTCTCCTGAGATTTTTGCATAACCAGTTCCTTCTCATTCCAGTCTCCTTGAATACTCTTTTCTCCTGGATGCCTTTCCTGACTAGAGCATCTAAAATAGCCTTCCCCCACACCACTGCCATCACCACCCTTACAGTCGCTACCATCTCCCCTGGCCACCCTGAGAAGCGTCACCTACATTGACCCACTGCCATCAACAGCACTCCAAATGCTCCCACCTCCCTAAACGCCACCACACTCGCCACCGCCCGCCCCATTGCCAACCATACACCCATCACGACTACCAGATACCTAACCTGTTTTTCATTTTCTTCCCAGCACCTTGCACTACTTGACATTATATTATATATTACTAACTGATAGAAAATAATCAGACTGGGCACAGGTAGGAGGTGCAGGCTTTATTAGAGGAGAGAAATAACCTGCCGAGGCGCTCTCTGGAGAGGAGAGAGAGGTGTGCGCGGGTACAGTCTAAGGGGTGATTTACAGGAGTTTTAGAGGTGGATTCTGGTTGGATGTTTCTCGTTGCTAGGCCTCTGACACACACATGGAGTGCTTGGCAAGTTGGAAAGTCCCTGCTGAAAGATTCACTGTCAGGTTTATCTTCTGCGGCTTAACGGTCACCCAGACAGCTGTGCGTCCTTGAGGTTTGTTCACGATAGACGAGGATGGGAGTTTCTGTAATGAGAACATCCTAGCCCCTACTCCCAAACAATCTTACACTAATTTGTTCAGCGTTGTCTTTCTCTTCCCTACTAATTATAGCCTTCTTGAAAGCAAGGATTAATTTGCAGTTGACTCCCCAGCGTCCCAAGCAGGCCTACCCCATGGTAGGCGGAGGAATCTCTAGGCTGGCTGCTTGTGAGCAGCATCCCTAGCCAGGAACTGGAGAGAGACAGAATCACTGTGGAGGCACAACCCGGAAGACAGGGGAAGGGAACTGAAGTGAGAGCACAGGAAGGAAGTGACGTTCCCCAGGGGAGGGGACACCTGGCATTCTGAGGCTGAAAATGAGGAGGGGTGGGTGGGCCTCCAGACCAGGCAGGCTCTAATTTCCCTGTGAAACGGGACGCACGACAAACTCTGTGCCTTCCTCAGCCCTCAGGACAATCATGGAACATAGTCCAGGGGGATTCCGCCCCCTGGAAATGGTTTCATTTCAGAATCTGACTCTGTGAGCTTATCCGTTAACCCAGCGTGCTTCTGTCATGTGCAACATGAAGTGCTTTTGTGCCATGGTATGTGCTTGAAACTAGAGACTCTCACGAGATCTCAGACAGGGTCCTGGGGCCGCCATTGTCCTGGTCCCCGCTGCAGAGAGACCTTCCGGAGGGCCGGGGAAGAGGAGCAGCGCACAAAGGCGGCCCCACGCCGCACCTCCTGCGCTGGCCTCTCCACGGCCCTTCACTGCGGACCACACCTGACCGCGCAGGAGCAGCGTGCTCTCGAGGAAAGAAGTTTAGACACTGGCCCAGGTGCCCCCGTCCTGGTGGCCAAGGAGTCTTGGGACAAAGATTTCTTCTGGGCCTCAGTTCCTTTGGGTCTAAATGCTGGATGAAGTAAGCTGGCCCACACGGTTCCTTTCTGCGGCGGGGCGTGGGGTTGTCCTCGTGACTCTATGACATAATCAAGTCTGTATCGCCGTACACTTTTTAAAAGTGAGGAAACCGAGGCTCAGTCGTGCTTCAGCTGCAGATCTGACCAGTTCCGCAGCCGCCCGCTTGCCCTCTGCACCACCCCGCTGTCCACCTGCCTAGCCCTCCGGGGCTGCAAGCAGAGAAGTGCCCGGGTGTACTGCTGCTGGGCCTGTGGCGGAGGTGGAGGACTGTGCCTAGGACAGGCCTCTGCACTAACTTGCTTTCCTCTCCCCGCTCAGCTCTGCAGAGTCTTCATTCCGCCAGGAGAAGCCATGGTCCCGCCCCCGTCTGGCACCAGCGCTGTCGATCTTCTCACAAGAAGAAAGGGGTAGGGAAGGGGTAAGAGGAAAGCACAATGGTTAGGGAACACAGTGTTGGATTAGACTCCAGGTCTTTGGGGCCACCAGAACCATCTTTGCTTGGCACGGGAGCAGTGTGGCCCTCTTCAGGGAGGGGTGCCTTGTTCTGGGAGCACAGCCAGCTTCACTCACGCCTGCTGCTGCAGGTGAGAGGGGCCATGACCACTCACTCCCCTGTCCGAACCCAGCTTCCTCCCTATTTACAGAGAAAACAGCACCTTCCTCAGAACTGTGGTAGGAATCATGGAAGAAAAGCTTGTGCAGTGCCCGACACCCAGTAGGTGTTTGATCGAGGGTGGTCATCCTTATTTTGTCCTGAACTGAGCAATTTGAATTAATAGTGTGGGAGGAGCTATTTGCTCTCCTGAGCTGAGGACATCTTCAGACAGATGGCAGCACCGCCCTGGGACATACCATCTCTCCCCAGCATCTGCACGTCACCTGACAGGGTACCACGCCACAAGCCAGGTAGGTGATGCTGTTGCATGCTAATGGAGTTCCATGGGCAGTCCGGCTCTGGCTATCCAGGACACACAGGATGCAGGATGCGGTCAATAGCACGTTGTTTAGAACAGAGGTGAAGCTTAATGGATGGGGGCGGGGGCAAATAATGAGCAGCCTGGCGATGGTCACTACTCTCGGCGCACCTGGAAGCAACTCACTTGACTACAGCGGACTTCGGTTTCTTCCTCTATAACAAGGGAATGCTAAAACCGGACCTGAAGGGTTGTCGGAAGGTTGAACTGAGTTAGGCATGTGAAATCACCAAGAATGGTGCCCGACAGAAAGGAGGTTCTTATCAAATGTTAGTTCTTTCTTTTCTTTCCTGTTATTTTTAATGAGATTAAAAAGAAGAAGAAGAAGAAGAAGAAGAAGAAGAAGAAGAAGAAGAAGGAGAGAGTAGGAAAGAAGGATGAGGGAAAAGAAGAAATGAATGAGGGAGAAGAAAAACAAATACCATAATGGCAGCACACACAATAGCATTCAGCGTGCCTGCCCAGGGGGCTGCTGCCCCAGGCCATGCATGTACCTGGTCAACAACCTTCACTGTGCTTGTTTCCCATGCTGCCATCACGGGTTATCACAAAGGTGATGGCTTAAAGTGACACAAATCTATTCTCTTGTGGTCCTGAAGGTCGGGAGTCTGATGGGTCAGCAAGGCAGTGCTCTTTCCACAGTATCCACTCCCTGGCCTTCCCAGATGTTAGAGGCCACGCCTGTCACTTGGCTCATAGTCCCCTACGTCACTCCACAGCATCACTACAAGTTCTCTTTTCTTTGTCATACACCTTTGTCTGACTTGATTCTCTCACCACACCTTATCATTTATTAAATATACTGGCGAATACATTGGGTTCACCTGGATAATCTAGGATGACCTTCCATCTTGAAATTTTTAACCCCGTCTTCAAAGTCTCTTTGGCCACGTAAAGTTGTGTGTTCACAGGTCCTCAGGATTAGGACACGGATATATACAGAAAGGGGAACTCATTCTAAATAGCAAACGTAGACATAATAACAATATGACTCACAGAAATTGGGACATTCTCCCAAGATCACACATTTATAGAAGAGCAAGGATTCTCATTTCACCCTGACTGGCTGGCAAGTGCTCTTGCTGTGGAATATACACTAAGATCCTCAGTAAATATTTCCTCTAAACCCAAGAGGGTTATATTGAATAACCTCCACGGTCCACCTTCTGTCCTATATTCTGAGCTTCTTCAGAATAATAAAAAGCAAAAGCTCCTTTCCAGCCAGTCTCAACCACTGTCTGTTTCTCTTCTCTGACTCTAAATGAAAGGGGGACATAAAAGGGTCCTGGGGCATCTTTAAGTAAGGATGCAGAATGGAAGAGAATGATGGGGCACAAACGCACTCTAAGCAGGAACTTAGAAAAACACAGAAGAAGCTCTGCTCATATATATATATATATGGCCTTGGAATAATAACCACAAAATCAGTTTAAGATCCCCCATTGGGCTCCTCTCCTGGCAGCCCAACCATCAAAATCAATGACAATCATGTTAGCATTTTGCTAATTGAACCAAACAGGAGGTAACTGGTCTTGAGAAATCCTATCACGAAGTAATTAGTTACTCCACCAGGAAGCAGAAATAATAATCACAGATTGTTAAAGCTGAAAATAAACTTTCTGATTGGAGATGGAGGACCTGGAGCCCAGAAGTGGCTGACACCTGACACAGCTGTTAGGGACAGTCCCGGGACAGACATGCATGTCTCCTGGTTGCTGGTCTGGATTTTTTCAATGGGATTGTCAACCCCTGGAAAGATTGACTGTTTCAACACAACTAGGTGGTTCTATAAATTGGAGCGTCAGGGACGAATGACGTAGTGCATACATATAAAAGCCATTGTTCCAAGTGAGGAATGCTAAAAAGCCCAGTCCGTGTGCTGTTGGGCTGAAGGCTGGGCCACAGAGAGTCCTTGGGTCGTACGTATCCATTCACACACTATCTAATGAGTTCACCAACCCACTCAGCACTCAAGGACCATCTTTCTCTTTTTCTTTTCAATTATTAAAATAATGGATCATGGCTAAGCTCATCTGATTCATTCTTTTTTTTTTTTTTTTTTTACAGGGACAGAGAGAGAGTCAGAGAGAGGGATAGATAGGGACAGACAAACAGGAGTGAGGGAGGTGAGAAGCATCAATCATTAGTTTTTCATTGCGACACCTGAGTTGTTCATTGATTGCTTTCTCATGTGTGCCTTTACCGTGGGCCTTCAGCAGTAACTCCTTGCTGGAGCCAGTGACCTTGGGTCAAAGCTGGCAAGCTTTTGCTCAAGCCAGATGGGCCCACGCTCAAGCTGGCGACCTCGGGGTCTCGAACCTGGGTCTTCCGCATCCCAGTCTGACGCTCTATCCACTGCGCCACCACCTGATCAGGCGTCTGATTCATTCTTTAAAAAGCAAAAGCAAAAATATACCATCTGTCATGAATTCCACGTGTTATTTACTATGAATAGTATAAAGAACATCATGTTATCACCCAGCTCTTCCCATTAGGTAAGTGTTATGATAATCAGCGTTCTCAGGCTTGAAGGAGTTAAGAAACATGCTTAAATATAAACAAGTAAATGAATTCAAACTTTGTTGTTCTCATCTAGAGCAAGAGTTCTTAACAACTGTGTATTTAATTCTTTTTTATTGTTTAAATCTGTTTTTCCAAAGTGCTTATTCCTTATAAGCATTTCTAACAGGGTTATAGCATTCCACTCAGAACATGACGCTGTCATTTTCCTACCTGGGGATGGAAGGAGGACAAATAAAGACAATAAGATATGGGTCTAGGATGCAGAAACAAAGTGTGGATCTTGGTTCCAAAATTATTGATCTTCTCAGGGAAAGCAGTTTGACTAAAAATCTTTGTATGGGATGTTACTGTTTGTTTATTTTTTATATTCCAAAGGATGGGGCATTTAAAATGCTGTGCCGGGCATAAGGCTCATCACATCTGACTCTCTAATCCCCACAACTATCTTACTCTTGTTTTTACAGAGGAAGAAACTGATGTGTTTGTTGTTGTTGTTGTTGTTGTTGTTTGTATTTATCCCTTAGCAAGTAACTGAACTGGGCATCGACTCCACGGTTGCTTAATTACAAGACCATGCTCATAACCACGGCATCCCACCTCATATGAGATTTATCCCCATCTTCCTCTCCACGGGGCCCTAGTAACTTGTACCTGGTCTTCCCATCCTCATGCCCACTGGCCCTGAACAGACAACAACATGGGTTGGTAACAGCAGAAGGGACCTGGTACACTTTCCGGTAAGGAAGGAAGTCTACTCACTCGACAAAGCTGACAACTACTTGATGTGACTGGGGCGATAGCAATAAACTGAGCAACAGAAAATCTTGTCCTCACTAAGCGTGCGTTTTGCTTGGCGGAGACGGGCTAAATCCATCAGTCAAGCAATCAGACATACAACATGAAAGGTGTTCACAAGCGCTAAATAGAACAATAAAAGGGGGGGGGATAGAGAGACAGAAAGGGTTATAACTGAATGGAGTCATCAGGGGAAGCCTATAGGATAGAGGTGACATTTGAGCAAAGACGTGACGGCTGTGGGGGGCTGAGTCATGAGGATGTGTATAGAGAGCATTCCAGAAATATGTTAAAGCAAACACGAGGCTCTGAGGCAGGAGGATATCTCATGTCTGAGGAAGAGCCAGGGGTCCAGCCTGCAGGAGGAGAGGGAGTGAGGAGGACAGTGGTAGGGGATGAGATGGGAGAAGGGGCGGGGTCAGAGGCAGACCCTGAGGGACGCTGCTCGCCTTGTGAGTACTTGGGCCTTTGCTGTGAATGAGATAAAAGGCCATTTGAGCTGAGGGGTGCGGAATCTGACCTAGAGTTTAATAAGGCCCCTTTGGTCTCTGTGCGAGAAAGATGTCGTGGGTATGCAGGAGAGATGACTGGCCTGTACTGGAGAGGTGAGTATGCACGTGTTGAGGATGACCAGGGTGGATGAGTTGAATATAGAGCAGAAAGATTTGCTGATAAGTCAGATGTCGGGTGGGGGATCCAAGGTGTCAAGGATGGACCCTGGATGCAAACATCCCTCCAAAATCATCTTTATTTGTACCCGGATAGTTTACGTACTAAAGTAGACTGTGGCCATGGCCTCCTTCCTCCCTGGAAGAGGCGGTGGGTAGCTGCAGGTGGTCCATACCACTTCCCTGCTATAGTCATTGGATAAAAAACAAAGTGATTTAAAAAATAACCCCAGTAATTGCTTTATTCAATACATAATTAGTTTATTGGAGCACTATAGGCTTACTGGTCTTTAAAAATGTGCCTTACTCAGAATATTCCAGATGAATTTTACTTTTCCACTCATCTATTTCAATATCGTATTTTGCCAATTATTTCAGTGCTATGTACTTGTGGTAGTGAACAGTGGGAATAACTTAAATGTCGAGAAATTATTTATAGGAATGACAAATTGTGGAAGATAGTAAATGAATATTAATATGATATTATTTTTATAGCAAAATAATATTATGCAGAGGTAGCTGGAAAAATCTTAGGTGCATATAATGTTTCTAATAGATGATAAAGTGGGGGAGATTATGAATGATCTTTTCTAATTTTTTCTTTCATGAATTTCTGTCACTTTTTTAATTAGAAAAAGTAAAAGAAATGCGATGAGAGAGGCAATAATAAAAGTATTAAAAGAATTCTATTACAGCTTATTTGGGGAATTCCAACTATTCTCATGCTATTGGACATTAAGCTTCATTCATTTTATTATTATTATTATTATTTAATTTATTTATTTTAGAAAGACAGGGGGTAGAGAGATGGAAAGAGAGAGAGAGAAGGGGGGAGGAGCAGGAAGCATCAACTCCCTTATGTGCCTTGACCAGACAAGCCCAGTGTTTTGAACTGGCGACCTCAGCATTCTAGGTCTATGCTTTATCCACTGTGCCACCACAGGTCAAGCCATTTTATTACTTTTAATAAACAGAGACTCAATTGGCTAAAACCCTTTAGAACTGAAAAAGAAACAGAGTAGAAAAATATGAAAAATATTAAAAATACAAAATTAGCAAGGATTAATTACTATTTTAATATATTCCATAGGACATGAAAATTATAAAAACTATGCTGCATTTGGAAAACAAAAGACTGGGATTTTAATTTTAACCAAATCCACATTTTAAACAAAATGTAATGATGTTCAGGGTTTTTTGTTTTGTTTTGTTTTTGTTTTTTGGGTGTTTTTTGTTTTTTGTTTCTTTTGTTTTTTACCAAGTAGTCATTTTTAACAAGAAGCACACAGAATGGCATTTGTGGCCTCATCGAGAAGACAACACATGCTATGGTCAGACTCCTAGTTTTTTTGTTTGTTTGTTTGTATTTAAGTGAGAGGAGGGAAAATAGAGAGACAGACTCCCACATGTGCCCTGACCAGAATCCACCTGGCAACCCTCATCTGGGGCCATGTTTGCAACCAAGCTATTTTTAGCATCTGAGGCAGAGACTCCACAGAGCCATCATTAGCACCCAGGGCCAATGCGCTCAAACCAACTGAACCATGGCTGCAAGAGGGGACGAGCGTGTGGTGTGCTCAATGTTAAGAACCTCCCCTGCATCATCTTGGCCAATGGAGGAGACTCCCGCTGTTCCCTGAAGGTCTACCTTACAATAGTGCTCTGGAAACTTTCTCTAATGGGAGTTATCCATGACTGGACATCTAGTCTTCATCGATCCCCTCTGTCCTGTGACAGATTTTCAACTTGACAGTCACTAAGATCATTTCAAATAGAAGATTTTGTCATTTATTACAGACCCTGAAGAGGACAATAGGAAAAATAAGTCCCAGAGAGGAAACAGTCAGGATCCAAACAAAAAAACTAAAGCCTGCCTAGGCATGTATTATTAATAGAGTAAATTTAGTACTAGGATTTAGGTAAATAGGCAGGTGTAAGAGGTAGAAAGGCAAACAGATGTCATGGAGGTTACATGGACAGCAACTGCAGGAAGCCCAGCCCATCGTCAGGGCCGGGGGACACTGTCTGTTGCTGTGAGGACAGCTGAGATCTACTGCTGGGGTCACAGGAGACGAATGACAAGGCTATAGAAAGAGCCAGTCTCTCGCTTCTGTTCTGCCCCCGAAAGCCTTGCACCAGCAGATCCTAACAGCCGGCAAAGCAGAAGCACCGTGTTCAGGTTCCCAGCTTTGGCGTTAAAGTAAGAGTTCACAAGGATGGACTTGGTGTTGAGATGTTGCAGAATACTGGCTTAATTGGATGCCACTCTAGGAACCCTGTTTCTTAAAGGCTTAGACACGGTGCTGTTGGGGAAAGAAAAGGGTCTTTAATGACGCTGAGGCCCTGCAGAGGACGGCTGCATAAGCAGGATGTAAATGGAAGAAATGGAAAGAAAAATGAACTTTACAGCCTTGGACTGGCCTTGGTGGCCCGTGGAAAGAGACCCAAATAGAACACTTCAGACTGGAAAACTAAAATGTTCAAATGACATAAGTGATGCATCTACATAAAAAGGAGCAATCTACCTAAAAGAGTGTAGAACAGAATATGGTTCTTCCCCAGGGAGGCAGAGCAGCCTTAACACACGAGGACAACATACAGAATATCAGTTAAGCCTGGCCTGTGGTGGCGCAGTGGCTGAAGTAATGACCTGGAATGCTGAGGTCGCTGGTTTGAAGCCTGGGACTGGCCCAATTAAGGCACATGTGAGAAGCAACTACTACAAGTTGACGCTTCCCACTCCCTTTCTACCCCCCCTAAACCCAATAAATAAAATCTTAATATATATATATATATATATATATATATATATATATATATATGCCCTGACCAGGTGGCAGCATGGTGGATAGAGCATCAAACTGAGAGGCGGAGGACCGAGGCTTGAGTGTAGGGTCGCTGACTTGAGCGTGGGATCATAGACATGACCCCATGGTCGTTGGCTTGAGCCCAAAGGTCATTGGCTAGAAGCCCAAGGTCACTGGCGTAAACCCAAGGTTGCTGGCCTGAGCAAGGGGTCATTCGCTCTGTTGTAGGTAGCCCCCCGGTCAAGGCACATATGAGAAAGCAGTCAATAAACAACTAAGGTGCCGCAATGAAGAATTGATGCTTCTCATCTCTCTCCCTTCCTGTCTGTCTGTCCCTCTCTCTGTCTCTGTCACACACACACACACACACACACACACACATCAGTTAAGAGCCAGGACCCTGGCGCCAGGAAGGACACATGTTAAACACTGCTGCTCACTACATACCTCCCTTGTCTGTGTTTTTAATCATTAAACTTGAGACACAAGACTCCTTTCTCCCCAATGCAAGTCAAATAAAATGATTTTGAGGAATAAATGAAATATGTTCTTAATGTCATCTCTAAACACACTTGGCATATAGTACGAATCCAATGCACGGTCGCCATTATCCACGAATCTGCCTCATCCCCTCCAATCCTTGGCTTAGCCCTTGCCATATTTTCTTCAGAAAGTAAAAAGTTAACCGTTTAGGACTCCTTTGTGAAAGAAGGGGTGTCAAAGAAACTTCTAGAACTAAGGAGTTTACTAAGCTCATTCTCATTCTCTGCCTACATGTGGGTGAGCCCCAACTCTCCCCCACCCTGTGCCATGAGACAGATTACTCCAAAGCCCTCTAACTCTGAACTTGCTTTCATACCCAAGGCCCAAGGGACCCCCATCCCTTCCCCCAGCTGGTTCCAAACTTTTAGTCATGCTCTGCTCTGCCTCCGTGCCTTCTTGTCCCTGACCCCAAGTCAAGCCACCACCGTGCCACATTAGTTCATCAAACAACACTTGAGTGAAACATAGATTAGAACAAAACAAAACAGTCTTCTTCCCTTTAACCCACACTGATCTTCAGTGTAGAGAGAGGCTCCAGCGAGCATTTCTATGTGCTCTTCTCTGACTGGCATTATGAATCTCTGCTTTCTCCACTTGAATTCCAATTATTCTATTTTTTTTTTCATAAGGATGTCAAATGTGGAGGAAATAAAAGATTTGGATAATTTTTTTGGCATTGTAACAAAGATAGAAGAAAAATTATAGTCTGCTGATAAAATAAGTGATAAAAATATTTAATGGAAAGCTCTGAGAAACAAAAGCCACCTATAGAATCTAATTAGAAAATAAAATAAAAATTTATATAATGATATGTATGTTACAATACACGTCTTATCTATCCATTGATTTTTAGCTGAAATGAAGCAGAACAAACCATGCATTTGGCCCATCTGTCACTGGTCCGTAGAACAGAGTGACGAGTGTACTCACACTCCAACAGTTGACACAATGACAAAATGAGCAAAACTAATGTCACTTTGTCTCCAAAGTCAAGTAAGGGTTTGGCACATTGGATATTCCCCCAAACTGCCTTACTCTTTTCCCTTATTTTAAGTAATTAACCACAAGGGTCCTTTTTCTGAGGGTAAACATTCGATCATGGACTGTTGTGGTTGGTTTAATAGGAAGTGCTTAAAATGTGTTCGGTTTTCTCGGAATCCTAATGACTCTTCTAACACAGAGACTCAGACCTGAATAACCACAGCTGAAGCTGTGAATGGGAAGAGTAAATTATGTCTCCAGATGTGGGGAGTGTTTCCCATCCCACAACGGTCTCCTTGCCTCTTAATCTAAATAATAATAATAATAAGATGGTTCGTTTTAAAGTACGTTTTCTTTTTATATGCTTAGAAATCTTATGTACATGGTATAATCATAATTTTTAGTAGATTTGCATTGGGAAAAAAAGGAAAAGATAATGAGGTGATAATTGCTTTGGGATGAAATGTCAATGCCATGGATTTTTTCCAAGGTGAAGGTAGTCTCTAGTGTTTGTTCTTCTGCAACGTATCTCAGTCTTCTGTTTTAGTTCCTATTTGCATACAGTTTCTTCACCCGTGATGTATCCTTATTGTGTGATTTTTCTTTGGGCATCACAATACTATTTAAGGAAGAAATTACTAATATTCCTTCCCTCCCTGACAGGTGAGGAAACTGAGGCCCAGAGTTGCGGCAATGTCTTGATCAAGGTCACACAGCTAGCAAGCAACAGAGCTGGGATTGAAGCCCAGGCTGGCCTGGGGCCAAAACAAATGCCTTTTCTAGAATCTTTATTGTCAGCAAGCCCTGCTCCCTGTCTCCTTGCTGAACTCATGAACCCTCTTGGAAAACATAGGACACGTGGAAATGGTTCCTTAGTTCTGTCCCCTGAAGATTTGAGAGACAGAGGCTACTTCACATGACTCTGCATCCACAGGGCCTCGCAAAGGGCTGGCGACAGAGCATCATTCATTTGGCCCCAGATTGAGAGATGGACTTCTCTGGGGAACCAACACTCACCGAGTCTCCTTGGAAAGGGCAGGAGGACACAGGGAGAAGGCCTGCGGTCTAATCCCTGAGACCCAGCAGGGAAGGCTGACGCAGAAGGGAGAGTGAGAGGGGATGGATGCTGAGGATGGGGCAGAGAGTCCCAAGATTCCCCAGGGGAGCACTCGGGACACTCAGTGACCGAGGGATCCACTCAGCTGTGGGCTGATCATGGGGAGGCCCCGATGGTGCCAGCACGAGGACAGTGGGCCTGAAGAAACAGTCACCAGGGACAGAGGGGCTGATGCAGAATCTTTGTTGAATCAGCAGGAGCCCCAACCTGGGCGTAAAGAAACACAGGTTCCTAAAAATAACGTGTACTGCTCACACGCTGGTATGTGGGACAATACTAACCAGCATTGGTTGAATTAATAATCTGGGTCGAACAGCAGCTGAACGGTCTGCCTGGGTTGCCCTCTTTAAGCCTCACAACATGCCTATGAAACAGTTGTTCTCAGTTCGCTTTTGACAGATGAGTAGACTAGGACTCAGAGAGGTAAGTAACCTGCCCAGAGTCACAAAGCAGTAACTCTCTAAATGCTTTCTCTTCTGTCAAACAGGGATTATAACAGCTGCCCGTTGGGGCTGATGTCAGGACGCAAGGAGAAAATATATGTGTTGGAACAGAGCCCAGCAACAGCAAATAGCAAGCCTTGTTATTGAAAGCAGAGAAATGAATGTGCTTTGCATGCAGGTGGTTAATGTCGCAGCTTTCACAGCCAAATACAAGGGTTCAAACACTTGCTCTGGCATTTTCATCTGTGTGGGTTATCTTGGCTCTAAGCCAGGGGTCCCCAAACTACGGCCCGCGGGCTGCATGCGGCCCCCTGAGGCCATTTATCTGCTCCCGCCACACTTCCGGAAGGGACAACCCTTTCATTGGTGGGCAGTACTGTATGTGGCAGCGCCGCAAAGCGCGGAGTTGCTCGCGTACAGTACTACTTCCGGTGACGCGGGGATGCACGGTCAGGGCTCAGGAAGCGCGTCATATGATGCGTGTGTATATGTGCAGTGTGCATATAGGGATTTGCTCATAGTTTTTTTTATAGTCGGGACCTCCAACGGTCTGGTCTGAGGGACAGTGAACTGGCCCCCTGTGTAAAATGTTTGGGGACCCCTGCTCTAGGCATTGCCTTGCTCCCTTGTGTCTAGATGCTAATAACAGCAACAGAAAATAAATGCCTTTTGAGAGCTTCTGTGAGCATTAAGTGAGGTAATACATTTTGGTAGAGGCTGTAGCTAAAATATAAAGGGCCTCCAAATAAAGGGAGACCCTGTGCAGTGGGTGGGTGGGGACAGACTTTATATAACAGGCCATGTTATTTCTTTTCTTGGTCTTCATCATATTGTTAAATTCAGAGACAGTTTTTGGCAGAGTGAAAATGGCAACAAACATTCAGGTTAACAGCCGTGATACAATCTGCACACGCTTTTAAAAGCCTCTCGAACAGCCGGTTGGAATTCAGCCTGAGACAAATTCATAAACATGTATTTTATAACCTGCTTAGCAAAATATTAAAAAATTAGGCCGAAGTTATCAAGCAATTACTCAATGGATGAAAGCAGAATGTCTTTAGAATGAGGACTACTCCTTTACTGAGGTGGTCAGTGTGAGGGGGCTTCTCCCTCAAACCCCAGCCAGCCTTACAGAAGCTGATGACATGAGTGATGATGGAAGCACTGAGTGACAAACCAATAGGAAGTCTCCGTGTTGCCCTGAACAGAGCTCTTGTTGCTTATGACACTGAGTGAGGACTCTAGGTATATAGTCTTTCCATGTATTTATTTATTTACTTACTTACTTATTTACTTATTCTTCTCCAAATGAGAGGAGGGGAGATAGAAAGACAGATTCTCACATGTACCCTGACTGGGATATACCTGGAATCCCATTTGGGGCTGATGCTCTGCCCATCTGGGGCCATTTTTAGCACCTGAGACATAGGCTCGATGGAGTTATCCTCAGCGCCCGGGGCCAGTGTGCTGAGGATCTAATCAATCAAACCAATCAAGCCATGGCTATGGGAGGGGAAGAGGGAGAGAGAGAGAGAAGAGGGGGGGGAGAGGGTTGAAGAAACAGATGGTCTCTTCTCCTGTGTGCCCTGACCAGGAATCAAACCCTGGATATCCACACACCGAATTGATGCTCTACCACTGAGCTAATTGGCCAGGGACCCCAGCCCAGCATTTTAAGAAAATTATATTAACCCTAAAGAAAAGGATTATTTTTATGAACCCATCCATTCTTTCAATAAATAAGTTGTTGAATAATACAATAAGCCAGACAAAAAAAAAAAAACAGCAAAGAGAAACTTAGAGATTTCATGCCTTGACCGATGTTACACATTTGGAAAGCAACAGAGTTAGTTCTCCACGCACATCTCTGCTCTGCTGGGCTGCTCCTGGCGTGTCCTCTGGCCACAGCAGCACTTACTTGTTTCTGTCATAATGATGGAAGATGCGACTTCAAGAGGGGCAAGATTCAGCAAGCCTTGGCTCCGAAAGACAAATGATGCTCTGTTGTTCAAAGATTTTACCCAGGTTTCTAATCATTATTTGGGGGCGTACAGAGATATGCTCCAGTACCAGGGCTCAACACTGGATCCCCCCCACCAGACAGGGTGACAGAGAGGCACCTACCCATTTGCTGCTGATTCAGAAAGACCAGTCACTCTAGTTGATATTTTGGTTTGTGATTGTATCAATCCACTATGGGCCCCTGCTCTGAAGTATGCTCTCCAAATACACTTCCTTGGAAGGCTATTGGGACCAAACAACAACAAAAATCCCACACCACCTATGCCAAGGTCTTCACCACATTCTGCTCTCAGTCCTTCGTCCACTGGGCAGTCATACATTTGATTAACACTGATAGGGCACCTTCCACATGATGGCCCCGTCAAAATGAAATTGGTTGTCACTAGACAGGAGCACCTCTCAACCACTTCCCCTTCTGTTGTACCCATCCGCACCTCTTGTCCTCGGTTTTTGCTAAATTGTTTCTAATTTGTGTTTCAGCCTCTGAGCAAAAGCATTCTTTTATTTCTAGGTCTAAGATAGAAATGGACATTTATGACTACCCTGACCAACTAAACAGACATAGAAAAGAATAAGCAAAAAAAAAAAAGTGGGGACTCGTAAACCCACGGCGCGTAAAGGTCACCATGGAGGCGCGTGACTAAGAGGATGGTTCTGCCTCCAGACTTCACAGATATGAAATCGGGCTCTGCTCCTCAGTCGTTGTGCATGAACCCCAGGAACTCTCAGTCACCTAATCTCACCTGTGTAAGGAGAACAAGAATAATAGTAATTATCTCATAGGGCTATTGGAAGAATAAGAGTTAATGCAAATAAAGAGTGCAGAACGGTGACATTTGGTAAACAGTGTTAGCTATTCTTAATATAAAATATAATGGATTGTTTCTACCTAAACTCTGGATCTCTTTGCATAGCATGTGAATCATCTTTCCTAGTACATGTAAAAACAACAAGAAGAAATTATGTTATAATACCTTCCATTCCTGGTGTCTTTGGGGAGAGTAGTGCCAGAGTCATTAATGTAAACATGGATTGCTATCTTGTTTTCAGGTTAAGGAGAAACGTTATTTTTTTTTAAAACTGAGATTTAAAACACGCATTGGGTTTCTTATTCTGACTCCTTCTCTCCATCATCATAGTTAGAATTAGCGGGTGCTTTCGTGTGTCCCGGGCCCTGCGCTTAAGTAAGCTCTCTCTCCATTCTGATCCCTCTCTTTGGGGCCCTGAGCCACAGCACCTGGGCTGTGTTTCAGTTCTTTCACATTCTGTCGGTGAGAAATTGGAGAACGTATGGACCTCTCTGTGCCTCAGTATTTTCACCTGTCAAAGGGGGGGATGTTGAGCCCACCCTGCAGGGTGGTTGAGCCAGCGTGTTCCTTTGCCCATGAAGCTTCCAGTGAATTGGGTTTACTGTTATCAGCCTGCGATCTCAGAAGTGTCTGACACTGCTTCTGTGACGACTTGCTCAATTTATGTCCTATGCTCAGCAGGAGCAAAGAGTTGTATCAGGACACGCGAAGGGTGGCTTGTGAGAGCCAGACCCCCCCCCCCAGATGTGGGAGTACACTCACTCCTAGGGCAGCCGCCACCCGCGCCTCCCTGCTCACTCAGCAACCACGGCCAATCAGCCGCCTTAATTCGGAAAATTCCACTCGCGCTCCTGACCTCTGGCTTGCCACTTGTCCCCAGCGGCTTCTATGCCAGCCTTGAGACCCAAATGTCGAAGAAGAAGAAAAGGAGGGATGGAAAAAATTAAAAAAAAAAAAAAAGGTAGAGGAAAGGTCGGAAATTTAAACTGATTGTTTGGTAATGGAAAGTCCCTTTCAAGTCTCCCTAATTCTTTATTTGGATTCCATTGAGTGCGTGCCAAGAGGGAAAAAGGAAAGGTTAAATCCTTCTATCAGATCTGGCAAGGGCGCTCAGTCAGGCAGCTTAAGAGACAGATTAGCTCTCCTGGACGCAGAAGTGCTCATGCACCGGGCACCAGCAGGCCACGCAGAGTCCCCCAGAGGCCACGCTGACACATCCACCCCCGAAGGCTCCCATATCCCACCCAGAGGCCACAGAGAGCCGCGCCCCCCCCCCCCGCAGGCCTCACAACCCCCCCAGGCCATGTAGACCCACTCCCGCAGGCCACACAGACCCCCAAGTCCATGCAGACACCCCCCCACCCCCGCAAGCCACACAGATTGCCCCTACCCCGCAGGCCACCAGACCCCCCCCCCAGAGGCCACGTAGACACTAGACACCCTATCCCCACCCCCTGCAAGCCTCTGCATCCTCTGATCCCTGAGAAGGGATAGGGGGAGGGGGCAAAAACTGGTCCCCGAGGTGATAGATCCCCAATGAAGCACAAACTGGTCCCTCTGCCCGGGTGGAATGAGGCCTCAGGTAGACTGTGGGAATGTGATAAACCTTCGCTTCCTCCCGGAAAAAATACTCACTACACGAGATTCCACCCAAACCCTGCAGGGATTCCAGGACCTCTTGCATCCCACCCACAGACCTTGAACCCCAGCCTTAGAACTTCCAGATCTTTATCGTTAAAAGTCTTGCTGTTCTTTACAGGCTTCTTCTTGGCCTGTGTTTGAGTCAAAACACTTTAAAAAAAAAACAAAAACAAAACTAAGAACAGATCCAAAACTCAAGATGTGCTTGTCTGCAGCCTGATGTGTCTGTGTTTAATTCAACAAAACGGGCAAGTGGAGAGGGGGGAGGGGGAGGGAATGTCGTTGGAATACATACCATGCTCCGCTCCCAGTTCTAGCCATCCCCAACCGAGGTGGCACAGGGAACATCCCCTCGCCATTTCACCACCTTCATGAATAAACTGGAGATTATTAGTTGCCTGGCAGGCCTTTGGGGGTTTCCATCAGCTTACATTTCTCGTCTGCCCACGTGAGGGTCCAATGATAAAAAGGCCACATGCATGGGAAAGGTCAGTGACCAGCTACACAGGGTAGACACCAGAGATACTTAAGTAAGGGGGCATGGGTCCTTCATGGGGTCAGGAGAAGGACCCTGGAATCAGCTCATTGCCATCACTCCTTCTGAGAAAGGCTGTCCAGTACGTCACCGGGGAAGAACTCATCCTTCTGAGAGGTTCTGGCAAAGCTCCTGAGGGAGGAAAACACCTGAGCTACATTTTCAGGGGGCGTAAGAGTAACCTGCTAGAAAAAAATGAAGAGGAGCGGGACCTTTCGGTCAAAGGCAGCACCAAGTTCAAAACCGAAGAGGAGAGGTCTGATGACCACAGCTGAGCAGCTCATGTCACGTGGGCAAAGGTACTTCCTGTGTCACCGGGGGCCTCCAATGAGGACAGAAATGCTTAGAGGACAATCAGGCAGCAGGCAGCTGCTGAGAATGTTCCCTTTCTCTGCTTCTGGGTCTGCCCGGACCTAGGCCTCTGGCATCCCGGGCTCTGTGGAGAGCGTATGTTACAAATGGCCACACTTAAACCTTATGTTTCAGATTCTTACACCTTTTTGCGGAGTTGCTTTCTAAATGTCAGGTTAAGAGAAGTGCCTACTTTATTAAGATCTTTGAAACCCTGTCCTTAAGTGAGGGGCCTGCGTTGGACTTCAAGAGCGATGGCCCAGCTCACAGGGCCGGGGAAGCTGGGTTGGTTTTACGCTTGAAGACCATCGTCTACGGTGTATGTACAAGTGCACGTGCGCAGAGACATGCGGGCTTGGGAAAGCTCAGGCAGCGCCCTGCCGAGTCCTTCCCCCACGAAGCTGTGAGCTTGTGTGTGTTCTGAGGGAAACACAACCCTCCCATCTCCGACTCACTTGGGTTGAATATAGCCGGGCACTTCACAGTAATTTCTGCCATGAGAATTCTTGGAGCCTGGGTGTTCCATCTTACATTCTTCCCTTCAAAGCTGGAGGCTGAAGGTTTTCCCCAGGAGCGTGAACCAGACAAAATAAAACTTCAGTTGTTTGCTTCATGCAAGGGTAAAGAAATCCCCTAAAAGAAACCCTTCTGCTGACGTCCTCATCTGCCCTCTCTCTCTCTCTGTGGCTTTCACAGTCACCTTAGTTATTGGCAGGTGACCTCTCACCCTCAGTTGCCTGAGACAGCCCAGGTATCTTCTCCAGGCATCGTTACCAATAGTGCCCACTTCCACTCTCCAGATCTCCTGGGTTAACTAAGAAATGATAGGGTCACCCTACATCAGGCAGAGTTATAACATGCCCAGTCTCGCCGTCCTTCCCTGTGTTATGATCCGGAAAGAATCCTAACGCAAACCATATACGGGATTTAAAATTTTCTAGTAACTGCATTTAAAAAAAGAGAAAAAGAAACTGGCAGAATCTATTTAAATCATATTTATTTTAAGTTAATTTAACCAAAATATTATTATTTCAAAATACAAGTAGTATAAAATATTAATAAAATACTTTACATTCACTTATGTATGCTAAGTCTTCAAAACTTACGTACGGCATATCTCCGACAGGACACTACGCCTCAAGGGCTCAGGAGCCACAGGTGACAACTGCCCACTGTCCTGAGGCATGCAGTTCCCTGCTGGCCGCAGTCTGTCACAGAGCCCTTCCGAGTGGCAGCCAACCATCCTGTAAGAGCTTCACACAAGAGGGAATGGCTACAGTTCCCATGACTGCAGCTCCAGCGCACTAACGGAAGAGCCCCGTCACCTTCATGCGTAACCCAGTCTAGCTTTCCTGGGAAATTGTAATTTTGTTCAAGTAAGAGGCTTTCACATTTTAATAACTCCCATTTTTAAGCTCAGTGAGAGGTCACAATTATTTATTAGAAGAAGGAAGGAAGAAAGGGAGGGAGGGAGGGAGGGAGAGAGGAAGGAAGGAAAGGAGGGAGGGAGGAGGGAGGGAGGGAGGGGACATTATCCATTCAACTGGCCTTTTGCGACAACACAATCTATTAGCCATTGAATCTATTGCACACGGTCCCATGGATCAAGGCACCCTGACCACCACTCTGACTTGGCTGTACCCAGGGTAATTCTGTCTACCTGCTTCAGTGGTTAAGTGCTACTACCTGGCTTTGCCATCCAAGAAACCCATCTTTTCACTTGACACTGGAGAACCCAGGTCCGTGGCAACATCTCCCATGGCAACAGCGACCTGTACAGGACAGACACCATTAAGCTTCTAGAAAATCTTCTCTTTCCTAAACCTTTTCTTAGTGAAGAGGCGTGTTCTTAACTATGTATTTGAAAATGTAGTCGCAGCATTACATTTTCTGAAACATGGCATGTATTTCAAATACCAAATATGCATAGACTTCTTCACACAGAAGATATTAGTTTAGAATGCTGATTTAAACACTGATTTCTGCCAAACTCATCATTTTAAACGGAGACCCTCTCAGTCTTGCCCATATGGTGCAGAGGGGGCTTCCTAGCTTGAAGAAGGGCTGGTCTCAAAGCCCTGTCCCTAATGTAATGCCACTTTCTGATCTTCTCACCTAAGTCACCAGGCTGATCCTGTAATTACGATCTACAGGTGGGGGGCTCTTAGGAGAATAAAATGCAGTTTTCTGCTAACTCTCTAGATCAGTGGTTCTTAACCTGGGTTCTATCGAACCCTATGGGTTCGATGAGTCGGTCTCAGGGGTTCGGAGAAGCCTCTGCCGCGGAGGCCAGAATAAAGTAATACACTTTGTTGGTTTTGTTCTTTGAGCAAGGTGATGTTCATGCACGGCTCATTTTGTGCACCAGTAAAAAAACATATACCTATGTCTTGAATTTAGAAAAAAAATCATATTTTATTTATCACTAAAGAAGGGTTTGGTGAATGCGCATATGAAACTGATGGGTTCGGTACCTCAAAAAAGGTTAAGAACCACTGCAATAGAACTTTGAACTTGATGGGCTTCTGCATTCTTTTCATGAGCAGCTGATCTCTTAGTAACATTGTAGCTGATTAAAGTTCAGATCTCCCTCAAGGCTTTATCGGCGCTTTGTTTATATCAGCGGTTTTCAACCCTTTTCATCTCGCAGCACACAGGAACTAATTAATCACTAAAATCCCGCGGCACACCGAAAAGTACATTTTAGTTTTTGCCAATCTGACAAAATAGAAAGGTATGATTTTGATTCATTCACACTGAACGACTATTGTTGTGTTGGCTGTTGTCATTTCTTTATTTGACACTCTAAGGGAGAAGAGGTCAGCTCCCCAGACTAAATTAACAGTCAGGTAGTGTGTATTTTACAAATTCTGGTGGCACACAAGAGCACCTCTCGCGGCTTTCATCAGAGACCGTTCACTGCCATCGGCCACTGGCAATGATGGACTTCCTCCACAACTGCCGTAGTTGATTAGTGGTCAGTCCAGTTCCTATTTATCTTGTCGTCTTGGTCAAAGTGGGTTCCTCCACGGCTGTCTCCACCTAAGCGTGTGTTGGTACACAAACATTTCATTATTAATTCTTATTCAGAAAGTGGCCAATTCCTGTCTGATGAAAGCATGAATTTTATATGAATTCTTTTCTGCTTCCCCTCTTCCTCTGTCTCCCTTTCTTCTTCTTTAGCATATACCGCCGAAATTGATACCTAACAAATACACATTACATATTTTTGGCTAATTAGTAATTGAACAAATTCAAGGAAAGACTAAGACTATTTTTAAGTATCTTAAGAAAAACCAACTGAGCATCTAAACACAAAGGAGCAGGTCACTGACGTTACGCTACCCACTCACCAGCCTCACGTCTTTTATAATCCGGAAAACTCAATAACGCAGAGTTGATTCTATTATATGGATAATGAGACAAAAATTACAGCCATCGTGAAAACTTTAATTTAGAATTCCCAGACTTGAAGATGATTAAAATCACAGCTCGCGTGCTGCAGGAATAACTGTTTGAATTTAATTCACTATTGTGTGCCATGTGAGGGTTGAATACTTTCCACCCCTCCCAGCATTTGGGACTTTGATATAATTTTATTTTCGCGAGTTAAATTTACTTAAGTGTCAATATTTTCCAACTCAAACTACCAATTAACTTTATGTGCTTTCCCCCAATAAAAGCGACAGTCTACAAAATCGTAAGCACTCTCCTGTTTTGCTTCAGCCAGATACATTGGACTTGAGTATTATTTTAGAAATGTGTGTTGTGTGTCGGCATCAAGAAACCCAGAGTGTTCCTAGACCAAGAGCCTTAATTATCAAGTGGGTTCATCACAACATTGGTTTGCCTTTGGGAGCCCTCCTGCTTTTTACCTCAGAGGGCAGGGTGGTGTAATTAAAACATGATCTCATTAGAACATGAGATACAGAGAACTCAGCTCTCTGTGGGACACAGGATGAAATACCTTCACAGCTTTTACTCTCTCTGCACTAATAATGATGATGATTATGGCAATAATGATGATACTTATTAAATGTTTACTATGTGCCACGCTCTGTTCTGTACTTATTTACAAAGTATTACTCAATAATAATTTTAATGATTATTTATTAAATATTTTCATAGTTATTTTTTAAAACAATCTTACCATCTTGAGGATAAGGCAGATGTGGCTTATAGGGGTGAAATAACATGCTCAGGATCACGCAGCTGGTAGAGAGTAACATTTCGATCCCAATTCATTCAACAGAGTTCCAAGTTCCACTGCTTTCAGTTCCCTACTCGCTGGCTGCTATAAACAGGGAGTGGCACCACGGTCAGGACCTGGACTGGGAGAGCTGACCCTAGTGAGTCCAGTGTTGTCAGTAAATCAGTGTAGTCCAGAACCCTAAACTAGTCTTCCTGACTTGAGAGACAATCACCCAAACCAACTTGTCACGACCTTTCCAGTAGCCCAAATTCACACAGTTCTGCCAAGTAAACACAGCACCAGACACTAGGAACAATCTGTTTGCCAGGCTTACTCTTGGAAGTGTGCCAGGCTAAGTGGTCCAGGACAGCCCGGTAGGCAGAAGAGCTAGAGAAACTTATGGCATCTGGTTGACCCCGTGTGAGGGACAAAGAGTCAAGGAGTGCCCTGACGGGCATCCCAACGAGACAGCATGACCAGTCCCCGAGGCGAGGGCTCTAAAGCGTCAGCGTTCCTTGACGCTCTGGGCAGAGCAGGGACCACACTTGCCTGGGCCTAAGGACAATACTGTTCTCAGGCAGATGTCCAGGCATGTGGAGGAGGTCGATTCTGAGAGTAAAGAAAACTGATAGAAAGGTCAGCTAGGCAGCATTCACCTTCCCACAGAGTGGATCGTCCTCCACTTCTATATTACATGGAACGCCTCCCTGTCCTTCCACTAAGCTCACCTATTTTTATTTAGGTCAACTTGAGGCAAGCACCTGCCTCTCGAAACCAAAGAAGCCTGAGGAAGGCGCCAGGGAACGATTTCATAATGACAATATATATATCACAGCACTGTGCCAATAAACTTGAGAATATAAGCTCACGAGTTAAGACACTGATACGTTGGCCTGACCTGTGGTGGCGCAGTAGATAAAGTGTCGACCTGAAACGCTGAGCTCACTGGTTTGAAACTGTGGACTTGCTTGGTCAAGGCACATACGGGAGCTGATGCTTCCTGCTCCTCTTCCCCCTTCTCTCTCTCTCCTCTTCTTCCCCTCTGCCTCTCTAAAATAAATAAATAAAAACAATTTTTTTTAAAAAAAAGACCCTGATATAGGTTCTCTTCTGCCATGTATTAAATGCATGGCTATCAGCAAGTTATTTCACTTTTCTTGCTTATACTACTCACCCCGTTTAAAATTGCAAACACAAACACACACTTCCTATGTCTCTTTCCTCACTGTATTTTCTCCATAGTACTTTTCATTTCTAATATACTAAATACTTGATTTATTTGTTTTGTTAACTGTACTCCCTACTAAAATATAAGCTCTATACAGATGCAGCCAGATTCCCCTGATCCAGAATGGAATTTGATTCATGAGAATTCAATACATATTTGTGGTGTCTGTTGTTGAATGTGCTGTGTGAGTTGATTAGACCATGCCAGCTTACCCTCTGGAGACCTTATGTACCCTCTAAGTTCATGAAGACAGTATTAGAAAGGTCTTGGGATAATTTAAATATTAGTAAAAGCATAGTGGAAATAACACATTTTAACCATTACCACACTTCTCTTGCTAAAAGATCCACCACCTCATTAGGCAGGAGACTATAATGCTGCTTCAAATGACTATCCAGTATTGTTCTTAGTATTTTCATGAATTATGCACGTCACTTGTTGAGTAAAAATGATAATGCCAGTAGTATGACAAAAAGTGAAGTTTTTTTTCACCAAGGAAAACGAGGCAGACAGTGAATGACACAGGAGAAAGAAAGTTCTAAAGGAATTCTTTGGTGTGTGACATTTTCCAAGTTCATTAACCTTCTCAAACCACATCCCATCACCTTAAAAATGGGGACAGCATAAAACAGCACACATTGTAAGGTATTTCCCCCGCCCAGGAAGAAGGAAGGGCATAGGTAGCCATGAAGTGTGGAACAGCAAAAGCTTTATTTAGTACAGCGCTTCCCAGATGATGTTCTCTGGTCCGTGAGACAGGGGCCAGAGAAGTCGCATGGGGGGATTCGCGTGGGGGTAATTTATAGGGTCGGTAGAGTGGTTGAGTTGATATGATGTGGCGAAATTTCATTGGCTTACAGTCGTTCTTTTTCAAAGGGCTCCTGGGAAGTTTCTTTGGACCGGCATGGGTGTGGGCGGTTTCAGCCAAAGTTCCCGGGCCTGGTTCCTCACGTGACCTTCCCCCATGACCAACCGACCTCACATTCCAACCCTTTAAGTTAGATAGGGGCACCGCTATTCCTCCGGCTACTTCCTGTGGGTTAGGGGCATCGTGGGGAAGGGAGGTCGGAAGGTGGTGGCTCTGAGGGGAGTCGCGTATGTGGGTGTAGGAGCATCTGTTTAACCCTGACTCGAGAAACTTTGTGGATACAGTCCTGTAAGAATTTAAAAATGGGGAGTAAATATGAGTAATATGTTGATAATTAGAAGAGGACGGAGGATAGGGGCAGCCCAGGTGAGGATGGGTGGCTGCCCTCAGGAGTTAAGCGGGTTGTAGAAGGGGAGGTCCTTGTGCAGTTTCTCTTGCAGACAGTGGAGGACCCCGATGCTTTCTTCCATTGGGCCAGTCTCATGGAATAGCACTACTCCCTGCTTTAGCTCACTCTGGCGGCAGGTTCCTGGGGGAGGGCAGGAGCAACAGGGGGATCTGCAGGGCCCAACCTTTTAGTGAGCCAGAGACAGGTAGGGCCCAGTGGTTCCAACTGCCAGCAGTCCTGCATGGGGGCAAGCTTGAGGTGAGAGACATGGTTAGAAATGAGGGTAGCATGGATTATGGGGAGCCCTTGGTAGTGAGGAAGATGGATAGTGGCTTTGAGACTGTAGAACAGTGGTTCTTAAGCTGGGTTTTATCGAACCCTAGGGGTTCGATGAGTCAGTCTCAGGGATTCAGAGAAGCCTCTGCCACAGAGGCCAGAATAAAGTAATACCGTAATTTGTTGTGAGTTCATGCACTTTGTTGGTTTTGTTCTTTGAGCAAGGTGATGTTCATGCACAGCTCATTTTGTGCACCAGTAAAAAAACATATACCTATGTCTTGAATTTGGAAAAAAAAATCATATTTTATTTATCACTAAAGAAGGGTTCTGTGAATGCGCACATGAAACTGGTGGGTTTGGTACCTCAAAAAAGGTTAAAAACCACTGCTGTAGAATGGACCTGTGAGGGAACTAGAGGTCTAGAGTGTGGTGGCAAAACAGAGAAGGTAGCCCCTGTGTCCACAAGAAATGAGATGGACTTACCACTACCTGCAGCATTACCCTGGGCTTGGCGAGGATGATGGGGTTGTTTGAGTCCGGGCTGTGTCTGTCATCCATGAGGCCTAGCAGTTCAAGCGGTGGGCCCGTCTGGCTGGCTTGTCCTCCACGTAGAGGCACTGAGGAAAAGCCTGTTGCCCAAAGGGGCAATTGCTCTGCCAGTGACAGGGCTGCTTACAGTCAGGGCAGGGCTCAGTGGGCGGCTGCGGGTAGGGAACTGCCAGGACCAGTGACCCTCCTTGCCACATTTAAAGCAAGCTCCTGGTGGGGTTCCTCTTTACAGCCCGGAGTTGAGTCGGGCACCTCCTATGCCTTGCCCCTGTTGCTCTGCTGGCCTTAGGGCTGCCACAAGAGCCTGGGTTTGGAGAGTTACCTTCTGCTGCATGCAGGCCTGGTGAGCAGCCTTGGCCTTAAATGCCATGTTCATCAGGTCTCGGATAGGGGTTTGGGGGCTGAGAATAAGAGGAGGGGTGCTCCCGGAGAGCCTGGCACCCGGATCCAGCCGGAAATGCCAGAGCCAGAGGCAGGACAGGGCCAGGCCTTTCTGCAAGAAGATCAGGGCTGGGCCGTGGAGTCATCAGGAGCCCTGCAAACCTGCATGAGGGCCAATGGCCAGTAGAGGAGGGCCTGATGGGGAAGGTGCTTAAGAACACAGCAGAGCAGGAAGGGGTTCCTGGCTGGCAGGGGAGGAGGCTTCCTGGAGGGAAGAGACCCAAGCAGAAGAGGTCCACAGAGGGACCAGAGAGGGGTCCCAAAAGAGGGGTGCCCCCAGGGGTCAGGCAGGAGGGGGGGAGAGCTGGGAGTCGGCGAAGGAGGAAAGATCATTAGCGGAGGGTTTAGCTGAGGTTTCTCTGGCCAAAAAGGACCTGAGCGTAGATCAGGCAGCACAGAGATTAGGATGGGAGCACAAATACTAGAAGCCCTGAATGTAAGGGATCTCCAACTAGTTCCCAGCTTTTATGGAGACAGTTAAATTGGTGAGGGTGTTAAAATCAAAAGTCCCTTCAGGAGGTCACCTGGTTTGATTATCCAGTGGTTTCTGTGGCCTGGCCACAGTGGAGAAGATCAGTTTCTTTTTCTTTAGGGAAAGAGAGATTTCAGATAAGGCAACTCCAGGAGTGTTTTCGGATCAGGTTTAGATTCCTGTGCCTCTATGGCCACCCTCAGTCCTCGGAGTGATCAGAGATGAGAATTGGCGTCCCGCAACTCAGGCTCTGGTCACCGGATGGTTAGGTAGAGTGGGTTTGTCCGGGACGTCTCCATGGGCACACATGCACTCGGAACGGATAAGAGGTCCCTGATACAGCTACAATTACAAACAGGGAGTCTCGGTGGAAAGAACTAGGGGGAGGCTGGAGGAAGGGGACTTACCGCACCATGTGCCAAAGTGGGTGGGAGGTCGGAGATCCTGGTTCTTTCTCGGAAAGAAAGGGGAGAGGAGCAGCCCCAGCAGGCTTCAATCTCCTCCCGGGTTTTGGCACCAAATGTAAGGTATTTTCCCCATTGAGGAAGAAGGAAGGGCATAGCCATGAAGTGTGGAATAGCAAAAGCTTTATTTAGTACAGCGCTTCCCAGATGATGTTCTCTGCTATATGAGGCAGGGACCAGAGAAGTCGCTCGGGGGATTTGCATGGGGGGTAATTTATAGGGTCGGTAGGGTGGTTGAGTTGATATGATGTGGCAAAATTTTATTGGCTGACAGACAGTTGTTCTTTTTCAAAGGGCTCCTGGGAAGTTTCTTTTTTCGAGGGCATGGGTGTGGGTGGTTCCAGCCAAAGTTTCCTCTGGGCCTGGTTCCTCACGTGACCTTCCCCTATTGCCAACTGACCTCACACACATAAGTAGCCTAATGTGTGCTCAAAAAATATCACCTTCTTCTTCTTCACATATAGAAAATAAGTTATTTTCTAGCCCCCAAATCAAGGTTTCCGTGTTGCTGGGGCTGCACGTGGAATGTAAAAGATATGTATGTGCAGTGTAAATCCAGAATTTCCAAAATGTCTTATTTAGGTTAAGGATTCTTAAAAAAAAGAAAAGTTCAACAGACATGTACAAGTCAGTAAATCCCTATTGACCGAGCATGCCCTCAGCCCCCGCAACAACACTGAAGAGATGGAAGCTCAGAAACTTCAAGTTCAGTGGCAAACGGCATAAAGGAGGATAAAGATTGTCTCTCTGATTCTTAGGGAAAACAAACACGATTTGGGAGTTCATCTGCTTGTATATTTCTGATTAGAAAAGAAGAGAATAGGCACAGGTTGAGGAGTGAGATATGGTCTTAAAGGAGACAGAAAAGAGGTCACTGGAAGAAAGAGGAATTGGGCAGGCAGGTGACCATGCTAATGTCTGTCTTGTGCTCAAGCTCAGCGCATGTGCAGTTAGTATCTGAGGAGTATAGGAGACGAGCATATTGCTTTTTTCCCTCCGTTGGTTATTAAGCAACCAGGAAGGAGGTCAGAAGAGCAAATTTTGAAATGAAAATTTTAATTTCTCAACATTCTCATACTCCTGGAAGGCAGAAACCATTTCCTGGTTATCTTTTTCTAGAATTCCTGAGGCGACTCACTGGGTCTCAAACATAGTGATAAGAATTATTTATCACTTAGGAGCAATTACTTTATGCAGATGTAAACGTAGATGTTTTGCACATACTATTTTGTTTAATTTTATCCTTAAAAAAAAACATATTTATATACCTACTATTACTCCTGCTTGAAGGATGAGAAAGCTAAGGCTCAGAAAGGTAACATCATGATGAACTCAACACATCACCCCAAATAAACCACCTAACGGTAAATATCACTCTCACTGATATTAGTATTGCCTGCATTTGTTGAGCAGTTGTTCCAAAGCAAACGTTCCCCCTAAGTTTTTTACACATATTCCTTCACTCCATCCTTATAAGAACTCAGTGAATTATGCACTACCACTGGTCTCATTTTTAGGCGAGAAAAATGATGCAAGCAGGGATCGAATCATCTAAACTTGAATTTGCTCACTATGCAGATTCAACTGAAAAAACCTTCCCCACCTTTTCCTCCTTCCCAGGTCACTCTGATGTAAGCTCCTTGTGTATATAAATGCAGGGCTTGCCAAACGGAAGGCATGTATACAGGTTTGTGCTCTGATGAGCTCCGCCTTTCTCTAAGCCGGAAACCACCGAGCTTGGCAAGGATTTCCCACTGAGTGTAGTGGGGCGGCCTCAGAGAATCGATTTCCACCCCCCAGCCTCCTCCGTTTCCTCATCAGTACAGGGATGACAGACAAGATGGCCTTAGGAAGGACCAAGACACAAGAGCCGCAGTAGACTAATAAGGTTTTAAACATGAGATGGCAAATATCCTCTACCCTGTGAGGGCAGAGACGGGGTTGGGGGAGGGGGCAATGAATGCATCTTGATCTCTTTCCCTCTGCTCCAACAGGAAACCCAACCCTTACCACCCACCGCGCCGGGATCTGGGAAGGATTAATGAGACATAATGCTCAGTGCTCTGCCGAGAGCTATTACCGCCTCACGGAGGGAAAAATCCCCATTGTTGCCATCAAATAGACTGACAATTTGATGAGGTGTGAATATTTTGAGTGTAGCAGTATGTAAACACCGCTTTTTTTTTAATCCAAGTCATCACTCTGTGCGCACACACACCCTCATGCATTTTTATGGGGCCATTTCTCCGTGGCTGTGGAACTATTCTGTGCCCGGCCTCTTCCACGAGCCCCAAGAATGTGCTGAGGGAGGGGGGGGGGAGCTCAGAACCTCTGAGCCGATTCCTAAGGTTCTCTGCATTCTCTGGGAGAAATGGCGACAGGGGTCTTGCCATCTCACGCCAATGCCGACGCTTTCCTCTGGCCGGTAGGAATTGCATGGTGTGAGGCCAAGGGCAGAAAGAGGCCCTGATGGGGAAGGTTCCTCTGTCTCGTAGTGAGGAATACAGAGCAGCGGCCACACGAGCACTGAGACATGAAAGGGGAACAAACGCAGGATGCCGGCTTCCAAACTGTCTTGCTGCCACACTTGCTGAAGAAGTCAGAGAAGGAAAAGGCCTAACTCTTCAACACGTCTTCCGTAAACAGTTCCACCACCTTCGTTTGGCAAGCATCTGCTGGGGGCCAGGTGGCAGACACAGGAAAGTGACTACAACTCAGCCGCAGCCTTCACTGTGGCCTCGTTCTAGCGAGGGACTCGACACACGCATGAGCGAGGACAACTCAGGGGGAAGAACTCCGGACAGAGCTTCTCCCCCATCCCTCCGCCCGTGCACCCCTAAAGTGTCACCTGGCCCTGCTGTCTCTGAGACAGAAGTGGGCTGTCTTATGCCTTCCTGCAGGGGGGACCCTGGGCAGCTGGTTCTGCACTTAGTATCTGCTCCCCAACTCTCACCCTGTGGCTGGCCACATCTCAGCTCTAGGGCCGTGGCTGTTGGGGACGCCGTTGCTGCACTGGCAGCGGGCCTGGGCAGGGGGTGAATATGGAGCAGGACAGGCTTTCCTCTGCTGCTCCAACCCCGCGACGTCTACCTTACCACCGTGCACAGTCACACGTACGTGGCTGGCGTCGCAGAAGGGAGGCGTGCGTGGGAAGTAGGAATATAAAATCATACACTGACAGTAGCAAATCCTGCCATGTCCACCCCCACATGTCCCTCAATCAACACTTTCCTCACTGCCAGCAGGACAGCCCGAATCCCAGCAACTCCTGATTATGTGGGATTGGATTACTATAATAGGCTCCTCACTGATTGTTCAGATTCTACTCTTCGTCTTACCCCCAAGAGCTATTCTCCCTCAACAATCAGAACAACTTTTAAAAATTAGAAATTCTATTATTTTATATTGCATGAATTTTCCAATAACACTGAAAACCCAGATTCTTTCCATCAGCCTTCAGAGCGGGCTCCTACCAACCTTCAGGAGCTCTCCGACTCCTCTCTCCCTTACTTTCTAGATCCAAGCCTTGAGCGCTTTCTGTGCCTACTTAAGGTGACCAGATTTTAAAATTGGTAAAGCGGGACACCATTGATGGGGGGGTTCTTGATTAAAAATTTGGTCTATATGGAGCAAAAGAAAATTTTTCATAGAATGCAAAAATAGTATTGTAATATATATATTTTTAATCGGGGCTTTCTTAAAACGCCGCGGGATGCGGGACAGATTGTTAAAAATTGGGACTGTCCCGCCAAAAGCGGGACGTCTGGTCACCTTATCAAGATGCTCAGCAGGCTTCCAGCTTTGGGTCTGTGCATTTGCTTTGTTATTCTGTTGGGAGCTACTACCTCCTGGTCTGCACTTGGCTGGTGCCTTTGCATCGCGTCTCAGCTCAACCCCCCTTCACTGACAGTTCGGTTTACGCCCCGCCCCTTGAGGTGCTCTCCACCAAAATTCCTACTTTTATTCCTTGCTTCGCTGTTATCAGACGTGAACACATTGTGCTTGTTTCTTTGCTCTTTTATTTGGTATGTCTTGCTCCACTAAACTTTGTAAGATCCACTTGAAGAAAAGCATCTTGCCGCATGCGCCCTCTATCTCCAGCAGGGAGCAGGACAGAGTCACTGGCTACCTGCCGAACGGCAGGGGCTCGGCACATGAAGGGGTATCCGCATAATACGAAGGAAAACTATAGGAGAGGTCGAACTGTTCGTATTTCTCAGAGTGCCCGCCAATGCACAGCTCAGAATACCACCTTCCTCCAGCCTTCCATACCAATCCCCAACCCGTACCCACAGGGTTGGTCAGCACCTAGAATCTATGCCCCGATAGATACAATGCCTGACCCTTTCTCTCTACCACCGGGCACTAGAGGACACACAGCATCCTTCAGTCCAAAGTTTCAGCAAGTTTTCCCAAGACCAGCTCGGGTTCTCAACATTCATCATGACAGGTCACTTCTTTGAATTCTCTTCTCCTGAGTAAGGGGCAGAAATGCCCCCTCGTTCTTCTTAATCATCGAATGGAAGTTAGTAGATCAAGACAAGAAGCAAACACACCCATTTTCTAGGGATAAGCATCCCTTCGCAAGCTCAGCGCCATCCACACCCACCTTGAATAAGGAGGCATCTTCCTAACAGCCGTGATAATCCGCACTGCTGTCATCCTCCATTGGTGGTAGCATCTCCCATCACCATGGAGAGCAGAGGCCATAGACCTTCAGACTAGGTCCTGGGTCCATAGCGATTTATGAGAAACAAGGCTCAGGACAGAACAATCTGCCCCGCTGACTACCCCTTCACTAGTGATAGACCAGCAGCAACGGATTTGCAACAGTTTGAAACTGTTTCAGTGTTGCTGTTGTTTTCATTTAGTCATTTAATCGGAAGATTGTCTTTCTGTTATTTCTAGGCACAGAAGGGCTGGGTAAGCATCCCTCTCTCCAAGCTAGGGAAGAGGGACTTTTCCCAGGGAGGAGTGGTTTTTCCGGGTACAGATGACAGTGGTAAACCCCAAGTGCCCTGGCTGCTTGGAGGACGGGCCATGCACACAGCCCAGGAGTAACGGCTGGGTGGGGCAGAAACGGGAGGAAGAAGTGAAAGAAGGTTTCCCAGGCGGGTGACATTGGAGCTAGCCCCAAATAGTGAGTGCAGTGTCTAGCGCCAGGAAAAAAGAAAATACTTTCAGACAGCATCAATTGGGCAAAAATCCTGAAGGCAAGCGAGGGCGTGAGATATCCAGAGAACCCAGGGAATTTCGCGCGGCTGAGGCGCAAGGAGGCAGAAGAAGGGCGTGGCAACAGGTGTGTCTGAAGAGGTAAGAAAAGCCCCTACCTACCGTGTGAATAACCTAGTGACTCATAATAACGTCTGAACAGTTCTCCAAGAGCAAAAGAAGAGTGGAAGGTGTCTACGCAGAGGAGATAAGAGTGTGACTTTCAGCGCAGGAGCGCAGAGGCCACGCCTGCCCCTTCTGGGGGGCGGCGGTCCTGCCAGACTCCTCCCCTGCCTGGCTGCCTGCTCCTGAGCGCTGAGTCATTACCAGGCACCCGAATTTCTAAGAATGTCAACCACAAACCATTACCTGAGAAACAGGTTTGTGCTCTCTGTGATGGAAAAGACCTAATGAAAGCTCCCCAGTAGTTAAAATGAAAAAAAAAAAAAATTACTTATATAATGGACTAGTAATTAGGCTGCTTGTGTTTCCAAACGTCTTGTTTAAATAGATCTTGATATTTAAAGGGGATTTCCGGTGTCGGAGGTACCCTTCTTGTGACCTATATGTGACTGCTGATTCTTGTCCAAAACAAATTGAGGTCTGTTGGCTCATATTTATGCAGTTGCCCTGATATTTTCTTCATTCTCAAGGTTATTAATCAGTTGCTCTATAGCAATACAGGTTCTTGGGAAAAGAAAAACTATATACCCCATATATATTATCCACCCCGACTCTTCAAGGTCTCCAAAGACTGGGACTTGAACTAGCATCTTCTAGATAATGTCCCCATCAAGCCAAGTGAAGAACACATCAACGTTTAGTTGTGGTAATGTCTACAGTCACCACGTGATGAAATACAGCTGTGTTGACAAATGGGAAGAACAGTGATAAATGTAATTAGAATATCGACTGCTGAACTTTAGAGGCAGCGGCACGGAGCATTAAGCCAGCCATCAAAGGCCTCCGCTGGCACCCAGCCCTGCACCTGCCCGCCTGACATCTGAGCTCCACCTCGTCTGTCACATGGGCTGCTTGAACGGGATGCACGCACAGCCCCCCATCAAGATTGAAAGCAGGTATTTTGATAAGGAGGTAGTGCTATTACTCGCATCGTCGCCACCATTCCATTATTGGGGTAAAAAAAAGAAAAGGAATGATTATTGAAAGCTAATTTTTACAGAGACTGTGTTACCATAAGCAGGAATTTTTGTGTGTGTGTGTGTGTGTAAAGGGGGTGTATTCATTTCATTTTGCCTCTTGTTGGAGTCCACAATCACCTGTTGTGTGCCCTCAGCAAAGTTAACACATCTTTCCTATCCTCTATTTTTTTTTTCTTGTGGGTAAAATGGACATCATAATATCTCCTTCCTCGAAGAGCTGCTATGGTGATGAAGAAGGTGGCACCCGCCCCACACAGGGCTTGGAATGTGCTGATGCTTATTCTCGGCACCCTATGGAAAGCTTTGCCGGTATTTTCCATTGGAACAAAGGAGTCACCTTCAAGAAAGGCCAGCAGGACCAGAAAGATGGGCAGTGTCTTCTCCTCTCTGGGAAGCCTCCTTGACCCTCCCTCTGCCCTTAGGATGCTAAGTTGCCTGTAGTGTAGGACTGCTGGTGGGGTGCTGTGATCTCTTTATTAGGTCATCTCCTCAAGTGGACTGAATGTTCTTTAAAGAAAATGACTGTATTTTCTTCACCACTGTCCCTTTAGGACCAGCTGCATGGTCTAGCACATGGTCGTACATATTGTTGACTAAAAAGAAAACAGAAGGTGCTAAAATTCTTGTGGCTACATGTGGACCATGCGAGATAATCAAGATGTCTGTTGTCAACCACCCAACTTCTACCATGTATCAGACATCTCAGTAGATTCTATTTCGAGGTGAGCTCCATAAACAATGAGGAAGAATCTTACAACACAGGAAAATCAGGCCCTGGCCAGATAGCTTGGTTTGTTAAGGCATCGTCCGAAAAAGCAGAGGTTGCCAGTTGGATCCCTGGTCAGGGCACACACAAGGAATGGATCACTGTTCCTGTCTCTCTCTCCTTCTCTTCCTTCCTCTCTTGCTAAAATCAATAAACAAATGGAAGGAAGGAAGGAACAAAAGAAGAAAAGATGGAAGGGAGGAAGTAAGGGAAGGAGGGAGGGAGGGAGGAAGGAAGAAAGAAAGGAAAGAAGGAAGTTAGAATATGTATTTCAAATAGAGTTGTGGAAACTCAAGAACTGGGCCTTGAGATTAGAGAGTGAAGAAATGGAACAAGAACCTCTTTGGAAAGAGGGAAGTAGAATGTTTTGAATGAAAGCGGGAAACATGCTTTTGGGCTACATCAGAAAAGGCTGTAAACACCAGTGTTAAGCATGTGGGCTGTCTTCTGTGCTCAGAGAAGAGCACTCGGAACTCCTGAGCAAGAGGACACAGCAGGGAAAGCTCCCTGCCCTGGCTCTGGCCAGGCAGCCATTTGCAAGCACACCACTGCCTAACATCGCTCAGCACGGGACTTGGCAGCTGGGGATTCTTTTGGAATGTTTCTTTGGATTCTCCTTCCTTTATTGGATAAGCTGACCTGTGTTCTTCTCCCACCGGGTGGACACTGTTGAACCACCCAGAATTCAGGCCAACCCTGATACTTAAAGGTAAAATAAATTAGAATTAAATAAACAAAATAAAGTAAAATAAACTATCCCCCTCCATAAAAATCTTTCCCTCCCTGACAACACCAACCCACTGTCTTCTTTCATTTCAACATCCTCCTTTCTGTCAAGAAATGTCCCTAAATTAAGTTTAGAGATACAATGGACTCAGCTGTGGAGCAGCCTTCATGAAGCTTATACAACAAACAGCCCAGATAATCACACAACTGTATCACTGAGAATTTCAGCGAGCTACGAAGGAAAAGCATGCGTACCGTGGAAGCACAGGGGGGAATCTGATCTCTTCTCAGAAGTCAGGGACATATTTTACTGTGAGAGGGTTGCTTAAATCTCAACGACAAGTGCAAACATCATCTGTATGTGTGTGCATGGGGGTTTGTATATATGAGAAAGGTGAGTTGCATACCTAAAAAGGGATGATTTCATGTATAAATATCCCCGGGTATGAAGAAGATGGATCTTGAACACTTATGGAATCAGGTAATACAGCAGGTCCTGAATAACATTGTTTTTGTTCAATGTCATTTACTGATAACATTGAAGAGTTACCTAGAAACTCAACTCTTGTTTATATCAATTGTGTAATATCAATTATATCAATTAATAACATTGGCTTTGTTATGCATTATACATTGTTTCACTTAAAGTTGCAGGACCTGTCAACAATGTCAAGTGAGGACTTCCTGTAGTCAGCAAACATTTAGTGAGCACTTACTGGGTGCCAGGACTTTGAGACAGTAGCAATAGTATAAAAATCAATGCAAAGTCTCTGATCTTAAGAAAAAAATGTACACTAATAATGACAATTAACAGTCATAGGCAATTAAAATAAAATAAAATCATATAAAACACCATGTGTGTGTTTGACTTACAGTGCACTTACCACCTGCCAGATGGTGTATAGTGCAATTTTCATAATAACTCTATGAAAGAAGTTCTATTTTTCATCCCAACATTAGAGATGAGAACATGAGGGCTTAGAGATAGTGAATTGATTGTCTGTGTTGGTACAGATAGTTAATGGCAAATGTTAGATTCAATCATAGAAATGTTTGAGTCCAAAACCATTGTCAAAAGCATGGAATAAATATTCCGTTAATAAGTAGTTATAGTGTGCCTGACCAGGCGGTGGTGCAGTGGATAGAGTGTCGGACTGGGATGCGCAAGACCCAGGTTCCAGACCCCGAGCTCACCAGCTTGAGCACGGGCCCATCTGGCTTGAGCAAAACCTCGTCAGCTTGGACCCAAGGTCGCTGGCTCCAGCAAGGGGTTGCTCGGTCGGCTGAAGGCCCGCGGTCAAGGCACATGTGAGAAAGCAATCAATGAACAACTAAGGTGTTGCAATGGCAACGAAAAACTAATGATTGATGCTTCTCACCTCTCTCCGTTCCTGTCTGTCTGTCCCTATCTATCCCTCTCTCTGACTCTCTCTCTGTCCCTGTAAAAAATAAATAAATAAAAAAGAAAAAGAAAAATAAGTAGTTATAGTGTATTATGTGCCGAGCATACTGGTTCTGAACTTCACCCTCAAGAAGCTGATATTCTAGATTCCAGTGCAGGAGGCACTGTAGAAGTCAAAACATACTGTGTTAGTCACTTTAACCAGTTTTAGGTATAATCTAAATAAATAAATTACAGCAATGTTAAGTTTACAACTGGGGTCCTGTGACTGCCACCACCCTCACGATTTGGGACGTTGCTGTCGCGCCGGACAGCAGCACTACCCTGCCCCCCTTTGCAGTCAGTCCGCCGTTCTCCCTGCAGCTGCTTGGAACTGATGACCTGCTGTCTGTCACCATAGTTTTACCTTTTCTTTTTTTTTTTTTTTTTTGTAATTAATTTCATATAAACAGAATTATACAATAAGTCCTCATCTGTTCCCAGCTCTTTAAAACATCTGCAGAACATTTTGAGATTTACGCACGGAGTTTTCATGTCTCGCTCACACCTTCCTTTTCTGCTGAGTAGGATCTGATTGGATAAACATAGTGTCGTTCATTACTTCGTTTACCAGTTCATGGACACGGAGCTGTGTCCAGGTTTTAGCAGTATGAAGAGAGTGCATGCCCTAGAGAAGAGTAAACTGAAGGACGGGGCAGAGGGGGGCACGGTCCCCCAGGCTGCAACACGCGCACAAGAGCAATCCTAGCCTCCCTTGTGAGAAAAAGATGCCCACGGCTTTCCAAAACCTGTGGGAAATAATTATTTAGACAGCTAATACTTACTGAGTGCTCACATCTTCAAAAACATTGCTTTAAGTACTTTTTCACATATGGATGCATTTATTACTCACAATCTTCCCATGAGCAGAGTACTGTTATGATGCCCATTTTACAGATGAGGAAACTGAGGCAAAGAGAAAGGTAGTAACCTGCCTATGGACACAAAACTGGAGTAGTAAAGCCAGGATTTCAATTCAGGGAGCTCGATATCAGAGCTTCTAGTTCTTATGTAACACAACATGCAACCACTAGATATAAGAAAATAAAATTATACTCTTTAAAACCAAATATGACTATGAGACATGGACAAGAGTGTGGTGGTTATGGGGTGGGGGGAGGGAGGAGAGGGACACAAAGAAAACCAGGTAGAAGGTGACAGAGGACAATTTAACTTTGGGTGATGGGTATGCAACATAATTGAACGATAAGATAACCTGGAGATGTTTTCTTTGAACATATGTACCCTGATTTATTAATGTCACCCCATTAAAATTAATTTAAAAAAATACCAAATATGACAAAATGTTAATAATGAATCTAGGCAGGAGGCTTCCTGGTTATCAATGCACTTTTTGTTCCAACATTTATGTATATTAAATTTTTTTCTATGATTAAACAGTAGATAAAAAATTCGTATTTTGAGATGTTTACAACAATGGGGTGAAAGATTAAACACACACACACACACACACACTTGTAGATCAGGAAATCACAGTACACTCTAAGCACCTAAGTTAGAGTAGGGTAGCCTGTTGGCCAGCCCACGTCTACTCCATGTCCAGTTCTGAGTTCCCTAAGGGTAGGAACCGTGCCCTATGACCACTGTATCCCCTGGGCCCAATACTGGATCTGAACCACAACTACCAAATGATGCGAGAACGGGGGTGGGAGAGCAGTCCAGTAGAGGATAGGGAGGTGGTTAGAACCCTGGTGTGCAGTGTCCCAGGGCCACGGTAACAAAGCCCCACAAGCTGGGAGACTTAGAAAAAAAATCGATTGTCTAACAATTCTGGAAGCTACAAGTCCAACCATGGCGTCAGCAGGGCCGTGTTCCATGTGAAACCAGTCTTGAATCCTTCCTTACCTCCCCCTAGCCTCTGGAGGTAGCTGTCCCTAGCCTCTGGAGGTGGCTGTTCCTAGCTTCTGATGGTGGCTGTCCCTAGCCTCTGGAGGTGGCTGTCCCAAGCCTCTGGAGGTGGCTGTCCCTAACTTCTGATGGTGACTGTCCCTAGCCTCTGGAGGTGGCTGTCCCTAACTTCTGATGGTGACTGTCCCTAGCCTCTGGAGGTGGCTGTCCCTAACTTCTGATGGTGACTGTCCCTAGCCTCTGGAGGTGGCTGTCCCTAGCCTCTGGAGGTGGCTGTCCCTAGCCTGTGGAGGTGGCTGTGCCTAGCCTGTGGAGGTGGCTGTCCCTAGCCTCTGGTGGTGGCTGTCCCTAGCCTGTGGAGGTGGCTGTCCCTAGCCTCTGGTGGTGGCTGTCCCTAGCCTCTGGTGGTGGCTATCACTCTTCGGCATCCCATGGCTTGCAGTTAGATCCCCCAATCTCTGCTTTTGTCATCACACACCGTGGCCTTTTTCCTGTGTGTTTCTTTCCCTTATTTTTATAAGAACACCAGTCATCTGAGATTAAGGGCCCACGCTACTGCAGTATGACCTCATATTAACTAATTATATCTGCAAGGACCCTATTTCAAGTAAGGTCACATTCCGAGGTCTTAGGGTTTAGGATTTAAACATGTCTTTTGCAGACACACAATTCACCTCACGACGTAGGTGTTGGGAGAAAAGCGTGGATAGGGAATACTGCTCTTCATCCGGAATGTGCAGAAGGGAGGAACACAAGTCCGACCAGCATGCTCCAGAATATAAGATAGAGAACAAACTTCCACATCCGTTGGCACCGCTGATGTTGTAAGGGGGGTTTTTCAGCCACCGCGGACCCAACCGCCCAGCCCGAGTCAGCTCTCCCTACCGGCCCTGTGACTGACTGCTCCGGGGCTGTTTACGTTTCCGAATATTAAGCAGCGCTTAGTCACTTTCTCAGGGAGGGTTTCCCAGTGCGGTTTCTAAAAAATGTGCTGAATCTGTTTCCAAAGAGGAGAGGTGCCAGAGGGCCCTTGGTGGGGCATGCTGAGCCTCCTAATCACAAACAGATGACAGGGCTTCCTGGATCTGCCTCCAATAAACTAGCAAGGGGCCTGGGTGCCAGCTCACAGCCAGCCTGGGCACAGTCACGCCGGCTTATCCTCCAGAAGCTGTCCAAAGTGGCCATGGACTCCTGTGTTCCATCAAGTCCCCAACCTTCCGGGGGACTCCACTGTCTGATACGGTAAGGAGACCCCGACTTCTCAGCTTTTGGGATCAATCAGAAATCCATAAAAGGCTGCCATGGCCTCCCAAGGACAGTGAAGACGTTGTACAGAGGCCTTTGTGCCGAGATAATCTAGGGCTTAGGCCCCACACTTCTGGATAACCAGCCGACTCCGATGAGCTCTTCCTTCTGCCAGAGTCCTCGGAGTGCGACCAACAGAATCTGACCAATTTAATCAAAGGGAGAAGAAGAGTGCTTATCGGATGACCACGAGGGCAGCCGCTGGGACCACGGGAAGCCTGAACTATGTATCTCAGGCTTCGGGAGCACAGGAGCAGGGGACATATTCAGGCAAGTGAGCAATGGGAGAGCTCTCATGACAACACCTTCGGAGTGGATATACCTACAAGCCCTCAGTGCCTGTGGGTTTCCAGTCCAGATTTCAGTCCCTAACCTACATGGAATCAGCTGCCTTCCTAAGTGAAGAATAAATGAGATAAGCTGAGGCTGTGTTCTTAGCCTGGAATCTAACACCCTCTGGAGCAGCAACTTTCTACTCCCAGGATACCTTCCAGAATGTTCCCTGGCTTGTACACTGGGCTCCCATAATATCTTGCACACAATGTCATCTCTGCCTCCCATGCGTTACAGTGATGTGTTCCAGCACCCAGGAGTACTCAGCAAAGGAAAGGCTTCCTTGAGCACCTAGAATTCCTCTGAATCTCCAAGCACTGGTCACTCTCTGGGCAGAGGACGGGAAGGGGACCACCGGCAATTCGGGGGTCACCCAAGGAATATTTAGCAGCAGAAAGGAAGCCTATTAAGAGCATTGAGTATATTCAGGGGAGTAATAGAAAACTTCTAACAGGATTTAAAACAACATAAAAATTTTAAATTAATAATAAATGTAACTACATTAAAAGGTAAAAAAATAAATTCCCAAGTGTCCCCCCAAAATTCACTAAATTTAAAAAAAAATGGGGAAATAAATAATTACAAAAAGCTATATCAAAGGATGCTTTTTTTTTTTACTCCATAACAAGTTAATTCAGATTAATGTTAAAAGAAACATTGCATGGGCAGTATATTGAATTCTCCAACAATTATTTATTGTACACGTATTAGATGCTAGGTTCAAAGAAAGAAATTCAAATTGCTTAGGCCTTAGGACAATATGAACAGAAGTTTAACCTCACTCAGCGATTTAATAAATTCAAACTAAAACAGAAGAATATTGTTTTTATTTTTACCTATGATATTAACAATAATTAAAAGATTTTACAAAACATGGTTTGGCAAGTTTGGGGGGAAATGGATATTCATGCAGTGGCATTGAGTGTGTAAATTGGTGCAGCCTCTTTAAAGGTCAATTTGGAAAAAGGTCAGCATTTATTAAAATACCCTTTAACTCAGAAATCCTACCTCAAAGCATTTATTTTTCTGTAAGCACACCCGCACATACATTTGAGCGTGTGTGACTAGAAATATTCATGGCAAAATTGCTTGCAAAAGAAATAATAAAATGAGATGCTTCAACCTGGAAACAATGCACATGTTCAGCAATAGCAGGTTGTGTGTATACATTATGGTACATTTACATAATGAAATACCTGAAAATCATTGAAAAGAATGTCCTAGAATGATATAGAAGGAATGGTATCTATCAATACAAAAATTTCCACAAGATATATTAAATTAAAGAAGCAGAGAACACAGAGCAGTACTTTCAGGGCAGTGACTACAGAACCCTTTCATTTGTGTGGGAGTTATCAGGTGGGAGGATACGGGTGTGTGTAAGAGAGTAGGTGGACTCTGATCTATTTGCATAGGTTGTATGTGTGCAATTTCTCTTTCCTTTGTCTAGTCTCCAGCTATTGTATGAAATTCATGTCTTGCGATCTATAGATTTTTACCAGATTAAGTCGTTTGGGGGTCAGCACCTCCTTGTAGACTATTTTGCTTTCTCAGGAGCCCCCAATTGTTTTTTATTTTTATTCCATGATTATCATCCTCACATTGTCATCTGCTCTCAATGATTAAAACATCATACTACATATTCAATGGAGATCTCTTTTTTATCTCCCCATATCCAGCAACTTTTGCATAATTTGTTTTTATTTATTTTTTAACCGTTTAAATAAGAGGCGTTTTTGTTTGGGATTATTAATGCCAGGAGCAGGCAGTCCTGGCGGAAAGAAACATGCAGGCGCATGGGTCTTTCCCGGAGGCCACTACTTCCTGTGAGAGACAGAACTCTAATCCTTGAGCCCTAATCGCCATGCCATCCTGTGCCCAATACTAGTGCAGCAAAACCCCCAAGTTGGACTGGTTCTATCTATTGGGTCTGATCTGCCTTTCTGGTAAGCGTGTCCCAGGAGAGAAAGACAATATAGTTGGTTGGCCAGGTGGGAGCTGCTCATTATGGTCCTAGAAATATAGTCAAAGGAATTTATAAATGGAAAACTATCTTCAAATGCTTCCAAGACATGTCACACCTGATTCTGCCTTTCTCTGCTTCAAGTCAATACCCCCAGGCCTAAGTATGTTTCCCACCTTTACCCAGGACACCGCAGAACACTTATTTCAGAGCTTCAGAGCACCCCAGAGACAGGTAGTCCTGCTGGGCAGAAGCAGAGTTGGGCCTGGGTGCTGCCCTCCCGCTCTGAATGTTGCATGCCAAAATCCTTCAGACCTTCAGAAGACAGAGACTCAGATACCAGGGACAACAGAGCCATGGTTTAAATTAGTGCTGGAAGCCATGACTGCAAATTACAAGGTAGCACTTTCCTTCCAGACTGTGTTCTTATTAATGGCTCTGAAACATTGCAGAAGTCACCCCCATATTACCTAAAAGTCTTGTGAAAGGCACTATTAGCTAACCCAGCAGACAGTCGTCTATTTAAAAACATAATATTCCAGCTCAGCCGAGATTTTGAAAGTCACAAGGGCAGAGAGTAGACCAGCATGACGTCCTGGGAGTGATGCGTAGGAGATACTTATCCTGGCCGTGTCATTATGCTTTCTCTGAGGGCAGAGAGGCCCCTGGCCCAGGTCACATTTTGAATCACACAAAAAAAAATAATAATAATAGCAGCTACATGTGACAGGCTCTGTTCTAAATGCTTTTATGTAATGTTCCTTTAATCCACACAAGAGCTCCATAATCCCTGTTCCTGCAACTGCCCTGTTTCAAGCCAGGATACCGAGGCACAGGGAGACAGAGCCACACAGCCAGGGCATACAGCTAGTCAGTGTGGAGCTGGGCAGAGCAGCTCCTGACCAGTCACCCTCCCTCTCTGTGACACACCTGGGTGCTCCCATCAAAACTCTGTTCCTAGGCCCTAGCTGGTTGGCTCAGTGGTAAAGCATCAGCCTGACATGTGGAAGTCCTGGGTTTGATTCCTGGCTAGGGCACACAGGAGAAGCACCCATCTGCTTCACCACCCTTCCTCCTCTCCTTTCTCTCTATCTCTCTCTTCCCCTCCCACAGACAAGGCTCCATTGGAGCTAAGTTGGCCCTGGCTCTGAGGACGGCTCCATGACCTCAGCCGCAGGTGCTAGGATGGCTCAGGTTGCAACAGAGCAACGCCCCAGATGGGCAGAGCATCGCCCCCGGGTGGGCATGCCAGGTGGAGCCGGTTGGGCGCATGAGGGAATCTGTCTCTCTGCCTCCCCACTTCTCACTTCAGAAAATACAAAATAATAATAATAATAAAAAAAAGAAAAACTCCCTTCCCTCCTCCTGTCTGAGCAAGCACAGTGGCTACTAATAATGGTCATCTGTGTTTGAACTGCTACCATTGCCTCAACTCCTTTGCATAAAGTAAAGAGACCACAGGCAGGTGTTGGAATTAAACAGACCTCTGTTAGCCATTCGCTCAGTCGCTCGCTCACTGCGGGTCCTTGAGCTGGGTATTTACTACCTCTGACTAAAGTGTCCTCATCCGGAAAATCAGAACTAGAACGCTCCCCTTACAGGGCGTGGGGAGAAAATGGGACATTGGCAACCCAACCGCCCCCCACCCCGTGGAGGGGCGCACACACAGCATTGCTCAGTAGTGGTTCCCTCCTGTCTCAGCTGCTCCTTTTGTAAAGAAAACTGGTGCTGGGAAGCCGCCTCCTCACCCTCCAGCAGCCCGGGGCATGCCTGGGCTTGCAGCTGTAGCATTTCCACCTGTCTCTGCAGTCGCCGGACATTCTCTCCTGCGTGTCTCCGTCTTCATGCGGTGTCTCTATTTCTCTCCGCTTCTAAGAACACCAGTTATGTTGGATTAGAGCCCATCCTGATGACCTCATCCTAACTTAATTACATCTGCAAAGACCCTGTTTCCAAATAAGGTAACATGCACAGGTACCAGGGGTAGGAATTCAATGTATCATTGGGGGGGGGGGGGGCGGGGGACAACACAATTCAACCCACAAGAAGGGGACAAAGATGGCGAATACACAGCAGCATAGCATGGATCCAGGGGAGACAGAACTGAGGGACATGCTTGCAACCGCTGGTCGATTTGCTTCTCTCAGCCAGGAATGTGAGTCCCCACTGATATCCTCCCCTCTACAGGGAAGAGCGGATCAGGTCAGAAATGCTGAGGAAAATGCCTTCCTCACAAGAACAAGAGTAAACTTTCTGCTCTGACATCTCCCACGTACTGGCGCTGCATCACCTCGTTGAATACTTCCAACACCCCTGCAAGAAAATACAAGCGAGGGAAATAAATTCACACTCACAAATGATGAAGCAACTTGTTCAAGATGAGACCATGGTCAGTTTCAGGGCTGCAACGTGAACCCGGCTCTGTCTGGCTTCAGCGTCCAAGAATGGATGAAAACCAGCAAAGGGAAAATCCATTACAGCTGCTCAGTGCTGTACACATGGAAGGAATTACGGCTGTTTATTATAGCGTCGCTTGTCATTATTACTGCCACCTGGAAATGCCACCCGCTGCATGTGGATAAAATCACCAAGGGGACCCGGGGTTACTCAAGCCCATGACAGGATCTCTCGACCGTCCTCCAGCTTTCTGCCTCTAATCCTGCTGTCCCACCTTCTCTGCTGGTCCAGACAGTGCAGCCCTGAGGTGTTTGGGCGGCTATGGCCCAATGAGGCTCCTACAAACTGGCCACAGGGTGCAGTGCTAAGATGTTGTGCGGAGTCTGAGTCTGCAACTCCCGAGCTGACAACCCTTCCGTCCTTAACTAGCTCTGGGACCTCAGGCAAGTTCCCTAATATCACTGAGCTTCTGGTTCCCCGCGAATAAAATGAGGATAAGTATGCCTAGACATAGGGTTGTTGGGAAGATGAAATCAAATGTGGAAACACATGGAAAACTCCTGGCATAGCACCGGGACCCTCGGATGTATTCGCCTCATTCTAGCTGACAGGACACGCTCTCACCTCTGGAAGGCAATGGGCTCTCCATACTGGAGCTCCTTGCACTAGGTTTCCGTAATCTGATTCAAATGTGTCAGAAGCGGAATTAAAGAGCACTGGAACCGTAAAACACAAACACAGTGAAATTTTGCCCAAAGACAGTTGTATTTCAAACCATGTGGTGCGCGTTACGGGAAAACACAGGGCCATTAGTTTCCCAGGGCAGTGGTAACCAGACCCCATAAACTGGGTGAGTTAGAAACCACAGAAACATACTGTCTCACAGGTCTGGAAGCTGGAAGTCTTAACCCAAGTGTTGGCAGGGCCATGCTCTCACTGAAACCGCTAGGGGACCAGCCATCCTTGCCTCTCTCAGCCTCCAGCGGCTTCCGGAGTCCCTCCATCTGTAAACACATCACTACAAGCTCTGCTTCCATCTTTGCATAGCTTTCCTCTTGTCTCTCTGTGTCTTCACACGGCTGTCTTTTCTTAAGGACACCCATCAAACTGGATTAGAAACCTACCTTATCTCAGTACGATCTCACCTTAACTAATGACCTCTACAAAGACCCCATTTCCAGATAAGGTAGCATTCTGAGGTCTTGGGGGTTAGGAGTTCGAGGTGTCTTTTGAGGAGGACATAATTCAATCCAAATAGAACACCCAGACCAAACTCCAAGAGAATGCTTTTCCACTCTCCTCCCCAGGGCCCAGGCGCTGGTCTGGCTGATGTGGCCGTTGAACTCCCGGACTCAAGAGAGCTTATATGCACAACTCTTTCCATTTCTGTATTCAATGACATCACATTGATAGTTTAAAATTGATCCTGGTAGCCGTAGTTACACTCTGACAATTAGCAAGCACTGCTCAAAGAACCTGCCGTTCATCACTCACCAGCCCGCAACTGCCTAAGGGAGTCCCTTAGTTCCTACGGGAAAAAGAGCCAGGACACATGGGTTTTAGGAGATTTGAGCAGGCAGAACCAAGGAGAACTCTCCCACAGAGACTGACGGCAGTCACATCACAATGTCTTTGATGCTTCTGTAGACGCGTCTATGGTAAAGACTGAAGGAGGTAAGGGGTAGAAATACAATGTGTTCTTCACAAGCATGAGACTCTAATGTTGCTTTGTCCTGGCAGAAACTTGTTTTATTCGTCTTTAAACATCCAAAAAAGCCTTCAGAATGGCACGTGGTGGGTGCTCTAAATTTATTAAATGAAATATAATCATCCCAATCAGAAAAGCAGGGGTTTTGCACCTTGCCGTCATTCAGCTTTGGCAAAAGCATAAGTACGTCTAGGACACTGGCCAAGCGCTAAGCCAGTGACTTCCTGAAAGACCTTATCAACAATTCACCTTGGCAACAATTCACCCGGCAGTGGTCGGTGCTTTCTCCTGCGGCTCCAGTTGCAGCTAGCGCTGGAGTGTCAACCCCCTTGTCCTCTCCTTCCTCCACCCACACTCCCAGCAACCTTGTGCACAGCCCTGTCCAAGGACTGTGATCTTAGCATCGCAATGGCCCTTCCAGCCTCCCATCCCCCCCCCCACCCCCGCGTCCCCAACCACCTCTCTGCCCTGCACCTGAGGCGCTCCATCTAAACATGCATCTGACCATTTCATTCTTTCTTCTTGGAACCTGAAAATAATTTCTGCTCCCTTGGTTGCCACCCAAACTCCTTAGCACAGCAATCAAGGTTCTGGGACTCTGATTTGGTTCAGGGCTGAACAGGATCCTTTCCTATCCTTCTTTTGTAAACATGTCCTGACTTCTCCAAAGATAGAGATGGCACGTGACCTAAATTGAGCCAATCAGATTTCCCCATTGGCCGGTCACTCTGATTAGTGATCCAGGAAGATGACATGACTCGGACAAGACAAGTCTGTGTTCCCTGGGACTTATCCCTTTTTAACTTAATAATTTATTTTCTTTCAAGTCATTAGATAAGAAATAAATAATCTCAAGCTGATCAATGGCTGTGTTCCTTAACACACAGGGAAATTCTGTCTCTGTGATACGATGTCTTTAATCTTAAGGTCCAGATTCTCTCAGGCCAACTCATTTCCTGCCAATACTCAGATTTTGCCACACAAGTTCCCTTCCATTTAACTTCTCTGGTAGGGTTTCTGGGATGGAAAAGAATCCCGCGGAGCAGGAACGCCCTAGAAGCCCATCTTCCCAGCCCCGCCCATTTTCCTTCCCGTGCTGCACACTGTGCGGTCACCTGTAACCTCCGTGTCGGGTTTCTCCATCCTCTCCACACCCCACGTCCTTGCCCAATCTGGTGTCTCTCCATGGGATCCTCTTGTCCCCTGACTGAACATCCACTTTCTTTTCTTCTCTTAGTGATTTGTTTCTTTTTAAGTTTTTTGCCGGCCTTTCCCAGTGTGAATAAGCTTCAAGAGGTCAAGCAGAAATGCACTGCTGTGTCCCTGCTACTTAGGCAAGCCTTGACCCAGGGCCTATGGACAAGGAATACTTTGTTGAAGAACGGATGACCGCTGCTCACAGACTTTGCTGCCATGACCTTGCTAGACCCTGAACTCACTGTGGACAAGCACTGAGTCTTATCATAGAATGCGTGTAGTGCCCAGCACACGGCTGGTGCTGGGTAAAAGTGTCTGGACCCACTTAGCCTTTAGATTTGGGACCCGGGGAGAGCTCAAGGAGCCGCTAAAGCTTGAAGGCACTCCGTAAATCTGTGTGTGGACCTATGTGACAATTAGCTTATCTTATTAATTACTTTCCTACCTTTTGGGGAGGAATAATAAATTACTTTGTTGTTGATAATAGTAACATTTATTTATGTCTTACTAAATTCAATATCTGTATGTGTTCTTTAATCCTTATAAGAAGCCTACATCAGAGCTCCTATGATTCCCCCTTTTTATAGATCAGGACACAGGGGCTCTGAGCTATTAAGGAATAGGCTCCAAAGAAGTCCAGAGTGGAGCCCGCAGCCATCTGATCGCACTTTCTATGCCCTTGGTGACTCATCATCACCCTTAGCTTGGCTGAGGCTCTGTGGCAGGTCCCACGCTCACAATTAAGGACAGACATGGGAATGGGACACTACCCAGGCCGTCAAAGGGTTGAGGACTCAGGGAGAGCCAATGACGACGTGTAAGCAGGCATGTTGGACAAAGGGACAGAAGACAGGGACCTCGTTCAGGCTGAGGACAATGAGAATAGGGGTGTCAGGAAAGGCCATGGGGCTGAATTCTGAAAGATGAGCGGGACTTAGCCAGGAAAGAGGGCAGAAGGAATAGAGGGGACAGAGGAGCAAGCTCCAAAAAGAAGGCACAAGCAAAGGACTCAGAGCTGAGCAGAGTTAGTAAATAACTCACAGAAGATCATCAGACGGCCAAGGCCACAGGCCTCTTCCCTGGTGGCCCACCTATTCTGAAGCTTCAGACAGAGGCACTAGCACTCAGCTCCCTGGAGTGAGCTTTGGGCTCACACAGATCTGGGCTGTCGCAGACTGGAGTCCCTGCAATAAAGAGCCACAAGTAGGGCCCTCTGTGGTGTTTCTTTGTTATGATCCCAGGAAGTAGGTGTGAGGGGAAAGAAAGGAAACAGGAGAGAGCGCCATGAGCAGGTGCTTTCTCAAGCTGGCTGCCCAGCGCTGTGACTGGCTGCCTGATCCCGCAGGACTGTCCCCCAGGAAAACGTAGAAAATGCATCTCTGCACAGCCCGCTGTCCGGGGGACTCAGTGGGGAGGTAGCCATCCATCTCCTTTCATCTCTCACTCTCAGAACCCTGCCCCACGGGCCGTGGGTTTCTGGTTCTTCTGGGCTGTGTGTGCACAGGTGACTAGGGGCAGTGCGGATTCCAGGTCAGAGCGAAGCCCCAGGACAGGAGGTGACAGGCGTGATGAAGAGGGTGCTCAGGATGAGGTCCTGGTGATCTCACCTGCCTAAAGCTGCTTGTCGCCATAGCAGCTGCTGGACCACCCACCAGCTGAAGCTGTGCGGACGTGAAGAGGTGCAGAGGTCAAATGCAGACCTTCACGTCACCCATGGGAGATTGTGTCTTGCATGCTGGTTAAAGAGCAAGCACTCTGTGCCTTGTTTTTTCTCTGATGAAAATGGGAAGGGTAACTATCTTCCTTGTGAGGAAATTCAAGGGCTCAGGATTGTGCCTGGTGCCTAGAAAATGCTCATTAAATGCTACCCATTCTCATTAGTACCATCACGATCCTCAGCCACGATGGTACTAGTGAATGAGGGGGTTCCTGAGATTTCTGCTTCGAATCGTTACTAGTTTTTAACCTATAAGGTACACAGCAGTTTATCATGAAAAGAAAATCAGGAATAACCTCGAGTGTCGAAAATAAAACTGCAGCACTTTATTTTAAATCTCTTTGATCTCGGTCTCCGGAATCAAATCGATCCCGCTCCCTAGAAACCTGATTTCTAAAACACCCTGAGCGAGGGCCCAGGCAGCGTGGGCCACTGTTTCATCCCTGCACACAAGCTGAGTGTCCTTGGACAGGTCCATTTGCTTGGTCTGCTAAATGCACTGACTCTGGGCAGGCCCTGGGCCTCGCGCTGTGGATCAGACATCAGCCTGGCTCAGCCTTCTGAGAGTTCACAGTCTAGTAGACAGATACAGACCCTGAAACTGCTGACAGTGGCATCAGGCAGTCAATTCTGCACAAGTGTTACAGGGAGCCAAGAAGCAAATGGAGACTCACACAGGGCCTGTGGGAGAAGGGTTTCCTCTGTGCTCTGAAGAATGAACCCGCATGTCCCAGAGTGCTGAACAAAGCCTGCTAGTGAGATTGAGACCATTTGGGTCACGCAAAGACAGGATGCTTAATTAAGTGAGAAAGTTACGGTCTTCACAGTTCTCCTGGTTCGTCTAAAAGAGAGCTACAATTTGAGTCCCGCGAATTTTCATCATAATAAAGAAGAGGGCAGGCCAAGGGCTCAGAGCATTGTCGGCTGATATGGTATCTGTGTATAATTGTAGAACTTTGCTTCATTCTATTTTATTTCCTACAACTTTTATGAAAGCACTTTCTTGTTGAATACTTTGTAAATTTGTTTAAGATTTCAAAAGTAAATCGATTTGAAAACACACTATGTGAAAATAGTACAGATGGTATGTAAACGTAAGGAAATACTTTTTCATTATGTGATTCGATCTGAAGCGATCACTTAGATGAAGGCCATGCAAGTATAGCAGAGAAGATGATGGTAGAATGAAATGTTCCAGAATTTGGAAAACACTGGAGTATATGGCCCACAAGGTCTCCCATTTTTAAAAATTCTTTTTTGCCCACTACACGAGTACACACAGCAAACACTTCTTGGATGAGTCCTTAAAGGAAGCTGACTCGGCTAAGATGACTTATTCATCTGCTTCACCTTTTTGTGACTGGGAATGAGGATGTAATGGCAAGAGCTAAAGCAGCCATTCTGGACCATGAGGTGGTGTCAGTGATGGATGCCAAACTCTGAGAATAGAGAGAAATGTACCTGGGACACTGAGGAATGCAGTGTCACTGATGAAGCAGTCCTGGTCCATCTACTGCTGGACTTATTCTATACGAGACTGAAATGAATTCCTTTCCAGCGTATTGCATGCGATGTTGGCATTTCTGTTGGGTTCAGCTGAACCTAACCTAAATAATGCAGAATTTAGTTCTTGCGAGAGACACATGATAAGAAATAGAACCTAAAATGTGCCATTTCCTTATTGCATAAGTCACTAAAGATAAATATTAAGGTGTAGCCTATTGCAGGAAAGAAATTTTGTACCTCATGCTATATGGCAGCAAAATGTTTGACCGACCTATTGTGTACTGAAAATGGGAACACACGCCAGGCACTTATTGAGGCGGTAACATTCGGATAAAAAGAAAGTTCTGGAATGTTCATAGAATAGTTCTCTGTCTCTGCAAAACAATTATCTTCAAAACATTAGCAAATATTTATTATCTCAGTTTTTGGGTGCAGGGGGGGAGATTAGGACTCCAAGGACAGCTTGGCTGAGATCCTTGATCAAAGTTGCTTTTAGGTTACAATCTGGGTGTCCCCCTGGGGCTTCGGTGCTATCTAAAGGCTGAGTGAAGTCCACTTACATGCTCACTGGCATATCTGTTGGCAGGATTGAGTTCTGTGAACCCTGTTGGACTAAGGACACTCTGTTTCTCACTGGGTGTTGGTCAACGGTCTCCCTCTCTCTCTTGCCACGCGGGTCTTTGCAGAGGGTAGTTCACAACACAGCCGTTAGTTTCCCTGGGAGAGAAAAGGTGGTAGAATGAGAGAGAGAGAGAGCACGAGCAGGCAACCAAGTTCTAATCCCCATGTGCCTCCTTCTTCCTGCTATTACCCCGTGGCAAGTCACCAGCAGTCTGGCACTCAAGGGGAGCAGACTGTGTAAGTACGAACTGCGAGGCAGGGCTCACTGGGGACTACCTTGGAGGCTTCTTCCCACAGTAAAGATTTACAAGAAATGAAGTCAGACAAAATCCATCCATTTACAAGGGAAGTACAGTTTGCTTTGCCTGAAGACTCTCATCTGGACTAAGAACCCATAGTTAGAGGCACTGCGAGGTGATTAGCCAGCCGGAAGCCTTTGCCAGCAGCTGCGATGGCTGAATTCTTGGCAGCAAATAGACCTGCTGGTAAAATGGGAATAAGTGCTCTGCTTCCCAAGGAAAGGCTCTTGTTTTGTAGGGCATCAGGTGGGCAGGGAGGAGTGGACAGAACACGGGCATCCATGCATAAAAATCTAAGATCCTGCAGGTTTAAGCCTCCAGCTGGACAAGATTTTTGGCTGTGGTTCCTTCTCGATAGAATTTTCCAGAAGCACAGAGGACAGAAACTGTCTAAGCTGTTAAACCAGGGATTGCCCTGCAGATGTTATTTTCCATGGCATGGTGGCATGTGTCCCATCGCCCCATTCCCTGGTGGGTTCTTTCCACAGGTGGGTGACTTCTGCTTCCCCACTGGTGGTCGGGCATGTGGGGAGGGAGACACAGAGGTTGCCTCAGTCTGGGGGCCACCGAGGTCCAAGGAGATGCGAGCAGGTCTGATGGAGAGACCAGCACATCTTCTGAGACCTTGACTTCCAGCATAACGGGATACGTGGATGAAATGCCACAGTCCTCCCCTTTACACAGGGATGATGCTCCGCACATGGGAAATGGTAGTTTATCAAGGTGGGGACACACCCAGGTTAAGGGCTGCATTTCCTTGTGGCCCCACAGCCAGCAGCACAAGGTCACTGAGTTCTGGGCGATGAGACCTAAGCTGACGTCTGGGAAGGCTCCCAAAGGAGAGCTCACTCACCTGGAAGGCACGTCCCTCTCTCCCTAGCCCCTTGACCTCTTCCTGCTGCCTGGGACAAGGACAGGATGCAGGACAGAGCCCCATGGAACATGAGGCGTCCTGGAGGCTAAACACTAGCACTTGAACGATGAAGTACTTGAACTAAAAGGAGCCGTGGTCCCTGATGACCAGAGTAGCCTGTCACACAGCCCCTGGCTTTCCACATCAGAGCTTGAATATAAGACAGGAAAACACTTCTATCTTATCTAAGCTGCTATTTTAGGTTTTTACTGTTACTTCCACCAGACTGTCAGCTAGTTCATGCCCAGTCCTATGAACAGAGAGTTCTTAGAACAGTGCCCGACACACAGTAAGCACTGGCCATAGATCACTAGACACTTTCCATGAACCACAGCAATGCAAACTTATAGCTGCATGTTCTTTCAACCTGCTAATTGGACTGGATAGGTGTAAAGCCAGTAGCCACTGCACCATCACAGCCATCTGGCCCATGCAGGTTCGCATTTGATTCGGACAGACGGTAATGAAACAACGGAGCCAAGAACTGATGGGCCATTAGCTTTAACCCTAGCTTGCACCTGGCGGGCAAGAAATACACATACACAGTGGGAAAACACTTCCTTTTCCATTCAGGGCTCCCAAAGCCACTGACTTATCTAAGTTTCCTAGAATAAAAGGTATTTACCTCACCACCTTATTCACCTCTGTTCCCCATCTCCTTCTCTCTGCACAAACTCTGTACAAACTGGCTTCTCCTTCAGCACTCCGCCATCTTGGTTGCTTCTCCTCTCCTCCACGTGGCCTTTCTCTGCTCTCCTCCAGCATGGGCTCCTCCTAGAACATAATCACTCTTCCCCGGAACAACATGATCTCTCCTTTTAAAACCTTTTGGCATGAAGCCCTCCCCCAACACACATTAATATAATCACGCCCATCCCAAGCAAGAAGGGCAACTAATATTATCACGTGGGTGATGGGCTTCCACGTGGGCAGCGCCATCTTTAACAAAATGAGCATAACATATTTTATCTGCCAACAATAGGGTTAAGAACATCTGAATCGCAGGAACGTGGTTCCTGCTATGTTGGACAGCACCCTTACACACTCACTCTGTTTTCCATTCCCCGCGAGTCAGAGTCAGGGTCCCATCTCTTCTGACCAGAGCTGACTGCAGAAAGCTGACCTCTGTCTTCCCACCCTGTCCCTGCCCCTTGGCTGTTCCCAAATCAGGACAAGGAGTGGCCTGATAAACTGAAACTAATCTAATTGGGTGTCAGTGTCAAGGTGGGGTTACCTTAAGAGGAGCAGGGAGTAAAACATAATCTAAGGGCAGAGCCTCCAAGAAAAACTCTTCCTTGGAAGCTGTTGCCTCATTCACCCCTTTGTGTCCATTGTTTTTCTTGGTTAATCCTGCAGCATCAGCAGCAAGGGCTGAATACAGAGGAGCAGAAGAGAAGCAAGAACTGTTGGAAGCCAGGGGAGACCAGGGCGCCCTGACATGGCTCACGTGCAGCCCAAAGGCTCGGGCCGTGCATCTCCCAAAGGATGCTGAGAAGGTAGCATTGGCGCAGTAGCCTGCCTTGAAGTGATCCTTACCCTTAGTCAGAGCCAGGAGAGAGATGTGCAAGGGTAAAATGTCAGGTCTGATTTAGGAAGGTGGGAGACTACTAAGATTCCCCAGGTGGATGTAGTCTTTCTGTCAAGAAGAGGAAAATCGGAAACAGGGAAAAGGAAAGTGAAACAGAAAGCACAGAAGGGGAGGACATTGCCCAACACAGACTGACAGGTCAGCAGAATGGTGAGCACTGCTGTGCCACGGGTCCTGTGCTGGCCTTGTTCCGAGCGCCTCCCATGCACCGCTGACCATTTAAGTTTCTCAGCAAAGGGTGCCACTTATCCCCGCTTCACACATACAGAGACTGAGGCACAGATAGGTTAAGTCGGGGTGCTCAATACGTCGATCGCAAAGGAAGTGTGGGTAGATCACATGACATTAAAAAGACATTTGTCTTTTGATTGGCATACAGGGTAGCCAATCTGACGTCTGAACTTTTGACACCCTACGCATGCGCGTTAAACCACGCTAACTTGTTCAGTTACATTGCTGCGTAGTTAGCCTTCAATTTATTTAAACTAAATACAACAAAGAGTATAAAAATGAGTGCCGTAGCTGGTCCGAGTAAGAAGCCTAACACCTACTACTTTCATACAGAATGGGAGGGGATTTTTTTCACTATGTCATATTCTAAGTGCGTTTGCCTCATCTGTCTGTGTGCCATTGCTATTCCAAAGAAGGGAAATGTGGAGCGGCTTTTTCGGACTGTTCATAAAAATTATGCCATTGACTTTCCTCCGAAAAGAGAGCTGAGAAGGAGAAAGGTGAAAGAAGAATACACAATATTAAATAGTAATAATAGTAACTTAAATAATATAGAAGAAATAAATTTATGTTTTGCATTTTTATTGTAGGTAGGTCATTTTGACTTAGTCATCTTATAAGTAGCTCGCAAGCTGAAAAAGTGTGGGCACCCCTGGGTTAAGTAATTCACCCAAGGTCACACAGCCAGGATGCCAACTCAACCCAGACAGTAAGTTTCTAGGGACCACGTGCTTAAGTGCTACTTCCTCTGAACAAACGTTTGTGAGTCAGCAGGGGAGGGAGAGAATGAATCAATTAATGAATCGCCAAATTAATAAATAAGTAAATGACTGAATGAATAAATTTACAAACAAAGGAGCTGAATAAATGAATTAATAGATGCCACCACTTTTGTGAGAACTACCTAGGACTTATCAGCTCCCTTTAGTCTTTAGTTTGATCATGCATTCTCCAAGAAATCTATGAATCTGATCAAAATTGTCACAAGTGGAAAGCAGATGGTAATGTTATTGGCATCTCTTAGGTCCAGTACAGGAAAGGGACAAGGGACGCTGTCAACACAGCCTCATTGTCCTTCCAAGCCGAGCCTCGGTGTCGCCTGTGCCCCGGAAGCCAAATCAACTGTCGGTTACTTCCCGAACGGATTATAATTTTCTCCTCCGAAATGCTATTATTTAGCGAGTCACCTGGGCTGAATAAAGAAGAAAACATAGGGTAGAAGTATGCTGCCAATCCTTCACACCTCATCATTCACTCGTTTACTCATTAATTCATATGTTCAGCACACATCAAGCCCAACTTCATGCCGGGCTCTGTGCTGGACCCAGCCCTGCACTGAGCGGAGAGTCCCTGTCTTAAAATTGATGGTCCTCAAAGCCCTTTGAGACCAGGGAGACGTGAGGGAGCTTCATGTGGAGGCAATCCCGGGACAGGTGGGACAGGAGTTGAGGTGGGAGCATTGAGACTGGGCAGAGAAGAAAGTAATAAGGTTGTGTTCTCATGCTGGTAACCCCTGGAGCTCAGCCCTGCCTGAGAACTCGGGTGCCATGTTGCAGAACTTGCTTCCAAGTGATCCTGTGCAAGGGGCGATGATACTAGGCTACTTGTCACCGAAGTCCCCTCCATCATTGGAGGTGAAGGCTGTCCCCAGGAGACCCTCTTGCACTTCTGACTTTTCCTACTTGGGGTACAGCAAGCCGCTCGGGCGGAACATTGCGGGTGCACGTGGTAGGGCACAGGCAGGCACTAGAATACTGGTGCAAAAGGGTATAGGCGGGCCCCACCACGTCAGCCACAATGTATGCATAGGTAATGGAGACAGGAGCTAGAAGAGAGGCCAGATCCAGGGGCCGTGACAGCGGACAGGAGGGAACGACTGCTGTTTTCACACTGGGCTTCCCTGCCCACCCTCCAACACACACATACATCTCAAAGCCAACTAACCATCTCTTCCGGTTTCTTACACTGCTCACAAGCATTTATTATTAGAGTATAACCTATGACTGTTAAAGTTTCCTCTGTACAAGGATGAAGGACTTTTGAGACCTTAAGCCTTGGAAAGACTGTGGTTCCTGTTCTTCTGATATGTGATTTAATATTAAAATACCCTTATAGCCCAAGGATGAGTAAGGAAGGCCGACCCACTTGTGCTTCTCCCCATGCTGCATCGTTTGTGTGCCTGTGTAAAAATATCCAATTATTTCAAGTTTCTTTTTAAATTCTTTTTCATGGTTTTTTTTTTTTTTTTTAACATATTGGGTTGATAAGGTTCGCGAAACCAGAGAGGTTTCCGGTGTACAACTCATTATAACACCATCTGCACACTGCATCAGGCCCCGCCGCCCCACCCCAAGCAAAGTCTCTTTTTAAATTATTTTATTTATTTTATTTTATTCATTTTAGAGAGGAGACACAGAGAGAGAGAGAGAGAGAGAGAGAGAGAGAGAGAGAGAGAAAGGGGGGAGGAGCTAGAAGCATCAACTCCCATATGTGCCTTGACCAGACCAGTGCAGGGTTTTGAACTGGCGACCTCAGTGTTCCCAGGTCGACGCTTTATCCACTGCGCCACCACAGGTCAGGCACAAAGTCTCTTTTTACCCACTTCTCCCCCCCCCTCACCTTTGCCCTCCTCCCCTGACCTCCACCCCCTTTTTCCTCTGGCTAGTGCCACTCGGTTGTATGTGTCTGTGTATATACATCCAAACAGCTTCTTGGTGTCCCGGGTTTACTGGTGTCTCAGGCAATACTCGGTCTGCCCACTGGGTGGTCTCGACACTGTTTCCAAGACTGAAGTATTACAAGGATGAGGGGAACCTTTTCTACTTTAAGATAAGGCCTATGCTAACATCAGGCACAAAGTAGAAAGTCATTGAATATTGGATGGAAGGATAGAAGAATGGATGGATGGATGGATGGATGGATGGATGGATGGATGGATGGATGGACAAACAGATGGACAAATGACTGAGTTCTACTTGGATGCAGAGAAGTCCTTGAACATGTCAGAAGTTTCAAACCCAGTCTGGAAGAATGGCCAGTGGAGGTCTTCAGATGGAGGTTCAGGATGGGAGACAGGAGTATCCTGAACCTTACTTTTTTCAATGTTGTGAGCCACCATTCAGTCTGACTTAGTTCTAGTCTCAGGATGGAGCCCAGCAGGCCCAGGGGGGGTGAGGGCCTCTTAGGGCCTCCTAGTCAGCCTGACAGGGAAAGGCCTCCCAGGTGACCTCTGAAGTTGTCAGCAGCCTTGGCTACTATCACAAGTAATTTATTCCCTCTGCCTGGGCTTTTGCTACTGACGGGGACAGGCTAATTGGGTCTTCCTGGCGATCCATGTCATCTGGAAGCTTCCCTCTCAGATCCATCTACCTCCTTTGCAAACTTTCCCAGAGCCAAGGCCTAGGGAGGAGGCGTGCTTACAAAGCACACACCGCTGAGAATACCCTCCAGTGACTGTTTTCCCAGCGCCGTGTTCCCTGCCAGCTACTTCAAAGGCTTGGGAAGTCACTGCTAATTTAAAAGCAATAGTAAGATTGACACTAAAATGCTTCCCAGCTGGTGTTTCTGGGCAATAACTCTCACCAGTTCCTCTACAAGCTGCTTTCTGTTACAATTTGGGATTTACGAAAACATAACTTTTAAAAACACAGCCAAACAGAACAGAACATGTTTGTAAAACAAAGAAATAACATGGTCCTAACCCAGATATAAACATGTTCTTCTCTATTTGGAATCTATTTCTTAATAATGAAGCTCATTGAAGTCAGGTTTGGAAATCAGTGAGTCCTAGGTTCAAAACCCCACTCTTGCACTTGGTAGCGGGCTGCTCTTAGATAGGTTACTTCAGCTCCTTGAACATCTTCTCTAAAAATAAGGCATTAAATGTGCTCTCTTGAAAGCTGGTCTGGAAGCAGAAGCCCCAAGGGCGGAATACACAGGTGTGGGATTCAGGTCAGACCTGAGGTCAAATCTTAGCTCTGCCACTTTCCAACTGCAATCTTAGCTTTCCTTAATTCACATTCCCTTCCTTGGAATCAGTTTCATTACCTATGAAATGGAAATAATAAGACATATAATAAGGCCTATGACAAGCATAAGGAGTAAGTTGTTATTACATATAAAGCACGGTATCTGGGACTGAGTAAATGTTCGATACAATGGTAGCTTACATGGATATGAAGATAACATGAGACAAAGTGTACACATCCCTAGTGCCGTACCTGGCAATGGACAGCATGCTTGGCAAGCACGATCTATGACAAGAATGTTTTCATCGGCACATCTATATCAGCTGTTGCTTCCTAAACCATCACCCCAAAGCTCAGTGATGGCTTTGGTCACGGCACAATACTGCATCAATGTTTGCGCTCCGGCTTAAAACGGTGACTGCTACAATGGGTCCTGAGTTCACAGCAGTGCTGTGGGGTGGGCTGGGCCAGAATGGCCTTGGGGGTATAGTCTGTCTCAACTATTCAGTCCCTCATCCTATGGCAGGCCAGCTCTGGCTTGTTTACACACAAGGACTGGGCAGCGTCCCAAGGGAGAGCGAGCAAAACTTGGCACGGGCACTTCCTAACTTCTGCTAAATTCATTGGCCAAGACTCATCACTGGGTTCAGCCCGGATCCAAGGACGAGAGGAAAGGACTGCTCCTCTTGCTGGAAGGGACTGCGGAGAACACGCCGAACAGTGTGGACATGGACATGGGCAGGGTGGGAAGCGGGCCCTTGTTTCCAATCAGCCATGATGCCGCCAAACGCATGGCAGCAGACATGCTATGAGTTCATCATGAGAACTCGTGGGCTCTGCCTTCCGGCCTCGGTCCAGGCACAGACTTTCAGCCTTTTCACTACCGATCAGTTACAATCTTTTCCTTTCGAAACACTTGTGAAGCAGGTGGTTTGTATCACCGCTCTTTGGAAGGACTAATGGCACATGACATGAGGAAGACATTTCACTGCCTGAGGGTCCCTCCCTCCGCTTGTTGCAGGAGGATCGCGAGCAGGGCTGCAGCGCTCTCGCTAGAGCAAGAAGAGGAGAAGGGGACCTTGTCACGGGCCCATCAAACCAACCAACCCACGGTGGGCAGCTGCGCGAAGGATCAGGAACTTGCTGAGTCCGGAAGAAAGGGTACGGCCGGTGTAGAACCATACAAGACAGGAGCACATGCTGGGTCAAAGTTTGGGGGTTGATTTTTATCTGTAAAGTATATTTTTTGGACTAATTTGCATACTAGAAAACAGCTCTTACCTGCCTGTGTGTTTGTGTTGCTGTAAAGCCTGTTACTGCGACTGTGGAGGTGACATGCCAGGAGCTGAGTAGACTCTGGGTGCTGGAACAACTCAAGGGACAACATCTACTGTTTACCTGTCACAGTGATGCTAAGAACTGTTGACGTTATTCTTGTCCAGAAAAAGAAATGTAGGTAGTTGGGTGTAAAACTGATGGGTTTAGTTTCCAAAGTCATCAGCTAGTAAGTGGTCTCCACAGCAAAGATTATGTCCATACCTAACCATCCAAAGCCTGTGCATGTGACCCCATTTGGAAAAAGGGTCTTTGCAGATGTGATCAAGTCAAGGTGACCAAGATGAGGTGATCCCTGGGACTCTCTCGGTGGGTCTTAAATCAGATGACAAGCATCCATGTAAGACATACAGAGAGAAACACATAGAGGAGAAGGCCATGTGAAAATAGACCAGTGAGAAAAGGGGCCACAAGCCAAGGAATGCCAAAAGCAGCCAGAGGCAGGAAGAGTCAAGGACAGAACTCTCCCCTGAAGCACAGCCATGGTGACACCTGGATTTCAGTGTTCCAGCCTCCAGAATGGTGAGAGAACAGGTCCCTGCTGTTTTAAGCCACCAAGCTCTGCATCATTTATTACACCTCAAGAAACAAACAGAGAGCTAAAGGCAGGGTTCAAACCCCAGTCTCCCTGGCTCTTCTCTGTTACGTGGAACTAGAGACTTCGCTGTAAACAGGGGTGACAATAAGGATTGAATGAAGTAATGTGCTCATGTCCAGTACCTGCTACCCTGCCCAGGAGGGAGCGCTCAGCCACACTTGAGAGTCTATGGAGCAAGGAAAGCACAGAAGGAAGTGAACCCCAGGAGGCCAGGAAACTTGGATTCAGAAGATCAGACACCCTTCTCTGACATTTCCTAGCTGTGTGAATTGGGCCAACTTATTTAACTCTCTGAGGTTGTTTCCTCATTAGTACAATGGAGGTCACAGCTACCTCCCTGGACTGTCAGAGATATGAAACGAGATCTGGCTGATACAAAGCACAGTTAAGATGATCATAATTGGCTTTCCTTTCTTCCTTCTGAGTTGCTCCAAATTAAAAACGTAAGCACAGTTTTTCTGAATAGGACAAGTTAGAGATTCATAAGGCCAAATGTGCCTACATTGTTTGACAATGTCCACTGAGAAGTCCAGTTATTCAAACTTCCGATGGTGTCCACGCCCACGCTGGGCTGATCGCTGGAGTTGCAGAGTTGAATACAGATGAGCAGAACTCATTTTACCAACTTAAAACTCTTTCAGAATTCCAATTTGAGCACTCTGAACTGAACTTGAACCCTTTGGCATTCGAATTGGCTTATACAGTTTTTGATTGCAAGAAGAGAGAATTTTAAAAAGTCATTAAACAAGGTGAAAAGCTTTATTGGACACGAAGCGGCTCTTAAAGGATATTACAGTGATATAAAGCTCAAATGGGTCAGAAATTTATGGCAAAGTCATTTCCCTTAAATAAAACATGATTTTAAATATTCAAAGGAGAATGCTTTGCAAAATGTACTTGGAACTTTAGAACATCTGAAGAACTGCAAGTATGTGCTCATGCCGAAGACATTGTGCTGATGTCAGGAGAGCTGCAATAGAACTGAGGGCCCCTCTGGGCCCAAGGTTTATGTGCTGGCCCGGGAAGCCTGACTACTCCTCATCTGCCCAATCAGTCAGGCTGCTTTAGGCCTGGGCCCAGGACACACAGGTTGGGGAACTCCAGGTAGTACTGGCTATGCTATATTGGAATTGCCTGCTCTTCAAACAGGAGTGAACTTCTTGTACTCACTTCTGTAAGCACATACACTAAAATCAGACTGTGAACTTCTTGGAGGCAAATAACAGGACTTCCACTGTTATAGGATCTAACACTTAACACTAAGGGGTAGTCAATAAGTGGAGCTGAGCAGATAAGTAACTAAAAGGAAGGAAAGGTAGGATAAAGAGGGAAGAAGGTAAGATGGTAAAAGAGAAGGAAGGTAGATATGTACATAAAAGGGTGAATGGATAAAAGGATGGAAGAATGTATGGTGAATAAATGAGAAGAAGAAGGAAGGGTTTTGAATGGATAGATGAATGTTTGGATATTTGGGAGGATGAATGGAAGGATGAATGATGGGCTGATGGATAGGTGAAGATACTGCCTACCCCAAAATTGCTATTTGAATGAACTACCACATGATTCTGGACTTGAATATTCTAGTCCCAAGTTTCTATTTCTCTTCCATAATATCACATTCACCTTCTACAATAGGGATCTACAATGCCTTAATTGCAAAACAATACACTATATCTTCATGGACCTTTCTAGTCAACAATAAAAATCAGTGGTAATGAACAAAGCAACTTAGGCTCAGAGAATCTATGTTCCAGTCCAGAATCTGACATTTCCCGGCCATGGTGTTTTGGCTAAGTCACTTACCTCTTTGAATCCTGTATAATTATTTCTAAAATAAAGGTGTATTTAGTTATGTTTATTGACTATCAACCATTCCCCTTTTCTTGCTAATAGTATTTTCATTTGATTTTAGAAGTAATATGCCCAATTCAGGGGGTAAATCATGGTTTGTTTTTATTATATAATCACATTCACACTAGCCAGTAACCTAGTTCCAGCTAAGGAGAAACCAGGGAAAGTCTAAGATTTCTGGGGATAAGAAGAAACATCTGACTAGGAGAAAGTCTGTGAACTATCATCTCTTCCCTTCCTGCTTTTTGGTTGTACTGTGTGAAACTTTGGCACTTAGAGCTATAATAGCAACTATCTTCCAACCATGAAGAGAAAGACAAGAAATTACAACAAGTTTGGCTTGGACTCTTGACATTGTTGGGCTGGTCATTCTAACTCAGAATCTACCCACTTTCACCTCTTACTCTGAGACCTCTAAAAAAAAATAGCTATCACATATAGTATTTTCCATATGGCATCTACAAACTACAGGTATTAATATATGTATTTCACAGATGAAAATATCAAGGCACAGAGAGGCTAAGAGACTCGCTTGAGGTGACAGCTGAGGAGAGGGAGGAAGTCAGCTTTCATCAAGCTATGCACGTAACCATCACACCGTACGACTTTCTCTTGTCTGCTATTTTATATTTGATGCACTCAAAACCGTACCAGTTTGTACACAACTTATCTTTCTACCTGGTGGGATTTAGTGAACACATATTGGTACTGGTCTATCATGTAACCTTCTAAATGCCCAGAGACGTATCTAATACCATTTTCAGATGTATAAATTAGGAAAAGAATGAATGCAAAGGTCAAGTCATCTACTGAAGCCCACGCAGCAGGGAAATGGCGGAACTGGGACCGACAGGACCCTGGTTCCCCTGGTGGTGGAGGCTAACTCACCCCTCTATGGGACACTAATTTCTTTGCATGGTGATAAGAAGGCCCGGAGGAGTCCTCAGTGATGCTAATGGAACCTGAGTCTGAAGCTGAAAATAGTCCAGCAGGCCAGCGAAGGGACTTGGGAGCCAATCCCAAAGGGATGGTCAGTCCTGTCACACGCTTCTCCAGTCTACTCTCCTCTGGTCCAGCCCCCGAAAGGTCACCTCCTTCCTTCCCAGCAGTGTTATTCGGGAAGACATGCTCTCCCTTGGGGACTTGGCAGTCACAGATTCAGAACCCATGCCTTTTCCTTGCCATGGGTCATTTCCGCCCTGCTGCTGAAAAGCACTGCTAGCTCCCATCCAGTTTCTAAACCGAGCTGGTCCTCACAATGCCCCGAGCTAAACCTGCTGCATTCAGAAGGGAAGTTAGAGGGAGACTAAGGTAATGGAGAGCCCAAGGGATTGAGTAAGGGGAAAGCACTAATGATCATCTTATCTAACATCTCCAGTGTATAGGCTGTGGATGTGAGATGCAGAAGCACTCATTAATAATCACAACCTTCCTCCAGGCGTCAGACCCTGTGATGTATGAACTCATTAAGTTTTACCCCCCAAAGAAGTCTGAGCAATAGTCGATACCCCAAAAATAAAACTAATGCTCAGAGAGAGTAGGTGATGTGCCCAAGGTCACAGAGCTACTGATTGGCATTGGTAAGATATGCAAGCAAGATCGCCACCCTCAGACCACTGCTCTTCACACAGTGACTGGCCCTGCTGTTGTCCCTAAGTGGGGGCCGGCACTCAACACAGAAATCAGGGAGCGAGAGAACACAGAGAACGAAGGAGGGACCCAGGGGCAGGCTTGCCGGGACATGCGGCGCCAGAGAAATGCACCCAAAGATGTGTGTCTGCGTGCGCGGTGCGGAGCCGGGAGGGGCCGCCGCTGAGCGCATTCTCACAGCCCTCTATTAAGGTCTCTAAGTACCACTGGCCCGGTGTGCATGGGAGGGCCGCAATCAGAGACTCCGAGTCCCGGAGCAGAGTAGTGATCAATGATGAAGGACTCCTTTGTCTGTGTGTCTGTGTGTGCGTGCGTGCACAGGGGTGTGTTTGCTTTTTCAATACAGTCTGTCTTCTCTTTTTCTAGCAGGTGGAGTTCTCCTTGCATTTTTTTTTAAAAAGTCTGAAAAGTTATCTGGGAAAAGAATGGCAGAAGAAATCACCAACATGAATGTAAGCGCCCTGCAGCTGAGAAGGCACCATTGCATGTTCGTCATGGGAAGGCAGTAGGTTGGGGGGAGTGGAGGGAGACCCCGTTTGGCTCCTGCTACATAGTGCTGCTGCCTGGTTGATATTATGAAAGTCAGTCCACCCATGCGCTTCCTTCCCACCGAAACCACAAGCTAACTAAAGCACCCCTGACAGCTTCTTTCTCTCCCCACAGCGAGTGTGGCATGGAGGGAGGCGGCAGTGTTAGCGAGTTTGGGAGCTAATGATATACTTCTAGGTACTTGCCCGGCACTCCCGCCCACGTGGTGGGTGGTGATACGGCCAGCCGCGCCTTACTCCTAGGTTGTTTTCCCATCAGTCCAATAGGCACAGTGACCACATCTGCTGCCTTTCTTTCCTCTGCACTTGAGCTACGCTGGCTTCCTCCAACATGCCTTCTGACTTCAGCCACAGGACCTTGGCACATGCACTAACCCTTCAGTCTGGAAAACTCTCCCCACCCTCCTTTATTATACTGCCTCGTAGGCATGTCTCTTGATCCTCACAGGCGCATCCGAGCTGCCCTTTTACACACCTCACACTGACTATTTGACACCGTCTCTCTCAAGATACAGAAACCCTTGCCTTTGTCACAGAATCACAAGCGTGATGACTCAGGAAGAGGGTGAAAGTGGAACATCTAGTTATTTACTATAAATTTGGTTTTGTTGTTTAACAGAATGAAAAATGGCTTAGCTGGGACGATGGTCCCGGTTTTACATGTATTGATTGGGTAGTCACAAGTAGAAATGCCGGGCGGTACCGGGGCAGGTGTAAGCTTCCTCACTTCTCAGAACACCTGGGACCACCGAGAAGGCTTGCCTGACAAGGTAAGCCTTTGGTGCTGTCCCTCTTAGAGACTGCACGCGAACCTCGTCCTGAGTCTCGGTACATCCGTGCTGAAGACCCGACCCGCAGGCTGCCCGCTCTCAGACCAGGTCCGTTGCCCATGTGATCCGGTGCATTGGCAGCCATGCGTCCTCCCCTCGCGCTCCCAGGGTTTTCTCCCAAGACTCGCTCGCTCACCCCAAACCCTGCAATAAGCAGTCTTCCCAACAGATCCCGTGTGGTAGGTTACGTTTTACCCTGAGCTCTAAAATATAAGCAGCCATCGAAAAGCCTTGAGGCGGCCTAGGGTGTCACAATGAAAACCGAGCATCTCACGAGTCCCGACTACACACCCAGTGTCTCCCCTCCTCTCGGCTTACTCATCCTAATAACCATTATCAGAATAACGCAGCGGGGGTCTGATCGCTCCGCATAAACAGCTGAGGAAACCAAATCTCGGAGCAGTCAAGGAACTTGCCTCAAGTCGCAGAGCGACCCGGCAGCAGAACCAGGATCTAGACCCAGGTTCACTACTTCCACTGTCAGCTTTATTGCGGGGACAGCCATGGACTTGTGCTCAGATTCAATGACCCCAGCTCACCGAGGGAAATCTCGCCGTTGCTGAACAGTACGCCACACAATCATTTCATCTCAGGTAAACCGAAGTAACCCGCAATGTTTCCACCAACGGGTATTTGGTATTGTATTTCAAGGATGAGTCACACGACTTGGCCATTAAACCTCGTCTAAGTAAGCCCAGGCTGCCTCTTTTCTGAGAATGTGGCTCGGGCCCAATACACTTGATATTCCAACAAGGCTCAGCACCATTTGCTCCTGTCTTATCATTAAACCCTTGTGGTTTTCACTGTCAGCAAGTTTCAGCACATCAGGGGGAGGCAGCCCTGGCTGGCGGAGAGTTCCGGCTAATGAAGCACCGGCGGCCTAGGAGTGGAATGGACTTGGTAAGCAGGAAAAGCAGACAGACGGAGAAAATTGATACTATGAGGCAGGGCTGGTGGGAGCGCAGAAGCAGCTTGGTACAACTGAAGGCGAGGATGAGGACACAAACAGCTAGATGCAATGGAATTCCTCTTTGAAGTCTGCACCTTAGGGAGACTCTGCACAGGTGTAGAATCATGTGTGCATTAGCATTGCTTGTAAGAACAAAGGTTGGAAGTAATTACATTGTCCACGCATAGAAGGGCAGGTTGAATAAAAGACGAGAAAGTTCCATAATCTCTTATCCAGAACCCTTGGGGCCAGTTTGGACTTAGAACATAGATTTTTCTTTCTTTCTTTCTTTTCTTATTTTAGTACAGTAATCCAGCCATGTAGAATATGCAGTCTCACTTCCAGTTTGGACTTAGAACATAGATTTTTCTTTCTTTCTTTCTTTTCTTATTTTAGTACAGTAATCCAGCCATGTAGAATATGCAGTCTCACTTCCAGTCTCACTTTAAGACCCGAGCAACACCCTATAATCAAATATGTTCCCATTTCTGAAGCGAACATCATGAATGCTAGGTGGGGAAAATGAAAACTATAGTGAATGGTTTCAAGTCAGGTTTGCTGCCAGATAAGTTTGGGTGTCAAAATTTGGGGTGAGGCCCTGGCCAGCTGGCTCAGTGGTAGAGCATCGACCCAGTGTGTGGACATCCTGATTTCTATTCACAGGCAGGGCACACAGAAGAAGCAACTATCTGTTTCTTCTCCCCTCCACCTCACCTTCTCCCTTTCTCTCTTTTTCCCTCCCACAGCTATGGCTTGATTGGTTTGAGTGCATCAGCCCAGCTACTGAGGATGGCTCCCTCGCACCGCTACCTCAGGTGCTAAAAATACCTCGGTTGTGAGCATGGCCCAGGTGGGCAGAGCATTGGCCCCAGAAAGGGGTTGCCAGGTGCATCCCAGTCAGGGCACATGCAGTAGTTTGTCTCTCTGTCTTCCCTCCTCTCACTTAAAAAAATTACGGATGAAACTAAGTTTTTGAAGCTTTGGGGAATTTAGACGTATGTATTGTGGATTCACATATTTATACAACAGAATATTGTGAAACCAGCTAAAAATAAGTGAGGCAACTCTATGACCGATATTCCAGTTCTCCAAGATATATTGGGAAATGAAAATGATAATATATCAGGCAGTGTATCTAAGATGCCATTCTTGGTGTTGCAGGAACACACACACGCACATGCACACACGCGTGCGTGCACACACACTTGTACATGCATAGAAGAGCTCTGCAAAAATACGCAGGAACTGGTTTTAGTTTCTGTATCCAGAGAAGCAAACGTGAGGCTGGACACAGGCATCAAAGAAAGGCCCCCTCTTGCACTACGCTCTTTATGTGGAGTGCCTGCCTCACCAAAGGGAATCAAACACGGGCACTGATTCAATACCCGCCCCTCTGCCGCCTGTCAGGCAGCTTTGCCCACACAGCCTGCCCCTCAGCACTCGCTGGTTCCACCCAGCACTCTACCAACCACGGGGTCCTCCTCAGGGGCTCACGTGTTTATCTTGTCAGAATGCCCCTGTGAGGTGCCAGCAAAAGGCTTGGCTTGTTCCGATTGAAGCCCAGGGCCAGGGTGAGGGGCTGGCACTGAGGACCCCCACACGATGGGCAGGCTGAGGTGGGAAGCTAGGAGCCACTCACACTTGGTCCCTCAGCAGGGCCTGGCCTTGGAGTGTGCATGAAGGTGATCCTTCTGGTTATCCAAAAAAGCCACCTTTTGAATTAAATTTCCTGTCAAAGAGAATCCAGAAAGAAGGCTGGCCATCCTCTGACCCAGTTGTAACCCATGGCTGAAAATTCTTGGAGCGGGTGCCTGGTGCCTGGTGAGGCGGCCGGGTTCTGGCACATCCCTCCTTGTCCTGCAGAGGAACGCCCACACGGGGGCGCCGTCCTGCAGACCTCCCGCAACCCTTGGCCTGGAGGTCCACTCGGAACCCTTGCACCTGAAACACTCCAAGTCCCCACGTATGGAGCTCGCCGCAGCCTCCAGCCCACCGTCCTCCTGAGCCCTCTGCCCACAAGGTCCTTCCCAACTGGTCTCCGCTCAGCAGAATCATATCTTTCCTATAAGGTACGATTCAAAACCCCATTCCTACCACAAAGGACCCCCGCCCCCCAATCCCTCCGCGCAAACCCGTCACTTCTCGCTGCGTCCCCCCAGGCGCTGGGACAGACAGCTTGTTCGCGTAGCTTGCTCTGCCTGGCGCCGGAGTCAATGTCCCCATGTTAAACACCCCCAGCAGTGGGCGTTCCTGGAGCTCAAAGGACCCACCTGAGGGGACAGTTCTGTCTGTATTCCCAGCACCTGAAAAGAAACTTGATATGTTCTTAGAACATAAGCTGGTAGAACTGTATGCCAGGGGACAGAGGAGAAACAGGGAGCATATTCAAACGCAGTACTCCATACTATAAAAAAAGAATAAAGGCTTAGGAATGCAGTAAATGAGGTTCTGAATCTTGATTCTGCTACTCAGAATTTTGCAGCTTCGGGCTGGTTCCTTGACTTGTTTGAGCATCAGTTTTCTCGGTTCTAAAACGAACCATCAAGACCTACTTGTGGGAACGAGGAAGAGTCAAGGACAGAAACGTGACAGGCTGTGCCCAGCTGGCAGGTCACACACGGTAACTACTCCATAGAAGCTGTTTCTTCTGTTTCCTTTGTCATGTGAATGGAAAAGTGGATAAACAAATGAGAACACATGAAAAAATAATATTGATATTTACTGCTAAATCAGATTCCTGCTTGGGCCCTGGAATTACGGATGACACTTCCCTCTTTGTCCCCCTGCACCCAGGTCCAGGGTCAGTCTGATAAGTCCACATTTAGGGGGATTGAATCAACCCAGATTCTGTGCTTACACAGAACTCCCATCCCCAGACCTAACACCACCAGTCCCCTGAGCTTTCAGATTACAAGTAAATCCTCAGAAGATTAAGCATGGAACTACCATATGACCCGGCAATCCCTCTGCTGGGAGATAGCCCCAAACTCGCAAACACTAGTACATAAAGACACACGCACTCCCATGTTCATCGCAGCATTATTCAGAGTGACCAAGACATGGAAACAACCAAAGTGTCCCTCGATAGAGAATTGGATAAATACAATGTGGTACATCTATACACTGGAATACTACTCAGCCATAAGAAATGATGACATACTGCCATTTACGACAACATGGATGGTCCTTGAGAACATTATACTGAGTGAAATAAGTAAGTCAGAAACAATTAAGAACTATATGATTTCACACATAGGTGGGATAAAAACTGAGACTCATGGACACAGATAAAAGTGAAGTGGTTACGGGGGGGGAGGGGAGTAAAGAGGAACAAATATACGGTGACGGAAAATGATTTGACTTTGGGTGATGGGCACACGACATAATCAACAGTTCAAATGCTACAGAAATGTTACCTAAAACCTATGTACTCTTATTGATCAATGTCACCTTATTAAATTTAATTTTCTAAATAAATTATTTTAAAAAAAAGGAATCTTTAAAAAATCCCATCCAGACAAACTGAACATGTCAAGATGTCTCCAACTCTTCAGGAAAACAAAACAATACACAAATGTCATGGGACCGTGACATTCCATGCCCCACTGAGGTCAGTTTCATGCCAGCGCCAGATGAAAGATCCAGGGACAATCAGGAATAAACGTCGCCCAAAGCAGCGTGCACCAGCCCCTCTGGAGCGCAGACCTGGTCATCTGCTCCGGTGAGCACGCCTGTGTGCTTATTCTGGGTGTCTCCCTCTCCCCTGTGGTCCCCTGGTCTCACCGAGTCCCAGGGAATTAGCTCCTGTGCAAAAGCGAATCGCAGAGCCCTGGGAAGCCCATTACGTGACCCTACATTGGCACAGTCCTGCCTACTAGCAACCCAGGAGTTGGCATGGCAGGCCCGGGCCTAGCACTGGGCTGCATTCTAGGAAGTCAGAAGTACCTGCCCGACATGGATAAACTTGACACGGTGGCTTCAGAACTCCCCTCGGTTGCGAAATTTGTGACATGTCACCACGTTTACTTTGTATTCAACATGCACTTCTGACCTGACCTTTTCTGGGATCCTTCTCTGGGTGGGGGGGTGGGGGTGGGGCATCCTCTTGGGGCTCTGACCGCAGCAAGGGCCGGTTTCAAACCTTTCAAGAATCCAGGCACTCTTGTGTTCAGAGGCCCCTGCACACTCTATTAAAATAAAATATAGCCGTGTCCTATGGCGGCTGCCTCGTTTTGTTTAAGAAAATGTTAAGGGTGTGGAATCTAATGAACAAAATGAACTAACAAGTCCAATAGAGACAGACTCACGGATGGAAAGCGGGCTGACAGCCATCGGCGGTGGGGGCTGGATGAGGGAAGTAGGAGGACTGAACAGAAAAAAAGGACAAAAAATAAAAGGAGAAAACTCATTAATGCGGGAAACAGGGAGGTGACTGCCGGGGTGGGTGGGGGAGGGGGAGGGGGCACAGAGGAGACCAATGGTGATGGCAGATGAGGAGGACTTGACCTGGGGGCTGGGGACCTGAACAGGCCATGGATGTACAGAGATGTGTTGTGGGATTGGGCAGCTGAAACCTGTACAATTTTGTTAACTTTTGTCATCCCAATAACTAATTTAAAGAGAGAGGGAAAGAGAAAAAAAACGCTATGGATTATAAAACTAATTCTGAGTTTGTTTTGGTAAAAATTATTGACTCTTTTTCTCCTTATGGCTTAAGCTATATATATGTTATACCTGTTATATTGTAAAATATAAAATATAGTGCATGTATACATCCAAGTGGCAGTAGGCCAGCTGACATCATGTGAAATTCTATAAACACTGAAGTTGGCATTTATTCATTTTTGATTCGCGGTTTTCTTTTTGCCCTTTGAAGCTGCCATTTCCCCCCAGCTATCTGACATTTACTTTCCAACCCCTGAGAAACGCACCAGCCCCAGGCTCTCTGCATCCAGCGGCTGAGAGATAAACCAGGCCTGGCCACATTCCCTTTCATTTGGTACGCGGGAGAGAAGTAGGTGTTCAGGCAGGGCTCCCCATTCAGTACAGCGGCCCCTGAGATTCGTGCAACATCTGTGCACAGACCCCCACATAGCGGGGGCCTCGGGGACTGTGTCGGGGCTAAAGTCCACCCAGAGATTCTCAACCAGAGGACCTTTCTGGTTTTCACCGGATGAGAAGCTGCAAAACAGAGGGACACGAATCTGGCTCTCCTGCCCTGTGTGCACCTTCTGCAAAGACTACATCCCCTCCGGTGCCACTTCACGGTCGACTTGAAACGATCCTTTCAACAGGGCTGGAATGCAAAGCCCACGCAGAACTTCCAACTTAGAGTGTCATTTTCTAAAGCGCTAGCTCAGCCAGGAACTTTTTGCTCCAGGCAGATTGCAACATTCTAGGTCTGAGCGGAAAGATAAGGGCTTCGTGCACTTGTGTCACTTTAAAACCAGAAGCCCTTTTACATTACTGTTTTGCACAAAGAATGTGGGAAGAAACTGTTCCCCCACAAGATTCTCTTTCCAGCAGAGCAGGCTGGGATGTTCAGTCCAGTCTACACTTTCTCGAGAAGAAAGCTGACTGTGTGAAGAACAGTCGTGTATCCGGGTCTGCAGTAGCTGATGTCCATGGACATCTTCTCCTTTTGAACCTGGTGAGGACCTTGAGAACTGGAGAAAGCATTGTTCCCACCTTCCAGATGAGCAAGCTGCGGATCAGAACGATAACAGACCTTGCCCTGGTTGGATAGCTCAATTGGTGGCAGCTTTGTCTCTGAAGCACAGAGGTTGCCAGTTCGATTCCCAGTCAGGGCACAGACAGGAGCTCACGTTCCTGTCTCTCCCCTGCTCCCTCCTTTCCTCTCTTTAAAAAATCAATTTAAAAAATAAAGTAAATAAACAAGAAAGATTACAGACCTTGGCCAGAATCAAAGGCTCATCTGTGCCAAAATGTAAAATCAATTCTTACCACCAGTCTACAATTATACAGATTTGCTGCAAGAGCTGGTTTCAGAAAGTAAGTTGTGCAAAGGGAATGCACTCTGTGTATTGCACCTGCCGGTGGTACGAGTTCTGGCGGAATTTTCCCACCAAGGAAATTAGACTCAAGTGTGCCGAGTCCACTGAAGATCCAAGTAGAAACACTGGTTTTCTGTTCCCTCTGACCATCCCAAAGGACCTTTTTGTTTGGGTTTGACAGGCCCCTGCCATTCACTCTCCGGGGCTTTTCTGTGCCATTTAAATGTAACCCTGTGTGTATGTGGGGGGGGGGGGGGGTTCTTTAAGAGAACATAATGACAACAATCCTCTTTCTTGTCTAAGTCTCAAATCAGTAGAGAGATAAAAACAAAGGCAGGCAGAGGAGGCAAAGTTAGACCACCATTAAGTGAATCTTAGAGAATCTGGCTATAACCACTGGTATTTGGAACTCTTCCCTCTGAATCCTAGAACAGGTCAGAATTATCCACCAGCTGTGCAGGTCTGGGCGGGGGTAAATCTGATTCTGCAAGAGCTGTATTGGACACATGTCCACCAGACAACCCCTGGGGAAGACAGGTTTCGGCACGTGGCCGGTTCCACCCTCTAACCTCTCTAATGAGTGAAGCTTCTTCTCTGAGGGCGGAGGTCAGCAGTCACGTAGTGATGGATGTTTCTCCACATGGATTAGAAACACCAGGGGTGGCTCATCCTGGCATATCTAATAACCTCCCCTGGATACATCCTGTGTACCAGGCTCTGTTTTAAGCTATTACATTTTTAAAACCCAATTAGTTTTTATAACAACTTTATCTGGTCTGAACTATTCCTAACCTCCAGTTCAACACATGAAAAAACTGAGGTCCATCCAGAGAGGCTAATGAGCTTGCCTGGAGGCACTCTGCCAATAGGGTGGAGCCAGAATTTGAACCCCAAAAGTCATATTCCAGAACCACAAGTCTTAGCCACCAAGCTATGAGGGATTCAGAAATCTACTAGGAATCAAGACTGCTCTTCCCTGACACTTTCTTTTCTAACAACGTCCACCTCTGCACACCCTTCAAGGCCTGGCACAACTCTTGCTCCCAAAGTCTTCCTGGTGGCAGCCCCTCGGGGCCCCACAGGCATTAGTCCCACGGGGCTTTGGATCAGCCTTCGCCTTGGATAAACCTACTCCTTGGCAGCCTTTGTTCAAGTGTGGACAGAAACCAAGGGACACAAGGTTGAAGCCACTGGGGCATAAAGTCTGATTTGCTCTGACTGTTATCAGATAACTTCCTGTGAATGAAATGACGTCAAGACAAAAAGGGCCAAACGTAGAGCCTGATTTGTCTCTTGCCAGTTTCAAGGCACTCAAGTATCTACCATCTCGAGGTATGATTAGGAGTGCTCGCTCTGCCCAGGCAACGTCCTGCATCCTGGGGAGAGATTGCTCCAAACAGAACAGACGAGCAAGCAAACAAAGCTCCCTGCTCTCTGGCACCTTCCTGCCCAGTCAGCGGGTGCCACTTCCGTTCTGTAATCACACAAGCATGCTGTGGCACACGGAACTCAGGGCTGGGGGCAAAAACAGAAAGGTGCTATGTGCACGAAGTTCAGCGGAAGAGATCGTGTCCAGGGGACAAGCCGTTGAGAAAGCTATGAGTTGAAATGTAGGTAATCACTCACTGACGTAAGGTCACTCAGAGCAGGGCCACATGCTAGGCAGAGGAGAGTGCGCAGTCCTCAGGACAAGAGGCAGCACACGGTGACCGGCAGCTCTCGCAGCCACCGCCAAGGCGACATGGAGTTAGATGAGGCTGGAAAGGCTGTGCGGGCCATGCGAGGGCACTTGGGCTGACCCTAAGAGTGGCGGGAGCCTTTGCTTCACGCCTAACTCTCTTTCATTGATTGAGCCATCCAACACGTGTTTTTGCAGAATGTATAAGGCGCCGGGGCCTGCACTAAGTCCCATGGGCATCACAGCCGTGATGAAGGTAGTCGACGGAGGGGAGTGGACAGAGTGAGGAGTAACCAGAACACGTGCCGTTGTGGTGAGGCAGGCTTGTCACAAGTACTACAAGGACACAACATGGAATTTTAACCACAATTGAGGGAAACGAGGAAAGGTGAACAGGACCCTAACAGGTGATTTCCAGGAGAGGGTAGGCCATGTGCCCCAGAGAGCAGGGTGTGCCAGTAACTCCACTTCAAGTGGGTAAAGAAAAGGGCTCTTGGCCTGGCCTGTGGTGGCGCAGTGGTTAAAGTATGGACCTGAAATGCTGTCATCATGGTTTGAAACCCTGGGCTTGCCTGGTCAAGGCACATAGGGGAGTTGATGCTTCCTGCTCTTCTCTCTCTCTCTCTCTCTCTCTCTCTCTCTCTCTCTCTCTCTCTCTCTCTCTCTCTCCCTCCTCTCTAGATGGGAATCAGGAGAAGAAATGCCTCATTTACCATTCTGATGTGTTCAGAGTCTGTCTCCCTGTGTTAGGCTGCTTAGACGGTTATAACCAAACAGTACAGCTTGGGTGGCTTGAACAACAGAAATTGGTGATATCTCTGTGTCTGTTCTCTAGGCCTGCTGGGAGTTCTGCCCACCAGAGCATTGTATGGGAGACATCTTGCGGGGGGGGGGGGGCGAGTTTTCAGGTCTATCCTCTTGGTGTTAAAGTGCTGGAAGAAGCAGCCCCGGGCTAAGAGATAAGGAGATAGCCCTTCTGGGGTCCTGCCCTACCCAGCTGTGGCTGACATGAAAACACCCATAACCTGGGAAGGAAAACACATAGCTGATGAGACCCCGAGGCTGGCAGAGCGAGTGGGGCCCAGTGACATTGAGGGCAACCAGTCTTTGGCCTGGCTGCATATTACAATAATCTAGAAAGGTTTTAAAAAAATATTGATGCTCTGGCCCCAATCCAGAAAAACTGAGTCAAAATCCCCAAGGGTGGACCCAGCTGTCGGCAGCTGACTTTGAAGTCTTTTCAAGTAATCTCAGCCTGTCGCTGAAGTTCAGAACCAATAGTGTGTCCAGCTGAGTCTTTCACACGAGGGAACAGAGACCCAGAGGAGTCATCCTTGCCTACAAGTGGCGATTGCCACCATTTTTCAATCAAAACTTCAGCTCGCTATTGCATAACCAACTTCAGGAGTCAATAGGTGATGGCAGGGAAAAAAAAGTTAAATGTGAAAATTTAGGGGAAGCATATAGCCTGTTTGAAGAAGATGCGTTTTGCAAATGCAACTGCTTGGCCCTGATTGCATTGTTTTCTTTCATTCTGTTCACCTCTCTGAGTCAGCCCATCAACCCCTCAGGCCATGATGGTTCCAAAGTAGAACCAGGCCTCGGATGTCTCTGTACCCTGCTCTAGGAAAGGTGCTGGGCCCTGTGTTATAAGGTTGCATTTTGTTCCCCAGAAATATATACTTAAGTCCTAACCCTGGATACATGACACTGAGACCTTATTTGGAAATTGGATCTTTGCATAAGTAATCAAGATCAGATGGGATCATAAAGGATTAGGGTGGGATTTTAATCCAACATAACTGGGATCCTTCTAAAAAGAGAAACAGAGACACATGGGATAAACAACATTTTTTTTTTTTTGACAGAGACAGAGAGGGACAGATAAGGACAGACAGACAGGAAGGGAGAGAGATGAGAAGCATCAATTCTTCATTGTGGCTCCTTAGTTGTTCATTGATTGCTTTCTCATATGTGCCTTGACGGGGGGGCTACAGCAGAGTGAGTGACCCCTTGCTCAAGCCAGCGACCTTGGGCTCAAGCCAGCAACCATAAGGTCGTGTCTACGATCCCATGTTCAAGCCACCAACCCCATGCTCAAGCTGGTGAACACGCACTCAAGTCGGTGACCTCAGGGTTTCGAACCTCGGTCTTCCAGGTCCCAGTCTGATGCTCTACTTACTGCGCCACCGCCTGGTCAGACAGGGTAAACGACTTTTGAAGGCAGAGGCAGAAGCAGAGACACATCAAGAAGCCAAGGAACACTAGGAGGCATTAAGGTCTAACCACAACCCCTAGGCACCTGGTCCAGCTCCTAAACCTGAACCAGCTCCAATGGGTCCAGCGCCATTGTAAACAGCACCGTGTCTACCAGCTCGTGATCTCCAGGCAAATTTCCTGACTCCCTAAACTGGGTCAACGACCTTTCTCTCTGCATTCCCCTTAACCCCCTGCACAAAGCTCTGCTGATGTCCCTCACAGTCTCTGCCACCCTGTGTTGCCTTCATACTAAGGGCACATGCTCACTCACACACACATATGGGACAGAGATTGCATTGATGATTTACTGGTGCTATGGTTGCCACGTAACAGAGGCTCAGTAAAGCCTCGCTGAATGGTCGAATGCATAGGTGGCGGGAGGCGGGAGGCGTCATTGGAGACGGCAAACGTTTCGGTTTCGTCCTGACCAGCATAACCCACGTGCTTTCCAAAGGGGTTATTACACATCTGAGTGTATCTTTTATGCTTAGTCAAACATCCAGCTCTTTCCAGTACGCCTCCCTCGTCCCCAAGCTTCACGGAAGCCGTGATACAACAGACTTTAAGAGGCCTCTCCCTCCCATGGCCACTAACAAAGACACACACAACATCATTGCGGAGGAGAGGTCACAGCCAAAATGCCACTCTCCTGGTTTGGGATGGGACCATAGCATTTGCTGAGTCCTTGACACGCACCAGATTCTTTTTACTTGTCTCATCGCGTTATCCTCACAACGCGATTGTGGCCGTTGTCCCCTTTTTACAGAGGAAGAAAGCAGGGGACTGGATGAATCTTACCCGGGGATACACAGTTAGTAAGAAGCAAGGGCAGGATCTGAATCCAGCACCTCCAAACACAAGATGAACGGCTTTCTCCTGAACCTTAAACCAGGCCTTGTTTACATGGCTTGTTGGTGGCTGAGACACAGCCTAGGAACTCTACCCCCTGGGATCAAAGCTCACGTTCACTTAGCAGCTGTGTGAGGCTGGCGGCTCGCCCTCTTTGTGTCCTGTTTCTTCCTCTGCAGCATGGGGGTGACAGTGGCATCCGCCTCACGGGGTGCTTGTGAGGGGTACAAGTGAATTAGCATGTGCAAAGCAGTGAGTGAAAGTTTACTTCCTGACGGCGCTGACGAAGGTGACAGGGGGCTGCTGAGGGTGGAGGAAGCCCCGTTCTCCTTTGGAAGAATGTGCAGTGAGCTGGCTGCATGACAGCCCTGCCTTGCCACGCCTCCCCAGTGTACACACTCCAGTATGTCCTGCCTGGGACCTGTAACATCTCAAGTCACGTTAGCGCAAAAGGCCAATCTCTACAAGACAGTCATCCGTGGTTGGTTTTCCCGACCTTCTGGGAAGCCTGAACTATTGTAGCAGAAAGAGTGAGTCGAGTCTGCCCTCCTAATCTTAGACTGAGGACACCCACGGCCAGAGAGGGGTAGGAACTAAATTGAGGTCACACAGCTGATCAGTGGCAGAGCTGGGTCTATACTCTGGGACTCTTGCCAGTTAGTCCCATGTAAATGGTCTGCCCTGAAGGGACTCATAGATATCACCCTTCACCTAGGACCTACCATTCCCTAAGCCCAGACACAGGGACTTGACCTACGTTCATGATCTCATCTCATCCTTGTGTTGACCCTAACAAGTGGGCATCATTATCCCATTTATGGATAAGGAATTAATAACCATAGTCTTACACCCATACAAATGTGAACGACAGGCAAGGCTCTCTTCCAGTGTGTGTGTGTGTGTGTGTGTGTGTGCACTTGTCTGCTCATTTGATGCTCACAACAGCACTTTGAGGAGTCGCAATGTTGTTTCTGTTTTACCCATGAGGAAACTGAGGCACAGAATGTTAAGTGATATGCCCACATCGCAGCGCTGGTAAGTATCAGAGTTACAATATGAATCTAGGAAATCGGTCCCCAGAGACCATCTCCCTAATGAGTAGGGTAGAAGTCTCTGCCTGGCCTATGCAGAGCCAGGATTCCGCCCAAGTTCAAAGGACTCTGAAGCCTGGGTCTTCCATCACCCTACACTCCACTCTGGACCCTCCTGCTGTCTTGCCATGCCTGACACCCTGGGGGCAGCTAGTGGCATTCCTAGGGGCTTTCTTGAGCCATTGAGACAAGCAGAGTAACACTGACACGTCCCACAGGGCTGGGGACCAGCGAGTCCGGCTGGAGAGACCTTAGGGATTAAGAGGGGAGAATGCCATGTTGCTCTTATCTGACCCCTGGCCGGCACACTGAGATTAGCAGGATAACGGCTAGATGGGCTACTGAGTCTCCATGCATTCCAGCTACCCACAGCTCAGAGCCCAGCCCATCCTGCGCCCAGAGCGACCGGCAGCCAATGTCACCCTCGCTCCAAGAATGCTCGCCTGGCAGGTCGCTTCAGTTTCTGAGCCGGCACATGAGCATGGCGGGCGCTTTCTTCCTCCTTCTCTGCTGGCCCTTTATCTTTCTGTTTCCTTTGAGCTGAGTTCTGGAAACCCTGCCCAGAGCCCCAACACCCTGCGCCACACACAACGGACAAGGGACAATGGCCCCCCTAGCTGCAGGCCCGCTGTGCGGCTGGCAGGATGAGGGCACCTCTGTAGGGCACCCATCACCAGCTCCTGCTGCTGGCCACCTCCCCAGCGGGCCAGCTGGGGCTTTTCACTAATGTGGCAGCTCAGCGTCTCTTTATGAGGCAGAGCCCCGCCCGTGTGCGGCCGCCGGGGCCTGAGAAAGGCTTTCTTGTCCTCTGGCAGCAGGCCCAGGCCACTGCACTAGGGGCCCCCACAGGCTGGACCTTGGCCTGCCAGCGGGGGTGGGGGCACGCCTTTTCATTGCATTTCCGCAAGCGCTGATGGCACATCTACTGGTGCTTGTGCTGGGAGCTCTGGCTGAAGGGCCATCAGACACTATTTGCACTCCTGCCCTTAAAGTAGCACAAGCTGGGACAGGACAGGTGAGACGGGGGGAGGGCCCCACGGAAAGACAGACAATGCGAGACAGTCTAAAGGGGTGTTTAAATAAAATATAAAACGTAATGAGAATCACATCTACTGCAAAGAACAGCAAGGCACAGTGCTGCAGGTGGGGGGTGAAAACCCAGTTTGCCCCCTGCTTTTTTTTTTTTTTTTTACAGGGACAGAGAGAGAGTCAGAGAGAGGGATAGATAGGGACAGACAGACAGGAATGGAGAGAGATGAGAAGCATCAATCATTAGTTTTTTGTTGCCATTGCGACACCTTAGTTGTTCATTGATTGCTTTCTCACATGTGCCTTGACCACGGGCCTTCAGCGGACCGAGCAACCCCTTGCTGGAGCCAGCAACCTTGGGTCCAACTTTTGCTCAAGCCAGATGGGCCCACACTCAAGCTGGCGACCTCGGGGTCTCGAACCTGGGTCTTCCGCATCCCAGTCTGACGCTCTATCCACTGCGCCACCGCCTGGTCAGGTGTCCCTGCTTTTATAAATAAAGTTTTATTGGACCACAGCCCAGCTCGTTTATTTATATGTTGTCCACAGCCGTTTTCACCCTACAGCGGCAATGCCGAAAGACCACACGCCCTGCAAGCCTGGATGATCTATCTACTGTCTGTCCTTTCATGGAAGAATGTTGCTGACTTCTACCTATACGAGTACAAAACATGCTTAATTCCATCAAGTCATCACAACTCTTATCCTAGAGGTATTATTAACTCTACTTTGCAGATGAAGGCAAGGTTACATAAAAATAAAAATCTGGATTTGACCCAAAGGCCCTACTTTTCTCTTACACCCAACCATGAGTTGAGACTTGGGCTCAGCCTCTCAGTCAGCAGGAAATCTCGATTAATGACGAGAGGTTGGACAAATCATACCAGTGAGGAGCTACGGTTGGGATCACAGAGTGGCAGCAACGAACGCAGCCAATACCACAGAGGACCTTGAGACAGGATGTGAGAATTGCAGAGCCAGGAGAAGCCTTCAGGATCAAGCTTAGACAACCCTGTGTCTGCATCGGCTCAGACTGCTATAGCAAAATGCCATAGACTTCTGGCTTCAACAACAGACATTTATATCTCCCATTTCTGGAGGAGGGAAAGCCTAAGATCAAGGTGGCAGATTTGGTTCCTGGGGACAGCCCTCTTCCTGGGTAACGGAGGGCTGCCTTCTCAATGTGCCCTTACATGGGAGAGCCAGAGAACACTCTACCCTCCTTTCCTTTCTTTATAGAACACCAATCCCGTCATGGGCTCCACCCTCTTGACCTCCTCTAAGCCTGATTACCTCCCAAAGTTCCACCTCCAAATACCACCACATTGGGGGGTATGGCATCAGCATAGGAATTTTGAGGGAAATTTCAATCCATACTATAGAGAAGGAGACTAAAGAACAGAGAAGCAAAGCAGTGCAGCCAAGGTCACACAGCAATAAAGGACTAACTGTAAGCAGAACATTCTTAGGGTCTTTGCAAAGTATGGCTCTTTCCAGGCCAAGCTCTCCCTCCCACCCCACCCCCGTGAGATGCCCTGGGCTGACCCTGGGCTGATCATGGTCCCAGGAAGCACTGAGTCCTAGTCAAACCAGTTGCAAACATGGTTGCTTGTTTTAACTGCACACCGTGTTGTGGCTGTAGTTTCTGTTTGACCAGGTGTAGAGAAAAAACACAAGCCTGGCAATCAGCCAACCTGGCATCCTGTTTGTCACTGGCTCCATGGGTGACTTTAGACGAGTCAGTTCGGTGCTCTGGCCCCAGTTTCCCACTGTATAAAATGTGGAGACCTGGATAGACAAGACTTTCAAACTGTCCCTGCTGAAGAAGTCTGGTTAACACCGAAATCATCCAGGAACCCAAAGACAACACACAGGCCACCAGCCATCCTTCCGTCTCAGTCAGACCTGATCTCACCCGATTGAGAACTGGAAATGTATTACTCAAATCTGCAAGACACAACATAGAACTAGAATTCAGGCATTTGCTCCACTAAGAGTATGAATCGAGCTTATTTTCTGCCAGGAGTCGCACTTAAGGCTAGGTCACAGTTGTGAACAGAGGGTGCAAAGCAGTGTGAGTAATGCTACCCTCCAGAGGCGGCTGAGAGCACCTGTCGCCATAGCCCCTCCGGCCGGACACCTGACCACACCTAAGTGTTCCTGTCACCTCAGACAGGTCCTTTTCCTCCCTGAGGCAGATGTCATCATCGTGGCCAGCTGTCTCGGGGTTGCTGTGGAAGGGGCCTTGCGTGCATTCTTGTGAAGTCCTTCACACTGTGCCTGCCCTCGGCCACCATGATGGCGAGAGAGATTTTCTGGGTGATAAAGGAAGAGAAAAAGAAAAGATGCCTTCACGATCCGGGCCAGGGGTCGCGGACATGAGCAGTGAGAACTTCCCAAGGAAGTGAGGCCCAAAGGATTGACAGCAGCCAGAATAGAGGCGGGGCTGGGGACGTCTCCTGGTGGTGGGACCAGGTGTGTTACAGCCCCTAGACAAGGACAAAGACAGAGTGCCGACAGGGAGGCTGGGAATGTGGGCCCAGACCTTGTCAGGAAAGCCTTCCAGTCCCCTGACCCCACACCCTGGAACTACAGCTGCATGTCCCTCACCCGATAGATCTGTTTGGCTGCATGGAAAGCTCTGGGGAGTTCCATCCATGTCTTCGGGGCCAGGTCAGCTCTGGGGGACAGGACCCAGGCTGGAGTTTGGTGGAGCAGAATTTCCACCAGAAGCTGCCAGGGCTAGAAGAGCCCAGGGCAGGTACCACCGGGTGCGGTCGGCTCAGCCAGGGCGGCCAGCCGGGGACAGCTGCAAAAGCGAGAGCTGGAGGCGCTGGAGCAGGAAGCAAAGCCAGAGGGACAGAGAGTGGCCAAGCAGACACAGGGAGAAAGCAGGGAGAGACCAGGGCAGAGCAAAAGCGACAGAACTCAGGACAAATGGCTGAAGAAGGCCCCGGCGTCAGCGGTCTGATGGAGGGCCCGATCCCATGGGGTGAGGGTGGCCCCAGTGAGGGCCGGGAGCCCGACCACATGCACAGGCTGAGAAAGGAGGGGTGCTCTCCATGAAGGAAGCAGAGGGGAGACCCCTCTACAGACTCACACCTGTGCTCCGACATTGCCCGTGCTTGGCCCCCAGTCGGGACAGGGGAAGTCCTGGGAGCCTTCCCCCCCATTCGCACCCCAGCGGGTCAAGGAGGAAGGTATGAGGAGAAACACAGCTTTCAACAGCCTCTGCTCTACAGCCAGGAAGAAGGCCTGCCACCTCCTCGGTGCCACGGCCTCACTTACACGTGGCTGAGGACAAAGAGCCTGCTCTCCAGGGCGTTTTCATGAGGCTCACGTGAATCAATGCGGGCCAAGTGCCTAAAACTGGGGCTTGCAACAGAGGGGGTACTCTACAGCATTGCTTAGTCTGGATCCGCTTTACTTATTTAGTCATTTACTTATTAGTGTTATTTGGGTTTTTTTGTTTGTTTATTTTTGACAGAGACAGTGAGTCAGAGAAAGGGACAGATAGGGACAGACAGATAGGAAGGGAGAGAGATGAGAAGCATCAATTCTTCATTGTGTCATCTTAGTTGTTCATTGATTGCTTTCTCATATGTGCCATGACCGGGGGGTGGGGTTCAGAGGTTACAGCAGAGCGAGTGACCCCTTACTCAAGCCAGTGCCCCCATGCTCAAGCTAGTGAGCCCAAGCTCAAGCCGGCGACCTCAGTGTTTCAAGCCTGGGTCCTTCACGTCCCAGTCCAATGCTCTATCCACTGTACCACCACCTGGTCAGGCTATTTATTTATTTTTTAAATATTACTGAAGTCTACGTTCTAGGCCCCAGGTCGGCTGCCCAGAATAGAAAGGAGGCATACTCTCTGTACTCAAAGAGCTCACCACCCACTGGTCTCCAGAAGCAGCGAGGCCTGTGAGGGCCAGGGGCAGGGCAGGACCACAGGCACGTGGCAGAGAAGAGCTGAGGGTGCTGTGGAGGGAGGAGGAGCAAATCACATCAAAAACAGAAACCATGACAATAAAGGCTAATGATGACCTGAATAGGTGTGGGCCAGCCAAATCACCAGCCTCTTAGAGAGAACCTGTTCTCCCTGATTAAAGCACTTCTCTAACTCGGAATAACTATGCAATTCAGAGAGTTCCCAGCAAAGCTGTGGCCAAGTCTCTTTCCCTTCCTGATATGCAGGCTTCTGGATTTTTATTGTTCCCGATCGATTTATAGAGGCCATCAAAATAAATAAGAAAGGCAACCGATGTGTCCTGTGTGAAGAAGGAGTGTCAGTGGGCTTCGAGTGCACCCAGGGCTCTTGTTTCCACTTGGGCTATTGTGTTTTGAAAACTAAATATATTAAGTGTTAGGATGACTGCAGTTCTTAGTAGTTCCAACATCAAAACATGTAAAGCAAGAAAAAGAAATTTTTGCCTACTAAGTGAGAAAGGAAGCAGTTACTAGAATAATTCAGGGCTCCCTAATATCCATTTTTCTTCATTTTCTACCAGTTTCTCATAACTGTGACAATTTGACCCAGATTACGTCTCTAGAGATTCACTTTTTATCTGCTCTCAGAAAGACAGCTGAGTGCAAGTGTGTGTTTCTTCTGACTATATACACCAGAGTAGTGTCAAACTATTTCTTTCATCTGATTTTAAGACTACTCATTCTTTTAGTAAGAAAATTGAAAAGTATAGAATAACACAAGGAGGAGTAGCCCAACCCAGACTTCAATTCCTTTTGAGAACTACTTATGAGTATTTCCTTTCCCATGTGTTGTTTTAATGCGTGTTTTGCTGTCTATTCATGTTTTAAACAGTTAAGACCATGTTGTTTATATGTATTTGTATTCAACTCTTTTACTTAAGGTAAGGTACTTTTGAGGATGTCATTATATATTGTCCCCACTTGTCTTCTGACTGTCCTACGTAATTTTCTCACAGGAGCATTCAGTATGTTTGGTGAAAAGGTAAGGAAAATCGTTCTTGAAGGTCTACGTAGAAGGGCTGGGCTCAGAGGTGAGGATACCCTGAAAACTTGAAATCGTTGACTCCTCTCTAGCCATGGCGCAGACTGGACACAGGGGCCCTAGCCAGTTAGCTCAGTGGTAGAACATGGTCCCGGTGTGTGGATGTCCTCAGTTTGATTCTCAGTCAGGGCACTCAGGAGAAGCGCCCATCTGTTTCTCCCCCTATGCCTTTTCTCTCTCTCTTCTCCTCTCACAGTCATGGCTCGATTGGTTTGAGTGCTTTGGCCCTGGGCACTGAGGATGGCTCTGTGGAGCCTCAGGCTCAGGTACTAAAAATAGCTTGATTGCCAAGCATAGCCCCAGATGGGGATTGCTGGGGGGATTCCGGTCAGGGTACATTTGGAAGTCTATCTCTCTATCTCCCCTCCTCTCACTTGGAAAAGAAGAAAATAAATAGATAAAAGGCCACAGGACCAGTCTGGAGAGCAGTCCTAAGAGAGAGGTCACCATAGTTAAAAGTCAGAGCAAAGCACTTAGGCCCACAGTTCCTGGAATTCGGTGTCTCAGCTGACGGCAGAGACACCGTCAGCTGCCTTTTGTCCCTGGCCAGCCTGACAAGTAGGACTGGCATTTCTTGCACCCTGGAAGATAGTCTTGAGATGGCAGCTCCCCCCCCCCCCATGGCGCTGACAAAGGGGAGGGTTCTACTTCTAAAACCTGGTCGGGACTCTCCAAATGGACCACGACAGGACTTGGCAAACATCTTCTCTTAAAAACCAGAGTGCAAGTATGGAAGGCTTTGCCAGCCACTTATGGTCTCTGTCTCATATTTATCTCTGTCTTCATTTAAAGACCACTAAAAGAAAACAAACAAACAAATAAAGCACCTCTTCTTAACACAGTCTGTATAAAACTAGGGCATACCTCCCAGAGAGCATGGACCCTTGGACAGGAGTTTCTTTCTCTTTCCGTTAAACCGTAAACTAAGTAGAGATTTTGAGAATTGCTCTGAATGTTGAGAAGTGTTACAAAACTAGTCTAAGCCTAACTGGCACCCTGAGAAATCATCAGGACGGAGAGTTACATGTTCCGGGAGGCCAACTCCGGCTCCCACCAGAGCGACAGCAAGGACCCGATGGTTCTGAAACCACAGGCATAAAAATATCCTTTCTATTTGGGGACATTCACAACTCTTATGAGGTTTAAGAGGACGCTTTTCCATAATCAGGAAGGGCTAACTGTTGCATTCAACAAGTGGTTGCTAACACTGATGAGTTACAGGAAAAGAATTCTGGAAAGAATCATGGTTTTTATCAATTGTCATCTTTACCAAAAGCAGAAATTATGACGTTGTATACAATCTTTTGACTTGGAGAAAATTAGAGTTGAGTTGAATTGAGAGTTTTACCCAATAGTTAATGACAGTGAGAGACCAGATATACAAACGGACGACCATCCATAAAAATAGAACTCTGACCCACAATCAGCAGCAGTAATTAGCCCAGGAAGTGCCCCCTTATCAGCAGTAACCAGTCCTGAAAGTCAGTTTGCTTTCTCCAAGTGAGACATGTAGGAAGTTAGACTGCTATCTCTAGTCACATACCAGGGCAGCCAAACAATAACCTCTATAATAATAGACCCAAAATGACCAGGATTTGATTAATTACTGACAGATTCCCTCATTTTTGTCCCGGCTCCCAACTTAACACCAGCCAGAATAGCTCAGGGACTGTTTCATTGAAGACACTAAAGTTATAAATGAGGCGTAAGGTAAGTAAGGCATAGAGATGTCTGAGCCAATGTTTCTTCCATGACATTACACTGGCTGCCTGAAGGTCGGGTCATTTCACACTAGGCTGGGTTGAAGTGCTCTCTCTCTTTGAAATAGGGCGCAGAACCCAATGAATGGGCCGGTGACATTTGTTTTGGTGAATACCTACTGTGTGTCCAGTGCTATGATGGATATAGAAACACACACACAATATGATCAAGAAAGTTAGTTGAAGAGGCCCATATGCAAAGAATTTGAAAATTATACAAAATGCACAAAGAATATCAGACAGCATTTCCAACGTACATCACAAAGAATATCAATAACTGCTGAGTGAAAAATGGAACTACTATATCAAAAGCATTCAGAAATCAAAATCCCAACAAGTTATTTTGTGGATATTGACACAGTGATGCTCACGTTTATACAGACAGGCAAGTAACTCAGAACAGCCAACACAACATTGAAAAGGAAGAACAAAATCGGAGAACAGACAGGACCCAACTTCACGAACCTTTATTCTGGTTTGTTGCCTGGCACATGATTGCTCTCCAATAAGTAATTGTTTCATGAATGAAAACCCTTGTCTAGCAAATAGTATGCACAAAGAAATGTTAGCAGTCACCGGTACGATGAAAATGATTTTCCCAAAGTGTTGACCTTCCATAAGCACGCAGCCACCATAGAACTAAACTCGGTTCCATGAAATGAGATGTTAAGCTACCTTGAAAACCTCTCAAGAGAACAAACTGAGCTAACTCCCAGGGACTCAGTGCTAACTTGTAATTTTTAGTGTTTTGTCATCTGTTAGACAGCTCTCAAAACTGGCAAGTGGATTTATTCCTTAGATGGGACCCTGGTGGATTATTCTTCTTGGTCCACACCACAAAGACATTAGTAACATGCTAACCTTCGCCAGAGGAACCTTCCTCACATGCCCTCTGATAATGACCAGGTAAAAGATTAAACTCTTAGCATTCCAGGGAGAAATTGTCGTACCTTTTTATATGGTACAGTTAAATTTTAAAAATTCTTCTAACTGGTCATTCTCTAAGGTGCCACTTTATTGAAACTTTTTTTATTTTTCTGAAGTGAGAAGCAGGGAGGCAGAGAGACAGACTCCCTGCTTCTCACTTCAGAAAAATATAAAAACTAAACAAAACAATATAAACAGGCTCTGGCACTCGGGGGTAGATGAATGCTCACAGTAATAATGTCTTATGCTGACTGAATCCTCACCATATGCCAAACTGGTCAATGAGTGATCTCATCAACTTCTATAGAAATCTATTATGGGTGATCTCAGGTTACTAAGGGATTAGCAGCTAGCTCAAGAAATTTTTGGAAATGTAACAGCTGGTTCCCCTAAGCCCTTGCTAGCCAGCCCTAACACACTGGCAGAACCGGACTCTCTGTATCTCCCCAGAAGCCCCAGACATCCCCAGACAACACCCTTCTTCAGCATCTGAGTCCCAGTTTCTCAGGAACATCTTCAAGCTTCTAATTTCTTTTTATTATTATTATTAAGTAAGAGGTAGGGAGGCAGAGAGACAGACTCTCACATGCATTCCCACCAGGCTCCACCCAAGAAGCCCCCTACCAGACAATGCTCTGCCCATCTAGTATCACTGCTCCACTGCTCAGCAACCAAGCTATTTTTAGTGCCTGAGGCAAGGCCATGGAACCATCTTCAGTACTCAGGGCCAACTTGCTAGAATCATTTGAGCCATGGCTGTGGGAATGGAACAGAGAGAGAGAAGGGGGGGAGTGGAGATACAGATGGTCACTTCTCCTGTGTGCCCTGACTGGGATTTGAACCTAGGACTTCCACATACCAGGCCGACATTCTACCACTAAGTCAACCAGCCAGGGCCAAGCTTTTCATTTCTAATTACCCCAGTTTTTTTGTATGCTCCTAGCCTTGGGGGTGGTCGCTACTTCCTGCCCTTCGCTGCTCTATAACCTCAGTGAGTCTGTCTTTGCATCCTCATCTGCTTTAACCCATCCTCCACAGGGAATGTTTGTTTTTAAGATAACTAGTAATATAATTTGTGTTCACTCCTGACTAAAACCTGAGGGACACTGTCCGTGTCAGGCCTTTTAGAAGAATTCCCCAACCCAGGTTCTGCCTTTTTGTCCCGCTGCCTTTACGTTCACGGGTCCTTCGGCCTCAAAGCCCGTCCCCCAGCTCAGGTCTCCGCAGTTCCTCTGCAGCCTCCACAGCAGTCCAGCTGCTGTGCTGCTCCCTTCCTGCCTGCACCGCCAGCGCCCGGAGAACAGGGACTCTGTCTTCGCTTTGCTGTGTCCCTGCCTTCCCAAAATGCTGAGCACAATGTTTAGAATATCATGTCTTAGAGAAACAAAGAGATGGAACCGATAGGATGCAGGGTGTCTAAATAAAACAGGGAATTGGCTGGCGCGGTCCTGAAGGCAGCCCCACGACTTGCAGGGTGATCCGTCGAGCTGAAGACCCCAGCTAGCTGCGGGCACAGCTCCAGTCCGAAGGCCCATGGGCTCGAGACCCAGGAAGAGACAACGTTTCAGTTCAAATGCAAAGGCAGAAAATTATATGTTTTACATGGGAGAGGGTCAGCCTTTATTTTCCATTCGGGCCTTTAATTCACTGGAGGAAGCCTGCCCATATTAGGGTGGGCAATCTGTTTTACTCAGGCTAGTAAGTTAACTGTTAATCTCACCCAAAAAACACCTTCACATAAACACAGAAAATAATTGTGTGATCAAACTTCTGGGCACTCCACAGCTGAGTCAAGTTGATGCGAAAAATTAAGCACCTCAATTGTGAAAAGCTCACTCTCCAGCGTGGTTCAAAGTCCAGGTGTGGGCCAAGACCAGGTAGGTCAATGGGTAAAGCGTTGGCCTAGTACACCAAGGTCATGAGTTTGATCCCCCATCAAGGCATGTACAAAAAGCAATCAATGAGTACACAACTAAATGGAACAAATAAGTGGAATGAGTTGATGCTTTTCTCTTTCTTTCTCTCTCTCTCCTCATCCTCCTTCTTCTCTTTCCCTTCCTCTCTCTCTCTCTCTCTCAAATTGATGGAGAAATTAAATAATAAATAAATAGAAGTTCAGGTATGGTATGGTGTGAATGGAATGGAATTAGAATGATACAACCAGGGAGACCCTGACTCAAACCTGACTCCACCCTTTCTAGCTCGTGTGACTCAGGCATGTGACTGTCTTCTCTGTCCTTTATTTCCTCATCTGTAAGGTGAGACTGGTCTGTAAGGACTGCCTGGCCTTCAGGGTTATTAGGCGAATTAAGATTGCTCACGTGTAAAGTGCCTAGCGCATGTGCTCAACCAGAGCAAACAGCCCAGTGTGTTTGTTGAGTGCATCCTTGCCCTGTGGACAGGAACAGTGCTGGACGCTCCTGTCTGCTCTCTTATCACACGTCACCTCCTCTGGGTCTCCCGGTCGGACCAGGATAATCAGTCAGGCTCGGTGACCCCAAGCATAAAATGTTTTTCAGGTTATTCACTCTTAGGAGGCCAGAAAACATTGCCGACCAAAAAAAAAAAAAAAAAAAAAGAAAGAAAGAAAGAAAGAAAGAAAGATCCCTGCCAGGTGAGTGGGTTGGGGAAGGAACCTGGTTCTCCACGTAGGAGGAAGTCACTCAAGGACTTACCAAACCACAGGCCTGACAAACAGTGTTCAGTCTCAAGTTTCTGAGCAAAATAAACTGGAAGTTCTGCTGGGATCTCCCAAACAGCCCAACCTGAGTCAAAGAATCTCAGCGCTGCTTTTGACTTTATAAATGTCCTCCTTGCTGTCTTCTTCACAGTGAGGCAGTGGGTGGCTTCCTGGGCCCTGGCTCTCAGCATCTCTGGTGGGGTGGGGCGAGTTGTTCCCTCTCGCCTGAGCTCTCTCCGAGGGGAACTTCTGCTCATTCGCTTTGAAAGCAGACCCACGTAGAGTCATAGCTCAGCCACTCGGCAGTCTGACCTTGTTGAATGACAGTTCTTCCGTTTGTAAGATGGAATAAATACTATGTACGACTCAAAGCATTATTAGTACCTGGAATTGGTTGAATTCTTGCCATGTCACGAACACAGCAGTCGTGTCAACAACTGGAGGAGGGACAGTTTCATGTGGCCCAGGGATCTGATATCAGAAGGGCCATCTTCAAATTCCTGATAACTTTTAAACAGGGCCCCAACTTTTTCAATTCTGATGAGGCACTGCAGATTCTGCAGCCAATCCTGGCTCTAGGAAATAGGAATTCCCCTTGACTTCCCTGCACAGACGAGCAACTCATGACACAGGAAGGTTCAGTAACTTGCCCAAGGTCGTACAGCTGGTAAGCGGCAGAACAAGGAAGTCCCCTGACCCACGCTTTAAACTACTTCTGGGTTGTGCCCTAGCGTGAGAATTCAAAGAAAAGCCATTATTAGCTGGTGCTTTATAACTCTGATCGGCTCCCATCACTGAGCAGTCTTCACCCTCATGCTAATGACCCTTTGCCCAGAAGCCATTAAGAAATGACTCCATGTTGCAAATGCATATGATTCTTGAATAAGCTGCCTGGTGTCACGTTAGGATTAGACAGAGAGACCAGCCACCACGAAGTCCCTGGCCTGGGTTGGGTTGGGGCAGAGTCTCTTCCGAGGGAAGCAGGGGGAGGGAATACCTGATGCAAAACCTTTGGATAGCGGACAAGAAATTATAAATTGGACAGAGTCTGGGATAGCCTCCTGTCCTGGGGGTCCCAGCTCTCTGTTTCTTGGCTACAGAATAATCAAAATATCCCAGGCCTATCTCCCAGTCTCGGGCAAGGGGGTGGAGGAGTGCCGTAGGAAACTGGGAGGAGGTCCCCTTGGGGAGCCATGGGACTAGGGGGCCAGGACCAGAGAGGTGGTCAGGCCACAGGGGTCCTGAGCTGCTGCACCAGCCCCGTGGGACAACAGGAAACCTTGCAGGGCAGCATTAGAAATGGATCAAACCTTGTGATTCTGGAACCCAGGAGCAGGAAGATATACCATGCCTTCTAGACACAGTTTAATCCTTTTTTGTTGATGTATTTCTTTCATTTTTTTATGTGTCTTTGCTTTGCCTCGAAATTTGGTATGTTTTGTTTGTTTTAATGCCAAGAAGTTCAACAGTGCTTAGAGAAATTGGGAGAATGGTCTTGTGCCCATGTGTGGGCCAGAGTTTAGAAGGTCTGAGAATAATACGTGCCCAGTAACTCACAGTGCACGGTGGGGGCATAGAATTAGAAAGTAGCGATCAGGAGGAAGCGAAAGGTCCTTTAGTTCAGGTGGAAGTGCCCTGGGTTCATGCTTCTACTCTTCTGATGTCCACACCAATCAGCGGGACAGCTCGTCACAAGGCAGGCTCTGATTCAGGAGGTCGGGGTGGGGCCTCAGCCCCTGCATTGTTTCCAAGCTCCCAGGTGCAGCAGGTGCGCTGGGCTGCAGACCACACCCGGGGCTCCAACTCCTAGCCCAGGGCCCGCCCCTCAGGCTCCAGCCGGCCGCAGGTCACATATATTGGAATGTGGAAATGTGACAATGTGACGAGAGAAGCGCCAGTGAGCTACTTCCAAGAAAGTCCGCACCCCTTAGAGCAAAGTCGGGAAGCTCCTGGGGTTGCCACTGTAGAGAGAATAATTAGGAAGAAAGAGAAGCTGCATGTTTTCATTGACGAGTTTTATTTCTTATACATGAAATGTAGTATGATTTTAGGAGGGACCAAATGCCCCAGCTGTGTCTAGTACTGGTCCTGCCTTCCCAGGGTGTGTGAAATTCCCACCAGGAGGGAAAACCACTACGTTGTATTGAGGCAGCATTTCCTCAGGAATGTCTCCCTTTAAACTGTTGCTCTGTCTGCAATGGTGTCACTCAGTGTAACAGTCTAAATCTATATTTAAAGTGTCTGTGAAATCACACCGACGTGCACTGTGCTCTTACGGGAGAGGGACTACAAGCTCATCCCCCCTCCCTCTATCTCTGAGTGTTGCATGTGACCCTTTCCCACAAAGCCAGCTGGGGAGGCCGTCCAAGCCCTGGAATCCAGGCTGGCCTGTGACTTGCATTGGCAATAAATGAGGAAGTGCTTGTTCCGCCCCTGAGCCTCTCATGCTTTTGCCTTCTATCCCTTGGGACCCTGCCACCAACATGCATACAAGCCCAGGCTGGCCTCCTGGAGGGTGGGAGCAAGTCGAGGAGAGCTGTGAACCTGTAGAAAAGTGAGGGTTCCCAGCCAAGCTCACCCAAGGGCAGATCCATGAGCAAGCCCGGATGACCAGGGGCTGAAGAACCTTCCAACTAAGCCTGAAGTCACTGGCAATCAATCATAAATGGTTCTCATGGTAAATCCACTGAGTTTTGCGGTAGTGTTAGGCAAGTGGTAGAGCTATGATGTAATAGAAAAAGAGAAAGAAAACTACAGGGTATAAAATTGTATTGAATACTATGAAGTAATAATGAAATAGTTATGACAACAGGAAAATAGTATACATGAAAATGCAATGAGTGATTGTTGGAGGGCAGGCCTATGGGAATATTGGTATATTTTCTTCATCTTTCTGATTTTGTCCGATGAGTATACATCACGTCTGCACGTTATAAAAATGGTTCACAAAAAAAACAATAACCCAGGAGTCTGATGTATACCTGACATCTGCCAGACACTCTAGAATCTAAACCTGTCCAAGGGAGAGCATGTGTTTCAAAAATTATACAATATCTCTGAACCTGTAGGGTGCTGACAGCGTTTATTATGGCATGCACTTACACGATTGTCCAACACCTTCATGGGACACAGGTCTCTGCTGATCGCCAATCGGTGGCGTCTTCACATGTTGATTTGATTTGAGATTAAGAACAGGAGTGTTAATCCTGAAGAACTAGCCAACAAATGCCCTGAGACTTCCAGCCAGCTCCCTGACCACTGAGGAATATCTACTGGCGATAACGAACACATCCCTGCCCGTGTCCCTGGGAGACGGCCCACACCAAACGCAGTTGGGCTTTCCTCTCGAGGGGCAGCTTTGGAAACAAGTATGGAGCAGCCCTTGAAGGGTTTGCAGAGACAGTAAAATGGGGAGCACATCTTCTGAGGATAAAAGCTGTTTTATGCTACATAGATAAAATCCTTCTTCCGAAGAACAGCTATCCTTGAGAAAGAGACTTTTATTCTGAAAGCATTTTATTAACACACACAACTTCAATCTCTACAACCTCCCCGGGGTAAGTGGCAAGTTTTGTTATTCCCATTGTGCAGGTTGAAAAACCAAGGCAGAAAAATACCAGAAAAGGGTATGCATTCGTTAAATTTCTTTTGCTGCAAGCAACAGAAAACCATCAGCCAATAGAAGTAAAGGACACTTTAACACATGACTATGGAAGGAAGAAGCTAGCAGCTGTGGGGGCCCCAGGAACCAAAGGAAAGCCTCTCTTCAGGGCGCCGGTGTCTGGATGAAACCGCTACAACCGTGTCTCAGTACTGTGTCAGCCATTCAAAAGTAAATTCTAGAGGGAGAATGTCTGACCCCTCTAGTCTGGATCACAGGCCCACCCTGTGAGTATTGCACAGCCTGATAAAGAGGTAACTCCCCAGAAGAAAATCAAAAGAAAGACAATGAGTGTGGGATAGGAGAAAGCAAACAAACAAACAGTGTAAGCACTTTATAGGATGGGTGGAAATTAATGGAAAGCTCCTTTAGATTTCTGCCTGTCCACCAATCTGTCTTTCCCGGAATCATCCAGAAGCTTCTGGAAGCCAGGGAGAGCAGGTACCCTTGAACTTGTTCCCCAGCCTGCCAAACAGTTGTGTTCAATAGAAGAACATGAACGCATGAACCGTTTGGTATCTGTGCAGTCCTTGACAAAACATTGAGGGGTGGCGTTTGTCTCCCATTTCTCTGCCACCGGTTGCCATATGCTTCAATACCCCAGGTCATTTTCTCTGCTTCCAGGACCCTTCCCAATGGGCAACAAGTGTTTTTCTACTCACTAAATCCCCCATCCCCTGGGGTTGTTCATTCTCAAGGGCGTGTTCATATCTGGCTATAGTGCTGCCCATCCAGAACTAGTCAGATCTTCAAACCTGAGCCCTCTTCTGTGCCACCTTGCCTACTTGTCTAAAGGGAATTGATAACAATAGTTCTACTTCATAGGGTTGTGATGAGGAGAAATGGAAATGTTACTGTAAAGCACTCACCATCGTCCTGACACATAGTGGGCCTGCCTATTAGCTGCGTCATCATCATCACCATCATCACCCTCCTACCCTCATGCTGGTTATGGAGTGCTGCATATTTCATACCAAGAATCCCCCACTGTTGTCGACTACCCTCAGTGTACCCAGTGTGACCATCATTGTCCCCGTTAAATAAACAGAAAAGGAGGTCAGAGAGTATAAGCTAACCAGCCCAGGACCTATCACTACCAGGTGACGTATTCTATCACTTGCCTCTAAAACCTGTCCTCTCTCTACTACATCATGTTGCTCGCCAAAAGAAAAGGCAAAACGCTTGGTCAAAAACCCCGAGCTTGCAATGGTGGAATTCCAAGCACACAAAAGGGAATTCTCCTCTGGGTGACTCAACTCACCTTGAACAGGAAACCGTTTCCTGCATGTGAGGAAGACCCATCGGTGGTAGACCCAACTCCGAGCATGGAACACAGTTCCTGTCACTTGGCAAGGACTCGCACACATACTTTAAAGTCAGGAGACTCAACAGGAGGAACACACGTGAAATAGTCCAGAAGAGCCTATGGTCTGGAGCATTTGAAGAGTTTTCCTTTCTCCCTTCTTGCCATTTCTTTTTCTTTTTTCTTTTCTTCTCCTTCTCAGTAAAGAAAGACATATTTATTTGACTTTTTATGTTACCCTTTTTTACTCAACCCTCTCCCAATTCTGTTTTTTTCTCTGAGCTCAACCTATCATTCAAATGGCCACTTACATGTTTTATGCTCAGTCTAAACTCAACATACCTAATAGCATTGCCACCCATTTCCACTCTGCCTGAACGCACTTCTCCTCCCGTAATCCCTGGACTTTCCTGAGCACATCGCCAACAGGGCCAGAAACCCTGGGTCATATTGTTTTCCTCCGTTGTGTTTCCCCCCCACCCCCGCCCACAGGGCAAGGCCTGACACTTGAGCAACTTGAAGGACTCTTGTGCTGTTTCTCTAACTTCTAGTCCTACCACTCACGATCACCTCTAACACGGACTACTACAACAGTCCTTTTCTCTTGTGTTCTTGAAGTCAATTTTTATGCTGATCCAAAGAGATGCTTTGCAGAAGACATGGACCAGCCATTTACCAAACTGGTTTCCCAGGTCTCCAGGGCAACAGCTTAGTAACATTTCTCTGGCCGTCCCGCTGTTGGCTGCCCTGATGTGACTGAGGTGACTGAGCTCTGGACAGTAGCATATGCAGGGAAGAATGCACCCCACTCCCTGACCAAATCCTTAAAAGCTTTTCTCACGAGCTTTCTCAGTTTCCTTCCCTAGTCTGTTGGCTTGATGATAACCATGGCCAGACAACTTTAGAAGTCACGTGCAGAAAGGACAGATTCAGTGTCACTCATCATTTATAACTTTTTGACACCTGCTGTATAGCTTGTGATGACAGGGTCCTGTCCCCTGAAAAGTCTATCACATGGCTGAGAAGACAGATGCTTAAATAGAAAACAGAGTACAGTGAGGTACAGTGAGGGCTGGGCTAGAAGGGAGTCCGGATCGTGGAACAAAGGCCCTGGGGAGGCACCACGCTCAGCCCGGCTAATGCGAGGAGGTCCCCGCGTCTCAGCCTAGGACGCCAGAAGCTGGGCAGGTGAAGTAGGAAAGCACAGGGGAGGGAAGACGTGGTTTTTCCCTTTCCATTTTAACTATAAAAATAGTCTTCCTCTTGTTAAGTAGAGGTTAAGGGGAAGTCATTAAGGATCTTAAGCACGAGAGTGACATGATGTCGGGGCAGGCTGGAGGGGAGCCAACCCAGAGGCAGGAAGACCAGTTCCCAGGCTCACTGCCAGCCCCCTCCGGGACAAGCGGTCCGCTAATTATAACCTGCCCTGGAGGCCACAAGCGTAGTGGGCTGTGATCACACAGCAAGCAGAGCTCACTGCTTTCGGCTGGGATTCTTAATAAGTTTCCCTTGACAGAGGACTTGGCTTCCCCAGTCTCTGATTCTTTTGTAAAACCTCAGAATTCACCTGAGGTCTCCTCCCCAGAGCACCTGTGTCCTGACCTCAAATCTATGAGTGTCCCTTGACTGACAGTCCTCTCCGGGCAGGCAAGGAGAGAACAATGGGCTGAAAGGGGAAAACCCACAGAGACATGGAGTTCCCCTTGGCCAATGGGGAAGGCGTGTGCCCACCACAGTGGTTCGACTTAAAGAGCTACGGATGCTTCTTGACCTTGAAAGATTGGGCTTAACTTTATGGTCCTTTTGAAGCCAGAATGAGTCACAACCTTGGCAGTCCTGGGAGGAGGAGCGAAGGCTGGGGTGTGAGTCACAATGGTGAGAAGAACGTGTTAGCGGGGGGCTGAAGAAGACCTGTCGCAGATGGACAGATGGCAATGTGATGGTGATAGCATATTCTGGTTTCTCACATGTTTCCTTTAAGATGTTGAGCTGAGCCAGAGATCACAAAAGGAACTGTGTGGTGGCTGTTATTAATGAGAGTAGATAATATTAGAGAAAAGCAACAACAACAAAAACAGGCCGGCAACAGAGCTGGCTCAGGAGAACCAGAACTCCAGGTGACTTTAGAAAAATTAATAAATAGTCCTATTTTGTCTTTCTACAAAAGAAATGCAAGTTGGGAACACCATGGTGCTGCAGGAAGTGTACGAGCGGTCTCTGGGGCCAGCTCAGTCTGGGTCAGACCTCTGTCCTGCCCCTCCTTAGCCGTGCAATTTTACGGGCAAGTAGGCGACAGTAATAATGACCACCACGACTGAACGATCGGCATGTGCCAGGCAATGGACTTGGTGTCTTACTGACCTCATCTCAAATAATTCCCATCCCTACTGTATAATACAATACTTATTTTTGGGTTGCTGGAAAAATTAAATGAGATAATGTAGTGAAAGGGTCTGAATGCCAAGCCCATCCTCGGGACCAAATAGATCTGTTTTCCTTTTGACCTCTAAGGCAGCCTAACGACCTCAAGCCTGAGGTTGTCTCCAAACACACCTGTTGAATGTTGTTGATTCTGTCTGTGTCCATCTTGGGAAAACAAATGCGGGCCTCCCGTTTTGATCACTCTTGCCCCGTACTGGCTTTATTTGTATTTCTCCACCAACGTTAACTTCGCACACGTCATCGTGGCATTCTGACTTGTCACCTGTGATTTCAGAACTAGCCCAGGACATAATAGGGAAAAGCCAACCTGGTTAAACAACCAAAAAGACCGGGACTAGCACTGTGTTTAATGTGCCCGTTCCTGTGAGACCTTGAAATTAGAAAGAGACAGCTGGTCTGGCTCTGCGAGGCTGAAATTCAGGCTCACCCATCTCGTCCACCAATCACGTCCCTTTGGCATGGAACACAGTACTTCACTCCCCACCCTAATGAGGGGGAATAAGGGGGAGAAGGCTGTCCCTTGGTCCCCAGATTCTTCTCCCGCATTCTAAGTGGGGATTCCTTGAGGTCAGTCTGGTTTCTGACAAAAGATAAAATCATATGATAGTTTAAAACTACAGCTCCCTAAATGCGGGGATTGTGGAATTGTTTTTGTTGAATTCTCTGTGATAAATAACGTGTAGCAATGGCTCCACAGATTGTTGACAGGTGATGGAGAAAACAGGAAAGAACACTGGATTTTAATGATCCTCCAGAGTTGCGGATTCCCAGCTGCCCAGGAGCTAAGAGAGATAAGGCGACCAGTGGCTCGAAATCCGAAATCCGACAGCTGTGGAGTAAAACCCCAGCTCTCCCACCACCTTGGAGGAGGCACATCACCTTTCTGAGCCTCTGTTTCTTCGCCTGTGAAATTGGGATAGCCATACCTCTGTGCTAGGTGGGAGTATGTCTTCTACATATAATTCCCTTAGCTCCCTCTCTCTCTCATCCATCCATTAATCAATCAAATCAATCAATGACTTAAGATCTTATGAGAAAGTTCACTACTTTACCAAAAAAGCAACCTGTTCTTCTTCATCATCATCATCTTCTTCTTCATCCTGCAGTCACTGAACAGTGCTCTACAGAGTCTGCACATGCCCCGTAAGGTGAGCTGGGAGGACCAACCGCTCAGGGAGGCAGGACCTGACAGTGGTTAAGGACCTAGGCTCTGAAGCCTGAGAGCCTGGGCTCCACCCTTGGCTCTGCAAACAATGAACTTTGTGACGTGGTACATAAATGAGGTTCCCCATACCTCAGTTACCTAATCTGCAAGAGGAAGACACTAATGACATGTACTTCCTGAAGCTGTTCACGGTTGACCTAAGGAGAGCACTTAGAATAGTGTCTGTCTCCCAGTAAATACTCACTGCATCACTTACATAGGCTCCCAGAGGCTGTGACTTGCCCAAGGTCACAAAGCTTCCATCTCTTGCCTCAGCTGTAACCTCTTCCTGGTCCCCACACTGCGAGGGGGCGGGGGGAAGTGAGGAAGGTTCACTGTGAGGTCTGTGAGCCAAATCAGCCTTGGGAACCAATGTGGAACCGTGGGCAACTCTTAGATTGGATTGCTTGTGAGTCCCTGGAGCATAGAAACACATATTAATCCATTTCAGATTCCCAGCCCCCGGCACAGTGTCTGGGCCGGAATAAGCACCAAGAATATTTTCGGAGTGATAAAGAAATCAATGAGAGAAATTGGAGGTGGCAATAACAACAGCATCAAAACTTCTGTACCCTGATGAATGAGCCAGGTCTGGGGGTGGGGAAATCTAGATTTCTAGGGAAAGAGGGGCTTTGATTTTGGAGTTGGCTCCATTATGGGGCATGCGCAGGGAGAGGGAGAGCTTCTGGGTCTCCACAAGCCACCACTCCCCTCGCTAATCCTCCCTGCACCCCCTGCCACTCAGGCCCAGTAACGGCTTGGTGGAAACTCAGCTGCAGTCAAATAGCAATTGCCGAAGTGGCCCCAGTGAGAAGCTTTTCCATGGAAACATCTCATGCATATTCCCGTCTGGGGGCCTACAAGATGGGAACGGCAGAGTCTATTAACCCCACTTCACAGGCATGAACACTGAGGGTCAGAGAGCAGGAGAGACCTGCCCAGAGTCACTGAGGGAGTCAGGGTCAGAACGATTGAACCCAACCCGCAGCCTGGTTCCCTACCCACTGCATCCATGGTTTGGGTGCACATGTGGCAAATCGCACAGCCCAGGGGCCTGGTGGGACCACACAGTTCCCTCTTTCTCCCTCCCACCCCACCGTCCAGGTACGAGGTCAGAGAGAGACGCTGCTGGGTCTCTGTCTCCCAGGATTGGCAGGGGTCTTGCTTTGACCACCATTGCGATGGCCCTTGGTAAGCGATTAGGTCAACTGGGTAATTTGGGTGGTCAGCGGAATAGACTAAGGCCACTGCCTCCACTCAGACCCACAGCTGGCCCCATCCTGACTGCACAGCCTTGGTCTGGCACGCAACCTCTCGGGGGTCCGTTTCTTTAACTTCATAACAGAGAAAATCATAGAGGAAATTTCTACCCCTGCTCAGGGATTTCTCTGAACAAGAAGAACTCTGATTGATGGATCGGGCTGGCCCCTCAGGCAATGAGCTCCTATCACTGGAAGATGAAAAGCAGACTGTGATATACAAGCCCCTGCTCTTAGAGGGAGGCTCTAGTGCAGGCATGGCCACCATCCGGCCCGCGTAATGAGTTTATGCGGCCTGCGATTCGATTTTTAATATTCTCCGCTACTTTAAAATCTCAGCTATTCATAAGCAGAAGCGTCTTTGATTATTGAAAATCAAGATATTTAAGAAGATAGCGATACGCGGAAAAGAATTCCGTGTGTGACTAATCTAGGGTTACTTTCCAATAATTGGTCAAATGGATTTGCGATACTTCCTTATTTTTTAAAAAAAAATCCATTATAAAGATTTACAACTTTTGTACTCGTCTGTACTCGATATGAATTGTTTGACTTTTAGTGGTGATGTGAAACCCACATTCTTTTAGGTGGAGTTTGCCAGTGCGCACCTAAGGTCAAACAATGTTATTTTTGTGGTCAAGTGTGCTGAATCAAGTGGCATTGTAGCATAGACAATAGCTGCAGTTGATAACTGAAAACGTGTCCAGGCTGTTTGTAAAACAAAATAATTGGTGTTTTTTGCGATATCACCCCTTCAAGCTCATTATATTAATTAAATATTGTTTTGATTGATTGGGATACAGTTTGGATATTTATACGGTATGTAATTATATTTTTATTAAAATAATATTATATATTTTTTCACTCACATTTATTTATAAACAAATTACATTAAAAAATTTTGCTTACTTAAATAATTCATTTTTGTATTTAACATATTTTAATTTTAATATTTCGTCTGGCCGGTGAAAAAGTTTTTTTTCTAATCTGGCCCAGGGGCAAAAACTGTTGGCCACACCTGCCCTAGGGTGACATGAGCACTGGATAGCAGGTGGACAGGGCCCCTGGTTCCCAAATCACTAACTACGTCAGAATCGCCCAAAGGACATTTAGGAAACACAGGTCTGCTGGCCTCGCCCTTGGGAATTCTGATTGTGAACATGTCTGATGGAGCTCAGAAATCTGGAGTTTTCTCAGAAGCATTCAGGCATGTCAGTTTGCTCGGTAGGTAGCTGGAACATCAGAAATTTCTTGTCTCACAGTTCTGGAGACCAGAAGGCCGCGATCAGGGTCCTGGAGGGCCTGGTCTGGTTCTTTCTGAGAGTGGAGGCAGACTCCACCACCACCACCACCACCCACCCCCACCCCGCCTCTCTCCTGGCTTCTGGTGGTTTACGGACCATCTTGGGCAGTGGTTCTTAACCTTTTTTGAAGTACCGAACCCACCAGTTTCATGTGCGCATTCACTGAACCCTTCTTTAGTGATAAATAAAATATGATTATTTTTCCAAATTCAAGACATAGGTATATGTTTTTTTACTGGTGCACAAAATGAGCTGTGCATGAACATCACCTTGCTCAAAGAACAAAACCAACAAAGTGCATGAACTCACAACAAATTATGGTATTACTTTATTCTGGCCTCCGCGGCAGAGGCTTCTCTGAACCCCTGAGACCGACTCATCGAACCCCTAGGGTTCGATAGAACCCAGGTTAAGAACCACTGCTCTTGGGCATTCCTCTGTTCACAGATGCGTCTCTCTGATCTCTGCCTTCACCTTCACATGGTGTTCTCCCTGTGCGTATGTGCCTCTCAGTCCAAATGTCCTCTTCTTGTAAATTAAACGGGATTGGGCCCATCCAAAGCGTGCTGAGCATCTGCTAAGACGTTATTTGCAAACACGGGCTCCTTCATGGTGCTGGGGGTTAGGACTTCAACATTTCTTTTGGAGAGCTCCATCAACCTATAACTTCAGTACCACAGACCAGAGCTTTTCCAACAGCACAGGCACGCGGCACCCTGGGGATCTTGTGTCACTGTGGAGTCTGAGTCGCTGCGTCTGCAGGGCCTGGAACTGCTTTTCCGTCGGGAGATGCAGATGTTGCTGGTCCAGGCAATGGCGCCTTGAGGACGGAGGTCCTTCCGAGACAAGATTCCCACGAAATCCCCAAATGATTACTCAGCAGATAGCAGCTCTTTGCCCAGTTTCTCCAGTGGAAAGGGCCGCCTTTTGTCTTTCTGTTTCTCTGTAATCTCCAAGTGGGTAGGAGAAAAGCTGCCAGTCAGACCGTGGGTCCTTCGTGCCTGTTCTGGTGGGACCAGCTGGTCCCTGCTTCCCCATCTCTCTCACCTCCCCCCCACACCCAATACCACGTCGGTTAAACCTGCCCAGCCTGACTTCGGGCTAGCTGCAGCTGGCTCCCACGGAGTGAGCGCAGCAGGGTCACCAGCATGGGCTGAGTCAGGGACAGGAGGCTCCTGGGCCAGCGAGGCCGGACCCCAGCGCAGAGAAGCCCACCCTGGGCACCGATGTCCATCCTAGTCCCAGTGCCCCCATCTGCCCAGCCTGGGTAATAGCATCCACAGTGGGCAGGACTGGCCAGGCACAGTGGCCACAGCTGTGACTCAGGGCCGGCGAGAACTCCGCACGAGGGGCAACCTTGGCCAGGCAGGCACTTACAGCCTCCTTAATTTATTTATGGATGCGCTGGCTGCTTCTGTGGCCTCGTTAGGGATGCCTTTCCACAAATACACAGAAACGGATGTTATTCTAGAACCCCCGATAATAGACACCACAGCTGCAGAGACTGTTACTGAATTAACAGCTCCACCCCCTTCACATCCCCCCACCCCTCCAAAATAGAAAATAAAGTTAAAAATACATATGGTTTTTTTTTTAATGTGTCTGTATTTAAGATAGAAATTCTACTTAATGTGAGATATTTGAGAGGCAAGACAAGATTTCTTAGGAAACGAAATTATAAGCTGAAGATATATCTTTTTCAACACCACCAACAAATGCTTCTCCCTCCCCCATCCCCCTCGCGGGCAGTGTTATCTGGACACTTCACTTTCCTCCTGAACTGTAAACCCACACGTAATCCTCTTGTTTCAGAGGGCAAGGCGTGGGTCACCTCTCTGCAAAACTGCGAAATGCAATTCTGGCTTTTTCCAACGCCATCATCCGTCTGGGGCGCTGGCCCGTGTCCCTCTTACAGAGCCGAAGAGGCTGAGGAAGAATCTCGTCATCACAGAGCGGTGACGGGGTCACAAAGAGGGGTGCCTCTTTGTTATTGTCCCCAGTTCCTCCTGCAGATCCTTAATTCCATTATCCAGCGGTAATTGGGCTCTGTGTCTCTCCAACATTCTTTTCTTTCTTCTGCCCCCTTTCTTTGTAATCGATTGATTCATCTGTAATTGGATTTTCTCTGGCTCTTACCAGCTATTAAAAGTAGCGGTGTGTGTGTGTGTGTGTGTGTGTGTGTGTGTGTGTGTGTGTGTGTGTGAATGAGTGTGCTTTCTAGCTAGGCCGCGCTTTACTGTGCCTGGCAATCCCAAATCTTGCTCAGAGTTTCTGAGTAGCATTCAATAGCTGATTCCTTCTGAGGCTGAAGGGCGTGGCAGAGAGAATCCAAGCCTTTGGCTGCAGACAAAGCCATATGGTAGTTTGCCTTGCTTGTTTTGGTCAGGCTGACGTTTATTAAGCTCCTACTGTGTGCCAGGCATTCTCCCAGGCACTTTGCAAGCATGAATACCCCTTACCAAGTTCTTTTAAGGCGAGTACTATTCTTAGTGGAGGCGGGAGGAGGTAAGTAACTCGCCCAGGACCACACTATGAGCGTGTGGGAGAGGTCTTGAGCACGGTGCAGTGTTTCTGAATCCTACCCTTCCGTATCTGTGTAACTTTGGGCAGGGCTTGTCTGTTCATGCCTCAGTCTCCACATATGCAAAATGGTCGAGAGTAGGTTTCCCTCACAAGACTATAATTGGCTTACCCGAGAGTACAGTCCCCTACGCGCACCGGGGGTTCAACACATGTCGGGTCCCAGCGCCCGCGGAAAACTACAAGGGAGTCCAGTGACCCCTGCGCTGTGGGTGAGACCAAGGAATAAACTGGGAACATCACAGGAATGGAGAACAGAAACAGAGGTCTGCCCTGTGAAACAAGCTTCCTAAGCCTTCGCAGCCCTTGCTCCGGACAAAAGCCGAAACCAATTGGACCATTCTACAGAATCACCACAGAGATCAATTCGCAACTGGAAAGCAGTGTATCCTTAGACGAGACGTTCAGCTGTCCAGCCCTTCATTTTCCCAAACAGAAAATGATGCGGTAGAGCTTGCTGACCACCCAGACCTGTTTTGAAAGGACCTCAGGGGACCGGCTCAGTGCCAACATGTCACCTCAAGGCCAGACCGTCTCTGCCGTGGCAGCCGTGAAGCATTTGAGCATGTACCAGTCTCGTTTCAAACAATGATTGAAGTATCAACACATATGCATCAAGTCAATCCTGTTACCCAGATGGGGAGGGACGGAGCCACAGAGGGGTGAAGTGACATGCTGGTGGTAAGTGGCAGAACCAAGACTCAAATCACGTCCTCTCCACTAAAGTCCGGGGACTCCCTAATTGTTTCTGGGTGTGGGACCTGGAGATCTGAAGAACGTGGCTTTGTCATTGAGACAGGGAGGGGCAGGGTGCAGGGTGAGTCAGACACTGGGAAGCAGTAACTTCTGAGGGACAATGGAAGGGCTGAAATACACTTGAGTCGAGCCTGTTGCTTGACCATCATTTAGGCTGGGAAGTACCTCCAGGCCTCTCATGAATAAAGTAACTCATGTGAAACAGCACAACAGCTTTGTGTCTTATGACTTCCTAGTTCTTGGGAGTTAAAATAATTATTATTGTTGGAATGGATTTTTAAATATGGCCTATGTATGCAAATGTCTGAAGGTAATATATTTATCAGATTCCTTTTGTATCAGATTAAGGTTTATTTTTTAAGTCAAATTTTAAAAATCACTCCTGGAAACCGAACGGAATGGGTTCCACCCCCCCACCCCACCCCCATCCTTCCACCTGTCCCTCTTCCTACCAGATTCAAATACTGCTCAGAGTGACTCAGAAACACAGTTTTGACTGTCACTCAAAGAGGGGGAGTCGGGAATTTACCTCTACCATGAAAATGCATGGTCATATAATTTCACAACTCTCAACATCTGGCAAACACCATATCCACTATTTGCAGAAGCAGTTTTGCAGTGACCATACTTGGGAAATTCCCAAAGAATGTTTATACTTCTGAACATTTAGAGATTTGTAACAATTCTAATTTTTCTCAAACCACAAATGTAACAGCCCTTTTCAAATTAAAACAGCGTGTGTGTATTAACTCTAACATAGCTCAAAAATAGAATTGGACCAAATTTCAAAGACTAATCGTTAGGGTATTGTTTCAAATTGTACCAAGTTTTAATCAGTTTACTTCCAGTGGTGAGGAGTTGGGTCAGTAACTCCTGGTGTCTCAACAGTATTATAGTGACTGTTAGCCAGGGGGTAGAGGAAAGAGGAAACCAGGAGTGACCTCAAACTGACATGAGATTTCTTCTGGGGGTGACAGAAATGTCATTGAATTAGAAAACGGTTATTTCATCCAATTTTGTGACTATACTAAAAGCCACCGAATTGTGTACTTGAAAAGGGTGAATTTTATGGTACGTGAATTATCTCAATAAAAAAAAAAAGGTGTAGTGAGGAAAGATTGGTAGAACTTTTGCTAAATTGAGCCAATAAACTATGACAGAAAATCTGGAATTAAAGGATGTTATGGAAATGTACCTGTCGACATAGAATAAGATTCAACATATTAAGTGAGAAAAAAAAGCAATCATGTTCCAAGTGAATAATTATGTCCAATTTGCTGAAAAAATAATAGCTGTTTCTAGGTGAATCTAGAAAGAATCTAGAGCAGCTTGTTAACTAGCTATTCCTGGGATTATAAATTGTTTTATTTACTTATTTATTTCCTTTCTAGGGATATTCTGTTTAAATAAAGGTAGGAAAAAGAAAATGGCTCTGGGGGAGAGGAATGGATGAAAGATTAAGAAGGTTTACTTTAAACCATCAATTTTCAACAGGTGTACCACAAAACCTTTTAAAACACGTAATGCCTGACAATTCAGTCAGAGCACTGGCCTCTTTTCCTTTATACCAGTGGTTCTTAACCTGGGTTCTATCGAACCCTAGGGGTTCGATGAGTCGGTCTCAGGGGTTCAGAGAAGCCTCTGCCGTGGAGGCCAGAATAAAGTAATAGCGTAATTTGTTGTGAGTTCATGCACTTTGTTGGTTTTGTTCTTTGAGCAAGGTGATGTTCATGCACAGCTTATTTTGTGCACCAGTAAAAAACATATACCTATGTCTTGAATTTGGAAAAAAAGTCATATTTTATTTATCATTAAAGAAGGGTTCGGTGAGTGCGCATATGAAACTGGTGGGTTCGGTACCTCAAAAAAGGTTAAGAACCACTGCTTCATACTTTCAAATTAAAAATATGACAACATATAACCCAATAGCCATCTGGTATAAATGAATCAAAATTACACCTGTTTTTTTTTTCCAAAGTATATTTTTTGGTGTGCTACATACAGAATTTCAGTCATTAGTCTATGTGTGCCATGAGATGAAGAAGGTTGGAAGTTGCTGCTTTAGACCTTCAGACTAACCCAAATTGAATGAGCTCCAACAATGTTTCCTGTGGCCCCCACAACATGTGCTGTGTTAGAAAGAGGCCATCGCCTGCCAACGGCAAAGAGTACACAGTGCTCCCATGGTCAGTAGCTGACTGCCCCCCCCCCGACACACACCGCTTTCATTCTGATGTTGAAAACTCAGGGACCTGTCTTCTCCTGATAGAAGTTATAAGCAAAGTCAGCGTCAGTTCTCATCTGCTTTGTAATAAACATAATTGCATTTGGAGCAAGCCTAGAATTCATGTAAACACAATTAAATAAATAAATAAATAAAAGCTAAAACTGTTCGCCAAAACAATACAAAATAAATAAATAAATATAAGTGCCTTTCAAGGGACCTTCTAGGGTCTGTTGGGAACAATTTTCAGGTCGTTGGTTCAGCTCCACTTCTGCTACACGTCAGCTACATTTCAGGAGGTATTGGTGGCAGTATCTACTTAACCCTGACAATGGCCCAGGAGGGGAGGGGGAGATCTCTCCTATGAGAAATGGAAGAGACTGACTGGTGGCCAACCTGAGGCTGCCTGGCTGGTGAGCAGGCAGAGCAGGGTCTGAACACTTGTGTGTCTGACCCCACAACATCATGTTTTAATCCTCTGTAGCCCTCCCCCACTCTTGGTCACACAAGGTCCTTGTAGCCAACTAAATACCAAATGGAACCATAGAGTTCTGCTTCCGTAAAATAAAATTGATCAGTTGCCAGATCATTCCCTTACTAAGTGACTGGAGCCCAGCCCTGACCTTCCTTACTGAGGACGAAGCCCCTCCCTCAAACACACACACGCACAAATACACACACATGCGCCTGCGCATCCTCCATGCGCTAGAAACATCGTATGGGAGAGGAGAGCCCCAGAGGGGAGGGGAGGGGAGGGGAGGAAGCAAGTCTTTCTCTCTTGCTGACACTCCGTCCGTCCAGGGCTCCCTTGGTCCCAGCCCTGCAGTGGCTCCCATTATCGATTCCACCCCAGCTAATTATAGCCACTGATTACCTAACAGCAAGACCCACTGTCATCTGCCTCGGCCTGACAGATTATGCTGTCTGGGCCACGTGGCCAGAGTCCTAGAGCCACCAGAGGTCACAGAGAGGGGCAAATGGCTCTGAATGGGAAGAAATGTGTTTACAGCCCTGACAGCTGACGGGGCCATTAAAGGGGCTTTAGCCGTGTGTTCCCAGCTGAAACCCCTCTCGAGGGGCCTCACTATTAGCTAATGGGATGTGGCTGCCTATCACTCCGGTTCCGAATGTGGGCATGCGAGGGGACTGCCTGTCCTAAAAAGGGAAAGGAGAGGGACTCCGGGGACACGTGGGGCGCACAGTTGTTGGAAATCATTGTCGCGTGGGCAGCAGGACGCTCACGCGCAGACGGGGCTCTGCGGCCAGCCGGGTTCACATAGACGCTCCACTTCCTGTGCCCATTGACATTACCTCCAACACGTGTGAAACACACTGGGCGACACTACATAAACTCCAGAGGATGACTTTCCTCTCATTAAGAACTTTTGTGTCCTTAATTAACGCCCGTGCTGTCTGTCTCAGACTTTAATATGTCTGTGAGGGGCTGGGAATCTTGATTACTGTGCAGATTCCGAACCTGTGAATGTGGGAGGGGGAGGGGCAGGTGGAGGACAGTCTGTCCCCCTCGGGAGTGCCCAGTGGATTGCTGATGCCACGGGTCTCAGAATCATGCTTTGAGTAGCAAGGACCTAATTAGTTGTTCAAAGGGACAAAATTACAGAATTAACCTTATACATAACACCTATAAAATAGTATTTCTCAAACTGCTTATTACAGAACAGCAGTCAGCTCAGAAAGCTGCCTTCACCCCAAAAGGAGGATCCCTGTGATCTCTGTGTCCCCCTGGGGGTCCCCAGTATGCATCATTAGCATATTGGACCGGAGGGAGCCTGGGGTGATCTGTTCCACATTAGATGGGAACAGCTTGTAGTCAACTAAAAGAGGCTGCTGCCCTGTGCCTTCATTGTATGGCAACCCTGGCTGATGGTTTTCTATTGTCCTGATGGCTTATCCTGCTCATACATTTCTAGATTTGAAAAATGCCTTCTCGGCCATAGCGGGTCATTCTCGTGAAACACGGGAGACACACACACACACACACACACACGGAAGAGGGCTCTGAGACTATGACACCCTGCTCGTAAGAGGGAGGGACTGTCATGACACACAGGTGTTCTGGCAGTCGGCTTCCTCTGACAGCTGCAGAGTCCAGTGACCATAGTCCCCGAAGCCCAGCTTGAGGAGTACGCAGAGAGGGATGAGGAGAAAGCCAGAGAGAAGAGCCCGGGGGGGTGAAGTCCTGAGGACTGGTTCCATCGTAGGGTCTGGAGGCCTGATGACCAAGGCCAGTCGTCTATGGAGAATAGAGCTTCAAGATGGAAGTGCTTAAAATTTAACATAAAAAACAAATCCACGTTTATCAAACCGCTTTCCAGAGGTGTGTTTCCATGGAATCAGAAAATGCTCACTGCCTGACTTGCAGTGGTGCAGCGGGTAAAGCGTCGACCTGGAATGCTGAGGTTGCCGGTTCAAAACCCTGGGCTTCCCTGTTCAAGTCACATATGGGAGTTGATGCTTTCTGCTCCTCCCCCCTTCTCTCTCACTGACTCTCTCTCTCTCCCCTCTCTCTAAAATGAATAAATAAAATCCAAAATAAAATAATAAAGAAAATACTCACCGTGTAATATTACTAGGTGAAAAATAAAAGAGAAGAAAAAATAGAAGACCCAATGCCATTCCAGCTTGCGTGTCCATGTGTATGCATACGTGTGTGTGTATGCATACGTGTGTGTGTATGCATACGTGCGTGTGTGCACCGAACAGTACGTGTGACTTTGAAGGAGTATAGAGAATCATGAAGGATGCTTTGGAGTCGGTCAGCATTACATTCATATTGTAATAGATCCAGGCTTCTTAACCTTCTGTTCGTACCTGCTGTGGGATGAGGCCGACAACGCCCAACTCAGGCTTATGTGGAAATTAAATGAGATAACGTCTGGCAAGCACTCAGCATATTGCCTGGCTCCAAACGAGCACTCACCAAACGGGAGTTCTGATTGTGATTAATATAGAAAAAGGCAGGAAGGAAATGCCCGAAATGGCAACAGTGGGTCATCACAGTGTGACACATTGGAAGGGATTTTGACTTTCTTTTTTGTGCATTCCTGTATCACTCAAACTTATCCAAAAAATAAGTGTCATTTTAAGATTAAAAATTATAGCCCTGGCTGGTTGGCTCACCGTAGATTGTCAACCTGGCGTGTGGTTGTCCCGGGTTCAATACCCGGTCAGGACATACAGGAGAAGTGACCATCTATTTCTCCAACCCTCCAACTTCCCCTTATCTCTCTCGCACTTTCTTCCCTTCCTACAGCCATGGCTCGATTGGTTCAAGTTCATCGACTCCTGGCACTGAGGATGGCTCCATGGAGTCTCTGCCTCAGGTGCTATAAATAGCTAGGTTGGGCAGAGCATCAGCCCTAGATGAGGGTTGCTAGGTGGATCCCAGTTGGGGCATGTGCTGAGTCTGTCTCTCTATCTCTCCTTCCCTCACTTGAAAAAGGAAGAAAAAGAAAAAAAGATTTAAATATATATATATATATTTATATATATTAAAAAATATAAAACAATCTTTACAAAGTAAAATATTAATTGTAGTGGGTTTTTTTTCCAGGTTGGCAAAACATGGGTCCTTTTTATTTTCTCCTTTATACTTTTCAATATTTCTTAAATTCTCCACAACTCATTGGTTTTTGACAATCTCTCATTGGTTTTGACAATCTTTGGCCATGACAGACATGGCCACTCATTTTGGACGTTTTGGAAAAATAAAGAAAAACCATGGAAAGTGACAATTGCATATGGTATCTTAATTGCTCTGTTTGCGTTCCTTTTTGTTTCGAGGCATGAAGTACAGATTCCCACCTAAAGAAACAGTCCGCTAGAATGTGCAGAGCACAATACCACAGCCCTGGTCCGTGGTCCTCAAACAGCCACGCCCCCGACCAGTCCCCAGGAGTCACTGACGAGCTCGATAGGAATTTTGCAGGGTGTGTAGAACACTTAAATGCACATGCATGCTCATATCATAAATGTCTACAGAAGAAAGTTCAGAAAGATTTTTGAGGCCCCCTGCTGATGCATGAATGAACAAATACTGAAAATCTGTTCAAGTCAACAACAGTCAACTAAACTCACATAGTAAGTAAATGAATGAATGAATGTTATAAAAAGAATAGATGAGTTTTCTCAGACTGGTTTTGATTGGACCCACTTAAGTGCTACTATATGTGGCTTTGTGTACTTACTGAAGTCCACCTTGATTGAATCCTCACCTAGGAGGTTCTAATTCCTTTCCTTCCTGGCTGCAGGTTCCGGAGGCCCCTGGCTTGCTATGAACATGCTCAGTGTCCCACCCCACAAGACCCGAAGAGCCGGTGGAGCCTGAGTCAGCACAGAGAGAGGCTTTTGTGTGAACTGACTCACCCGTGCTTCGGCCAGGATGCTCATCAGAGGCCCCGGTCTCTCCCCCTCCTTTCCAGCCATGCCTCTAATACACGTGTGCACGGTTTCATGCAGCGGAGGCAGTGATTAGTGGCGGCTTGCTCAGGTGTTCCATTGGGAGGGTGGTGATGAGCGGATCTGACCTCACTGTTACCCACGGCACTTGGCACGTGCTAGGCACTCCGATGTCCTGGGAGAACATTTCTGTGCTAAAACAGTTTGATCAGCGGCTGAGCCAGTCTTCCTGACAACCAGCCATGGAAAAGGAGCCCAGAAAGCTGACAGAGTGGCCTGAGGCTGTCCCACGTGTGGGGCAGGGCCTGGCCTGACCCTACAGAGGGTTCTGTAAATGCCACACAGGGGCCTTTGGCCACCCACGAGGTGATTCTAAAGCACTGTCTGCCGAGGTCCCCAGACATCCATCACAGCGGGATCAGCCGTGTCATCAAAAAGCAAATTATAGTCCAGAGTGGCTTTCAACGCCTGTGGGACCAGCCCCTTGCTTCGCAGTCGCATAGCCAACACTCTGTCTCCTGTCAGGATGGCAGGGAGAGCATTCCCACTGGGCGGCGCCGACTAGCACTGTCTGTCCCCTGGTCTACCCACCCTGAGTTTTATGCACCTCCCAAAAAAGAACAACACTGTGATCACAACACCTATTTGCTGGTAGGGGATCCACCTTCCAGCATCCCCCAGACCAGACCAGCCCAGCCCGCATCTGGCCTCCTCGCCCATAGGTGGCCCGCCTCACGTTACCCTAACTCCTCTCCCCAGACTCTCTGCTTCAGGCGGAGGGATCTGCTGCCTGCCCTGCAGTATGCCTGGGCCTCCCCTCCGCCAGCCCAGCCCGGTCCAGCCCCGCTCGAAAGTCCCCTGCACGGAGCAGCCTTCCTGCTCTCGCCACCTGGGCAGACCCTTTTCATCCCCTGAAATTCGGTTCAAACCGCATCTGTCTCCGAAGCTTTCTTGGGCCCTTGCCATTGAAGGTGTGTTTTTTTCTATTCATTTGTGTGCGTGTATGTGCATGTCCATGTGTGTGTGTATGTGTGTGTGTGTGTGTGCATGTGTGTGCATGTGCGTGTGTGTGTGTGCATGTGCGTGTGTGTGTGTGTGTGTGTGCATGTGTTTGGTAGGTTTTTGGTTTGTGGTCACCGTGAGGTTTATGGAGGTATTATTTGATATCTATAGCATCTTCTTCAACATAATGTGTTGGACAGAATCTCAGGCCCCACCGGGCGTGGTGGCGTGCCTGGGTCCCACCTACCTGTGGCTGTGCAGGAAGGGGTGCCGTGACCAGGGACCAAGCTACTCTGAAGACTGAGGCAGGAGGATCGCTTGAGCCCAGGAGTTCTCCACTGTAGTGCACTATGCCTATCGGGTGTCCGCACTAAGTTCGGCATCAATATGGTGCGGGGGGTCACCAGGTTGCCTAAGGAGGGGTGAACCAGCCCAGTTCGGACATGGAGCAGGTCTGAACTCCCGTGCTGATCAGAATCTCAGGCCCCGGGATGATAGGCCTGGTTATAGCCCATGAACTGCCTTTATCTATCTGTCTGGCCTGGAGCATGCTTCTTTGTCTTTCCAAGACTCAGTGTTCTCATCTGTAAAGGGGGGAAACCATCACATGGGGTTGTCATGAGGTTTACAAAGAACGCAGACTGGGGGATCAGAAAGCACCTGGTAAAGCACGTGGTCAAGTGCCAGTGGGGCGTGTGCAGGCGATGCTGGGTTCCCTCGCTGCTGGTTGGAGCTCTGACTGGGAGCTGAGCATAGAGATGGGATTAAGGAATTAAGTAGGGTCCACATGATGAAGGGCCCCCGAGCCAGGTGCAGGAGCTTGGACTCACCTCGAGGACCAGAACGGTCTGCAAAGGGTTTTGGGTAGGGGCAGGATGGGTCTAATTTCCATCTTTAGAGTCTTCCCTGGCTCTGATGGGGAGGATGGAATAGCACCTGGGTGAACAAAAGTCAGAAGAAATGAGTTAGGAGACTTGTTCTCACCCTGGTGAAGGCTGGTGAGCGCCTGTGGTGGTGGTCCTACGTGACTTGTGAAACAATGTCATCTCTCTAGAAGGTTCTCCTAAAGTGTATCAAGGTGGGTGAGACCCAGCCCCTGACTTCGGGGAGCCTATGGCCTACGTAGGGGAGATAGGTAAGAAAACGAGAGAAGTATAATAACTGGAAAATGATGGGGAGAGCAAAGAGAAAGCAGCATCTTCAGCACGTGACGGGGGTGGGGATTTAGAGGGGCGTGACCTGTGGGGGCTCCATCTTTCCTGACGGACCCTTCCTGTTGTCTGTAGGCTAACCTAGATAGCAATGTCTAGGTGTTCTCACATGGTCCATCGCCTATGGGAGAGGGATTCCCACCATGTTCAGTGGTCAGAAAAGGAGACGGTGAGGATCCATATCAAGGATGAGACGCCATGAGTTTTTAAAAACCTCTACCTTCCATTTTCAATACTAAGCTTTGATACTGTATCTTCCTTTTGTGTTGTTATGTCCATGTTTTGAACTTTAGAGGGCAATTATTTGAAGAGGAATAATCACTTGTTCTTTTATTCAATGTACGCACATATGTACGTACATACGTGTGTATGTATCCACCTATCTGTCTGTCTATCTGTTGTTAAAGGGTCCCAAGGGAAAAAAAAATGGAGAAGAAAACAGGAGCTCCAAAATGCACTGCAAATTAATGTTGTTCCATTAACATTTCAAAAAATGCCCGCAAATAGCTGGAGGAGATAATTACAGACCGGGGAGCAGAGGGGGTGTGTACGCTGGAGGTCTGCCAGGAAAAGAGTGATTTAAAGTGGGTTGTGCCACCAAAAATTACTCAGTCTCCACCATTAGGACCTAAAACAATGTTTACATTTGGACGAATGGTTTCGAATTAGGTTGCCCATTAAGTGCGGGCCCAGGAGTCAGGGTAAAATAAAACCTGACTGGCAAGCCTCAGACAGGAAGGGGGTGATTAGTTGTGGAACATGAGAAGCACACCGTGCCTGGGTCCCGGCTACCTGTGGCTGTGCAGGAAGGGGTGCCATGACCAGGGACCAAGCCAGCCATGCCCAGAGTGTCCAGGAAGGCCCACTCTCACACCGAATTCTTTTATAAGCACCTCCCAGACCGGGTTTGACACCGCCCCCCCAGGACAGACAGGGCACGTGCTTTCCTTTGTTTCTGTACAGCTGCAGAAACCAAGGTTCTTGGGGACTCATCCAAGGTCACAGAATGAGGGTAGAAAGGGGCCATCTCTTCTGACTCTCAATCCTGTGTTCTGGCCTCCCTGACTCTTAAAAGCTTTCTGATACAAACAGCTCAGAGTAAGAACCCTGGCAACGAAGGCACGTGCAGATGGGGCTGCTATACTCACGGGTGTAAAATGATTGCACATAGCCGATGTGACTCCCCTCTGCCCGGCAGTGGACACCGTGAGGCTGCTGCCAAGGACCCACAGGGCAGCTGCTCCAGCTCAGGCCCACAGCGGCCAGTGCCTGATTGGACCCTCCCGGCAAGGGAAGCCAGAAAAAGAGACCAGAGAGAAGCTTCTCACATTTGACAGGCAGGAAGCAGAGCGACCCGGAAAGTTCGACTGATGATGTCTTGGTAGAGAAATACGAGTCTGAAATGAAATGCGTGCATCAGGCAACACTTAGGACCCTTCCGTGCTGAGTGTGAAAGGCTGCCAAGCAAGAAGTAGGCACCAAGCTCAGACGAGAAGCCACAGGAAGGCGGAGTGGGGCATGCAGACCAGCAACAAGCCCCTTCCCATTGCCATAGTGACGAAAGAGCTCGGTGGTCCATTAGGGGAGAACTGGAAACTGTATCAGACCCATCTTCAATGATTTCCTCAATTGACCTGAGATAAAGTGGAAAGTCCTGAGAAGGGTTCACAGCACCGTGTGAGGTCCCACCCTTGGTGAATTCTCTCGTCTCATCTCTCATTGTACTTTACACCTCACATGCAGATGCACAAGCAGCCCACGCATGGTCACGCCAGCTCTCCAACACGTGTGCTGCTCTACGCCCCTGGCGGGAGCATCCTCTCTCTTGCTTCTTGGCCTTGGCCCCTCCTAGTCTTTGTACCAGCTTCATTTCCTCCCTCCTATCTCAGTTGTTGCTCAACTTCTACTCATCGCTTGGGTCTCTCCACCACCTCTGCCTTCACCAGGTCTGCCTGCCGCCCTCTCCCACATCAGCCTGTACTTCCTCAGACCTCACTGTGATTGCTGGATTTGTATTCCATCCTCACCACCAGGCCATGACTTGCTAGAAGCAGAGAGATTGCTAGCACACTCACCATGGTAACCCCAAGGCAAGTACCGTAGAATCTGTACAATGATGGGATAGATTGATTCTTTAATTAACTTAGCTGGTGGTAAAATCTAGTAAACCAAAAGCATTTCTCTGTTGTAGATGTCAAGTTCAGCAGAGAGCCAGCTGGACAAGCCCTCCGCGTCACGTCACGTGAACACCTGAACAGACTGGTCAGCAGTCAAGATTCGGCTGCACCAACGAGCAAGAGCCCTGTTGACAGAACTCCGTCCTAGGAAAGGCTGGTTTCTGTCTGGGTGTGATCCAAGTTACGGAGGGCTTTCAATAATTGGGAAAGACATTATCTTTGGAAGCTAACATCCAACGCCTGTCCCCTTGGTACTTGCCAAATATATCCCACAACCCACATTAAGTGGATTACTCTGTCTTTAATCACACGCTAAATGCCTGCATCTGTGGTTGGCATCAGCTGGCTGGGAGGCAGCTGTGATCACCATGTACACATCCTGCTATTACGGCAGGAGAAATATTTGGGAAAGAGCTCCAAGCGGTTTGTGAGGGTGAGATCATTCATTCGTCTGTTCATGTAGTCATTCAAGACCAGTGAAGGGTCAATCACATTCTAGGTTCTAAACAGATGAACACATATTTTCTTTCTTTGAAGAAGCTCTCCAGGACAAAACAATATGTAGTGTTTGGAGAACTGAACATTCCTTACAATTGTTCAATCTTTGCTTCTCAAATGTTCGTGTGCGTTTGAAATCACCCAGTGGTCATGGCAACATGAAACTCTGATTCAGTAACCCCGGGTGGAGCCTGAGATTCTGCATTTCTGACAGGCTCCTGGGAGACGCCAGTACCACTAGTCTGGAGAACGCACTTCGGGCAGAAAGCATCACCGTGTGGTCTGCGTAGAGAGACAGCGATTATATCATTACCTCATTTGATTCTCGCAAGCAAGCTATGAGTAGATAGGGGAGGTAGTTTATGCCTCTTTCGTAGATAAGAAACATTGAGTCTAGGGGAAATCAGCTGTTTTCCCCAATGGTATAAGAATTCCTTTATTCATGCCCCGGACTCTAAATCCCCAACTTCACCGTCTATGTCCCTTACCCTTAGCAGCTGACCACAGCCACAACGCTCTTCTGCCTTTGGACACAGACCTGGCCTCCCCGGTGGCCTCCCAAGCCCCAGCTGTCTCGCTGGCAGTCACGTTTCCTCCTCTGGAGAGGATGGCCTGTCACAATCACCCACCAGGAAGCGTTGCAGCATGGGGCAGGAAACAGCTCACTCCTCAGCCCGAACTCTGTGCTTTTCCCAGCCCAGCCAAGTCTTGAGACCAGTAGCCCTTCCTCCCCTGGGGAACCAGTTACAATTGCCGAGATTGTGACTCGGGAGATCTGCAAGAGGCCCAGTCACCTGCATTTTCACAATCACATTAAGGGATTCTACTTCAAGCACATTTCAGATCATAATCCGAGGGCAGTGACTGCAGAAATCGGACAGGAGCACCGCACAGCAAAGGCCTCCTTGGGAAGCTGCTTGGGACAGGGAGGGAAGGCACCCTCCTGCCTCGGAGAGACCGGGTGGCTGGAAAGAAGAGTGCAATCATTGCATCCAACCAAACTCGGAAGCAATAGAAGGACGGTTACATCTGCGGTCAGGAATGCAGCCCTGCTAGAAGGCTACAGGGCTCTCAGGGTGTGTGTGGGCGGGGCAGCTCGCAGGTACCACCCACACGCCGCAAACATCACAGCCCATTATTATACTTGGTGTTCCTCCTTGCCGGTGTCCTGCCATGTGATTATTGTTTTCTTGTCTTCTGCCCCCGCAATCTTAAAGGATGGGTCACCTGGATCCTTGGGTGGGTAGGTAGATACCCTGTTATTTTGAGTCAGTCTTATCACCTTCCAGGCTCTGGGTTTCCTGCTTTAATTATTCTGGGACAGAGAGAATCCCATTGGCTCCCGTGAGGTTGGACGCCTCCTCCCGGCGAAGTCAGGTGCGGCCAGGTGAGCAGGATCACTAAACAGAAACCTGGCCAGTTGGACGGCACTACATGTGAGAGGCAGTTCCCAGGCAAGGGGGCGGCCACACCCAAGATGGACAGGATGATGGTTCCTGAAGCTCTGAACTTTTTCTGTCCTTCTAACTTATTTCCATCTTCAGCCGGTGCTCTCTTCACTGCGCTCACAGACCTGCGTGCGGAGCCCAGCCTGAGCCCGCCACTATGCGCAGAAGCTCAGTTTCTTCCCCAGGGGTTGTCACTCGCTTTATCCCACAGCTTGGCCCTCGCTCAGAGCCATGCGTTCTACAGAGGGGTAGAAAACGGGCTCTGATCCACTCCAGAAGAACGCCATCCCACTGCCACCTGCCAGAAATCCTGTGCGTAAACCTTTATGCAATATTTATTACAATGCGAAGGTTTGTGCTGGGTGCTGGGCAGAAAGATAAGCTTATATGGCCATGATTCTTGCTTCCGAGGGGGCCATCAGGAGAGAACTAAGGAAGAAAAAATAAAAATAGATAGGTAACCACATAATACATGAGTTTCCAAGCGCTTTCAGAAACCCTGTGTAGAAAACGGTGGATACAGTTCAGGTAAGGAGAGACTGAGAAACGCATTCCCAGGTGAGGTGTCACTGCCCTGAACTGAGTCTTAGAGAAGAAGTAGAGGTCATCCAGAAGAAAGGGCGGAAGAGAGAGGACCAGACTGGGGGGACGGCACGGGGAAAGGCTTGGAGACACTCCGCAGTACAGCCAGGGAGGAAGACACTGTGTGGGACGCAAAGAGCCCAGTATCGATGAGGCTGGCAGGGTGGGCGGGGCCAGACCCCTCAGGCTGAGCGAGCAGGTCTGAAATCTGCCAGGGTGGGAGGAGGGGCAGGGGTGGGGGACAGTGAGGCTGAGGGGCCGGCAGGTAGGTGATTACACCGTGATCCAGACAAGACATGGAAACAATATGCTGCAAGTTACCATTTCAGATATGACCTGACGACTGCAAGGAACCACCCACAGGAGGATCAGAGAGAAGACTGTTCTAGAAAGAGAAACAAACAATGTGAAGCCGCCAAGGAGGAAATGTGCGTGACTATTGGAGGAACAGAAGGGCGGCGAGTGAGCGGTGGGTGGCAGAGGACTGCGAGAGCAGGGAGGTCTGGGAAGTGACTCTGCGCGTGCGGGAAAGGGCTTCGGCTTTCTTCACAGCGAAGCTTTTGTAGAGTTTCCAACCACCGATCAACATGATCTGATGAACATTTATTTGGGAAACTTCTCCTTCTTGTGCGGGCAATGGGCTGACGGGCAACCCAAATGGAAGCTGAGAGAACAGATAGTCTATTGACGTTTGCAGGCAGGAATGAGGATGGCCTGGGGTTAATTAGCATGGTGGTCAAGGGGTGGAGTGACATGGGCAGGCTGGGGAGAAGGTTTGGAGGTGGAACTGACAGGGACACCTGATGTTCTAGAGGAGGGGTGGTAAGGGAAGGAGAACAACCCTCTCTCTTTGGCAAGGGCCACAGAATGTACAGTAGTGCCACTTCCTGAGACGGCAAGCCCGGCAAATGCATGGGGTCCTGTTTGGGGGCGGGGGCGGAGGGGGCAACACAGAGATCAAGAGTTTTCTATTGAAGGTGTCGCATTGGCCAGCAGTTTAGTTATGTGAGTGGAGATGACAAGTAGCAGATGGTTACATAATTTTCCCTTTGTGGCTAGGAACTCACACTTGGGTGTCCTGAGCACAGAGGTGGCTCTGGACGATTTGGGGCTGGATGTGGTTACCTAGAGTGAGACAGAGAAGTAAAGGACCAAATCTTGCCCCCCCCCCGAACATTTTCCAATAGAGAAGAAGAGAATATTGAGGAAGATGGGAGTAAAGACGGGAAGTGGTCTCAGGGACCCAGAGATGGAGGAAGAAAAAAGTGGCCCATCTCTCTAATTCTGTGGGGAGAACAGGTAAAATGGGCACTGAGCGATAACCATGCCCAGCCCCGAGGACTGCAGCCAGCACACAGCGCATGCTAACTAAGAGTGGGTTGGATTATCTAGCTCAGGGGTAACAAATAAAGGACATTTTTGGCTTGCACTCTTCATCCTTCTTCCTCTGCAACAGACACTGGCAATCAATTACTGCTGCTTCTTTTTCTTTTTTCTCCCCCACCCACCCCTCCCCTGATTCAGCCTTGGAGTCCTTCAGCTCCAGGCAAGCACAGTCACGTAACTAAAATTGTCATGCAGCCTGACCAGGCAGTGGCGCAGTGGATAGAGCATCCGACTGGGATGCAGAGGGCCCAGGTTCGAAACCCCGAGGTCGCCAGCTTGAGTGCAGGCTCATCTGGTTTGAGCAAGGCTCACCAGCTTGAGCCCAAGATCACTGGCTTGAGCAAGGGGTCACTCGGTCTGCTGTAGCCCCCCCATTCAAGGCACATATGAGAAAGCAATCAATGAACAACTAAAGTGCCACAACGAAAAATTGATGCTTCTCCTCTCTCTCCCTTCCTGTCTGTCTGTCCCTATCTGTCCCTCTCTGTGTCTCTCTCTCTGTCCCTGTCACACACACAAAAAAATTATCATGCAAATTTAAGCGTATTTGCCACTCCTGGTATAGACTGCCACAGTCAGTGCAGGGCTTTATATCAGAGCTACTCAACAAAGGAGCTTCATGGGGGCAGCTTAGGAAGGAACTGCACACTCTCCATACAGGGCACTGCAGAGGGCACTCCTGCTCAGACCGGAACTGGACCAGGCAGGCAATCACTAGGCCCATGGGTTCAGGCAGCAGTTCTCTGTATCCAAAGCATTCAGCTGCTCAAAGCACCGAGGAAAATCCAGCCGAGCCAAGGTTAATACTCATGAACTAAATCTTTCTTAAAACTTGCCTCTGTGCCCTTCTCTGCCCCCCTAATCTTTATTGGCCTCCCGAAATGCCTTATCTGCAAAGGCATGATTCTGTTCTAAATCTCTGTCTATGCACACAATTACCCCTTCTGCTTCTTCCACAAGGTAAAAATGAATCATGAGATTCAAGACATTAATTTAACGTATCCACCCAGCCATAAGCAGACTGACTTCATCTCCAAATGATGCACTCCCCCACATGAAATAAAAGCAGACGGTCTTATTTTTCAGCCCAATACACTTAGCATTACGGGGAGACATCTGCTGCAGACAAATCTTGGGTCTTTGGAGCCTTAATACTTGAAAATGTATTCCCCTCCACCACCTGGAGGCTCCTGTGTCCATTTGTGGACCTGTCCACCTAACGCTGCCTTGCAAGCTAATGAGCAGTTGGCTCATGGATATGCGCGTTAAGCTCTTCTATGAAAACTCCTACGCCCACTGCCGAAAGGGCGGAGAGTTAACCACCAGGAGCCTCTCAGTACCATCCATCCATCTCCTCACCTTTATTAAATTGTATCAACAAATGTGGACTGTCAGATGCTACGCTGTTTTCTACAATAGAATCCAGAAGTTTGGCAAGCAGTAAGATGCAGGCTCTTTGCTCAGCTGGGGCTTACCAGTGGGCTGCAGAAGGTCCCTGTGCCCTCTGCGGCGACAGGCAAAATGCCGCTGGCGCGCGGCTGTATGTGCGCATGTCACCAGAGAGCGGTCTGTAACTTCCACTGGATTAGAGTCGGAGAAGGCTAGGGATGCACGGGAAGCTGAAGGCAGCTGGGACGTCTCCCTTTCCTGTCTCCCCTGTCACCTACAAAGCAATCGAGGCTTGTCAGTTTTTGTCCCCCTAAATTGCTCCACGTCGAACCGCTTATCTCCACGCGCTACCTTTCTGCAAGCTGCCCTTCTCTCCGTGGATAACTGAGAATAGCGGCCTTGTCCCCTACCCCCCCCTACCCCCCAGTCTCCTCGCCCCTTCTTCAATCTGTTCTTGGGACAAAGCCAGCATGCATTTAAGGATCTCTAATCTCATGTCAATCCCTTGTTTAAATCCTTGGAGTGACTTCACTGAGCATGGACGGCAAACAATAAACAAAAACGTGACGTTAGCGGCCACAGCACCCCTGCCTGGCCGTGCCTGCTTGCTCAGTGAGCTCCAGCCTCATCCGAGCTCCTTCACATCCTCACAGCCCGTCCGCCCTCCAGCCGCTGGGCTCGCGTGTTCTGGAATCTCCGCCCAAAGTGCTTCTCCAAGTTTATTGTAATTATTGCTTCTCCTGTCTGCTTCCCCTGGCCTCCCTGACCAGGTCCAACACCCTACTGTGAAACCTCCTAGCTCCAGAACTTCTTCCCAGCCTTTGTCCAAGCTGGGATTGTGCAGGGTTTATACGACCTTCGGTTGGTATCTATTCCACAGCACACTGGACTGTTGGTCCTTGTATCTCCTGCGCTTCACAGAATGCCGGGCACCGGAAAGCCAGGGACTTGACTAATACCCAGTAAATGAACAAGTGAATGATCAAGTGGGTAAATAAATAATATGGCAGGGAAAAAACCCACCAAGTTCTGCTGGGGCACGAAGGAGGGAAATGTCTGCTCAATAGGTCTGGGTCAGGGATGGTCTTGTTCACCCTCAGTGTCTCATCCAGGTTCATCACATAGGGTACGTGAGCCACACGCATCGAGTGCGTGAAAACACTTGATGCGGCGTAGGAGCCTGCGCGGTCGGGGCCTTCCCCGCGGAGTCAGCGATTGGTATCTATCAGTCATGAAGAGAAACTGAAAGTGTCAGATCAAAGAGAGAAAATGGGAGGCGAAGGGCATTTCCAGTAGAAGAAACAAGTACAGAGAAAGGCCTGAAGCCACAAAAAGGGAGCAAAACTTCTGAGAAGAAAAAAAGAGAGTACGTTCTGATCTTCCTCTGGGAGGGAGGGATTCCTGCCCCAGCTGCTGGGTGTGTGGAGGCCAGGCACCTCCAGCCGGCTGCTTCCTAAGGGCCGCCTCTGCTGCAGTGTCGCCTGGCCCGAGGTCACCTGTTCCAGGAGCAGCCCACTCCCCAGCTGTGGCTGAGACCGGAGTATAAGGGCTGGGCATTGTGGACCATCGGGGGATGATTGTGGCAGCCTCTTAGGCCCAGGACTCCCAGCAGGACTGGCGCTGGCCACCAGCACTCCCAGGCGGGTTGGTGAATGCCACCAATTGGCCATGCATCCTCACAACCTAACTGTCCCCTCTGCCCACCCTCTCAGGGGTGTCCATCTCACCTGAGCACTGAACTACCTGAAAGTCCACCCGGGGGAGGCCACAAGAGTGGGTTTATTTGGGGAACCAACTAGAACATGAGTTTGGAGTTAGAGCGGGAAAACCTCGGACGCTGTGCTGAGAGGTGTTAACTTCTCCTGAGGACAGTGGGAAGCCAGGGAGGCCTGTGCAAAGCTGGGTGCTGCGGTCAGAGTCGTGCTTCGGAAAGACCTCCCCGGGGGCTCTGTAGTGACGCCCTTGGAAGGAGCCGAGATCTGCCAGGAGTCGCCAGGATCAGCCTCGGAAGGAGCAGAGCGCTTCCACACTGGAGAAGCGGTGGGGAACGGTGAGGAAGAGTGCTGTTGAGAAATGCACAAAGAGAAGTCAGTGGCCCCTCATGACACGTGTCTGTGGGGCCGAGTAAGTGGTGAGTCAGCAATGCACCTGAGGGAGCATGTGAAGTCCCAGGTGTGGTGAGGGACACCGCTAACCTGAGTTAGAAATAACATCAAGAGTTCACAAAACTGTATCACACTTAAAAATATACCTCAGTAAAGTTGTGTACCTATGGATATAGATACATATCTCCATATATATGGCACCCTGGGAGAGAAGTTCTTTCTTCTAAGGCCCCTCTCAAGGCACGCCCAGGAAGTAAAGGACGGAAGTGCTAACTAGAATGTCCCCAGAGCATTCAAATACATAGTAAACCAGGCAGGTTTCATACGAAAAGAGTCTCCCTCAAAGGGTTTGTTTGTTATGATCTTGGAGTTTCTTGCTCGCTATAACCAGACATTAAGTTGCTAATGAGCATTCTCAGGTTAAACAGACATGTGTTCAAAGAGGAGAATGAATCCTTGCAGGCACGGGTGTGAATCCACAAGCAGGAAGTCTGAATGAATGCTGAGTGGGAAGAACTCGGCAGGAATATTCACTCAACGGGTCTTTATTGAGCATCTTCTATTGCCAAGCACTATGCTAGGGGCTGGGAATACAGTGATGAGGACCCCCCCCCAAGATTCCATATCAGGAAACAAGCCCATAATTGGGGAGATTTAATACAAGCAAAGTATGTGTTGTCAGGTCCACATGGCCCGGCACATGGGTTTGATTCTAATATCCTCCTATTAGGTATTTTTGCAGCTGTGTGTTTTTAACTGGAATTACTTCCATGTTTTGTTTTTTCTCCCTCTATTTACCAGATCAGACAGACATACCAATCCTGATCTGAACCCGTACTAAGGGCGGGACTGAGCCAATTCCACATCTATCCAATGGAGTTATTGGATAACTCCAAGACAATTATGCCCCTCTCCCAGGGTGCCCTTGAAAATGTGTTAGGGTACAGTGTGCTCCAGTTATTCCACCCCAGTGATGAATCACACGAGCATTTATCTCATGTGAATTCAACAAAGCCAAGTGGACATGAGGAAGAGTAGAGGGAAATGCTATTTTTTTTATTTCTTTTGATTTTATTCATTTTAGAGAGGAGACACTGAGAGAGAGAGAGAGAGAGAGAGAGAGAGAGAGAGAGAGGAAGAGAGAAAGGAGGGAGGAGCTGGAAGCATCAACTCCCATATGTGCCTTGACCAGACCAGTGCAAGGTTTTGAACTGGCGACCTCAGTGTTCCCAGGTCGACGCTTTATCCACTGCGCCACCACAGGTCAGGCGGAAATGCTAATTTAACGTTATAACCAGGACTGACTACAGAATTTGTGGGGCCCAGAGAAAAACAAACTAGAGAGGACCCTTTTGTTCAAAAACTATTAAGATTTTTAAGACGGTAACAGCACAGCATTGAACTAAACGTGGGGCCCTTCTGCACATGCAGTCCCAGGGAGCACACCCTGGATGTGGCCTTTCTGTTCCTATATGCTCAGTGAGTCTTGGTTCCTACATACTTCTAATGACAAGTATGTTGTTCTGTGATGAATAGATAAAAGTGTAAAATATGTATTCCTGTATACCTGTTTTTTGTTTACATTGGTCACTAACCAGAAGCAATCCTTTTGTCTACATAATGCCATGTAGGCTTACTGTTTGTTCTTCGATTTATTTTCAGGAGTGGTGTAAAGCCAGTATTCGCGGCTGCCATCCAAGCTGCCTGGCCAAGGCAGGTTCAGGTTTGATTCGGATAGATGGTAAAGAAGCAACAGAGCTGAAAACTGGTGTTCCATTTTCCTTTAATCCTAGCTCGCACCTGGCAGGTGAAAATATACACACAGCGGGAAACACTTCCCTTTTTATTCGGGGCTCCCAAAGCCACTGACCCATCCGAGTTTCCCTAGAATCAAAGGTTTCTACCTCAGCAGCCTTATTCACCTCTGTTCCCCATTTCCTTCTCCTCCATGAACTGGCTTCTCTTTCCCCCATTCCACCATTTTGATGACCTCCTCCACGTGGCTTCCCTGCCCTGCCTCCATGGGTTCTTCCTAGAACGTAATCACTCTCCCCCAGAATAATGGGATCTCTCTCCAAATGGCCTCCTAGCTCCTTCTTTTAAAACCTTTTGGTAGGAAAGCTCTCCCCCAACACTCGTTATCATAACCACGCCCCTTCCAAGAATGAAGGGCAATTAATGTTATCACCTAGGTGACGGCCATCCACGTGGACAGTGCCATCTTTAACAATAAGGGTGAGAAAAAATAACTTAATCTGCCCAACAGGTAGATTTCACTCTGCTTTCCCTTTACACACTGGCTTTCTAAAATTTGCAGAATAAAGAGTTTGTGGCTGTCATTTCCCTCAGTATTTCGAAGACTAGGGCCAACCTAGAGTCAGAGCTTGGCCTGCCTGCTTTAGACACAGACACTCATTCAACCCTCAGGCAGCCCTGTGAGGTCAATACTACCATCCTGTTCCCTGGGGGGGGGACGGGGGGGGGGAGTAAGCAGAGACACAGCAGTGAAGCAATATTCCCAAGTGACCTGGCGAACACATGGCAAATCTGGGCCTCAGATACAGGTGTTTGGATACCCTGCGGTCCACGCTTTTTCAGTGGTTGATGTCTTAATGATTGTCTGCTCCTCCCAAATCTCTTCTTGTCTGCAAATCCTGCCCCAACTCTTTGGAATGGAGAATTGTATAGTAAACAGGAAATGTGCCTTTCTGAATCATAATAGCAGAGAATAGTTCACCAATTCCCCAGTGGCACTTAAGGTGAGAAGCAGAGCCACAGGATGCCAGAGCCTCTGACTGTCCCTCCAGAGCTCCTCCTGTCCTGTCCCCAGTGAGAAGTCAGGGATGACAGCTCTAATCTCCAGCCGCCCAGAGGTAAGCCCCTATGGAAAGAATCTTACAAATAAGTGTGAAAATAATCAAGTTCAGTTTAGAATGAGTGATAGCTATAATTAATGTTATTTACAATAAAATGTCTCAGTCACTAAGAGACAAATGAGCCAGTGGTGAGCTTGATGTGAAGCTCAAATATGTAACAACAACAACAACAAAACAGTTTCTTGATCAATACACACAGAATTTGAGTTGAAAACACCACTTAAGAAGTAGGAAAAAAGCAGGCTGTGTGATATCTCCAGTGCGCACACACAAACACAATACTTATGCACATTTCTGGGCTTGTTGGTTCCCTTGAAGAGCTTTTCATCTGTGTTCTTAGCATGAAGGTCTTTCCTAACCCAGCTCGTGTCCACCCCACCCCTGTGATCACCCTCTGCAGTACCGTCACTAAATCTCCAAGTCCGACTCGTCACTTTGGAAACAGCTTAACCGAGACATGAAGCATCCCTCCTGACCTCCACATCGGAAGTGCAGGTTATCAAAGCACATGACATGTTTGTAGAACAATGAGAAGTTCAATGTGTTCTAGAATGTGAGTCCGGAGGGCCCCTGTCCCACCTCAGCATCTGTCTCTCCTGTCATCTCCTCACTGAGTTAATCCCTGCCTTCTCTGAGTGTTGTCAGTCTTACCCCATCCTTCTATTAGAGGGCTCAGCGTGCTGCAATGCACTACACATCTCTCCACCCCCCTGGGAAGCTCAGAAACTACTGATACATCACTGAATGGATACAAGGGTATTGTCCCCACTACGCCATAGTATTCTTGAGAATAGTGGCCTCACACTGCTCATCTTCCCACCCCTCCCTGTCCTTGGCATATTGTTTTGAACAAAGTAGGAGCTCAGTAAGTATTAAACAGACATGCTTGCCTCCATCCAGACTGCTACAAATGATCCCAAATTTGTCACATGACACATGACATTTGGTGCCGCTTGGAAACAGAGGCAAGCTGATTATTTAATGACACAAAGATCTTACCAGACTGCGGGAGGAGGGTGAGGAAAAAATATGTTCTGGGCTAACACAGATGATGCTATGCTGAATTATTTAAAAATCGCATAGGATGCGTAACTGACAGCATCAAGTAAGAAAGGCAGCTCAAATCTTGCTGAAAAAGAATCGCCCACCTGGCCCATTTTGGTGAAGGAGTCACTCATCTTGACCCTATGAAATTAATTTTAGTGATTTATCATGTGCCAGAGACTTGCTCAGCCTCTTAGAATATTATCACATGAAATCCTCTTGATTGCCAAATAAGGAAAGAATTATTATTGCTCTCTTTCCATATCTCCCTTTGGATGCTGCTGGGCAAATAAGTTTATAAAATCTGTATTTTCTGGTTTTGCTCACTTTTATTGTTAAAAATGGTGCTGCCCACGTGAATGGCCGTCACCCAGGTGATACAGCTAATTACCTTCATGCTTGGGAAGGGGCTTGGTTATACTGTGTTCTGAAGGAGGAGTTGTCCCGCCGAAAAGTTTTAAAAGGAGGAGCTAGGAGGCCATTTTGTCAGGAGAGCACGTTGTTGCAGGGAGGCCACGTGGCTGCAGAGGAAGCAGGCAGCCAAGATGGCCGGGTGCTGAAGGGGAACATAGGAGAGAAGGGCTTTGCGAGCTCCACTGAACTGGTGAGGTGGGAGCCTTTGATTCTAGGAAAAACCAGAAAGATTCTCCTGGTTGTGGAACCGGAGAATGTCTAAATAGGTTTTGGTGCCCGTGTGTTTGTTTTTACTTGCCAGCTGAGTCCGAGGCTAGAAATAAAGAAAATGGCCCACCAGTTCTTGACTCCGTTGTTTCATTCCCGTCTATCCCCCTGGTCGGCAAACTGCGGCTCGCGAGCCACAGGCGGCTCTCTGGCCCCTTGAGTGTGGCTCTTCCACAAAATACCACATGCGGGTGCTACCTTGATAAGGAATGGGCCTACCTATATAGTTTAAGTTTAAAATATTTGGCTCTCAAAAGAAATCCCAATTGTTGTACTGTTGATATTTGGCTCTGTTGACTAATGAGTTTGCCGACCACTGGACTCTATCCAAATCAAATGGGAACCTGCACAGGCTAGGCTGCTGTGATTGGCCACAAATACTGGACTTACAGATGTTAGGCTTCAAAGAGGGACAATAATTTGCCTGAAGTTGCAGAGTTAGTAGACTGAAGAGCTGAATTCAAATTCAGCTCCTATTCCTAAAGCCCAAACTCTAAGCTAATATATTCAGTTAAGTGAAATAAAGATATCAGGTGATGCTTTGAGTTGAATTATAGAAAGGGTCACCCATCAAACAGACTACAGTCTCCTCATTTTACAAAGAAAATACTGAGACCCAGAGAAGTGAAGGAATACAGAATCTTAGAATCTTACAACTAAAACTGACTTCAAAATTTGCCCAAAACACCTTTATTTTCAACTCCTGACTTAACAGAATTTGACAGCTTTGTTGAGATACAACTCACAAACCACAAAATCCACAAATTTAAAGATGCAATTTAACTGGTTTCAGAATGTTCACCAACACCCTGGCTGGTTGGCTCAGCAATAGAGCATTGGCCCGATGTGTGGATGTCCCACGTTCAATTCCTGGTCTGAGCACACAGGAGAAGCACCCATCTGCTTCTCCACCTCTCCCCTTCTCGCTTCTCTCTCTTTCTCTCCCTCTCCTCCTCCTGCAGCCATGGCTCGATTGGAGTGAGTTGGCCCCAGGTTCTGAATATGGTTCCATGGCCTCCACTTTAGGTGTTAAGAAGAACTCAGTTGCTGAGCAATGGAGCAAGGACCCCAGATGGGCAGAGCATCACCCCCTAGTGGGCTTGTGAGTAGATCCTAGTCAAGGTGCAAGTGGGAGTCTGTCTCTGCCTCCCCTCCTCTCACTAAATTAATAAAAAAAGGAATATTCACTGAGTTTTGTGTCAATCACAAATTTTAAAACATTTCTATCACCCCAAAAAGATACCCTGTACCCAGCATCAGCAAGTACACATCCCATCCTCAGCCCCAGTCCTAGGCAACCACTAATTTGTCTCTCTGGATTTGCCTGTTGGGAACATTGAATATAAATGGGCTCATACAATATGTGGTCTTAGGTGACTGACTACTTTCACTGAGCACAGCATCTGTCCCTGAGTCTCTTGAAGGCAGCAAATTAGTGGCAGCCACAAGGAACAGTGAGAGTGAGCACATTTTCTCATGGAAGCTTCTTTAGCCCACCCTTTAAGCTATGCCAAAAATAAACATCAAATCTAAGTTAGGGGTTGAGCTGTGCTTCTCTCCCCAAAATGCATGTTATATTCCTGAAATCCAGCACCTCAGAAACTGAGTTTATTTAGAGATAGGGTCATCACAGAGCTAATAAAATTCAAGTGAGGTTACTAGAACAGTCTCCAATCTCATATACCTGGTGTGCTCATGACAAAGAGAAAGTTGAGAAGGGACAGGCACGCAGGGAGAAGGACAGAGGAAGACAGGAGTTAGGAAGCAGCAAGCTGAGGAATCATCGAAAGCTAGAAGAGGGCCTGGAATACATTCTCCATTGGAGCTCTCAGAAGGGACCAACATGGACGACAGCTTGAGTTCAGACTTCCAGCCTCTAAACTGTGCAAGAACAAATTTCCATTGTTTAAACACCCAGTCTGAGTTATTTTGTTGCAGCAGTCCTGGTAAACTAATACAATATGTAAACACAGTTTCTACATGTTTCTCCCCCTGGCAAGTACATTGCTACCTTGTCTCCTCCCCAGCCAAAACCTAAAAGTCAATTTTAATAAAATCAGATCCATCCTTGGTCTTCTTCCAGAGGTCCCTGTTTTAGGCAATGGCACAGCTCTCTGAACAAACATAAAGCCAGAACTCTAGAAGTCATCACTGACTCCTCTTCTCCTCATGCCCCACCCAATCCCACACATGCAGGCATGCACACATGTACACACGCACATGTGCACACAAGCACACGTGTGTGCATGCACACACACATACACAGCTCTAGGCTAAAAGTTTCCCAAGAGGATTCAAAAATGCCTTTGAAGGCAAATAACGGCAGTACTATTTAGAAATACTCCAGATCTTTAAAATTTAAACTTGCAAATTTCTTCATGAAGTCAGCAAATTATAATCAGAACCTGAAAACATAATAAAAGGAAATCACAGTAGCTCAGGAAAGAATAACTTTGTAAATCCTAATTAAGACATTGGGCTACTTAATCTATGGCTGCTTAGAAGAATAATATGTCATGACCAAGTGTAAATTAGTTCAGGAATGCAAGTCAGCTTGTTCACAATCTGCTGGCCCAGAGTGTTACTTTACCAGCAAATTAGAATAGTCCGGCATGATTTGCCTGTGAAAATCCTGCATCCCGTGTTACTTAGTAGCTTAATGTACTTTCAATATATATAATTTCTTACATATTTTTTTCATTTATAAGGTTCTTGTATCTAAACATCATGTGTTTCCCACTTTGAAATACACTAATAGTTTTGGCAGACTTTAATCTATTGACCTGTCTATCTATAGAGAGCCTCTTGCCAATATTAATGCAGAAAAAACCCTCACTGCCAATATTTAATGGAGGTAACCGGTTACAGAAAAGTCAAACACAACCTTTCCCACATATGAATTTTAATTGAGAAGCTGCAAATTCACTTGCTAGAAAAAATTTTTCTGGGAAAATGTCTTTAGGTCGGAAATTCAACCCAATTCCATGTCAGTACTATGATCATCTATTGCTGTGTAACAAAATATCTCTCAAATAAAACAAAAACAATTTTTCTGCTATCTTTCGTGGTCCCAGTTTGACTGGGCTCAGCTGGTCAGTTCTCCTGTTGGGTTTCTCGTGAGGTTGCAGTTGATTGACAGTTGACCTACACAGATCTAAAGTCTAGCCGGGGTTACAGGTCCAAGACGGCTCGCTCACATGGCTAGCAGTTGATGCAGGTTAAGTGCAGGGAGATTAGTGGGGCTTGTTAATCAGGACATGTGACAGCCCAGATAGTTGTCACTGCCAGAGAAGTAAGCCCAGGGACTTTCACAGGCACAGCAGCCAACAACTGGCTGGAGCAACCTACTGTCAGCTACACTGTATCCTCTATAGCATAAAGGCACATCATTGGAACCCTCTAGAGATCTGGGTCTCAGCCCTCTGTGGAGACCTCTGGAACACCACTCAGACAGTTTGAGAGACTCTTTGAGCACTCGGCTTTGAAGTGGACAAGCCTGGGTTCCCAGTTGAGCAGACTTTACAGCTTTTTAAACCTCTTTAAAATGGAGACAGCATTATATAAATTGAGAAACTGGTGAGATTGAAAAATGGTAATATGTGTACCGTTCTTTGCACACTGCCTGGTATAAGTGGGGGATGAATGAATTGTGATTATTATCATTGCTATTACATCATCACTGTTTTGCAGAGAAAAGAAGAGCTATATGTGGGGAAAAAAACAAATGATTTTCAAATTATAAACATCTATAACCTAAAGTGCCATATTATCTCTCTTTTTGTCTAACTGTGAGTTCTATTTTCATATAAAAAATGAAATGATACTCTTTGACCTATATTCTCTCAATTAGCTTCCTGTCTGAATGTATTTCTAGTCTATGTGTGGTTAAAAAGAAAGTGTTAGACTGTGTGTGAGTGTCTGTTTGTGTGTGGAAGAATATTGACCCATATGTTAAGACTGATCATCTTTAGGTGATAATATTAGTCACACCTTTATAAGTTTTTCCACATCTCAAAGAATTTATAATAAGCATCGCTCTTACACTCAAAATAATGAAAGAATACAACTTGCTTCCATGTATATCAGACTTCTTGGCTGGAAAACAGAAACTGTATCAAATATAAAACTATTTTTCCAGCTGCCATGATGAGATTATAAATACTAGAAACTGGTATTTCTGTGGGCAATATGGCCATTCATTTATTTGCACTCACGTCTACATGTAAGTCTGCATTGAGATCAGCAGTCTCCTGGGTACTCTGATGGACTCTGAAGATACATAAAATAAGACCCTCACCCCTCTTAACAAACACCACTCACTCCTAAAGCTTCCCTGCCTGACAAAGCCCTGGTAAGCCCTTCCCCGCTGACCTTTCCTAGGGGTCTCTCCCTCCTGTTGCCCCCACAGTGTGGCTACCCTTCGGCCACAGCTCTTCCTACATCTTGAGTTGTGTCCAAGGAGCCTGGGTAGGCATTCTTACCCTCAATGGATGATGTGCTCTTTCGAGAAAGGCATTGACCCCTCTCCACATCTCTCTTCACTCTGATTAATGTGGTAGCACTAGTGGGTGCCAGATCATTGTCTATTGAATTAAATGTTGCTCAACTCCCTGATTTCATAAAGTAACACAAACCGGGGCAGGTGGGCGAGTTGTCTAGAGTCACACAACAGAATAAGAGTCTCTCTGCTCCCTCCACCCCAATGAGTCCCATGGTGTTCCTCCAGCCAGGGCAGTGGCCAGCTAGGACAGGTGCAACACATAGATAATGGGGTATGAGTCACCAGGTGCACGTGTCTGTTCGTGGGATTGAAGAAATTTCTCTGAGGACACCGCTTGACACCTGCCTTCCTCACCCTATGCTCCACCGGGCAGTGCAGCCCCGTAGGGCAGGGCCTGGCCTACGTAGATGGGGTAGTTTTGCAGCTGGAAATTACAGTGACAGTCCCAATGCCACTTGGAAGTGGCAGAACAGGAAAGTGCTAAGCCCTGGGCTAAGCAGGCCCGGGACCGAATTGCATTTTTTCTGCTTACCAGCTGTTTCATGTGGGGTAAGTCATTTTCCTTTCCTGAGTCTGTTTTCTCCTCTGTTAAATGGGAGTGACAGTACCCACCTGGGAGGCACAATGCAGGTGGCCGGGAAAGGAGGGCTATCATGTATAATTAATGTTTTCGACAATGGCATAGTGCCCTGGTGGCCCATAGATTCAACTCCCCTGTCACAGCAGATATCTACCCACAGTTGCATCTCTCATCATCTGCCCCGTGGATGAGGCTATGGGACCTGAACTCCATTTTACCTGGAGTAAGAAATAAGTCACAGTAATGAAACCTTGTCCTGGAATTCTTAAAGAACCGGCTTCGCAGAAGCTGTAGGTGCCTGTGGTGGATACCCCTCCACTCTAGAGTTCACAGCAACTTGGGGCTCCTACATACGCTCCCTGCCTCTCCCCTAGACCCCCTGCCTGCTGTGTATTTGCATAGAGGAGACATTCAGATAAGAGAATATCTGGAAAGGCAGTAGATGAATCAGAGTCCGCATTTTATGCCGGGTACCCAGAGAAGAGAACCATTAGTAAGATTAAGGAGCATTCTGTCTCACCTGAAAGGGATGATGTTTGGGCTGCACTTAAAAGAGAGGGTACAACTGGGATCAGGGGGCTGATCCAGTCACACATTTAGCCCTGGGTGACACCTGAGGGAGTCGGCACAGAGACCACGGAGAAGCAGAGCCTTGCGGTGTGAAGGGTAGCTGGGTGTTGCTCAATTGCAGTGAGTGAGGGCCCCAAGTCCCGCCCGCCCCGCCCCTGCTTTCTGTGCCACGCTGGGCAGTGCCGTCTGTCTGAGCTAGCCTGGACGTGCTCGCCTGGCAGAGACACCAGGCCACGGGAGCAAAGCCCAGAATGCAAGGCTGTGTCAGGACAGTATTTGTGTCAGGTCTGCTAACCACACATCGGCCAAAGCAAGTCATGCGGTGAGGTCTACTCTCAAAGGGCCCGGCAGGACTGTAACAGCCTCTAAGGGCCGCAGACGTGCATACCATAGCCCAGAGAGAGACATGAGAGAAAGGGCAGCCCCGTGCCCTGCCAGCCCGTCTTCCTGTCTGGCCAACGGCTACCTTCTCCGCACAACAGAAATGAAGGGAAGGACCCGGGGAGGGTGCCCGTGACTTGGTCGGGGGTCCCAGCCCTGCACTGACCCTCACTGGGACGCCATCAGGCCACTGCACCGTGCTTGTCCTCCGCCGTTCCTCCAGTGGGAAGGGGCAGCACAGCAAATCCTTTCCCCACGCCTTCCCACGCTCAGGTTTGTTTTGTTTAAGAAGCGCTAAAACCCAGGACCCGGGACCAGCCTTTCAATGGTTCCCATGGCCCGCTCATAAATTCCAAACTCCTTCACGAGGCGGTCAAAGGCCCTCCGTGGCCGGAACACTGTCTAACGCCGAAGCTGTCGACACTCGCTCACATCGGGAGTATTTCTGCAGGACCCTTATCTTGACTACTCTGTTGAACTTCCCCGGGACAGGGTTAGAGGCGTCCAGCATTTATCAGAGAACTCAGCTCACAGCAGGCACTGCCGATGTTTTGGACACGGTGAGGAGATTAAGGGTTCAACAACACTGCCAAGATGTGCCTGAGGGAATCCCCTCTGCGGTGGGACAGGCCCTGCACGGGTGTCCAGAGACCTAGTTCTAGGTGTTCGCTCCGCTTCTTGCTACAGGGTGAATTGGGACTATTTTTATTCTTCCCACGTATCAATATTCTTGTCTGGTAGATAGGAATGGTAATATCGACCTCCCTGTTTGTTGGGGGCAGAGGTAGAATTCCAAATACAATGAAAAAAAAGTATAGTACAACCTAGAAGGAAATGTCACTATGACCATTATTCAAACCCAAGCCTTTGAAGAACTCAAGACCATCACTGCCAGCCCTATGACAATGCAGACTTTAACAGGGTTTTCTCCCTGCTACAGGCTATTTTATTTTTGCAAAACTTAATTTTTACAGCCAGACCACTAGGCACCATGAAGGCCAAGTGGTTTGCACAAGCTAGCAAGTTATGAATCGAATATCATACGAAATATCTCGGGGGCAGGGGGGGGGGAATGTATTGCTTTATGTACACGCAGGGACCTGTGTGAGTTACTGGGATCATGGGAACACTTTCTGGGGCTGTTTCAGGCTGCCCAGATACAGATCTCTTCAAGAATAGCATTGAGGTAAGGAAACTTTCACTGAAGGCAAACCCAGCCAAGAATTTACCATATGAAAACTTAGTAACCAGCACAATTTGGCACCATTGCAGAAATGAATATTTTTGTCTTTTCCTTTCACAAAACCGGGCTCATCAGGGGTCCCAACTTGTCCCTGTGTTGGAGACCTAGGGCTCAGTTGGCTCTAAAATGAAGAGATCCTCTGTCTCCCCAAGCGAGCCTTTCTTTCATGGCTCCGGGGAGTGGCTTCGAGAGAAGGGAGGAGAAGGAGGTCCAGGCGCAGCGGGAAGCCCAGCCTCCCGCCCCAGGGCGCTTTCCCCGGTCAGGTTCAGCAGGTATCTTGTGGGAAGCTGCTCCATTTCCTCCTGCTTCCTCCTCCTCACTGCCCCTGAAACCTTTGCCAACAGAAGAGGAGGTTGGCCCGAAGTAGTCCAGTCATCTTAGTTCACAGCCATTCATTTTACAACTCCAACTGTAACTATACTCCCAGAGGCCTTGGCCTCCCAGCTTTAGGCTGTAGTCGGCCTTGACAGGAAGCCAAAGAAGTGATTGCAGTTCTGGGTTTGAGTGGGAGACACCAGCCCACGCTAGTGAGGAAACATTACCCTTGGATGGAAGTCTGTCTGAAAGGCCTTCATTCAAGAATTACAACTTCAGAGTGTGGCTTCTTTTGAGAAGCCCACAAAAGAATATCCTTGGGAGAAGATTCCCATGAAACACTGTTAAAATGCCCTTAGAGGTCATCTGAACAGCAGCCTCACTTCTCAGAGAGGAACACAGGGGACCAGAATGGTTAAGGAACTTGCCCCAGGTCACCCAGCAAGTTAGCAGTAGAGAAAAAGCAAACACTAGGTCAGTGGTTCTTAACCTTTTTTGAGGTACCGAACCCACCAGTTTCATATGCGCATTCACTGAACCCTTCTTTACTGATAAATAAAATATGATTTCTTTTTCCAAATTCAAGACATAGGTATATGTTTTTTTACTGGTACACAAAATGAGCCGTGCATGAACATCACCTTGCTCAAAGAACAAAACCAACAAAGTGCATGAACTCACAACAAATGATGGTATTACTTTATTCTGGCCTCTGCGGCAGAGGCTTCTCTGAACCCGAGACCGACTCATCGAACCCCTAGGGTTCGATAGAACCCAGGTTAAAAACCACTGCACTAGATACTTATGACCTCCTGGTGCAGCCCCAACCCCCCACCCTGGGCTATACTCAACTGCCCAGCTGCTTAGAAATACCCCGGTAAAGATTGTCAGGTCCCATAAGCCCCCTCCCCAGGGTGGACACTGGGAGGAAAGGAGTGAGTAGGAAGGGATTTCCATTCTGAACGCTCATGCTCACTCAGGCTCTGCAGAGAGGCACAGTCAAAAGACAAAGATCCAAGTAATCCAATGGAGCGAGCACTTCTGTGGAGCCTGGCCCAGGGAGCTGGGGAAGAACAGAAGAGAGAAATGTGACCCAACAAGACAGTGAAGAAATACAGGTAACGTTCAACGTCCTCATCCAAGAACCCTGAGAAGAACGTACAACGTCTTTTGGCTGTCTCTAGACAGGGGAATAGTGAGAGATGCTAGAAGACAGGCCAGAACCGAGCCTGGACAACTTTGTACATCATGAAAGAAGACAGGGATTTTTACTTAGTCGTCCATGGGAAGTGCTCTTGTCTGAGAAGGCCCCTGTTATGAGAGCGGGGAGAGCTTAAATGACGGGAATTCAATGTCTTAAAGAGCTGGAGGCTGAGAGTCTCAGATCCGGGTGTCTGTTGGGGTGGTGTCTCCCGGTGGCTGTGAGGAAGGCTTGGTGCTGTGCCTCTGTCCTGGCTTCCAATGGTGTGATGGCTGCCCAAGTGGAGATACTGGCTGGCAGTTGCGAGGACAAGGAAGAATGGGGTTTTCTGGGCGCAGCCACTTCAATGGATGACAGTCTGCTGGAGTTTGAGATACAAACGTGCATTAATATTGGATATTCTAAACTGCATAACTAACCCGCCCTCCAACTCTGAGTCCTTCTTCCTTAATGAAAAATCCCTGATTTTGATCATGTAAGTTTTCCCATGGGCTTGAGGAAGATGATTTGAGGCTCGGCCCAAGGAATGAAGACTAATCAGTCCAAGCCAATGGAGACAATTCTGTTCCTTTTGACAGGGCTTGATTTAGGCGTGGCCATGTGATGCAGCCCAGGGCAGTGAGACCAGAGGGGAAGTCCACTGTGGCATCAATAATAGGTTTTCTTCCCTAGTAAAAAGACAAAGGGAAAAAGTAACACCCTCACAGACAAATCCAGAAACAATGTAAACCTGGGCACCCCTTGGCCCCGTAAAAGTGACATGTAGGGTTGGCCACCTGGCTTCTTTGGAATACATTCTCCATCACATGGCCATTTTTGTTGCATTCCTATGACTGAGGTAGCAATGCCGGCCATGGCTGCATTAGACACAAGGCCAGCACCTTTCTAAGACCACACTGACTTCACTCTTGTTCTCACTGTTAGCTGTCCTCCTAAATATTCAGTAGGTGAGGGATTTTATTCTGACAGTTTTCCCCTAGGAAGACCAGCCCACCAACATGACAAGCTGTCATCTTCCTCACTGCTGCACCCCCACCGTCCTCTTGGGCACTGAAGGTTCACCAAGAGTCAGAGCCACACTTTAATGAAGAAGAACCAATCATCTCGGCCTCTGCTCCGGAAACGAGAATAGGAGAAGCTGTCGGCATTCTTCACTCTCTGTCTCTGTTTGCCCACTCTCTGAGGATTCTGTCTTCCCTGGGGTCCATGATGCCTTGTCTCAAGCTATGGACAGTGGAGTATGATTCGGGACACAGTTTTCCAACATGTATGATCTGCTAGTGTCCCTCAAGAAACCAACAAGTGTTCTCCACCAAAAATAAGGACTGTAGGAATGAGGGTCTGCTGTTGTTCTGTACACTTGGAAGACCTGGTACAGGTGTCTTTACTTCCATATTTATTTACCTCTAGACATACCGAGCCTCTAATAATATTGCGTTAACGCATGTTAAATACTGTGTATCTAGCCTGTAGGAGATGTTCATTAAATGTGAGCTATTTCATCAATCAAGACAGGCCAGGTTATGCTTCTATAACAAACAACTCCAAACTCTCAGTGTCCTATAACAATGAAAGGTTACATCTTATTTTCCGTGCGTGCCCATCGCATGTTGGTTTGGGAGTGAGGAGTGAGTCTCATTTCCATAAAGCCACGAGTCACAGAGAAAATCAAACTGGAGAGGTGAGCACCAGCAATTGCACATGTCGCTTCTACTCACGTCTCACGGGCTCTAGCAGGTCCCGTGTCTGCAGCTGACTTCAGTAGCAGGGGAAATCCATTCTTCCAGCACGCCCTGACCTGGAGGAAGATGGGGTATCGGTAAGCAGTTATATCAGCAATCATGGATGTATCCACTTTTTATCGCCCTCATTATTTCTGTTGTTATCCCTATCAATAGGGCTTTCCAAGAATCAAGGCACGCATTTTCAGAATTGCACAACAAAGGAACCAGTTATTCTTAGAACACCAACGAGTAAGAAACACAGCTTGGCTAAGGCTCCCTCAGGATGGCTCCCAGGAGACTCCGCCCCTCCAGCACTTTGATTGCACTTGGATCACATGGTCCGTCCTGAACTCTCTGCGTTGTGCCCTGACTTTAGCCCGGTGACGGTGACGTAGAGGCCATCCAGCTTCTCCTCTGATCGCTTTGGGTCTTTGCCCACCAATCAGTTTTTAACCTTGCCTCTGTTCCTCCTCAGCGCTCACCCTGCTCTCTGGCCTCCTGCCATCACCCCGAAGCACCTGTCACCCCACTCTCCACACACTGCTCCACCTAGGTGAGCCTTGTCTCCAGCTTCATGCAAATAAGAAAGAAAAAAAAAAGAGAGAGGAGTTTGGAACATCAGCCAGTGGCAAAAGCTTTTGCTGCTATGTGTATCAATTGAGGATCACACAAAGAAAATTCAATGTATCTTCAATTTTTTTTTTCATACTCTATCAATTTCTTGGAATAATAATTAGATCCCTATGGAGAGGGGAGTGAGGAGAGAGTTTGTGTTCCTCGCTTCCCCTTTTGCTGTTGGCCGTGACGGGTGGAAAAGCTGGAGGAAGTGACTGTTAGGGCATGATGCCAGCCCACCTAAATTTCTATTACGAAACCGAGTTGCATCATCTGTAAGAGAAAATAAGTTATGTTCTCCGGAACAAACTGTAGTGAATCAGCTCGTTTTAGCCTCACATCTTCATCTGTCTCTAAAGTGTCTTATTTAAATTTTAATAGAAAATGTTCGCTGTGGACTCAGAGGAAGGGAATGAAAATAACACTGTTTATCCCCAAGATGAAATTGTGGCAGGATCAAAAAGGAAAAAATAAAAAAACAAAGAAGAGAAAGAGAAATGCGATGTTAATTTCTTGGAAAGAAATCTCTTCCGTCCCACTTTGTAAGGACCGGACAAAGCAATACAAATTCCATTGTACTGAACAAAAGCAACCGTGGTACATTTGGAGACTCACTGTTTATTATTCGGCTATTTAAACAATCATTCAGAGCAGGAAAGTGCCCTTGGGGGGAAAGGGAGAAAATCTTGCAAAAGAAATTTTTGCCCCCACCATGCAGTAGCTGCAGGAGGGAAAGAATAAGAGAAAACATCGGATAACGGGAAGGCCTCTGGTGAGCTTGGAAGAAAAAGATTGAGGTGCAAATACTGACTTTACCACTTACCAGCTGTGTGACATTGGCTAAGTAACTGAACAGTGACAGGAGTGTACACGATTACCTCTAAAGAGGAGAATAATAGCAGCTATTTCACGAGGCTGTCATGGAAAGAAAAGAAAATTAGTTACCTAGTCCACCCTCCTCCAGGGAACCCTACATCAATGACCTTCACACCCTCCCGACCAGGAGCTGGCACACGACAGCCCAGAGGCTAAGTCTGGCCCGTCCTGTCGTTTGGTATGGGCTCATGGGAACAGGGCCATGTCCGTTTATCTGCTCTTGTCTATGACCGCTTTTATAAGACCGCAGACAGAGACCACATGGTCCATGACTCCTGGAACATTGACCCGGCTTTTTGCCGGAAGAGACTGCCGACTCTTCCTCCAGACAGTTGTGAGCGTTGGGAGTCATCATCTCAGGCAAACCCATTGTCTTCGGTCCCCGTGTCCCGTCAGTCACCACGTCCTGTGCATCCTAGCTCCAGAATCCTTGGGTCTTTGCAGGTCTCCATGTCCAGGGTCCCATCCCATCCAGTCCTCCACCGTGCCATGACAGTTCCCTAAGTGCGCTCCCAGAAGCCACCCCTACTTTCCTTTCCCGTCCGCACTATCACACAGACACGCACACACGCACACACGCGCACACACATGCACACATACATACATACCTTACTCTTCGCCAGCAGCCCGAGTGAGCTTTTTAAAATGCTTGTCATGCCAACTCCCTGCATAGGGCCACTCAGAGGCTCCTCCCTGCTCTTAAGATAAAAATCACAATCCTGACAGAGGTCCTGCAGCACTGGGTCCCCGCTTCCTCAACACCTCTGATTGAGGACATTCCTCGAACACCGTCCTTGGGTCACACCAGCCTCCTTCCTACTCATCTCTTGAAAAGCAGCCTGCTCTTCCTTGCCCAAAGGACTCTACCTTCTAGGATGATTCCTAGTCCAGGGATAGAATTCCCCTCACATCCCTCATTCTCCTCACCTGGATAACTCCTACAAACTACGGGCCACAACAGAATTGTCACCTGCTCAGGTACAACTACCCTGACTTTCAGCCTTATCCCCATTCCAGACAGTATCAGAATGCCCTGATTTATACTTGGTTTTGTGTCTGTGGATGCTTGTTTAAACCTCTTCCCAAGAAATAAGTTCTTGAAGGTGGGGAAAACCAGACTCATGGCCACGTTCACCTGGCAAGCCCACCAGGGGGCAATGCTCTGCCCATCTGGGGTGTTTGCTCCATTGCTCAGCAAAGGTCTTCTTAGCTCTTGAGGCAGAGGCCATGGAGCCATCCTCAGTGCCTGGGGTCAACTTGCTTTGTTGAGCCATGGCTGCAGGAGGGAAAAAGAGAGAGAGAGAGAGAGAAGCAAGAGGGTGAGAGGGAGAGAAGCAGATGGACATTTCTCCTGTGTGCCCCGGTCGGGAATCGAACCCAGGACATCCACATGCTGGCCCGATGCTCTACCACTGAGCCAAATAGCCAGGAAAGCATACCTTTTTATAAAAAAACAACAATTAAACTTTCCATTTTGAGTTCATTATAGATTTACTTGCAGTTTCATGAAATAAGCCAGAGAGATCCTGCATAGACTTCTTAACCTGGTTCCCCCCAGCGGTCACATTCTGCAAAACCATAGCACAATGTCACAAGTACAATGCTGACATTGACAGGGTCAGGACACAGACCCCTTTCAACCCTACAAGGATCGCCCCTGTTGCACATACCTTACCTTTGCAAATTAAATTAAATATAATCCTCGTGAACAAATTTGGGAGATCACTGGTGCCAGAAAACAAAGGCTTGATGCATTAAGATTAGCTACTTTTTGAATTTTGCATCTATTAAATAAACCCCAGTATTTATTTAATAGATGCAAAATTCCTCATTATTGATTTGAGGGAGTGAAGATTTGGGGAGTTCTGGCAGTTTCTTCCCTTCTGTGGCTGCCCAACATGTGGGCCCTCTTCCCTCTCTGGGAACACCGAAAAGAGGGGGAGCAGGGTCACATCTCCAGGAATGGCAGTCAGAAGACAACAGGTGCTTGGTCTACTCGGTAGTATCAAGGGTTCCAACATAAGACCTACACATGACCAGGTGATACCCACAGCCCCCAGCCACCAGGACTTAGAGGCAGAAGGGTGAGAGAGATTATTTATCAAAAAGGCTGATTCAAGAATCCAGTGGTGTGATGGGGAGTGTCCAGTCAGAGACACTAGAGCAGGCATCCCGGCCCCCAGGGTTTGTAGCGGACTGGCCGTTGCTTCTTTTGGTCCCTGTCTGTTTTCCAAGGCTTCCCATCAATTTTGTGAGCCTTCCCACCTAACCTCCCATTGAATTTATTTCCTTCAGGAGTGCTGAGAGGGATCAGTATCTACTATGTCAATTAGCTCTTTTTCGTTTATCTCCTTAATTGTCAGAGCAGTCCTGTTAAATGGGCGGTATTCCAGTATGGAACTGTTTTTATTTTTTTGTAGGATTCTAAGTGTTAAAAGTGCATCAACAACAAAGTTCTTCCTACTAATAGGATTTTTAACTATCACCCACTTATTAAAACACCTGCTAATAACGTATGAGTTTGCCGTGGCCCGCTGCGCGTGGGAATGATGTAATCTGATGGACCAAAAATACCTGCTAGGTGATGTCACAATAGCATCGCTGTGCGAGCCATGAGAGCTCTTGGCCATTTATACAATCTGTTATAACAACTATTCTGAAGCAACGAATTACAATTGTGTAAATATACATCTAATTTCTAAATCTCCATAATAATAGAATTTTTAAAAAGTCAATAAAATATTCCAAATGGAAGAACCCAGAAAATATTGAGGCTGGATCAAGTCAGTCTCTCTTTCTCCTTCTCTCTCTTAATTATTGTTGTGTTCTTTCAGTGTTGATCAACCTAAACCCCAGAAATAGCCCTGCAGAGATAGACACCAAATCACAGACATTCTGAATAAACAGCCTCCTCTGTTTTTATTTGACAGCTGAGAAAACTGAGGCTCAGATGGGTTCCATAACTTATGTCTGAGATTCTACAGACACATTTGAGACACAGAGCTCACACTCATATTTCTGCCTCTTTGTCTCTCTAAAGGCAATTTAATTTGTCTAGATCTGACTTCTTATTCTCTCCTCTTTCTTCGGGTGTGTTTGCAAAGAGCTTAGAAGAGTGCAGAGCATATAGTAACGTACACCTGTCAGCTGTCAGATCATCCTTATGATTCATCCTTTCTTTTGCATTTTAATCTCAATAATTATATTTTTATCTCCAGAAGTTCCCTTTCACTCTTTTAGCAAATCTGCTAAGTCATGATTGGTAGTCTTTTTTTCCCCTTGTTATTTTTAGTCTACCTCTTTCTTCTTTAAGCATGATATTCTTAGGTAGTACATCTTCTAAATCTAAAAATCCCAACATCCCAAGACCTCCAGGGTCAAAACCTGTTGGGAATTGTTTCCTCCGTCCATCCCTCAGGATGGGCTACTTGAACATGTATTTGTTCCCTCTCCATTGGTTTATGTTTGGCTGAAGTTAACCTGTGGGCTTCCTGAAGGCTCGGAGCCGGAAATGCTGACCCCCTTAGAGAATCCCCGTTTGACATTTCTGGACACCGGAGACTGCTCTCAAAGTAAGGCCGCTGTAATGTATTGGCTCTCTTCTCCCTGAAGGTATGAACGGTACAAAATAACACCAGGTCTGCTTGAGAAAAGACCTGGGTGGGGGCTAACAAACGCCAGGGGGGACAGGGATTATTATCAATTAAATTCTAGTCAGTCACTTTCTTGTCCATTGCGGGGAGTCTTATTTTTTGTTTGTTTTTTGTTGCCAACCCTATGAAGGTGTCTCCAACTTTTTCCAAATAAGCATTTAAACCGTGGTTGAGAATGCTGGCTCTGACCTGACCAGGCGGTGGCGCAGTGGATAGAGCGTCGGACTGGGACACAGAGGACCCAGGTTTGAGACCCCGAGGTTGCCAGCTTGAGCGCGGGCTCATCTGGTTTGAGCAAGGCTCACCAGCTTTGACCTCAAGATCACTGGCTTGAGCAAGGGGTCACTTGGTCTGCTGTAGCCCTCGGTCAAGGCACATATGAGAAAGCAATCACTGAACAACTCAGGTTCCGCAACGAAGAATTGATGTTTCTCATCTCTCTCCCTTCCTGTCTGTCTCTCTCTCTGTCACACACACACACACACACACACACACACACACACACACACACATGAATACTGGCTCTACAGCTGCACTAGGTGTAACTGCTTGTTGTCACTTACTAGGTGTCTGCCTTTGAGCAAATGACTTTGCCTGTCTTGTAGGCTCAGTTTTCCTATCTGTACAATGGAGCTGATCAGAGGACATGCCCCATAGGGTTCTCAGGAGCATCAGATAAAAGAATCACCATAAAATTTTGGGCTCCATGCATGTCACATTATAAGTACCCAATACAGGCTAGACATTCTGCATGCTTTGATATTATTGTGCAACATAAAAGGATAGATTTTGCTCACTGTGACTTTTTCATCGAAAGGATAGTAAAAGTATAGCTAGTGTAACAACGTTGACACTAAAAGTGGGGGGTGGGAGACACAGATTCAAAAAGATGACAAACTACTGACCTAAGGAGACCCATGCCTACTTCATAGGGCTGTGACGAGAGGGGAAAGACGGTGGCAGTGGGTTATTGTGGGCCCAGGAAGGTCACACTCAGCTTCTGTCCAAAGCAAGGCAAGCAGGACCGGGAGGGGGCGGGGGCTCCGAAGCAAGAGCAGCTTTGTGACAGAGATGTGGGAGGGGCTGTCGTGCCAAATCTCTTCCCAGGTCCCTGAGGAAGGGCTCAGTGGGCCAGGTCCGCCTACGTGTTGGAGTTCTAAGGCTGTTGGGGAAGGAAGGCTAAGATGCACACAGTCAACACTGCCCACGCCCAGCATCTCATCGTGGGCGATAGGAGGAGAACACTTTCAGGACTCTCTTATTGTTTCTGAGTTTAAAAAGATATCTATCAAAATAATATGCCGGAGGAAAACCAAGAGAGGCCGTATGAATAGCACAGACTGGAAGATACACCGGGAGAGTGGAGCTATATCTATGCTAATGTCCACATCAATACCACAGCTGCATTTATATCTGGGCCTGCACCACTAGTCTCATTGTCCCTGTGCAATTAGGACTGCTCTCACTCCGGCTTGGCACGCAACGTGAGATTTGAGAATGGCCTGAAATATGAAAGCCCACAGTGATAATTGCTTATTTTCTATGTCTCCCTTTCTCTTTCTCTTTGTTCATGCTGGTTGGCTTTTCTCTTCCTTGGGTCGTGGAGTCCTCATTTAAACTCATTAAAATGTATTAATGAGAACCTTTCAGAGAAGGAAAATGAAGAAACTAAGAAGGGGAAGAGAGAAAAAGACACATCAAGGAAATTTTAAGTTCTAGTTAATAAGCAAGAAAACAGAATCGACAAACGTAGAGTTGTCGTTTTTGGCCATGGGCATGTTATTTGCTCCCTAAAGTTGCTTATTACTCCCTTCCTGGTTCCTATGAGTCTGAAACACACTTTTAAGTGGCATGAATTTGTTTTCAATCAAGTAAATCTATTTTGAATACCTACTGGACAGAGGACACATAGCTGTATGTGTTGAAAAATATGAAACTCAAAAATATGTCTCTTTCCTTTCTGCCCAGGTCCACTTCAGTTAACCATAGTCCCGCTCCAGAGTTCTTATGTACACAGTGCTCGGTATATAGTAGGTACTCAACAAATATTTGTTTGGTGAATAAATAAGGAGGTCTACCTAAATACCCAAATGCAGTCGAGATACCCCGTAGTAGCTGTGGACCTCTGCCTTTAAAAACAACTCAAACCAGCCAAACCATGACCATTAGTAAGTCTTTCCTTCCCTTGAAACATTCTTATTTGGGGACTCCTCTTAGCTTGTTCATCTTGTAGTTTCTTTTATCCCTACAAATCCTCACTCCCACTCTGGCCCCTTCCCCCTGTGGCGTGCTGTCAGCACAGCTACTGAAACACCTGCCTGGTCAAGTCTCACTTTGCTGTGAGGTTTCACACCAGACCTTTGAGGCCGGGTGTGAGGGGAGCTCTCAGCTTTTCAGAAAGGCGCCTCTGGTGAGTGCTCGGGGTGAGCCCCACCCAGCTCTGCTTCTCTGCTCACTCTTTCAGCTTTTATTTTTTTAATTTTAATTTTTTTATTAATAGTTTTATTTAGACAATTAACTTTAACGAGGTGACATTGGTCAACTAGAGAACATAGATTCAGAGAAAACATTTCCAGATCATTTGGACATTCGATTATGTTGCATACCCGTCACCCAAAGTCAAATGGTCCTCCTTCACCCTTCATTTGGTTTTCTTTATGCCCCCCCCTCCTGCCACCTTTTCCCTCTCCTCCCTCCCCCTCCCCCTGGTAACCACTGCACTCTTTCTTATCCATGTCCATGCGTCTCAATTCTGTGTCCCACCTATGAATGGAATCATACAGTTCTTAGCTTTTTCTGATTTACTTATTTCACTCAGTATAATGTTATCAAGGTCCATCCGTACATAGAAGAAAACAGAGGTACTAAACTCATGAACCTTGGCCCTAGAGAACATTTTATGAATTTGACTCCAAAGGCAAGGGATGTAAAGGCAAAGATAAATGAATGGGACTACATAAGACTAAGAAGCTTCTGCACAGCAAAAGAAACTGACAACAAAACAAACAGACAGCCAACTAAATGGGAGATGATATTTTTGAATACCGGCTCAGATAAGGGGTTAATATCCAAAATATACAAAGAACTCACAAAACTCAGCAACAAACAAGCAAACGATCTATCAGCTTTTAAAGGCTCTATTTTCAAAGCCAGTGCTGTCTGCCTTCGGAGGATTACCCTGAAGAAAGTGGGAAGTTAAAGGGAAATTAGCCTGGAAGGCAGGAAGTTAGGAAAATAGTCAGTCACCCAAGGGAGGAGAAATGTGCGTCCAAACAGAGGCAGTGGTGGGAAGGGGAAGAAGGGAGAAACGAGAAACACACGAGGGAGGCAGGTGGGCTGGGGAAGTGATTGCATGAGACAGGCTCAACAGATAATGGTGAACAGGTGCCCCACAAGGCACGCGCTGTGTCAGAAAAAGCCTCCGAACAGGGGCCACAGAGAGGATGATGGGGAGCTGAGTCCTCGGTGACAAAGAATATGCACATGGCATGGTGGTGGGCAGACAGGGTTCCAGGTGGGAGACGGGAGCGGAAAGCACCTGGTGGACACAGACAGAAATGATGCTGGAGGCGGGAGTGTCCTCCAGGCTAAGACAGGCACGGAAGGAAAGTCCAGTGCACACCTGCTGTTCTTGTCTGTCCAGCACTCATCTCTTTTTCTCCTGGAAACAAAGCTCACCTTCCTCACGAAGCCCCAAATATTACGAATCCGGAATAGCTGCCCCCTCTTTTACCTGGGCTCCCAGTGAACCCATCACACAGATCTAGCAAATGTGAGGATTCCAACCCCCTGACCTCAGTGACTGGCCCCATTGTGGACAACTGTTCCAAGAAGATCCCGTCACAGTTACTTAAAAGATTGTGGTCACTTATTCCAAGGCAGTAAGATGGGAAGTTCTTATTCTAGCTAGCATGTACACGGACTCTGACTTACTTTTCCTACTCCTCTGCCCCACGCACTCACTGTGAAGATCACAGGGAGGAAAAAGCAATGCCAACTAGATTAAGAGCTTAAGATTTTAAAAAATTATTCTGGTTCCAAGACTAATTCCCTTTCCACTATCCCCTACTCTCTTTATCACGCTTACAGAGACTTCGGCAAAGTTGTGTAACGGAGACAGTTCATCCCTTCTGAGAAAGCACATTTATGCTGCTAATTACACAACTGTCTTCTTGACATTGCTGCTCTGTTACCTCTTCACACAGTTTTTGTTTTTTAAATATGATAGAAGATGATGTTACTTGCCATTACACCCACATACACCCATGCCTCTTAAAAGTGCCACTAGCTTCCATCTGTCGCTGTCTGGCTCTTTTTATAGTTCTCTTTCTTTTCCTGTGCTGGGTTTTTCTTCTTCCTTTCTTTCTTTATTTCTTTCTTTCATTCTCTCTCTCTCTCTCTCTCTCTCTCTCTCTCTCTCTTTCCTTCTTTCCCTCCTTCCCTCCCTCTTTCTTTCTTTCCTTTTTAGTGAGAGGAGGGAAGGCAGAGACAGGTTCCTACATGTGCCCCAACCAGGATCCACCCAGCAAGCCCACTAAGGGGCGATGCTCTGCCCATCTGGGGCCCTTGCTCCATTGCAATCAGAGCCATACTCAGCACCTACAGGCCAACTTGCTCCAATTGAGCCCTGGCTACAAGAGGGGAGAGAAGAGAGAGAACCAGAGAGAGAGAGAGAGAGAAGCAAGAGGGGGAGGAGTGGAGAAGCAGATGGGGACTTTTCCTGTGTGCCCTGGCCAGGAGTCGAACCTGGGATATCCACATGCCGGGCCAATGCTCTACCACTGAGCAATGCACAACTGGCCAGGGCTGTACTGGGCTTTTCAAAGCAAAAAAAAAAAAAATAGCCTGAGAATCGGAGAGAGAGTAGTTAGGGATGAACCAATACCTCCCTCATATAGGGCTGAGGAAATTGCATCAAATGAATACCCACGTTTTCTGCATTAAAGACACAGGGTTGTGCCTGATCCCAGAGTTTGCAGAATGACTGAGAATCAGTCCACACCTCCAAGCTCTTCATGTTCTAAAAGGGACCAAGCCCGTCTTTCTCAACTGAGGTGCAGGGAATTTCTTCTAATACCGCTTCCAAGTTTAGTGTCATGGGTATCTGCTGCTGGACACCTTTCACGTAGCAATAGGGAGGTCTGGGGTGTTCACCTGGCCGAAAAACTCCATTATCAATGGAGTGAGATTTTATAGGATTTTAGAGAGGCACATATAGAAACTGCTTGGAGTGATTTAGACAGAAATATTTAAATAAACCCAAACTTTCAAAACTATGAACTCGACAACTTACACTACTCGGGTCTTAGGGGGAAATCGGAAAATCACAAGAAAATTTGATGGAGTCAAGCATTATCTAAAAGCATAAAATTCTAAGGGTCTAACATAATCACATAAACACTGACTCATGAGTTTTGGGGCTTTTACCATGGGCAGAGGTGCAACTGCCAGGCTCTTATTTGAATTAGGGAGAACAGGCACCACTATTTTCATCCCTTTGTGACGGGTGCTAAAACTGAGGGGCAGAGCGGTTGAGCAAACTTCCAAAGTTCAGACAGCAAATAATTGGGAGGCTGGTATCCAAAGTGCACTCAGCCTCTTTGTCCAGAATGCAGCATGGAAGAAGACGGGATCAGCAAGCAGGGCCTCCCAGACTGTGACTAACCCTTTGACACTAGTTCAGTTACTAAGTTAACTAAATTATTTTAGTATCTTAGCTGGTTTTCTCGTTTATGAACTATGGGTAAGATTCACCTGAAAGTCTTATTCTGGGATGTAAACGAGATGAAGTAAGTTAGCCCACCGAGAGTCCGCAGCCCGCGTGAGTTCGAGTTCCTTTCTCCTCCTTCCTCCTCTTGTTGTACATTGCACTTTCAATCTGTACTGTAATTTTAATTCCAAAGCCAGGGTCAATATGTAGGAGTTCCCATATTCAGAGTGAAGCCCATCTGAGGTCCTCAGCCACCGGGGAAATACTCATTTACACTGGCTATCCCCACCCTCCCCCCCCTACCCCATCCCCTCCCCCCCACCCCCCCACCCCCCCACCTTCGCCCCGGCCCGGCCCTGCCAGGCCTGGCCCCCCCGCCACTGTCCCCACTGTGCACCTCTTGTAGCATAAGGAGCCACCACCATCAGCCCAGTTCCCCAAACCTGGAGCCTGCAAGGCAGCTCATGTCCTTCCTTCCTCTTGCCCTTGACATCTCGTTAGTCACTGAATCTTACTCTTGTCACCCTCCTAAAAATGTCTGCTAAATGTGCTTTTTCCTTCCATCACCATCCCCGGTGCTCCAGTGCACGCCGCAGGAGAGTCTGCCCCTGGCCCCGACCCAGTCCGTGCTAGCCTCCGGATGCTCCCCACCGCACGTCTGTAAGGGACCGAGCTGGCCTCGGGAGTGCCTGCACCGGGTTCTCCTGTCTCTCCGCGTATCCGCGGAGTCCACAGCGTCCCGCCCGCCGTTAGGCCCGCCCTCAGCTGGTCTGCATCCTCATCTCTACCCCACCTCCCTTCCTCCTTCCAGAACCTCCCCGGGCCCAGCCAACCATTATAATTCCCTAACGGTGCTTTGTTCTTTCTCATCTTCCGTGGACATCTCTCTGCCTGGAAGGCTTTCTCTACCTAATTTATTGGAAAATATCATCGTCATTGAAACTCAACCCAATATCATCCTTTCCTCCAGGATGCTTTCCCTGATCTCCCCCCCCCCCAAAGCCTGGGTTATATGCCCCTTCATGTGCTCCTGTAGTACCTTATGTTTGTCCCCTGTTTTCAAAGCATCCATCAGAGTATACTGTCATCGGTCGCTTATATATCTCTGTGAAGACAAGAAGAGTTCATAAGACAGGTGCAATATTCTATTAAGGTTGAAAGCAAGTTCTAAAGCTGGCTGGGTTAGTCTCCTGCCACATCGCTTAGCAACTGTGGCATCTTAGATGAGTTTAATTGACCCTCCAGGCTTTCTTTTCCCATGCCACCACTAACTTGGTGCTTAAAACAACAGAAATGGATCCTTTCATAGTTCTGAAGGCCCAGAGACTGATATCAAGGTATCAGCAGGGTTGTACACTCTCTAAAAATTGTAGGAGACGATCTGTCCAACTTCTAGCGGCTCAGGGGGTTTCTTAGCTGTGGCCACACCCGCAGTCCAGCTTCCATTGTTACACGGCCACTCCCTCTTCCCTACGCGCCTCTCCTCTGTGTGTTTCTTATGAATATATTCACCATTGACGTTATGTTAGCTTCATCTAAAGATTTTTAACTGAATTATACCTGCAAAGACCCTTTCTCAAATAAGGTCACGTTCATAGGCTCCAGGGGTTAGGACGTAACCAAATCTTTTTGTTTGAGGGGGTGCAGAGGGGGCACCTTCAATCTGCTACAAGATGCTACAGTAGTTCACCTAGTCGTGTATTTCATGGGAACATTGAATGGGATGATATGTAACACTCTCAAAACAATATGTGGCAGAAAATAAATGCTCAATAAATGAGAGCTGTTAGTAATATTAGGATTTTGTTTCATAGTAATTGTCTTAGAAGTTGGCACATATACAGTCCCTTAATACCCGGTTTCCTATTTTAAAAGCGTTTTCTTAGATCAAAAACACTTGAGACATATTGCTAACAGGAAGAGTTTAAACAAGGTTTGCTAACCTGCACTTTCACAGGAAAAGTCGGTTCACCAGCGCCCTCAGCACGCGCAGACGTTGGCAGTGACGTCAGCCGTAGCTGTTTTACAGAGAGGGACGAATCCACACGAAGGGCGGGGAGTCCTTTGCTCTTTGCCAGCACCGGAATAATGAATGGTGTTATCTGAAATAAAGTTGGGGGGATCATGTGTACGTGATTATAGACTTGGAAGGACTAAGAAAGCAACCTTCAAAGACCACTCTGCAAGATTACAGGTGTGAGAAGGTATCGAGTCTGGCAAACAAATCGCTTTCTCCAGATCAGGTCTCGAGTTGGTGACAAAGCAAAGAGTAGGACCTAGGTCCCCAAAGTCATCCCACGCTGATTATCACTCATGATCTATCTCATCTCATTGACGCTATTTAGTACAGGACATTGCTACAAATACCTTAGCTCCTTAAAAGGACAGAGAGAGGTCAAGAACCAATTTATGCGACTTAGCACAGTATTCTTGTCATTTCAGGATTCTATCACAAAAGACCTGTGTAATGATATAGATAATAGCCATACACACTTATATTTCACTGTTATTTGGTAATAGTAACAGAGAAAAGTAGTGTAGTATATATGAGCCACCTTATTTTGACACCCACATTCCTCTACAACTTCCCTTGATAATGTGAGCACCTTCCTCCTCCCCTTCACACACCTCCCGCTTCACTTTAAACGAAGTGCTTGCTAACTCCATATCTACTCCGTGCTTTCAACCAGTCCCATTTGTGTTCCGGCTCCTGTTCTTTGCATCCCGAAGACTTTCTCCTCTATGTCTGCGTCTCCACGTCCTGCCATCTTTGAGGGCTCCGTTCAAATGCTGTACGATCCAAAAAGCATTGCTTGCTTGTTGCCACCCGGCAGCGACATTTTTTTTTTTGTCTCTGAACACTTTCATGTTGTACATCTCTCATAGCATTGGTCATTTTATTTAGATTTTATTTATTGATTTTTAGGGGCAGAGAGAGAGAGAGAGAGAGTGAGAGAGAGAGAGGAAGGCACAGTGAGAAAGAGTGGGGAGAAGGGGAGAAGGGAATCTCAGCTCGCAGTAGTTGCTTCCTGTTTGTGTCTTGACCGGGCAAGTCGAGAGGTTCGAACCAGCAATCTCAGCATTCTAGGTCGGTGTTTTATCCACTGCACCACCACAGGTCGGGCAGCATTGCATCTTTTCTCTTGATTTCTTAAGCTCTCATAGACATCAATGAAATGAAAGTTCAATAATATTATTTATTACAAACTGGGAACCCCCATGTCCATGGAACGTTCTGAGAAAAACTTAACATGTGGTCCTGATATCATGGCCACAGCTGAATGGGCCAGGATGGGAACCCGGTCCAAGATCACCCAGTCCCTAGACTGACCGGAAACAGTGCCGTGGCAGAGATGAAAGGGATGTCTGAGAGTTGGCTCGTATGGACCCTGACCGTCTAATTGTTCAATTTTCAGGATTTAAGGAGCCAGGTGCCATCGTGTTGGGAGCCTGAAACCAACCAGAGTGGGAGTATTTGCACCATGGAAACTAGCAAACATTACAAATCAGGGCTTCCCCTCCACCCCAACCCTCCTAGACAGCCAGTTATTTGACATTTCCCTACACCCTGAGTGTGAGGCCTGCAGAAAGAGCCAGGGGTCCTTAACAGAAACACAAGCAGGAGCACTCAGCAGAGGAGGCTGGGAGCAGGTGACATGAGACAGCAAAAGCTTCAAGGGGGCAAAAGCCAGTGACGGGGAGACAGGAATAGCAGTGAGTTAGTCAGTAGTGGCAGGTTCAGTGTAAGCAGAGGCAGAGAGCGGGGAAGTTGTTATGGTGACAAATTTTTGGAATAGAAAAACACAGATGCCTCCTTCTTGGATGGTGACTAATCCTGTTTCCTGGAGCTCTGCTGGATCCCACGTGACCTTTCCTAAGCCCTGCTCTTCTGTGAAGCTGGCTCTGTAGTGACTCCTGTGTCCCTTACTTTCCTGTCTCTCTGGAAAGATAACCTCCCATCACAGAGGGGTAGAAACCAAGGAACACGATAGAGTGACTGTGACACTCTGAAGTTCATAAAGGGCTTGCATGTCCATCCTCACATTGAATCCTCTCGATAGCCCTGATGGATGCATAGGCCACCGACTCTTGTTGGCACCAACCAGCACACGGGACAAGGAGGCTGAGGCTCAGACAGCCTCAGGGACCTGCCCCAAAACACACAGCTAGGCAAGAAGAGAGCGACCTCTGAACCCAGGGCCCCCAGCATCAGGATCAGGAGCCCTGTGCACTTTGCGCCTGGGTGACTTGCAAGGGTCGTGTGAGATGTGCCCTGCTCTGACACTCTGCCCACCCAGTCACAGCCCGTCAGCGATGAAAGAGGTCAGTCACAATCAGAAGTAACAAAGGAAGAGAGGTAGGAAAAGTGAGAAAACGAAGAGAGATAAGATGTGATTTGAAAGTCGGGATGTCATATACAGATGATATGGTATATAAGCACACTCACACACACACACATATGTACATGTAACATCATAGGGACTGTAGTCCATGTATATTATGTGGCATCAAACATACCCAGGTTCAGATCTAAGCTCCCCACGCATCACTTGTAAGAATTTGAGCAAGGCACTGGCACTGGGACTTCATCCATAAAAAGCACATTAATTCCTTTGCCTCCTTTCTAAGATTCTGGTAAGACTTTTAAAAAAAAAAAAGTATGTAAACCATTTGGCACAAAGCTTACCACAAAGTACGTATTTGATATATCTGATAAATAAGTGCTATTCTTTTAAGTTAAATAATAAAAATAATGAGTAACTCTAACAATTTTACATAATCTGACTGCATCCTGAAAAACACTGCTAATGAAACCACCGTGGTACATAACATAAATCAGTGGTATTTCCTACAGGCTCACAGTCTGCTCTACAGAAAAAATAAAAAAGAAAAGAAAAGAAAAAAAACGGGAACACACAAGGCTCAAAATTAAATGTCTTAAATAAAAGATAAAGCAGCCTGACCTGTGGTGGCGCAGTAGATAAAGCGTCAACCTGGGAACACTGAGGTCGCCAGTTCAAAACCCTGCACTGGTCTGGTCAAGGCACATATGGGAGTTGATGCTTCCAGCTCCTCCCCCCTTTCTCTCTTTCTCTCTCTCTCTCTCTCTCTCACTCTGTGTCTCCTCTCTAAAATGAATAAAATAAAAAGAAACTTAAAAAAAAAAAAAAGATAAAGCAGAAACAGCTGCTGCTGAAACTTGGTCCCTGGGCAGATTTGATGTTTGGAAAATGACAAAGGGGCCAAATTGAGCTTCGTTTCCTGGGCTGCGTGAGAGCTGGGCCACGAGGCTGCCCTCCCCTTCCTCCTGCACTGACAGCCCGCTGCAGGGAAGATGCAGATGCTGGAACAAAGGACATCGTCCCTGCTGGACACACGGCTCTCTGGGACCCTCGGCCAGCGGGGAATTCTGCAGCGGCATCACAAAACCTTGTTGCTGAATTTCCTTCCGTTTCCTAAAACAGCCACCGCCCCAGGCCAGACTCCCTAATGGGCACCATAAATGTGAAAAGAGCAAATTCATTAGGCTGATGTAGGATAATGCTCTTTGCAATCAGTAGAGAAATCACCTCTATTTCCAGAGACCTCAGTATGGGGCCTCAGCCCTCCCTAACAGAACCTCAGCTCCTGGATCGCAGACTGAGACCAGTCCCACCCGGGAGCTCAGTATGTCGTGCGGTGTCCTAGAGGTTCGACCCAGGATGTCCATCAGAGATCTTTTGGAATATCATTCACATTCACGTTAAATTCTCTTTAAAAAGAATTTTAAAGTTAGTAAGACAAGACCAAAGACAGCACGCCGGTAGAGGCAACGATAAAGCCCGCCCCAAACACATCACCCTAACGCAATTCCTGCCTTTCACACGTGTGTTTTGCAGGCTTTTCTTTCTCACGGGGCTGCGTTGGCGGAGTGGGAGGCAGAGCAGCCGCACCATGCGAGTTTTCGGGAACTGGGCTGGCGTGCAGGGAGGTGCAGGTCCACAGTGGGAGGTGACCTGCAGCGTCTCCATTCTGCCCCACCCACCTGCCAGGGTACCAGAAGGCACCCCGTAGAGGAGACTCACTTCTGTACAGATTCAGATGCCTCCCTTTCGTATGCGTAGGAATATTTCAGGAATAAAAATGAGAAACGGCTGTTGTCATAGCCCCAGCTTCCCTTTCTCGCCGTCTCCTACCAGGTTCTCCCTGGTACCCAGAGTTGCTGGCTCAGCAAACCGAACCCGGGTCTGGGACCTCCTCTCAAGGATCTCTCTCTCCCCGCGGCTCTCCTTTCGTCCACGGCTGACTCCTTCCACCCCTTCATGCCTCCCCCTCCACACTGCTCTGCTAGGGAGGCTTCCCTGAGCTGACCGCCAGCCACCTCAGACCCCAGAGCAGGCCTAGGACCCTGCAGCTGCCTCTTCACTGCACTCAGGACACTGTGCTGACTTGAGGTTCCCCACCTATCCTCTTCCCAAAGGGAAGGCATGAAGTCACACCCCAAAGGGCAGCTGAGGACCTGGCTGCTGCCACCCCCTACAGCGAGCATAGGAGCAGCCAGGGCTGGGGCCCCAGGCTGAAGTGTGAACAGTGAGGTCCGGGGGCGGAGCCATGCTGAGACGTGGGATGTCCCTCGGGGTGCTCCTCTCCCGGGGTTCCCGTGGGCTTCCAGGCTGGATCAGTCCTTAAAAGGATCATATTATGAGAACAGGAGTCTTTCACAACTTGCACAGATACAGGCACGATCAAACGGCCTGAGGCTCGGAGAGGAGATGGGCCCGCATCAGTTCTTGCTGTCAGACCTGATTCTAGGGAGGAGTGAGAGCAGGAGGGGATGTAAGCCCGGGGTGGGTGCTCTCTGAGACACTCCGAGATTCTGAACTGCCAGGAACGAAGGGGAGGACAGGAAGCCGTGAACAAGAAGAGCTGGCAGCCCCGGCGGCAGATCACTTACATCCCTGCACTCAGAAAGCAAAGCCATAGTGAACTCAGAGAGATGGTCTGCGGGGCTGGGGCTGCCGGGGGGTTGGGGGAGAGAAGAACTGCCCACTGCCATCCTCAAGGGTAAAATTCTCTAAACCACAGACCTCCAAAATAGTCTGTATGCATACTTGTGAGACCTCTCATAAAAGCACCCAAAACAAGAACTGGTAGATGGAGCATGCTAGGTAAGTATTTTTTGGATGGATGGATGGATGAGTGAGTGAATTGCTACTACAGGATTACTTAGAGATATTGTACATTAGAAAGCAGTACAAAAATGGTAGTTCTCAGGCTGTCACTGAGCCAGCCAGGAGTCTGGAAGACAGATCCAGGAGCAAAGGCGGCAGCAGCCTTCCCAAGCACACAAGGAGCCCTCTGGTCGTGGTTCTGTTCTGCAGCCGCACCCTGCCTCTTGACCAGGTGCCACGTCAAGGTGCCACGTGAGGGCAGAGGGCCAGCGTCCTCAGGTGGAATTTCAAGACTCTTGAAGTCCCTTAGGATTCTGAAATTCCACAGCATTCCCCATCTACCAGTTCTGGAGTCTGAGCTCTTTGACTCCAACACTCATACTCCTTGTGGTCAATCAGTTCTGTCCTACAAAACGAAAAGGCTGCTGCAGAAGGCTGATGGGCTAAAGACCCCACAATCTTGCTGCCTGTTGCACCCTCATCCCGGCTTGGCAGCCAGCAGGCAACGATACGGGGTCTCCTTCCCCGGTCTGCAGGTCTGCAGCAAACCAGTGAGCCGGCAGACACCCCTCCAACGCCGCTGGAGCCGGAAGGCTGGAAACGCAAGCAGGGTTTCCATGGTGCAGCCTGGACGCAGTCTTTCCTTTTCAGGCAACTGATCGCCACAGTCTTGCCGAGTTGACTCACACAGTTAACTAGTAGAGCCCCGCTTCTACAGGAATCCAGACAACTGTCTACCGCTGAAAGGCTCTTGGTTTTGAAGACACAAACTCCTTTTCAGATTCTGGCAAGGGAAAACATAATACATTCTGGCTGAGAGAATGATGAGTTTTAAATATGCTGACAAGATGTACACCAGCCACAGATTACCTTCTCACTGGGAGATTAACACATGCAGGGCAGGGCTGCCTGGGCACCGCCTTCCCGGCACACCCCTGCACCCGGGGCGTCCCCCTCTGTCTATGGGCACTGAATCCCGTGGGGAGCGGGGAAGACCTAACCATGCACAATGACAGGATGTCCTTCCATCATTAGCTGCCGCTCGTGCCCCGACTTGCTACACCCTGCTGGACTGAGCCAAGCGCATTGCACAGCCAGCTTGTCATCAACGTCTCTGCAGCCCCAAGCCACATGCTCTTTCTGCTTAGCTGCACTTTGCTGTCATGGGAAAGTGTTCGCACATGCCTGTCCTCTGGGAGCAGAGGGGAAGCACCCACCCAGGCCGTGGGAACCTATGACTTGGGTGCCCACGTTTCTGCGGCCTGGCACTGGCGAGGCCCTGGAGACTGGCTTGGTTTGACTCACTGACTCAGTCATGTCTGGGCCCGAGAACCAAGCCTTTCTTTTTGATATTTTATTGATTTATTGTTGACAAGGAGGGACCCACTGCCTTCGCCAGATAAGAAAGATGCTGTGGAGGTTACCCGCAACCCCATAATGGAATTGGCAACAGACTCAGAGTGGGTCACTTTATTCCTAGGGCCATCGGGGCTTGACACCGCTGTGCATGGAACAAAGTCCCTTTGTTCTTCCTTGTTCTCTACTGCAACGGAATCCCCATGTGTCGTACCATGGACTCCCATAACATGCCCCTGAGACAGGCATTGCTTGTCTCCCAGGGGTGGAAGTAGAAACTAAGACACAGTTGACCATCCTTCCTGCTTTGGGGTGAATGGAGGGAGGGCCCACTTTGTTCTCCATTAGCATACTTGGGTCTTTCATTTGACAATATATGACAGATCAGGATGGACAAGTGTCTGAAAAGATAATGACAACCACCCAGGACAGGCTGGCCAAACAGGTCCTGGGGCCATTGACGCAGGCCAGGGCTGTAAAGAGGGTTCCAGAGGAGGGAGAACGTAGGCTCTTTGGGCTCAAGTAGGTGTTCATGACGCTGGGGAGAGAAGGGGTGCGAATCTGAGCCACACAGGAAGAGTGGAAATCTGCAGTCTCTCATGGGAGACAGGCCTTCATCAGCTTCATCAGCTGAGAGAAGCCATTGGGGAAAAGGCAAGCCCCTCTGCCCCCACTGCTGCGTGGGAACCATTGTCGTCCATACCCTGAGATACAGCAACAGCCGGTCAGCTGCTCTCCCTGCTTCCAACCTTGACCTTTCCTTCAGTGCAGCCTCCACCCAGCAGCCTCTGTGAACCCGTAAAGGCCTGAGTCAGTGTAGGCCGCTCCTCCGCTCCAAACCCTGCAGTGGTGCCCATCTCTGAGCAAAGCTGAAGTCCTCACCACGTCCTTGCAATGATTCCGTGGTTTGCTGTCACCTGCCCTCCATCCCTGACCTCTACCACACTCCCCATGCTTACTCTGCTCCGGCCACGCCAGCCTCCTCGCCCATCCTTTGTACGGCCTGCTCCTCCACCAGGAATGCTCTTTCCCCCAAGATCTCCCCGGGGAACACCATTGCTTTCATCTCAGATTCAACCCTGAGAATCTTGTATTCCCGCTGACGCCCACCCCGCGCATGCGTCTCTCCCACAACAAGGTTCTCCCAGTCTCCACGGTCTTGGTTTCCTTTCCCTGCTCCTCTCTCTTGTCTGTGTCCACAGGTTTTTTTTCCCTTGTTTACTCCCTAGGACCTGTGTTCCATCACTAAAATATCAGACTCACAAGGCAATCTTTGTCTCTATGGTTTGTAACTACATCCTAAAGTCTGAGAGTGGTCCCTGAAAAAGTAGGTGCTCCATAAATATTTGCTGAATCAATGAATGAAAAATTAATAAACAAATGCATGAATGAACTAGTGAATGAATGAATGAAAAGAGACAAAGAGACCTGGGGCTAGACTCTACTCCATGCTGCTTCTCTGGAGCAATTATATTAAGCTTTCTGATCCCAGTTACCTCATCTGTAGGATGGAAATCATACTACATCTCTCATAAGATGCTATGGGAATTAACCAAGAGAACTTTATATAAAGTTCCTGGCATAAAAGAGGCTTTTTTAAAAATTTATTTGATTTTTATTTTATTCATTTTTTAGAGAGGAGACACAGAGTGAGAGAGAGAGAGAAAGAGAGAAAGGGGGGAGGGGCTGGAAGCATCAACTCCCATATGTGCCTTGACCGGACCAGTGCAGGGTTTTGAACTGGCGACCTCAGTGTTCCCAGGTCGACGCTTTATCCACTGCGCCACCACAGGTCAGGCAAAAAGAGGCTTTTAATAACCATTAATGTTCTTTAAATATTTTCAGAGATAGCACTAGAGAATCTAAAACAAGAACTTGCTTATTCTGATCTTCTGGGCTGAAAAAATTCATCAATGTTTTTGAATGCCAATCCTGTGCCTGGCCCAGTGTGGGCCGGCGAGAACAGAGAAGCAAGCGCCCGTGCCCTCAGGGGTTGCCTCGTCACAGACAGAAGCAGACCTCACTGTTCTAAGTGGGGAATATCCTACTGGAAGCATTCGGAATGTGTTATGGGAAGGAAAAAGTAGCAGAAATTAACTTTCTAAGAAACTTCTGGATTTGAAATACCTTTGGAGTTAACGAGAAATTGCCAAATAATGTGGAGAGTGAATGAATGAATGTACCCTTCCCAATGGTCACATCTTCCAGAACCACTGTACATCATCAAAACCAAGAAATTGACCTTGGCTGCTTTCCACTACAGATCTTATTCATGCTCTACCCCAGTGGTTCTTAACCTGGGCTCTATCAAACCCTAGGGGTTCGATGAGTCAGTCTCAGGGGTTCAGAGAAGCCTCTGCCGCGGAGGCCAGAATAAAGTAATACCGTAATTTGTTGTGAGTTCATGCACTTTGTTGGTTTTGTTCTTTGAGCAAGGTGATGTTCATGCACGGCTCATTTTGTGCACCAGTAAGAAAACATATACCTATCTATGTCTTGAATTTGGGGGAAAAAATTATATTTTATTTATCACTAACAAAGGGTTCGGTGAATGCGCATATGAAACTGGTGGGTTCGGTACCTCAGAAAAGGCTAAGAACCACTGCTCTACCAGTTTCACATGCCTTCTGTGTGTGTCTGTGTGTGCCTGTGTCCTGTGTTACTAGGACACTGATAGATTAACTGGCAAAGAAAATAAGATAGGCTTCACAAAGGTAGTTACTACCTTGTATGTTTTCCTGATGTTCTGAATTTAATATTTCCATTTAATACACAGTATAATGAAGCTCAAGAAAGCTAAGTGACTTGCCGAAGAGGGTCTAGGTCCTGAGTAGCAGAGCTGGGACCTGCATGTGGTGGTGTGGAAACACCTCAAGGTCAGAAGTTGGGGGAAGTAGTGTCAGGAAGAGCTAACCAGGGCTTGGTCTTTAGGCTAACTTGCCATAGACAAGTCTGTCGCCACAAGGCTGCTGTTTTCCCAGCTCTACCAAATTGTCATTTTCTTTGATATTTCTGCAATATCTGGGCTTTGAATTTTCACTTATAAAATGCAGGGGGAAAGCCCTGATGTTTCAGTATTTATTGGGAGAATGATTCCCCAGGAACCTCTACTTTCCTTCTACTTTCTAGGCAGAGTCACCTCTGGGCTGTCAGTTGGAATCTGACAGAGCGAAGAAAGCAAAAATATTTAAAACCGGCAGACACGGAGAGAGGCTTAGACAGCCTGCGAGGACTCCTGCGTGAAGAGAGGGACTGTTGTCCTTCCGCCTGAAGCTCCTTCTTATTGCCCAGCCTGGCTGACAGCAGCGGGGTCTGAACCTCAGGCAGGGGACAGAGGGCTTTTCTGGCTTAGAGAAGTGATTGTGCTCAGGATGGCCCAAAGCAGAAGGGAAGTATTTTACATGGTAACAGGACCTCCCAAAGGTCAGAATCGCTGCCCACGGGATGTAATCTAATTCTGCAAGCGTTAGCTGAACACCTACTTTGTTCCAGGCCCGCGCAGATGGTTGACAACCCCATTCCTCAGTGAGCTCCCAAAATGAGTCATTCCTTCTGTCCATTGATTCATTCCCTCTCTCATTCCTTTGGCCATATAATGCAGTAGTGAAGAACATAGCCTTGAATGAAGAGAAACAGGTTGACTGACTCGTTCAAGAAATATGTGTTTGGTGCCCACAAAGTGCCCGGTGAAGCCCTAGAGGAACAAGGATAGACAAAATGTAAATCCCTCCCCTCAAGGACATTGATTGGCTGGAGGCTGGGAGAGGAAGAGACAATGAATAGTAAATATAATACATATACTATACGGTATGGTAAGAGCTAGTAAGTGCTGTAGGGAAAGGAAAACATAAAACAGGTAAGAGACTGGAGAGGATGGGCTGATCAGAGAAGGGGTGATTAGAAAGCAGATTTTAAGTAAGATTGTCAATACTGAGATGTTGGCCTGTGAGCAGAGACAGGCAGCACCTGGGGGCGTGACAGTCCCGTGGACATGGAGTTGAGAAGGGGAAGAATACAGGTAAGGAAACAAGAGACAAGGTTCAAACATCAGGCTACTCCCTCTGCACGCAGGAACAAGGAAGGCCATGCCCTTTACAGAAAAAAAGTGTACACACCCTTGACCTAGATCATGTTTTTCATATAGACGTAGACATAGAGCTATGGAATTCTTTTTTTCAAATAAAGTCTTAGAAGTCTAATATATAACAGAATCAGTGTGGGTCTGGCTAATTGAAGAATGGGGGTACAAGTGACACAGGAGGTGTCTGTGCGTAAGCAGACCCTGACAACTCTCACATCCAAGGCACACCGTGAGGCAAGACTTTCAGATCATCCCTAAGGTCTCTTCCAGGTCTGCGATTCCTATAGTCCATGGGTGATGTTCAAACAAAGTTTAAAGAAACTCAGGTCTAAAGTGAACAGAATAAGAAAAGAAACTATTTTCAGCAAGGAGACTATGCCAAATAAACATTATAAGTTGTATAAACTAACACTTGGGTTGAAAGCCTCCATTTTGGTTTTTTCTCATTCCTGGGAAGTTAACGTAATGTCAATACTGACTGTGGCAGGGATCCTCATCCTCAAAAGAGAGAGAGGCAGCATCTCCCCATTCCTGGCTTTGCCTAGTGACCAATTAGGTTAAAACTTTCTCGTTTTCTCAATACAGTGTGTCCGTAAAGTCATGATGCACTTCTGACAGGTCAACTGGTCAAAAAAGTGCACCATGACTTTACGGACACACTGTATTATAATAACCCCTGGAAAATTTCAACTTTAATCACTTTTACCTTTTCTAATAAAACTGCTATAGAAAAAGAATTTTCTCTATCCCGCCTTCCACTACTTTTTCCTGACTTGGATACCTGTGCATTATGGAATGAAAGGTTATGTCCCTCCCCAAAAATCATGTATTGAAGTCCTATCCCCCAGTGTGACAGTGTCTGGAAATGGGGCTTTGGGGAATTATTAGATCATGAGAGTGGAGTCGTTAGGAATATCAGTGCCTTTATAAGAAGAGACACCATGAGAGGCACAGAGAGAAGGCAAGCCCTCTGCCACGCCACGACAGAGCTCTCACAGGAAACCAAACTGGCTAGCTAGCACCTTGCTCATGAACTTCTGACCTCCAGAACTAGGAGAGAATAAAAGTCTGTTGTTTAAGCCACTAGGCTATAAAAACAAGAGCCACCTGTTGGTCTACGTAAATAGCCTATCCCACACAAATATCCTATCACTAATGTCCAAAACAGAATTAACCATTCCCCACTTCCTCCTCCACACTAATCCTCCCTTCCTCCCTTCTATTAATGTCACCATCATCCTCCCACTAACCCTAGTTAGCAAACCCAAGACTCTGTTTTCACATTTGTCCCTTTGCTCCACAAATCCGATCACTTAACAGTATCTCCAGAATAGAATTTGCATTCTTCTCATCTATTTCATTTCTACCGCCATTTCCTAGATCAAATCCTCATGAGCTCTCCTCTAGACTATTCTATTTGTCTTCTAATGCACTTTCCTGGCCACACTTCTCTCTCTGCAAGACCGACTGCCCTTCACAAGACTTCCAGGTAAACGTTCTTTAAGTGCAGATCTGGCCATATTATTCTCCTACTCAGAAACCGTGAGCGGTTCTCCCTGGCAGGTGGAATCAAGTCAGACCCCTGTTCCTCACGCCACGTCCTCTCCACCTGCCTTTCTGCCTTCGACCCTCACTATTCCCCTGTTCACGCTCTACAGGCGAGTTTGAAGAAGGCATTTACTCTCCATGAACACTGTCCTCGCTGGCCTCCGGCTCCTCCTCCCTGCACTACCTCCTCAGCTTTGCTACCTGTTCAAATCCGTCCAGGCCCAGACAAAACCCTCCTCTTTGACATCTCTTCTGATCCCCCACTCCCTCTCCTTTAAACACGCTCAACATTTTAACTGGGCCTTTATACTGACCTAATTTTGATTGTGTTTTGAATTGCACCTGCCTGTGGTTGTTCCCTAGTACCTTCAGCCCGTAGCCTATACTGTTTGTCGGGCTACTACTGGCTGCTTTAACAAATAAGCCTCAAATTTTATGGCTTAACTCAATAAAGGTTCATTTTTCCCCTCAGGTAAGAATCTAGTACAGGTAGTTCTCAGCAGAGAGCTTTCTTCCACATGGTGATTCAAAGCAGGAGCTCTTTCCATCGTGTGGTTCCTTGATTTCCTGGATATCAGAGTCCTGCGTTCCCAGCTAGTAAAAGGACAGGGGGCCAGGGAGAAGCCATACTCCCTAATCACCTTTACCTGGGCACACATCACTTATATTTCTATTCTCCTGTGAGAACCAGGCACAGGGCCCAAAGGGGAGGGAGGCACAGGGCCCTGGCTTGGCCGCTCCTGCCCAAAGGTAGTTCTATACTATAGGAGGAAGAGTAGAAAATTTGAAGGGAGAATTGGCCTTCTCTGCCACACTGTGGGACACAGTACCATAATATATAGTGCACATAATATATACAATGTGCATATGGATGCATCTATCTATACACACATATATACCATATGGTACCATTATCATTTCCTTTATACAGATGAGGAAACAGAAGAGCAAAGAGGTCAAATAACTTGTTCACAGTCTCATAGTGAAAATGCCTCCTGCAGATGTGACCCGGGACAGCTAATGCCACAGCCAGAGCTAAAAGCACAAAGGTTTGTCACCTGTGCTGATTCTCTTGACTCACGGGCCTATGTGTCCCCTTCTGACATCAGACTTGAAAGGCCATTAAGGATAGGAGTTCCGCCACATGCATCGTCACCCTCCTACTCCCTGACACTGCCTGGCACACTTCAGTAAAAATTGTTGGAATGAACTGATCAGGGGACAATGAGACAGGAGTAGGACTGGAGTTTAGAATCTGCCAGTTTAGAGGAGGAGCGACAGTTTCTGCCAGAAAAAGAAAATAGCCTGGCATTTCAAGAAGCAAATTCAAGTCCAAGTGTTTGGTGAACTTCTGACTGTTTGTCTTTCTGGGGAACTGTGTTCTTGTCAGGGAGCCAGGGGAGCCGAGGCTGGGCAGTAAGGTGCCCACGCCAGCCTGCCCAGCCTGTCGTGAATGCCCTTGTACCGGTCTTCTCGTTCGTCTCTGGGTCACACATTGCTCAGGGACTCAGGACACAGGAAAGTGTGTGTCTGTTTGCCTTGGAAACCTGGGGAATACGTCGGAGACAGAGAGAAATTCCAGGTCTTTCAAAGTTTATCTTTGTTGTTAGGAACATAAATAAAAAATGGGGCCCATGGAGGAAGGTCTTAGGGTTTCCTAATGAGGTGACGTGGACGTATAAACATAAAATAAATAATGAAGATCTGTGAAGGGCTCAAATCCCATACAGTATCTTGCCGAGTCCGCGCAAATCGGGTCTTTCCACTTCCGCCCAGTGAAAGGGAGCTGGTTCCCGTTCGGTGGCCAGCTTTTGTTGTGTTGCTCTGTTGTTCATTTTTAATGAATCAACCTGCCGCCTTTCTGTGAAAATTAACTACTCAGTTCACACTTCGTTCCTCTGTTCCAAACAAATGTGACAGAAAAACAATACGTATGAGTGTGTGTGTCCAAAAGACATTGTCTGAATAAAGAGTGAAGTGCAGATTACCTTTCTTGGATGCGAACGAAACAAAGGCAGAAAGCAGCCAGGAAGAAGGGCGGGAGCTGTGGGCCCCCTGGGCTCGGATGGAGGGTTCAGCTTCCGCAGGGTGACCAAAACGAAACGTAAGCCACTTGGCAAGGTGGGGAGCCAGGAGCAGGCTCACTACTCATGGCCAGTGGATAGCTATGTGGGGTTTCCCACTTAAGAAAATGAGAGAAACCCCCGTGGTCCACCGCACTCCACCCCACCCCCGGACCTATGGATAAGAGGGCACCATCTCTCAGTGAGGAATGGGACCACACAGCTAAACACACTGCAATGTACACGCCCACCACAAACTAATCCCCAAATGTTCATTACACACAAGGAGCTTTTGGAGTTTGCCTCCACTTGACTGACTGAAAAGTTGCAATTAACAGGAAAACTATTCCCACTTCCCACAGAAGAGTCAAAAAGAACAACACTCTACCAGTTTAGCATGCCAAAGGATTTATTGTGAATAATGAATCGGCGGGATTTCTACATCACCCAGAAAAAGGCAAAGGCAAGCAAAATCTCTGCCCTGCGTTCAGGTATTTCATTCAGTTTTCTTTTTTATTTTCTCCTTAGTAAATTTACATTAGACACAACCCTTTACCTTTTCAGAACACAGTTCTTGTCAGGATATATGTGGGTCTTCCCAAAGCTTGACAAAATCAGAACTGAAAGCCTCTTAGGATACACTGTTTCTTCGTCTTTTCTGGTCAGTGCTTCTATAAACCACACTATTAAAATATCTGCATTCTATCCACCTTTTACAAGAAGGCAATGACCAACACACATGTAAGGAAACTATACACTGACAAAATGCTTTCCAAAGGAGCACACCAGTGTATCCTCCCATCGCCAATGTGCAAAAGTGAAAAAGGGATACGGTGAATATTCTGTATACTAAAATACTTACTAATTTCATAAGCAATAAGTATATGTCATTACTTCAATTTTCATTTCATAGAGGCCGAAATAATTAAACATACACACTTATGCCAATACTATGACCCAGTAATTTCACTTGTAAATAAATGTGTATGTCCACCAATTCAATCTTAGAGAAATACTCAAGGGAACTAAGTACATATCTACCGTAGTTGTTTTGTTCGTAATACCCACACCCTGGAAACAACTCAAATGTCCCTCACCGGTAGAATGAATAAGTCAATTGGGGCACCTTCATAAAATGCAACATTACAGAGAAATTTAAAAAAGAATGAACTCCATGCAACAGGAATGTCTCTCACAGACATTATGTTACATAAAAGAAGTCAAGAACAAAGAAGAAAATACTGTGAAATTTTGTGTACAGGGCATTCAAGGACAAGCAAAATTACCCAATGATAACAGAAGCAGAACAGTGACAGAAGCGGGTATTGAGTGGGAAATGGCAAGAAGGACGTACGGGTGTCAGAAAGTTCCTAAATCTTGATCTGGATGGTGGGCAGATAGGTGTACACAGGTGGGAAAATTCACCAAGCTTAAAGCTAGTCCAATTTGTTGTACATACAAAGATTATGTCTGTATAAAAGGAGAAAAGGGTGAAAATAAAAATAAATAACAAAACAGGAAGTTTGAAGAATTACATAATAATAAAGAACCTCTTGTGAAGGTCCCGTAAGGTAAATGGTTCATTGCTCTATTTTATTATTTTATGGGAGTAAGAATTTTCTGGCTCTCTGATGATGTCATGCTTTGCTGTTCAGGGAGTTCAATAATGAACTCACTGAACTGTTTACACACATGTGTGAAGGTGATAGGAATGGTGCCCACAGTACTTCAAGAGTGAAGAAAGGCATTTTAGCAATTACCAGCTGGCAGCTCTACCATCTCAGTGGTTATTTAAACTAAACTTTTAGGGACAGAAAACGATAAGATTGAAAAGGAAAAAAATGCTTCATAAAAATCTTCAATAGCAGGGAATGTTACAATACTAAAAGTCAGAATAATTGTGTTTGATTGTTTATTGGGAGGCTCTTCAATGCATTTCTGTAACACCACATGTCCTTGGCTTTCTCATACCTTTCTTTTCAGTCTCCTTTAAGTACCCCCTAATCTTTCTCTCTTCCTTTAGTGTCCATGTGCTCTAGGGAACCATCTTCCTAGATAATAGCATGTAATTTTATCATTTTAAGTATCATTTATATCTATACCCATATTTCCCTAAACCTTCCAGGCTTACACCTCCAGATCTGCCCTCTCACCTGATCTTCAGACTCATGCACCTGCCTGATCGACATCCCCATGAGGCATCATCTCAGAGGCAACCCTCAATTTAAAATCTTTATCTTCCAAAACTACTCCTCTCCCTGCTTCTCCAGCTTAGGCCAACGTAACCACACTCTGATCAAAGTCCCCAGATCAGAATCAGAGAAAGATCATTCATTACATGGTGAAAGCACTTTCCCGTGTTTGCTTTTATTCATGGCACTCATCGCCACTTTCCACGCCACAGATTAGTATTATTATTATCTGTCTCTACAAACAAGAAGGAAAGCGCCGTGAGGGCCGGGCTTTGTTTTGTTAATTGCTGTATCCAGTGCCCATGACAGTGTTTGTCGTGGTACAGGCACTGGGAATATATTGGTTCAATGAACGAATGGTATATTGAACATCACATATTCCTGACTGAAGTATTGGGAGGTTTAAATAAGACACATTATTTAAAAAAAAAAAAGTCTATTTTTATTTTTTGCAATAGAAACGGCAGATTGCTATGCTGGTCCCTGTAAGACAATGTCCTCACAACAACTCTGACATTGGCATTTGTAGGTGAAAGTCAGAAAATTTGAGTTTAAGTCCTGATTCTGTCCCTAGTTATTAATTGGTTTCTTATATAATCTCTCTGAACCTAAATACTCTCACCCATAAATTGAAAATAATTAAACCAGTCTCACAAGATTATAATGCAAATTGCTTTAAATGATACAATGTTTATGAACCTGTCAATCAAGTACAGGTTCCTCAAAAACAAACAAGGAAAGACAAAAAAACAGGCATCTTATTTATATTAATTATGCAATTTATAAGTATGCTTTCATGAGATGTCAAGTATACCTTTTAAACAATATCATCATTTAAATAATATTTATTTATTCTCATAAATATATATATTTCCTATGTAGAAATTATGAACCATCCATAGAAATATTTATTGTCAGTGAAATAAGCCAGGCTGCAAAAGAAAAATAGCATATGATCTCACTTGTATATGGAATCTAATGAACATAATAAACTGAGGAAAGAAATAGAAACAGAGGGAAGGTCACAGGGAACAGATGGACAGCTGTCAGAGGAAACGAGGAAGAAGACACAGAATCAAAAAAGTTGAAGTGATTAGCCAAATTATGTATCCATAGCACATAGATCCAGACAACAGGGTAGCAATAGCCAGAGGGAAAGAGGGTGGAGCTGGGTGGGGTAGGGGGTAAGGGGAGTGACATGAGGCAGAAAGAGACTTTGCATGGGGCATGGGGGACACAATGCAGTGTGTAGAGGATGTTATATCGAGTAGGACACTTGAAACCATGTCAACACAATAAATTAAAAGTAAAAATGTTAAATTAAAAAATTTTTGAATAATTATTTTCAATTAAAGTTGATATAAAAAATTATATCGGTTTCAGTTGTACAGCCTAGTGATTAGACAGTTATATAACTAAGTAAGTGAATATTTTCATAATGAAAGTTCCTTAGAATTCCAACTCTCAGAGCTAATCATTGCTAGCATCTTGGGTATGTATTTTTTCAAGTTTTCTTAATGTACATATCAGCATGCATGGTATTTTAACCTGGTTTTGTGTTAATAATGTCACCCACATTCTTAAAGAACATGACTTATAACAGATGTATTTCTTTCTTCTGAGCTCATATTGATGGTCTACAGAGCTGATTTATATGTTTACAACTATAATAATATGTATTATTAATAAATTTTTGTCATTGTTTTCATGGGTGTGATGCCCAAATAGAATTACTGGATAAAAAGGAATTACGACCATAAGCTTTGCATTTTGCCAAATTTTATTTTCAAAAATATTCCCTAATTTACAGTAAAGTGAGTAGTGTATAATTGCCTATTTCTGCATGTTCTCATGCAATCCGGAATTATAATATGCAAAATAAAGACAAATACCATTGTAATACACACACAATAGACAGTTTTATTATTATTTTATTTTTATACTGTGAAACACTATATTTTAATATCAATTTTAATAATGATTTATATTTGTTAAAATGTGTACTATTATACTTTTGTTTTCAAGTAAAAATTTTAAATTTATCCATCTAATAATAGTAATTGTCAATTCTTGCTGCATACCATCTCAGACACCTCTCTACAAACAGAAAGTTATAAGGACAGGAAGGTAGTTAGGGAAGAAGAGAAGGGAGAGGGTGAAATAAGGTTTTATTAGAAATAGTCAATTCTCATTATTTATGGATCCTGCTGCAACTATCTAACCCCTAGGTTGTACACCGGAAACTAACATAATGTTATTATAGGCCAATTACATCTTGACTTAAATTTTTTAAATAAAAAATTTAAAAACAATAACTTAATGCAATCCCAAAATCAGTGTTCTCAGTGATTTAGATAGTCAATCCCTGACATGCACAAGGCCTCACAGAACTGAGTCACTCAAGTTGTACATTTCCAACCGAGGTCACACAAGGCAATGACCTGCCTTCTGGCGTCAGAGTAAATAAGTGTTCTTCGTGCAGTCTATTTAGTGCCAAGTGTTTTGTATTTTTGAGCTTTTTATAGGGATTTCACTGTTTAGCTCGGCCCCCGTGTGTTGAAGTGCCGAAGCACTGTCCAGTGCCAAAGCGTGAGGAGGCCGTGGTGTGCCTTCAGGAGAAGTGACATGTGTTAGATAAGCGTGGTTGGGCTTGAGTTATAGTGCCACTGGCTGTGGGTTCACTGTCAATGATTCTACAACATGCCTTATTAAATAAGGTGTTTTTAAAAAGAAACCCACGTAAAACAAGGTTCTGTGTTGGTCAGTTGACGACAATGCTGTGACCAGAGGCTTTCGGGAGCCAAACCCAGCATTTCCCCTAACAGCGCTGGTTCAGTGTTCGCTGATTAAGTTTCTGCAGAGACTTTAGAGGACATAACTACCGGGGATGTCAAGAATCAGCTGTGCTTTTAAAAACTTGGAAATAAAGTTTTCTAATGGACTGTGCTGTATGTGCTACAATGAATAAAAACATTAAATTTACTTTTACTTGAATTAACAGTGAAAGTGTAAATAAATCATATAGAGTTAAAGGATTTGTTGAAAATTATTCAATTTCCTTCCCAATAAGAGATGTCAATTCTTAGGCGATCCCTCTAAATTATTAAATCTGAAGGAATGGAAATGATTTTGAACTTAGTAAAAGGCTGCAACCATTATGTTTTTAAACTCTGTGTCAATTTTACCACTCATAAACTCTCTGATATGGGGGTATTGGAACCTGTATCCTTCCGGATACACACATCTTCCTTCCCCATTTCACCCTGAATGTGTTAAATTACTATTGTGGTGTTATATCATGTGTAGTTGGAACTGTGACCATAAATTTGACAGCTTTCAGACTTGCTGTGTTTTTAACCTGATTCAATATTCAGCACCAGTACTTTGACTGCAGTTTCTTTGCTCCTGAACCCTGACTTTGCAACGAAGCAGTTATGTACTATTGTTTCTATTATTATTATCAATGACTACTTGACTAGAACTGCATCGTTATATTTAGAAGAGGAACACGCCTTTTCATTGTACACACACCCGTACCACGCACACGCACACATGCACGTAGAGAACCAAACACAACCACAGAACCAGAAAATCCCTCACTGGCCCGTTTACTAGGTTATAAACTGTGATAAGCCTGGGAAGCAGCAGCTACTGCTGTCAGAGAAAGCCAACCACCCAGGGACACTACTCCCAGGTCCAGAGACCACACAGCTTGGCGCATATTGACAGTCTGAAGCTGACCTAGAAATAAACAGTGGGCTTGCTGTATAGTTCATTGATCCTAAGACACACTTTTTTTTTTTGGTCACATTTTAACATTTCTTAAAATGAACTATGCCTTCTAATTGATGGCATGTCAGAGTTTAATCGGCAGTGGTTTTGGTTTGTTTCTTAGTGATACACAGAAGTAATGGTGCGTCTTAGAATTGAGGGCATCTTTGATTTAACAGAAGGCAGGGGTTCCGACCTGGAAAAGCAGCCGTGAAGAAGGCTGGAGGAACTGTCAGTGATTGACAGGGAGAGAAGAGGTTTGGGTAACCGGGGCAGAAAATGATAAATGTCAAAGATGAACGAGTGGGAAGATGCACCGTCACGGTCAGGGAACATTTCAGTGAAAAGGCTGTGCAAAGGTCACTTGTCCCTGATCATCATCCTCAAGTATGTGACGAGCTGCCCTGTGGGAAGAGAGAACACAGCAGTTGTGGACAGCTCCTGAGGGCAGAATGGTAACCAACCAGGGGGGGTATAGGTTAATGCTTTGGGCTACAAAGAGTAAAGATTTTTTTTTAAAAAAAACAAAACTTATTTTAAACAAATTGAATGAACTTCCACGTGAGAAGGTGAGGCTTATTAAAGGAATCAGAAAGAGGCAAGTTGCTTTAGAAGGCATCTCTGCCTTCGATTTGAGATTTGATATAGCGACTTCTCTTCCAGTTTTAAGCTCTAAAACTTAAAGAATATATATATGTTTTAGCTTCTTCTAAGAAATTACGTAAATAAAAAGAATAATGGATAGAAGTGTAGGGAAATGTTCATTGTAGAGTAAGAAAACTTAAATCCTTATTCATTTATTGGGATCTGGCTAAACAAGTACACTGTGATAAACTACACAGCTACTTAAAAATGACCATCGTGAAAATCATGTACCAGTAAGGAAAACTGCATGTGATAAAATACTGAGTGAATAAATTACAAAACAACATTACATCTTCACTGAGGGTATACACAAATATGTCTGTGGACAAGAACTAGGTAATTGTGGAGAAATGAAAATGTGATTTTTTTTTTTTTTTTGAGTGGCAGAACTCTAGGTTAATCTTTTCTATTTTTTTTTTTTTTAATTTTCGCTTTCTGTTATTGTTGTGTTAGCTGACGAAGCCAGCCATGCCGTGGGGAAGTTAGCTCCTGTTCCTACTCTGGAGAACACAAGCCGGACCTCTCCAACGTGAAAAATATGTACTGCAAGCTCTTATCGCGCCCTCTCAAGGCACTTACGTTTACAAAGGATGATCTTCAGTTATTTGGACCTAATTACTCAATAAGCAGCCATGTTAGGTATTTAGACTAGGGAACTCATAAATAAATTGCTAAGGGCATTGTGAACCAAGGGATTTGGGAAAACCTCTCACCTGGTCTCTTCACTCAAAGAGCTCACCGTCTAGTGGCAAAAACTAGACCATAAATGAATCAATGAAACTAGCATAAAAAATCCTACCATCTAGCTGACTACAAAATAAGGGAGAGGGCAAAGGTATGGGAGAAGAGGGAAGTCACAGAATTTAGACTTTTATGGAAGGAATCGAGAAAAGCTGCCCAGGAAAATAATTGCTAAATTTGGTTATTTTTATCTAAATAATAAGTAATAATAAATAAATGGTAATCTGCTGTCCTACTTCCCACCAAATTTGCAACCCTACTCCTTAGAGCTAACCTTTTTGGACTATTCCACCTACTTTTCCTGGTACTTACCTCTCTATCTGTACATAAGCTGCCTCTACTGCTATACCTTGTTTTATAAATTGAAGACCTTATATACTGACTTCTTATTACAGAAGTTAAGCATTTGGCTTCCTTGCACCATTCTCAACCACCTAATTTGATTATATATCACATATTGGCTTAATAATAAGCAGTGCTTGTATCATTCAATGTATGTTACATATTACTAAACCAATGTATACACTGTGATCGCACATCCTTTCTCATACAACTTCTTGTTTTTCCTGTAGTTGTTAATCAACTCTGTTGATTATCTATTTGCTCATTTTTTTCTTTTTGACAGAGAAAGAGAGAGTCAGAGAGAGAGACAGATAGGGACAGACAGACAGGAAAGATGAGAAGCATCAATTTCTCATTGCAGCATCTTAGTTGTTCATTGATTGCTTGTTCATTGATTGCTTTCTCATATGTGCCTTGACTGGGAGGTTTTAGCAGAGCGAGTGACCCCTTGTTCAAGCCAGTGACCTTGGGCTCAATCCAGCAACCATGGGGTCATGTCTATGAGGCCACGCTCAAGCCGGTGACCTCGGGATTTTGAACCTGGATCCTCCATGTCCTAGTCCATGTCCCGCTCTGTCCAGTACGCCATCACCTGGTCAGGTTCATTTGTTCATTTTTTAAGTCCTTATACTTTTTTCCCAACTGCCACACAAACATTTCAAAATCTACCATTTTTACAAAGGTTAAAGTACAATGTCAAATACTCTGTTCATTTCAGTCCCATGCTCTCCCTCCCTCCCCCCATTCATCCTGCATCCTTCCTCCCTTTGCCCTCAGTCCTCAGCTCTTTCCTGGACCCATTGATCTCCGGGCCTACTCTATAACTTTCGTGCTGAACCTTTTGTTTCCCTCCACCCTCCTCTACACCGGGCATTAAGTGCCCTGGGTTTTTAATCCCATGTCTTCCTCTTCCTTGACCGACTCTTCATTTATAAACTACATCCTTTAGTAGCTTCCTAAGAAAAGATGTGTAGTGGTAATATATTTGAACCTTTCATGTTAGAAAATGTCTACATACTCCCTTATACCTGCAGTTGATAATTTGGCTGGAAATAGAATACTAGGTTGATTATAATTATCCCTCTGAATTTTGAAAATGTTGCTCTTCTGTTTTAGCATCCAGCGTTGCTATGGTTAAGTTTGAAGCCATAGGGAATTCTGAATCTTCTCTCTCTTTTATTCTCTCATTGTTATTTCAAGTGTTCTAAAATTCCATAATCACGCGCCTTGGTGTAAGTTGCTTTAGCGCAGTGTGCCAACCGATCAGGGAACCTGAAGTCTAGGGAACCTCCATGTAGAAGTCTACATACATCAGTTAAGGGACACATTCCTACAGCAGCCCTTTGATAATTTCATCCTTTCCATTTTCTCGGTCTCGTTTTTCTGAATCGCCTAATGTATAAATGTGAGGGTTCTTAGATTGAGTTTCTACTCTTCTTATATTCCTTCCTTTCTCTCCATCTTTTTCCTTTGTATTGGGCAACAAAGTCATTTTTGCAAAAATTTTATGAGCTTTTATATTTTTTTAGGGAAATAATGTTTTTATTTCCCTCTAAAAGCTCTTTATTGTTCTGATGTTTCCTCTTCCCAAGCATCCTATTTACTATTCCACAGATGCAGCACATTTTCTACTCATTCTGAAAATATTAGTTGCAGATATATATATACTGAAGTTTTCTTCCGCTGCCAGCATTCTCTCGCTGAGTTTCTGTCCATCACTGTTTGCTATTGGTTTGCTTTATCAGTCATTTGGTTTTTTGGTGTGTTTTTGCCCCTTTCATGCAGACCACTTCCTCAAATAACTAGTTATCTTGGATTGTCCATTTGTTCTGTTTTAAGAGCAAAGCACCAAAATATTTTATCGGAAACACAGTGAGCATGGGCAGAGACAGAATTGCTGGGTTTATTTGGAGTAAAAAAAAAAGGGGGGGCATGCCACCCTTGTTGAGGGGAAGCTACATATGTCTGTCTCTGCAACTCCTTTCTCTGGATCTACTTCATTTCTCAGCAAAACGATCTTCCAATCTGCTGCTACGGAGGTCTGGGGAAAGGATGCATGCTCGGGTCTCCTAGGACAAAAGGAGAAGATGCTGAGGGTTTCAGAGGTCTCCTGTTATGTTGATTGTCCTTAATCCTCTATTGTTACCCAATGCCATACTACCTTGCTCTCTCTCAATCTTCGTGACCCTGAAACCAGAGTTTCACTAGTTGAATTCTCCAAAGGCATGGAAGAAGCCCTTCTGGCTGTGAAGGATTGGGGAGGAACCTGAGGGCCTACCAATCGGCCTGGGAGGGATGGCCACAACTGGGCGGTGCTCTTCTTCCACTGCCCCAGCACACCTCCGGCACAGCCACTCATTGGCTCCAGGGGAGACTCATCCGCAGTTGCGTGTGTGCGGACTCTGTCACTGTGCTGAGTTGTTGGCAGCGATGGCATCTGTTTCCCATCTTCAGCGAAGCGGCTGAACCTCCATTCCTTATTGTCTTTCCTACTTTTCCTCTTGAGCCTGCAGATCACTCTTCTGCCACCATGGAAAAGGTCTGGGAAGAAAAGTGGACAGAGATCAATTTGTGTGGACCATGGATTACGATTAATCGGAAGTCTAATGTCTATTGGAAAGGAACATTGGAGGAAAATAGATCAGTCCAGGCGGAGTGCGACATGATGGCCTTCTACCAGACACATAAAATACTCTCTCCACGGATAAGACGTTTCTGCCTACTCCGCAAACAACGTGGAAGCGAGCATAGTACTTAATTTTCAAGCTCAAGAGCTGGAAAGATACAGACGTCATCCCTGGTCTTGCACTCGGTAGCTATGCATCTATCAGGAAAATCTAACCTCTTTGGACCTCCATGCCCTCATCTGTCCAATGTGAAGTATAACTGGACCTACCTCAGAACGTATTGAGCCATTTAAACGAGGCAATGCTTTGTGAAGCGCTTAGCCCTATTCCTAGCAAAAACAGTCAGCACCAAATAAACATGAACTATCCTCAGCATCGACATCATTATCACCTATTACACAAGTATACCATAATAGAAAAAAATATGATTCAGCAATGGAGTTACAAAAACTTTACAGTGGATTTCGTTTCCTGACAAGAACTGGAGTTATTTGAACAATGAAACTAAATATGAGTATCTGTGCAAGCTGCCGCTTTAGAACCTATCACACAGGCAGGTCTTACGTGGTAGCTATTTCGTTATCATTGTTGTTATAGGAGATAAGAGGAGGACAAAGGAGGCACCTTGAAAGCTCAGAAACAAAAAGTTGAGATTAAACTGCAAAGGCTTAAAATCCGCTCTCGAGGTGCTCTCTTGTATTCCATTCAATTTCCTATAAAAATGAGGTGTCCCGATCTTCTCCCATGCAGGGGCCTGGTGCTCATCTCAGACATCTCATTATCCGTTTGTCTCTTTCCCACAAGAGGCCAGAGCTATTTGTGGAGGGCCCTGGCGGGTCTGATTCTCCTCTACATCCCCAGCACCTAGCAGTACCTAGTATACAATCGTTATTTGATGATAAACAAAAAAACTGCTTACATTCTCTAGATAAACATTGTTAAAAGCAAACGAGGTGATGGGCAGAACAGAAACTTGCTGCTTTAGCATGCTGCCTTTCGTTTGTTGTTTAAGGCCTAACAAGACTCAAAATTGTTCATGTTTGGTCTTTTTATGTATTGTTTTACAGTTCCTTATTCATACCCTAGGGACATTAAGCAGCGCTGAACAAAACAACCTGACTTGACTCCAACTCTTGGTACAGATCGCCAAGGTTAGCCAATGTCCTACGTGCCTCCCAGCAGTATGATCCCCTACTCTGAAAAAGGGCTGGCAGCGAAGTCTTTCTGGAAAAGTCTACGGGGCTGACCGTATTTCTTTTTACCCCATGGCTTATCATGCTTTTCTTATTAGCTTGACATTTTGTCACAGATTATTAAAATGAACAATGCTTGTTAAAACAAATGAATAAAAAAAAAGATGATCTCTCTCTCTCTCATGTCCTAAATTTTACTCTTTGTAGACTCACCGAATTGCAGGGTTCTAAAACGTCTCCCGTCACCAAAGGAAATGACTGGCTTCTTCCTGCGTAGTACCCACGACTGAGAAGCATCCTCAGCTGAAACCTCATTGCTTGATGGTACCTTTGTACTTCTCAAAGGCCTTTCCCGTCTTTGTAGCATTTGGTTCTACCCAGTAAAGCGGTGAGAATAATTCCATCTTGCTGTGGGAAAGCAAAGACTTTGTGAGGGCTGAAGTCCAGGTCACAGAAAGGGCTGAGAGCACACCGCACGGCAGAAAGTGACTGGGTAAGCAGCTGTCTGGAAAGCAGACCTGGTTCTCTTCCTGCCCCTGAGTCTAACAGGCCGTGTAACCTTGGGTGTGTCACCTCCTCATTCTGGATCTCATCTTCCTTATTTGAAAAATGAGGTTAAACTAAGAACCCTCTCGGTTCGAATTACTCAAATGATGGGAACCATCCTGGATCTTCTGAGCTTTTTTCACAGTTCAGCAGAAGATAGATAATTTTCTGGGCTCAAACCTCTTCTATCACTAAGAACTGAAGGCATCTCTGTTTCTCAATTTTCAGTTGCTTACTTTGACGAACAAGACACTATCTATGAATAGATTGAGGGACTGATGTTTGCCAGGTGCTATATTAGACAGTGACGACATAGGTGAAGACACCTGCGGCGTGCCCTCGGGGAGCTTGCTGCCCACAGGAGGGACAGCCGCAGCTACAGTGCTGTGGCGTGGCTGCGGTAATGGACGGCCAGTGGACAAGGTGCCGAGGAAGGCTTAGAACACACAAGCTCAGGTCTGCCTTTCCTAGGAAGTGCTGGCTCCTGCTAATGGCCAGGAACGTGCCATTGTGGCGAGGGGTGACAGCAGGTGCACAATCAAGAATTTTCAACGCATCCAGAGAACAGCCAGTCCTTCTGGAGCTGGGACAGAGCTGAAATAGAAGTACAGGTACAACAAATAAGGTTGAAGAAGTGGGCTGAGGTCCAACCACGAGTGACTTCTCTTGTTGAGGTGGGCTGTCACTTTGTAGTCTAGTTCTATTCATTTATGTTCCGCCTTGCTCTCAAAAGGATTTGAAGTTCTTTGTTTAAATAGGAACACCAACAATGAAGACTGGCTTAAATAATAATGGAATGTGTTTGGCTCAGGTAAGGAGAAGCTTTGAGATTAGCCAGGGCTCAGAACTGACTGATCTAGAGATTCTAGTTCAGATTCCCTGCAGTTTGGGGATCACCCCTTCCTCTGTGCATTGACTTCCCTCCAACATCCAGTGATTTCCTATTTGGAGACAAAAAGTATCTAAGACAGTGGTTCTTAACCTGGGTTCTATCGAACCCTAAGGGTTCGGTGAGTCAGTCTCAGGGGCTCAGAGAAGCCTCTGCCGCGGAGGCCAGAATAAAGTAATACCGTCATTTGTTGTGAGTTCATGCACTTTGTTGGTTTTGTTCTTTGAGCAAGGTGATGTTCATGCACGGCTCATTTTGTGCACCAGTAAAATAACATATACCTAAGTCTTGAATTTGGGGGAAAAAAATCATATTTTATTTATCACTAAAGAAGGGTTCGGTGAATGCGCATATGAAACTGGTGGGTTCGGTACCTCAAAAAAGATTAAGAACCACTGATCTAAGAGCTCTGAGAACCTTCCCGTCTTGTCTCTCTGGCTTGAGCTGGGCCACATGCCCATTTGTGAGTCAGCTCTTGAGTCCAGGGACCTGCCAGGTGCAGGCCGTCCTAGACCTGGATCCTGAACCACAGTGCCAGCGTGGAAGGAATTATCGGAGATGGGTCACATCCACCCCTCCAGACTTGAAGACGGAACCAGCCTCCCTGAACCGCGATGGTAAGGGGCACATCAAGTATTCCCAAAGGGTGAGGTGAGAAATGGATATGGGTTCTATTAACAGCAATGCCCATGGAATTTAGAATGATACCAGATACACACACACACACACGTGTGCGCACACACACACACACACACAGATAGGTCAATAGATACACACACATATAAAAAACAATAGTATTTTAATATTATAATATTTATAACACTATATACTAGTTATATAACAATATATAATATTATTTTATGGTACATATAATCATATATACTTCATAATAATACATGACATTATATTATAAAAATAAGATTAAGGGATAATAAGGGTAAAATGGTGAGAGAAAAACAATGGTAAAATTACTAGATAGACTCCAAACAGTAAAAGTCACAGATATTAAAGATGAAGTAGTAATTTCATTTTGATCTCCCTAGCAACCAAAGCAAAGAAAGAGAGAGAGAGAGAGAGAATGGCCAGTCAAAAGCGTCACAGTACACTAGAGAGGAGCAAAGCTATTTCTGGCTCAGAGTCCGCAGAGAAAATACTTTTGCCATGGCTCTTCATAGAAGGATCATTAAATAATACTATGGAACTGTCCATCGCATTGTTACAATACTAATAACAGCAGGTTTTAAAACATCTGGCAACACCAACACAAGTTTAACTCAGGCTGCTCTGAGATATTTAGTTCCAACCAAGGCGACTCTGCACGGCCTTGTATTAATCCAAGGATAAAAATCTGAACTGATCCGAGCCGTGTTTCTCCAACCTGGGTAAAATGAGGACCAGGAGATCTACCGTTTTGGCCTGGCAACTTTCCTGGTGGTAGAGGATCTAAAACACTAATTATACATCTAAACCAACATGGATGTAGGAGGAGTGGAATACCTAATGCGCATGCGATTTGAAAGAGAGGTCAGGGAAAGGAACGCCCACACTCCCCGGTGCGCGGGGGTGGGGGTGGGGGGTTGTCCAGGGCAGAGACAGGGCAGAGGTTGAACACACCCTCCCTGCATTTCCTCCTCCAGCCGGCTGGCAGTCACCCTCTCGAGTCCCTTGTCGCTCTCTGATCACCCCCCTCTTCACATTTTAATGCAGTTACTAGTTTAGTACCGGTCTTCCCTGACAGAGAGTACAGAACTGGCCACTTTGGCCTTTTCATTCTTGGCATGGTGTCTGGATTGGTATAAGGAGCCAATGAATGAATAAGTTAATGCACTAAAGATGTCTGGTTTGTCCCCAACAAATTCATATATGAAAGTCCTAACCCCTAGGAGCCAGAACCTCCTTCCCCACATGCACCTCCCTTCTAGGCCCTATTCCAGACTCACAGGGCCCAACTCGTTTACATAGGAGCGCCGACGTTAAGGAGCTGTGTGATTTGTGCCTGGCTGACTAACTTTTCTCTGTTCCTTCATCTTAAGAAATTATATATTATACCTCGATCAAAAACCAAAGTCCAGCACGTAGAAACTCCTGCTACGGTTTGTGTAGTATAATAGGACCCCAGACACGTGAGACTTCTTGTTCTCCTTGTAATGAAATACATATTTCCCTGTGGAAGGAATAGGCAGGCCTCTAAATACTTTACAATTGTAAGGTATTGTTCTCCTTTGGTATTATGATCTGGCAGCCATCTACGTCAGGGAGAAAATCAAAGAGATGTTCAAATGACAAGAGAACAGCCTGACCAGTCAGTGCAGTAGACAGAACATTGGACTGGGATGCGTAGGACCCAGGTTCGAGACCCTGAGGTCGCCAGCTTGAGCGCAGGTTCATCTGGTTTGAGCAAGGCTCGCCAGCTTGAGCCCAAGGTCGCCTGTCAAGGCACATATGAGAAATCAATCAATGAACAACTAAGGAGCTGCAACAAAGAATTGATGCTTCTCATCTCTCTCCCTTCCTGTCTGTCTGCCCCTATCTGTTCCTCTCACTGACTCTCTCTGTCTCTGCCACAAAAAAATAAATAAATAAAGTAACAAGAAAACAAAGAAGTGGCCTTTTATTTTGGAAAGAATTAATTATTGTGAACCCAACATCCACATTGTTATCCTAACATTTTTCATTAAAAAGCAATCCTGGTCCACTGAGTTTGGCTGAGGTTTACACGTTGAACAAATGTTTTTCATTTCATGATACACTATGAAATCAGCCAAATCCTTATGTGTGTAAACTCAGCCTCCGTGATCTGCAAATGTGGTGTTTTTTGTTTTGTTTTGTATTTTTTTTTTTGCCTTGTGCCTTATTCGATGTGATTTTCATTGTTTAATTTTTTTTCTTTATTGCTTCTCAGTAGCTGAGTGCCCCATAAACCAAGCAAAGATCAGAAAGGGAACACTCTCCATCGTGGGTTTGAGGTCATTTAATCCCAGTGATCTTTGGCTTCCCAAAAAACAAAGCCGAAATTGAAACCAAAGTACTTTTCCAGACCTAGCAATAAAGGGATTATTTCTATTCAAGCCCATTGGCCATGAAAGAATAGAAAAAAAAAGTCAGTACTATTATTCCCTCCAAGCCCTAAACATGTTTGTAAGAATTCCAAAACTCCAGGATAACGTTCTGCTTCACTTAACATGACCCGGTATTAACAGTTATTAAACGGGGACAAACACGCTATAAACATTAAAGAACTTTACTAGTCTCTACTTAGCATCATCCATGGAGAATTCAGGTACTTGTCACACATTTGGAATTCAGGAGTAAATCATTAAGCGTTCCACAAATTTAAAGAATAAGAAAAGACCAGCCAGGTCACTCCAAACAAGGGGGAAGTGCTAGTGGACATCCTTCCAATAAGGGAGGAAGCGAGAAAACCACCAAAGTGGGTCACCAGTCTGTAAACCTCCAGTGTTTATTGCTGTAAAGGCACAGAGTATTCATAGGCCCCAGGACACGCTACAATAAAACCTCATAGAATAAGAAAGGGCAGCTGCAGGACGTGGGGCCCTGATTAGCCAGTCACTTGGGAACATTCACTTAATCTCTCAAAGCCATTCTTTATCCCCAAAAGGAAAATGGTTCTGTCGCTGCTTATTGCACATGGTCATCCTGGGGGTCAAAAGTAAAAGAGCCACATAGATTCACTTACTTGGTTTCATATCTTGGCTAGCCCCTTCTCTTTCTTGGCTTCTAGGACCCCACACTGTCTTATTTCCCTCTAATGTATTGGCTATGTCTGCTCAGCCTCTTCTCCTGGTTCCACCCTCCAACCTGTAAATTTTGCAGTACCCTAGAACTCAGGACTCCTTCTTTTTCTCTACAGACTTCCCCTAGATGTTCTCAAAGCTTTATGTGTGATTCATTTTGCTCCTTATTCCCACATTTATATCTCTAGACCTAACCTCCTTTCTGAACTCCAGACTTATAAACCCAACTGGAAATTTGAATCCACTCTCACTGTATAATAGCTATCTCAGACTTGATGTGAACAAACTAGACCTCTTGATTCTCCACCATCTAACTCTAGTCTTGTCTGTTATGATCAATGCTGCTCATTCAATTGCAGAAGTTAAAACCACACAGAAATTATTTTGGTTCTTGTCTTTCCTTCTTCTCTCACATCCAGTCTACCAGCAAAACACATCAACACTACTTCTGAAACAGGCCTCAAGTCTACTTCTGCGGAATTCCATCACCATTTCCCTTTCTTTGCTCATCTGAATGTACACAGTCAACTCCCAACTGGTCCCAATCACCTCCACTCTGATCACCTATTGGCCTATGTTGCAATCTTTTTCTTTATATTTCTTATACACTTTATATAAATTTAATGACATAAACAATGCATATATAAAAGATAGCATTTTAATATAAAAACCAACAAATAATAAAAATACCCAAGAGTGTAAAAAATCAAAACTCAACAGAAGCCTAGAAGGATACACACAAACTCTATGATACATTTAACTTCATAGAAAGAAAACGGAAGAGGAATGAAAACAAGATAGACTTTACTTTTATATATAGCATTTCCTTATTTTATTAAAAACAGAACTGGAAATGAACATGTAAATATGTTCAAACGTCAATTCTTGGTTAGATATTTGAATATTATTTTCTATAAATTTTTTCTAATTTTCTCCAAATAAAAAGAAAAACTCAGAAAAGGGAAGATAAAGAGCAATAAAATAAGCAAAAATGTCCCTGAGACAAAAAGTGAATTAAAAATGTAAACATGTGCTATGCATAAACAGCTGGTAAAATATTTAATTTCATGTAAAATGGGAGGAAAAGTCTTACTATGTTCCTGACTCTAATTGAAATGTTTGTATGTGACTCTGCACTGTACAAAATCTTGAAAATATACATTAGGTTATAAGAACCTGTTCAAAGTCCTTCAACGTCTTCCCAACACATTTATAATCATATTCAAACTCCTTCCCGTGCACACAAAGATCCACCTGATCTGGCCTCCAACCACCTCTCCAGCCTCCTCTGTCCACAGGCACTCCAACCATCTGGAGCCTGGCCACACTGCCCTTTTTTCTGTTGTCTGTGGACCAAGCCCCTTTTTGCCTTGGCCCTTCCTTCACCTGGATGGCTTTTACCTCAGACTGAACTTGACTGGAACCTTGTCATGGAGCCTTTCCACATCCCTCTGCCTTAAAGAGACTTCCCTTGACCAAGTGGTCTGAGAGAAGCCCCCCACCACTCAGGTTCACACCCCGTTATCACTCCCTCCACAGCAGTGACTGCAAGGTATTTTTCCCCACCGAGAAAGAGAAAGAAGGAAGGGGGGGATGGAGCCATGAAGAGTGGAATAATAAAAGTACCGCACATCCCGCCCAACGAGGTTCCCTAACCCTGGGGACAGAGGCTAGGGGAATCGCCCGAATTAAACTGCGTGAGAGGTGTTTAAAGGGGTCCTCTAGGGTGGGCGAGCAATTATGACGTGGTGAAAACTCACTGGCTGACGGACAGTCGCTCGTTTCCCGAGGACCTCTGGGAAGTTTCTTTTGGTGCACTTGGTTGTGGCGGCAACCCTAGACAAAATTCTCGGGCCTGTGTTCCTCACACGACTGTCCCCATTATCCACCGATCTTACATTCTGACTTTTTTTGTTAAATTGAATAGGGGCACCGTTTATTCATCTGGCTACTTCCTGCTGGTTAGGGGCGTCGTGGGGAGGGGAGGTTGGCAGGTGGTGGCTTTGAGGGGAGTCAGGAGGAACACCTGTTTGGCCGTGAGTTGAGAAACTTCGCGGATGCGGTTCTGTAAGAATTTTTTTTAAAAAGATGCAAATATGAGTTATACACTGATAATTAGAAGAAGATTTAGGATAGGGGCAGCCCAGGTAAGAATGGGTGGCTGCCATCAGGAGTTAAGCGGGTTGTAGGAGGAGAGATTCTTGCTTAATCTCTTGCAGACGGTTGAGGAGATTGAAGCTTCTTTCCTCAGGCCAGTCTTACTGAACAGCACTGCTCCCTGCTTCAGCTCACTCTGGCGGCAGGTTCCTGGTGGGAGGGACAGGAGCAACAGGAGGGTCTGCAGGGCCCAACCTTTTGGTGAGCCGCAGACGAGTAGGGCCCAGTGGTTCTGACTGCCAGCGATCCTGCATGGGGAAAGCTTGAGGTGAGAGACATGGTTAGAAATGAGGGTAGCATGGCTTATGGGGGAGCCCTTGGTAGTGAGGAATGGCAGGAGTAAGCGGGAAGATGCTGTCAGCTGGATAGTGGCTCCGAGACTGTGTAGAATCTAGACCCAGAAGGGGTACCGGGCACAATGGCATAATCAAGAAGGAGTGCAAAAAAGGGGACTCCATCCAAACTGCACATCAGGGGTGGTGTGTGAAGGGGAAAAAAAGGGGTCCCATCCATTCCCATAACTGAGACCTATGAGAAAATTAGAGTGTGGTGGCAAAACAGAGAAGGTAGTTTCCGTGTCCACAAGAAATGAGATGGACTTACCCAATAGTTGCAGCGTACCCTGGGTTCTCCGAGTCCAGGCCGTGTTCTAGGAGTTTGAGCGATGGGCCCACATGGCTGGCTCATCCTCTCCGTAGAGGCGTTGAGGAAAAAGCCTGTTGCCCAAAGGGGCAATCACTTCGCCAGTTACCAGGCTGCTTGCAGTTAGGGCAGGGTTCAGAGGGCAGCTGTGGGCAGGGGCCCTGTTGGGCACAGTGGTCCTGCTTGCCACACTTAAAGCAAGCTCCTGGTGGAATTCCTCTTTGCGGTCCAGACTTGGGCCAGGCACTTCCTGTGCCTTGCCCCTGTTGCTCTGCTGGCCTCAGGGCTGCCACAAGAGCCTGGGTTTGAAGTGTTACCTTCTGCTGCATGCGGGTCTGGCAAACAGCCTTGGCCTGTTCTTACTAGCTGTGACCATTGAAAACTTTAAATGCCATGTTCACAGGTCCCAGATAAGGGTCTGGGGTTGAGAATAAGAGGTGGAGGGCTCCTAGGGAGCCCAGCACCCAGATCCAGCTGGAAACGCTGGAGCCATTGGCAGGACAGGGCCAGAACTTCCTGCAAGCAGATTGGGGTTGGGCATCCTGCAAACTGGCGTAAGAGCCAATGGTAGGCAGAGAATGGCCTGACGAAGGAGGGGTTTAAGAACACAGTGGAGAAGGGAGGGGCCCCTGGCCAGCATAGGAGGAGAAAGAGAGACTGGTATTTATTTGCAAGTGAATGAGAAACAGGATTTAGCGAAGGAAGGGGGAGAGAGTTGGGGGTCTGGAGAAGGAAAGATTAAGAGAGGAGGGTTTAGATTTCTCTGGCCAAAAAAAAAAAAAGGCCTGCGCATAGAACAGGTGGTACAGAGATTAAGGATGGGCACGTGAATAATTAGAAGGCCTAAATGTAAGGGATCTCCAATCAGCTCCCAGCTTTTTTGGCGATAGTTAAATTGGTGAAGGTGTTAAAACCGAAAGTCCCTTCAGGAGGCTACCTTGTCCAATTGTCCAGTGGGTTCTCTGGTCTGGCCACAGTGGAGAAGCAGAACAGTTTCCTCTTCTTTGGGGAGGGAGAGATTTTGGATAAGATAACTCCCACGGCTGCCCTCAGTCCTCGGAGTGGTCAGAGTTGAGAACTGGCATCCCAAAACTCAAGTTCTGGCCATGGACGAATAGGGAAAGTGGATGTGCTCGGACGTCTCCAGGGCACACACACACTCGGACAGAAAAGACTTCCCTGACGTAGCTACGGTTTCAGACAGGGAGTCTCAGTGGAAAGAACTGACGGGAAGGCTGGAGGCAGGGGACTTACCGCACCATGCGCCAAAGTGGGTGGGTAATCGAAGTTCCTGAGATCCTGGTTCTTTCTCGGAGGGGACGGGGAGAGAACGGCCCCAGCAGGCTTCTAATTCCTCCCAGGTTTTCGGCACCAAATATAAGGTATTTTTCCCCACCGAGAAAGAAGGGAGTGGGGGGCCAGAGCCACGAAGTGTGGAATAATAAAAGGCTTTATTAAGTACCGCACATCCCGTCCGACGAGGTTCCCTAGCCCTGGGGACAGAGGCTAGTGGAGTCGCCTGAATTAAACTGAGTGAGAGGTATTTAAAGGGGTCCTCTGGGGGGGGGGGGCGAGCAATTATGACGTGGTGAAATCTCACTGGTTGACGGACAGTCGCTCTTCTCCCGAGGACCTCTGGGAAGTTTCTTTTGGCATGCTTGGTGGGGGGGAGGGGGGCTAGCCAAAATTCCCGGGTCTGAGTTTCTCACATGACCATCCCCATTATCCACCGATCTTAAACACTGACTACAATCTAATCTTTCACTATGGACTTCTGTGTTGGTTTTTCTTCATTCCATGGTCTTCACCCCCTCCCTCCTCTCAGAGTCAACTCTATAATTGTGGAGGCCATTCTAGTTCCAGAGTCAAGAATTGTACGTGGTACATAGGAGATATATTAATTTTTTTGATTGCCACATAACAACTTACCATCATCCTAGGGAGTGACACTAACACTTATTATTAGCTCCTGGTCCTGGAGGTTAGACATCCAGGCGCAGGTTGGCAGAGCATTAGGAGGGGAAGTCAAGGTGTCAGCCAGGCTGAGTTCTTGTCTGGAGCCTGCGGAGGAGAATGTAGCTCCAAGCTCCCTTGGCTTGATGACAAAATCCAGTCCCATGAGGCCATAAGATGGAGCCCTCTATTTCCTGCTCTTGGCCAGAAGCCATTCTTAGCTCCTAGTGGCCACCCACCCTCCTTACCACGTGGTCCATTCTCTCTTCAAGCCAGCAGGGCACATTAACTCCTCCTTGTGCTTTGAATATGTGACTTCCTTTTCTATACCCAGCTGGAAAAGTCTCCGTGTTCAGTGGAGTCATGTGATGCGATCAGGCCTACCTGGATAACCTCCCTATCCTAAGGTCAACTCGCCAAGGAACAGGACTCAATCTAACTCGATCACATACACAGTTCTGGGATTACATAAACCGTGTACACCACAGGGGATGGAACCTTGGGGCCCACTGTGGAATTCTGCCTACCACAGAAGGTATTCTACAAACATTTTTTGGATTAAAAAAATGAATAACAAATATGCTCATCTAAAATCATAAATAACCTTACCAATGTTAGCGTTGATGTCATTATGAGCCATTACTAGATGTCCTTATGACATCATGAAAAGGTTAGAGTATGAGTTACTATGCTCCATCTAAGCAAGACTACTTTTTTCTTTAAGTGGTGGGGCTCAGAAAGGCAAACCCTAGTTAGCTGACAAAGTTTAAAAAGACAAAAATAAATGAACAAAAATGATAGGCTAACCAATAAGGCTGGCTGTTCATTTGACTCAGCTACGTACTGGCTCTGATTTGGGGCAATTTATTTAACACATAGAGTTCAGGCTTCTTCTTTCTAAAATGGGAAGTGACTTCACAGGTGGTTGTGAGGTGTAAATTATTAGTTGCATGTACACTACGTAGTCTGTTATCCAGAGCTTAGCATTTGCTTGATAATTATCTCCCAGCAGTCTAGAGAAGTCAACTGGTTTAAAGTGAAAATGCACAAATGGGTTTCACGCAGGCAAGGTTGTTCAGTGGAGCTGTGGGGTAAATGAGAGGGGTTAGGAGTGTGTCCTCACGTCAGAAAATTATTGTGTGTGTGTCTGTGTGTATATGTACACAATCAACATTCTTTTCCCATAGTAAGTTGCCACAGTGAACACTTTCTTAGCAAATTCAGTGTAGCCAGTTTTTCTTCTAGGTTAGGAAAGAATTCTTATTTCTTCAGCTGGATATCACGCAAAGTAACTGACTGAAATTAGAATACATTTTATTATAAACAAAACTTATCTTTAGATACTGCAATCTTTGCACAGCAAAGAACTCATAACATGGAGACAGCACAGTGCATTGGAAGCAAACTCCAGCCTGGCCACATAACAGCTCTGTGACGCTGGACTAATTCACGTTCGTCTCTGTACCTCAGCGCTCTCATCTGCAAAATGGAAGCAATAATTCACCTCACGGCCTGCTGATGGATGCAAGGACTAAGTGATTCAGTGTATGCAAATGCTTAGAACGATGCCTGGCCTGGAACAAGTGCTACAAAATAGTTATACTACAAACAAAGAAAAATGAGAACTTAAACGACGCCCGGCTGAAGGCACAGCAGATCTGCATGTCCTGCTCACCCGGTGTGTGCCGATTTCCCTGGTGGCAGAAAACTGTGCCTGTTCCACCTACGTCACTCTTCCTTTCTCTCCCCATCCCTTCTGGTGAACTGCAGCCAGGCAGCAAGAATGGATTAGACGTGCCAGGGACTGTTTGGGGAAACACTTGTAGGATAACAGGGAGGGGAGAGCAGGGAGGGCCTTTGGACAATAAGACATGTCAGGCACCTACGGAAGGAGAGAAGGAAGGCAGATTGGCCAGGAAGGGCACAGACCATAGTCTCAGCTAGGCCAACGGGGAGCCCACAAGCAGACACTGCCTGTGAGAGGAATCCCGTGTCAGGCAGAGAAAGCCTGGGTCCGGAGCGCCTGCCACGCTCAGACGTCGGCTAGGCAGAGCCCAGGGGAAGCACGGCCTTGGCACACTCGGATAGGAGAAGTCCAACAGCTGCCATCAGCGGAGCTGCCCACAGCGGGTTGTCTTGGAGGAAGATGTGGGTGGCATGCTTCCACGTCTGCCACAGCCCTGTGATTCCATCTACACGGGTGAAACGCACGCGTGAATACAATGTCTGCTGGATGCTGTGTTAGGCCAGCCTTTGAAGAGCAGTGCTGAGAAGTGGGCACTACTTGGGGTGGTACTGCATCACCTTGTTATTCTTTGGGGACCAGCCAGGCACTGGGAACAGTCAATTAAAAGGGGTATTAGCAGAGGCGGATTAAGGTCAGTTGATATTTCTTCCCTGGGCACAGAAGAAAATATCGGACCCCTTACATTAGAAAAAAGTGTAAAGTTGGGGTTTCGCGGGGCCCTTCAGAAGTCAGGGTCCTGGGTGTGGGCCCGGTATGCCCACCTTTAAATCCGCCTCTGGGTATTAGCAATATCTACCGAGACTAAATGTATATAACCTTATGTTCACTAATTCTACTTCTACCCATTGGACCTAAAAAAAAAATACATATACAAAAAGTGATTAATGAAGTTTTTAACTTATTAAACTGATATCCAGTACATATTGTGTCCTCATCCTCTTTGAAGAGCTGGAATAACAGTAGCAAAAGAGAGAAAAGTTTTATGTACTTATATTTGAGTGGGGAACACACAGGTGATAAGCAAGTGAGTGACACGTTGCCATTGTTTATTAAGCATTCTGTCCAGTTTCGATTCCTGGGCTTCACAATCCCAAGATATAACTGTGTTTTCTGTTTATGCTCAGGGAGTGTTCATTATCTTCAAAGCTCCATTTGTGGTATCGTATATACTTGCAATTGGAAATGGTGTGTCTATTTTTTATAGAACTGTACCCTTTACAAAGAGCTTTCATATCTATATCTGCTGTCTCCTTTCCTCCATGCACTGCTACTGACTTAGGTGAAGGCAGCCATTGTTATTATTATTTTGATCATCCTTGAATCTTCAGAACCAAGCAAGATGCTAGGTATGAAACGGGCACCAAAGAACAGTTTGTTTGTTGGGCGAGTCAAAATGAAGGGTCTGGACAAAGAGCTTACAGATAGCATAGCTAGTCAGCTAAAGCAAGCCTGCTAGTTCTAATTCTTGGGCTTTTCCAGCTATACTGCGTTAACAATTTCTAGAATCATCTAAACATGAGATTTTAGTTAGCCGCATTTTACTTAGTAGCTGCCAGTTCTTCTGAATTTGAGGACCTGGGAGTTTTGCTCTTTTGTTAAATAAATTATTAGATATTTTGTAGATGGTTGGTTCATAATACACAAACTACCCTTGTAAAACCTGGAACCAGTAGTAACTAGAGTTCAAAGTATTGAGTGTAAGAAAAAAATGTAACACTCAGATCTGAGCATCACAAGAAATCTAAGACTTGTGCTGTAAGTTTAACCACATATGTGTGACTTGGACCAGTCTTTCTGCCTCCCTATGAAATGAAGTGATTATTCTAATTAGTGCTGAATCCTTCTAGCATTAAAATATGATGATGCATCAACTTTTTTAGCCACGCCTGCTGGATAATTACAAACATCAAGGGCTGTGATTTAGTTGACTCTGAAGGACAGGAATACACATGGCAAACCAAAGTCATTTCGGGCAGTTCTTTGAGCTACTGAGTATTCTAGGCTCCACGGATGCAAACTGAATTATGGCAAAAAACAAGCATTAGTCCTTTGACAGGATGAAATGAGTCAACAGAAGAGATTTTTGTCTGAGCTTACCCTCTTTCTCAGAGAAGTAAGACTCATTATTGCTCTGACATAACTTTGCAGATGCCCAGGTAAAGGCAGAGGATGTGGATTATGGGACAGGAAAGCTTGTTCTTAAGCAGTGGCTTTGTACTGAAAAGGTTGGCTGACAAAATGAGTCCTTAGATAGGATAATAGCACCATTAGTTACATCCTTCCAGATCACTAAGAATAACAAACACACACAATCTCCTCGCCTATCTTTCATGGCAGCCCCTGTACTGGAAGGAGCTTTGGAATATCAAACAGCCTGTTTATAATTTCCAGCCTCTGCCCTGAATAACCTTGAATAAGCCATTTAATGTGGCTACACCTCAAGTTTCTAATCTACAAAATTAAGATAATAATATTTACCTTCCAAGATTTAAGTCACAAATGTATTTAAGCACCTGGTAAGGTCCTGACTCCAAACAGATGGTGAATCAACATATGGATGTACCACGGTTTAACCATTCACCTATTGAAGGAGATCTATAGGCTGTGTCCACTTTTGCCTATTATAAATAAAGCTTTTTGAACACTCATGCATAGGCATTTTCCTGAGACAAACGTCCTAAAGTGGAATTGCTGGATAATATGGTAGCTGCATGTTTAGGTTATAAATAATCTGCCGGACTGTTTTCAAGAGTGGCTGTAGCCTTTTACATTCCCACCAGCAACAAATGGATGAGAGATCAAGTTTCTTCACCTTCCTACCAGTATATGGAATTGTCACTATTTTTTATTTGAACTATTCTGATAGCTGTGGTATTAACATCTCACTGTGGTGTTAATTTGCACTTTCATAATGGTGGATGATGTTGAACACATTTTCATAAGTTTATTTTCCATCTATTTATCCTCTTTGGTCAAATGTCCGTTCATGACTTTTGCTCATTTGTAATGGGATTATATGTTTCTTTGCTGAGAGGTCTTTATATATTCTAGATATGAGTCCTTTGTCAGATTAAATGGTTTGCAAATATTTTCTCCCAGTCTGTGCTTTGTCTTTTCAATGCCGTAAGACGATCATTCCCGCAGTAAAAGCTTTTAATGTTGATGCAGTCCAGTGTACCCACTCCTTCTTCAATGGACCATGCTTGTAGTGTTATATCTAAGAACTCTTCACCCAGCCCTGAGTCATAAAGATTCTCTCTTAGGTTCTCTTCCAAAAGATTCATGGTTTTATGTTTTATGTTTAAATCTTTGATTTATTTTGAGCTACCTTTTGTAATTTTGTGAAGTTTGGGTTGCGGACCATTTATTTGCCTGTAGATCACAATTCCTTAGCACCAGTTGTCCAGATGGTTATCCTTCCTCCACTGAGTTACTTTTCCTTATTTGTCCAAAGTCAGTTGGGCCATGGTGGGTGGTCTATTTCTGGATCCACACTCCGGTCTGACCCGTTACTCTATGTGTCTTTTCGCCAACGGTATTGATTACTCTCTCTATGGAAGTCTTGAAACTGAACAGAGTGGTTCCTCATACTTCAGCCTTCTTTTTCACAGTTGTTTCAACAAGCCTACATCCTTGACCTTCCCATGGATTCCTCTTTATCCCTGAAGGATATGTTTATAGATCCTGAATTTTGAGTTGATGGCTTTCTTCCTTCATCGCTTAAAAAATGTTGCGCCGCTTCTTTCTGGCCTCTGTGATATTGAATGAGAAATCTGTCATTTGTTTAATGGGAACCTTTTTTCTTTTTTAAGATTTTACTTATTGATTTCAGAGAGAGGAGAGAGAGAAGGGTGGGAAGTGAGGAGTAGGATGCATCAATTCATAGCTGCTTCTTGTATGTGCCTTGACTGGGCAAACTCAGCATTCCAGGTCAACACCTAACCCACTGTGCCACCACGGGTCAGGCGAGAAATCTGTCATTTGAGCGGTGTTCCCAGTATAAATAATGTGCCATTTCTTTCTCACTGCTTTTGGGATTCCTCTTCATCTTTAATATTTACATGTATGACTATAATGTGTCTTGGCATGGATACTTATTTTCTAGTTCATCCTGGTGGAGATTTCTCTCAGCTTCTTGAGTCCATAGGTTTGTGTCTTCCACCAAATTTGGGAAGTTTCTGGCCATTGTTTCTTCAAATGCTTTCTTTCTTTTTTTTTTTTTTTCTTTTTTTTTGAGTCTCAACCTCTTTCTCCTCTTCATCCAGTCCTCCAAGGGACACAAATGTTAGGTCTTTTGTCGTGATCATACAGCATTCCTGAGTCACCGATCATTTTTACTTTAGCCTATTTTCGCCCGTTGTTTAGACTGGGTAATTTGTACTGTTCTTTCTCTCAGTCTGAGGCTTCTTTCCTCTGATTGCTCCAGTCAGCTGTGGAGTCCATCCATGGAAGTTTTCATTCTGGTTATTGCGTTCTGAAGTTCTAAATTTTAAGTTTCTTTATAGTTTCTAATTCTTCACTGAGGCTTTAATTTTTAAGTTTGTTCCAAGCACATTTGTCATTGCTCATTGAAGCATTTTTATGATGGCTGTTTTAAAATTTTGCCAGCTGCATGGACAGAAGACAGAACTAGCGAATTGAAAGAAAGAACAATAGAAACGACCCCCTCTGAACAATAGAGAATAAACTGAAAAGAGAGAGCCGGAGAGGCAGGCAGACCCTCGGACCCCTGAATGGCTACAATAAACGTCCCAACATTTGTGTCACTAGAATAAGGAAAAGGGAGGAAAAGAGGGGCAAGCTGAAAAACAGCTGGCTGAAGACTTCCCAAATTCTATCATCTCTGTCATGCCAATGTTGGCATTTATTGTCTTTGTTCACTCATATTGAAATTGTCCTTGTTCTTGCTGTGATTAATCATTTTCAACCGAAACCTAGACATTTCTTGACGTTTTGTTAAGAAACTCCAGATCTTGTTTCTCTTTTGGGTGCCTTTCTGTAATACTGTTCCATCTGGGGAAGAGGGGTGTTGATCCATTAGAGTGAGGTAGAGAGAGACGCCCGGGCTCCTCTGGCCTCTGTTGATGCCCGAGGAGAACAGGGGACTCCACAGTACTGCTGGGGAGTGGGAGAGCAGCACCCCTGTGGGCCTCCTCTCACAGCCACCGGATTGGAGGAGTGAGGGTGTCCCTTTACTACTCCCATGTGTCCTTCACTGGTACCCCGGGAGCTGGATGGCATCGTTCCCACTGGATACTGGTAAAAGTCTTGACTGTCCCCTCGGTTTCTTCTGGTGTCAGCCCAGTGGGGAGGGAACCTCATTACTGCAGTGTGCAGGAGGAAGTCCAGCTTTCACCCATGGTCATCCCCGACACTGAGGATTGAGTGGGGAGCTTTGTGACCCCTCAGCAGGAATGAGAGCCCAGGCCCCTTACCCAGCCTTCTCTGACACCATCCTTGTTACAGCCTAGCCCAGGTGAAGCTCTACGCTGCCCGTTTGACTGCCAATATGGATGGGGGTAAAGCCACGATTTTTTTCTGTGATGTTCTGCTGGAGTAGAGCCATTACTGTCTAAACATTTTCTGTGACCCACAACTGCCCTTCTGCTCAATCTTGTGGCTACAGAAAGTAGGTTTTTGTTGGGACCTTTTCTGTTTGATCTGTTAGTATTTTTAGTGCTCTGGCTTCTCCAGATCCAACTTTAGAATATGTAAGTCAGAATGACACCCAAAGACTTTGCTATATTAGTGTCCCTTGGGTTCTAAGGTCCCTGGACCATTTGCTTTCTTCTCTCCACCTTTCAGATGTTCCGTGTCTGTTTCATACATAATGTCCATGGTTATTAGTTGTACTTGGTGGAAGGAATAGAAGAAAATCTTCTATTCCATCTTCATGGAAGCAAAATCTCTGAATATTCATTTTTAATTACATCTCATAGTAAAAACAATTTCAAGTGACAGTAAACAAAATGCTAAAACTAGACAAAGACTCCTTATTATTTTTACTATTATCATTGTAATTACACACAAGATCAAGATTTGCAGGTGGTATTTATCTGTTCCTATCTATAGCGAAGGCATGCACGCATCTAGCCAGCGATCTAAGCTAAAGCCTATCTCGGTAGGCAGAGAGATAACTGCTTGTGGGTGTGTGGTTTGATGGTGATAAGTAAGCCAGCCTTCCCCAAATCAATCCTGTCTCTGGCTACTGCAAAGTCTTACCAGGCTTACGCTTTATCTCCTTAGCTTATGTCTATAATACCTGCTGAAATGTAAACATCCACAGAGAATGTGTGGTACGAGTCTAGGCCCTAGTAACGCTGCATGCGATGAACACTCACCGGTAAGGAGAAGCAAACACATACTTGACAGAAACAAAAAGATGTGAGACAGTTCACCAGGTCCCCCGAATATATTCTTTTAGACACACACACACACACACACACACATCTCTGACAACCAAATGAACAAACAAAAATATCCAACTGGAAAGGCACTTTGAATTATAACTAATCTACTCACTGACAGTGGGCTGATGTGTTGAAAAGGTCACTGGAAGTTGGATGGGATATGTCTCTTCCTCACTAGCTGGAGGAGAGAGGACTTGGTTTCAGCCATTCAGAAACCCAACGCAATTAGTATTTATTAAGCACTTAGTATGTGACAGGCACCACATTATGTAGTAGGGATAAGAATGTATAAATCACTTCTCTGTGCTTTCTCTTTATGTGATGGCTCTTAGACCACAAAGATGTTTCTAGGAAATTGGCCCTCTTTATCATAAATCTGTATTGATTTCAGAAACTGCTTTTCCTTATCTCAAGCCATCGATTCTTAATATAAGGTAGAAACATCACCTGTGATTACTCATATTTAACAAATGAGAGCAGTGAAGCCTGAAAATGTAAGTGTCTTTCCCATCCTCCCCCAACTAGGAGAATTAGAGCAAAGCCTTAAACAGCAGTCTTCTGACCCCCCGGCCGCAGGACATTTTACAGCCCACCCCAGTGCTATCGAGCTCCTAAGAGCCATTTCCTCCAAAACATCTGTCAGCCTTTGCTTATCATCTCACCTTATGATCATGGTCATTTTTCTAAATACTTCCACCAAACCAAAAACTCCATGACGGTGGAAACTTTATCATTATATTACATTATAATTTTATACATCTGTTTTTGTTGGTATTTTATTAGTATTTATTGACTTAACTTCAATGACTGCAAGGGAGTCTGAATTCTAAAAATTACCCTTCCCTGGCCAGTTGTTTAGCGTGCCATCCACATACACCAAGGTTATGGGTTCAGTCCCAGGTCAGGACAAATACAAGAATCAACCAATGAATGCATGAATAAGTGGAACAAATTAATGTTCTCTCTCTTTCAAATAAATAAATACAATTTATTATTTTTTTTAAATAGCCCTTCATTTTCTTCACTGTAATCAATCTACCTGCCTCGTTCCCTTCCTAGCTCTGTGACCTGTGTTAAATTAATAAAATTCTCTTACTTGCAAAATGGGCATAATAATGCTCACTTTCAAGGTTGTTAAGAGTATAGGACATAACAAATGCTAGCTACTTTTATAAACTATGTAAAATTCTTAGGACAATATTTGGCATGAAGCAGCCTTCCCCTTTCCCTGGTTCCCACTGGATAGCAAACTTCATGAGGGCAGGGGCATGTCTATTTAAACCCCATAGCACAGTGCTCTGTGCTCACCAGTCATTGGAAACAGACTTGCTAAATGAATGGATAAATTGATACAACATTGCAAAAAGGATGTTTAATTTTCAGTGTTACAAAATATTTAACATTTTTTATTTTATTTTTTTTAGTGAGAAGAAGGGAGGGAGAGACAGACTCCCACATATGCCCTGACCAACCTGGATTCACCCGGCAAGCCCAGTAGGGGGTGATGCTCAGCCCTTCTGGGGCCCTTGCTCCATTGCAATCAGAGTCATCTTTTTAGCATCTGAGGCGGAGGTCATGGAGCCATCCTCAGCACCCAGGGCCAATTTGCTCTAATTGAGCCATGGCTGCAGGAGGGGAGGAGAAGAGAGAAAAGCAAAAGGGGGAGGGGTGGAGAAGCAGATGAGCACTTCTCCTGTGTGCCCTGACTGGGAATTGAACTCGGGACTTCCACATGCCAGGCCAACATTCTACCACTGTGCAAACCCGCTAGGGCCTTAACTTTTTTTTTTAATATTTAACTTTACTAAGTTCAGGTTGACATAGTATTTTGGCAGTATACTAAATCTATGTATATCTTTTAGACTAAAATAAAATGTGTGCTCATCAATCACTTTGAATCTTTTCACTTTATCATGTTTACTCTATTATTTGTTTTAACTTTGAAGCCCCTATCTCCTCCCTACTACCCACCTTTACCCTTTCCTGGAACCTAATCACTCATGCATGTATGAGATTAACATTTACTGAGCACTTGCCGTCTACCACAAGCCAGGCTGCGAAGATTCATAAGGTTCTCTCTTTGCCTCTAAAGGATTTGCACGCTACAAAGAAAAACCAACGCAAAAACAATTTATAATTAATGGGGGTGTTATGATAGAAGTACGAAAAAGCGCTATCGTTATAAGAGTGATTCATTCTGCCTGGGAGCTTGCTCCTGGGAGCTCACAAGTGGGAAAGTGATTTTTCTTTTTGCAAACTAAATTGACTTACTGGTAATAAAAATAGTTTCCATTTGTGTAGTACATTGCAAAATGCTTTCACATCCATTTATTATTTTAATCTCACAAGGAAGGCTCTATAGTGGTTTTGAATATATATGTGTATCAAAAAAAAAAGGTAGCTATAAGGTCAACAAATAAATCTTATGAAAATTCATTCTAAAATCCATAGGTAGATGATACAAGCCAAAACAGAAACAAGACTTCACTGGAGTCTCTCGAAAATTATTCCAAGAAGAGCTAACAGCAAAGACACGTTCCTTTCCCATCATCGTCATTGTCACTGCCTTATTTCAAGCCTGAGCCAACAGCTTGCTCATAAGTTATTATAACAAACTTCTACCTGGGTTCCCTGATTTCTGTCTCATTTGCCTTCAAGCCATTTGCTACATTGGTCACAAAATGACATTGTACTTTTAAATGCAACTTGAACCATGTCATTTTCCTACAGTGTTGCTCATTCCTTATAGGATAAAGTCCAAATGCTTCTGCATAGTCATAAAACTCTCAACCATCATCTAAACTTATTGAATTTTTCATATTCTTTATTGGTCACTCTTTCCAATAATCTTACTGATTGTTCTCAAATATACTGTACGATTTCCATTTCTACGCCTTTATAGTGTCTTTGTCTTAGAATGTATTTAGCCATCCACTGGTCTGTCTGGGATAATGATGGTGGACATAGAAAGTGTGGCTCTTTTCTTATTGTTTGCATATAGACTTACTCAACAGTTATGGTAAAATCCTGGCAACACAATTTTTGCTCTTGTTTTATTTTCTTAATTCATCACTGCATAAAATTTAGTTTGGGACCCTCTAGTCCAGCATTTTCTCCTAAAATCTCAGGAAAAGTTCACTGTGTTGTTGTTTTTTTATTACACATCAAAGATTCATAACATTTATGTTCATTCAAAAGAAATAAAATATATTCTTTTGTGAGCTTAGTGTGCTATATGCTAAGGACCCAGATAAGGATAAGTCAAAACAAGGCAGATATAAGTCTATGGTAGATCTTGCATTCAATGAAATAAATAAACAATCAAATAAATGAATAAGTTAAACCTTATAAATTGCAATAAGCGCCAGGAAGGAGATAAAGGGTGGTCTAAAAGGGAGAGGACTTTGGAGAGGACAATCCATGAAGGTCTCCATGAGGAAATAGCATTTAGAAAAGACTCAAAAGCTGTGAAGCCAGCCGTGCAGTTGGGAGAAGAGTGTGCAGGCTGGGGAAGAACTGTGGAGTAGGGGAAAGACTGACAGACCAGTGTGGCTGTGCTCAGTGAGTCAGGGGAGGGAGGCTGGGTCCCTGGTAGGTGGCTGAGCACCTTCCCTCTTGACAAGCAATGCACATAGCTGTGCAGAAGCAGACCAGGATAATTATTCCCAACTCCATCCAGCAGTGTTTTAAACTAGTGATCATTTAAAGCTCGGGCAACAGTAAAGTTGACCAACCAAATGACCAGCAATATCACCTCACTAAGCTGCTCGCCACACATCTGAGCATAAAGCACCTCCTGATGTAGGATGCAGTGAAAACTTAGGATAGGTCTCTTTTCATGTTCACGAAGAAGCGCTGCGAATCCTCTCTTTTCCCCACCACGCACGGAGCACCATCAGTACAAACCGAAATGTTTATCCATTGGTAGATATTTTTCTTTAGCAAACTCAGTGAAAGACTTGAATAAATCCTCCCCTCTTGTTGTCTCTTTCATAGTCAAAAGAGCAAGACTTTCCTCACGTAGTGTGTCACCCACAGAATACCTTTCATTCACGCTGAACTGGGATAAAGGGCTATGTCTGTTGACTATCCAAAGTGAGAGAAAAGAATGGTGCTGCAGGGAGGGAAGATGGCGATAGAGTAGGCGGATGTACCAACTACCAAATCCCAGGACCAAAGTGGATTATGACTTGATTTTAAGAACCATCATCTGGATGAACCAACGTTGAACTGGACTGAGTGGACACTTCAACTGGGGAACACTGAAGAAGCCACATTGAGACTGGTAGGAAAAGTGAAAACATGGAAAGAGCTGCCCAGCTCCCTGGAGCAAAAGGCAGCCCAGAGAGACTCGTGTGGTGGGAAGAGAGGCTAGCGGAAGGGTAGGGACCTGGGTCCCAGGCACAAAGCCCCAGCTACAGCCCCAGAGCCTAGAAGATGCACATGGACAGTATTTAGCTGTGAAACAAGTTAGGGTACTGTTTGTGAGAAAGAAACAGTTGTCAGCTTGACCAGGCAGTGGCACAGTGGATAGAGCGTCGGACTGGAAGGTGACAGAGGACAATTTGACTTTGGGTGATGGGTATGCAACATAATTGAATGATAAGATAACCTGTAGATGTTTTTGTTGTGCATATGTACCCTGATTTATTGGTGTCACCCCATTAAAATTAATAAATAAAAAAACTCAAAAAAAAAAGAAAACCAGATAGAAGGTGACAGAGGACAATTTGACTTTGGGTGATGGGTATGCGGTATAATTGAATGATAAGATAACCTGGAGATGTTTTCTTTGAACATATGTACCCTGATTTATTAGTCACCCCATTAAAATTAATAAAAAAAAGTTCATTGGCAACATTAAGCATGAATGTTTTGGCATACTCCCATCTGTGAATGGCTTTCCATTTCTCACAATTGCTAAAGCATCAACAAACTAGCCGAATCCAGTCACCTTGTTGGGTCCAAACATGGAGTTGCTGCTGACTACCTTGCACTCTGCATAGTAGCTCTTAACATGCCTTCTTCCTGCTGTCCCCTGCTGGATATTTCAGTGAAAATGTAGTATGGTGTGTCAAAGTGCTGCTTTATTTTTGAGCGTTTCAGACTGATCAGGTGATGACACAGTGGATAGAGCGTCGGACTGGGATGCGGAAGACTGAGGTTGAAGACCCTGAGGTCGCCAGCTTAAGCGTGGGTCCATTTGGCTTGAGCAAAAGCTCGACAGCTTGGCCCCAAGGTCGCTGGCTCCAGCAACGGGTTGCTTGGTCTCCTGAAGGCCCGCGGTCAAGGCACATGTGAGAAAGCCATCAATAAACAACTATGGTGTCACAACAGCAATGAAAAACTAATGGTTGATGCTTCTCATCTCTCTCCATTCCTGTCTGTCTGTCCTTATCTATACCTCTCTCTGACTCTGTTTCTGACCCTGTTAAAAAAAATTATGTATATATATTTGACCATTTCATCGATGTAATTTTATCATTGCATATTAGACACACTGCAGAACCTGCTCTCTCCACAAAGGTGAATTCCTCTGTCCATTCCTGCTGAAAAATACGATACTCCTCATCTTTTTTCCTTTTAACCATCTTCTTCGTCAAAAGGGTTTCTGCAATTAGCTAGCTGACTACTTGATTAAAAGAAGGAAAGTTTACTTCCTGCTCTCACAACGACCCGTGTACGTTAGGCATTATCCAATAAAAATTTGGTGTTGTCCCGGAGGACAGCTATCATTGGCTTCAGCCACCCGCAACCATGAACATGAGCGGTAGGAAATGAATAGATTGTAATACATGAGAATGTTTTATATTTTTTTATTAAAGATTTGTCTGCAAGCCAGATACAGCCATCAAAAGAGTCACATCTGGCTCGCGAGCCATAGGTTCCCGACCCCTGCCTTATAGTCTCCATCTTAGTTCCTACCACCCATGCCTTAAAGTAGAAGCACCGCCCCTTGCTCCATCTTGACTTCCAGTGGGCATGCACCTAGCAGAGAACTTTCTCCTGCTGTTTTTATTCCTCCCGGGTAATGACTGAGAATGATTCTTCCTGCCCACTTCTTGCCTGCTTCCGGCATTAGGTCCAGATGCAGCAGTCACCTGGGGAGCCTATAAATGCTGCAACCTCCTAGTGAGGTAGGCTCAGTGTCCAATGCAGTTCCCCTGTTGATTATGCTTCATAATGTTTCATTCCCTTCGCTCCCTTCCTTTATTAATATCTAACAGACGGCAGACGAATTTGAGACACACTTTGGAGATGAACCCAACAAGACCATTTGAAGGAGGGAAAAGGAATCAAGAATGAGTCCTAAGTTTCTGACCTGGAGCAACAGAATAGATGGCAGAGCCATTTACTGAGATAGGAGAGACTGGGGGAAATTTTTTAATGGAAAAAATACTGAAGTTTCATTTTGGACAGGTAGCTGAAATGCCTATAAAACATTCGAGTGGAACCACCACATAGGCAGTTGGATGAACAAGTTCGTACTTTAGAAGAGAGTCCTGAGCTAGATATGTGAGTGTGGGGGGTTTTGATATAGGGATGGGGGAGATGAATTAATGCATTGAATGTATCACTTAAAATAACTCGTGGAAACTAGAAGACACTTGGCATGTATGAAACGTGCTCAAAGATGCTGTTTATGGTTAGGACAGCCTTGGTACAGGGTAACCTAAATTTTATCTATTAAGGATAAATTATACTTTTGTCATTTGCTCTTGATGGTAATCCATCTAGTAGTCTTCGTAAGCAAGTCATGATTTAGGGACTTATTTACATATTCATATGTAGAAATAGAAATGAATAAAGAGAAAAGCCCACTAACATAACAAATACATGGCATATATCAAATATATGATATAAAAATGTATGTGTATAACAGAAAACGTGTATCTGTGAATAATTTAGTTTAAAAAATCATTTTTTAAAAAACCTAATGGCAAAATAGTTAAATTATTCAGATTTTCAGAGTCTTCGCACCCACACATAAAATAAACACATTATCAAATGCTTACCCATTTATGACACAGTAGATTAATTAATTTTTATGCTGGGATGCATCATGGTTATGGTTAAGAAAATGCAGTAACACTTCACACATCCTGTCTCTGTCACTTACTAGCCGTGTAATTTGGGGCAAATCATACAGCCTCTCAGTTCTTCCATTTCCTCATCTGCAGAGCATGGATAATTATAATGTCTATCCAATAAGGCTGTCATAAGAAATGATAATAATGTCCAAACAATATGGAGCACAGTGCCTTAAGTGATCGATAAATCATTGAGAAAATATCAGAAGTGCTCAATTTTGGATAAATATTATAATCACCTGGGGAGTTTTTCAAATATGGATGTCCAGGCTTCACCCGGACCAATTAAATCAGAATATCTCTAGGTAGGGCTCGAGTCAACAACAACTTTTTAAAAAGCTCCCTAGGTGACTCTAATATGGAGCAAGGGGTGAGAACTACCCAACTGTAATAAATTATCATATATAAACTATAGGGATGGGTGGAATATGTGTATTGAATTATATCTGTATGATATAATGTGATGCCAATTAAACAAGTGGTCAAAAGAATTTCAAAATCAGTCTAGTAATTTATTTTGGAAAAAAACCCTCAGTAAATTAGAAGAGCACATAAATGACAGTTAGGAACAAAGCAATGGTCTGGCATCTCTGGGGTGAGAAGCCTACACGCAATGCCCAGGGCCACCACTTACCAGCTTTGTAATTTCAGTCAAGTTACTCAACCATCCTTTCCTTGTTTGTAAAATAGGGATAATGATGCTGCCTCTTTCGCACAGCATGATCTCAGAGCATCACAGGATTTAATATTTGTAAAATGCTTACAATAATTCCTGGTACATAGCAAGCACTGTGTTTGTTTAAAAACATTTATATGGAAATGCTCAGAATGAAATAATGCTAACTCTTACTATTGAATCTCAGGAACATATTTTTTGTCTTAAATTAGAACTAACAAATAAGCACAGTACCCAAGTTCTGTGGTGATTATTTAAAAAAAAACATTCTTTAGATCTTATATCAAAGGTCAAATTGATCCTCAGTTCAAACTAGCTATCTCTCATCAAGGAAGATGATGTGCTCATCTTGCCAGGACCCGTATCACATACCAGGGAACACATTGAAGTGTCCAGTATTCCTGAAGCCCTGAAGCTCAGGTACTATATGAGAATTTCTAAGACATGATCACCATCTACAGATGCTGTGTTGGGGGTTAGGTCCTGCGGTGGATTTCCCATGCTGGGTTCTTCCTGTCTCACCTGGTCTGCCCCTTGCCTATATCGCTAGCTTTGTTCCATCCTTGCCTCCCACCCTCCCCCATCCAGACTACCTTCTCTCCACGGCCTCCAACCAGTCCTGCTGTTGTCACCCCCAAGCCTTGGCTGCTCCTGCTGATGCCTCTTTCTGGAACACTCTTCTCATTTTGCTCTGACCATCCTGTCCCCAACCGACACACCTTTTAAGACTCGGTTCCAGTACTAACCTCTTCTGTGAAGCTTTTCCCAGTCCCCCCAGGTCTAAGTAACCATCCCTTCTTTAATATCTGTTTGTTCCATGAACAATGGCCATTTTAAAAACCATGTTTCAGTCTTCTTAAAGGCCAAGAACCATTGTCTTATTTATTTACATACACATTTATTTAAGGATCAACACCTGGCATAGAGTCTGGACAATTTACATCCATGGACTCAGAAAATGGAAGGAGGGGAGGGACGGTAGAAAGAAAAAATGGCATCCATTTGTATGCTAATGGGTCAAAAGGAGGGGCACTGTCAGTGGGCAGGAACACATCAGTGGACCTCTATGGTCCCTGGCTTCAGTAAGCTCAATGGGAAAATCGTCCTAGCACAAAGCCATCAACTTCCCATAGACCTAGGTCCTAGGATGTCATCAAACCCCTGCTGCACAGAGAGACACTGTCCAGATGTCACTGAGACTCGGTGGTTTGAGACAGCAGAAGAAGAACCCCTCAAAGCTACACCCGAGAGTTCACTTATAACCCCTATAGTTTCATTAGCTTCCCATTTTTTCAAAACTTATCCTCACCTTTGAAAGATTCTCTCAAGTCTCACCACTGCTTGGAAGTCTTTTCTGTTTGGTGGAGACAACGTCTTAAGACTCACAATAGTCTGAGCCCAGCAGATTACATGCAGGAGCTCCGGGATCCTGACTCGGCTCTTAGCTCTGTGATGTTAGACGACCTGCTTAACTCATCTGTGTCTCCGTCGGCTTGCCCGCGCTGCGAGGAGAGTGATGGCACTTACCATAGGGCTGTGAAGTAGAGTAAATGTTTGGAATAGCTCCTAACATGGAAAGAGCACTAAATTCATGTTAATATTTGATAGTATAAGTTGTTAGTATTATGTGTTAGTTAATATTATAGACAAGAACCGCTGAATCCCCTTCCTTCATTACACCTTTCCTGACACAGGAAGAATGTAGGTGCCTCTGTTTTAATTAGCATAATATTGAGGATATATATTCACCTTCTGTATAAACAAACAAGGCTACACTTAAATTACAAAATGAGCTTTCCCATCTACAAATCCTATGGTATTTGTCCCATCTGGGTCGATATTAGCAATGGTGAAACTTGACAAAATGAGCAACCATATAATGGCAGAGAATGGCAGGACAACCTTGCCTATGATTTATTAAAATTCAAACAAGGCATTCATTACACTGGGGAACAAAAGTTTTGTTGCATCCACAAAAAACTTGTTCTTACCTAATTCGAGTATGGTGATCTCAAATCTGACATTAGTTTTCCTCTGTAAGCTACAGTTTTTTTGCAATTCAAGATTTTAGGTTTTCATTTTATTGTAAAATTTTCAACATTTAGTTTAAATAACATAATGAAGTACAATGTCTTCTTGGGCATCATCTTTGTGAAAATATAATAATTTATATAATGCAGTAAATACAGTAATACACTAAAAGATATGATTGCATCAGAATTTGTCTACAATTTCAAAATAGAACATAGTAAAACACTCATTTTAATAATAATAAAATTTGCATAAAAATTATTTAAATTCTATTCAGGCAAAAATTTGCATTTGAAGCTCTTGCGTTTGTGTACTTGTTGAGGACAATCTCATTTGATGCTCCAGCAGTAGTCTGCTCATCACTAACAGCTCCAAGATTTTCAGGAAACTTATCAAGAAGACTGTTCAGGAAGTGAATCTTAATGCTCATGTTACATCCAATGTTGTGGAAAGCCAACAGCATCCTTTGAACCAGAAGTTCATAGTTTTCTGCTTTTTTGTTGCCAAGGAAGTTCTTTGTAACTGCCAGAAAAGACTGCCATGCTGCTTTCTCCTCCTTATCCATCTTCCTGGCAAATTCTTTGTCATCTATGAGGGTTCAAATTGGAGGTCCATCGAATACACCTGCTTTTATCTTCTCAAAAGACAAGGCAGGAAAAGCAGAAATAATATGTTGAAAGCATTCATTTTCTCTAATCAAAGCCTGAATAAACTGCTTCATTAAGCCAAGTTGGATGTAAAGTGGGGAAAAAAGATGATCCTGTCTCGATTAACTTCAGGTTCATTCACAATATTTTGATTCCCTACTTCCAGAGCTTCACGTTTCAGCCACTCCTTCGGTGTCCAGTGTTTCTCCCAAGCTCGGCTGTCACACAAACACAGAAAGCAAGGATACTTGGTGAAACCTCTCTGTTGTCCTAGCAGGAAATTTATCATTTTAAGATCCACACAAATGATCTAGTTATGCTCCTGATACTTTAGAAAGTCGAGGACAATTTTTATGTCATTATAATCTTCTCGCAGTTGAGTTGAATAACCAATTGGAACCGCTGCATAAACATTACCGTTGTGTAGGAGAACACATTTCAGACTCTATTTAGAGCTGTCAAGAAATAGCCGCTATTCTGTTGGACTGTAAGTAGTAACACCTAACTGGCTGAGAAGACTGCTGATATCATGACACTAAATAAAGTGTTTGTCTTCGGAAAAAAAGTCCACAAAAATTTGTTCACACTTCCTGAAATGGGATACTTTAGCTGACCGGTGAAGTACCTTCTTTTCTTTTTTTTAATTTAATTTTATTTTATTTTTATTTATTCATTTTAGAGAGGAGACAGAGAGAGAGACAGAGAGACAGAGAGAGAGACAGAGAGAGAGAGAAAGGGGGGAGGAGCTAGAAGCATCAACTCCCATGTGTGCCTTGACCAGACCAGTGCAGGGTTTTGAACTGGCGACCTCAGTGTTCCCAGGTCAATGTTTTACCCACTGCGCCACCACAGGTCAGGCTGTACCTTCTTTTCTTGAAGTCTGGAGGCTAATAACTCAGCTGTTTTCTTTGATAGGCCCAAATCTCTTACTAAGTCATTCAATTCAGGTTGGCTAAACTGCTGAGGGGTTAATGACTGCTTGGCATCACAACAAGATTCTACAACCATTTCCTCATGCATCTTATCAAAATACACTTGATCACCATGTTCACTTTCTTCATCCTTAGAAGAAATAAAACCATTGAAAACTGGAACTGAGAGTGTCTCAGAGTGTGGGATAGGTCGTATTGCTGAAGGAATATTAGGATATGCGACCATATGCCATTTTTTTCTTGTTGATGCCCTTTGTTTTTGCTTTTGTTTTTTTACAGGAACAGAGAGAGAGTCAGAGAGAGGGACAGATAGGGACAGACAGACAGGAATGGAGAGAGATGAGAAGCATCAATCATTAGATTTTTGTTGCCGTTGCGACACCTTAGTTGTTCATTGATTGCTTTCTCACATGTGCCTTGACCGCGGGCCTTCAGCAGACCGAGCCACCCCTTGCTGGAGCCAGCGACCTTGGGTCCAAGCTGGTGAGCTTTTTGCTCAAACCAGATGGGCCCGCGCTCAAGCTGGCGACCTCGGGGTCTCGAACCTGGGTCTTCTGCATCCTAGTCCTACACTCTATCCACTGCGCCACCGCCTGGTCAGGCTTGCCAATGCCCTTTGTATGGATCAGACAGACATAACAGTCACTGCTGTGGTCCTTCGGTTCATGCCAAACCATGGGAATGCCAAACCATGGGAATACCAAAAGGCATTACTTTGCGTTTTCCTTTTGTCCAGTCACGAAGCATTTCCTCACAATTATGACACACAATATGAGGAGCCCAATTCTTGTCTTGATTGCCAGGGGGAACTTGAAAATAGGCAATATATGCACGTGTCACAAATGATGAAATATTGTGCCTTTGACGTTGAAGTGTGTAACAGCCACATATAGAACAGAAGGTGTCAGGACTATTCTTACGTTTATACCTACTCAAAGAAGCCATGATTCAATCTTAAAACAAAATAAGAGGGTGTTTTTTTATCAAATAATACAAATAATAATTTTTTACATTTAAAAACTACAATTATGTAAAAGTGATGTTTGTAAAACATTAATTGCCTTGTGGTTATGGTCAATCCAAGAGTCCTTGCCCTTTAACTCCAATTTAAAAACCAATGCATGCCATTAACTGTAACAAAAAGAAATTAAAATTGCATAGAAACTAGAGCATGCACCTGAAAAAGGATTTCATATTTGGAATCAGCAATAGGTAAATATATAGAAACAGTTCTAAAACCTCATGCAACAGAATATTTTCTTTCTTCCTTCCTTTCTTTCTTTCTTTCTTTCTTTCTTCTTTTTTTCCCTCCCTCCCTCCCTCCCTCCCTCCCTCCCTCCCTCCCTCCCTTCCTTCCTTCCTTCCTTCCTTCCTTCCTTCGGTCCAAGCTGGTGAGCTTTAGCTCAAGCGAGATGGGCACACGCTCAAGCTGGCAAGCTCGGGGTCTCGAACCTGGGTCTTTCCTTCCTTCCTTCCTTCCTTCCTTCCTTCCTTCCTTCCTTCCTTCCTTCCTTCCTTCCTTCTTCCTCCCTCCCTCCCTCCCTCCCTCCCTTCCTTCCTTCTTTTTTCTCCCTAAACTGGAATAAGCTGAAGACAACTATAAAGCTTATTTTCCATCTCATTTTCAAGTCCTTTGAACTCTTTCGTGAGTCTCCCCTGCCAAGGGGAGCAGCCGTCAAAGAAGAGTCTGTGTGGTGGGGTTAGGTTGAACAAGCACCTACAGGAGTTCAGTGCCCACCGCTTTCCTTTCCTTTCTGCTCCTAGAGGACCAGCCTCAGCTGCCTTCATAAAGGAACTCCAGAGAGCTCTCAAGCGGCTGGGGCCTTTAGGCTAACAAGAACCCTGATGACATGCCTAAAGAAGGTTCCAGATTATGTCCCCAACAACAATGAATAAACGGGTCTATAGGTGTTATTTCACTTACGTTAAATCAACAAACCAATCATTTTTATACATCGGTTGTGCTTAAATTTTGAACATTCATGATTATTAATAAAAGCCCATGTTAACATTCACAAGCAAGTTTGATCCACAGACATCTTAGAGCAGGCTCGCGGGCTGCATGCAGCCCCCTGAGGCCATTTATCCGCCCCCCGCCGCACTTCCAGAAGGGACACCTCTTTCACTGGTGGTCAGTGAGAGGAGCACAGGATGCATCCGCACCCACAGTTCCTATTGAAATACTGGTCAGTTTGTTGATTTAAATTTACTTGTTCTTTATTTTAAATATTGTATTTGTTCCCATCTTGTTTTTTTACTTTAAAATAAGATATGTGCAGTGTGCATAGGGATTTGTTCATAGTTTTTTTTATAGTCCGGCCCTCCAACGGTCTGAGGGACAGTGAACTGGCCCCCTGTGTAAAAAGTTTGAGGACCTCTGTCTTATAGCCTTACCAGAACAGAGTTCCAAAGTCGTCCAAGGAAATTGACCTGCTAGTTGAAAAGTTTTCTGGCTTTTCCCACAGCCTCTCTCTCTCTCCAGATTCTTCATTTCCCCAGACACCTGCTGAAGCAGCCTATCTTCTTGAGCAATGGAGCAGACAACTGGCCTCACAGAGAACAAGACTGGGACAGAGCCCAGGGTTGAAATTCAGAACATGGTTGGTTTTGCCCTGCGCACTGTGTTATCTCATGAATTCACTTGAGACTTCACTTATTAAATAGCAATATTGCCTCCTCCCTCCATCTCGCAGAACTACTCTGAGGACACTAGGATTGACTGTGAAGGCAATTCTGAACTGTGAAGTGCAACACAGATGTCACCCTGACTCTGCTCACTCCGTAGCATGGGCGTGAGTGTCAGCGGCCTTTGGTGTAGACTGCCTGAGTTTCGATCCAGGCTGCCATTCACTAGTTGTGACCTTGAACACGTTAGTGCTTCCATTTCCTCATTTGTAAAATATAAAACGAAGGGGTAGCTGTATAGGACTTGAAAAGAATGACTAGAACCTGGAAAACATTCCATAAAAGTTAGGCTGTGATCCAGGGAGGCATTGTCAGAGGCTCCCACTTCTCCCACTTGGTTATGGATGACCTGTGAGGATGCTGAAGAAGAGGGAAATTCTAGCTCCACCTTTGTGGGTCTCCCAGTCTTGTGATGGGAGACAGGGGATCTTCCGACTCCCCTGCTTGGTCCTTCTGCCCTTACTGTTTCCCGTCTCTCCCTAGATGCATTTCCTGTAATTGCATTTACTTTCATGGATGGCTCTAGTTATCAACTGTGCACCACAAGAGCTAAGACCCCCTAACCCAGAACTCAGCTCTTGCTACAAGAAATCCCCAGGTAGCGTACTCCCTCCCCCTATTTCTGAATCTGTACCTCTTTCAACTAACCCCTCAACCTAATCACTGACCAAACCGTGACAATTCTGCCAGAGAAACATCATACTCCACTTCTTGACTTCTTCATACATTTACTTCATTCACCTGGACTATGGCAGGAGCTTCCTAGGCATCTTAGTGCCTCCAGTCTCAACCCTCCTACCCACCACTCCTCATTCCCCATTCAGCCACCTGAATTCTTCCATAGCTTTTATCTGTTCACCATAACCCTCTAGGAAAACCTTTAGTGGTTTTCCATTGCCGACTCAAGAGTATCTTTTCAAGCCTACAGAGTAGAAGCAGTCCACAATTCTCCGACCTCAACAGAGAACACAATGTGCCTTTAAACACACATGCACCTCCTATTCCTCCACTTGTGCTCTTGTTTAGGGTAGATGCCACCCCCCACCTACCCTACTCAACTATCCTACTCAACTTCTTCCTCATCCTTCAATGTCCAGCTCAAATGCTATTGACTGCGTGTTACATTCCCTGATTAATGAATCCCTGAGGAATTATTGTTCAACTGGATTTACACATACTATATAGGTTGAACCATAAGAATAAACAGTTTTTAGTAGGTCAAAAGTGATCAACAACTTCAAACAGTTTAATCTAGAACAATCTATTCCTCTTCGAGCATTTATCCTGCTCCTTTCAACTTGGTTCAGTGTATTCTTCACGTATCTGTCTTCATTACCATGTGTTCAGTGCCCAGCAGAGTGCCAGACAGAAAGGAGATGCTTAGAAAATGCTTGCAGAATTCAGGGTAATTGCTATTTATGGATTTTCAAACTTTGTTGAGCTCCCTTAAGTCTAGGTCTCAACCTTTCACTTCTCTGAGGTCTGACAAGTGAAAAGTTAGTCACTCAGGGCTGTTTCTCAGGACAGGAATCTAAGTATCCTTTCCCTATTTTTATCGGGACCCTGTTCTCTCTACTACCAGCTACCCCCAGGGTTATCCTTTGTTTAGGCAGCAAGTGCGTAACTTGCAATGTTACCATTCACGAGGTTTATTCATTCAATCATTCAGTCACGGGTATGTAATTGGCATTTGGAATATAGTAGTAAGTAAGGCAACTAGGGCCATGCATTTGGAGTGCCTTTGCACTCTCATCTAGTCTTCAAATATATTACCTCAAGGATCACCTGAAGAAATATTGTACATTTATAAAAAATCTTGTATATTTAAATACTTTTAAATATCTTATACATTTTAAGTTATATAAAACATTTAATTATAAGTTTAAATTGTTGCAAAGGATGTAATTTTTAATATATATTTAATGTCATAACTTTATTCACTTCATAATTTGAAATGTATACAGTGAGATTTAAATAACAACTTAATACCTATGACCAGCTATTAAAAAATATGAAAAAATTATTTTGTAAAATTTTGCAATTTTAGATCTTTCATTTTCCCCTTTGAACTCACATTTTCATCATACTTTGTCTCTGGATTTTATACATACACACACACACATATGAAATCAAAACTGTGGAATTACATATATAGCTCAATTTTTGAAAACTGTTCATCATATACTTTATTGACAAACCAAGAAGCCAAATTGCACTTTCTTTCAGAAAAGTTCTGCTTTTATTTTTTCAATGTAAATAACTGTGCTAATAAGCTTTACCAGAAATATATTTTAAAAATGTAGAAATAAGTTATAAAATAAATCTTGCAAAACAGATTATGAAAATTAGCTGAGATCAAAATACTATAGCTCTAATATAGATAATCAATTTTTCATAAATGTTAAATGTTAAAAAAAGATGAATCAATATGTTAGTTCTCATTAACTAATTTGAAATAAAGCAGTGAGTGTACAATTCATGAAAAATTGATGATATCATTTTTCTATTAGGAACGTGTGTCTCTCCCATTAAAATGCAGAGACTGGTAGAATGAAGCAAACATAATCCAGCTATATGCCATCTACAGGAGACACACTAGATTCAAGGTAAACTGAAAGTAAAATATACAAACAGTATCCAAAAGAGAACTGGAGTGGCCATACGATTATCAGACAAAATAGACTTAAAGACAAAATTAGTTACTAGAGACAAAAAAAGGACACCATAATAAAAGAATCAGTTCATCAGAAAGACAAAACAAATATAAACATAATAGACCTAACAACAGATAACATAAAGTGTGAATCAGAAAATTCAACAATAATATTTGAAAACTTCCATAACCCACTTTCAATACTGGACAGAACAACTAGGAAGAAGATCGACAAGGAAAAACAAAATTTGAACACTATAAACCAACTAAATGTAACATGTCTATAGAACACTAATCGATTGCAGAATATATACTTTTGTCACATGCAGATGTTAGAGCATATGTTAAGGATAGAGCATAGACTAAGAAGCCATAAAACAAATCTCAATGCATTTAAATTATTTTAAATCGTAAATAATATAATCTTTCACTACCATGAAATAAAATATAACAGAAGAATTTTGAGAAATTCACAGATATGTAAAAATTAAACAAAACTCTCCTAAATAACAAATGGGCCAAAGAAAAAGTCACAAGGCAAATAAGACTTGAGATAAATAATTACAAAACTTATGAGATGCAACTAAAGCAGCAATCAGAGGAACATGTACAGCTAGCTATAATTCTTATATTTATACAGTAAATAAAAACCTCAAATCAGTAACCTAAACTTTTACCTTAAGAAAGTAGCAAAATAATAATAAACTAAAATTAAGGCAAGCAGAACGCATAAAATAATAAAGGTTGGAGTACAAATTCCATAGAGAATAGAAATAATAGGGAACAGCAATGAAACCAAAAGTTAGTTCCTTGAAAAAACACCAACAAGATTGACCAACCTGTACCTAGGCTGACCAAGAAGGAAAGACTCAAATAATTGAAATAAAAGATTAAAGAGCGGACCTCAGCCCCAACCTCACAGAAATAAAAAGGATGGTAGCTAATAGTATAAACAATGGTATGCCAACAAATTAGAAACCTGGACATGGGATAAGTCCCCAAAACAGAAACAACTGAAACTGAAATAAAAGAAAAAATTTAAAGATATCTGTATAGACTTATAACAAGACATTGAATTAGCAATTTTAAAACTTTCCACGAAATAGAAGTTCGGGCCCAGATGGCTTCACTAGTGAATACAATCACACATTTTAAAAAAGAAGGAACGCCAATACTGTACACACACTTACAAAAATTAGAAGAGGGAGAAATACTTCCAAACCGGTTCTATGAGACTAGTATTACCTTGGCACCAAACCCAGACAAAAACATCCCCATGACTAGAGATGCAAATAACTTCAACAAAACACTAGCAATCCAAATCCATATATATGTATATATGGACTACATACCACAACAAGAATGATTTTCCCCAGAAATGAAAGAGCAGTTTGAAGTCTGAAAAGGAATCAATGCAATACATTTTATTAATTAACAACAGAAACCGCAATCATTCAATAGATGCAGAAAAATCATCACTTTTTTTTTTGACTGATTACATAATAAAATGATAATATTTTGTATATGTTGAGCTAAAATACATTACTCAAATTAATTTCACTGTTTCCTTTTCCTTTCGGAAGGGTGGCTACTAGAAAATTACCCATTAGACATGTATCTCACGCGTGTGGCTACCATTACACTTCTACTGGACTGGGATGGCCCAGGACGTCCCCCAGTTTGAAGACCAGTGCTCTAACAGCATGAGCTGCCTCTCCTGCTCACTTATCAGGGAAGCAAGCTGAGACGGAGAATGGTCAACATGTCCAGGCTAACACACTCCACCTGGTTGGCTGTCACAGCAGGTCCTGGATTTCAGCTCTGTCCTTAAAGCCAGAGTTCGCCCTGTTTACATCACCGGTCTTCCTTGGGGGTTGACTGGTCGTGGAAAATGCTTAATATTTAACTAGTAGAAACTTTTGTTTGTGTTTTTTAACTCCAGGAAGAATTTAGCCTCTCCTTTTCTATTTTTCATCTGGATGTATCTTTCCATTTCTGTTAATGGGACCTTATACCGGGTTAGTTACCACTATCCATTTGCATGTTTGGGGTAATTTTTTTTTGTTTTTGTTATTGCTTTTGTTATGCAGCCCCCAGGACTACCACCCTGACCTGGATGGCTTCCTAGCTTACTTTCAGCCGCATGGTTTGTTTAGCTATCTGAACATCTACTCTGTGTGAGACGCCATGGAAGATTCCCCATTTAAAATATGGCTGATCATCCTCACCACAACCCCCCCCCCCCCCCCCCCCCCCCCCCCCGCACACAACGGTTTAGCTGCAGAAGTTCCTCAGTAACAGAGGGAGTTAGGACCAAAACCCAGGTCTCCGACCCCACAGCTTCGAGGAGCTCCTCATACCTCTCCTCCATGTCACATTATAATGTGACATGAGTCGGGATCAACTCTGGGTCGAAAAACATTAGAATTTTCACATGATTTGTGCCCTTAAGTGAAAATTTGCTGAAGTTTCTGCTTTTTCTTTTTCCCATAAAATGTTTATCATTTCTTTCTGTTGAAAATTTAGATCTATTTTTCTTCATATTGTGTTGGTTTGTGTTTTGCAAACTTAATGCAATGACTTTTGCTGTAAGATGAATTTTGGGTGCAGGAGGACATAAAGTCCTGGAGTTCTATTTAAAGCACCATCCCCAAAGTGGAGATTTAGTGCAAGTGTGCACTGCGAGCAGGGAGGAGAATGCACTGACCTGGGCTACTACTACCTACCTCCCTTTCTCCACAGTGCTGTCTGCCCATGCTCCTGACACCCAGCCAGTCCTCGAACAACGGCTGCTGATAACGCCGGCTACTGAACATACTCTCTGATTCATTTTCTTATTCAACATTCATCATCTCCAAAATAAATATTTAAAACTTTTAATCTTTTTTCTAAGATTCTAAAAAATATTAAAACAAATTTGACAGATTTGTCCCTGGTCAGTTGGCTCAGTGGTAGATAGAGCTTTGGCCCAGGGTGGAAGTCCCGGTCTGGGCATAAAGGAGAAGTCACCATCTGCTCTCTACCTTCCCCTTCTTCTTCTTTCTCTCTCCTCTCTCTCTTTCTCTCTTTCTATCTCTCTCTTCTTCTCCTGCAGCCATGGCTCAAATGGCTCCAGCAAGTTGACCCCAGGCAGGAGGATGGCTTCATGGCCTCCCTTCAGGTGTTAAATAAAATAGCTCAGTTTCCAAGTAATGGAACAATGGCCCCATATGGGTAGAGCATCTTCTGTTAGGGGGCTTGCCAAGTCGATCCCAGTTGGGGCTCATGTGGGAGTCTGTCTCTCTGCCTCCCCACTTCTTGCTTAATAAAAAATTGATAGATTCAATATTCTTCATCTACATAAAACCTAAATATTTAGTCAGAATGCATCTTCAGTTTCCTTTGCATAAACTAACTTATCAACGGAAGGAGTAAGCTTTCTGGTTAGAATGTAAACTAAAATAATTAAATGCAGTATGTCCGATCTGTACTGCCAGGCCTCTTTGTTCTAATAGGAAAAAAATGAGGAAGCACATGTGAGGAGTATTTCTGAATTTTTCTGGGATATGTATTTTAAAACTAAGGTGCTTTTACTTTGAGATCTCTACTACCAATGGTTAATCATTTAGAAGGCTGCAAGGCTGATCCTTTCTATCCCTAAGCCTTTGGTAGAAGTAGCAGCATGGTCACTGTGGCTCTATTTTGCTCAGATAGGTTGCACATGTTTGCTAATAGCGTGGGGGAAAGTCATGGAGCAGGAGCCTGAGAAATGGGGAGAAAGGGGTAGTAGGCCCAGGCTACAAACACTACATAGGTAAATTACTTTGTTTCTAGGCGTTAGTTTTCCAACTATAAATAGGAATGTTGTTTCCTTTGTCTACTCACAAAGTATATTGTGACAAGTAAAGGAGATAATAAATGGAAATCCCACTTCAAGCTAGAATTACAATGGTTTCACTGTGTAGTTTCTTCTCTCTTCCTGCTGAATTTGCTCCACCCATGACCAGCCCAGCAATGCTATGTTGCAGCACGTAGGACTCCCATTTAGTAGGTCAGTTTCAGCCTGAAATCTCATTATTTATGACTCTGTCTAGACAATTAGGGCTGGGATTTATCATCACTAGTATCAACAGCAAACAATTACTTACAACCGCTCTGATGATGCACAGAATGATGTGTGTCTCCTGTTTTGTTCTGGGTGTATCCCCGGCCCATAGCACAGGGTCTGGTGCATAGTAGGTGCTCAATATGTAGTTTTTAGATACAAAAAGGAATCAAAAAGATCTAGGAAAATAAAGAATATATAAGGCATAGCCACTGCCTTCAAAGACCTATAATCTAGTCAAGTTGCCTAGGACTAAAGATAAAAGGCAAGACACAATGGAATAGGTAAGCCAGTCTACGCAAGTGCTCAGAGAGCACCATGGGAGGAATTACTGGAGAGACTGCAGGCTCTCTCTCAGGCAGAAGATGAAGTAAGATGACAACTCTCTAAAGCAGTACAAAGAGTGACACCAGCTGCAAGACATTTTATCATGGTTGAAGGTGATCTTTTATCGTCAGCCGAAGATTCTAGGTCTTTCCCTGTGTCCGTGAGTCAGTCCAACCCGGATGGCCTGGACCGGCTTGCTTGTGGTGGGAGTGGTGAGAAGTGGTTGGAGTCTGGATATAATTTAAAGGTAGGCCAAACAGCATGTAAATGACGGCTTAGCTGTGCTGGAAGAGAACTAGAAGTGAAGGATGACCCAGGGTATTTGGGCAACTAGCTACAATGCGGTGCCATTCATTGAGACGGAGATTGAGGCAGGGGAGTTCAATTTTGCACACGTGAAATTTGCAATGTCATGAAACGTTGGGATGTCTGTGAAGCCATGTCCTAAGCAGACTGGGGAGAGGATCTGATGTGCCAGTGGAGGGGCAGGCCTTAGAACTCAGGTGGGAGCATGGGACATGGGCAGGCCCTTCGTGTAGCAAGAGGGAAGATGAAGTGTACAGGGAAGAAGTGACTGGAAAAGGGAGCAGGGAAGACCCGTTGAGCTCTCCTGTAACTGCTTATGTTTCTCAGTTTAACAGAAAGCCTGAGAATGAGGTAGGAGAGGCTTAAAGATAAAGGAGAGGGTGTGAAATACTCCATGTCAGCTTATGACCTAATCATGGGTCTCAAAATCAACCTAGCAATTTCACATCCATTTACTGTTTTTAAAAAGTAAATAGAATTTTTTAAAAATAGTTTGTTGCATATATGAGAGTAAGAAATACTTAATACAAGCTTTATTTCAGTTGCATGTTTGTGGGCATAAATGACTGTGTGTGTGTGTGTGTGTGTGTGTGTGTGTGTGTGTGTGTGTGTGTGCTTAAGTCTTAGGGGTTATAGCAAAAACATTTTTTAAAAACATTGGCTTAGGAAAGTGGGAAGAAATAAACAAGGGACTCTTATTAAAGTCAAGGACCGAGTTAATGGTCATATATAGATAATATTTTCACATGAGAACGATTGTAATATAGACTCATAAGATCTTGATATTAGACCAGTTACAGGAGCACAGCCTGTCCCTAACCACCCACCTCCACTCCCTCCCTATGACTCCCGCTATAGGAAAACTTCTCGTTTGAATATTTTGAATGATGCGATGCTCGCCAAATGAAACATTACAGATTGCAGGCTGTAATTTCCCTCTTATTAAAAGATGGGGCCTTCATTAACACTAAAATATTAACACAGTGAGTGGCAGAGAGTCTGGGAGCTAGACTTTGGTATTTGGTGTTAGTATGAAGCTGACCTTATGTATTACCAAACTGATGGCTTCCTTCCATTCTGAAGAGCTCTGAGTCCTCTAAAACCAGTGCCAGAACACTAAGAAATCTCTTTTTCCTTCAAACTTTAGCCCAGAATGTCATGAATCATCTTTTAAATGTATGTATTTTGTAATTTTAATAGATGATTGAGCTAAGGTTTATGCCTATATGTCCTTCCTCTTTCAAATGCGTTTTTGGGTCTGCAGCTGATTCCAATCAAATATAACTTAACTTAGAAAAAAAAAGTATTTGTTCAGACTTTGTATGCCTTGATTACTGAAAGCATTTTTCCTATAAAATACATTAATGAATAATATAGTTAAGTATGTCAATAGGTGCTGTGAAAATGACCATTTATAGTTTTAATTCCAAGGAGCTCGGTTTATTTTTTGGACAATGTAATTTAGAATAATAAAAGTACTTCTCCAGTTCTATATTTTGCTTGTTAAAAGTGGTTTTAAGATGATTAACTCAAACTAATTTTCTAGTCACCTGACCAATGTCTGAATCACTTATGAATTTTTAAGCATTTTCTCCCTTATTTGAAAGGCAATATTACACTTAGTTCATTAGACAGGATATCAGACATACACATTATATGTAAAACCCATTTCCCTCTTGCAATGTTGTTCTCTTTCTACTGTATTTATTCTGATTTATTTAAATTTGAAGCACTGGAGCAACAAAAGTAGAAATGAAATTTAAGAAAATGAGGGCTCATAAAAATGTACACTCTGCCTACATCAGTAAGTGTATACTAATTTATGACACTATTTATTCTTAGCCCAGTTGTAAATCAAAATCAAGTCGAGTGTGAATCCATTTTCTATCTCTCTGGGAGTACTCTATATTCTTGGATTCATTCAGTAGTTTCACTTCCTTGAGTGCCCAGAAAAAGTTGCAAAATGGGAACAAAAAAATCCATATATTTTATGCAATGTGGACACTTTGTTCTTTATCTAGATCCTTAAATAATTTTCTGTATGCAAAGGTTATTTTTTTACTATTTGACAGAGAAACATACATTTGTTGTTCCACTTATTTATGCATTCACTGGTTGATTCTTGTCTGTTCCCTGACCAGGATGGCTTACGGGGAGGACGCTCTAACCAAATATGCGGTCAGGGCTGTAACGTTTTTCTTTATGAAAGGAAATAGGCAAGATTAGTTCCTCTTCTATTGCTTCCAAGAAGAGCCCTCCTATGGAAAAAAGCTGTGTCCCCTTCCACTTGCAAGCCTCAACAAGTCTGTTGCTGAGTCAGAACCTTCTTTTTTCCCCCGGATGTGAGAACTCTTTTTCTCCCTCGAATTCATAAAGCTTCGGAAATGTTTAAATTAGTCTCCCTGGGGGTAAGGGGTGGGGATGGCAGACTGAATGTGGTGGGGAGGAGTCCACACACAGCAGACCTGATGACAGCACATTAACTGCTTTTATGAAACAGGACGATTTGGAGCTGGCCCAGGGTTACCATGGGAGCTCGTCTGGGAACCCATTATATGCCTCTGTGTGGGTAAAACACCACAGGGAGCCGTGTCAGGTTCCAAGGACTTTGTTCCTCATTACTGGAGTGAGAATGTTTGGTGTACAGCGAGGGCTGCATGTTTACCCTTACAGAAAACGCCTTCACGTGGCCGCAGGACTGGATGACAGCACGCCAAGGAGAGGCTAACCCGGGAAACCAGCCCCAGGAGGCGCTTTCCAGGGTAACCAGGAGTGCTCCAGGTCTGGGCCCACGGGTCCGGGCTGCAGCGAACCGCCCGGCCATCTGCAAGGCAACCCGCACCGGCGAGCCGGCCGTAGGACCCCAGGGCCCAGACCAGAGGCCGGGGGGACCCGGTCACTGCGCCATCAGGACTGGGGAGCGCTCCCAGTCGGACTCCCGGCCTCCGTTTCCCCCGCGGGCCAGCCCCTCCCTGGGAAGGCCCAGTCCCGGGGACGGCCCGGTCGGTAGTGCCGGGCCTCACATGACCGCGGGTGGGGCGGAGGTGACACGAAGGGGGCGGGGCCGCGAGCGGGACTGGACCGGAGGGGCCAGGGGCGCGTTGGACCGGGAGCAGGAGGGGCCGTTGCCCCGGAATCGTCCGCGCCGCCCGCGCGTGCTCGCTGTCTTGCGCGCGCGCGCCCGGCGCTCCGAATCCAGTGCGCCGCCCGCCACCAGCATCGGCCGTCCTTTTCCCTGGGCTCGGGAGGGGCTCAGCCAGACACGCCGCGCGCTCCCGTGCCGCTCGGCTCCGCCTCCCAGGGGCGCGAGCGCAGCGCCGACCGAGCCTGCATAATAATGAGGGGCGGGGCGGGGGCGGGGCCGAGGGGGCGCGGCGGCCCCGCGCCAGCGCGTGCCGAGACGCACCGCGGGGGGCGGTGCGATTGTGAGGTGGCGGTGACGCACGTTCCGGGGTTCTTAAGCGGCCAGGGCGGCGGCGGCGGCGCCCGAGCCCATCTCGGGAGGCGGCGGTGGCCCCCGCGAGGGGTGGCGGGGCCGAAGCCGGTGCCCCTGCCTCAGTCACCGCGTCCCGCTTTCACTGACTCCCCCTCCTTCCACCAGGGCCGCGCTGCCCCAGATCTGGTGGTTTCTCGAGCGGGCAGCGGACGGGGCGCGTCCCCTCCAGTGGCCGCCGGCCTGATAAATGAGGGAGTCCGGGTTTGGGGTGCCGCACACCGCCCCGATCCGAAGCAGCAGCCCCGGGTCCCGGGGCGGCGGCGGGGCGTACCGTCCTGACGCCGCGGCCGCCGCTCCGCTGCCCTCAGCCACGCCCTTCGGCCCGCTCTCGCCGCCGCCGTTGCCTGTCACCGGGTTCTCGGAGGCCGCCTCCCCCTTCCCTGTCCCCCTCGGCTGCGGCAGCGCGGGCAGCGCGGCGGCCGCCGCTTCCTCCTCCTCCCCGTGCTCGGCGCACCGGCAGACCATGCAGGATGAGCTGCTGCTGGGGCTGACACAGCCGCCGGCGCGGCCGCTCTCGGGGGCGGTGGCCGCGGAGCAACTCCCCAGCCACCACCCCGGCGGCGGCACGAACGCGGGTGTGACCCACCTCCTCCCCTCCCAGGACTTCAAACCGAGTCTGCACCACCCCGCCTCCGCCTCCGCCTCCTCCCGCCGCTGCTGCCGCGCCTCCTCCCCGCAGGACTTCAGTCGGCGGCAGGATCAGCAGCTGAGCAGCCAGAAGAGGAAGGACTTCAGCCCTCCGCACCTTCCCCAGCCTCCGGACTCGAAGCCGCCGCCGCCGCCGCTCCGCCGCTCCGGCCGGTTCAGCTCGCCGCCGCCGCAACCCGGCCCGCCCCTCCAGCCGGCGCCGCCGCAGCTCAGCCTCCCGCACCCGCACCTCCCGCGGCAGGACTTCGCCCCGCGCCAGCGCCCGGCCGACCAGCCCCCACTCCCGCCGCTCCAGCCTTCGCCGCCCGCAGCCCCGCCGCGCCGCCACGGAGGCGCGGGCAGCCCTCGCAAGACCCCGGCCGCAGGCGAGGGCAGCGCCGCCGAGCCCCCCAATGCGGGCTTGGCCCCCTCGACGCCGCCGGTGAACCCCGCGCCGGGCTCCATGGAGTCGCCCAACCACCCTCTGCTAAATAGCCCCAGTAACCTCCTGCCCGGCGGGGCGCTCGGCACCGGCGCCTTCGGCAGCCTGCAGAGCCCGGACCTTCCGCACCCGGGCGGCGGCGGCGGCGGCGGCGGGGGGCCCCCCGGAGGCGCAGGAGGAGGCGGCTCCGCGTCGCCGCCGCCGCTGCCCGGCTTCGGCACCCCCTGGTCGGTGCAGACCGCGTCGCCGCCACCCCAGCCTCAGCCCCAGCCGCCACCCCAGCAGCAGCCACCGCCTCCGCCCCAGCAGCAGCCGCCGCCGCCGCCGCAGCCCGGCTCTTCGGCCGCCACCCCGGGCGGCGGCGGCGGCTCGCTCAGCGCCATGCCGCCGCCCAGCCCCGACTCGGAGAACGGCTTCTACCCCGGGCTGCCGTCGTCCATGAACCCGGCCTTCTTCCCGAGCTTCTCGCCCGTGTCCCCGCACGGCTGCGCGGGGCTCAACGTGCCGGCCGGCGGCGGGGGAGGCGGCGGCGGCGGCGGCTTCGGCGGCCCCTTCTCGGCGGCCGCGGTGCCGCCGCCGCCGCCCGCCATGAATCTAGCGCAGCAGCCGGCCGCCCCGCCCGCGGCGCCACAGCAGCCGCCGAGCCGGAGGTCGCCCGTCAGCCCGCAGCTCCAGCAGCAGCACCAGGCGGCGGCGGCCGCCTTCCTGCAGCAGAGGAACTCCTACAACCACCACCAGGTACGGCGGGCGCGGGCGGCGGGCGGGGACCCAGGTGGCCCGGGAAGGACCGACGGGGTTACTTGCCCAAGTGACGGGGCTGGGGGACGGAAAGCGAGGCAGGGATCGGGACAGCAGTCCCCGGCGGGGTGGGGCGGGCGGGCAGGCGGCGGCGGCCACCGTGGGTTGTGCCGCCCCGGAGACCGGTCCGCGCAGGAAGCCGCGGCCGGGCAACCCCTCGAGCGCCGGGAGCGCCGGTGGGGCCGGCGACGGCGGGCGGGGCCTCGGCTCGCGCGCCCCTTGCCCCTGGCCGCCCGTCACCCTCGCGGCCGACGCCCCGTCGCCTGGCTGGCTGTGTCCGGGTGCCTGAGTCCCGGGAGCCGCACCGGGGACGGGCTGGGGACGCGGCGCCAGCGGGCTCGGGCGGCGACCTCGGCGGAGCGGCTGTGGGAAGCGGACCTGGGAAGGAGAGCGATGGTGACCGGGACGGTGCGTGCCGTCCAGAGAGGCAACCCGCGGGAAGGCTCTTTCTGTTGAGTCCGTTCCGCTCTCAGGTGGCCGGCGGCGGCCCCGAGGACAGGCGGCTGGAGAGGGGCGGCCGGCAAAGCGCCCGCCACCGCCGCCCCGCGGGCCGCGTCCGCCGCTATCCGACGACTCGAGAGAGAAGCGGGTGGCCCGGCTCCCGCTGCTTCCACTGAGATGCGCTCTTGGGTAACATGGGGCGGGTTTTCAAACAGAACTAGCATCGGGCCGGGGATTGGTGTTTTCCCCCGAAGGGGAGACTTGGGGACACCTTGGCGGTGGTCTTAACTGCCTTCAGAGTGACCCGCGTTTGTTTCGAGTGGGCGGCGTAATTGTGAAATAACTGGGTCCGGCTGTCGCTCATCGGCCTTTCCCACTGAGGACGTGCTTGTCGTCCCCCACCCCCCCACCCCCCGGTGCCATGCCGGGGTGACCGCGGGCCGGGTGGGTTGACATTGAAAGGGTCTGTTGTTCTGGTTCCGTCCCAGTCAGCACTTAGGATGGCGACCGCCCTATGTAAGGTCCTCGCGATTAAGGGTTGGGGGAGAAGCGGCGCTGGACCTTAACCGGTGATTCCTATACTCCAGGAACATTTTCCTTTGCCCTGCTGAAGCTTCCAGTGATTGATCTTTTTAAATGGTGAAGAACTATCTAAATTAGCCGAAGCGACAGTTAAACAGTTGATTTAAATTCATCAGAGCAACAGTTAACAGGTTTTGTGTTGTTGTTATTGAAATTGAATCCCTGGTTTCTCCCTGAGAAAGGAGAATGTGGCCTGGAAGAATTGAAAATGGGGAATTTTGAAACACTCCATCCACTTTTTGTGATTTGCATAATGTTGAATAACTGTCTTTTGTGTGTCAGGGTTATCGTTGTCCTTTATTTAGTTTTTTTGTTTTTTGAGTTGTTTTTTTTTTTAAACTGATAACTTGCCACAGAAAATTACAGGGTTTTATTTCCAATTCCTAAAGCCATCATGTAGAACATTAGAGAGCCATGTACCATGATCCGTATTTAGCTATAAGCTGCTTTTTGTCAGAAGATGGGTCTGGCGGTGAGTGTGAGAGGTCACACAGCTGTCACGCGGAGTTTCAGATCAGGGAGGAGAACTGGGTGAGCCCTGATGTCAACAAGGAGAGTGGGACGAGCGCGATTTCCCCATGGCCCCTGAGCTGTGCTTTCGAACTGTGTGGAGGGTGAACCGGTCCTGTAGATTTTATGATTGCATTAGCATTTAAGAAAACAATGTTTAATAGGTGCTGTATATCAGGTTGGGTTTCTTCGTCTTGGGAGAGGCGGATTGACTTTAAGGATGCTGTATTTATTGACGAGAGTAACTGCATGGTCCTGTACTTAGCGTTGGCTACATGTTACCACAAAACTATTAAACTGTGAGCGTTATTGATAACATAATTGCTGGCAAATAATACATTTTAAAAACCTCCAATTAGAGGCTTTTGGTGGGTTTTCTTTTCTTTGATGACATAACTTTTTTGCCAAGAGTTCTAGTTTGAAATATAATTTACTTTTAAAAATGAATAAAGTTAGAGAGACTTGTTATTAAGATCTTTGCTAGAGTACTCAAAGCATATTGTTGCTTATTTTTGTATATCTCAGTGGATCCACCTATGGGTAACATTAGATAAATGCTCAACAGTTCATGGAGAGTGAAGTGAAAAAACAAACAAACAAACAAAAGCAGTTTAAAAGAAACTACACTAAAATTGGAATAAAACATCTTAAGAGTTCAGTAAACAGTGCAGAAAAGGACATATTTTCTATATTGTCCCTATCCCAAAAGGCCTTTTTTAATTTGTACAACAGAATAATAATACCAAAACATACCATTATTCTACTTTTGCAGTGATACAACTTGTTTTGGAAACTTAAAAATCCAAATATTTCACTCATATGGTTGATATATTTTAATTAATAAAGACCATATTTTTTAGTTGTGTTCTTAGCAGGATGTGATTGCTTTAAGATCACAACGTAGGGTATATCTCTAAGGATATTCAAAGTTAATTTCAATTTAGATGCACTTTTTTCCTTCATATTTGTCATGTATATGATGAAAAAAATAAGTGCATGAGTCTATTTTAGTAATTGTCATGAAATACCTGCTTAACTGATAATTTATAGTAGCCCAGAGAACAAAAACTCAGCTCACATTAAATAAACGTTTCAATATAGCAAGACCTCAAGTCTTGTTTGTGTAAGTAGTTTAAGGATGTATTCTGTATATTCTATTTTTCATTTTTTAGAAATCATATAAATTCTTAGCTCAGGTCTAAAATTTGAATTTTAATTATCCACTCTTTAAATGCCTACCATTTAAGTAGATATGTTTTCCCCAGCCTCTTCTGAAACAATCTCCTTGGAGCAACCACCAGAGCAGTGGCTGGGGCACTGGAAGTATGTCCTGGGGAGCCATGCATGGCAGAGACCATCGTAGAACTGGAAACATGGGAATTCCAGGAACTATGAATCAGATATCGCCACTGAAAAAACCGTTTTCTGGTAATGTCATAGCACCACCGAAATTTACTCGCTCTACTCCATCACTGACGCCCAAATCTTGGATTGAAGACAATGTGTTCAGAACAGACAACAATAGTAATACACTGTTACCCTTACAGGTAAGAATGGTATGCAAACGGTCCATTTCTAATGTTAATCTTTCAGAATTGCAAATTGGGTGGTGGTGGTAGTATTAGTATGGTAAAAATTAATGGATTAAAAAAACATTTTAATTTTTAAGCATATATAATTTCATTATTGAAGGATAAAATATCTATACGTAGATAATTGGCACTATAAAAAATTCTGTAAGCATGCAATAGAACATAAGCTTCATAAAGTATAAAAATACCTGCTGTATTTCTTAAATACATATAGAAACTTTTAATTGGCAACTCCTTAAGAATGCCTTAACGTATTAATCTTTAACGGGCCACCAATATGAGCCAATATGAGTTACTCCTACAATATAGCTAAACGAAAATGTTCGCAGTCATGCAGATTTGACTACGATCTGCTGCATATGTATGAGAATATACTTAGTCCCGCTGAGATTATGGCAAAATAATATTAGAGATGCTTACGTCAAATTAAAAGACAAGTTAAAATTTGTCTTTACTTTGTTCATTTCAGGCCTTCTAATATTTTGTTAAAAATGCAGGTTCATGAATCTTCCTTATGGTTATTTAAAATGAAAGTCTTTTCCCCCTAAAACCTTAGAAGATCGAATAAAAACGAAAGAACTTTGTTGTTTTTTTCTTCCTTTTATGTGGGTGGGTATGGGAAGAGAACTGCTTGTTTCTGATGAAAACTTCTATGCTATTGAAGGTGAGATCTAGTTTGCAGTTACCAGCTTGGGGCTCAGATTCACTCCAAGATAGTTGGTGCACTGCAGCCGGGACATCCAGAATAGACCAGGTAGGCTGCACAGTGTATACTTATCAGGGTTGGGCTACGAGTTTAGTATTCACATTATGAGCAGGATTTGTTATTTGCTCTCTGATTATACCTACTTAAGTCTATGTCAGAGAGCATTAAAGCAATTTGGTTATAAAGGGTCACTTGATTTAAACTATATAATATAAAATGCTTTGTTTTTGTATTTAAAAGTAGTTCATAATTTTATGTTTTTGAAACATAATTTGTTTTTGGAAAAAGGAATTATATATCTAAGAGCACCTGGCTTTAAACATCATTCAAATGGAATAGATCTTTATCCCAAAATTATTTGCAATTAGATACAAAATCATATGTTTACTTAATCTCTGACTTAACATTGCATCGGTGTTTTACAAAATTTCATAGTAAATTTTTTCATGAAATCTGCTACTTTGGTCTTGAGATATAGTTTTTTAAAAAGCCCTATCTTAGTTGGGCTTTTTCAACTAGATGAAACGCTTTATGGTACAGTATTTTTCTAAATTTTGTTATTGCTCATATATTGGCTTCTTCCAAATATCAGTTTCCTAGAGAAAACCCTGAGTCAGAAAGCTGGCCTTTGTAGTGACAAAAGGCTATCTCTCTTCCTAGATTTGAATGCATACTGGGTATAAGTGATGAGAATTGTTATAGGATAGATACAAAACTCAGTCCTGGCGTATGAGGGTTCTTTTCTACAAAACCCACGTTTGAACGAGCACAGAGTTGACATAATGGGAGTCCACTGAAAGGGAGCTGTGTTATCTTGAGCTAACGCTCTTCCTTATATACATTGGGTGGTTTTACAAGTAATGACTATATTACTAGATGAACAATATGCTTATAAATAGCATTCTAATCTGGAGGGTTAGTAGTAACTTCAATAAGCAGCCGTCCCCACTTGTTTTAGACAAGTCCTACCTATTTACCAAAGTAGCACTGCCAGGATGTCCACTTAGATGTAAGAAGTCATCTCGTGTAATTGTAACTTATTGTCTTGTTAGTTAGTGTAAGCTGGCCGTTTATTTCTGCTCTTTCTCACCCTCGTTTGGTTAGGCCATATTAGTATCATTTTTGAGGTAGCATTTCTATGTAATTCAAACTGATTATATAAATACATGCCTAGGAGATGGTGTGTGAGGAAAGAAAAATTATAATTATTTTGGAGGTGTCAGGGATATATTTTTAGAAAGGAAGAGACAAAATGATTCCAAGATAACAGAATACACACAAGAGAGGGGTACGTATCTCCAGAGCAGAAGGAAGACAGATTAGCTGTCATTTAAAGGGCCCGTGGGCTGGGGGAGGGAGGACTGTATTGAGAAAATAGCTTATTGAGAAGGTGTTGGTGGTGGAATGCCAGAGTGCAGAGGGGATGAAAGGCAGTGTGGAGTTTGGGTTCTGCAGAGCTGCTGGGGGGTTGGGGGGGCTTCCAATTCTCCCATTCTGACTTCAGCCAAGGCCACTCTACTTTTACCGATTTTATAATCGAGGGTTTTAGGGAAATTCATTCATTTTGGTGATTAAAGTTTTGGATTTGTTGTTAGTTGCTGAGATATTGACATTCCCAATGGCCTCTTGAGCAAGAGGTTTAATGTGATCATTTAAAGACAGTGATTGAAAGAAAATAGTGAAAAGTGAACTAAACTAAAAGGAAAGGAGGTTTGAAAGCGGCATTATCTTCCTCTCACAATCTTGAGATGTTGTATGACGCTGTTTGCAGGCCTTCATCAGTGTGGGTCGTGGTCTCATCATGAAGAGGAGGATCAAGAACTGGGTCTTGGAAGGCCTTTGTAACTCTTACACTTTCTCTGATCTCTTTGGCCATTTCTTTTCCTCCCTCCTCCCTGCACCCTACTACACAACCCTCCCCCCTTATTTTTAGAATTCAAGGATCTTGATTTCTTGAGGGGAAAGGTTGGGTATTGGTTCCAAGCCTTGGGGAGGAATAGAATATGACCTCTCCACTGGGCTTGGAAGCAGTGTTGTCTCCTTTGAGTACCCTTATGGTACTTACACAAAGTTTGTTCTGTTTCTACCATAAAAGGTTGAGGTATTTGAAGTTGAGGTTCTTAAAAATACAGCAGCAGCTACAAGCTTTAATTGGTATCTTAAACCGATGGGTAGTTACTCACTATTTGGCAACGTTAAAATTATAGAAAATACTTAGCACTTAAATATCTGGAAAGATTATTTCCATCTCTAATCCTTTTGTATCATATACACCATTTTAATACTAATAAATTTTAGTTAACAAATACATTATTTTAAAACATTTAAGTTTTCATTTCTTTTCGTCTCAAATTGATTAGGCCTAAAAAATGCTAAATTCCAGAACTGAAGTCTTCATTCTTTCTTTTTTTTCTTAAGTGAGAAGTGGGAGGCAGATAGACTCCTCCCTCATGTGCCCCAACTGGATCTTCCAGGCAAGCCCCCAATGGGAAGTTGCTCTGCCCATCTGGGACCTCTACTCCGTTGCTCAGCAACCAAGCTATTTTAGCACCTGAGGTGGAGGCCATGGAAGCATACTCAGCACCCTGGGGCCAACTTGCTCCAACCGGGCCATGGCTTCGGGAGGGGAAGAGAGAGGTGGAGAGAGAGAAAGGAAACGGGGAGGGGTGGAGAAGTTGGTGGTTGCTTCTGTTTGCCCTGACCGGGAATCAGACCCAGAACATCGACACACTGGGCGACACGCTAGCACTGAGCCAACTGGGCAGGGCCAAAGCCTTCATTCTTAAACCTAGATATTTCAGGGCTTACCTATGATTGATTGAATTTTGTAAATGGGAAAGAAATAGCTTTATAGTTTGTTTTTATTTCAGGTGAATGTAAAAATTTTAGATTGGCATGTCCTTGTTTTAAATAACTCAATTTTTATTTTAAAAACGCTCAAATTTAAAACTTTAAAACAAATATAAATTATTATGCACATTTCTGACTTTAAAATGAATATTAAATATCTCTTTAAGGTTAATAATTATTTTTCTTTAAAACCCTATTAGCTAATTACCCTTGTAAGAAATCATATTCTAAAGTGTGAATTCTATATTAATTTATTTTCTTTAGATATTAAGGTTGTAGTCTATTTATTTATTAACACTTGACTATTTTAAATCAAAGAGTAAACATACTTGTAAATGAGGTTATTACTTACAAGTTTTTATATAGTCAATCAGTTCTTTGTAAATGAAACATCAGGCCTTTAAAACTGTACTGTCACGTGTGAAGCCTGTAAGCTGGCTGTTGGCTTGTCCTCTAGCTGGGGATTATTAGTACATTCAGCTCAAGATTTTTGCTCCTGTGGAAGTTCTGCCTGCAGTCCTTGAGCATGTCACATAAACTACCTTGAATTAATTGAAGGTATTATCTGCCAATCTTTAAAATTGGGTGTTATGATAATGTGATAAATGATACAATGGACATCTCTTTCAGAAAAATATATTATTTGGAGTCTTAATTCACGTTACACAATAAACAATACACAGTAGTAGATCAAGTCCAATTTTTCATTTAATAAAGAATTTCTTAAATTATCATTGTTAAACTACATGAGCTTCAGGCCATTGGTGGTCACCAAACCATTACACCCACTGAAAACGAGAAAGAGAATGGGTTTTCTTACACATATTTATGTAATGAATTCTTTCTTTTTATGTTTACTGTCCTGTGTTCAGTTCTTTAATTATACTTTATATATTCTTACACCAGTATTTTCTACTTTCCTGTCCATTTTCTTTAACCCTTCTGGCTTCTAGACTAGCTTTGTCCATTTGAGTTTTTAAAAATTATGAAAATATATTTTTTTCAGAATCACTGTTAATAGTACTTTGTTGAGGATCAGAATCATAAGGCAGTTTAAGAAATGAATATTCATTATGTACGTGGTAGTGTTTTAATTACTCTTGGAATAATTGAGGGAAAATACTATTCCCTGCCATTGGAAAGGTGAAAGTCCAGTGGGATGGAGAAGAGGGTATCTGTATGAACCCACTAGAGAAGAGGAGAGAGAGTATGTCACTGAGTGCTGTGTTTTTACAGTGAGGCAGAGCATTCCAGCCTGAGCTGCTAATTCAGTACACTAGCAGTGTGGGATTAGGAGTGGATCATCAGTATTCAAGTTAAAGTTGAGGAAAATATTAGCAAGACTTTGCTTATTAATTTTAAAACTGGAGAGCTAAACACAAAAATAAAATAATCTTTGTACTTAGGCAGAAGAGTACATGCTTCTAAGCATCTGGTGTATCTTTAAATACGAGGATATGGAGTTTTCTATAATATATCTTGTTCTTTTTCTTTGGGAGAATACTTCATTGTCAAGAGGGAAGGGTTCTACCTGACCACATTTTTTTTCTTTTGAAATAGAACGGGGTTTTGGCTTTATCAAAACAAAAATATGACATCCCATAAAAAGTTCCCTTTGAATTGAGTTGTAGATCCCTTTGGAAAAACTGATGAAACCCATAAACCTTTTTTCAGAGAAAACTATGTGTACTGTACATGCACAGTTGTCGACTTAGTTATTTTCCAGTGTGTATCGTCTTTTCTCAGGCCATCCTTTTTAAGATTATGATTACTTTGTGTTTTTTGTCTTTTTCAGTTTTTCTAGGAATTTACTGTCATTTCTACAAGTCTTTGTAGCAAATGCCTGGGTTTACAAATAAGCAATAAAATATCAGAATATAAGATATTATAGTTTTTCCACCAATGCGTTCTAATCTTTACCAGTTCGTTGTTGTGGGATTCTGTTATCTCAGTTTCTGAAAGCCCATTTAGTTGATTCTTTGGCGGATGGTTGAAGTAAACATCTTTATAGAGATTCTTATTTGAAATACCTTGGCGGTTTTCAAATAGTCATGTAGCAATAAATGTAACTATGATTTTCCATTTATGCTAATTAGTACTGTTGTGTTCATGGTTACTTTAAAATGGTTTCAGGATTCCAATTTGGTTTTTAAACCAATGGCAGTTTGTGTGAACACAAATTTTTCTGATATTTGTATTTCAGGATGCATGAGTGTTCTATAATCTTATTTGGGTGTTTTTTTCTGTTTTTGTTATTTTAGCAATCAGATTTTCATTCCCCACGTTTTATTTAGAAATTATCCGTATTTTTGAACATGTACGTGTAGATCTCATAAAATCCAAACAGCAGTTTTGCAGTGTCATGAGTTCTTTGTGTTGGGTGCTTTAAAATCATGTGGGATGCGGATGATGAGTAACAAAGTCAAACAAAGCTGATAGTTTTTACATAGCTTTGCTGTTTTCTTTGCTGAAGTAGGACTTTGTTTCATGGAGAAGACTTGTCTGGGAAGGAAAATAAGGAAGCTTAGAGTGGGTATCTCACTATTGCAGTGGGATGTAGGCATTAAAGCTAAAGCTATTAATAATACATGCGCCATTTTTGTATAACAGTTTCTGGAGCTGATTGTGTAGTGGTCACTGTTACCCACTGAGTGGCCTTCCCTTCAGGCCTTAAATATTACCCATGCCTGTTGACAGTGCATATAGAATTATTTCATTAATTTTATTGTGTTCTGAACAAGAGGAGATCAAACTCCATAAAATGGAGGTGGGTGGCCACAAAATAATAATAATAAATAATAATAATAAGCTGTGTGGGGAAATAATATTTGAATGATGTTGATGTAATAGTCATCATCAATTAAGTTCATAGGTTGACTGAAGATGGGGCATACCTAGCCTGATTCTGTTAAAAACAATAACATCGCCCTGAAAAGATAACCTATTTTCTTACCAAGAATTTAAGGTAAAAAGACGCAGAGAGGTGAGAAGCATCAATCATTAGTTTTTCGTTTGCCGTTGCGACACCATAGTTGTGCATTGATTGCTTTCTCACACGTGCCTTGACCACGGGCCTTCAGCAGGCTGAGTAACCCTTGCTGGAGCCAGCGACCTTGGGTCCAAGCTGATGAGCTTTTGCTCAAGCCAGATGGGCCCGCGCTCAAGCTGGCGAGCTCAGGGTCTCAAACCTGGGTCTTCCTCATCCCAGTCCGACGCTCTATCCACTGCGCCACCACCTGGTCAGGCTATATATAGTCTTATATAATTGCCATATAAAAATACAGTCTTTGCCCTCTCTGACTTCAACTTAAACATTTTTGCAAAATTTTTATGGTAAAGAGAAAGTACTATTCAACAAACATTTGAAAGCAGGTTATATTCCATAATTAAAAGGTCGCAACCCCTAATTAACTGAAGTTTAATGGGAGAGGCAGGAAATTTTTTAAAAATTAGTTATGAACAAAGTGTAGTGGAAGCACAGAAGATGAAAATATCTACGTGGGTGATGAAAATTGTATGTGGCTTTTGCTGAAGGGCCATGCTCTTCTCTATTCCGGTTTTATTATAAAGTACTTGGAGTCTTTCGATGTTCTCTATATGGTTTTAGAAGTAGATTTTAGGCATCCTCTAGTCCAATAGTAGTCAGCCTGGTCCCTACTGCCCACCAGTGGGCGTTCCAGCTTTCATGGTGGGCGGTAGTGGAGCAACCAAAGTACAGTATAAGTAAAAAGATAAATTTAACTATAGTAAGTTGTTTTATAAAGAGTTATTCTGCCAAACTTAGTAAAAATCCAACATAAAGTACTTGGTAAGTAATTATTATTATATGCTTGCTGTAACTCGGCTTTATAAATTTTATAAAGTTATTTCCCTACTTTATACATCACCATTACTATGGAACTGGTGGGTGGTTATAAAATTTTGCTACTAACAGAGATACAAAAGTGGGCGGTAGGTATAAAAAGGTTGACTACCCCTGCTCTAGCCTGACTTGGTTATTTTCTTTCCTAGAAGATGGAATAGAGTCCTAAGAGATTTAATAACTTAAGCTCAATGCTTCTTAAAGTACAGTCCCTGGACAGGCAGTCTCTGCATCGCCTGGGAACTTGATGGTAAAATACACCTCAGGCCACTCCAATTTACTGAATCAGACTCTGTAGATGGGTCTCAGCAATCCGTGTGTTTAACAAGCCTTCCAGATGATTCTAAAGCATGCTGAGTGTGAGACTCGCTGTTAATGGCTCAGTGATTCTCTGCGCCTACCTCAGCAATCAAGGCCACTTTTCTAGTGAACCCCTTCCTGATGGGTGTGTTCTACCGCAGGACGCCAAGTAAAAATAAGGGGCGGGCACCACTGTTGCTCATTGGTGCTACAGTTGGAGTAAGAGCCTTTAGTCTGGTATTCTTTTCATCATTCAGTGTTACTTTTCACGCTTAAATTTCTTGACAGCAACTTGTTCAATCTATAATACTAATTCTGGTCCCTTATCTTTAAAAAGCCTCACAACCCTAATTTAAATATCAAAGTAGAGGAAATACCAAAAATCAACATAGTCTCAGGAAAGCTTATGTTTTTCTTTAGCTTTCTAAAAGACAGGTTCTGAATCTTCTCTGGATTGTAGATCCCTTTGGAAAAACTGATGAAACCCATAAACCTTTTTTCAGAGAAAACTATGTGTACTGTACATGCACAGGCAGAATGTTGTATATAATCTCAGAGATTTCATGATCCTTCTTGCAGCTCATGGACCCAGGTTAAGAAGTGCCAAATTCTGATTTCTGTGGAGGCTCTTTTTCCGCTTATGGTTCTTCTCCATTTTTAGGGTATTTTCTTAGAGTTAAAAATGTTGATCCTTTTTTAGAGGTAGAAGTGGCTGCCGGGTCTCCCCCACATGTTCTCATACACTTGCACAAGCAAACACACTCATATTCACACATAAATAAATGGGTAGGGGTGAACATTCATATATTTGGGTGAAGATCTCCCTAGTGATTTGGGGCAAGGGCTGTGGTGTATGTCTTTGTTCAAGTACATTGTATATTGAGCAGAATACTGTGAAAAGTCACGAATGTTAAAGATTCTATTAGGCAAGCTGAGGAATTTCACATTCAGCAAACAAGACTTCTAATGACACAAAAGACTTTGTTCTGAGACTTGATGAGGTAGGAAACTTCATGAAATGAGAATGCTTTTGCTCTTTCTCTGACCTTTTTGCAGGGTTTGGATGGGAGGGAAGGTTAGAGGACAATATGAGAGGACTTGAGAGTAAGACTTGAATATAAATATTCTAGGTTTCCATTTGTTTCCATATTGTTATTTTATGCTTTTGATTTTTACTGTATTGCTTGTTTATGCATTCATTATTGTGAAATTCTGACTAAGTCAAATAACATACATTGTTTGGTAGATGTTTAAAGTATGGTGCAATTGAATTAAGTCCTTTCCCCAAAAATATTTTTTTCAAGTGCCAGTCTTCTCAGATACATGAAAAAAGTCTAAGTTAAATAACAATTAAAAATGCTTTCTGTGTATAGCATAGTTCAGAAATATTTATAAGCTGAGAATAATAGCAATAGAAATTATTTTGCTGCATTGCATTAATGCTGCCAATGAAATAAAATTGCTTTGATATGTGATTTTGATGATAAATGTATTATATTGTTTTATAATACAAGAGATATTGTGATTTAAAAAATCTTTAGTTATTAGTACTATCTTGGGGTGCAAACTGATTAGTAATATTATTAGTATGATTAGTAATCAGATGTCCTATTTAATGTAAGAAGATTAAGATAGTACATTATCACTGCATAGATTACATTGAATCTTTTTGTTTCTTCTCTTCTAGGACCGAAGTAGAATGTATGACAGTTTGAATATGCACTCTTTGGAGAATTCCCTTATTGATATTATGAGAGCAGAGCATGATCCTCTTAAGGGTAGGTGACTTTAAAAAAAATCACATTTGTCTGTTTTTCTCACCATTTGTATACGAAAGAAGCTTGGAGCTTGAGTAGTACTAAGTAGCACCTAAGCCGCCTGTAAGATTCTGTTATACTTGTTAATATGAACCTTTGTCTTGGGGAAATGTCATACTTTTTCCTTTGTAGCTTATTCCGATTTATGCTGATTTATACAGAGAGCGACGTAAACCTACCTCTCTGGGCTTGTTTTTAAGGAAAAGCCACTGTTTAGAGATAGTTTGCAGTTCACCAGAAGATAAAAAATGGATCTGAAAGTCTGTAATATAGTCACTTTTATAGAATTCTATCAAATACAGAATTTTTTTTAAATTTCTTAGAGTTCTTTCATTCGCAGTTTGCACTGATTCCAACCTAGAATTGTTCTAGGTTAACTTGCCTGCTTGCTTTTCTTTTGCTTCATATCAGATGTATAAGGGGATACTTTATAGTAGCTTCTCTGAGGTAGAGGACAGCTCTTGAAAAAGTTGAAGCAAATGAGGAAAAAGTATCAGCTCACTGATCTTATAGTTTCAGCCTTATTATTAACTAACTTTATCTGAAGAAATTTTACTAGCATTCTTGGTTTCGTTTTTAATATTTAGTTCACATTTTTTAATAAATATATCTCATTACCTTTTATATCAATGGTGAAAATCTAGCAAAGTGTGAGATTAAATGACGAGAAATATCAGTTGTCTGCTATTGCATAATAGAGTGTCCCAAAACTTAGAAGCTTCAAACAACAAGAAGTATTTATTACCTCACACAGTTTCTGTGAATCAGTTCAGAAGTGGCGGAGCTGGTTGGTTTGGCTCAGGATCTGTCATCGAATCAAAACCATGAGTTACTTGTTAACCTTTCTACATTTTTAATTCTATAAAGCCAAGTAAGAATTTCCTTACTAACTATAACCTAAAAATTCTAGAATTTCAGGGTTCGACAGCAAGAGGGTGGCTCAGGGCTGACTTGGCAATATTGATCAGCTATCTAAACATTTTTGTTTTGTTTCTAGATTTTGCTCATAAAGGAGTTTTTGGTTTTCCTAATTTCTTTTTTTAAATTGGAAAGGAGCTTGAGAAGCCCAAGGACTCATTAGTAACTGTTGACAACATGTGGCAGTGGTAATTCTCCTAATTCTCCTCAGACTAATAAAGACAGTTTTATTTGTTTTCTGTGGGTATTTTTTGCTTCTAACCAAAATCTAGCCTAGTTTTTAAAAAAATATTTGTATAATATCAGGGTCTTGTTCTCTTCCACTGTGCCATTGACAGTTCGGGCAGCCTTTGTCTTGGATCTTCTGTTTTAGAACAGAATCCCATAGCTTCTGATTATGAAGAATTTCCATTTCCTTGAGTATCTAGAAAGAAAACTCTTAGAAATTCTAATACAAAATAAAGGCAACATTAACTATTATCAATGGAAAGTGAAAAAAGAATTGTTGTTTCTCCCAGCCTTCTTGAAAAAGGCCTTTAGGAGATGTTCAGAGAAGCGCTCTGCTGTACAGTTAATTATCTCAGCCTTTCTTTCCGTCTAGCCTGCGTTGTAATAAAAATGGTGGGAGACCTAGAAAGACTTTGAAAAAGGAAGTGAAAGCAGCACAAGGCTAAGAGGAATTTAATGATGACCAAAAAACGTATTCTCAAGTGAACTCAACGTTCTTTCTTTGGAAAACTTGTCTTTGGCCAAGGGGAGGGGAAAGCACACTCAGCACGCTCCTCTAGCAATCCCAGCGACAGATCTGTTTCTGACTGGAGTATTTCATATTCCACGTTATTATGGCGAGGAATAAAAAGCAAAGAAAAAGCATTTGAGAAGCCTTCTCTGCATAGAGTGAAGACGTAAAACTAGCACAGTGGGAGTTGCCGTCCTATACCCACCCATTCAAAACAATATTGACACCCAGGTGCCGCCCCGTGAAGCTTTTTCTTGCTTTCTCACTAGTGCAGATTGGACTAGCTTCTGGTACCACATTGCAGGTCTTCCTCCCATCCACTGATTATTTCATGTTTCATTTTTCCGGGGAGGGCGTGGCTAGACCTCAGTAAAGTCCACTAGAGCAAGGTTCTGACCAGCGGAGGGAACCGTCTCTGGATCTGTTTTGTTGTGCCTTGCTCCCATTCCTGATCTGTAGGGTGGCACTGCCCCTCTGTCCCGTCTCCTCTGGCTCCTCTTCATGTCTGTCAGAAAATCCTGTCCTCTTGAATACTGGGTACTCCATCTCTACCAAAAATAACACAATGAATCTTATTCCATCCTGTTACAGTGTTTTCAAATAAGCAGACAATTACTTTGTCTTCCTTATGGGATTAATAAAAAAGGTGGAGGGGAGGGAGTTGTAGGGCAAAAAGAATTAATGAGCTTTCTTAATGGTGGAAGTTTCTTGAAAATTTCTTTGTGAACTTGATTGATAAGAGATTATGTTATCAATTGCTGCACAACAAATTATCCCTAAATTTAGCAGCTTAAAACAGAATAAACAGCTCACACAATTTCTGTGGATTAGAATTCAGGGGCATTTGCACTGGTCGGCTCTCTGGCTGAGGATCCCATGACGCTGCACAGTCATCTGAAGGGTTGATTGAGGCTGGAGGATCCTTTTCCAAGATGACTCACTCATGTGGCTGTTGGCAGGCAGCTCAGTTCATCACCACGTGGACCTCCGACAGGGCTGCTGGGGTGTCCTTACAGTGCAGTTTCCCTTACAGCTCGATTCCCCCAGAGAGAATGGTTAAAGCTCAAGGGGAACGCCCCCATTTCTTCTATGATCTTGCTTTAGAATTCTCACGCCATCATTCCATGACCTCCTCCTCCTGGCTCCGTGGGTCAGCCCTGCTTACCTGGGGGCAGGTCCGCTGCTCAAGAGATGTGAACGCTAGGAGCGGAGAAGGGAGGCCGTCCTGGAGGCTGGCTTGCACAGAGACGGGAGGCAGAAACTGGAAAGTTATATTCAGTTCTACGTGGCTAAAGGGAAAGAGAGAAACTACTGCAGGTAAGAGTTAGTGTCAGTAGAAGAAACGGCAGCAGCCAAGCAGGTCTCTGGGATCCAGAGAACAGACGTCAGTGGCAGATGACTGGCCTGGCCGAAAACTGACTGAGCGCACCGACGTGCGAGCCCTCCCATCCCTGCTTCAGCTCGAAATACTACCTCACTGCTGCTTCCATGGTTCCTGTCCTCAGTGTTCTTACAGGTCGAAGGGAGCCTCCACTGTTCAATGTTAAGGGTTTATGCATCAGCACATCAGGTGGCATGGCATGTCTTGTTGTGGCTCTTATCAGTGTGAGTGATGGCATCCAAAGATGGAACTCTGCGTGTGCTTTCTTCCATTGAGTGTGCCTCCCTCGGTGCCAGGCAGTGTCCAGGACCCTGGCCGTATACGTCTGTGAAACAGACGTGGTCTCTGTTCTTGTGAAATGTACAGCCTGTTGGGGAAGAGAGACTATAGTTATGTGTGTGATGCTCTAGTATACGTACGGTATACTAAGCCAGTGTAACATATAGATATACATGTCACTACAAAGTGTCAGGTATACAATGGAGGGAGACTGTGGTGCTCAGGGAGGTAGTAAGTGGGGAGAAGGGATATTAATTTAGATGTGGAGTAAAGAACGCTGCCACATGAAGCCTCAGGCAGCACAAAGATGAAGAAAGTCTTGAGGGAAAGTGTCACCTAGACTGAGGGAGCAGATGCAAGGAAGAGCTGTCACTTGGAGAGCTGGAAGCAGACTAGTCCTGGAGTGGCGCTCTGGTGGAGCCTGATGCTCACACGCAGCCTGCCCTGTGGCGTGGGTGCCGTCTTTTGCTCTGGATTGTGAACACTGGCACACTGCTTCATGCTTCTCTTAGTGTGAGTGGCACTGACCAGTCTCCTCGTTTATTCTGCAGGGGTTTCTCACCATTAACGTCCAATTTTCTGATGACTGTTTTGATTTGTGACAAATATTTTCTTTTGCAAAGAAACAGAGCTTCTTGTAATGCCTAAAGTAGATCATGCTTTACCAAGTACAGTTCTGTGAATTTGCAGCTTTGTATTTGCACGCCTCTAGTAAGGAATCTTCTTATGCATGAGTGGGTCAGTTCCAGCAGCTATTGTTAAGCTCTCTTCTCTCCATGCCCTCAGCAATTTGCAAAATGGTCTTACTGTGCAAGCATTTTTACCAAAAATTGCTTACCCCTTACCCAAAGTTTAAGGGCAAACAAACAAAAATTAATTTCAGCTCATCAAAGTTGATTTGAACATTGTAGGAAAAAAGGCACTTTATGTAACAGTTCTTGGTAAGGATATGTCTCAGCAAGTCATAATACCATTACCCATGTTCCATGAATAATTAAAGGGAATTCAGGAAAAAGGACTTAGAGCATGATTTTATGCCAACAAATGCTTGAAGTGGATGCCTTTAAAATTTTTTGACTGTGTTTTTGTATATCTAGCTTTCTTTTTATTAATTCACTGCTAAACTCCTATTTTTAAGGCTCCTGAACTAAGAATTTTTGCTTATTTTAATGAAAAGAACCCTGAGAAAATAAGGGATTACTTTCTTTTTTTTTTTTACAGCGACAGAGGGAGAGTCAGAGAGAGGGACAGATAGGGACAGACAGACAGAAACGGAGAGAGGTGAGAAGCATCAATCATTAGTTTTTCGTTGCTGTCGCAACACCTTAGTTGTTCATTGATTGCTTTCTCACATGTGCCTTGACCGCGGGCCTTCAGCAGACCGAGCAACCCCTTGCTGGAGCCAGCGACCTTGGGTCCAAGCTGGCGAGCTTTTGCTCAAGCGAGATGGGCCCGCGCTCAAGATGGTGAGCTCCAGGTCTCGAACCTGAGTCTTCTGCATCCCAGTCCGACGCTCTATCCACTGTGCCACCACCTGGCCAGGCAGGATTACTTCTGAAGGTGCTAAAACTTGTGATAGTACCAAATTGTCTGCTCCTGTTCCACTTTTCTTCTTCCTTAATTCTGTTTGCCTAAAATTAACATAAAATTGAAGTACAAAGTCACAGAATAACTTGTAGGAATTTCTGCCAGTCTCTAGTATGAGAACTTACATTTTAGGCCCACTAACTGTTTGAGCTGGATGATATTCTTAGAATAATTTTGAGAGTACATTTCTCATGCAGGTTTTGGAAGCAGACTAGTCCTGGCGATGCACAGGTTGTGCATCGCAGGCTGACGGAGAAACTCTGGTGTAGGAGAGTAAAATCAAAGAGATCCATGAAAAATTGTAAAAAATGTAATGGCATTTAAAAATACAGCACAATGCACTGTAAAACTCGTACCCATGACACACATACCAGAGCAGCTCCAGCGCCCCTTGTGCACTGCCCTCCCGGACTGTAGGGACTGCACTTCTCAGAACTGATTCTGTTTTCAGCCACTAATGTTTCCTGGAATCACACTTTTCCCAACAAAGTATGAACGAAAACATGTAGATTAGAATGTCTTCCAAAATAGACAAGGAGGAATTGCTGTGTATGCTTTCAGTCTTTAAAATGATTCCTTTTATTTTTAAAAGGAATGAGTAGAACCTACGTATTCCTTCCTCTTTACTTTGTTAATTCCCCCTCTTTTCCTGTAGACCACTGGCTTTTGATAAAAATTATTATTAACTTTGTAATAAATTATATGTGTAGAAGCCATACATTTTTATTAGCTGTACTCTGACTTTAAGAAATAATTGCTATTGTGATATACCTGACACCTTACTATGTTACCATCTTCTCAGACTTCAGTTCATTGTAAGAAAACCACAGTTTGTAAGAGTTTAACTTGTGTCATCAGTGAGAACATCTGCAGATTGAAAAGGATATTATTAAAATGTCATTTTAAAAGTTCTTGTTTTAGAAAACTTATTTAAAATATGGTATCATGGATAGTGAATTTTAAGTTTTATTTTTACTTAGTTTTAGGTAGTTGACTTAATTAGCAGTGACTCTATTAAATTTGAGAACGTAGTTGAGCTATTTCTTCTAAGCCTCACTGAATATTTAGCTAAGCCTGACTGACCTATGGTTGGCGCAGTGGATACAGAGTCAACCTGGAATAATGAGGTTGCAGGTTCGAAGCCCGGGGCTTGCCTGGTCAAGGCACATGTGGGAGTTGATGCTTCCTGCTCCTCCCCCTTCTCTCTCTCTCTCTCTTTGTCTCTCTCTCTTCTCTAAAATTTATAAAATTAAAAGAAAAGAATGAACACTCAGTTTTAAAAAAAGAATATTTAACTAAACAATTTGAGTGACAACAGACTGCACATTCATTCTTTGGGTTTGTTTTTTTTTTTTAAACTGGAACATCAGGCAGAAGTAACAGCGGATATTCTTTAAGTCCTGTATTTTTAGAGCGTATATGTGTTTATTAAAAACCTGTTAGTTGCCACAAAATATCTTTCTTAGGACTTTAAATATGGGCTTGTATCTTATTTTTAAATTGAAAATAAAACAAAAATAATATTTATATAGAACTTGCAGTGATAACTGGAAGTTCATGGGACAGTTAGCCCTATGAATTAGCTGCTTATAGTATTCGAAGAGTATATGCGAATCTCTAATGAAGATTTCTTCCTCCAGACTATAAGACTTTTTTTTTAAGTTTATTTTCTTATTACAAAATTCGTATGGATTCATTAAAGAAAATCTGAAAAAAGTAGAAATAAAGTTTTAAAATTATTACTAATTCCACTGTTTCACAAGATAAAATAACCATGTTTGATATTTTGGTGTATAATTTGTCTAATCTTTATTTATATATATAGGTGATTAAGATATTTGCAATATTCAAACCTTTACCTTCCTTCCAATGAGGTTAACTAAAAAATGAATTTTAAGAATATATGTAAATAGGTTAAGAAGTCAAAAGTCACCATATGGCTTATATAACAAACAATAGAAGTCTTCTCCCCCTTTCTCTACTTCTGATTCCCGTTCATTAGAGGTAGCCACCTGTGACATTTATTTTGCTTAACAGATTCCTCATGTCATTATTTGCAAGTAAGACGCTTATGCTTTACATTTCCTATGTTTTAGGTGTCTGGTAGCTGTCTGCTCTGACTTACCTACCCCAACACTTCCCCCGCTTTGTGTTTACATCGGGGTTATGTTGCTGTGATAATACAAATAATACTCACAGAGGGACCATATATGTTTTATACTGTAACTGCGATTTTCAGCGGATGTGCTGCAAGAATTGTTAAGACCTGCAACACCTGACTGTTTAGTCAGGGGCACTGACCTCTTTTCCTTTAGATTGTCAGTAAAAATATGACAACGGACAACACAGCAGTAGCTATCCAGTGTGAATAATCAAAATTATCCCTAGTTCTACCTATTGTTTTGTCCAATTGGCACAAAAATATAATACTTTAATAATTAGTTTGTATGTGCCACGAGATGGAAAGGTTGAAGATCCCCGCTATATAATATATACTGTTTTCATATAACTGTTTTTCCTAGAATTAGTCTTTGTCTCTGTTAAGTACTTGTCAGTAATTTTTCCCAAAATTTATTAAGAGAACTCTAAAGCTTCTCTCTATACTTGTAAAACCAACAAGTGATTACCTAGATTGATTTTTTTTCCTGCCACCAAAGGCACTCTTTTTAGCCCTCCATAACTGTCATTTTGGGACTTCCCTAATCTTGGGAATTTCTTTTCCTGTAGAAGTCACGTTCTGCTTTCCGTTTCATCTCTTGATGGTTTAGGCCTCTGTTTATTGGTACTGTCTTACAGTATCTTCCTTCATAGGAGACACACGTTTTGAGAACCCTGTATGTTTGAAAACGTGTTTATCCTACCCATATAAGGTGATAGGCTGGTGTGGAACTGTATATTAGCACTTCATAATACTGAGAGCACTGCTGAAAACTGTTGCTTATTTTGTGTTTTTTCAATGTATAGTCAAGTTGTGTTTGTTTCCTGTCAGTTTTGCTTTTCTTTCTGGAAACTCTTAGGATATTATCATGCCTGTGGGGTGGTTCTGAAATTCCATATAAATGAAATATACAGGCCTTTCAGGGTGTGTGTGGTAGGGAGGGCTTGCCTGCTTGTCCTCCTTCCTTCCATTGTTTAATATTTCTCTGCTCTGCACACTCAGTGGTCCCTTTTCAGATATTCATGTCCTTCAGTTCTTAGAAATTTTGGGATTTTTGTGAAAATGTCTTTCATTCTATTTTTTATTATCTCTTTCTGCAATCCCTGATCTTCAGGCGTCAAAGTCCATCATTATCAGCCTTTCCGCCCTGAAGCTCCTGGTTAATAGTAGATTACTTTGTAAAGAATGTTAAAGAATCATGTAGTCCTTTTTCATCAGAACACCTGTCTGATTTACACATTTGTGTCACAGGGCTGTGGCAGCCTCTGTTTCGGCCTAATCTTCATCTACATCTGTGAAAATGTCGAGCAAATAAGAGGGGCTTAATAAATTAATGATTGAATGATTAAACATTTTTCAAAATTATTCATATTTTTCCATAATATTTACTTAGAACTTCTAAAAATTATTTACATGCATGTAAAATAGCTTGCACAACCATTCCCCTACAGAGACTTTTAGGTATTTCAGACTTTTAAATGCTAGTTAGTAAACTTTTTTTTCTCATAAGTAAGACAGTGCAATTGGTTTTGAAGCTCTAGGCATGTATGGCCAAGTTGTGTTGGTTTCCTGTCAGTTTACACCCCACTAGCAGTTTTGGTTGTACATTCAATATGGTTGTCCATTATATGATTGTCATTTAAAACACTTTTGCAGTGTCAAGTTTTACAGCTATTATTTCAACTTGATTTTAATATTAATTGCATATATCTTGATCAGCACCAGTTTTATTTTAATGCATTATTGTACTAGATGATGAATGACTTCAGTTTAGTCTTTTGTTATGGCCTTTCTTTTGTGCTTATACTTTATGTGAAACAAACTTTTTGATAGTCTACATCCTTGATGTTTCTTAGTATATTTTCTAGTATAGCTTAGATAAAACTTTTAAATAATTATTATGTGAAAAAATTATGATCCTGATTTAGAAGTGAGTTAACATTTTCCTGGAAACTAAAGTAGATTGATGGCTTTTATTAGTTATAGGTAAGGAATGATTCTGTTGCTCTCTTAAGATCTGGTACTTTGTATCTAAGGGTCTTTTCTACGTTTGTATGATCTTATTCTTAGGCTATTATGAGGCATGCATTGAGATTTGGGAGTGAGGTCAGGAATGAGTGTCCTGCCCCTTGGATCTGGAGTTTTTCAAGGTTGGTAATGACCACATTCTAAGTGGATTTTACCAGACTTCCTATGAACCATTTATTTTTCCAACTGGAATTGGAAATGTAAAATATAGATTATGAAAAAATATTAGAAAAGGCTTCCAAACCAGTGGGAGCAATACATTATTTAATGCACATGAGAAGGAAGTGCTAGGTCTTTTTATTTCAGGCTGTGTATATATGTGTGTTTTATATATATATATATATATGTGTGTGTGTGTGTGTGTGTGTGTGTACATATACACACACACACATACTATATATACACTACATACACACATATATAAAGCACACAATATATAACATATCATGCATTTCATCAGTTGAGAACTTGACATATATATGCCAAGCACTGTTCTCAGGATTCTACATATATGCATTAATTCAATTCTACAACTATGAGGTATATAATTTACTCTTATTTTACTTTACAGTTGGGTGACTGTGGTGGTTTATTCATAATCATTGCCTAAGTTTCACTGCTAGTAACTGGTGGGACTTAGTAGCTCTTGAGTTTGAGGGTTTAACCACTGCAGCAAACTTACCTATCTTATTAATTGTTCTAATGTTAATTCTAACCCAAGCGCTTTTATAATTCTAATATGTGCTTTAAATGATGCTTGAAACAGACAACAGTATGGTGGTTATCAAAGGAAAGGGGGGTGGGGTTCATAAAGGGTAAAGGGGCTCAAATATATGGTGATGGAAGAGTTGACTTTGGGTGGTGGGCACACAATGCAATATATTGATGATGTGTTATATAGAATTGTACACTTGAAACTTATGTAATTATATTAATCACAGTCACCTCCAATAAATTTAATCTTAAAAAAGGAGTTGGCAGAATGTGTAGCATTGTTCATTAGCATTTTATCACCTCTAATGAGAAATGGGAGATAATATTAAGATACTGTAGGTCCTCTAGCTATTCACTGACACCTAAGAGTAAACATATATTTTTTCAAAATTATTTATGTTAAATTCTGTGGTATGTTAACATAAAAGATGTGCCAGGAGGTAATATGTACTTATTATTTCAAGATATAATAAAACCATTTTAAGTTATTATTTATGATATTTTCACAATAATAAGCATTTTGTCCAAACTTATTACTAAAGGATTATTTTGTAAGATTTAGTTCTTCTGGAACCAAAAAAAAAGCAAACAAAAAAACCCACTTCCTAAGTAGCTTAAACGAAATAGCAGTTTAGTTCTCTTACATAAGCATAGCACTCCTTGAAGTGTTATGGTGATTTTCATGGATCTAGGCTTGTTCTGTTATCTGTAATGCCGGGCTTCCACCTCCTGATCTGACGTGGCTGTTTGAGTTCAGCCATCTCTGCACTCCAGCAAGTAGGTAGAGGGTGAAGGGGACATCTCCCCTCTTAACAAGACTTCCTGGAAACTGTACTTAACCAATTTCACCTTACGTCTCATTAATAGGGTGACATTGATCAACAAGGTTTCAGGTGAACATCTCCACAACATTTGAGCTGCTGATTGCATTGTGTGCCCTTCTGTTACTTTTATAATGGCTGAATTTTTCCTATTACTAACCATACATACTGTCCTTTGTATTATGCTATCAACTAGGAAGTCATTATAAGATAGTGGTTAAGATCATGGAGCCAAACTGCCAGGGTTCTAGTCCTGGCAGAGCTGCCTGGCAGTGGTGTAACCTTGGGCAAGGTGTGTCAGCGTTTGTGGCGGAGTCTTCACCTTCCAGTGGGAAGACAGTGGTACCCAACTCGGGATTGCTGCGAGGGTTCAATACTTGGTTGTAGAGAACTTAGAAAAGCTCCTGGCACAACCTCTTAAATGTTAGTTATTATCAATTGGCAGGTTCTTAGTGGAAGTAGTTTCACTACTATCCTAAGTAAAATATAACTGTAAGAGTTAACTTGTAACGGTAAAGGTGTATTAATAGTTTCTCTAAAGTAGAGGAAAGGTAATTGGATAATTTAAAATAGTCTATTTGTTTATTTAATTTTGAAGTATTTTATTAGTTATATTGGGAGATTTTCCTATTTAGAGATTTATAGTTTAGAACATATATATCCCTTTGTAAATAGGCATTTGTCTTTTGAACCTACCACATAAAGTGTGCTTGTTAAGTCCCTTCAGAGCCAAGAACTCAAAAATCACACAACGCCGTCAGCAGTTCGAATGCTGTGGAGATGCTCACCTGAAACCTTTGTACCCTTATTGATCAGTGTCACCGCATTATATTTCTTTCATTGCTAAAATTAAAAGAAAAAAAGCTGTCAGCAATGAAAATATTCTTGTTACCTGTGTCTTCGGATAAATAAAATGAACAATGAGTCTGTTAGAAGATAATTATGTGGCTATTGAGAGTTGAGTGCTTTTTGTTATTTTGAAGTTTAGCAAGGCTTAAGGCTTTGCTCAGTTTACTTGTTCTATAAAGTCTTGCGGGAATCCCTGATCTTGGTTAAGAGTGTGTGTGTGTGTGTAGCATGCTGTACCTAACTCTTCCCATTTAGATGGTTTTGTTGCAATTGCGTTTGTGTCTTCACTACTCCATCACAGGCAGAAGCTGCGAGTCGTGTTTGCATTTTCCGCTTCTGCACACTGTCAGTATGCAGTGCAACACTTCATGAATGTTTACACGGAACAGCAACGCTGGTCGCCTCTTTGAGAGTTTTGATTTTCAGTCTCAAGTCAGAAATAGCAGCAGTTTTCTCAGGGCCTTAAATTGTTCTCTAAATTTGCTCACCTGCAACAAGATGTTTAGAAATAAGTATGTTCCCAAAATTAGCTATGATACTGCAGGCAAAGTAAGGCTCCTGCTCTTGAAGCTCTGCTTCCTGACTTTTTGTATTTTTTACCTTCTGTGTATTCTAAGGTATCACAGCAATAAATGTGTTTCTGTGTTGTCAGAGTGTGCCAGCTTTATTTAAGAGATCACTTAGTTAACTAATGTCATACTGCATGAGACTCAGGAGTAAACAGGAAGTGGTAAGTTGTCCTTTGAAAAACAGTGCATTTATTTTGTTTGTTGACTCTGAAAACAAAATGTGCTGTAGTAAAATAGAGGTCTAATGAAGTGTGTGTGCATTTATAAATATGTTTTATATCTGTGTATCTATTTCATACATATGTATTTTACCATCAAAGTTGGGTTATCTTTGCCTCTCGCTCTTACACTGGTAGATGATCTTTAACTTCGTTATTAACTCAAAAGCCAAAGACAGTCTGTCTCTATGGAATATTTGGATAGAATAAGGGCCCTAGAAATATAGAGTACTTGCAGAGGTGGGAAAGGTAATGCAGTTAGCCTGCATGTTTTACTAATCATGTAAAATCCATCCAGATATTTATCAGTCCCCCGTTTGGGGGCAATACATTATATGCTATGATAGTATCTTTTTAAAGAGACTGTGCTGAAAGTTGCTAAAATGCCTAAAATGCAATCTCACAGACATTTAATTTTTAGCATATTTCTAAGTGAATTTTAATGTACCATTCAAATAGTCGGTCAGAGACTGAGGCATTAGAGAAAAGTTCTGTTTTAATGGAGTGAAAATAGTGATTATGTTCACTGTTGGCATTGTGTCAAACAAGTGTTAAAATATTAAAGAAATTCGGTCTCTGGCCAGGTCGCTCAATAAGCAGAGCATTGTCCCCATGCACTGAGGTTGCAGGTTCAATCCCAAGTGAGGACACATGAGAAGCAGCCAATGAGTATACAACAAAATGGAGCAAAATGTTGATGCTTCTCTCTGTCTCTCTTTCTTTTACTCTCTCTCTCTTTCTCACTCCCTCCCTCCTCCCCCTTCCCCTCTTTTTAATTAATGGAAAAATTTTTTTAAAATTCACACATTTATTAATTTTGAAAGACTAGGATAACTAAATTGTTTTTAAATTTCAAAAATAAATATGTTTTTATTTCTGTAGGGATTGATTCCAAATCACACTGTGCTCTAGACACTCAGATGAACAATTTTTATGTTCAGCTTTTCAAAGATAATTTTAGTTAGTATACTTGGAGTTAAACATTACCTTTTTAGTTCTTGAGACATATGCCATGCTCAGCAGTTTCCTCCTTATGTCCCTTCCCTTGTTTCAGTTTGCAGATAGCTCAATAATATTCAACCTTTCCTGTCTTCTTAAAGGTCGCTTGAGCTATCCACATCCAGGAACTGACAACCTGTTGATGTTAAATGGTAAGTTGTATCAAAACATTCTTTTCCAACTTATAAAGATGATTGAATATCTTTCTCTAAACAGTCCCTGTGTAGACATTAGTCATTTTATGAGTACAAAACTAAAGCTGCAGCCCTTCCTGTTCAGAAAGCAGAACTGAATGTCCGTGTGTATTTGGCTGGCAAAGCAGTCATTGAAGTAAGTGCATTTGTGACAGTGTGATGTAGTTCAGAGATCCCAGACTTTGGAGGCAGTCCTGAGTCTGAATATTGGCTTTCCAGTTTATGGGTGTGACCTTGGTCCAGTAACTGTTTTGAACTTTATTAAGTTTTCAATTTGTGAAGTGGGAATAAAATCTCAAGATGTATTAGCAGAATGAAGTGAGATAATGTTTGCAAAGTGCATAGAATTTGTTATTAGTATAGCACCTGTGTTTATGTTCAACTAAGGGATACACTGGTGATTCTGTAAGCATGGTGGCCAGACTGACTACATTTATTCTAACTAGAAAGTTTACAATGTGAAATTCACACAAGTTAGAAAAACAATAAACGTTAATGAAAGTTTATTTTCTTTCTGTTGGACAAACGTTGTATTCAGAGAGTTGCAGTACTTGACATATTCATGACTGTGGGAGTAGACACAGAGGATTAAAATATCCTTCACAAAGGTATTTTTAAATCAGGGTGGGATGATAAGTGGGAACTAGAAATTAATAATAATAGTGGTATTATTTACTTTAAAATATATAATTATATCATTAGAATGGCTTGACTCTTCTGTTTCAACTAAAGCTTTGTTAGGAAAGCTGGCAGTGAAGTTGGGGGACAGATTCCGAGTAAAAGGCCAATGGAACGCTAGACCATGTGAACTGATAACTCAGTAGAGACTGCAGTAACAGAAAGATGGGATTCAAGTTTAGGCTTCCTGGGAGATTGTGAAGGTGAATAGGATTCTGGAATGAGAGAACAGTTGAAGGATTAGGGTGAGGTGAGACCACTATATTTTGAGTTGCCCATGACAGCCCAGCCTAATCTGAACCCTGGGTCGTCTGTGAGTGCAGATCTTTAAGGACAGCTAGAGTAAGGTGACCAGATTTTAAAATTGGTAAAGCGGGACACTATTGACCAAGGAACGGGTTGGGGGTGGAGGGTTCTTGATTAAAGATTTGGTCTATATGGAGCAAAAAAATTTTTCATAGAATGCAAAAATAGTATTGTAATCTATTTTTTAAAATTTCAACATAAGTATAATTTACAAATATAATTCATTTAAAAAATTATGTATAGTATCATTTTATTCTTTGGCATATTTTTCATTTGAGCGATTTTTTTTTAGTAGATTGCTGTCGTTTAAAAGGTCATGAAATTTTTCACAAGAATTTGTTAAATTCTATTTCACACATAAAATGGCTTTCAAAGTCTCAACACTTAATTGTGATTTTTCTCATGTCCACACTTTATTTACGGTAGAAAAAACACGTTCAGTCGCAGCATTAGCTCCTGGTAAAGACAGCGCGTATTCCACAATTTTTAGTGCATTATTGCATGGAACATGGTTTGTTTCAAAATGATGAAATATTTCTAACCATTTGTTCTCAATTGTGATTTTTGCTGATGCCCAAGATTTAACCTTTTCTTTATCAATCTTTTTTTTTAATAATGATACCTCATTAAAAACATCATTTTCGGAAATATTACCATATGGGAAATTTTGAGTGAGTCAGAGGGATCAGGTTACACGGTCCCGAAACCGATGCCAGAGCGGGCGGGAGCAGGCAGGGCAGTGCCTCCTGCATGCTCAGAGGCCGCGCTCCCCTCGTCCAGCCCCACCGCCCACTGGGGACCTAGCGGCTTGCGCCTTGCGGAGCACGGAGCCGCAGGCCAGCGTCCAGGACGCGGGCCTATGGTTAGTTAGGGGACTTGGTAGCCGCCGCCCCAGCAGGTACGTCCCACCCAAAGTTCTTTGTTTCAGGGCCCCTTACGGGGCAGCCAGCTCTTGCGGTAGTGTAGGCACTTCCAGGTCAAGGCAGGATCTCCCCACCGAAAACCGTATATTCCCTTCCCATCCTCCCGCTATTCCCTAGCTTTTCGTGCATTCTTTCCAAAAATTGGGACTTTTTTAAAACTCCATGGGACATGGGACAAATTGTTAAAAAGCGGGACGTCTGGTCACCGTAAGCTAGAGGTAGAATTGTTAAGGTAGTAACACTGTGGCCAGACCATGCACTCTGGGCTGAAGCCATGTCCATGCTAGACCTCACAACAGCCCGGTAGGCCAATCGTGTTATTTATATAGACTTTGACGAGAAACATACTAGAAATTACATTCCAAGACTTCATTTAACTTTTTTCTGCCACAAAATTAAAAAAACATGTCATTTAAGTAGCAGATCCATGACCTCTAAATCTAGGACTAAAAATTATATTGTTAAAATTGAGTTTCCAGAACTGAAAATAGATCGTAATTTTTTTTACTCTTGTGACTTGAATGATAATGATTGGTTTAGGCAACAATAAATTATATATTGATTCTTCTTTAAATACTTTTCTTTGAAACATTTTTTGTGGTAAATAAGATCATTCATGTTTTATTATGAATTTAAAAATAGTTCACATCTATTAAAATCTATCTGAAGAAAAAAATTCATCTGAGATAATCTGTTAAATCAAAGATGTTCTTAGATTGTTAAATACATAATAAATTAAAATTAAATTTAGAGGTATATTATAATCACATTAGAATATGTCAGTTATATTTGAGCAAAGAGCTTAGTTGCCTATCTGATTTTACAACTTATACTCTTGGTTACGCTAAATATAATTAAACAGATTGATCTAATCAGTTGTTTAAATCCTTATAAGTAGTCTGGATGTTAGATTAAAAATGTTTCATCACATTATGAGTACAAGCATATTTTCTTTCAGGCTCGAGTTACCTCCATCTTGTCGACACTGCTTTCTAATCAGTCTTCTGGGTCTGCCCCTGTAGGGCCACAGCTCATAGTAGAGTCAGCCGTCCCAAAGTTCTGAACTTTCTCTGGAAGGGACTGGAGAGATAGAAGATTATGAAACCAGGACGTTAAAATGCATTTGGGTCAGTAGGGACAATTTGATCCAAGGAGAAAACATTTCTTTTAAGCTCATTTGAGATCATTGATTAATAGAAGAAGCAAGAATCAGAGACTTGGGTAGATTATATATAGGATAAAGAGACTTGGGATATTTATAGGATAAAGTAGTATTTGAATATTAAAAGTTTAAATAGTTTTCTGTAGACATCAGGGCTTATTAAAGAGAGAAATAGGTAAAGGACACCAAAAAGTAAGGGGAAATTTTTTTTGAGCTGTTTAGCTACTTGTAATCCACTATATTATTAATTTACTGTCCCCCTGAGAAATGTGGAAATTAAGTGATGTTAATAACAGGCCTCTATCTATTCCAAATTATTATGAAATATTGACCAATTAAATTGTAGCATCTCCATACGTAGTCCTTCTTAAATTATTACATTTTTAGTATCTTACAGACTTAACTCACTAGGCAATTGATTAAATAGGTTCTATTATTTAACCAATAAGCATAGCTCATATTAATGACTCTGAAAATCAATATTTGATAATACATCAGTATTTTGTATCTGTAGTGGTTCATACTGGTTTGTGCCACAGACTCTGAAGCCAGATTCTCTTGAGTCAAAACTCAGTTTGCTTATTCCTGGCTATGTGACCTCGGGCAGTTTACCTAAATTAACTTTAACTAAGAAGGCAAGCTGCCTGCCTCAGGGGCTTGCTGTGAGAGGTGAACTGTCAGTCTGTTCATCTGAAGCGTAGATCCGGACCAGTTCCTGGAAGGAGAATTTACCTGTGGCAGTAGGTGATGGTAAACAGTGACAAAAATCACTTGGAAAGATTAACCATGTCTTGTGAATAGATAAAGGAGTTGGCTCTGTTTACTTTGGGAAATACAAAATTAGACAAGAAAAACTGGTATTTTCAACTAGTTGAAAGATGTTAGTTACATACAACAAACAAAGAAGTCTGCTTTTATGGCAGAAAGCCAAACCAGAACCATTTGGAAGAAGGTATATAGAGACAAATTTGGGTCCGTAAAAGCAAAATGACTCTCCCAGGCAGTTCCCCAAAGTATGTTGTGCTTGCCCCCAAATGACGTGGTGGTGCACAGATATATATACATTACAGTTAATGCATGGCTATTACAATTGAAGGTCATTTGTTAGAAAATACAGAACTGGCCGAAATCTGTGATGTTATAGTTGTGCTCAGCTTGTTCCCATATAATAAAAAATAATATGTAAATATTAGTATATTTGCTAGGTAGAGAAGGCAAATATAAATGTTTTGTGATCCTGTCCTCCTAGTTAGTGTTATGGTTAGACTTTTATATATTCCTTTAAGGAAGGGTTAAACAGGGGACGGGGATAAAGGTCAGCAAGTTGGTCAAAGTAGTTAAAACTATGAATCTCTGGCAAATCTTTAACTCTGAACCTGTTAACTCAGATACAGAAAAAGAGGTATAATCCCCCACACATAAGTCTGATCAAGTTGTATAGGTTTTTAAGAAATACTAACAAAAAATGCCAAAGAAATATAACTACAAGCAGCTTCTTACTTTGGAACTGAGCGTGTTCCACAAATCAAGTAGAACTCAAGTTGAATTGATGGGTGGAGACGCCACTACTGAGTAATTCAGGTATTCTAGAAAAGTCCAACTTGAACATCAAGAGACATTTAGGAAAGTCACGTTATATAGAAATGGGTAGATTGTCTAAAAATTAAAGGTTAAGTACTCTCTAAAGTTAGAATGACAGCTTGAATGTTTATATTTCTGTAAATGTATAAATCTTCTAATTCTTTATAATAAAAAAAATACAGAACAAAAATACTGTCTTCTGTAGCAGTATGGAATAATACAGAAGGATGCACTGTTCGTGCGTTACTTGTTTCTATTTGAATTGTGTTTCCCGCTTCTCTCTCTCCCAAGGAAAATGGTATTTTGATGAATAGAGTACATATGGGTTTTCAAAAGGAGAACAGATAGAACAAATGTATGGAAGGATGATATTCACAACTTAGTCTGAAATGTAAATTTACAGTTATTAACCACATACATCCATGTTTGTTATCAAGAGTTTGATGTACTTTTGGGAAGAAAGAAGTTATGTGATTCTTTTCATCAAAATTTACTCCAAAATGAAGTTGTATTTCTGAAGGCAAAACTCTTAATATGCTCTATTAAGTCATGAACGTAGGAAACTTGAATGTGCAGTCAGTTTTTGGGTTTTATGCTGATGGAAGTGAGTGGGGTAGACAACAGATTTATTTTGGATCTTGAAAAGGATTACGACGGGAGTTGGGAAGATGTGGTATATTTCTCTCCCGGGTTTTGGCTCAGGTTTTTAGAGTAAGAAATAAGAATTTCTCCAGTTTCACACCAAGATAACTTTATCCTGTAAGTATTTCCGCTGATTTGGTATGTTTTTCTCTCACTTCCTGCAGCTGCAGCAATTCAGACACCCCTTCTGAGCTGAGAGCCAGTACACGGGCAAAAAGACCCTAAAGACAGTGTTAGACTTCTTCTTTTTCTGTAGCTATGGGTTAGAACCTAAGATTACTGATAACCCGGGACCAAATTGTCAAGCCAGTCATACAGGCATGGTCTCAGTCATTTCTCTCAGCCTTCTTATCGTCAGTAAAGAAAAGATATACATACATGCACATATACACACATATATATACACACACATATATAATACATTTTAACATACTTGTGCATATACATATATTTACACATGTAAATAGCCAGTTCCTCACTTTTATATGAGGTATTTCTTATAATGCTTTGTACAATATATGTACCTGAAATTTTATGTTCTAGTTTTTTTTCTGAATCATATTCTAAATAATTTTTGAGAGGCTTAGTGTTTAAAGAAGACTTGTTTGAAATATAATCTATAGTAATTTAATGAATTTTTTTTTGCTAGGAGTTTCTGATGAAGTTCTAGCAGAACATACCCCAGAAATTCTCATAGAAACATTGGTGGGAAAGGGAGTCCGGCCCCCTGTGTTTATAGCGTGATGGCAGCTGATTGATTGGTCATTTCCATGACACAGAATCGGGAGTGTTTTACATGGTTTAGCTCCATCTGCAGTCAGTTCTATTTTTGGTAATGTAGAGACTTGGAATCTGCGAGTTGTCCAAAAAATAAGTGGGATAGCTCTTAAAAGACTCTAAAATTTCTCAGGTATGGGCTAGTTGGAGAAATTTTCTACATAACTGTGTTCAAGCCTAGGAATGGAATGCAGTCTAAGATGGTGTGAGCGTTGTACAATGTGTCCGTAAAGTCATGGTGCACTTTCCACCGGTCGACCAGTCAGAAGTGCACCGTGACTTTACGGACACACTGTGCTCACTCACTGTCATCCCGCTGAGGAGCCTCGGCTGAAGAGCAGAGCGGCTAAGAAGCTAGACTAGTGACAGCGTCGTTCATTTCCTCAGCCCACTAAGAGCTGTGTCACGTTAGACTGCGTCATAGTATGGAATTTGGCTTTAAAGTTGATGAGGGTAATTGCATGTCCTTTATAAATGTTTGACTCTCTACAGCCATGACTGAGACGCACCACAAAGCAAATTTATGCTGGATTGATACTCTTAGACCTTGCTGAGCCGCGGCACAGCAGGAAGCCCAGCTTCGGAGACTGTGCTGTAAGGCGTTTGGGGAACTACTGACCCTTTCCAAGCTTAGTACAACATTGAAGACTTGAGGGAGTTCACTCCTTCATAACCTTTTCTTGATAGCTCTATTAAAATTCCTATTTTATCTGATTTTCCGCAGTTGATGTTCCATCTCCTTGAGACCCTGTTTTTAAGGCATTTATCAGTCTTAGAAGAACTAAATGACAGAATTTTAAATGAGACTTCCACCCCTACCCTCACCCTAAACTAATATGTAGGTGGGTAAGCTGTATGTAAATTGTATATACAAGGACGAACAAAAGTAGCTTTACCATTGTGAATACATGAAACAATTTATTCATATATTAGTATTTATTAATCTATTATTTTCTACACAACTGTAAAGCACTCTTTCCCCACCCTGTATATACACACCCACACACATCCGCATAATATGGCTTACATATATGTGTATACATACAGGTAAGCTATATAGGTTAGGTAAATCTGTAGAGCTTTGAGGTAATTGGTGCTCATGGACAGGTTGAGTTTGCTGTAAATTATATAGCTAAACAAAGGATAATGGCAGAGATTTTATATAAAAGACTGATGTAGCCTTATATTCATTAACTTATTTCTTGAACTATAAATGACTAAGAGAGTTGACTGATTTGCTTTTCCCCTTTTATATTATAGGAGAACTAATGCTATATTTTCACCTTGTTGACACATTCACATTAAAGTCTCAGTATAAACTTTAAAATATATATTTGAAAACTTCAATAATAGAATATATTTAATGGGATGAAATATTTTCTTTTGGTTTTTAAGTTTTATACTTTTGGGGAGACATTTATGACAACTTTTAATATTTATTTTTGATTTAGAATATATTCATTATCAATTTTTCCCAGGCTTAAAATGCAATGAACATGAAATAAGATCTGAACTTTAACAGTCATTTTTGGTTTAGTGCCTTGGTTTTATTTATTAATTCCAAGGTAAAAGTACTTATAGTAGACTCAGATTTGGGGGGAGGGATTTTTTAAAAACAAGTTGTGAATATTAAACTGGTTGTTTCTTATGAAAAATAAATTGTAGTTACAGATGAAAATACCTTACTACTTTATACTTTCACAGTATTTCACTTACCTACTATTTTATGATGATACTACTAATAATTTGTACCTGAATTCCTATTATCCCAGAGGTAGAGACATAAACACTTTAGATAGCTGTTGTAAAAGAATAGAAAGCATTATTAGCTATAGTATATCATTAATAATTTCTTCAGCTAAGCAAGTTTGAATGTGGATTGATTTCTTTACTGTGTCTTCCAGTACTTTTTTAATGAGGGGTTTGTTATAATGTGAATTGGAACTGACACTATTTGTTGGACTATATATGATATATCACTATATAATAATTATAAAAATAAGGATTTAATTCAAGTTGTTCCCACTTATTGAAAAAATTATTTGTAATGCTATTTAACTGTATAGTGCTAAAGTCCTATCCTGATCCGATGAAACATATTTATTCATGAATTTTCAAATGAATGAGAATAAATTGTATATTTTCTGTTAATTTCAGTTTTTATACTGTTCAGATGGCATATAATAAAAGTGCTCTGTGAATGGTAAAACATCATGCCGATGTGATACAGTGACATTGTTGTAGCTCGGAAAACAAAGTGGCACTCATTTTCAGATGCCCACACACCTTCATGTCCCAAGTATTTGTATATGTGGGCTTTTTTATTAGTTCTGACATTTTACAATTTGTCCTTTGTTTACATGCAGCAAGGAGTTATGGGCGAAGACGAGGTAATTCATTTCTGTTTGCTATGGTATAACTGTTCCCGCTTGGGTTTTACTGATCAATGTTGTATTAATTATCACAGAAAACTCACAGAACAATTGTATTTTGATTTGAGCACTTGTCAAAGTTTTGAATCCTAAATCTCTTAACCTTTAAAGAACATTTTATACTAATACGATTATTTAATAAAATTATCCCTTTTAAACTGTCCAGATTTTAATTATTTTTAAAGTAGTCTTATACTTTTAAAAGTAGTCATTTTAATAGCTTGCTCAAGAAATATATTTAATAAATTCTATTGAAGGTGACACGTAATACATGATTTTTCTGCTCTCTAAATCTATAACTGATTGTCTTATCTATGGTATGTAATTTATATATCTAGTTTATTAGTTTGATGTTTGACCCGGTTGAAGATAACAAATAAATTAACACTGATATATAGAAGTAATGTTACTAATATTTTTCTGTCTTCTAATAATATAATCTTTTCCCCACTCTCTCCCTCTCAGACTCCCTTTCTCTCTCTCTCTCTCTCTCTTTGTCCCCCACAACAGTCTTCCCCCCAGGGTTCTTATTATCTTAAGGAAAACGCTAGGATTGTGTGATGCTGTATTATTAAACTTTCTATGAAAGCAGCTGACATTTTCTGTGGCTTAAACTTGGATTTTTTTTTCATGTGCAAATGTTGATAGGATGAGAAGAAGCAAAAGTAACTTTATACTACTAGATTATTTTTTAAGTGAATGGTAATCATATTTATAGAGTTGTTATATGTGCGACCCTTGAAATCTCCCTTGAGCCATAGAGGATAGACAGTGATAATAATACCTTTCGATAAATATTTATGTATGTACTAGTGCTCCAATTTCTTTTTTATCTAGTCTTGAGTGCATATACTTTGAAAACAAGCAAGCAGAAGCATTTGCCACTCCTGAGGATAGAAAACAACATTTTTTATTCTTAGGTAGTATTTCCAGTTTTATATTTTATATCGTCTGAATTTTAACTTCATATTTGAAATCTGAAACTTCAAAAGCTTGACTGAATTTCCTGATTCTTCAGTATTCTAATTAAAAATTAGAGCTATAGAAAACAAGCTAAATAACTTTCTAAAGACCATACTTAACAACCGAGAAGAGAGAAGGGAATTAGAATTTTAATGTCTGTTTTCAGATCTTTGGACTAGCTCATTTCACTGTGCTGTTCTAGTATGGAGCTTCAAATTCTCCTGGGGAAAAACCCTCTTACGAAGCTTTACTCTTAAGGTATTTTTGAAACTATAGAGCAATGTAGGATTCTTTGCTTACTATATACTTTTCATCTATTACCTTATTCATCTATTAACCGTAGCAGTATATGTTTAATCTGATTTGGCACACTCCAGTGTAAATGTCATTTTCTAGGAAGTTCACAGGAGGAAGATAACAGAAAGTCACATTGTTATTTATTCTTTCATCTTAGTTCTATACTTGTAGACTATTATTACAATAGTAAGAAAAAATGCCTATACTGGATTGTGTTTTTACTATTGTTCAGTTTCACTCTTTTGGGGTGTAAGAACCTACAAATATGTCCTAGTCTTAGAGCAAAAAAGAAGAAAGGTTATTTAATTTTAGTTGAAAACTATTGTAAATATTTTAGTCTAAAGCATATTTTAATTAAATTTTACTTCTCTCAGCATACATGATTTTACCTTTATTGCCAATCATCTTCTTGCACTAAATACATGTGTCTGTAATTCTTGGAAAGTATGTTTAAAGTATACTGTAATGTAAGACACGAGTACAGTATTTAGTGATTCTCCTTTTATATCAGATTAGTATGGGCTATCAGAAAGGGCAATTGGCAAGGTGAAAAGTAATGTTTTTATTGGTTGTGTTTATACAATTAACTTCTCCTTTAAATAAATGTAACTTTTATGGCTTCGAGAAAGAAAGTGGTCATTATTTTTTAGCAATGAAGATTCTTGTTAGTGTGGCTATTGTGTAATATGGTCTATTCTTCATTATGTCTTTTGTTCAGCTGAACTTTGGTTAATAGATTATAGACATTCGCTATTTTACTAACCATAACATTTTACTTAAAATAGTTAGGACATTATTGTAGTTAGTATTATGGAATAATTGTCAATGTCATTATAATTATACTTACAATATTATAGTTAACATAATAAAAAGTTTGTCATTTTGAGTTACCTCTGTATCTGACATTGCTTACATAGTGATTTCTATAGCCAATGCATTCATGGACTCCAAATATTTATGGTCTGTATTTTTTCTCATGATAAGTCTGTTAGACTTTATTGTATTCATGGAACTACTAAATTTGTATGTATGTTAGGAAACTTTAAACTGAAATAATTTCCAAAGTATGAACATATCTGATATATGTCTTCTCAATTATTTGTATGCATGTTTTTTTCTACCTCATAGTATTTTTTAAATGTAGAGTTATTTATTTAAAATTCATCCTTGGAAAGTTGAACCAGTTATCCACAATTAGTACCAGTTTTAGTAGATCTTGATAAAGTTCATTTTGTTAAGTAAAATAGTTTCATTTTGAAGAGATTTCTTTGCATAGATCACAAAAAATATTAACATTTGTTTTTTATTAATCCTTATGTCTCATAGCAAAGATATTGGGAAAGTTATACCCACAAGGTTACTCAGGGAACATGGATATCTTTCAGAATAACTTATTAATTTGAATTTGAATCTGTAGAATAATTCCAGTTCCTTATACTCAGTATCAATTTTTCCTTATTTTTGTATCTTATAAATTTCAAATTAATAATTCCAACATTTAGCTAACTATAGTTCACAGAGACCCCACCTTGTCACCCCAACCCCAGTTCTGTGCAAGGCGACACATTTCAGACTTGTTTACATCGCTAGCATCATTATATGTCCTATTTTTCAAAATGATAACATAAATGACATTTTATGTTAAATATTTGTGACTTGTATGTATTAAGGCACACACCATAGATTATATACATTGTCTCCTTATCCAAAAACAAAATTCTTCCTCCATCACAGGAAAAACAACCTGTCTACATTCTTACTTTCTTTTCTAATAAACTTCTAAAGAATCATTATTTTAAACTATTACCTTTGAAAATAATACATGTTCTCAAACATAGTTGTCGGTTTTAAAAATCATCATCTTAACTTCTCACATTGTTATGTCATTGCTCTTTTTATCTTTTGTTACTTTTACATTGTTTTCTCAAATTGAATTTACTGGGGTGATTTTGGTTAATAAATTAGAAGTTTCAGGTGCACAGTTCTGCATTATGTCATCTGTATATTGCACTGTGCATTCACCACCCCAAGTCAAGTCTCCTTCCATCACCATTGACCCCCCCTTTATCCTCTTCTGCCTGCCCCCTCCTCTTTCCCTGTGCTGGACTTACACAATGGAATACTACTCAGCTGGAGAAAGAAAGAATGCAGTCTGACCAATTGCTACAGCATGGAAGGACCTGCTAGGTGAATAAGCCAGTCAGAGAAAGACAAACACTATATGATCTCACTTAGATGTGGAATCTAAGGAACAGAATAAGCTAACAAAATAGAAACAGACTCCTAGCTATAGAGAAGACTGACAGCACTCAGAAGGGAGGGGGGCTGGGTGAAAAAGGTGACGGGATTAAGCAAAAAAAAAGTCAACCTAACGGAGAGGAGAAGGCATCACATTTTTTATTGCCACTGTCATAATAATATTTTGGCTTTCCTCTTATTTTTCTTAACACTCCTCTCTTTATTTCTTTGAATGTTTTATTTCTCCTTTGTAAGTCTTCCAAGGTACTGTCCTTATCATATTCCTCTGGAGTTTTATCTATGACATTACCAAGAACCTTAAACTGTCACCTCTGTGGAGTTGACTCCTTTTATTTCCTCATATATATGACTGATTTCCTTTCTCCACTTCATTTGCAACCTCCATACATTTCCGTTTTTGATATCCTATCAGCTTGTGCAATTTCACATACTGAAAACACTTCACTTCTTGTTCCGGTTTCTGGTCTTTACTGTCCGTATATTTAGTTAGTGACTCTTACCCTCCTAAAGCACAAGAAAGACCTTATCTTGCTTGAAACCCTTGTATTACTATTTTCTTCACCTACTAAATGAAATGTCTCCTTTAGCCTGGCTTTTCTACCTTGACCACTCTATTTCTTAAGTAAATTTATTTTTCCTACTCTTAATGTTCTTTTCTTCCACTTGAAAAATTTACTCAAAACAATGTCCTTACTGTCCCTGGCCTGTTGGCTCAGCGATAGAGCGTTGGCCCAGTGTGTGGAAGCCCCGGGTTCAATTCCTGGCCAGGGCACACAGGAGAAGTGCCCATCTGCTTCTCCACCCTTCCCCCTCTCTCTTCCCCTCCTGCAGCCAAGGCTCCATTAGAGCAAAGTTGATCCAGGCGCTGAGGACGGCTCCATGGCCTCCACCTCAGGCACTAAAATGGCTCTGGTTGCAATGGAGCAACGCCCCAAATGGGCAGAGCATCGCTCCCTGGTGGGCATGCCAGGTGGATCCTGGTTGGGCGCATGTGGGTGTCTGTCTGATTGCCTTCCCGCTTCTAACTTCAGAAAAATGCAAAAAACAAAACAAAACAAAAAAACATGTCCTTACAAATATTTCTACTTTAAAAATATGCCCTTTCTGATGCCCTCCCAGTTTTACCATAAATGCTATTCATTTTCACTGGGGGATTGAAGAACTCGCCCATGTGTGAGCCGGATTTCTCCCTTCCTCATCTACTTCCTATGAGGCGATGGAAGCTTCCTTACAGATCTGTGCTGTGGTTCCATAATATGGATCTCACCTCTTCTAAATGTGCACTGCTTGAGAGCAGCGAGCTGTGTTCTATCAGGAGATTTTGTGTTTTGATCCCACATAGTCTAGCTTGTGCTTGCTGCGGAGGACCACACAGGGTGTGCCCTATACGAAGGTGTGCTCCTGAAGGGCAAGCTCAGATGGGGACTAAAGTGCCGGCGGAATGGTTTTTTCTGTTCTGCGCATGTGCAGAAGCCCTCTCGACTCTTTCAAAGAATTGGCACACGTGTAATAAATTAATGCTGGACCTTATTTTATAAGTATTGCTTAATGCCTTTGTCCTTCCTGTAGTGTGTCTGTAAGTGGCTTTTCTGTGTCCTCTTATCTATCTAGTTAGTCTGTGCCGTTTCCTTTCTGCCACCAGTGTCTAATGGTTTCTCCTGTTGCACATCCAGTCTAAGCATCCCCATCCTCAGATTCTTGTTGCTTTCCATAAACATGTGATCTAGTGTTTATGGTATAATTGTTGTCATATTACAGCTTATTTCTAAGTCATTTCTCTGACTGCTTCTCTCTTGACTCTTAAGTAATCAAAACCTTAAACTATCTGAATTTCCTTTCACTTTTATGCATGTATCACCTTCATTTTATAAACCATTGAATTTGTTCTTGCTCCTTTTATGCTTGACTTTTAATGTGTCGTTTTCTCAGGTCTGAGATTCAAATTACATTTGCTCTTATATTTCAGGTCGTTCTTCCCTCTTTCCAATCGATGATGGCTTGCTGGATGATGGTCACAATGATCAAGTTGGTGTTTTAAATTCACCTACATGTTACTCAGCTCATCAGAATGGAGAGCGAATAGAACGCTTTTCTCGAAAAGTCTTTGTTGGTGGTCTTCCTCCAGATATTGATGAAGGCAAGTTGATCATTTGGGCTTAAAAAACACTTGAAATGTGATGTGAATGGGGTGCAGAGTTTTTACCTCTAGTTCAGTGGTTCTTAACCTGGGTTCTCTCGGACCCTCGGGGGTCGATGAGTCGGTCTCAGGGGTTCAGAGAAGCCTCTGCCGCAGAGGCCAGAATAAAGTAATACCGTAATTTGTTGTGAGTTCATGCACTTTGTTGGTTTTGTTCTTTGAGCAAGGTGATGTTCATGCACGGCTCATTTTGTGCACCAGTAATAAAACATATACCTATGTCTTGAATTTGGAAAAAAAATCATATTTTATTTATCACTAAAGAAGGGTTCGGTGAATGCGCATACGAAACTGGTGGGTTCGGTACCTCAAAAAAGGTTAAGAACCACTGCTCTAGAGAGTTTCAGTTAGAGTAGATATCTATCTCATTTTAAATACTTTTTCGCTTGCTATAATGTGGATGTAATTGAACAAATAATTTTTTAACGTTTATTTTTTTACATTATATGTTATAATCCTTATTGCTACTGTGAGCATTTTTTTATAAATAAGATTTTCATACCCTAAGTCATATTCCACTTACATTTTTAAATATGTTTTTTTGTGAGAAATCTGCTATTCTCTTTCACAACTAAGAGGTGATTCAATGGTTCAATAAACTACTAGATTATTCTGTGGAGTAATCAGTATAATAAGGTTTTCTCAGGATGAAATTACCTAGAACGGGTTTGGATTGACCTGTGTGTGTTTCTGTGAAGCTTCCTGGCGTGTGTTCGATTCTAGTATATTTTATGAGTGTTACAGATTTCCACATCTCGTTTCAGCCGTGTTTCTCTACCAGACTTGACTCAGCGAGCAGTAATGGATCTCTTTATTTCACTTAGCATAATGTTGGCATGTTCTGCAAGCCAGTGTCACTTAAAGTCTGGTATACTATAAATTCATTTTTATCTCACTGAATTGATTATTCTAGCCAATATGCTATTTAAAAATGAATTTATTTGGACAAAATAGCTATTTTTTATATGTAGTTTTAATAAGGATATTAAAATTTAATAAGTATATGTTTTCATGTGTTTGTATTCTAGCTTATCTTAGGCTATTTGATACTTTTAAATTTTAAATCTTTAAAGTAACTTACAAATTACGGAATATTTGGAATGAAGCAATAAAACTTTCTAATGTGTCTTATTGTACTTCGTGCAGATGAAATAACTGCTAGCTTCAGACGGTTCGGGCCTTTGGTAGTGGATTGGCCTCATAAAGCGGAAAGCAAGTCCTATTTTCCACCCAAAGGTAAGAGTTTCTAACATTCTCTCAGAAATCAGTTGTATATTGATGAAAGAGACAATGTCAATTACTTCCATTTTCTTTTAAAATTGAAGATGACTACATCTTCATATGAAGACTACCAGTGTAATTTGTAGAGGCCAGTAATAGGTACCGAGTGAGGCAGGCTGACCCTCAGAGCTGGTCCACTTTCACCTGAAGCCAGTAAGGAGTCTGGAAACATGCTGTGCTTTCTCTGTAACGATTTGATGAGGAGTTCAAAGACTAAAATGTCTAAAGCTGGGGTCCCCAAACGTTTTACACAGGGGGCCAGTTCACTGTCCCTCAGACCGCTGGAGGGCCGCCACATACAGTACTCCATACACTGACCACCAATGAAAGAGGTGCCCCTTCCGGAAGTGTGGTGGAGGCCGGATAAATGGCCTCAGGTGGCCGCAATTTGGCCCGCAGGCCGTAGTTTGGGGACCTCAGGTAAAGTATCATTTCAAGTCATTTGAATACAGACGTATAAAAAGCTGCCTCCCAACAGGAAGGGGTGGTTACCACACAGTACACCACTGTACAGAGCTGTGTTGTGGTCACCACCCCTTCCTGCGCCTCAAACCTGTATAATCATGCTAACCACTGTCACCCCCATACTTTCAATAGATAGATAGATAGATAATGTCAAAACTGCCTCTCTACTCAGTGAAATTTAAGTCTGTGTCAAGTGAGATTAAAAAGAAACCTGTGAGCCTGACCTGTGGTGGCGCAGTGGATAAAGTGTCGACCTGGGAACACTGAGGTCGCCAGTTAAAAGCCCTGCACTGGTCTGGTCAAGGCACATATGGGAGTTGATGCTTCCAGCTCCTCCCCCCTTTCTCTCTCTCTCTCTCTGTCTCCTCTCTAAAATGAATAAAATTAAATTAAATTAAAATTAAAAAAAAGAAACCTTTGAGTAGTTTAAATATTGCCAAGTTTCCGTGAGTGTTTTCCAGATAACGTAGACCAAAGCCGAGTAGTGTGTGCTGTGTTGGTGAACTGAGCCAGAGGAGAAAGCAATTATAGAGAGACAGGGTATAAGGAAATACCTAGTTGTGCCGGTCACTGATTGCTGGGGTGCTGTGTGGCTGACCACCAGAGGACAGAGGACAGGGTGCACCAGCCATGCTAACACCCGTTTGAGCAAAGCAAGGCCCCCCTGGGCGGGGAGCGCGGGGTCTGGGCAGTGAGCAGGGGAAATCTGAGCAGTATTCCGCTCAGTCGGTCTTCTGAAAGCGGCTGCCGCGGGTTCAAGGGCCAGGCTGAGACAGCAAGACTTTTTCATTGTATTGCTGAAGTCCAGTTTTAGAAAAGAAAAAACACTTATTTTCATGACTGAATAAATTTTCAAGCCTGAAAACACTCCACTAGATCTAGTAACTGGGCTGATTTGATCTCTGGGAAAGAAAAGATGTTAGAGTAATTGACGCAGAAAAATTAGCTAAGGGTTTCTGGGAAGAATTTTATGGGCTATCTCTGCTTTCTGTCATTGAGAATTATAAAGCCTCCATTGCTAGTCCATGTAATGCTTTAGAGAAATTTAGTAATACATTGATTTTTTTATGCCTTTAGACCCTATACTTAGGAGTTGAGAACACCTTTTGAGCAGGGGTTCTGGGTTCCAGGCCTCTATAAGAATCTACTAAAAGCTATGTACTGGACCTGGCCAGTTAGCTCAATTAAGAGCCTTGTCCTGAAACAAGGTTGCAGGTTTGATCCCCGGTCAGGGCACATCTCCCTCCTTTCTTCTCCCTCTATTGCTTCCTGTTCCCTTCTGGTTTCATAATCTGGCTTTGCTCCCTCCTGCCCTCAGGGCTCTTATGTATGGCCTTCTCTTGGCCTGAAGGCTCTTCCAGTGTCTTTGCATCTCTACCCCTGTTTATCTCAGCTTAAATATCTTGCTCACCCAGTGAGGTCAGATCAAAGTTTGATCTGTCCTACCAGGACCCACCCAGTGAGGTCAGATCAAAGTTTGGTCTGTCCTAGCACCATTTTCTTTCATAGCACTTGTCACAGTATGCAGGATGATAATCCCACAACTTTAAAAATACATGATTATTTTATTCATGTCAGAGTCTTCCAATAATCTGTGAGACTGTCTTTACTCATCTTTGTGTTTTCAGTAATATGTATTAATAATTGCTTGAGCCTTACCAGGCGGTGCCGCAGTGGATAGAGCATTGGACTGGGATGCGGAAGACCCAGGTTCAAGACTCCGAGCTCGCCAGCTTGAGCGCGGGCCCATCTGCCTTGAGCAAAAGCTCGCCAGCTTGGCCCCAAGGTCGCTGGCTCCAGCAAGGGGTGGCTCGGTCTGCACAAGGCCCGCGGTCAAGGCACATGTGAGAAAGCAATCAATGAACAACTGAGGTGTCACAACAGCAATGAAAAACTAATGATTGATGCTTCTCACCTCTCTCCGTTCCTGTCTGTCTGTCCCTACCTATCCCTCTCTCTGACACTCTCTCTCTGTCCCTGTTAAAAAAAAAAAAAAAAAAAGGTTGTTGGACAGAGTTACAAGCAGGAACTGAAGTATAATTTTGAAAAGACTTAGACTTGGTTTGTGTGGAGATGTACATATTTCTACACGAGCCAAGGGGACCGTGCACTATAAGCCTAGGAGAATGGGTTGGCACAAATGTAAGGAAACTGAATACTCATCTTTGTGGCTGTGGTTGTGTGTGTGGTCGTCGCAGTGGCTTTTGAGGTGGTTGTTAGTTTATCTGACACTGAAAACAAATATATATACATATATATTAGCATGCCAAATCATAGGGGGTTTTTGGTACAATTGTAGTTCATTGTAGCCATTGCCAAAGACCAGAGTTCCCAAACCTTGTTCTTGCAAGTGTTTTTGTCATTGCCGTGATTCATCATTTTTCCTGGTTTGGGAAACACTGGTGTAGAAGCTTCCAGTTGGTGAAGCTACCTTGTAATTAAGACCGTGAATGAGGGTCGCCCAGTGTAAATGTTAGAGTGCTCTAATAAATTCTAGCCAACTATAGATGGTTTGTTTTTGGTAAGAGTAATTTAATTTAATGGTCTTCCTTAGGTACATCATAGTTTATTCACTACGTTGCTTATTTTTTGTGATATAAACATTTTTTTCCTAATAATCACACAAAAAAATAAGCAATATTAAAAATATTGAACTTAAAAGTATTTTCAAGTTAATATGAGAATAATTATATCAAAAAGTAATATCATAAAACTTAAGCAACATTAAAAATATTAAATTTAAAGTACTGTTAAAGTACATTAGCCTTATATCTTTTCTATTATTATGAAACAATTGCAGCTCTCAAAATCTCAAATGCTCAGCTTTGTATCATAAGTAAAGCCTTCACTTAAAGAAAAGCAGTCTTCATTTTTTTAAAATTTTTTCAAGCATATTTAAATTGTTTCTAACAAAAAGGTTCCAAGATGCATTTTTTAATCTTATGTAATTTGCCTGACCTGTGGTGGCGCAGTGGATAAAGCGTCGACCTGGGAACACTGAGGTCGCCAGTTCAAAACCCTGCACTGGTCTGGTCAAGGCACATATGGGAGTTGATGCTTCCAGCTCCTCCCCCCTTTCTCTCTTTCTCTCACTCTCTCTCTCTCTCTCTCTCTGTCTCCTTTCTAAAAAAATGAATAAAAATATAAATAAATAAAAATAATTAATCTTATGTAATTGTACCATTAAAAGTTTTTATTTGTGTAGGTTGATTTAATGTCTTATTTATGCCATCAAATGATGTATTTTTATTAAAATGTAGTTCTGTGTCACATCAGACCTTTGTGTCAATAAAAGCCACTGTTGGCAGCAAGCAGTGTGTTTTGAGTTCTGTATAAAATATGACCTCCCACTTCCTTGTTTAGTGGAACAAGTGTGTGTGGACTGCTGGATGGCTTCTTCATGTAGGACTGGGTTACTTTGCTTCGTGTTCGCACAGAAATCTTGTCCAGGAAAGGGAGATTTTTAGGTTTTTTATAGTTCATCAGCTGCTGGAAATAATCACATAATAGCAAACCTGGAATGTAAAGTTTGATGCTTTTAATAACAAAATCTACTCTGCCTGCTGGGGGCACGACTGATTAAGGGTTGACAGTTGGTGTCACCAGGAAAGGAGGAAGTCCGTATTTCCAGTGACACAGGGACCTAAGCGAGAGCTCAGGTGTAGCAGTCTAAACAGTCGCCAGACTGATAATTGTCCATCCCTCTTAGGGCTTGCTTTAAAAGTTCTGACCCATCCTGAAGGAACTTACTTCATTCCAACCTCTTTAAGATAGTTTTCTTAGTACCATTTGGAACTTGTCAAGTTGACCGTAGAGTTATCCCTCTACTTACGGAAATTCCTTGGCTTTTCCAAGTGTGCTGTAGTCTAAAAATATGTTCTAGTCCTTGTTTTTCAACCACCAGTCTGTGGACCAAGGACAGTCCACCAGGAATGAAGATTATAGAGTCTGTAATCATCGGGTGTGTAATCTTAATGCCACATCTGGGTGGTTTACTCGCTCTCACGCCAGCACAGAACTTCTGGAGGACTGGCAGCAGCCCACAGACCAGCGGTTGAAAAGCACTGTTCTAGATCTTCTGATCCTGAAGGCATTGATAGAAAACTTCAGGTTTTAATGTGCTCAACTGATTAATCTTTCCAAATTGTTTAAAAAGGCATTATCACTACTAGAAAGAGCATGGGACTGACCTGAGTTTAAATTACTCAACCAATTACTTGCTTATGTGACTGACTTCAAACAAGTTATTAACCATTTGATACCTCAGTATGTTCTCTATTAAGTGGGAATAATGTTTCATAGACTCATGTGCATCAAATAAAATACCTAATGTAAAACTTTTACCACAATACTGGATAGCAAGTGCTATATATAATGTAGCTCATTTACTGAGGATGTTTGTGTATGTGTTCCCTTGGGTATTGTGTTTTCCTGTAGAAATTATAATGATTCTAGTCCTATTTGATAAGTTTTTTTCCTTAAAAGAACTTGTATTCTCTAAACAGTAATGAAATTTGGGATATAGTCACATATGTTGACATTTGCCTCCTCTGTCATGGTTATTACAGGCTACGCATTCCTCCTCTTTCAAGAAGAGAGCTCTGTTCAGGCTCTCATCGATGCCTGTATTGAAGAAGATGGGAAACTGTATCTGTGTGTTTCCAGCCCTACCATCAAAGACAAACCAGTAAGTAAATACCACGTGATTGCAATCTACAAGGACACGTTTTCCACAAAGTTTTGAAATGATTGTTAGTGGAAAACAGTTAAACCATGTTGAGTTCAGGTTTTAAAAAGTTGTTTAATTTATAGTTCCTAGATAAAAAATAATTTGTTTCCAAATCCAACTATCCAAAATTATAAACAATGGAAAAAATCATTGATAATTATTATGCCTTCAGGTTAATTGATTATAACCAATATGAAACAGCGTACACTGTAAAGGGAAAAAGACCCAATAAAATAATGTCCTTTTCTTCATAGGTTCAGATCCGTCCTTGGAATTTAAGTGATAGTGACTTTGTGATGGATGGTTCTCAGCCCCTGGATCCCCGAAAAACCATTTTTGTTGGAGGTGTTCCTAGGCCACTACGGGCTGGTGAGTAGAATGCTAACAAGTTGTGTGGGATTCTTGAATCATTTAAATACGAATTAATTCAGTAAACATTTGGTAACTATCATGTATATGACACAATTGGGCAGGTAAGGGCCAGATTCCTCAGATTTCTCATGCTCTAGTCTAATAGTTGCTAACGACAGAATTCTGAGACAAATTCTGAGAGCCGTTCTTGAAACCATCAAGTAAGTGGAGAAGTGGACACTCGTTTGTCAATATCAGTAGCTAATTTCAAACAGACTGTAAAAAAATTCACGCAAATGCTTCTGACTTCTTAAGTATAACTTTCTGAGATAGGAGAATTTGTGGCCATTTTTGTTTTTTTAATGTGAGTTGATTCTGATTCCTGAAATAAAAATATAAGGTTTAAAAACTGGCACTTAGGTAAGTGAGTGATACACTTATGTTGTCAGTATTCAGGAACCAGAGATTTACCCGGAAGATGTCGCAGAGGACCGAAACTATAGCTGTTCATGGCCACTGTACAAGGAAGTGTCAGGGCACCATGTAACCCCTGAAGGGGTTAGTGCCTTCCATCACTGGGGCGCTCTCTGCCCTATGGGAGGCATAGGCCATGTCAATACCAAGAGAGCGTGAATGCTCCAGAGGAAGGCTGTTGTAGGGAGTGGAAGAGCATACGGCAACAGAAGGTGGTATAGTCTGGCATTTGAAATAGACTTGGCGTTGAGCTAACATCTGAAACTTGAGCAGAAGGAGTAGCTTGGAGAGGTCAGGAGTGTTAGAAGGAGTTTTCAGATAAAGGGAACAGCCTAGTCAAAGGGCCTCAGTGGAGGGAAGCGGAATGCGTGAGAGGGACTGAGAGGAGCCCAGGGCACCTACTCGCGGTCAGGGTGAGTGGGGAGACACAGGAAGGCACTGAAAACCAATAGTGTTTTTAACAGAAGGAGATATAATCACATTTGCATTTTTGAAAGATCAAATTAACTAATGACTCATGGAGTGGAGAGCCAGGTTGAGTGTAAGTATTGGTAGACCAATTTGGGTTCCTGTTATTGCAGTCCAGGGGACAAGTAATGGTGGCTTGGATTTTGGTGGCAGTGGAGAAAGAGCCAAGTGAACAGATGTCATAAGATAAATGCAGAGGTTGAACCTGCGTTTCAGTCTTTGGGCACTAAGTAGGCAGATGGTGCTGCCTTTCCTACATTAAGAAGCCGCGGAGAAGGGGCAGGCTGGACGGAAGCTTTGGGCCTTGGTTTTGAAAGCTGTGGTGCAGCTCAGAGCTCCCACGTAGAGGTTGTAGGGAAACCATTGTGATCTAATAGAGGTATGTCTGCCTTTCAGAACTCTGATTTCTTTATACTACTTCCCTTTTACAAAACACCTACACTAGTGCCTGTTTACTATCCAGCAGAGATACAGAGAGAATTTTTGCTTGTAAATTTTTATAACCTTTACAAAGGTTTCAGAGGGAACCCGCTACTTTCAGATGGCAAGAGAAACCTGTATGTTTCCTAAAGAATCCCATGTGCTGCTCTTCTGCCAGAATACGTTGGGCAAGGGCGGGGCCGGCGGCAGACAAGACCGTTGCCGTGGCCCAGGAACAGGGGGTTAGTGGTGCGGGTGGGCTGATTGGATTCTAGATAATGTGTTGAAAATCAGGTTCCTGCACTACCTGTGCAGCTGGGAAAAGAGCTGCAGGCCCGGCCCTGACTTGCCACCTCCGTGTTCCCCCCTGATTACTCACCGGCTCAGCAGAAACTCACTGGGCAGGTTCAGTGGGCTGCGCAGGCCCAGGAGTGCCGTTCTGAGTACGCTGCGTGTTGCTGTGTCTGAAGTATTGCTGTGAGTTGTCCAGTAGACAGTAGATAGTTGGATCTGGCGTCCAGAGGAGCGGCTCCGAAGGTAGGAGCTGAGAACAGAGGGGCTAATAAAGCTGTGAATCAGGACCAAGTCACCAAAGCCATAAGTGTAGAGAGAAGTCCGAGGACTGAAACCTGAGTACCCTGGCACTGGAAAGTCAGGGGGCTGAGCAAGGACTGGCAAGAGAGCCCAGGAAGGAATCACAGTGAGGCAGGAGGAGAATGGGTAGAATAATGGATGCTGATAGCTGGACGGAGAAATGATTTCAAGGGGAAGAAAGAGATGAACTATGTGCAGTGCTGCTTATGGGAAGATTGACCAGGGAACTTGACTGTGGGGAAGGTGACCTTGCATTGAGCAATTAAAGTGGAGTTTTGGGGTGAAAGTCTGATTGTGAAGGGTTGAGGAAAGAATGAGAAGAGAGGGATTAGGAAGTATAGAAAAGAAATTTTTAGCAATTAGGGGAACAGAGGAATGAAGCACTCACTGGAAGGAAGAAACAGTTGAGTTTTAAGATGGGACCAGTCGCAGTACACTGGAGACCCCAGTGCGGAGAGGAAGCTGGCGGGCGGTACTGAAAGTTGAGAGGACAGCTCCCGAAATACCGCTGCCTTCTGAGAGCAGCAGGGGTCTAACGTACAGGGGAAAGCCCGGGGTGCAGGAAAGAGCATGAAGGGATATACAGCCAACCGATGTTTTAAATAAAAGCACTTCGAAGCTGTAGCTTCACGGTGTTCTCTCAAAGTTGATGTGAACGTCTTTTTCTTGTGAAGTGGAGCTTGCCATGATCATGGACCGGCTGTACGGCGGAGTGTGTTATGCTGGCATCGACACCGATCCTGAGCTGAAATACCCGAAGGGTGCTGGCCGGGTGGCTTTCTCCAATCAGCAGAGCTACATCGCTGCCATCAGCGCTCGGTTTGTTCAGCTCCAGCATGGCGACATCGATAAGCGCGTAAGTCACGCACCGGGACGAAACCGCAAGGTGCTGATAGCCGGGGTAATACAGGGAGGGTGTCTGTAAAGTCATGGTGCGCTTTATGTTTTGCACTGGTCAAAAGTGCACCATGACTTTGCAGACACACTGTAGAGTTCATTTAATTCAGTATTTTTATAGTCCTTTAGCTCTGAAAGATACATATATCAAAATATCTCTGAAATGTAAAATTCTTCAATGTACTTTCATCTTTAGGTATAACATAAAAAATGTAAATGTCATTTTAAGTCATCTCAAAAGTTTGTATTAACCAATAAGGTCTTAATATCCTTCTAACCACGGAGGCCGAGCTTGGTTCCAGAGCTTGTTCCTGGAGCCTGACTGCCAGGGGTCCCCCTCCCACCACCACTCTGTGATCCCGGCCGGGGACCCTCTTTGCGCTGCTGCTTCCTCGGGTATAGAACGGGAGCAGCCCTCAAGCCTTCCTCCAGAGTTACTTTGCACATTAAATGAACTCACATATGTGTATTCCCACTGAGAACAGAGCTTGGTACTAAGTGCTATGTAAGTGTTACTTATTTTTCATTGTTAAAAATCTAAAATAAAAATACATTGTGCATATTTTTCTAAATCTGCACAATAATATGCAGATAAACTAAGTATACAAAGTAAAGCAATTATGCTAAACGTTAAAACATTTACTCTTTAGTAGCATTGTTGGGTCATCACAATAGGAGCTTTCAGGAAGTCCTGTGAATGGAACCTGAAAGCCACCACAGAGATTCTTAGTACTGACTGCCATCTAAGACGCAGGAAAGGGGTGGACAGAACTCAGTTGTTCGCTTACAGACTTCCTACTGAAAATCTATGAATTGTTTCTATATAAACCTAGTCAATATTCTAAAATAATCATGTTTACACTTATACTACATGTGAGGTATTCTAACATTAGGTAAATGAACTTTTTTATACCCTAATTAGTAGATATAACTTGAGTGGGTTCTTATTTTCTCAGTGTAACAGTGTCTGGAAACTTCTTGGTGGAGGCTGTTTGCACAATTAAAGACTGTTTGGGGAGCAGGAGAGCTGATTAACTAACGCTAATTGACTACACCATGGACTGAGAAGTGTCATCAGTTTAATTCCCAAACTATACCATTTAGAAAAGCACAGCATAGACAGGTTCAGTTCATGCTTGTAGATTGGCTTTTTTGTTTCTATTCTTACGTAAAATATTGCAAAGAAAAAAACAAATTAAGAGAAGGGCCTCTGCTGTTTATTCAGACATGCATATCAAAACTTTCTGAACTGGCTCGAACCTTAGAGTTCCTCTGACTCAGCAGTTTCCAGCCTTGGCTGCACATTAAAGTCACCTGGCAGCTTTAGGAAAACCTTGACATGTGGGTCCCACCCAGAGATTCTGCTGTAATTAGCCTGGGATGCAGCTGAGTCAGTCTCCCCCCAGGAGTCTCATGTGCAGCCACGCTTTAGAGCCCGAGGGTTGTCAAAACCCTCCTTTTGCAGAGAGGTGATACAGTCACAGAGGAGGCTGTCTACATTATTTATTTGTAGTTGTTCCATATGCAGAAAATGAGGGAAGAGATTATTGCATTGTCATACCTCTATTTCCAAAATGAGAGTGAAGGACCAATTATTTGGGGCAGGGTACTGATTCTTTTTTTTAAATTTTTTAAATTAAATTTAATAGGGTAACATTGGTCCATAAGAACACATAGGCTTCAGGTTAACATCTCTATAACATTTAACCTAACCAAGAGGTCGCGCAGTGGATAGAGCGTTGGACTCAGACAGGGAGGACCCAGGTTCCAAACCCCGAGGTCGCTGGCTTGAGCGCGGACTCACCAGCTGGAGCATGGGGTCACTGGCTTGAGCATGGGATCGTAGATATGACCCAGTGGTCACTGGCTTGAGCCCAAGGATGCTGGCTTGAGCAAGAGGTCACTCGCTCTGCTGTAGCCCCTCCCCCCAGTCAAGGTACATATGAGAAAGCAATCAGTGAACAACCAAAGAGACTAAGGAGTCATAATAAAGAATTGATGCTTCTCATCTCTCTCCCTTACTGCCTGTCTGTCCCTATCTGTCCCTCTCTCTGTTTCTCTCTGTCTCTGTCACAAAAAAAAACAAAACAAAAAAAACTCTGTAGCATTTGAACTGATTGCATTGTGTGCCCATAACCCAAAGTCAAATCATTTTCCATCACCATATATTTGTCCCTCTTTACTTTCCTCCTGCTCCCCCCCCCATAACCACTTCACTTTTATCTGTGTCCATGAGTCTCAGTTTTATATCCCACCTATGTGTGAAATCATTTAGTTCTTAGCTTTTTCTAATTACTTATTTCATTTAGTATAATGTTCTCAAGGTCCATCCATATTGTTGTAAATGGCAATATATCATAATTTCTTATGGCTGAGTAGTATTCCATAGTATATATGCACCACATCGTCTTTATCCAGCCCTCTATCGAGGGACACTCTGGTGATTTCCATGTCTTGGCCACCATGACTACTGCTGCAATGAATATGGGTGAGAGTGTTGATTCTCTTATAGTAACTCAGACGCAGAACAAGTGAATTACATGTGCCTTCTCAAAAAGGCATTGAAATCCCCAAGAGAAGTTGATCGTTTCAGATATGTGCTACTAAGTTAGTATGAAAATAAGAATAGGTGAAGAATTGATGCAACTCTGTTTTATGCATACACAAGTTAAGTGCTAGAGATTATTATTAATCGGAAACATATTGATTATTGATTATCTAAGATCATAAATCAGTTTTAAATTCAATTTTTCATCTTTGAAGTCTATGATTTTAAGTTAAATAGATTACGGTAGCTTCATAAAATATCTAGAATTTAAAAATGCAAATAATTGAAATAATTGCATTTATAAGATTTTATCTAATAGTTTGACTAACTAACTCCTGATACTTGCAGTTAGCATTTTATGAAGTATTATGGCAGTGAATTAAATAACACAGAAACTGTCTTCAGTTTGCTTAAAGTTCATGGCAAGAAATAACTAGGAGAAAGAAACCCAGAAAGCATATGTAAATGTCCCACATTGATTCCAATATTCATAGAGTTTCTGCTTTGCTAGATATTCTGCTAGGTACTAGATGCTAAGTGATGAGCAAATGGACACTCCCCTGTGGTCATGGAGTTTGTCATCTGATGAAATGACATCCAGCCATTCCCATGCTACCTTAATATGCTTTTTGGTCATAGTAAAGTTCTTCCTTAATTATAGTTGTAATTAAGATAATGACTGAAAGTAGAAGTCTGACAATCAAGATAGAATCCCTAAAGGGAAAAGATGAAAGATAAAGATTGAACATAAAAAGCTTTAGAATTTGTTTCAAATATTAAAAATAAAAGGCAAATGGAAAAAAGGTTTAAAATTCTTACTTAGCAAAGAGAACTTTTTAGTTAATTTTTTTTAAAATGCAAAAAGTTATCTGCATTTTTATGTCTTCTTAAGATACAATTTAGGAAAGCAAACTAACCCAATGTAAAAATACGTTTATTCTAACTGCAATTCATGAAATATAAATATAAGCAACAATGTCATCCCATCATCTTCTTGTGAAAAGTTTGTTTTACAATTAATCAACTTTTAGGCTGTTTCCAGTTTCTTGTTAGTGTTTTTATTACAAATAATACTGTAGAAAATACCCTTATATATTCAATTACTGCTCACATACAAGTATTTTGATAGAATACCTTCAGAGCAGAAATTGTCAGGTCACTGTTTTTAAGGTGGGCAAACACTACCTTATCTCAAACCTAGCTCTTAACATACTATTTTCTCTGCTCTCCTCAGGGAAAGCTGAGATCTTAGGCCACATGGCCCTCTTCATTCATAAAGTTATTGCAAGCAAGAAAGCAAGACTATCTCAGCTAATAGTAGCCAGTGCTCGTTTGTGGAGTATTTATCCTGTGCCAAGCCCTCTCTTAAATGCTTTCATTTTCATAGTCTTCACTCTGTGAGGCAGGTTCTTTTATCCTCAGTTAACAGATGAGGTTAAGAGGTTTAACATTCAGGGCCCTGGCCAGTTGGCTCTGTGGTAGAACATTGGCCCAGCGTATGGAAGTCCCAGGTTCGATTCCTGGCCAGGGCACACAGGAGAAGCGCCTATCTGCTTCTCCACCCTTCTCCCTCTCCTTCCTCTCTATCTCTCCCTTCCCTTCCCGCAGCCAATGCTCCATTGGAACAAACTTGGCCCAGGTGCTGAGGATGGCTCCATGGCCTCCGCCTCAGGCACTAGAATGGCTCCAGTTGCATCGGAGCAATGCCCCAGGGAGGTCGAACATTGCCCCCTGGTGGGCATGTCAGGTGGATCCCGGGTGGGCGCATGTGGGAGTCTGTCTGTCTGCCTCCCCCCCACACACACTTCTCACTTTGGAAAAATACAATAAATAAAGGAAGGAAGGGAAAGGAAAGAAGAGAAAGGGAAGGAGGGAGGGAGGTTGGGTTTAGCATTCAGACCTTACTGGAATCTTATAAACCCACAGTAGTCTAGATGTGCCCTTTATAACATGATACACAGCCTGGTCCTGACCAGCTACTATGAGCAGGGCACAGCTCTGGCCGCAGCGGAGAGGGGCTGCCGCAGCCAGTGCCTGCTGGGGGCACCGTCTCCCCGTGGTACTGGGATGAAGGAGAAAGGAAAGATGCAAAAACCATTTGTCTTCCGTGACTATTTGATACCCCTTTACTTTTTACACACAGTCACCTCTGAAAATACTAACACAGCACACAGGTTTTTTAAAGATGTTAACTTCAAGAAAGGCAAGGGTGGAATGTTTTGCAAATCTGTTAGGTTTTTATAGTTTTTAAAAGTATTTTCTGTCAATGGAAAATATAGTAAATACCATTCAGTTTATAGTCCTTTGAAGATTACATGACTGAAAATACAGTAAAATCACCAAACCAAGTGCTTATTTAATCACACGGTCAATTACGAACGTGAAACATCATATAAAAGGAACAAAGTAATTTTTTTAACCTGCTGTATGGTAAAGTATTTCTCTGGGAAACTGCCTGCTGTCTCATGATTAGTTGATGTTGTTTTTTGCGTGTGAACAGTTTAAATGATTACCTACATGATTTCTGGAGCAGACTTAACGGGGCCTTCTCCTGTTTCCAGGTGGAGGTGAAGCCATATGTGCTCGATGACCAGATGTGTGATGAATGCCAGGGCGCACGCTGTGGTGGAAAATTTGCTCCCTTTTTTTGTGCCAATGTCACTTGCCTGCAGTATTACTGTGAGTTTTGTTGGGCAAATATCCACTCGCGTGCAGGACGTGAGTTCCATAAGCCATTGGTCAAGGAAGGCGCTGACCGCCCGCGTCAGATCCACTTCCGCTGGAACTAGGAGTAGCGACCCTGCCTCTGTGTGACAAGGACGGGAAGGCTGCATGTGGCTTACTGTGTCTGAAGATACTGACATGCAGGAGAAATAAGTGCATCTTCCGCGTTCACCCAGCTGTCGATACATGCATCTTTATCAGCAGCCAAAACACTACGGGCCTCTTGTGTTTCACCAAAACCCTACATCTCAGGCTTACTGATTTTTGTGATATTTTCATGTTAAAATAAAATGTTTTTTTGTATTTTTTCCAAGTTATTTTTATATGTAAAGTTAAAATTAGATATGAGAATGTTTTGCGTAGGGGCAAACAGTCTGCTGCTATATAGTGGGTGAAGCGTGCACTTATTTCTAAACGTGGGTTTTTAACGTCAAGATCTGCCCCAGTAATTTACCAAAGGTAGCAAAATAATAGTGAAGATGGAATATGTCTGCTACAAATGCTTATTTTTATTGTTGCTATTTTCAGTGTATACATAAACTAAAATTAGGGTTGATTTTTTTGCTCTCCATTTTGACTTGCAAGAAATAATACCTCAAGATAATCTGATTTATTAGCTATTTTTAAACATTTTTAATCACAAGCTGTATTAGCTTTGCTGCTATATAGGTGTTATGTGTAAATGCCACCTATTAATACGGGATGGAAAACGTTAGAGACACACTGCATTGCAGATAAATGCAGGCAGCACAATATGGCCTAAACTGCCATAGTTTTAGAATGTGAAAAAACTTGCATGTTTACTTACCTGTATACACCATACGCATGCACTAGAATTATTAACTAATGAGAGGTGAGGTATTGCAAACGTTCACAAAAAGCTCTCTTGAATCTAGGTAGCATGAACAAATTATAAAATTTGTTTAAAAAAAGCAAACTTGCATGCATTATTGTGACTTCAAGTTTAAAAAAAAATTGTCCTACATGTGTACAATATGCAAATTAGTTTTAGATTAGAGAGTGCAGCCATTTTGTGATCTGGTCAGTAGTGGAATTCGATTTTATGCAGACTGGATGTAATATTTGTAATCCCTGTGCAATTTTGTGATGTGCGGTTCTAATTCATGTGCAGTGATTTAGTATAGATAAAGACTGAATAAAAGAGAAATACTAGAATTTTAAAGAAAGTTGATTTGAGCCCCTTTGATAGTTCATGGTTAAGACATTCTTTATAAACCAAAGATGGCCAGCACACTGCTAACCAGTCACCAAATGTAAGACCCACAAGAAGCCCATATTTAAACAAGTGAACTTTATAGAAGAATGCAAACTTGAGTCAACTTAAGTAAAGTCAAAATGGAGATGGGGAAGTATACAAATGGCTAGTTGCATAGAATTCAACTGTACCTTAAAGACAGTGGTGAAATCTGGCTTGAACTTGCTTACATGTTTGACCTATGTATATTGGGGTCTTCTGTCTAAACTGGGGTCACTGTTGCATGAAACACTGTTCTTAATGGTTAAGAATTGCTTTTTTAAGAAATTTTGTTGAAGGAATTTTGGTAATGGCTTTGCTTGCAGTTTGGGGGAAAGTGGCGTGGATTGTGCACAGCTGTGTTTCTCTTGGTACTGAACACTAGTAGAATACCGTTAGGGATATTTTTTCTCTTTGGAACATTTTTAATGCAACCAGCCCCTATATTTTA